>JAOWLH010000039.1:0-1335000 GCA_027405865.1 Salix purpurea
CTCTAATTAAGTTTGCAACTAGCATGATTAATTTTAATTTAAAAGAGGGAAATGGGAAAAATCATGTTTAAAATCTAGTTAGTGCTCCTCGGCTCCCAAGACAACATGACACAATTCTCCAATAATTCAGCAACAAGGCTGCCTTTCATTTTTAATTGTAGGCAATAATGCAGGATCACTTTAGAGCCTCGGTAGAGCCATATTCTCTATTATTTCCCGTCTCAATTAATTTAGTTTAATAGCAAAATTGATAATGGAAATACTGATTAATGCACCATGAAATGGACTAAAAATATATTTAATAATAGGACACACACACACACACGCACGCACACACTTCATTTCATGATGTGTGGAGAGCCGATTCATTGCTAGCTGCATCATTAATTTCTTACTCCACCATCCTTCACAGAATCATAGGTTGGCTCTTTATGGATCCAAAGAGATAAACGATAACATATAAAAAGAATGACGAGTCTTACAAAATTCTTTATATGATCTTGAAACCGTGTTGCTTCATCAACACAGTTCATATGAAGTGTTAGTTTATAAAAGATTGTAATAAAAATAATCACGGAATCAAATCTAGACTTTGGATGGCAGTGAATCGCATATTCGAAAATAGAGAAGTCAAGAGAGGAAGAAAAGAACCATTTTTTAGGCATGGTCAGCTATGTATAAGATCATGCACCGCCCATTACACAGGCTATCTATGAAGATAGATTGGGATACTTGGTTTTTGAAATGTGTATTTTTATTTGATTTTTTTTTTCTAATTTTGATGCTTGGCAATTATAAAGAGGTGGGGTGAGAGATTGAGAGGGGCATGGGGCTAGCATGCCACGAATTTCATATCCCGTCGAGCTTAAAAATCACATGCTCTCTTCAATTCTCAAAAGGGTACATTCTTATTTTTTTTTTTATAAGTTTTCCCAAGTCTAGCAAAAACCAATCTTATATTTTGTCGCAGATAATAAGGAACTAACTTGTCGGTCTATGCTATGCACAGTGGCATGGAAAGGTAAGTCAAATTCTTGATGCAGGGCCCAATTGAAAGGTATGTCACATTGTTGATCAGATCGAACGGATGTGAAAACTTGTGAGCGTGGAGTCCTGAAGTTCAGCAAATAATTTTTTCGGTAGGCCCTGCCGTTACCATGTGAATTGTACATGCATGCATATAAATTCGAATCAACTCACCTATTACAATCAATATTATCGATACTATTTTGGTTGGTGTTTCGTTTTTTCAATTAAAATGAAATATTTCGATTTTAAAACGTTTTGGTGCATCGTTTTGGGTTGTAATGTTTGTGTTTGTATATATATATATAATTAAATATATTAATTCAAAAAATTAGTTCAAATCCAAAAATAAAATTATATAGAATTGTGCAATTTTATCTAAAAAAACATAATAAAATGATTTTTATGAACAAGAATATGAACATGTATAATATTACGAGAATGCCATCATCAATCTCGCAAGGTCATTTTATTATTTGATTGCTCTGAAATTTTAACATAATATATATAAATATATCAGGAGACTTCTCGTGAAATTTCATTTCAATCCAACAGTCGGATTAAGAGATATGATTGATATTGTAAAATTATTTATTATTTAAAAAAACACTATTTGCCCGAAACAAAACAAGCAAAACAAAACTGAAACAGAATAAGCGAAACGAAACCGAAACGTTTCGGTCAAAAAATCTGAAACGGATCAGATTTAAACAAAAATAAAAATGACATTATTTTTGTTTTATTTTTTTAGCAGAAAATAGAACAAAACAAACACCTATGATTACAAGAGCTTGAAAGAATATTCTTCTCCCTTTTACATGTGTGTTGGGTACCCATAGTTTATTTGGCCAGCTATATTATTTAGATCCCTCGTGACTAAAATTCATAATCACACATCGTCGAGTCCTGCAAGCAATTGAGTCCTTGTCATTACCTCACTCGATGAATTTATTAGCATAAACCCTTTTTGTTTAGATCATCATAGAGTAATATTTATTTTGTTTTATAAGTCAAGGTCTTGTAATTTCAAATTTGACTTCGATAATGCATATGATTTTATAATATATATATATATATATATATATATATATATATATTATGACTTATTCCTGATGAATAAAAATATAAAAATATAAAAAAACACAAAAAAGATTGTCGCCATAACATTTTATGATTTCTTTTAATTTTATAAAAAGAGAGAAAAGGGAGAAAGGGTTTGTGAAGATTTTTGTCATTTCAAGTCACTTAGATCACGATATTAGATGAGAAGCTTAAAAGCATTCATGGAACAATTTCAGCTACTCCTTAAATGTGTAGTCATATATATATATTTAATCTATTTCAGGATAAAGATTATTACCTAGTGATTCAACAATGTTTTTGAAAAAAAATTATATTTCTATTTTAAAATATTTTTTATTATATTTTGGGAATGTTTTTACAAGTTAATATTAAAAAATAATATTTAAAAGTAAAAAATGTATTGTTTAATACATTTTCAAGCAAAATAAATACTTTAAAAAACAATTGTTATCACAATATCAAACACTATCTCAATACAATTTACTCAACACATTTGTTTTAGCCACTGTATGAGCTTGCTTGTTTTTGCATTTTAAAAAAGCTTTTGCAATTATTATTTTTACTTCAAATTATTTTTTTAGTATTATCAAATAGTTTTAATGTGTTGATGTCAATTTTTTTTAAAAATATTTTCATACAATTTGTTTTAGTAAAAAAACACTTTGAAAGCACAACCGATATTATACACCCAAACATATATATATATATATATATATATATATATATATATATATATATATATATATAATCAGATTTTGTCAGTAGGCTTCTAGTTAATTCTAAAATAATATTTTAGATGAAAAAAAATTAAAATAAAGTTAACCCGATTAGATCTTACCTAGATTTAGTTAGGTTAGTTAAGTTTGACAAGATCAATGTTAAATTAATTAAAAATAAAACTTAGTTTGAGCAGATTTGTAAACTAATGGATTATCAAGTTGACTATATCAAATTTAATAACTAGATCCCTTACGATATCTTGAATCTTTCTCATAATAATTATTAACCGTTATTGAGCAATTATTTAATGAATCAAAACAGAAAGATAAAAGAAAAATTCATGATTATATCCATTAAAAATAACTTGAATATTTTCATTTAGAATTATAAATATATTTTTTTTCATCTGTACATTTTTCTTCGACAAAAATAATATAAAATTTATCATCCTGTTTATACGCTAATAAATAAACATAGTTGGAGAATTAAACGCAATAATTTATAAGAACCCACATCTGTATTCTTCTGACTTTGTAGATCAATAAATAAACCATTTTAAATTTACAAGACGCAATTCTATGTCACTAATCGATTTCAAAAAGCTCACCCCTACATTGGCATCCAAGGAATAATTCAGATAAATAAAAAAATGGTAAAAAGTACTCCATGGTACATGGTCTTAATCGCCACTTTCTTTCATCTTCATTCATTTGATGCGACGAGAATATAAATAATGATATGCCAGCCAATTCATCATTTCAATTTAATATTCACCTATTTTTTTTTATTTTTTTTTAAAGTAAGAGATTGATTTTGTATTTATCAAGTGGGATGATTTGGGTTAATATTGAAAAGTAGTTTATACATATATAATACTCAATTACTTTTATTAAATATTCCAAATAAACCTCCATTTTCCAAAAAAAAAAAAAAATTTGATATTTCATCCTTCAAGGAAAAAATACAATGATGAAAGCTAAACAAGATCATACATGAATTTTACTAACCGACTCTTTATGTATCTCAAAAGTGTCTCTCTATTTTATAATACATTAATTTTCGTACCCTCTATCTCCATTTATGTAAATCTTTTGTATTCTACATGGAATTATATATATATATATATATATATATATCGAGTTTGTCTATTTACATTATATAAAAAGATGGGTTTGAGAGAACAAATTGAAGTCAATGGATTTCAAAGCACAATGAGGGCAAAGCTGTCTCTCTTTATTGGCTCAACTAATTATGTGTTGACTTGAGAAATGTGTAAGATAACAAAGCAAATCAATCTTGGGTCAGCCTTGATTCTTGATTATGATTTATGGTTAAGAGATTGAAGGTGTAATGGCACAACCCACATCAAAATCCCCAATTAAGTTGATTCCTAATCATGTTCCAAGATTGATGGTAGATATCTTCAGGGGTCCAACACTGCATAAAAGCAGCAGGACTAGTGGATGTATCTTTTTTGAAGTTTTCAGTAAGATTCTTGTTCTCTACTCGACTTTTCTAATTGAAATCAACGCAACTTGCATTTTGCTGTCACAAATGCCTAACCATGTGTTTTTATTAATTATTTTTATAAAATTCTATTTGTTACTTGTTGAGTGTATATATTAATTATGAAAAAAAAACATATCTTACTTTAGAATAAGAAAAAAAAATCCATCAAGATTTATATATGAATGTGTTGTTAAAAATTAGAAAACACACACACACACATAGAGAGAGAGAGAGAGAGAGGTTGAAAAATTAACCGATCATGACAGGGTCATTTAGCCAGCTAGCCACCCATCAACAGTGGAAAGTTTGGTTTTATTTTGTGTTTGGGAGTGAAGTTAAAGTTATTTTTAAAATATTTTTTGTTTAAAATATATTAAATATATTTTTATTTTTTAAAAATGATTTTTGACATCAACATATAAAAATGATCTAAAAATACTATTTTTTTAATTTAAAATAAAAAAAATAAATATAAAAATTTTATTTTTTTCAAAAACACTATTTTGTGTAAAACTTGAGTAACTCGGGAAAGAAAACAATGAAAACATGTATCTTTGAGATTTTAATCATACATTTTTTTTTTAATTTTATTGTTAAAACACTGAGAGAGCCAAGAATTATTTGCTGAAGCTGACCCCATGCCTTCATTGAGGATAACATTTTCAGGGGGGATCCTTGAGAAGATTAATCAATTATCGAGAGGTTAGTTAATTTTATTCAGTGTATAATAATAAAAGATCATTATCACCACAGCCTTGGAGTTTTCTAGGAATCGAAATTAGGATTAGAATCCAATCCGACATTCTGTTAAAGGTGGCATTTTCCTTTGCAATGGTCGGTTACACCTTCCATGGCCCTCTGCTACCTTAAAACTACGAACAAATGCATGCTGCAAGGCATTTTGACTTTGAAGCTGAAGATGTTAAGGTTTAATATTGTGTGATCAAAGCAGGAATTATTTAATTTTTGTATAATTCTTAGGAGGTACAGTACTATACGAAGAATATAGCCCTGCTCTGTTCAAATTGAGGAGGCCAAGAGAATGAGTTAATCTCAAGCACCGCCCTCTTCCTCTGCTCTACGCAACAGCTAATAAGGACAAACGAAGCTAAAAGACAAAAAGGATTCGGATTATTTATTTGTTTTGGAGTTAAACAGGCGAAGGTTTATAAGGATTATCTAATTGATCTCCGAATAAATGTAAGGAATCCTCCTTGATTTCAGCTTTAGGTGGCTTCTTTTCTTCAACTTGCAGGCTGTCATCAACATTGACAACCAGAACCAAAGCATTTGTCAGCTGTTTAGCTCTCTGAGCTTCATGTTCCCAATCAGTCCTGGCCAAGACGAACAGCATGGTCACCACACAGGACGCCTGCGCGGCCAAGAGGCCTACCCATAACCCTTCAAAATCCAACCCCGCGTAGAATCCTAGCCACACTGCCACTGGCATGCCGACAAGGTAGAAACATCCCAGGTTGATGTTTGCTCCAACTTTTGGTCTTGCTGTTCCTCTCAAGACTCCACACCCTGTTGTCTGTGGGCAGTTTCCTAGCTCACAGAGACCTATTATTGGCAAAACAAGTGATGTTAATGCTATGATCTCCTTGTCCTGGGTGAACATGGTAGCCCACACTTTCCTGACCATAACTGCAAAAATGAGAGCTGAGAACCCGAAGATGAAGCTGAAAGAAAGGCCTGCAATGGCCGCAAACTTTGCTTTCTTGGGCTGGTTAGCTCCCAGCTCATTACCAACCCTTGTCGATACACTGAAACTTAGAGAAGATGGGAATATGTAGATTAAAGCAGTGGTTTGAATCAAAATGCCCATTGAAGCGACGGTTGCTTTTGGATTCGATAATAGCCCACACAGCAAGATCATGATCTCATACCACCACCATTCGAGACACACTGAGATGCAGCTTGGAATGGCCAAATTCAAGAGAGTTCTCCACTCGCTGAAACACTGCCGCGAAAACCCTCCCCATGTCTTCTTGTGGACACCAGAAACAAGGATATAAACTATCAGGGAACCTACAAGAATGAAGTTAGTCCACACCCCACTAAGAGCAGCACCTTTAGTCCCTAAATTTAGGTGAATAACGAGAAAGTAGTTGATAGGAATGTGTAGAATGATAGCTAGAGAGGCGCAAAATGTAAGAGGTAAGGTTATTGATTGAGTCCTAAGATAGATTCTCAATGGATGCAAAAAGGATTGAGCTAAAAGGTCAGGAAGAGAGTAAATAAGGAATAGCTGTGCCTCTGTGGCTATCGACTCATCCTGGCCACAAAAAAGAAGGATGCTTTTCATGTTTAGCCAAAGAAACGAAATAGGCACGGAAGCAGCAATGAGCAAAAGGATCGTTCTCTGCAAAGTCAAGCCTAGGAGGTGGTGTTTCTGAGCCCCGAAAGCCTGGCCACAGATTGGCTCCATTCCCACAGCCAGGCCGGAGAGGATAGAGTAACCGGTTATATTAGCGAACCCAACAGCTAGAGACCCACCAGCTAAGGCTAGCTCCCCGAGGCGGCCGAGGAAGAGCATGGAGATCATCGAGCGTGGATAGAGCAAAAGACCAGTTAGCATCATGGGGAAAGCTATCTTGGCTATGGATATTGCTTCCCTGATAACCAGGGAGAGGGTGGTGTGGTTCGGTATCTGGGTTTCTTGCGGTCGTTCTTTCCTCGGTAAACATGTTGGGCTTTTAGGGATCAGTAATCGGGTGAACATGTTGGGCTCTTGGTCTTTGATGGAGATAAGGAAAGGGTAGTCTTGATTGCATTTGCAGGATATCGAAGAGTTCAGCTGGCACATTCTTGTCTTGTGCAAGAGATGTTAAAAGAGTTAGTGTTAGAGAGAGAGGGATGGAGAGAGAGAAGTTTTTTTTTTGGTTTGAGGGGGGTTTTTGAATGGGGGTGAAGGAGGGTTTTTATAGGGGTTAGAGAAGACAAATATTATTAAGATAGGACATACCTTTTTCATTTATGGTGGTATTTACCGTATATACATTGAACCTGGGAGCTGCTTCTCAATTCAAAGAGAGAAACTAGATGGACAACGAATATTTTCTTTACAAATATAATTAACTGCTGCCCTATAAAAAGTGAGTCTTGAACATTTTCTGTTGGCTCCCATCGGAAAAATACTCTCATGTGTTTGAAAACACGGAAAAAATAGTTTTTTGGAAAGTTTATATACAAGGACCGTTCTGCTCTGAAAAGTTTCACTTGGGTCCATCGATGTTGTCTTGACAGGGGAAGTTCTGCTCTAAAAAGTTTCACTTGGGTCCATCAATGTTGTCTTGACAGGGGAAGTTTGTTTGCATACATCAAGTAAAGACTTCATTAACCTATGTCACTAGATTGACTGTCCTAAACAAATTGTTAACACCACTTCAGAATTATTAACCGGCGTTCGTGATCATATTAATCATGGTCAATGCAATGCAGGCTGCAAATTGTTGTGGCTTTTGGCATTAAATCACGTGCTATTATAACTTGGTCGACCTCCCTTTTCCCTAGCATCTCTCCACAGGAGGATAGCCACATATAGGTCCTCAAAATATAAGTCAATTCTCAACTGGGTCCTCAGAATCTCTCTCAATAAGCTCTCCTTTCTATTGAAACTCCTTAACTAAAACCCCGCTTGTTTAAATAAATCATCTCTCTCTCTCTATATATAGAAAACATTAATTTCTCTTCATAATTGGTGGCGTTGTAATGTATAAAAATGGCAATTCAAATGAAAAGGATCGATGAATTTCGATTTGGGGGGGGGGGGGGGGGGGGGGGGGGGGGGTTGATGTAGGCAAAATCGATTATATGAATCATGCAATGTGAAGAGAAATTAGTGGATCGGTCCAAGGAGAGGAGAGATCACTTGGTCAGAATCTAACGAGCCGATGGATGGGACCCTCTTGACTTCAAACATGCACATAGAGACAACGTCGCTTAATTGGTCGTTAACGTGTGAAGAGAGTTCTAAGAAAAGAGAAAGTATGGAAATTGCAACGCTTAAACGCCATTCACAATGCTTTACTCTCTTTTCTTTTTCTTCTAGAATTGATTATGCTTTTCTTGACCCTAAATTAAGTTCCCACATTCCACACTCGTAGAAAACTTGTTTCTAAACTCAGTTGAGAATTGATAGCTCAAAAATCCCACCATTTTTTTTGTAGTTGTCTGGAAACTTCTAGCAGTCTTCTCTTTCGAAGTCAACCTTTCGGTGCTCTTGCATGCACGACAGGGAGTCTGGAAAACGCCCTACTCAACTCTATTGATGACATACAAAAATTAAGAAAGGAAGATACGAAACATGTCGCAAAGTTGGAGAGGAAAAAACCAAAGGGATGGGCTGTTCAGTGCCGAAAGACCAGTGTAAAGAAAATCCCATGCTTTCATTTGAAGGAATGTACATGGCAAGGAGCTAAAGGGTTCGTACACCATTCAAAGGGGAAAATTAATTTATATTATTTTTATAGTATTTCCATTTAAAGAAAAGTTTTTGCTTTAGACCATGCCCTTGTAGAAATTTGATGGTAAATTAAAACTTCTTTTGACAGTGACATCATCATAAACGATAGCTTTGTCTTGTCTTCAACATAAACGACGTCAAAGTCTTCTCATAAAAAAAGTCGGTGGTTATTAAAAAGGAAAAACTAAAAAGGCTACAGATTTTACTGTTAACTGCTACAGCAGGACTATCCTTTTATCTTTGAGTTTGGAAAACTTAAGCATTGACACTGAGGTTTTTTTGGTCTTTTCCACTCTGCATTGGCTATTAAAAAAATATATGGGGGTGGAGGTATATTTAACATAGTAAATATACTTTTTTACCTCTAGTCTCAATCAAGTCTAGAATCGTTCATCAAGAACTTTCTTGATTTTTTATAGGCTTTTTAACAATACAAATACTTCTTTGCCTCTAGCACAGAAAATTTATCGAGCTACTAGAAAAGGAGTGTTCTAGGGTTTTCCATTATCCTGAGAACACATTTTTTAACTTGAGAAAAGACTAGAAACAAGTTGTCTTTGGAGGTATTTTTGTATTTTTCACTTAGGTATTTATATAATATATAGATTCATGGGGTGTTTTGGTGATTTTCAGTTTTCATTTGAATTTCTTAATTGAAAATCTCTTCTAGTGGGTGACATTTGTGTCGCGTGTGACAATAATTGATTGACAAATTTGGTCATCCATTATCTCCCTTAATGTGCAATCGTGTCCTCTTCTGTATAGTGTGATTTTTGTAGGCGTATGATGGTCAAATTATCATTAATATGAGATGAGATATCCCTTATACTAATATTAAAAAGAGATGGAACACAAATATATTTGACATTAACATTAATGGAGCATATGAGTTTAATATTCATAACATTAATGAAGGATATAAGATTAATATCCATAACATTAGCATGTTTTGTTAAAAATCATAAGAATAAACAAATGGAGCTTTATGGCCCAACATGAGGTTTTTAATGATTTTTAAACCTTTAGCCTTTTCTAATTGGCACATAACTAACACACGACCAATGAGTATGATAGAGAGTCACGTTCATGCTCATTTAAGTGTAGCATGTAATTTAGCCCAAAAATCAATGCTTAATTAGGCTTCGCGTGCAACCAAGCCTAAGAGCGTTGGCTTTAACATCTTATCATAAATGCTCTCTATTATACTCAGCACGCAATCAGGGTCAAAAACGACATGGTATAGGTTGTCCATCAACTCATACTCACTTAGGCTCGACATAGTGTCAAGCCCAAGAGTAATGAGTCTGGTAACTTACTATAACCATTCTAACTCGGCATGTAGTTGAGCATTCACACCTTATTGAGAAATAAGTTTTTTCATAAAGTGTCAAAAAAAATTACCCATCACTTTTTATATACATAATGTTCTAAATAATCTCAATGTTACATCTAACCATTAAAAACATGTTGGGTATTTGATTTTTTTTAAGGTTTATGAGTTTTATCACGAGAGATTGTAATATTTATGATTTTTGAGAAGAAAAATACAAACAAAAGTGATCTTTTCATTACTTATTTAGTAATAAAAAGAAATTTAGAGTTTCTTTATTTTGAGATAATATTAGAGAACTTTAAACTCTTTTTTTATATTTTATCCTTCAACACAATTAATAAACTAGATGTCAACAATTATTCTCGAGAGCAAGGTAATATTGTTGGCAAGAAAATAATTACAATTTTACTGATTTGTTTTAGCTAGAAATAATTATTGATTTGCTGTTGAAACTCAGCAACACATAACTGTTTATAAGAGAAATGCTCAACATTCTACGTCTCGAGGGGTCATTTTATATTTTCCTTTATATGGCACAATGATATGTATATAGGAGAAATAGTGATTAAAAAAATATAAAGTATTTTCGGATCCCTCCATGGTCAACACAACAGGCTAGTTCTCAATGACCATTCCATCAACACGAGTGTTTCGACAGGGCCCGCAAATTCAAATTGCAAAATCATTAGAATTTTGAATTATTAAAAATTAATTAGGTTCATAGGAGAGGAGAAGATTGCTCCCGTTCATGATGATTCATTTAACAGATTTTAAATTTATGTGAACTAAAATTCAAATTATTGTTTTTAGCCACTCCGACATTCAATCTCACCAGAAATTCACCATTGATAAATTAGGAACAGGTCAAATCATAATCTGTTTATTTTTATTTTTTCAATCAAATATATTTTATATTTATTTCTTTTTATCTTAGATCACTAACCAAACACAGGCTAGGCTATTGATATTAGGAAAAAAATATAGCAACATGAATTCTATTTTCTTGTTTTTTTTTTTTTTTTTTAATAACTAGAAGAAGGCTTTGGATTGATGACAACAATGGCACTACCATTTCTTTCGCATTCTCCCTTAAAAATTGTCGAGCTAGAAACTCGAGTGAAGATCAGAATTTTGCGAGCAAGAGAATGATTACTTAAAGTGGATGGCAACTTTTTTTCTTTGACTAATTACTAATTATTATTTATTTTATTATAAGGGTACATGCATTTCCTTGATTCCTCTCACATTGTCAATGTGAATAGAGTTTAATTCAAAAATTGAGTCTGCCACCATTTCTTCTTGCACTAAAACCAACCCTAACTATTATGAAAACGATAGTCTCATCAATTCCATAAAATCATTAGCCTCAAAATCTGAAGTTGAAATCTCCAAGTTCATGCTCTCCATTTAATAATAATAATAATAATAATAATAATAATATTTCTACTTTTTCAAGGACGTGTTAGCTGTCGTAATAATCAAAAGACCTAAGCAATTGTCATTAACTAAAAATCCAGTTCACAGACGACTATCACTAGAGTTCTGGTTTTTTTCCCAAAAACATTTTGTATCCTTCGAAAAAGAAAAACTATGTTTTTTCTTGCTTGCTTCAAAGACTCGAAGAAACAGTGAAGCCTCCCTACCTCATCGTCCAAAACTTGTACAAGGCAAGGAAATAGTGCTACCACAGCACACTTGCCTATAGCTCGACGATAACTACAAGTCAAGATCTTGTTTAAATCAAGGTTGTCAATACCGTTTCGGTTAATGTTTTGTTTTTTCAATTGAAATGAAATATTTCGGTTTGGGAGCGTTACGGCGTGCTATTTCGGGGTTGTACTGTTCATGTATATATATAATTAAATATATTAATTCAAAAAAAAATTAGTTCAAGCTAAAAATAAAATTATTTAGAATTGTGCAATTTAATCTAAAAAAACACAATAAAATGATTCTTATGAACAAAATTATGAGCATGTAAAATATTACAAGAATGTCACCATCAATCTCGCAAGGTCATTACATTCTCTGATTGCTCTGAAATTTTAACATAATATATATAAATATGTCAAGAGACTCCTCGTAAAATTTCATCTCAATCTAATGGTCGGATTATGAGATATGATTGATACTGTAAAATTATTTATTATTTAAAAAAACACTATTAGGCCGAAAAGAAATGGTGGAACAAAACTGGAATGTCTCGGCTGGTATTTGGCTGAAAAATTCGGAAATGAGCACAACAAAACCGGAATGTTTTCGGCCAGTATTTGGCTAAAAAATCTGGAAATGACCAAAATTTAAACTAGAATAGAAACGATATTTTTTAATTAATACAAAATATTTTAGTCATTTCAACCAAAACATAACGAAACAAGCAACTATGGTTTAAACCGCTAGAAAACTTCAGCATTAACCCAGCTAGCTTGATATCATTCTTGTCATCACTTTATCCTATAAAGTACCCAATCAAGTCGACAATTAGCTTAATGAATTAAGGGTCATGCTAAAAAAATAATCATAATAATTAAAACCTCCTTTACACATACTAATTCTTGCAAGTCTCCAAGTAGTCAAGACTTGATTACACGATGATGATGGTCTTATGAATAGAGTCAAAAATGTTATAAAATAATATAAATTATATTCCGGGACATCACCTCACAACTTAAGATTTTAGATAAAATGGTTCCTTACTATAGTATTAGAACCTTATTGACCCAACGGTCACAGGTTCGAATCTCACTATCTTTATTTTATTTGATAAAGTTCAAGCACAAAATAATATAGATATATGTTCAAGTTTGAAACCCAAAAGATTTTCAGTCTTGGTGACATATTTTCTTAACAAAAACAATAAAGATGTTATTTAGATAATCTATTCTATAAGTTTCACTTTGGTGTCAAATTAATTAGAAATTGAAATTATTATTAATCATAGTGTAAACACATCTTGTTTGTTCTAACTAGTCCTTGCTCAATATTTAGAAAGATCCTAAATCCCTTTTAGACTACTTTGTCTTTTGCTTTAAAGCCAATTATTTCCATTAATCTTTGCTTTGTTCTTACTTTGTCTTCTCCGCCCATGGCCATTCCCATTTGGTGTCCTTGCGTGGAAGGTGAGAAAAGAGTGTAAATCAATGGAAGATTTGGGTTTGCACGTGTAATCATTGCATTGAAAGTCCCACACGTGTAAACCCGCATGCTCATCTGCCATAAACACAGCCGTACTGACTGGAGTTGATTTGCTGACTGCTACCTCTCTCCCTTTCATTAAAATCTCTATATGTGAAAAATGACGTTTCTTACTTTTTTTGCCTTTTCTTTTTTCCTTGTTACTATTTCGTAACTCGTTTTCGCATTTTTAAGTCTGAATATCAAGAACAGTCCGAAAGTAATCGGTGAGATGATAGATAGTTAAAATTTTACTCGCTTTGCTTGTTTATACTTATAAAATATATTTTTCGGTAAATGAGATTTCATTCCACGGAAAATAAAATTTATATATATATTTTTAAGGGTTTTTTTAAGAAGACACGGCTAACATGTAAATTAATTGAAGGATATTTCTAATTAGTTGTGTAATCGTATAATGGAATTAAAAACCCCATTCACACATAACTTTATTTGTAGCTTATTATTTTATTAATAAATTTTGAATTGTATCATGTTTGTCTTATTTTTGGAGTTATTCATAAATTATTTTTTGGTGTAAACTCCTTTTCTTCTCTCTTTTTGGAAGGGGAGGAAAAAAGTCAGATTACACTTGTAGAGAAAGGATCTTGATTAACATTAATTTCAATCATATAAAAGAGTAATTTTGGTATTGGAGGATTCTATTAAACAAGAAAAGTTTCATATTGATGTCATTTCTCATTTTCATGCATGGTTTGAGATGGGAGATTAGAGCTGAGGGAAGTTTTTTTAATTTCAATTGGATTTGAGTTTTTTTTTTCCTTTTTAGGTTATTAGAAGACATTTTCCTTGTTTAGTAGATGTATAATGGTAAGATCGATTTGAAAAAAATTAAATAAAAGTATGAGATAAGTATAGTGTGAAATAATGTAAGATATATACTCGGAATCTGAAAGATTATTCGTAGATATAAGAACATTAAAATAAATTTTAAAAAAGGGTACAAATTAATCCCAAGAATTTTCCTCCTTTAACATTTTCCCCTTACCCATCTAAGTTTTGGAAGATCAACTGCTAACTTTTTCCCCATTACATTTGTCAAATAAAGTTGAATATTTAAGGGGTGGCTATCCATTATTATCCCCAAACCCTATTCTCAAAACACGCACGCACGCACACACGATCTGTAAGGCGATTATGACTCTGCTTACACCCCTAAATCCACCATGGATCCAACTTCTCAAGCTCTACTCGATAGATCTTCTATATTAATTAAACACAGTCAAATTATACTTTTCATTTTGAAAAAGCAATGACTCAGTCGATCGATCAACATTAATGGCTGTGTGCTTCCTATTCAACTCCCATCATAGACTTGTGCTGCTCTTGAGGTGTTATATCTTCAACAAAGAAGAAGATTTATCAGCATTCTTTACAAAGTGAATGGAATAAAAAGTGTCCAATATATATATATATATATATACATGCTCTTGAAGTTTAAGAGATGCTGACGATCGACCACTTTGCTTTTCATCCAGAAGATGGAAAATATTTTATAATAATATTACCCTAAACTAGTATGGAGAATAAATTCCAAGTTGACAATGAGAATGCTAACATGCTCTCTCTCTCTTTATCAAGCAAGAGATTCAACCATGGGGACATGGAAGAATACCATGACGTGATCAATATACCTAGAGCAAATCAACTTGTATTATGTGGATATTTTTTATGTTTTATAATAAATTGGTTAATTAGCTTTTATAATCCATATGACCGGGAATAAAAAGTGAATGATTCTTTAATATATTCGGTGCTCTATTATTATGTTAAAAAAAACCTAACACGTTTCATGAACTGTTCAAACAGCTTTTATGAAAAATAACATTCTTGCTCATCGATTTCCAAAGTCGACAACTTTGAATGGATGGCTGCTTCGGCCAATTAATATCAATTCGTCCGTTGCATGGAATCCCACTCGGATTTTCATGCCTTAAAAGTTGGTGTATTTCTATGGGCTGGGATTCTGAGTTTTCAAGTTTATTAATTCCTTTTGCTTGCTATGATTACACTGGCATCTGTTCTAATTTTACCATTTATTAAACTCGAACACGGTTTGGTTCAAAAATAATATTGTTTTAAATGACCTGAATTAGTATAAATTTACCAACCAAGCTTGTAAACAAAAGGTTTTGAATTCGAGTCAGAACGTGTATTTCCTATAAGAATCTGGGACAACCGTGAAAACACACTTTCTATACAGATTGAGTTTTATTTGAAACCCCAACCATAATGACACTTCAAATATAAAATCTCATTAAATTTAATCCATAGAACGCCTTCAAATACCTACCTCGAACAGCTTTTCTCTAAAAGCTAACACCTTACAAAATGGATAAAACAAAATTGCAATTTGCAAGGAGAAAGTGATAATACGAGTGTCGCCATTTACGAAAGAAGGAAGGGGTGTGACGAAAGTCTGTATCTGTAAGAAGTCGAAACGTGTATGACAATGACGTTAACATGAATGGGAATACCAAGGAGCTCCAATACTGGTTGATGGGAGACACGAGGCAGTGGGGCTTGGGATCTCGACAGGTGTCTGTTTGTCGCCCCAACTAGTTGATCCGACGGTCGTGAACGAGAGGTGGGGTCCGATTATAAATGTCTCCTTTCATGTGACAGCCTTGGTTGGTATGCCTGGGTGGAAACCATTCTATCCCTATAGTGATTTGCACCTGAAAGAAGAAAAACTTGCTATTCACGGAAACTGGCGTGCACCCTAGCTCCATAATCGTATCTAGGTAGATCACAACCATCATAAAAAAATGGATAATGGTGATTGATATGAATCCCATGATGTTATAATAGTAGGATATGGTATTTGCTGTGGATATTGATTAGGTTTTATTTCATATAGAGTAGAGACATCATCTTCTCGCATTTCCTTATTAATACCAGCTGCTGATTTAAAGTTTTACTTAATTAATGATTCGAAATATATATATAAAAAAAAGGTGGAGCTAAAATAACCCACAGATGGCGTGGTACGATTGGATCAGTAACAAGTGGTGGTTGGAAATCACAAGCCATGAGGAGCTGAAAGAAGGGTTTGAACGGATCAGTTTCCGTCTGAGAAGGCAAATACACTCTGTGGGACCCAAAAAGACAAGTTGGGGGGGGGGCAGCTTTTGAACGGTCGGGAAGAATTAGGCACCAGTCCATGTGGGGAAGGCTTTGCCTACGACGAGCAAGATTATGGAGGAGAAGTAGAGGGGGGAAGAAAGAGATAGGAGCAGCAACTTGCACTGATCATCTACATTAGAAAATAGGTAATTTGGGGTGGAACCAACTTGCTTCGTAGATAGCTACTCTTTACTTTTTGGATGGAGATTTGCAATTAAGTATCATTGCCCACATTTTAGGGTTTCGTACACATGCAAACTTCACAGTCAAATGGCCTTTCCAGTAGTTTCAAGATGGCAGCCATGTTATTGACTGGTCAAATGGCACACATAGCTGTATTGGTATTAGAAACAGCTCGTGATGGGAGGGCGAAATCTTGGTCAGAAACAGATGAACCTTTGACATATGGTATCTCTTTTAAGTTTTAGTAGCCAGACATTTTCTTTATTTTGGAATAGTTGCGTGGAATTAACAATGTAATAGCATGACAGGATCACGAGAGAAAAAATGTCATGCCTGTACATTTACAGTTTTAAAACACTATCTCGCTGAAAGATTCGACGTTGCACTGCAGCACTGTTTTTTGGTGCAAGAGCAACTGTTGCCTGGGTTAAGACCATCTCTTTTACTGGTGAAAAGAATCCCATGATGAAGATGAAGGACCACTAATTTAACCGGCAGAAAAACTGAGCTCGAGTTTGGGATTCGACCAGAGACAAGCGAAAACCCAAACCTTTTTCTTTCTTTTATGTTTTAAAAGTGGATGAGGTGATAGCTTGATCATTCATCTGGCAAACAAAACATTCATCTCTGCATAAATGGATTTGGGACCTCGGACAATCAAATTCACACAACATAAACGAACCCAAACTCGAACCTCCATGTCAAGTCATAATCAGATGGAGAACCCTCTAGATACCTATCTAGTATTTCTAGGATCAGAGCTGACAGCTTTTCAAGGGTTCAGGGCTTCATGGGCCTCGATATATATGGACAACAGATCGAGAGGAAAAAACAACAAAGACGACCGGCAATCACCGTCTTTGGTCCCTCATCACTCAACAACACGCCCTGCGCCGTGGGACACATTCCATCAATCGGTGGGTGACTTCAAAGTGAAAGCGCATCCACAAAACCATACATAAGCCCATCCAAGTAAATAAGCACAATCAAACGAGGCACAATCAGCAAGCTGAGCATAAATGGTTTCTATCTAGTTCAAAACCAACAAGAACAGAGTTTCCAATAGAGTTTGAAAGCACAAGACTACAAAATAGAACAAACGAGACCCTGAAATACAAGATGGGAAGCACAAGATTCATTTCACTCCTGCAAAAGTTAAGATAGAAAAGGCGGGCTTATCCGGAGATTGTCGACCTAGTTCCACCAAAATGACAAGCCAACAGAAGCAAGGAGAGCACGCTTCAGACCCATCAGGATCAGTATCATTCATCATCAGCTGGTGGCGATTGGCTGCAGCATTGTCAAAATATCGTGTAATAAGAAACATGTGGGAAAGATACATTTGATCAGGAAATCAAAAGCTCAGTATTCAGCAACAAACCTGCGGAATCTCTCATGCATGGGGCTTTCAGCTCCTCCATTTGGACTGTCCCTCTCATCAGGAATGGAGCTTGGGCTTCTTAGCTGACCATTTTCAGGGCTACCTACATCTCTTTCAATAGGGCTCCGGCTAGAACCACGACCATTGTCTGGATTAGACCTTTCTCTTCCATATGGACTCCGGCTGGAACCACGACCGTGGCCATGGCTAGACCTTTCTCTTCCATATGGACTACGGCTTGGACCACGACCATTTTCAGGGCTAATCCTTTCTTCCCTTTGATACGGACTATCACTGGGTCCATGACCATTGACAGGACTAACCTTGTCCCTGCGGTAAGGACTACGGCTGGGGCCATGGCCATGATCACTGCCTGCCCTCTCTCTCCTATAAGGACTACGGCCTGTGCCCCTTCCATAGTCAGGGCTAGCCCTATCTCTCCTATAGGGGCTAGGGCTGCGGCGGCGACCGTAATCTGGGCTACCCCTCTCCTTGCGATATGGACTAGGGCCACGGCCATAATCAGGGCTTCCCCTTTCTCTTCGGTAGGGACTTGGAGAGCGCCTCCTATCATGTCCTCGCCTATCTGGTGACCTATCACGACTTCTATCAGGACTGTATCCATCCTTCCTTTCATCATCATCTCGAACTGCATATTCCACTGAAATAACTCGTTCCAGCAGCTTGCTGCATAAGAAACAAAAGTACAAATAAGCAAGTGAGCTGCATTTGAACAAGAAATCAGAAGGATCCACTGCGTATCCAACCCCACATCTATTGATGGCTGGTGATCGGTGTGGTTTTGAACAGTATGACAGGAAAAGAATGGTTACACTGCTGCGAAATAGGGTAAGAAGTTTACAAACAGAAAGGAAAATCAACCTCATGTTTGTGGCATCGAGTGCTTTGGTGGCATCCTCTTGTGCTTCATACTGAACAAATGCAAAATTTCTTCTTATCCTTACACTCACTATCCTCCCATACGGTTCAAAGTGCCTCTCCAAATCCTTGGTCCTCGTATGATGTGGATCGAAATTGATAACAAATAACGTCTTAGAAGGTCTTGTATTACTTGATCTTCTTGATGTGCCACCAGGCCTTCTAATCCCACGTTCTTGCTGCAAAATAGCATCAATTACAACAAGTCAGTTCATGAAAGATGCATAACTTGCACATATATGAAAAGGTGAGAAAAACTTCCCCAATTTAGACCAGTTAAGAAGTGTAACATGATAACCTTTGTCCATTCAACACGAAGTCTGCGGCCCTTGCGACCAAATTCTACACGATCAAGTCCTCGAATGGCATCCTCAGCATCTCTCTCATCTTCCATATAGATAAAAGCAAATCCTGTATCCAAGTACAGCAAAAAGACACTCAGTAAAATATAATATTATCATTTTCCCTGAAAGGATTCTTTCATAATCAGATGGTATTTCTTCGTCAGCAGCGCACAAACCAGCTAAACCCCAGCCCTTGAAAAAATTTGGCAACCTTCCTGAAATCTATAAACTAAGTGACCAGTAGAAGTAGCAACCGACCTTGTGTGAGATGAACTAAGTGATGTCAAGGAACTAGAATCCAAATGTGGATGTCTCATGGTGGGTCAATGAAAATACAGTGCCTTCTCCATCTATTCTGCTGCCTCTGCTGTGAGGTTGACAATGTTTCAATATTGAAACATGTCTGGAATTGAAGGCTGGGCAAAAGTCATGAGAAATGAAAGGCAATGGTGTCTGAGGAAAATTGGCATGGTTCTGCCATTGCGGATGAGAGTGACTCTTCTTGAAAACAAGAAGATGCTTATCACAGGAAAGGAACAGAATTCTGAACAGCCATCCATTAGCCAGGAAGATTATGGATTTCCCAAGACAACCCTGCGCCAAAGAAAATGTTGAGTATGGGGGTTTATGCTTCAAAATAATACTGGTCTTTTTTCATTAATAAATCCTGAACCCCCACTAGAACTCAACAAGGGATGACTGCTTTCACTGAGTCGCATAGGCTGACGAACGTCTCGATCATGCTGTTGCACTACTGGGATGAAGGGAAAGTGCCACTCATGAGCTTGGGAGACTGAACCCATTGACTTGGCTGGTAGGTGTCGTACTTGCCACTTATTCCGTAACGTGCATGTGTAATTTTTAAATGATGTTTTCCGCATCCAATGGAAATACCTTAAACATTCTCTTATTAGCTCATTTACAAGATTAAATATGCTTTGTCTGCAAAGACACAAATCAGATATTTTGATGGAAAGAATTAAAACCTATGGCAGATGGATGCCAACCATCTCTTTCCCTACCATACATGTTAAGTATTTCAGTAATGGTTCTGTTGATGACTTTGCTCATAACAAACAAAAACAGCAGTGACAAGAGTTAAGTCCTTTAGCACCATGTCTATCTCTACAACTTCTCAAGCTGCCCTGACATGTCCTCTTCCATTCGAGTGGAACAGAATCATATGCTATATCAACCAATAACATCATAACATCAATTATATTATATTATACAGTGGAATTTTTCCACATTTAAAAAACATTTAAATAAAACTTTCTCAATACTTCACCCCAAAAATTCATTATTCAGTTTTAGTCCAAAGAGGGAAAAAAAACATTTCTTCATTGCAATTATCTAAAGAGATCTCTTTATATAACAAAAATAACCCTCAAAACCTCACAAATACCACGGTCATCAATTTTACTATTAACATCAAAAACTATAAAATAAACAGCCAAATAAAAAACCTTTGAGGACAAAAAGGCTACCCAAAAGCTAAAGGAAACAACTTTACAGACTTAATGTCCAGCAAGGAAAGAACAGAAGCTTACCAGACTTCATATCCACCCGTTCAACTCTCCCGTATCGTTTGAAAAGCCGCTCCAGCTCAGTCTGTCTTGCATCGTACTCAAAGTTCCCACAAAAGATAGGCCTCATTATGCCTGGCCCCAGATATTTCACATAAATGAGATAAATACTACAAAAGAACCACTTCAATTAAATGCTAAAGCAAACTTATGCGCCAAAAACAGATTCTAACTTTAACATCATGAGTTTTTAAGGGGTTCCTAACGAGACATTGAAAAAGTCAAGTTTAATTCCCAAACTAGAACTTTTGGGTGTTTATTTCATTATTTTATGTAGTCGGAACTATCTAAAAGATTATGGGTCTCCATTTTCACCCATAAAGCCTGAATTGTTTTCGGAAATTAAACATATATAACGAGTTTCAAATGCTGTTGCAGACTTAACCACGGTTCTTCAACAAACCCTAAATGAATGTACCAAAATTTATGATACTCAACAATCAACAAGAGAATAGATAAGAAATCATAATCAGATCCACAAGACCAAACCCTAAATAACAGATCTACAATAAATGACAGCCAGATCTACCGCATGCAGGGGGGAAATCAAGTTTTGAGCAAAGTTTCCACAAAACAAAAAATTATTGAACATTTTCTCGCGCTTTCTAGGTAACCAGCAGGAAATAATTAATTGGCTTGATTTTATTTACCTGTTGAAATCGGCGATTTTGTCGAATTGAAGCTTTGATTGAAACCCTAGTTTGAAAGAGTCAACACAGCAACCGCGTTTTAACCTGTGAAAGAGAGTTTTTTTTTTATCTATTTTAAAGAAGAGCGCTTTCGACTTGCGAGTGATAAATAGGCGGAGAAAGATACAAAAGTTTGGTTTTTGGCAAACAAAGGTCCTCATTGTTTTGTTAATTGAGCAGTCGGTCCTACAAATCTTGACAAATCAAAAAAACAAATATAATCCCTCACGTGCAAAATTAGGATACATTATATTGATCCCTAGTAGATATTTCTTTCCTTTCTTACATTTTTCAAATATGAGAAATTCATTTCAGAAATTGATATCTTAAGAATTTTATTAAAATTCGTTGTTTTGTTTTCAAAAATAATTTTTGTAATATTAACCTTAACTTAATCGAGACAATTAAATGTTTTGTAAGAACCTAGACCCAATATTTATTTGTGTATTGATGAGATGATATGTCAGAATAGCCATGATAGATTAGATGGTGAGAATGCTTTGGGTTTTCTTGCTAGGAAATATACTTGGATGCTGATATAAAGTATAAGCTTGCCAAATGATTTCGATGGAAATTAGATTCTGCTTCTTGACGATTTCTTTTTTTTTTAAAAAAAAAGGAAAATAATTTGATATCCAAATTGAATATATATATAATGAAATAAATTTTTTATATTCTTAAATTATACAAATATTCAGAATTTGAGAAGTATTTGATTGATAATATGAAATTTTGCTCTCTACCCTTTTCCTTTTTTTCCGGCGTGGATGAGTTATATTATAATAACCTCTTTTTTTTACATGTGAGATTTGAGTTTTCGTGTTCTTTCAGGATCAAAATCAAGCTGCCTGGTCCATCAACTATGGCCCGGCCCATTACATTCTGGGCTTAATTCTAACTGATAACATCGGTCAAATTTGAGTCATCTATGTTGTCCTAACTTGCACCATGAAGAGGAGAGTACCGGGGACACATTTTAGAGAGAGAGAGGGAGAGAGAGGGAGAGGGAGAGGGAGGGAGGGAATCCTTGATCCGGCAAGCAAGTCTTATAAATTATTTTAGAGCAACAACGCTACATAAAGGGAGACGAAATAATCGTGGAATGGTTTTTCTGGGCAGCCGCCTTGTCTTGCTCCGGCGAGAAATTATTGAAGCTGGCTTCCACTTCGTTTTATTGAATCTGAGCAGGTTGTTGTGCTAGAGAATCGAGGACTGCAATTTCAGCTTTTGTTTTGGCTAGTTGGCTTTCTACACTGTGAATTTGTTGGTGTAGTGAAGAGATAATCCCAACACAGCCGTAGACAGGGTCTCGAGTTCTGCATTGTGCCTCATAATACAAAGAGTTTGCTGCTTCAGCTCTTAAATGTGCTGCTGGGAGTTGCTAAGAGTAATCCAAAGGAAACTGTAAGATATTAAAACTTGAAATATTATTGTTAGGGTTTTTCAAAAACAGAGTCTAAAAATTTCCAGTAAACTCATGTGGGACAAACTGCATCAATTATCAGACAAGGTGCACGAATATAGGCTTTCTTGTCTCCGTCATGCTTGAATGCAAGTGATAATGAAAGTACTGGTTAATTAAGCAATGATATTCCAGGACTGAAAATATATATGTGATAGATATGGTGTGTATATTTGACAGAGATGGATACCTGGAGCATTTTTGCAACATTGCAGGCACCATGGATTCTGTGAACGCAAGCAAATCTTTGAGGATTATTAGAAGGAAAATAAGGAGAGAAAATGCAATCTGAAGATGTAATCTGAAGGACATCTCCTTCTCAGATACTTGCAAGCTGCACAGCGGCCAGAAATCATCCTCAAAATATAAACAAAATCTAATGAAAAGAATTTAAAAGATCCCCTCAATCTTTCTTGTTCTTGAAGAAGAAATCCAATTAAGATTTCCAGTGGTAGATAGATATAAGAGAGCCATTATGTATAGATTCTTTTCAAACGGCTATATTATTCAAAACTGAGGTTGAAGAAGGAATGGAATTAGATTGTAATGTTTTGAGAGAATTAAGGAGAAAAACCGCGTGTAGATCAATAAGGCAAGCTTTTTATCAGTTTAATAGACTATAACAAAATTATAATCATGGTGAAAATAGCACGAAATATTAAGAGTAATAATTAACTCTTTAACAGTTACAATTAACAAAATTAAAGTTTAAATTTTGTTTTATTCTTAAAGGAAGTCCAGCGAAAGCAGTCTCCTTGTAAAAAGATTGACTAAACGTTTCTTAGCTACGGAAACCAGTTTCTGCCCATGGTTTATAGAATTAATCTTGGTTTTGGATAACTTCAGAATTACCATTTGCATGACAAAACTAGCTGCTCTAAAAAAGGAAATATAATGGCATCCTGCTGCGAATGCCTGAAAGCCAGGCTCCAGGCTTCTGGTTACTGTGCACCAAGAACAGGCCCGCTTCACTAGAGGGAGAACCAAATTCAGGAAACCACTGTGGTAGATCATCTAGATTTCAATGTCTCACGTACCATAAGAACACAATCTGATCAGGGATTTCAGCAGATATGGGGAAGTATATGCTGATATTAATAAAAGGAAAAACCTCGAAATTGTTCTTACATATATCAGATGATGAGGCAATTCTGCGAACAACTGCAGTCACTAAACTGATCTTCTCATCCCATTTTAGAGAATTTCAAGCCCATTCAAGCTGCGATTACGAAAAATAAATGAGGAAATGAACAATTTCTTTGTCTAGATTTCTTAGTTGAAAACTCTTACCCAGGTCAATGATACAGCTGAGATCTCTGAAAAAAACCCAGTTCCACTCAGAGAGAACAAACTCGATCTTAATTGCTTGCTAACATACCTTCACTGGAAGTATCCATGATTCCAGTTCTGCAAGTGAATTCTGCAATAAGTAAAGTTACAACGTTTTTTGATGATACATTACCCCATCAAAAATATCCACAGCTTGGAAACATTGCTATCAAAATATCCAGAAAAAAAAAATCGCCTCTTCGACATAGCTCAACTACTACCATTATCAGGCCTAATTGCCCTGACCACTCTGCCCCCTCAGCGGAATTACTAGATCATACGATTCGTCCCAACCATCCATATTCCTTCTGGCTCAACAATTCCTCCAGGCAAGTACAGGACCAAAACGTTTCTTCTCAATCAACACGAAGGTGCCTTCATTAGCCAAGTCAAGCAATTCCGGTGGAGGTTCTTGCAATTCTGGCTCTGGATTCTTGCAAGATCTCTTACCTGAAGTCAAAGTCTGGCGGCGGAGGTTTTGATTGAAACTTCTGAGGCTTGGTGGGTTAATTTTGTTGTGAGGATATCTGGGTTCTTCGATGAGATTGGGAATGGAAGTTTTAGCATAGTTTCCACGATGCATATCCATGGTTATTAAACCGGATATAAATTAAAAATAAAATAAATAATATTTTATCCAGGAAACTTCATTAATTTAGTTAGTTAATATATGATCAACTTGATCCCGTCAAGATTTTACTTGAAATAAAATAAAATAATATTTTTTTTTTCTTAAAAAATAATATCATTCTAAATTTATTAATTAATTACTCCAGATTTGGCCAGGTTTTTATCCATAATGTTGGGTTTGAGTCAAGTTTCATGGATCTAAAATATGGGTTTTTTGAAATTCTATTTATAATTGAACACAAATACACACACACACACACACACACACACATTTTTCAACTTGGTACTAAAAGTCTGAAGTTTAAATTTTTGGGACCAAATTTGTTGAATCGATCAAAAATTCTTATATGGCCAAATAATACATTCTTAATTAAATAAAATTAGAGTTTGTTAGTTTTTGTGTTTTAAAAGTGTTTTTTAAGAAAAATATTTTTTTTACTTCAAATTACTTTTTTATATTTTAAAATTATTTTAATGTGTTGATATAAAACAAATTAAAAATAATAATAAATATTTTGAAATTGTTTTAAAACTTTTATCAACTCAAACCATCTATGAAAACTTTGAGAATAAGAAAAGAAAATATACAGCAGACCAACAACAAAAAGAGCATTGCTTTATAAAAGTATTGTAAATAATAATAATAAATGCCGAGGAAAATCTTTATAATTTGACTTTATTTCAATGATTTTCTAAAAAAAGAATGAACATTGCTTAAATCCTAATCTAGCTAGTCGGTAGGATCACTCCCTTTTTGGCTAAACCGGCTACACTTTTTTTTTTCTCCTTTTCAATTGTCATCCCCCTATTTTTTACTATGTGCTAATGCAATCCTTGCAGCAAATGCTAGAAAAATTGTGTTAGATCATACCTTATTCGCTTTCAAAACAAAATTTTCAAAAACCATATTATAAAAGGTTAACTTCCCTAATGTTTAAGTTTAAGAAGTTAAAGAAGAGGGTATACCTCTTTAACCACGAGGTCAATTCTATGAAATCACAAAAATAAAGAGTAGAGAGATAATATTAGGGAAAGAAAATAGTAAAATGATCAAATAGAAACAAAATAGAGAGTTGGGGGATCAAATACACAACTAACCTCTCATGGTCATGACAAGTAAACATCTTTTAGATGACTGGTATTTCAACTAATTATATGAATTATGAAGTTAACGATCATGTAAGTTTCTAATAATTGTTATATTAAAAAATAAAAAGTTCGAACTTGAAATAACAAGAAGAACAAGCTTCTAAATTACAACCTTTTACCACTCGACCACCTACAAAATAATCTATGTCTTTCTGTGTCTAGTGGTGATGAAGATTACATGATAAAATCTTAGTAACTCTTCTTTCCAAGGCGGTGCTGTGGGTGGACCAGATCACTAAATGAGCATGGGGTTGATTTTAGAACTTCCCTTCCCTTCATCTTCTTTTAGCTGCCCTAACTTTTTGAGACAATGAAGTTTAATTTTCGTACCATTTTTTTCATCCACTGATCCTCTTCAAGCCCTGCTTGTTTATATATATTCGCCGGAGGATCCATTTTCGTACAATTTTCTCTTGAAAATATTTTTAAAATAAAAAAACAAATGAACCCGAATGACTCTTTGTTTCTGTGATGTACAATTTGTGTTTTATCACAACCACTTACCGCTTAATTGAGATGTTTAGCTGACAAAATCTTGTTCTCTCGTAAAATCTTAACTATAAAAGATTACAATTTACATCTCTTTTAAAATATATTTTTCTCAGATGACAGTTACATAAACTATTAGAACGTGAAACACGAACTAGATTGTGGTGGGGAAAGGCCTTAACACGATGACTTCCTTACATTAGATTGCTGTGAATGAAAATATATTTATATATATACACACACAGAGAGAGTTGACGGATCACCAAATTACTACTATGAAGACATAATGCTAATTTATTAAAAACCACCACCACCACCGCACCGCTACCACAGGTTTATGAAAATAACATCTGGGGGTAAAATAAATGATAAGGGTGTTCAGCTAATGCTTCGCCGTGAAGTATAAGATCAAAGTGAGGGATTAAATTGAAGAATCAAAAATAGTTTCGATACATAAATATTTTTACTACGGGATGAATAGAGGCGAGGCGAAGGTGATTGTGGAGATGTTCCATCTGGTCCACATCAATACAAAGGACAGGCGATCAATAAAGAATCCAGGTCCTATTGTTTTCAAAATCACGACGATGTTAAATGACTTTTATCACAGGATTGATACACCATACCTACCCAGAAAATAAATGAAAAAATACACAGGGCTAGGGCTCAGCGAGCGAGCCAGAGCAGGGCATGGCAGGGGGGAGGGGGAAGCACGGCCTGTGTTAAAGAACCATCTCACCTAAAAATTTAAGCTTGTAAGTGAGGTCCTATAATATAATTTATATTATTTTTTAATACACCCCCTCAAGTGAAAGCCATTTGGGTTTAAAACTTGCACATGCCCACATCACCTTGTTCTTGATTTTTATCAAATAGAATGAGGATGTTGAGATTCGAACTCGTGACCGCTGGATCAACAAGGCTCTGATACCATGTTAAAGAATCAACTCATCTAAAAATTTAAACTTGTAAATGAGACTCTATAATATAATTTATATTATTCTCTAACCGCCTTTATTTATGATCACGATGAAGGCAATGGAGGTTCTTCCTACTCGGGATGCGGCGAGGTTGATGAAGAGCACGAGTAGATTTGCTAAGTTTTTGTGCAAAATACGTGTGCACGTGGCAGCCTCACAACACTTTGTGAGCTCCATCACATCAAATATAATACTTAATTATAGCATAAAGTGTTTTGTCTTCGAAAGGTCCGCGAATTCCCCACGCTTTTGCCCATAGGTTCACCCACGCCTGTATAGTGAGCCCTCGTCAAACTTATAAGCAAAATCTCTTTCGTTCTCTTATTTGTCAAAAACCTCAATGTCATTTTTCTATACAGACACATCCCTTTCGTTATATGTATGGCCAATCGTGAGCCTCGAGCTGACCAGTTACCACCCCTCCCCTCTCCGATCCTGATCCCGTCTCCGGCCAGCTCTTCGGGCCAGCCCTTTGATTCAAGGCGTGAGCATTCGACGAGGCTTGTTCGATCGCCCATTGGGTTCTCGAGTCAGCCCGCGAGTGGGAGGCAAGGTGACCAATCACCGAGGCGGACAATTCGATCACCGGGTGGCTCGTCGGCTCAGCCCACAAGCGGAAGACACCCGAGTTTTAGAGGTATTAGGTTACGGAGTGGGAAATGGGTATCCGAGATCCGGGAACCACGTAAGACTACACGTGTATGGCTCGGTACGTATCCAACTCCTGAAATGGCAGCCACCGCCTATGATGTGGCGGCTCTAGCACTTAAGGGCCCCGACACGCCACTGAATTTCCCGGAATCAATCCTTTCCTACCCAATACCAGCCTCCGCATCCCCTGGTGATATAAGAGCTGCCGCTGCTAGTGCAGCATCAGGCAGGTCATCTCAGCGTGGAAGAGGGCCACGTCCTGAATTGGGCCAGCCAGAAACAGAAGGCACATCATCTAGCACCACTGCTGATGCTCAATCAGGGCAGGAAATTTTCGACGAGGAAGAACTCTTAAACATGCCCAATTTGCTGGTTGACATGGCCGGAGGAATGCTCGTGAGCCCGCCAAGAATAAACACGCCATCTTCCGATGATCATTCACCAGGGAGCTCCGACGCTGAGAGCCTATGGTCCTACCCCTAAAGCCAAGCCAGCCGGACTCATTTCTCCATGGAAATTCTGCTTCCCGGTTTTGGTCCCATGATGCACCGAAAGGTTGGTTTTTTTTAAGGAATTTTTTTTCTATGGGTTAACAGGCAATGGAGTTAGGGTAAAGCAGGTAGGTGAATCAGTTTTGCTGCCACATTGGTTAGCTGTTTATTTAAATGTGTCAGCTATAGCCACAGTACTTCTCCCTTGTCAAGATCATACTTTTCATGTGATTTCCAGTTTGAATTTCTTTGCATAGCTACGGGCCACAGTGTTGATAGTTAGAGGATTTATACACTGTGTTCTTACATCATTTATATATATATATATATTGATATTAAAAATTATTTTCATGTATTTTTAAATCAAAAATATATTTTAAAATAATCTTAACATACTGACAAACAATCATTACGTATGGTTTTTTAAAAATATTTTTTATTTATAAATATATTAAAATAATATCTTTATTTTTTTTAAAAAAAATATCTTAATACTTTTAAGAGTGATTCCAAACAGTCATGGCCTACAAGTTGGCCCATGACACCATTTATTTTTTAAAGAAGGAAAAACTTATGATAGAGATTTCCCTTGCAGTCTATAACTGTCCTTCTCTTTATGCTGTAGATATTTTTTATTTGTAGCCTGATATTAAAAATATTTAAAAAAAAAAATAAGATATATTTAAAAATAGGATAGCATAATCCATGAGCTGCGCCACTCGAATCTTAATTAATTTTTCAGTTTGTCTCAGGGTAATATTGTTTTGCATTCATTTATATAAATAATTTCGAGAGTCAAATATGTTTATGATTAAGGTCTTGTTTGACATTATGTTATAAAATGATTTTGAAAAAAAAATTATTTTTTATTTTCAATTAAATATTTTTAGTGTTTTTATATTATTTTAATGTATTTATATTAAAAATAATGTTTAAAAATAAAAATATATTATTTTGATGTATTTTTAAACAAAAAATACCTGTAACAGGTTATCATATATCATATTTATTTTTAAAAAATGGTTTTTCTTCTTCTTTATATATTTTTTTTATCAACCCTAACCCTAACTTTTTAAAAGTTGACTGAGTTTGTATGCTACAATTATACTTGTCCCTGGTTCTCCGATTCAATATTTTAAGAGGTAATAATTAATAATTTTGAAATTGATTCCAATGTGTGTATGAAAAGAAAAAATAAAAGTGGATGCTAGAGGACCCACATGTAAGATATTTATAGTGAAAAATGATTAAAGCACGCTGGCTTGACAATGAAGGTCTCTGAACTGACTTTAGCAAATCATGACTAAACATTGTATTTGTGGAAAGTCCATGCACACCATTGACTACCTGCGTTTTCATCCTCAGATATTTTTTTTATACATTGCTAACGGCATGATATATGTATTTTTAAAGGAAACTAAATATATATATATATATATATGCCCCTTATAGAAAGAAATATTAAATATTAGCCCGTGTATTTTTTTTAACATCGAGTTCTTTTGCCCTTTTATTTTTGTTTATATTGAACATCTTTAACTTTTAGTATTTATTAAAATGCAATGAGATATTGCATATAATATTTTTGTTAAATCATTTTATTATAGTTATTTAGTCTATTAAAAATTTTATTTTCTAGGTCCACCCTTCAATCCAAGATTGTCAATTCCGTTTCGGTTGATATTTTATTTTTTCAATTATAATTGAATGTTTTTGTTTCGAGGCATTTTGACTTTTCATTTCGGAGTTGTACTGCTTATGTTTGTGCGCGTGTGAGTGTGGTGTGTGTGTGTATATTTATATATTAACTCAACAAAAAAAATTAGTTCAAATCTAAAAATAAATTATTTAGAATTGTGTAATTTAAATTTCAAACATATATAAAAAATAAGAGTTGAACTGATATAACTCAATCGACTTAATGAGTTCAAAAATAACATGGAAAATTGATAAAAAAAATTATATTTTAACTAAAAAAAATCAAGTTGATATTTAAAAAAATATTGAAACGACAATACATTGGATCAACTCATGTCAATGTAGGTTAACCTTTCAAATATGTGATATGTGCTATAAGACCTTGATAACCTTAAATAAAGCAAATCAAAGCAAAATATAAAGTTCAATTCGTAATAAACTCGTTGTTGAATAATGAAATTGAGAAGAAAAAAATCTAACAAAAAGATACAATAAAATAATATTTCTGAACAAAATTATGAATTTGAATAATATTATGAGAATGTCATCATCAATCTCGTAACGTTGTTATATTCTTTGATTGCTTTGAAATTTTAACATAAAATATATAAATAGACCCCTCGTGAAATTTATCTCAATTTAATGGTAGGATTAAAAGATATGATTGATATTGTAAAACTATTCATTATTAAAAAACACTATTTGACCAGAACGAAAACGAAACGTTCTGGACGGAATTTCCAAAACTGATCGAGATTCTGAACGAGATAAAATTTATTTCAGTTTGTTCTGTTTTTTAAATTGAAATGTATTAGCTACTCTAGTCAAAACGAAACGAAATTGACAAATTTGCTTTAATATACTTGAATAACAATATAATACACTTAGAGAGACCTAAACACAACTACGATATCTGAGGTGCAAACCCAGAAAGTTTGTCAGGAGAATTAGAATTATCAAAATTATCCTATTAATACTGCATTCATGTTTGTTATCATGTGATTGATCTTGATTTTAACAGAGAGAGAGAGAGAGAGAGAGAGAGAGAGATGAATTGTAGACACACTTCAAAGGTAAATAAAAGAGGGGGTGAGTTGCAAGTGGAATCTTGGTCTAGCGGAGGAAGGGACTTATTTCCTTCCTCTGCACCAGAGTTCAAGTTTCACTGTGCATGTTTGTCATCCCCGCGGTGCATTAACTGTTCAATAGGATTGTAAGATGTTCAGTGAGTCTAGAGATTAATTGTGGTGTACGTAAGCTGACCCGAACACCTTGATTATAAAAAAATAAAATAAGGAGGGGGCGAGTTTGATGGTCAAGAATCAAGATGGTGTGACGATGTGCTGCTATCTTTTTTAGTATCCAATCTCAAGAAAACAATCTCATGAATCTCCTAACCCTAACTTAAATACAGTTTCCTCGACACCATATCCAAGAAATGAACTTAATCTCGATACATGAAAACTAAATACACCTGAGTTATAAAATCGAAACAGTAGAGAAGATAAAAGAAAATCCGACGCCTTCGCTTTTATATTTTATTCTCCTGTACCAAAAAGAAGCTGATCTGTATAAAGATTAGATTCCATGTTTAGTCACACTTCAAGAAGATAGATCACGAGCAGCTATACGATACAGCAATTTTTTCTACCCCGAAATATTTACTTGCCACACACTTTTCCATTTTCCATGTTGACCTCATCCTCCATAAGACGATTGTAAATCAATCTATCACGAGTTCGAACTGGCTCCAGCTACTGAAAGTGCTTCCACCGAGTGAAGAAAAACTATCCGTGTCGGCAAAGAAAATGGTTCGCATGAAGGTGGGATCGCTGCTCATTGGACGAGAATCAAAAGTAGGTTAAAAAGTTAAGTGGGGTTATTCCTCTACAGATTCAAGTTAAAGTTCTGAAACAGTCGAGGTTTGTTCTTAATTGTTTAGCAAATTAAGTAACTGTTGCCTAAATTCAATCCATTCTTGAAGAGTTTTTCGCTCTGTTCCAGGAACCACCGACGAATGGAATGTTGAGCTACCATGATCACTGCTAGAAATACCCTTCATTTCTCACTCCTCTTTCATTTTACCATCATTTACTGTTCAGATTTTTGCTGCCCCACATTAAAACTACCATGTTTTTTTTAATCTCTCCTCTTTCTCCATGCGATTGTCGATTGATCACTTTCACTTTCGTTTGACAGAGAGTAGTCCAAGGTTGAAACACATGGAGTACGGTTTGAAACTGACGTCCAAGGTCGAATGATTCTGGTCCTAGGCTTCTCAGCTCGGCTACCACACGAAGTAGCGACTGAGAGTGCTCGCAGCTTTTTTCTGGCTAGATGTAAACAGGCTCAACAGTCGACACGTGTGTTGCAGCGAGGTAGACCGCAGAAGAAAACTATACACATGGCCAAGATTTCAAGAGTGCCTGTGGACTAGCTCATATCCATGGGGTCCTTGTCGATTTCAAATTTCAGCTTGTCTCTTTTCGTATGTTGATTGAAGGGTCTAATAATTCAATCAAGGCCCGAATAAAATCTTGGATGTTACAAAAAAAAAGAAGGTTTATTCTCGACTTGGTTAGATATTTTTAGTCAGATATTTTTATTTTAATTGTCAAAGTTATCTTTGAATTTAATAAGCTGGTCAGGTCACATCAAGTTCATGTTTATATTTTTTAAAAACACATTACCATGTTTAGATATTTTTTAAGAAAATCATCTAATCCACGATATAGCGCAGCCAGATGATATAGTATGATATAAATAACTTTAATCTAATCGTGTAAAAAAGTTATTTTAATATCAAACGATCATAGAATATATTTGTTTTAACAACGCCTCCATTTGTTGTCAAACAAATTATATTGATCCTCCTTTCCTTTCCTTTTTTTTTTTCTTCAAGGAACGAAGAGAGCTGGTGTTGCTTATTGCAATAGCAATGATGCTGTAGTTTTAGAGTAGCTGTCAAATTTCTCCGGTCTATCGGTTTAATCTAGTAACTTTTCAACTCTGAAACTTGGATATTAAAAATAATTTTTTAAAAATAAATAAATAAATATTTGAATGTATTTTTAAATAAAAAATATTATCAAAAATAATTTAACCAGACTCTCAAACCTGCATGTTATCTAAATAAAATTTATTTTCAAACTGGTTTAAAAATTAACCTAATTAAACTAAAGTGATTTGACAGGTGATCACATGGACATAGTTAATTCCAAGAATTTTTGTAAGATATTCATGTAAAAGGATGCTATTTTAAGATATATTCGAAGTGATGTGTCATGCACGCCACACGAGATACTATTGAGTTGAAGATGTGGGATTCCTCTCATCCACGAACGGGGACGCTTCTTCTGGCGGGCGTCACGGGCTGCCTCTTCACCAGGGGATGTAGTTTTTGCTATTTATATTCCACTTTACAAAAAACAATTAAAAAAAAATGACGTGCCATCCCAAAAATGAACTCAACCACCCCCACAACCCTGACTTTGTAATGACTTTTTGCTCTTCAATGTGATGTAAGAATGTTTTTGAAAAAAAAAAAAAATTTTTATTTTAAATTAAAATTTTATGATATTTTTAGATTATTTTTATGTGTTATGTCAAAAATAATTTTTTAAAAATAAAAAATATTTTTAAAAACAACCATAACTATGTGTTGACGCATGTTTGGGATGGCGGTTGTGGTTGTTTTTTAAAGTGCTTTTCATTTAGAAATACATCAAAATGATAATTTTTTTATTTTTTAAAAATTATTTTTGACATCAGCACATCAAAATAATTTAAAAATATATAAAAAAAATTCATTTAATTTTTTTTTTCCGCCGAAACAAACAGGCCCATGTATTATACCGAATCGAGGCCACGACGGATTTCATTACTTTAAGAAAAGAAAATGATGGCAAAGAAAGGGATGTTCCCTTAAGAAATAGATTATTATGGACATCCCAATCCCAAATCAATATCTTGAGAATATTATCCTAAGAAGATTAGGAATAGATTTATGTTGCGGCCATGGATAAGTTCAGCTCACCTGATTTTGTTTTCCTATAAATAGGAAATATTATAAAATTCTTGTCTCGTGAATAAAATGCTTTTTATCATCATCCCTTTATCCAGAAAGATTTTTTGTGATATTTTTAAGAGTCCCAATGACTTTTATAATTCTTTAACGTCTTGTAAAGACTGTTGATTAATCTCTAACTCGAGCTTTGAATTGGTGAATCGTTGTTTAATCCGCCGAGCTTGAATTTTGGAGTAGAAATAAATTTATGAAAATACAAGGCATCCACAATCTTCTCAAGTCCAAAACTGATGGGCCCCATGGCTGCCCACCTCGCATCATCTTGGTGTTTGGATGCCAAGAAAGTTGACAGGAAAACAAAAGGGGGAAACGGATACGATGCAGCAGAAGGGGTAGCCACACTCCCTTCCCCCGTTAGCTTCCCTTGCGGCCTCCACCTCCACGTAAGTTCAAAAATAATTCATGGTGCTCGTTGAATGGAAGCAACGAACACTCTAATCAATCTGTGAGGTCAATATGCAGACAGCAATCCAATTAATTTTTCACATGTTTCATTTAGCATAGAAGTAGATGTGGTTTGTTCTGATTGTTATCTTATGTTGAAAAAGATTGTTATTTTTAGTTAGGGTGTCGTTTCACATTGCGATTTAAAAAATTATGTTAAAAAAATTATATATTTTTTAAATTAAAATTTCAAAAAAACGCTCTCAATTTTTTTTATGCGATAAAATTTCATCATTGAAAAATGTATTTTATAGATTTAGATGAGCGAGTAAAATCCTGATTGTTCTAGACTCTTACAAGGGATGTACATCCTGAATCGAACTCGAGATTTTTTTATGTGAATCACAAGTTCTCTATTATTATGTCACATCACTCGAGGACTAATTTTTTTTCTTAATGCAATCATATATATATATATATATATATATATATATATATATATATATATATTATTTCAAGGTTAGTTTTCTATGTTTATTGTATCGGCTAAGGATTGCAATAATTATCAGCAAACACTTGCTGATAATTATTGCAATCCTTAGCCGATACAATAAACATAGAAAACTAACCTATATATATAGAGAGAGAGAGAGAGAGAGAGAGAGAGGAGGGGGGGGGGGGGGGGGGGATACCACCGGACAAGATTAATATCGGAATAAAATTCCCCTATTCAAGACGGAAGAGCTCAACAAAGTGGTATGCGAGTTATCTTAATATGTTTTTTTTTTATATATATAAAATTCAAGAGCCTATGCAAAAGTTATCTTTATGTGTTTTATATATAAAATATTAAGAGCTTATGTAAGCATTTGAATAAATAAATAATCATTTATGTAAATGAGAAGTCATTAATAATAATTAAAAGAAAAAACTGAAGATTTAAGAGATAAATATAGATTAAAATATTTAATCTGCCATAACCAAACATTTATCTTGTAAATAAAAAATAATAAAAGATAATATAAAATAAGAATCACATAAGAAATTAACTAATTGCATAAAAGAAAAGAAAAGCAAACACAACGCAAGGTTGACCATATCAGAAACAATTAAGGAATTTTATAAGCTTGTCACTGGTTTTTATAATATCTAGTAAAGACCGGTGTAACTCAGCCCGTCAATCCCGAAATTTATAGCCACAGCAATAATAGTAAAAAAGTGTAGAGATAAATTAATTAAAAAACAGAGGACCCAATCAGCACCCTGTCTTCAAATCCAAAATCGACGGGGCCCACTCGCTGGCAGACGGTCGCCATGCTGGCCCACTTCAAAGCCACCTGGAGTTTGGATGACAAGAAAGCGTGGTCACAAGACAGGAAAACAAAAAGGAAAAGGTAAACGGAGAGTCCGTACAATGACAGCGGGGCAACAGGTGGGATAGCCACACACACACCCGCCCTTTCCCCCATTAACTTCCTCTGTGAGACTGAACCACGCAGATAATTCATGGTCTCCATTGAATGGAAGCGTCGAACACTTTAATCGATTGTGAGGTCAATATGCACACAGCAACTCAACAGTTTTTCAGATATTTTGAATCACCGTGTACAATAGATATTTTATATTATATTTAAATCAGCCTGTACTTTATTAGACATATCAAGAATTATATATTTTAATAATTAAATATTTGATTTTTCGATTCCAACTAAAGATTGATCAGGATATAAAATAAAATTATTATTTTTTTATTAAAAAAACTGAATATTGTTTCGGTTTATAATTGGATCCCTGTATTTTAATAAATAGAAAAACTATTATATCAAATCAATTATTAACTCAATAACTAATCTTTAACATCACACGAGAACCCTTAAATAAATTTAAAAAATATATATCATGATAAATTAAGCATGAATGAACTAAAGTATTAGACACAACAAGCATCATAATAAAATTTAAAAAAAATGCTATATAACTGAGTTGAGAAAAATAACCTTAATATATATATATATATATATATAGCATTAGCGCATGATAAGTACGGATTTCATTACTAAAAAAGGAAGATAATGACAAGAAAAGGATTCCACGAAGAAGTAGCTATTGGTGGCAAGTTAGCTGATGGATACCACCAACCAAAACCAACTACAATATATCTCGAGAAGATTCCTCGAAACACGAAAAAATATCCCAGGATTCGATTCTGTTGCGGCAGCGGACCGGTTCGGTTCACTCGATTCAGTTAAGCAATAAATTGGGAGTAAAATTCACCAAAGCCTCCTCTCCTTAGTCATCGTGGCTGACATCACGGAGAAAACGAAGTTCTATCTCGACCTTTCTCTTCAATCTAACGACGAACCCTTTCTCACAAGCGCCACTTGTTGTTTGGATACTAGGAAACTGTAGGAAAGAGACAGGACCCCTTCCCTAAGCCCCGAAAATAATCCGTGCGAACGCAGTGATGCAACAGATGGGATAGACACAATCATCAGTTTCCTCGCCAACTACTTTCTAGGATTGACATCACTTCCGGTCCACATGTTTTGAAACACACCAGAATAAACTCGTGGTGCTCATTGGATGCAAGCATGGAATGCTTTAAACAATTTGTGAGGTCAATATGCAGACAGCAGCTTGATATTCTTTCACTCCTGTATGTGATAGACATCCCGTCTCATGTTTTAATATCAGAATTATAATTAAATCAAATTTCTTATTTTACTCCCATCACTTGAAAACAAATAAATAAAATATGAATCACGGGGCAGATATTTACCCTTTTCTTTTTTAATACAATACTCGATCTCATAAATATAATACACGTGTCTTTTTTAGAAACAGGCTGCCGTTGTTTGTTTAGTAACTTTTAAAAGTACAAGAGGAGCAATCTGGATGAGGGGAGCGCACGTGGTCCACACGTTTACGCGGGAAACCCACCGGTTAACTGTAAAATAACGAACCGGGCTGTGGTGTGTGCGTGACGTCATTTCGTCGAGGGACACTCCCGCTTCTTATCCGCATGCAAATGCCATTTGCCACCTCATCGCTCTCTCTTTGTTTTCGAGTGCGGCTTCTTCTAAGAAGCTTCTTGAAGGTCTCCAATTACTCGCCTAGAGGAACGGTTTTTTCAAGCCTTCACTAAGCTTCTCGTGGATATTTTCATTAGATTCCACGAGATTGATAATGTTAAAAAATAGAAGAGAGAGAGAGAGATGCACTGCACAAAAATACATTCGACCGAATAAATACGAAAACATATTTAATAAGAGGGACAAAGATATTAAATAAATCGAACTTTGCGACAGTATTAAATTCTTATTTTTTATTTTCAAAGTGAAAAAACAAATCTCATTTGTCTTCTTTCTTCTATTTTAATACAATAACAAAAGTCCACCTTAATGCTGGTTGGTCGTACATGTTTATGTTTATGTGTACATGAATTCCTTGTATAAATAATTTATTGTGATGTAATGACAGGTTATATATTACTGTATAAACATGAGCTATAAAACTATCATCCAACCACATATTCACAAGTTCCCTAACAACAGTTAAGGCTATGGTTATGCAAAACTCGCGGTTAAAATAAATAAACAAATAAATAAACACCAATAAATAAATATAGCTATATATAAGAAGATCTTTTTTTGGACTAAAGCACAAGTAAATGCAAAGTCAACACAAATACCTGTAGTGTCTGGGACAATAGCAGAGAAACCTCGCTACAAAGGTTGCTAGACAAACTCATTACAGATATTATTTTTTAAAATGCTAAAACAATTTTAAAATGTATAAAAAACTGATTTATATATAAAAAGAGATTAGCAAAATGTTGGCCGCACAGCTGCTGCACCAAACAGACCCAATTAATAACTCCATGAAGAAAACACACTAAACAAAAACTCGATAATCGTTCTTCTTTATTGTATTTCAAAAATATTTTTGAAAATTATTAATAAAAAATTATTTTTATTTTAATTATTTATTTATATGTTTTTAAATTATTTTCTGTATAAAAAATAACTTTTAAAAATAAAAAAAATAATTTTAATATATTTATAAATAAAAAAATAATTTTAAAAACATAACCGATGATTCCCAGGCTAGTGAGAAAGCTCCACAACCTGGAACCAACCCACGAGACCAAGTTCTTTGACTCTGACAGATCCATTCCCTCAAATGGAAAATTACAATCTAAAACAGTAAACACCCATTTCAGTCAAAAGCCTCAAGGGTCAAAATCACACGTGTCATACCATAAACCCAACTTGTCTCCATAATCAAAAATACAGCTGGTCTTTGCCAAGCAAGACTCAGTCCCACTTGGATTATTCTATAAATAAATAAAGATCTACGTGTAAGCCGTGGGTGATCTTAGCTGGCTCCATATGAACAGAATGCCGTGTGAAAGGGACACCACCTTATCGCCTTCCTCCCAAAACATTTATAAGGCAGCCCCAGTCTCTAGCTTAGTGTGAAAAAGGAGTCCTCAGCCAGAGCATAAGACTTCACTAGTGTGCTTTAATATCCAAGAAAAGAAATCAAGAACATATACTCTTATGGATATTTTCTTTAGTTATTCTGATCAAAACCCAATTGGGTCCATCAATTTTTTGCCAGTTTTTGACGAGCAAGAATGTTCTTATTCTTCTGCTCTTTCAGATAGTAGCATCACTAGTAGTGTTACTAAAGGAGTTCAACAAGCCGCATTTTTTTCTGATGAGGAAGTAATGTTAGCTTCCAGGAATCCGAAGAAGAGGGCAGGAAGAAAGAAGTTTAGGGAAACAAGGCATCCTGTGTATAGAGGGGTGAGGAGGAGGAATTCGGGCAAGTGGGTTTGTGAAGTTAGAGAGCCTAATAAGAAATCAAGGATTTGGTTAGGGACTTTTCCTACCGCTGATATGGCTGCTAGGGCACATGATGTTGCTGCTTTGGCGTTGAGGGGGAGGTCTGCTTGCTTGAATTTTGCTGATTCTGCGTGGAGGTTGCCGGTCCCGGCTTCCCGTGATGCCAAGGATATTCAGAAGGCTGCAGCGGAAGCAGCAGAGGCTTTCCGGCCGGAGGGGTGTCTGGGAGTCGACTTGACGAGGACGGGAGAAGAGGTTGAGAAGGTTGCAGAGACGGCGGCAGGGGAGCTGTTTTATATGGATGACGAGGCAGATTTTGGTATGCCAGGTTTGCTGGCTAATATTGCCGAAGGGATGTTACTGCCACCACCTAATTGTTGGGGTTGCTCCGGTGGGGATAGTTGGGATACAGTGGAAAATAATGACACCGACATGTCATTGTGGAGTTTTTCTGTTTAATATCTCTAGTTTTAGTGGAGTGATTAGGATGATAATTAAGGTAATCCGGACTTATATTTTTGCCAGTACGGATACAATTATCAAATATTGTCGTACTTCTGGTTTTCTGGGTTGGGATGGATTGGATTTTGTGGTGGATATCTGCAGGAGTGTGAAAATTGGGGTGAGTAATTGGATCTGGGGACACTGTTACTGTTAATATGTGTTTGTGAATGTAATCACGATCGCACCATCGTGTATTAATAATCAAAGCCACAATATATTGCTGCAATAGTGAATAAAACAGACTAAATACGAGGCTGTTTTTAGCCCCAGCTTCACCTTACGCCGCCAGCCCAATTTTCTGTTTGTTTGCAGCTTCATGTATTGTTTGAATGTTTCAGGTTTTTCTCACACCAGTCCAACAGCAGATAAACACACAGGTTTCTGTCCCAACACATCACCTTTTTGTCTGATTGTAAACAGGGCTGAAAGGCCAAAACAATCGAAACTACATCAAACTATCTGCTCCTGTCAAACCCAGATTGCCCTTCGAAGCTCCGCAGGTTTTGAGAGCTTGAACCAACCAACTGGATGGAGGAGATCCCAACCGATCAACTTCTCTTCTTTGGTGCTAGAAGTCATCTTTCCCCTTATCAAACCATCAACGAACCAGATTTCCTCTGGACAACTTCTGATCTCACCCACCGGCTGTTGCGGCTTTCCTCCTTAGTCCTTACCCACCAAAAACTGCAGTATTCCACCACCGCCATGATTCCCAGATTAATAATGATACCAAACAGAAGTAGTCGATCTCAAAATAGCTCTCATCGCCTTCTGCCTTTTAAGTTCCCCATCAGCCACATTAAACAATTTACAGCAAATAAGTCGGGTTCAATTTGTCTAGGAAGCGGGAAGCCCCAAATCTGTTTGCAAACTCACAGTGCATGAAGACACTCTTCCTGAGTTGTTTCCTTGCAATTTTCCCTCTTCAACCATGGGTGTCATTTATTTGACCATTTGGTAGGGGCCAAAAATACCAAGGAAGAAGAAATAAACATCACAGCAATGCACTCATACGTTACCAGACCTTTCGTCGCAGAGCCAACTTCAACCTCCTGCTAGAATTACACAGTGCCAGTTTTATATTCAACCTGCCCAGCCCATCCAGACATATTCAACTTTCAGTGGTTCTTCAAAGTACCCTTAACAACTAATATACATCATGGGGTTCAGTTTGACCTTCCAAGCTACACTTTCACAAACCATGATTTTTACAACGCTAGAGAATCTTACATTCCTCGCATTTTTTTATGCTCAATGATTTTACTCAAAACAAAATTCAATTCACTAGCAAGAGGGCATTAATTCCATTTCGAAACAATCAACAAACACATTGGAGAGACACACCTAATTATGTGGTCTCAATTATAGTCAGTCAAATTCAACAAATAGACAGCAAAAGTAATGGGCTCCCATATTCTTTCGAGACATTAAACAAGCACATAGCTGACACTAGTTTAGAAGCTGCTAAGCCTACGTTTTCACTTCTTCAATGACTCCCTCGTCAGAATCCAATAAAACTGGATCACATAGACTGCTTTGATACTTCTGCTGATGCTGGTCAGTGTTCATCATCTGCTCCATGTCTTTTAGCCTGGTCCTTACCACACTTGTAACCAAAACTGCAACAGTAAAAATCAGTACATAAATTCATATGTAGGAGGGTAGAGAAAAAATAGAGGAAATGGGTTTTTCTAGGTGATGATATTACTTCCGGCGGTGCCGATGGTCCATAGCCAGAGGATCTTCAAGCCTGGACTCGTCTCCCTGGGCATTTTAGAAGAAGAAAGGCCGCCGTTACTTCGTTTCTCTCTTGCCAATTACTGAAGGATGATATGCTATGGGCCTGTGGTTGGTTAATGTAATTATATGGGCTTCATATAAGTTAAAGAGTTTAATTACTAAAGCAAAAACGTACGACAACAAACAAAATCATCAATTCATCATGTAAGAAAATAGGCAACTATATGACCACACAAATTTAGTGTTACGATTTTACTTTCATTATTTTTTTAATCCTAAGTTTACTGCTGTGTTATGTTAAAATAGCCAAAATGATAATTATTATACTTTTAGATAATGTTCGGTGGTTACACAAAAAAATGAGATAGGAAAGATATATTTCCTTTTCATTTCCATAATTATTATAGATTTATTTTAATTTAATTCTTTTATTATAGATATTGGATTGAAGATGATTTAGTATCCAACTAGATTCATGGTTTCAGGTATGCAATGAGTTGCAATATTTTTAATCGAGAAAAAATATATTTGAGTAATGTAAGCGTGTTTTTTTAAATAATAATTAATATAATTTTAGTTAGTGTTTGGTAACAAAAGAGATAAGACAAGTAAGACAAATGATATTGATATATTTCCCTATCCTTTCTTTTTGTAATTATTTTTCTATTTTAAAAACATTTATCAATAATAAAAACATAAAAAATTGCGCTCACATCATGGATAAAAGCAAAGGGATTTTTTTTTTATAAAAATAAAAATAAACTAATTAAATTAAAACTATTTCTTGGTAACCAATGATGTAAGCTGGTTTAGCATGGTAAGGATACATAGATGTTCATGATAAAAAATTTGGTAAAAATCCATCCATCATAGATAGCAGCATGTCCAATCTAGTATATAGAATATGGGAAAGCAAGACGACAACCATATATATTATTTTACATCCCGCATTCCGTTCTGATATATGGAATTCAATCATGTATCAAGAAATGACAATTCAAAATGATAACAAATTTGCTGCGACATTCTTGAGGGATCAAAATAAACTTTAACCTCCATTTCCCTGCTTGAAGCAATATCACTCCTGTTACTCATTCAGCTGGAAGACACCATGAAACCCACCATATCTATAAACAGAAAACACACTTTACACAAAAAATCGGTTACCCCAGTTTCTTCAGACAAAAACGAAAACGTATGGCGATCCAAAAGTTGAGTTTTGTTGCAGAATCTATGAAACATTATGAAATAATCTGAAGATCACTAATTGAAGTCTAAATGAAAAGGCCAGAAAATGCCTAAGCATTTGGGAAAAAGGTATACACAAGGAACTGCAGTTCAGATCAACAGAGAGGTGTACATAATGACTTGAATGCTGTCCATCAACCATTTACCACAAGCATTAGGGTAGAGAAATTCTACTTTGCTTTCTTGAGGAAACTCGATGTTCTAAACTCAGCATCATCCTTCGCAAAGCTCCACCAAAGATATGTAAGTGGGATGGTGGTGGCATGCCAGAGAGCATGAGAATCCACAAATCCATGGTAAGGCGGGAAGTCATATATTTCCAAGAGCATGACAAGGCCGCCTCCAACAACAGCCACCCACAACTTAGACCAGGAAGGGTGGTGAGTGACACCAGCCCAAACTGCCCAAATGAGAAGCTGAGCTACGCCCATGGCTACACAAACTTTAATGTTTAGACCTGCAAATAATGGACCCCGTTCAAAACCACTTCCACCAGGCAAGCATATGATACCAAGTTTTAGACAACAATTGTTCCATCATTTTATCTTGATCTCATGTTTTGACCATCAAATGTTGCTTTCTAAAGCATGGGGGAGAGAGGGTGTAGGCATTTCAAGGAAAGCTTGTCCAGGAACAAAGCAGTTCCTTGGTCCAGGGCCACCAAGTGGACAGTTGTAACGGTCAAATTTCAGCCCATAATATAAAAGTCAGATATGTAAGCTCCCAACGCATGAATGTATTCACATGATGGTCATTCAACAGTTAAAAGAGACTACTTATTTGGTCTACGTGCTAACAGATTGGAAATAGTGATACTACATAGCATGAAATTTAGCTTGGCATGGCATGAAAGGTTAGGCATTCATGTAAATGCATTGGGAAAAAACTGCAATAGAGATTATTGTTAAAGTTGCATTCAACAGAATCAGTAGTTGAAGCAGCAAAGTCTAAATTGAAAACAGTTTGAGTACAAAAAAAAAAACAAAAAGCACAGGGAAAAGGTACGGCAGAAGAGATGGACCAGGCCAGAACAACATAAAATGTGACAAGACAAAGCTTATTTAAACAAACGCTTTAAGTCTGAAATATCTTCCTGCTGCAATTTAGAGAGGAAATAGTTTGAAGAGCAAAGATGGCGTGTAGCTCCAGCATTAGTTTTAAATAAAGGTCTATTATTTTTCCTTGTAGAGCAGGAAGATTAGAAGACAGACTTACCATAATCAAGGTTGTAGCAGTTCAGATATAAGATATGAGTGGTAACAAATGCAATCACTGGAGTAGAAACCATGACCCTGGAAGCCTCATTTCTCACGCTGAAAGCTCGCTGTATTGCTAGGATAAGGGAAAACCCTAGTAATGCCACAGCAGATGAACAGTGTAGTTTCTCTGTCAGCTCAACGTCTCTGCAATGCAATGAACTAAATTAGAAAATCACATGCCAGATAACAAGGAAAACAGAGTGTAGTTTTAAAACAGAACGGAATGTGCATTTATGTCATTGTCACATTACAGCCAAAACCAATGTTTGCTACCAAGAATTAGCAGATTCAACATCTTCTTTCTCAATGTACTCTTTACAGTAAAATCTTTTACTATGCTGCAAAGCACCCAAAGGTAATATAAAATCTAAAATAGCAGCTGAAGATCTATCCTCCACCTTTCCAAATTAAGCACATATTCAAATTGTTGATAGGAAGGTTAGTTTGTCAAGATTTTGAGAAGACAACTTTAGGCCCTCTCCAAACAATTCTCATAATATTGCTTACCGACTGTGGAAAACAGCACTCCAGAACCAGGAGTTCATAGATAGGATTCCATAGATGTTCCACAAGCCAGTATATTCATAGTAAGTCTTCTTACTTGGAGTCAGCGGCAACTTGTAGTATATCAGGATGAAAAAGGATACCCAACCATGAAACTGAAAAGCGAGATTGAGTGCAGAGAGAGCAACAGAAACAGGCTCCTGAGAAGGCAAAAAAAAAATAAAATCAATGTAAGATAGGTGGATCTAATATTCAGCATGGGTCAATCTTATTGTTGAACTAGAAAATTACACACAGAAACCTGGAAACCATAAGCACGACGAAACAACCATTTCCCATGATACTTGACAGGCTTGCCACCAAGTTTCTCTCTTTCTTCCTCCCTGGCAAGCATGCAGTGGTATCGACAGTCACTACGACAATCCCATTGTTTCCACTGCAGATACAGTGGCTCTTGTAGATACCATGGCCCACCCTCTGGCTTCCCATCAGATGAGAATTTACATTGTTGGGAGCATTTCCCCCCCACACACCCAGTTTTCTCACACTGCTCCACACAAGTTCTGGTATAATGAGAAGCAAACACATAATAAAAACTATGGTTAATTACAATCCTAACAAAACCAAACTCTAGCACACAGATAATGGGCCCAGTTTTCTCACACTGCTCCACACAAGTTCTGGTATAATGAGAAGCAAACACATAATAAAAACTATGGTTAATTCCAATCCTAACAAAACCAAACTCTAGCACACAGATGATGGGGGGGGGGGGGGGGGGGGGGGGGCAACCCCTCATAAAAAAGACACCCACTGCAGCCCCCGAATATAGATGTCCTCAAATTAGTCAATCCTCCAAGGCAAAACTCCAAGACACCCTGGTTTTCTCTCCTTATTACTCCCCACGCATTGCCCGAAAGCAGCAGAGAAGCTTCAAGTTTTAAATTCCAACCACCCCAAATTTACATCCTTGATGTTAAGGAACTTTCCAATAACTAATTTATCAGTAGTAAGGCTTCTCATGAGCATAAAATGACACCAAACCATTCTAAATACTTAAAAGAACCCGTTAACTATAAGAATTTCTAAAAGCCGATAAAAAAAAGAAAATCTTTCCCGATACCATTCAAAATTTAACCAAAAAATATTGAATTTCAATGCCTAAATCATCATTTCAGTACTAAAAAGCCAGCATTTTTCAAATTTCAAATTCAAATTCAGTCAAAACTGATTACTGAGTTCAGTCAATGATGCAGAAATTAAAGTCTAATTAACCATAAAATTAACTTAATTAAGCTCATATTGAAATGCAAATGAATCAAAAGACAAAAACTTTTACTTGTAAATCGGATCAGCATCACCATCACTCGCGTAAACCCCATCCATTAAGAGGACTAAAAGCCAAACAAAGAGCAGAATCAGATGCAACGGCGAACGAGCCATCTGATTCGTTGACGGAACAATAAAAATCAACGGTTGCTATTCGCGATTGAGATTGGAGTGATGAAGGTTTTGAGTGGTGGTGGTGGTGGTGATAAGAGCTCCATGGGAGTGAGTGAGGACTGAATCCGGGTGAGATGATGATAGAGGGAGAGGGAGAGGGAGAGGGAGAGGGAAGAACCTCGTGAAGAGCTGAGCTTTGAGGCTATTTATAAGGGGACACGTGGATTTGTACTTTGTGCTTTGGTGTTAGTTATCCCAGTATTTTGAGTTAATTACGGGATTGTCTTCATAGAGTTTGGAGCTGGTGTCGGCCGGTGCATGATTGTCGTTGGTAATTTACCGTTGGTGGGCGCTCATGGCGTGAATAACTGGGAACTCTTCCACACAAATTGGAAAGTAAATAAATAAATAAATAATCATATTGTTCTCAATTTAATGATTAAGATAAAAGATTTTCACTTTATTAATTATTATAAATATAATTTTATTTATTTACGTAACTTGAATGTTTTTTACCCAATCGACAATTTGGGTCACCCTAATTTATCACTCATCACCTCAATTTTTTTATCCAATATTTCTTAAAAATTTAAATTAACTAGAAAAACTCAAGGAAGTTTTTTTTACTATGTATGATTAGATTTAAAAAAAATATACAAATTCATTAGTTTTAAAAATTTATAAACACACACATATACATCCCAAATTTTATTTTATTTTAGCCTGTTTTGAATTTTTTCACAAATTATACATCCTTCTAAAATTATTATTCAAACTGATTTGAGTAATTAAGATTTTTTTTAATAATTATCATTCTTAATTAGCATTCATGCAAATAAAAAATAGAAAATATACAGTAAAAAATATCGATCCACGTGTCAAACACGCACTCATTATTTGATTCTCCTTTCATTTCGTCTGCTCTCTGTCCTTTCTTACTTCTCTTACATCACCAAAATCCATGGCCTCTGCAGCTCCCCCTCTTCTCCTCCAAACACTCCCCACTCGCTCCCTCACCCTATCTCTCCACGCGCCATCCAAATTCAAACTCAAACTCCCTCCCTCTCCCTCTCCTCGTCTCCGCCAATCTCGTCCTTTCCCGCCTTTACGAAAACGGCACTGGACTGCAACGGCAATCACTTCTGCTTACGTGACCGGACCAGCGTCCGACCCGATTGTGACCGAACCGGACCACAAACTCGACTCGACCGATGACGAGTCGTCTTTAACGGAGAAGGTTCAGCCACCGGAACTGATAAGTTGGAGTCTTTTGTGGAGTCTGTTGGCTAAGCACAAAGGACGACTCGTCGTCTGTGCTTTCACTCTTGTTGGCTGCACCTCTTGTACTCTTTCCATGCCTATATTTTCAGGTAACCAACACTCAGTTTATTGTTTTATGTTTTCGCCAAGAAGGGTTCTAATTTGTGTTGAGTTTTATTTTGGTTGCAGGGAGATTTTTTGAAGTGTTGATTGGTGCGAGACCGGAGCCTCTGTGGAGGTTGCTCAGCAAGATTGGAGTTTTATACGCTTTGGAGCCGGTTCTTACAGTGGTCTTTGTTGTAAACATGAATACAGTATGGGAAAAGGTTATGGCAACACTGAGAGCTCAGATTTTTAGAAGGGTTTTGATTCAGAAGGTAAATGAACTTGTCAAACTGGGCAATTGGTTTTCTTAATGTGTTCAATGTTGAGTTCTAGGTCTTTTACAAGCCCTTTTGTTGTTTTTTCTGCAATGCAGGTGGAGTTTTTCGATAGATACAAGGTTTGTTTCTAATGCTTGAGAACTTGTGTTGATATGTGTTAGTGATTTGGACGTGATTAGGGATTATATGCTGTGTGGTTTTGTGTTTTGTGTTTCGTGCAGGTTGGTGAACTTAGTGCTTTGTTGACGTCTGATTTGGGTTCGGTTAAAGATATTGTGAGCGAGAACATCTCGAGGGATCGTGGATTTAGGGCATTTTCTGAGGCAAGCCTCTCTATACTAAAACAAAAGTGAGCTTTATGTAGATACTCGTTTGATTTGGATGGATTTTGCTTGCTTTTTTGCTTTAAGTAGCATTTATTTCTGCAATAGTTTGTGTTGGTTTAGTGCAATGCTGTTGCAGTTGCAGTTGATACGGAATTTTTCTGAAACAAATCTTGCCTGTAGTAACGTTTATAAGATTTCCATTCATGATCGACTGTCCTAAGCTATGGATGCTTTACATCTTCTGTATGTTTGTTGCTTCAACAGATCACTGGAACCATATGCATACTGTTTGCTCTGGCCCCCCAACTAGCACCGATTCTGGGGTTTTTGGTGCTTGCCGTGTCTTTTTCAGTCGGTAAATATTTTCTGGTGAAAGTGATCAAGATTTCTACAGTGCCTCCTATATGTTCTTTAAGTTTACACCATATATTCTTCATGACATAAATGACATTAAGTATAGTATTAGCTTTGAAAAAATTTACCATTTTTATTCAAAATCTTCTATTCATAATGGTGCCTATTCTGGACTGTAATGAGTTCATCATTAGTAATCTATTGGAAGTGATTTGCTGACATTGATATGTGATGTGCTTTGTTTTCTCCAACACAATTTCTTTCTGACTCTGCAAAATGATATTTAAATTCTCAAGCTGTATACAAGCGATCGACTGTACCTGTTTTCAAAGCTCATGGAAAGGCCCAGGCATCCATATCTGATTGTGTGACCGAAACCTTTTCTGCTATCCGTACTGTAAGTTGTTGATAATGCTTTGTTATGTATTTCTTTTGACAGTCCTAGCTTGTACTAGTTGTTGACCCATAAAGTCTTTTGTCCTATATGGACTGATGAGTGTGGTAAAGAATAGTATGAACATGTGCCCGATACTGAAAATAACAAATTTACTATCACAGGTGAGATCCTTTGGCGGTGAAAAACATCAAATGCTAAACTTTGGCAGCCAGGTAAACTGTAGGCTGTGGTTCTTCATGAAAAATCTGATTTCTAGATTGATTATTCTGTTATTTATATCAAAGATGTTGGCAGGTTCTTGCTTATCAAAGAAGTGGTATAAAGCTCGGGGTTTTCAAATCCGTGAATGAATCATTAACAAGAGTTGCTGTGTATATTTCATTGCTGACTTTATACAGTCTTGGAGGAAGCAAAGTAAAGGCTGTAAGCTTCTTCCCTTTGACACGTTTATCTAGCCTTTTAAATATGCATAATGTGATCCAGATTCACAATTCAAATCCACTGATATTTACAGTCTACGTGTGATATATTACTTTGTTTTCTGTCAAATTTTTGAGAAATTGATACACGATGTTGGTTTTCAAAATTATGACCACTGAAGAATCAGCCCTTGATGAGGAAAAAAAAAGAAAACACAATCAAAAGCAAAAGAGGAGCTCATACAATTGGTGCTCTTCTTAATGCAAGTCGCCTGCTTCATAATAACATGTTTGTTCCTTTTACTAATTTTCCATTAGATATGTTCACTGTGAGGCTGCTGCCTCATCACATTATTGGGTACATTTGATCTGTTGAATATATCTTACCTTCAATTTTTGTGTATCGCCCACTGCCTTGAAAGCAAGATGATAATTGACTTGATATCTTGACACAAGATGATTGAATTAAAAGGGACTGAGCCGTGCTCCAACTTCAATTCAATTTGCAACCAAATCGGTCTGAAAGACAAATGACAAGATAAGGAACTATAAGAATAATTAGGCAAGCTAATTTGTACAACTATCTCATTCCTTTTACCTATAAAAATAAGTAGGCAAACTAATTTGTACAACTATCTCATTCCTTCTACCTAAGAGAATAATTAGGCAATCTAATTTGTACAATTATCACACATTCCTTCTACCTCTGTTATCCCTCTGATTTTATTCGTATCACACCTAAAGTGAGTTTCAATTTTGTTTTGCCTGTCATTTGTTATTGCTTGCAGGGTTTACTCTCTGTTGGGACTGTTGCTTCTTTTATTGGATACACTTTCACATTAACTTTTGCTGTGAGTTCTATTTCACTCCTTCTCCAGTATGTTATGATTTTCTTCTCCTTGACATGGTCACTGAAGTGATTCATTTCTCAGGTTCAAGGTCTGGTCAATACACTTGGAGATCTTCGCGGAGCGCTTGCTGCCATCGAGAGGATTAATTCTGTTTTATCTGGAGTAGAAATTGATGAAGCCCTTGCCTATGGTTTAGAAAGACAAATCCAAAAAAAAGAAATACATGATGAGAAAATTAGTTTGTTCTTAGTTAATGGTTACAGTGGACAGAATGAAGTTTTCAATACACATTACATGTCAGCCCTGAAATCAGCAAGCAACGTGTGTAGCTTTGCTGGGTCTGGTGATATTTGTCTTGAAGGTATCTTTATTGCATTTCTCATTTACTTCCACACATTTTCCACCCTCCACTCCAACTTAATTGTTAATTTTATTTCTGCAGGCCTATGTCCTCTTATTATTGTCTGTGAAGAGACCATCTCTTATGGAACCAAATATAATGTTTTTTCCAAATTAAATATGGAATCAAACAGAAATTTGAGAGTAATATGTGCTTTTTACATGTTTAATTTAAAGGTTGAAAGTAGAACAGAGATTAACGACTAGACCTTGTCAATCATTTCTACTCTGAATTCATGTTTTTTTTTTTTCAACTTTCCAACATAATTTGTTATGCAGATGTGCACTTCTCTTACCCTTTACGACCTGATGTGAAAATCTTGAATGGTCTTAATCTGACTCTAAAATGTGGAACTGTGACCGCTCTAGTGGGCTCAAGTGGTTCGGGCAAAAGTACCGTAGTACAACTATTGTCACGCTTTTATGAGGTTTAGTTTATTCTCAAATGTTAATTTCCAACATTAAACTGCAACTTCTTAAACCATCATAGAATGTTGGGAAATGATGTACATGTCCTGTTCTTGCAGCCAACCAAAGGTCGGATTACGGTTTCGGGTGAGGATGTCCGGACATTTGAAAAGACTGAATGGGTGCAGGCCATCTCCATTGTGAATCAGGTAATGTTTTGAATCTTCTTATGTTAAGGACTCAATGCATGAAATTCAAGACATTTATGGAATCATCCCTGCATTCTCAGCATGGAGACGAAATATTCCCCACTGGATATTATTAATGAGTGTTTGTTTTTGCTGAAATGCTACTTGATTTAGTTCTAAACCAAGAGGTCCAATAACCTAGAAACTGACCTTGGCTTGTCAACAGCAGGCTTTTTTTGACAATTGTATTCGAAAGTGAATTAGGAAGTTTAGATTGCCAACTATGTCTACAAGTAACTACTTAATTCAGTAACTAATTATGTGTAGTAACCAGAATATTAGGCTGCCATAATTCAGAGAATAAAACGAGCTTTGTAACAAGAGAAGAATAGGCAAAGGAGGAAGGAGACTTGATTTTTTTCTTGACTTTTTCTATGTATGTACACTTGTATCCCGTGTCTGTTATATAGTACACAATTTCAGCGTCTCAGGAATAGCAATGTTCAGAAATGAAGTCATTCAAAGTAGTGTATTGTGGGGGACAATGCATGCATATATTTAGTTGTTTGATTGTGGCTTAAACTGTTTTGTTCGGATCAAACTTGGGAGTTGGTCTGGAATGATTCTTCAGATCTTATGACAAGCCAACTTATGAGGAGACATGTTGTGGGGGACTATGCACGTATATAGTTAGTTGTTTGCTTGTGGCTTAGACTGTTTTGTTTGGACCAAACTTGGAGTTGGGTCTGGAATGATTCTTCAGATCTTATGACAAGCCAACTTATGAGGAGACATGTTGTGGATGTTATGAAGGAACTGATTTAATTACTTGGCTCAAACTTTCTCATTTTTTTCAAAGCTAAGTATATACTATAAACAGGAACCTGTTCTTTTCTCGGTATCTGTTGGAGAAAATATCGCATATGGGCTTCCAGATGATAATGTATCGAAGGATGATATTATAAAGGCTGCCAAAGCTGCAAATGCTCATGAATTTATAATTTCACTTCCACAGGTTTGGTTTCTTGTAATTATGCTACGGTTCTACTTTTGCTTGTTTTGACCTTCATTTCTGAACCTTTATTTGGATTTTAAAGGGTTATGACACTCTAGTTGGTGAGCGTGGAGGCTTACTGAGTGGAGGACAGAGGCAGGTATGTCAATGAACTCTTTAGAGAGGGAGGAAGAAATAAATGATTAATGATTATTTTCTGATCTACAATATTCAGTGAAAGAGAAAAGTTGTAAAATTTTATTCTCTGATCTTTGTTCTTCAGAGAATTGCTATTGCAAGAGCTCTGCTCAAGAATGCACCAATCTTAATACTTGACGAGGTAAGCTCTTAGTTTCCTTCTCTTTGCAGATCTGTGTTCTCTCTAAGCTTTAAGTTGGACATGCTTTGACTTGGGATCCTTGACAAGTTGTCAAATTGTTTCACTGATTGCTCTGCTGTGAGATCAGGTGTTAGAAATAAAAAATATATATATCGTTTCAAGACTTGATAACACATCTTGTTCGTTTGTTCAGGCCACTAGTGCACTTGATGCAGTTAGTGAACGTCTTGTCCAGGATGCTCTGGACCAACTAATGAAGGGCAGAACAACATTGGTGATTGCTCATAGGTTAAGCACAGTTCAGAATGCTAATCAGATTGCGCTTTGCTCTGGTGGGAGGGTTGCAGAACTAGGAACCCATTTTGAGTTGCTAGATAAGAAGGGTCAATATGCTTCATTAGTTGGCACTCAAAGACTGGCATTTGAGTGACTGAAACTGCTAGATATTACACCACTGGTTGAATAGAAAACCCCAGACAAACAATCATGTAAGTTTCTTGCGGAATTTCATCCATGGTTCTCGCAGCAGCAATAGTCTTGTGATTTTAAGTTTCTTCATTTTCTACAGAGGCACTAATAACTCCACTGTCGAGGAACTGATGGCTGGAAGTGGCTAAACGAGATTTGCTGCCAAGAAATTTGAAAAAAGCAAAAGCTTCTATTCATGTCGAGTCCTTTTTTTTCCCATATTTACACATAATATTCACTAATTGGTTGTAAAGAACTAAAATTCATAAAGAGCTGTCATAGTTTCCACAGCTATTAATGATAGCAATCATCACAACAGCTATTCTAATGAGTTCGTACTTCCTAGCCCATTATTTGTTTTAGTTGATTTTTTGTGCTTCTGTTTGCATTCATCAATTTATTTATTGTTAAGACATCGCATTTGGAACACCAGGGATCCCATGATAATGCCCTCATGTCCCAGGCTTAGATCATAAGAAAATATGGATTCTGTCAGTAATGGAACGTGCAGGAGAGCCTCTGGTTGATTATGTTCTATATTTTCATTTATAGAAAGATGAACAGCTCACGTTGCAGTATGGAGAACTGAGTTCCTGACACCGTCAAGGAGAGGTAGAAAAGGAAACAACAGCGCTGAGTTTGGCAAGGCATTCTGTGGTTAGACCAAGGAAGGTGTTCATGAAGACATCATCGTTGATAGGATCAACAGTTGCCACTCCTACCAGTCTGCATTGCCCTTCTCTATCCAATCCTTCACCCTGACCAATTCACAGCTGTCTATAAATGTGGTTGAAGTTGTATTTTAAAGTGTTTTTTATTCATAAAAATTATTTTTGATATCAACACGTGAAAATAATTTTAAAACACTAAAAAAATTTAAAAATATTTTTGAAATACAATGTGAAACAGGTCTTTCATATTGTTTGTGTTGCTTCCTCTAATGATAGGACTCTCTACAAGCAGTGGAGGAGCTCTATAGATAGTTCCAACAGAAAACCAGGACTTGGCCATGAATTCTAGATCAACCTTCAAAAACTTTGAAAAGCTCAAATTCTTGTTAATGGTTAGATTTTTGCAATCTAAGCAATGGACTAATAGCTTGATGGATATATATATTTTATTTTTATTACAAATAAATATTTAATCGATTTTTTTTAGCATCACATTTCATGATAAATACGATTTGTCTCAAAAATAATTTGTTTCTTAATTAAGCTCCTACATGTCAAATTTTAAACTTGGTAAAAATTATCATGATAAATACATAATATTATAGAGAATACCTGTTTATAATAAAAACCAAATAAAGGGACCACCGTGAGTTTTTGAAAAAAAAAACAGGGACTAAAATGTATATTAGAAAATATTTGCATGATGCCGCGTGTCACATTTTAATGACTTTAGGGACACAAACTGACAAAATAGTATAATAAAGTAAAAAATATAACATACAAAAAAATAGTAAAGGGGCCTTTTTAACACTAAAACATTGGTACGGAGATGCAACAGCGGGCCAAGAAGAAAATGCATAGTGGTTGCCAAAAATCTTCAGTTTTTAAGTGGTAATCAAATATTAGGGTAAACTTCATTTTTGCTTCGTCAATTTTTCTACCTCTAAAGTTTAAAATTTCCCAATGTCACCCCTAAATAATAGATAGCCTACTTTTTTTAATTTGATTTTAGATTTTTTTAGGCTTTTAATTATTATTTTTTCCAGATATAATAACATGAACGGGGATGTTTGAGAGGGAAAAAAAGGATTGAAACAAACAAAATATTAAAAAGGTCAGCTTTTGTTTTAAGAAAATTAGTAAAGGGAAAAATCTAAGCTTTTTAAGAACTAAAACAGCAACATTGCAGGATTTTAAACTATGAGCATAAAAGTGGAAAAGTGATGAATCTAAAAGGATAAAAATATACTTTACCCTCGAAATATTCCCTTTCCCCAAGTTACCACACCATGGTGACATAGATTTTACATGACTGATGTCACCTTGGACACAATGGCAGGAGAAATCAAAAAAGAAAGAAAGTACCTTTCTACATTTTCCAAAATTTGCAGGATGGCAGGTGACCATTAGTGTTCTGGCACTTTAGCTATTGGTTTCAATTGAACACTGAAGTCATGAGTGGAAGCTTTGTGGTTATCAAATTGAAAGGTCAATTTCCTACCTTCTTTGACTCTTGCAAAGTACTTCTCCTTGTCTCCTAAAATCTTACATAAATTGGGACATCAAACTTGAAATTTTGTTTTTGTCCCTTAAAAATGGGGGGGTATCAGAACATGGATGTATGATTGTGCTTTTCGTGCTGAATGACCTGCTTCTTTACCCCATAGGACATGTAACAATGTCACTCTTTTAGTTCATTTCCAAGGACAGGTGGCATCAGGAGACCTTTGTTGCCGGCCCTCCACTTTGGAAGTGGTCCTGGTCACTTGTCAGACTAGAGGAGAGTTGCGCAATGCTTTGTTGTCACCATGGCAGAGCAAAAGGAAAAGTATACTTTATAAACTTTACAATTAGAGAATAAAGACTTTAGTGTGGCTATGAACACTGTTGAACCTCACAAACTAGCCGTTTCCACAAGAATTGGAGTATACAAAGCTAGGAATCTGGCCACCTGCCACTGAATGGTGTTTCTAGTTAATTCATTTTGATTGATCTGATCACACAGGACTTCTTAGTATAAGGAGAATTAAAGTTGAACAGAGATTGAAGAACAAAATCAGAAGCTGAGGACAAGGAGACCAGTACGCTTATAGAGCTGCAGTCAGTATCATAGCCATGATATTGTTATTATAATAAGATTTCCTAATGCTTATATTCAAAAGAGACACTCGGAATATAAAACATGAAAACCGGAGAACTTCATGCTGTGAAAATCCAGCTTTTATACACATGGCAAAAGCCAATCACTCAGAGCATGTCACTCTAGCTTTTAGTAGTGAACAGATTCAAGATTAGCTCATCAGAAGGACATCACTCATCACCCACTCGTTTGAAAGCTTGCCTAAAACAGGCTCGGCAACAAAAATATGATACAGAACCTATTACACACCATTAGCTATTAGACTGTCATTTGAGCACAACACTTGCTGCACCTAAAATCCCATTCATCTCGATGAGTCTGGCTGTCAGCTGATTCTCTCAACAGACAAGAGAAGACCTTAGAGATGGTGCGGTTGGAAGGCGAGTGCAGGATGCCCAGCGGATGATTGATTCAGTCACCATGATATCAAGTTGCTCACGCTCACCGAGACCAATTGTGCGGTTCCTCTTACTGTGCATGCCCAACATCTTGGACCCAATTGCTGCTCCTGCTCTCTTAACCTCAACTGGCTTGTTTTCAATTTCTCTGGCTTCATGTCCACAGCATAGAGAAGACTCCGGCAACAGAAGCATCTTAGCCAAGCTTCCCTCTGACAGTTGATGACCTCCACAAACTGAATCTATCCTAGAAATGTTGCTTGAGAGTTCTAATGCGGAACTCCCTTGCTCAATTACAGGACCAGGGCTGGAGAATGCAAAGCTCAGCATTGAGGATACAGGGGATATGAATTCCAAGGCATTTGAATCATCACTGCTGCGAAAAGAAAATCCACCAGATACAAAGCTGGGTGTTGGCTCCCCTAGGAAAGAAGAGAATGATGATCTGCAAGTGAAAGTAGGAGACTGAACATCATGAATGATAGGTGATCCAGTGCCAAAGCTGACGTCCTTATCCCTGGCCATTAACATGGAGAATGAGTTGCTGCCTAAATCCCATACTTCATGACTTTGCTTTTCAAGTTGACTAGATTCTTCAAGATATGGCCCATCATACTTCATCCAGGAATTATCTGCAGAAGAAAATCCAAGACTAAATATGTGGAGAAAGCATGACATAAGAATAGAAAAAAAGGAGAGAGCACTGTCTTTCTTAGCCGGAAAGAGCAGGTAAAATCACGATGATCAGCTAATGTGAAAGAGAAAGGGGACGTTTCTTGACATAAATGTTATAATTGATGGGACCAACTAAGAAAAGAACTATAGAGTCTAGAACACACTCAGTTGTAAATGAACTGTCAGTTTAAGAGAATAAGGGAATGGAGCCCTACCTCACCTTTTGGGATCTAAGCCAGATTTCTTGTCTTGTCAGCAAGTTTTGTATACATAATCATGTAGTATGTACATTGAGTTAGAGTTTAGATACATCTAGCAGGAAGTGATTAGTTTTCAAAAAAATCTTGTAGTGGTAAAAAAACCCAGGAAATTTATAACAACCATGGTCCCAACACCTACTAAGATCATAAAACAGGTTGATTAGATGAAATTATCAAAGAAACTAAAGAACACATCCAGGAAGTAAAATATGAAATCGAACCCACCTAAAACCTGCTGAGCAGTAAACCTTTGCGAGGGATCTGTGCAAAGCATACCCTTGACTAACTCCTTTGCAGATTCAGCTATGTGATCCCAAGGATCAGAAGGAAACCGCAGATCAGCTGCCCTCACAGCATCAAATATCCTTGACTTGGTCGTACCCCAAAACGGTGGCATCCCACTAAGAAGAATATAGAGAATCACCCCTGCACTCCAAACATCAGCAGCCTGGTTATAGCCTCCTGCCAATACCTCAGGAGCTATATAAAATGGGCTTCCGACAGTCCCATGTAAACTCTGACCTGTTTGAGTAGATCCCAAATATTTAATTTGTTAGACAACTCAAGCTTTGCAGGAGACACAATGTTCACTATAACAAATCAAATGATGAGCAAAAGAAAAAAAAGAAAAGAAAAGAAACTATACCCGGCTTCACATAGGTTGCAAGACCAAAATCTGCCAATTTAATTGGTGATGATGAGGATTTTGTAGCTAAGAGGATATTTTCTGGCTTCAAATCTCTGTGAACCACTCCATTTTCATGACAATAAAGAACCACTTGCATAAGATGCCTAAAGAGATCCCTGGCCTCAGCCTCAGAGAATCGCCCATGCTTTTCTAACTGGTGAAAAAGCTCCCCTCCAGCACAAAGTTCCATTATCAAGTGAACATAATCTTCATCCTCATAAACTGCTTTGAGATCCACAACATTAGCATGCCCAGATAACCTGGTCATTATTTCAATCTCAAGCTTGACACTCCTTGCATCATCTGATGTCACCAGTCTATCCTTGGAAATCGATTTGCAAGCCAGAACCTCTCTGGACAGCTTATCAGTACACACTCTAATAACACCAAACTGTCCCCAGCCTAATTGCTCTCCAAGAACATACCTGTCTTTCAAATTAGAGATCTGGTGCGTGTCCAGAATGGTTTCAGTTAAGCTTGAAACTCTATAGCAGTTGCAGGGTTGCTTCAAGGATTCACGGCTGCTGTTGCTCTTGGCAACAGCCATACCAAGTTCTATCTCCCCAACCAGCGCCCAAAATACCAATCAGAATACTAGCATGCAATTCAATGAACTATTGGATTTTGTTTCAGTATCTCAAAACACCACCAAACCTCTAATTTATGTACAAGTAAAAAACCTTGATGCTTTTCCACTAAAGTTACAAAAACCACAATAGAGTCAAAATCCTAACAGAACCTTCTTATGACTAGTTCTTAGAAGGAGATAGTGACCCTTACCGTTGATGATGAGATGCTATGTATTTGGAATTTGCATTCCTAGAAGTCTACAACAAAAACCACCTTAATAAAAGGCAAGACCTTGACATCTCAGCTAGTAACTTCTTCCAATTTGACCTTGATCAGCTAGATCTGAAACAACATGAAAAAATAACAGAAGTCAGACCCAAGGTGTCTACTTTTTCATAATTCACCAAAAAAACAAAACATTAAAAGAAAACCTACTTAAGCAAACTCTCTCATTCATCACACGTTTCATTCAAACATAAAAAATCCAAACTTTAGTACAGCATACTAAAACACCCTCGAGCAACCCATCAGCGAAAAAAACCAGAAACATAGACAAGATCAAAATTTAAAACCAACCCATTATTTTTTACCTTCAAACAAGACAACCCAGAATGAGATCCTAAAAAGATCTAATCAACAACACCATATACTCGTGTTAAAACTTAAAACAAATGAAGTACAAAAGAGAGAGAGAGAGAGAAGATGAGTAGAGAGAGAGAGATTGAGACCGTTGGAGAGGGGGAATTTTTAGCTATTCAAGACAAGACTCTCTTTCTCTATCCCTCTCTCTATCTCTATCTCTGCCGTGCGACTGTCTGTCTTATTCCCTTTGTGGGGGGCTTTGTGCCTCTCTCTTTTATTTATTTATTTATTTTGAAGTTGAGAGTTGAAAGATTTCCTTTCCTCCCCCTCCTATGGTTTCCTCGGAGTCCAAGACAGGCCTTATATTTCCGAACGACGGATCGTTTGGAATTATATACTGCTATCTATGCTGTTGTCCAACGACGGGCTGTCTGGATAACTTCGCCAGTCAGTCTATGACCCAGCCTCGTGGCCTGTTTGGGAGAGTGGTTGCGGTAGTTTTTTAAAGTGTTTTTCTTATTGAAATACATCAAAATAATATTTTTTTATTTTTTAAAAATCATTTTTGACATAGCACATCAAAATGATCTAAAAACACCAAAACATATTCATTTAAAATGAAATTTTTCTCTTACCAAAAGCTGCGGCAAGACGGGTGAAACGCCGTGCCAAACAGCTTCTCAGACTCGGACTGTGAGTAGTTTTTTTTTGATAACCGGGGTATCCGGACCAGCTTGCACGCACTACAACTAAATCCTCGTGTTCACTGAACATCCTGCAAGTCCAATGAACAGGTAAGGTACCGCGGTGATAACAGGCGTGTCTGACAAGACTTAAACTTGGAGTGAGAGAAAGACAAGTCCCCAGTCCCCTATCTGACCAGCAGGCCAAGAACTTATTGGCAGACTGTGAGTGGTTGAATGGATGGATTCATGTCAATTCAGGCAAAGTTGTCACGGGAAAAAAAAATGACAGGTAGAGGTGGGGGATTGAAAAATAAAAGCTTGCTTTTGGAATTTGGATAGCAAAGAAATGACAGAAGAATACGGCTATTTTTAACCATTTAAATTTTAAGTGGCAAAAATTCTATTTTGCTTTACCTTACCACTTCCATTTATTATTTATTAAATTTGAGTTTCAAAGCTAACACCCATTCATGGTTAGAAAACTATTGTTTACGAGGGACATTTAAGTAATTGACTTGTACACAAAAAATTAAAACTTGAAAAGCCCCTGATACTAGGGAATTTCTTTTTTCTAGGGGTTATTAGTAATAACACTACAGACAAAAATATGAAAAAATAATAATTAACCCATTCTTCAACGTAATTACTAATGTATCCAATTAAAAGACCTTCTTACCACTAAATCCAAGCTTGCCCGCCAAGGGTAAAATCATACCTTCATTGCGTGAATTCATAATGAATATTTAACCTCTTTTAATATAAAGTATAATAATTAGATTGGTGGTTTACATTAGGTTTTTTCAATGTTAAAAAAATATTAAGGTGATCCTAGTGTTTTTAAAAAAGTATGAAGAACACAATTCTCGAGTCATTCATTTGACTTGACTTTGCAAGCGTGGTTAATCAAACAATATGATTAAAAAAATAAACACTACTCTAAATAATCCAAACTAAAAAAATACACAATGATTAACTTAAAAGGTACATGTTTACTGGTATTATGGAAAGATATTCTCCAAATATTTGATAATAAAAAAGGAAAAATAAAATAAAATTGAGTTTAATTCCTAATAAATCAATTGTTGAATGATAAAATTATATATAAAAAATATATAAAAATACTCGGATCCACCCAAGTTGCCTTGTCAATTACATGACTTGGTTGTGAGATTAGAATAACCCTGTAATTTTTTTAATAAAATGAAAAATTTCAAATCTTAAACAGCTTAATCATGAAAGAAAAAAATATAGAAAAAAGAAGTAGAAAAACTGAAATAAATCATAATCAACTGAGGATAATCCACTATCCACTAAGCCCACAATCAAAAAAAGAGATCAAGATTAAACTTTTTGAAGCAAAATGTAAAAAATTACCAGGTAATACCCCAGCTAACCTTGTACTGTATGTGTTGTGTAAGAAATTACAAGCGTTAAGAGATAGAATTAAAAAAATCAATAAAAAAAGATTCAAAATAGAATAAATAACAATTAAAAGAATAAAAACAAAATATAAGTACAATAAAAATATGAAGGACACTTGTATATTATTTTACAAAATCGTGAATCAATTGAGCAACACAATATTTTTTCGACTGCCACATATGAAGAATAAATCAGCAAGACCAAATGCAAATTAAAACAATGTCAAAAGACCAAGTGAAAAGAAAAAAAAAAGTTAAGGGATCAAACATAAAGAATCCTAAAGACAAAAATAAACTAAATTATGCTATTCATAATGTTTTGTGCTTAGAGGTATAATGTTTTTCATATAAATTTCATTTTTTTAATACTTTAAAATTGATTAGATATAATTTTAATTTAAGTAATTATACAAAGAGTATATTTAAAAAACCAATTAATACAGGAACATATATTTTACAGTCAAATACATGAAAAACGATATACAATTTTATCAATTAGATACAAAAATATTTTGCCAGGGGTCACATTGAAACAAAAGAGGTAACAATGGAGATCCTTTAACAAATAAGGGTAGAGCTGGATCATGGATAAAATTACATGGATGGAAAATTGATTTAGCTTAATAAAATTGTAAACCCTGTTCGTGTCGTGTTTGGCTAAAACCCTCCCCTTTCTCGATTCATCTTCTTCTTCAAATCCGAAAACAAAACCAAAAGAAATCAATCAAATCGAATCCATAAAATTTATGCTTCTTAATCCCTAATGAGAGGAACTACAATCGGAAGACGAATTTATAACCCCAACAATTTTCTCACAAATCCCACACTCAATCACTCTCCAATTTTCTTATCATCCTCCCCTTTCTCCACCTCCTCCGGCCGCGGCCGCGGCGCTGGACATGTTGGGTCTCAACCTGGTGGGCAATTTGAACACGGTGCAGAGGCACGAGGGAAACCTGACTTGGACGAATCGAAAACTGAGTCATCTGAGTTACAACCGAGTGGAATCGGTCATGGGAGAGGCAAGCCAGTTGGCACAGGCTCAGTTCTTCCCTCCTTTTCTACTTTCATTTCGTCTGTGAAAAACTCCCAACCTGGCGCTGGGCGGGGCAGAGGCATCACCGAGCCGGGACCGAGTCGACTTAACGAGTCGCGTCCCGAATCAGAACCTCCCAAGAAGGCCGAGGCCAATCTGCCTCCTAGTATTTTATCAGGTCTAGGTGGTGCCGGACGTGGAAAACCGGTTAAACAAGAGGTGCCCAGTGAGCCTGCCAAAGAAGAGAACAGGCATCTCAGGGCCCCGACCCGGACTAGGAACCAAAAAACCCCTGATGGAGATGATGCTGTGCCAGCTATGCCGAAATTGGGCAGGCAGGCGGCGGTGAAGAAGGCAATGGAGTTATTATCACGCGGTGGTGGTGAAGGAGAGGTGGGGGGACGTGGAGGGAGAGGAAGTTTTGTGCCTGGACGCGGAGGAGCTAGAGGTGGAGCTAGAAGTGGAGGTGGAGGTAGAGGTAGAGGCAGAGGGAGAGGAAGAAGAGGTTACGGAGATAAAGAGGCAGAGTATGGGCCGGCGATGTCTTTGGAGGGCCATGAGGAAGATGAAGAGAAGTTTGCTCAAAGTGTTGGTGTTGAAACTATGAATACATTGGTTGAAGCTTTTGATGAGATGAGTGGAAGAGTGTTTCCTTGTCCCGTGGAGGAGGAATATGTGAATGCCTTCGATACCAACTGTTCGGTGAGTGTAATTTGGTTTTCTGCTCTTTTATTACATACCTGTATGACTGCATTCACTCCTTAGGGGTTAAGATTATGTGGTCTTAATTCTGAAAGAAGAAAAAAAATTCTAGTATTTAACTCTTAACTTTAGAGTTTGTTTTTAGCAAATCTAAGAGGTTATTGTTGAACTATTTATGAGCTGTTTAGTGCAATCCACTGTAATTGTATAATATGAGCTGACTTTATTATGCTTGGTATTTGCTTTGAAATTTGGTTATTGAATTAAAAATATTAATAAATTGTTTTTAAAATTAAGAAGTTTGCGGCTACAGAATCTTATGCAATTTTCTGCTTGTGAAATTTTTGAAACTGGGTGTGCGATGATGTATGGTTTTAATGGGCTTGTTTGCAGTTTGAGTTTGAGCCAGAGTACTTGATGGGCGAGTTTGATAAAAATCCAGATATTGATGAGAAACCACCTATGCCACTTCGGGATGCACTGGAAAAGGTGAAGCCATTCATGATGGCATATATGGGAATTAAGACTCATGAAGAGTGGGAGGTACTTTCTGTCATTTTTTCCCCTTGAGACATGACTTCATTGGTATCAGGAAACTTTACAATAACTATGCAAACAGTTTTGTCTTGTCATATATACTTGTTTATTAAAATAACATTTGTTTAGTTGAAGTTTATGATTTTCTTGACATTTCCACCCTACCATGTTGACCTTTTAGTGTGCAAATCTCTTCTTAATTTGGGGCTATTACTTGCAACGGTATCCTAAATCTTGTGATCATTTACCCTTTGCAGGCTTAAAAGGCACCCATTGCTCGTCATTTAACACCTTGTTGTCTTGTGCTTTATCCACATCACTTTTGTTTGCTCTGATGTTAATGTGGCTGTGATACTATTTCTAGTGGCTAGATCATTGTTGAGCTTTATTGGGTGAAAACTCAGTAGCATGAATGATTAAAAGTCTGAAATTATCAGATATTTAGAAAGATATATGGTGCATAAGTGTTCATAATACTTTAATCATGGCATAATTGGGTTTTGATGTGTTCTCATATCCAGAAGTCACAATCATTCGATGCATGACCCTCATGATTCTAATGGTTGCCATGAAAGTTCTGGAATGTGTTTTTTGATTCTGGTGTTCTGGTTTCAGTTTCATCAACAAACAAAAGTAAGTATCCGGGAAAGAGAGTGGGTGGCTGGGAGGTTTTAGAATAACATATGTATTGGTCGCAAAAACCTGTTTTACAGTACTCTGCAAGTGTGTATTTTTACTCCAGTGACTGCATGGTATATGGGCAAACTGTTGCTGTGCTGACTCTTGCACTATTAATTGCTTCTTGTTTAATCCATCATCAACCTAATTGAAAGAGTCAATTATATTTATGGCAATACCTTTTGCATTGTGACTCATGTGCTTTGGATAAATGGCATGACTGGTTGCCAATTTATGGATTTTTTTGCCTTTGTTTCATAACTTAAGTCCATCTGTAATGGCTGATCATTTTTCATATTTTAAGGAAAAAAAGGATTGGAGCTGTAACCTGTACCTTTCCTAAGTTTAATATCTTTGATCTTTCACTTTTACCAGGAAATTGTTGAAGAAACGATGAAGGATGCCCCGTTAATGAAAAAGATTGTTGATTCCTACAGTGGACCTGATAGAGTAAGTGCAAAGAAACAGAAGGAAGAGTTAGAAAGAGTTGCAAAAACTATTTCTGCAAGTGCACCAGATTCTGTAAAGAGTTTTGCTGATCGTGCGGTTCTTTCTCTTCAGGTTAGTATTTATGTTGACCACGTTCCAAATATCATGCTTAGTGCCATGAAGACATCACATCCATTGTCTTACTTTTAATTTCATGCAATAGTTACAATGATTGGTTCTTTTTATCATCATTGCACTAAAAGCCTAAAACTTTCAAGTAACTGCTTTAGGGTCTGCTAGCTTGTGAATTGTAATTAATCAAATGACAGTTTTGTGGTGTTGCAAAACTCCATTGTTTTGTGGCATTTGGGAGGAACAAGGCTTTCAGCATGTAAAAAACCATACGACACTAGTTTAACCATGCTGCATGCAATGTGCTTATTTGCATGATTACAATGTGCTTATGTTGGAGATGATTTTGGATATTAATTTAGAGCCTTCAATGCCTTGTGTGTGGTTAAATGTCATACACATGATTGCTTGGTGCACCCTAATGTAATGCCTTCAACCTAGCAATTGTAGGTATCCCAGTAAAGGGCAACATTACTAATTATTTCCTCTCCTTTTGATTTTCTATTTTCAGCTGTTACTTTGTAGTGTTAACCACTTATTGTTGCGAAGTGTAAGAGGAAAATTTTGTGTTTTCTTTGGTTTGTGGTGGAATTCTTTTGGATTCATCCAGCTCATTTGTGGAGTAGTGGATCAAATTAGAGTTTGACAGCCTTATGTCCTAGTTACACAAAACAACATGATTGGCCAATTCTTTCTGCCATCTTGTGGTCAATTTGTATAGGCAGTAATGGAGCTATGTTTTAGGGATATCTTTTGAGTCTTGTTGCTGCTACTAATGTGACCAAAAAGTTTCAGTAGTCAGCCTGTGACATTGATTGAAGCATTTTATGGTTGGGTATTGATTTTAGATAATTTTGAAGTTGATTTTTCTTGGGTTTTGAGTTTTGAGGGAATTTAAAGGTGCATGGGTTGGCGTGTTTGGGCCTGTGGTCATTATGTACTGCAACCTCTGTAACATCAATGTGTTGGGATAGTGCACAAGAGGGAAATATTGAATGGCAATGTTCGCTCAGTTTCTGAATCTGTTGTGTCGAAAATAAAGACTTTTTGAAGCTGTTGGGGAGGGAAGGTTTCTTGCTAGGCTTTTCATTTATATTTCTGTATTGCACTGCATGATTTGAGCAAGATACTTTTGGGAAATATGTATCATCTCTTAACAAAGTTTTGCTATGCAGAGCAACCCTGGCTGGGGATTCGACAAGAAATGCATGTTTATGGATAAGCTTGCAAGGGAGGTTTCTCAGCACTACAAATAAGATCAAGTCTTTTACATTTCAGAACTCTACTTATCTGTTCCAGGATGTTCAATGCCTGAAATGAGGCCTTCTAGTGAATTAGTGCCAAAGATTGATCAGTATTTTACCATTTGTTCTAGACAAGCGGAACATTCAAAATAATTTGTTCTGTATGATCTGGTGCTTTAGTGAGCCAGGCAAACAATTCTTTTGAAATGTGAGGAATAGCAGGCAATCAATCCTGATTGTTTCTTGCATTACAAAGTTTTAATCTTGATAACTTATTCTTCCTCTTCCTTTAATATTGCTCCCAGGTCTGATAATTGATTCTTTATATAGATATGGCTTTTGCTCTGGATGTCATTACGCAACAAGGACCGCACTCGTGGGAGAAACAACCATATGAACTGCAAATGATAGTTCTTTTCTCACAATTCAGATTCAATGCAAGTGCTATCTTGTTTTCTACTTTCATTTTTTCTTTTCAATCTATTCGTAGTCTAATTAAATTACAAAAATGTTAGTAGAGTACACACAAAATGGCTCCTGGTCATACCAGAGCTGGCCAAAACCTGTAGTTAGTGTAAAGTGGCAACGTGACCATACAGTGGAGACAGACTCCAAAGTCTGCATCAACATGATGTTTCTTAATTATTTGGCCTAGGTGAGACCCAGTTTGGAAAGAGTTTTTTAAAATGAAAATTCAAAATATGATATCATCTGCATATTGTTTTGATTAATTTAAATGACCATCATGTTAGAAAATCAAAATGATCATCATGTGTGAAAAAAATAAAATACCAGACAGTTTTGTGACCTGCTGAGATTATGAAAAGAGGACTGGTTCATCACTTGATCACACTATAAACTCTGGAAAGTCTTAAAATCAATCACAAAGTCGTTACTTGTAGGCTCAAAAGCCATTGCCATGCATCTTATGATAGGATCTAACTGATAAAATCGTTTGTTTGGGTACTAAAGTGATAATAAGTTTATACTTGGGTGATTAATTTGTAGTTTTCCCCAAAATATAATCTCTGGCTAGTGACTATAGTCTTCACATCGTTTTTGACTCCCTCTCCCTCTCAAGTCAGCCAAGTTGGTGCCGTTGGTAAATAGAGATAGGCAGAAATGGAGCTCGTAAAGCCTCTGACCCGTTTCTGTATTCTCTCTGTTTATTGTCAAGTTTGATTCTTTTCTCAACTTTAGTATCTCTTGTTCCTCAAGTTAAGGTTTTTATGCGTGTGATGACTCTACTACACGGGTTCCTTCCCTTTTCGGGTTTGGATTCTTTGCTTTGCTTTATTTTTAAAGTTTACCGCTGTGCTTGTTTTTTGAAAAAATGGCGGAAGGAGGAAAAAAAAATTTGATTTGTAACTTTTCATTTAAGTCTTAGCTACTGAGTTTAATGATTGCGATTAGTTTAGTAATTGTCTTATAGATAATTTAATTGCTTATCCTTTTGATTTTTTTTTGGGTGTTTATGTGCTTAGAATTTTGCTGTTAAATTAAAGCAGAATTTGATGGCAATGCTATAGGGAAAAAGAAAAAGAAAATCTCCACTGTAACCACTAGCTGGCATTACTCAATCATGGTCTATTTGGTTCTAGTTTTATGAGCACATTATCTTGGTGGTGATTAAGATAAAAAAACTCTCTTAACATTCATCAGTATTTCAAAATTCTCTTAACATTATCTTGAAATGGTCTAATTTGGTTCTAGTTTTACTCAATCATTATCTTGAGCAGAAACAAAATTCTCCTCAGCTTGGATCCAAATGATGTGATTACTGCAGCGGTTTGTGCTCTCTTAACTGAGTACGCAACAAAGTTTTATTAAGGCTGGCCGAAGGTAACCTTTCCCCTTGCTCTTCTCGACAATTTCAAGATGGGAGTCAATTATGGCCTCTCCATTGATGCTTTTAAGCTTGCTAGTTAATTATTCTCCAGAAACCATATGAGCTACTTGTCTTTTCGAGACATTTTGGTTCTCTAAAGTTCACACTGAGTAACTGCACTAGTTAATTATGCTTTCAAGCGTCACTCAATCTTCATTCTTCATGATGCAGAGCTTCGCCTCTAGTTTTGTAAATGTGTAGATCCACCATCATGCCATTCCATGGAAACATTTATGGAGATTCAATGAAGGTTTATATAGTCTCCGTCAATGACTCGCCTTATAAGGCACAACTGTGTCCATCCTATAAAATAAATTAGATACGTGCTTTGAGATTCATATGAAGTTATTCTTGAATTGCAAAACTAAATGAGATGATATTATTCTTGATTTTAGCTTTCTTAGAAGTTTTATATATATATATATATATATATATTAAAATTGAGCTTTCTATATTGCAAGTCTATCAAGCCATGCTAGTAGCAAAATTTATTAAAAAAGATAGCCATCAAGACACCATTTCCCTAAGCAGCTGGTGCATCAAACATGAAATCTTTCAACAGAGCATGTAATGCTTTAGCCTTGGAAGGCTCCTTAAGCTCTACAACATGGTAGCCTCCCGTGCTAAAATGACTCACAACTTTCACATCTTTTGTCACCAACATGTCCACAAATTCCATCTGGCGATCAATCATTGGATCCCCATCGCAGCCAGTCACCATTACTTTCCATCCCAGCAATCCCACATTCTTCCAAAGCTCAGATCCACCACCTACCATTGGATTACAGTACTCATGATCACGGTCAGTGCCCAGAGGCAATGCCAAGCTCCACATGAGATCGCTAACACATAGTGGCAGGTGAGGCTCGTTGACTAGCTTCACCTCTGACCCAGTCCTTTTGACCCCGCCTATGAATGGATGATGCAATATCAGCCCTTTGATCTTCAAGGGCACAAGATTGTCAGCTTCTTGACTTGCACATAAACCTGCATGGTAAGCAGTGTTGGCACCAGCACTACTGCCCATAATAAAACATCTAGTATAATCAACATATCCCCTTAGCCAATCTTCCTGGGTTGTTTTGATCCACCGCAAAACCTCCATAGCGTCATCATAGGCCGCCGGCAGACGGTGCTCGGGGGCCAGACGATAGTCAACTGAGACAATAACAACATGGAGATCAAGAACCATGTTCGAACAGAAATCATGAAAAACCGTTGAGCTTGCACTGCAATTGATGAATCCCCCTCCATGGAAATAGACTATAAGAGGGAGCTTGTTGGTCGAAGAAGAGTCAACTATGGTTTGCCTGGGCAAGAATATGCGAACCCCTGTTTTTTTCGATCGGTTAATGATCATGTCTTTGGAGAGGACAGGAGTCGGGTCAGTGGGGTCAGGTGACGGTGAGGAATTTGGAAATCTGTCGGGGTCACGGGTGATTGTTCCATCAGGGTTAGGGATGATTTGAAGGTGCTGGTAGGGATCAGTAATGGCGGGATTGGAGGGTGAAGTGCTATGGGCAGACATAGTGGACTCTACTAATGGAAGGGTAGCTGAGTTGGCCGTGTTAATATACACTTGACTTTGATAATTTTGCTTGGTCGTGAAGAAACAAATAAATAAAAGTGAGCAAATCATAGTAAATCTAATCATACTTTATATTAAAGAATTTGTGAATTCTCTTTCTTTTTGTTATCAGAAGACTTTTTGAAATTTTATTATCAGAATTATTAGTCTTTTCTCCTCATTTGTTTTTAATATTTTCCCTTGTGTTACCTATACCCATATATATTATTTATATTTACAAAAGGCTAAATGCAAGTTGTCTTGAAATAATTAAATTCTGTTTCTTTTTTTGTTTGCTAATCTTTTTTTTCTTTAATTTTTATCTTCTTATATTTAAACTCTAAATCTAAAATAAATAAAAAAACTTCAAAAATATTTATGAGTAATTAGGTTTAATCTTGAAACAGGATCAAACAGCCGGTCTCACTAACCCAACTATTTTTATTTTATTTTTATTTTTATTTTTATTTAAGCATCTGTGACTACATTTTCTATTGAAATTATATCTGTAATAAAATTACTTGGCTAATACTTAGGCACACTTGTTTATTTATTTATTTATCAACCCGTGTAGAGCCAGACCCGACCCGCTCAACAAATCCATATACGAATCACTCACCAACACGTGCCTGTGTCCCAAAACAACAAGAAAAATAATATATTCTCCTAAGAGAGGATAATACAGTAAATTCCACATCATCGTTAACTTGACGCGTACTTGCCCCCGCAAATCTGATCGGTGTAGTTAGGTTTTTTTCATGATCAGATTTCGCTCAAAGATTTTGACTCGGAAAACTCAATCTTGAATCAATGGATTTGGATTACAACGGAGGAAACAGCACCAGCACGAACAAGCGAGTTTTTCACCGATTAGGAGGGGGCCAGTCGGCGAACGACACGTCAAGTCATAATCACAATCAGCAGAATCAGAAGGTCTGTTACCACTGGAGAGCTGGGAGGTGCAATCGATTTCCATGTCCGTTTCTCCACCGTGAAATTTCAGCACCACCACCGCATGCTGCAGTGAATGGCGGGGTAGGAGCGAAAAGAGGGTTCGTGGGAAATGACTCGTCGTCTTCGTTTTCGGGGAGGAGGGGTAATAATAGTAATAGCTTGGGGCGATTTGGGAATAAGGGTGATGGGAGAGGGGTAAGAGGAGGGAGTGTGGAGAAAGTGTGTACTTATTGGGTACAAGGGCATTGTAATCGTGGTGATACGTGTAGGTTTTTGCATTCCTGGAGTTTAGGTGATGGGTTTTCTTTGTTGACTCAACTTGAAGGGCATCAAAAGGTTGAGTTCTTAGGGTTTTTTCGTAATGGGCTTTTGCTGTACTGGGTTGGGTGATTGATTTTGTGGATTTTGATGTGAGCAGGTGATTAATGGCATTGCATTGCCATCTGGGTCTGATAAGCTTTATACAGGGAGTAAAGATGAAACTGTTAGAGTTTGGGATTGCCAGTCTGGACAGGTTGGATCTCTTGTTTTTTCAGTTTAAATTTTAGAGAAAACTTTCCATGTTAAGTTTGTTTTTCGTTAAAAATTAAAACTTGTATTATTAGTTGCCAAATTTTTGAAAAAGTTTGCCCGTGGTTGAGCTATAATGTTCCGTGTTGGTATTAGCAATGGTATTTCAAATTGTTGTTTCTAATGTTTGTACTGTATTAATCCTCTAAATTGTGTTTAATGCTAAAGGCATGCATGTAATTCGAGCATATTTTTTCCAGAAGCAAGGCACCGAATGTTTCAGTATTTTTCTGATGCAAATGTGCTTACTCAAAAGTTTTTATTGAATGCCACATCATAAATTTTGCTTGTGGAATGCGAATGTGATTTTAGTGGATCCATTTTTAGTCGATTTTAGTGGTTCCATTTTTTTGTTTTAGATAATGGCACAATAGAGGAATCAAGTCAAAGACCTAGTGGTTTATTTTTACGTACATTTTCCCCCCCTCTGCTGACTGTTTGGCAACTGACTTGGTTAATGGATGTTCTTGTGTCTCTATTATGTTTGCAGTGTATGGGTGTGATAAATGTTGGTGGTGAGGTTGGCTGCATGATCAGTGAAGGTCCTTGGATTTTTGTTGGTACTCCAAATGTGGTCAAGGTTAGGCAAGGCTTTTCATTGTTCTTGACTTTTATTTCATATTATTGTAAACCTATTCTGTAATAATGTGTACCTTCATGAGAATGATTCTGACACAAATCTTTTGCAGGCATGGAATACACAGACTAACGCAGACCTGAGCCTTACTGGACCTGTGGGACAAGTGTATACTTTGGTCGTGGGTAATGATTTGCTATTTGCTGGTACACAGGTAATGTTCATTTTCTTAGGATTACTCGTGTTCTCACCAGATACTGCATTACGGGTTATTTATTAAGCTGGCAGGTGTCTTGCTCATCCTGTTAGTGATTTTGATTGCGTTATACTTGCACCGAGTTATGCCTTTTGTCAAACTTTGTTTGTTGTATGCTGAGTTAGGATATGGTTCTGCAAAATTACTGATAACCTTTGTTAATTTACACCAAGAAACTCATTACCTACCCATCCAGGGTGGTGGGTGGGTTTTTGTGCATGTTATTATGTTTGGAATTGAGAAATAACTTTGACCCTTGAATTTTTGTTGGTGCAGGATGGGTCAATATTGGTATGGAAATTCAATGCAGCTACTTACAACTTTGAACCAGCTGCGTCGCTAAATGATCACAAAATGGCAGTTGTTTCATTAGTTGTTGGAGCTAATAGACTCTACTCTGGTTCTATGGATCATTCTATAAAAGTAAGTTGGTTTAGTGCCACCATGGAATTTCATCTTCTGATTTTAATGTTGAATCTTCAGTTGTTGTTAGACCATAGTAAAGTGGCTTTGAGTTTCCCATTTTTCCTTCTCTATTCCTTTCTGTAACTGTTATTTCTTGATGCACTTTCTGTTAGGTCTGGAGCCTTGAAACTTTGCAATGTGTACAAACGCTGAAGGATCATACTTCAGTTGTCATGTCACTACTATGCTGGGAGCAGTTTCTTTTATCATGTTCATTGGACCAAACAATAAAGGTCTGCTTTATATTAATATCATGCTTCTTCTTCTTTTTTTCCCCCCTTGACTGGTGTAAGATTATTTAGTTGCACCTACCACTGTTTTTTTGTTCAGGTGTGGGCTGCTACGGAAAGTGGAAACTTAGAAGTAACATACACTCACAAAGAAGAACATGTAGGTTCTTCAGTTCCAGTTATTCATTTTTCACTTAATTTCAATCCATGGATACAAATAGAACATTAATTAAAAAACTTAGTTTGTGAACACAAGTCCCAGATGTCTTTCTGGGCATCCAGTCCTTCATGATGCTACTAGAGAGATCGCTTTCATTCATGACCATGTAGGCAGCTACTTAGGTGTAGTGTGTGTTTGGTATTATGGTGCAGGGTGCTTTTCAATTGAAAATTCATTAAAATGATGTTTTTTTCATATTTTGTTTTTATACATCAACACATTAAAACTATCCAAAAACACCTAAAATAGAATCAATTTGATGCTATTTCAGGTGAAAACCAATTTAAAAAGCAGGCTGTAATACAAAAACAAACACTCGCCTAGATAAGGATCCAGGCCAAGAACTGTTGGTTGCTCATATAGTGTAGTTTTTTGATGTCTTACGAGCATGATTCATTCATCGCATAGATTTATAGTTTTTATTTATTGTCTCATTGATGGTGTTATGAAATATGAATAATAAGCACTTTAACTTCTGGGTTTTGAGGGGTGGATGCTGATTACAGAAACATTTAAAACATTAATATTCATGATAAATGGTCAAGCCATGAATAGATCTTATACAAAAAAATTTGAAAGTGAGGCGGTGCTTTTTAATATAAAATTTTGTACTATGATGATTGTTCATAGACTTATTACACCCTGTCTGCTGCAGGGCCTGCTTACCCTTTGTGGGATGCACGATTTGGAAGGCAAGCCAATCTTGTTATGCTCTAGCAATGACTCTTCAGTCCACTTCTTTGATTTGCCATCGTGAGTTTTTAGCGATTCGTCTTTTTTTTGTTTTCCAAATTGTATTTATATAAAAAAATTGGAGTTTTGTATGTCAGCTTCTATTTTGTTCCCCCACATATCTGTTTGCTGACTTACTGCTCTTAACTGCAATGTTTCTACCCATCTTCAGGTTTACAGAAAAGGGCAAAATTTTTGCCAAGCAAGAGATCCGTGCCATTCAAACAGGTCCCGGGGGCCTATTTTTCACTGGCGATGGCACTGGTCAAGTGAGAGTGTGGAATTCTGTCGCTGTACCAACTGCCACAACTTGATGGCCATTTCTATTTTATGTGTCATCATATATTTTTCCTACTATTATTTAATTTTAACCCCTTTTCTTTTCACGGGTTCTCCTGTGATGTAAGCTTGCGGGAGGAATAATCAAGTAGAGATTGCCAGTTTTGGGTTCCTAGTGTTAGTGGCCACCATAGTTGTAGAAAAATGAAAACACGTTCAATATCCAAGCTATACTTGTATCAGTTGAGAGAACTCTGAATCTTCCCTAAGTAAATTCATAGCATTCGCTGCAATCTTATCAAAATCTATGTCAATATAGCTGATCCGAAATATGTTTGAAAGAATCTCCAACCTCTGGCACCGTCTCTCAATGATGCCTCGGATGTCTTCAGGAATGTACCATGTTGTTTATTTTTAAAATTCATTTCTGATATAATTAGATATTTATATTTTCTCGTGTGAGGTTCATAGAGCCCCTGTCGCATAACATCAGAATCTAGAATGAACTGAAGTATTCCTGGCTATGTCATGAATCAACCCAAGAACAACCAATTAGAATCCCAACCTGCGATTCTGATCTGCTTTCATGATTTTTTTTTCTATTATTATCGGAAGCTTCTGTTTTGGTTTGAAGTTCAGCCAACTCTGTGTTCAAGCCAAATGTCTTGCTCTTATGAAGATCACGATCCATCAATTGCTGAAAGTTGATAGGAATGCTTGAAAGGCATGACCGCGATTTTTCATCTAAATATATTTAGTGTCTGTTTGATAGTGTAGTTTTTGAAAATATTTTTTTTATTCAAAAATATATTAAAATAATACTTTAAAAAAATTATTTTTAACATTAGCATATAAAAATAATAAAAAATATTTTTTTTCTTCCAAAAACACTTCCTAAACATTTTACCAAACACTACCTATGTACTATCAAAAACTTTCAAAACTATAATTATAACTATGACATTATTTCGACCTCACATTACCGTACTATTAAATGTGTACAATAAAAGCTCGCTGTTTCTTTTGGCCTTTTGCACATTAATTTCTCACACAAATTCTTTCGATCCCAATTATAGGAATTGACTGACTCACTGCCCATTAATTAATTTAATCTATGATCTCTTCAAAATTGGAAATTTTGGGACCTCTAGGATGGAATTAACATACACATGTCATGAATAGCTTGGGATTAAGAGGTATGCTCTTCTATGATTTAAGATTATTCAAGTTTTGTGGCATAATGGTCACTGAAGATTTATATGGTCGTTAATTTTAGGGACAATGAGATTTATCGTGGTACTTACAAGCTAGCCTGGACATCCATTTTAATAAAAAATATATCAAAATAATATTTTTTTTATTTTTTAAAAATAATTTTTGACATTAGCATATAAAAATTATCTAAAAACATAATTTTTTTTTTAATTTAAAACAGAAAATAAAAATAATTTTTTTAAAAAATAATATTTTTAAAAAACAGTACCAGTACATATATGAGCTGCGGGTTCAGGGTACTGTCGGCTGGTTTTTGGACAATTTCTGATGGTTACAGTTTTTTGAAGGGTAGTGAGGGGTGGGGAAGTCATTTTCCTTCACGCAATATGCCACTCCCCAAAACCCCAGGTGGGGTTTCGGAGTGAAGTTAAACCTGTTTTTAATTAGAGTTTAACATATTTTTAAATAAAATTTAATTTGAAAATCAATCATACTTCACTTTACCCTTTCGCTTGCCTCCTTATGGTTATTTAATAATAATAATAAATAACAAATATACCATCATTTATTTACACATATAATTACCAAAATAGTTTATTAAACTTGAATTATTTTTTTAGTAAAAGGATCCTTAATAACATTTGCACCCTTTTTTTTAATTAATGGATGAAGTTTATTGTACACATTACCATAAAGTTAAAGACTACATTTGATTGTGATTTCATCGGTAGGCCACATTGAGCATCATATTTTCTTCATCAAGACATTAGATGTCAAAAAAAAAAAACAAATGATTGTTAAACAACGTGGTCGTGACATCATTTTACGAATAATTGCAACGTGATGTTACAGAGAACAAGTTTTAATGCCTGAATTCATACACAAAGACTCTAACGTCAAGTCCATGAGAAACCTAGTGCATCTTTTCGTAACTTTTAAAAATATTTTTATTTATAAATATATTAAATTTTTTTTTCAAATTATATTTATTATTAGCATATGAAAATGATCTAAAAATACCTAAAAAATTTAAATTTAAAATAAAAAAAATATTTTTTAAAAAACATTTTTGAAACACAATAATGTTAGAGAATAATATAAATCATATTTTGGGATCTCACCTAACAGCTTAAGCTTTTAGATAAGATGATTTCTTATCATAGTATCAGAGCCTTGTTGACCCAACAGTCATGAGTTCAAATCTCACCACTCTCATTCTATTTGATAAAAATCAAGCACAGTGTAGAGTGGGGCTGTGTGCAAATTTCAAGTCCAAGTGATTTTCACTTGAGAGGGTATATTAGAGAATAATATAAATTATATTATAAAATCTCACCTAATAGCTTAAGTTTTTAAATAAGATGATTCTCGATAAATAATAAACAAGTATTAGATAGAAAGGGAAAGAAAGCTGTGTTCATACCATGTTCTTAATCCTTGAGATTACAGTGGATATATAATAAACAAGTATTAGATAGAAAAGGAAAGAAAGCTGTGTTCATACCATGATGTTCTTCTTAATCCTTGAGATTACCAGTGGTAATACCTTTTGGTGGAAATTCTGTTTCTTCAAATAAAACATTAATTAATGCTAATGATCACTCTTCTAACAAATCTGATCAGTTCATCCCTTCTCTGCTTGCAATCTACAATCTAATCCTTAAGTCATCAATGTCCTTCACAGAAATCTGACGACAGCGAAGATGACTTGTGTCGTATAAGTTATAACCTTTCAAACACGTCCAAAATACATAGTTTCCAACATCGTTGAATCCAACTTCCGCCCGACGCAAACGGCCAAACCTCTCTCTTTTTTCTTGCTTTGTAACGTCGACAACATACTTTCACTACCCCCTTTGGTCCTCCTATTCTTAATTTTGTTTCACTTTGATCCCTTACCTTTTGAATTCGATATCAAGACAACACTTGATGCTACATTTGATAATGCGGGTCGGCCCTCCTTTGTACGTGCTTTTTGTTGGGAGAAGTGACCACCCAACACTTTTGAAATTGTTTTTTTTTTTACTTGAAAAAACACTAAATTAGTGTATTTTAGATGCTTTTCTATGGCTATCATGTTCTAATATCATTTTCAAAGCTCTCTATTGCTCTGAAATCAAGAAATCTCATAAGACTTTTCTCAAATCCCTTTCCTTTTTGTTGCGTACTAAAACAATCCTCATCTTTGACGACAATTGATAAGAGAATCGAACGATTGCAACAAAACAAGAAGCTGAAATCTGACATAAGGATAAAAATAGTATAAGAACTAAACTGAGATAAAATTAAGAGTAAGGGGACAAAATAAATTCCAGTAACCCCCTCACCAAAAATATAAATACACGTTCGTACACATGATGATTTACGTTCTACATAGCCACATATACACTGTCCTTCCTGTTTCATCCAAAGATTCAACACCCATCTCTCCATTCTATCTTATATGAACATGGATTTCTCTTGTTCAAAGAAAACCATGAAAATTTCATTAGTGATAGCTGATGTAGCATCATGGAACTGTGCCATAGCCCTCATCTGCCTAATATTATTGGTGTCTGTCAGAGAGAATTCCAGCCCGAGAGATGATCAGCCTGTGAATGTGAGGGGAAGCCAGCTTTTGGAGAGACCTTGTGATGAAATATATGTCGTTGGAGAAGGAGAGACCCTCCACACCATCAGTGACAAGTGCGGCGACCCATTTATAGTGGAGCAGAACCCGCATATCCATGACCCGGATGATGTTTTCCCTGGACTTGTCATCAAGATCACTTATTCAAAGCCAAGGAAGCTGCTGAGGTAGTTCTCGATCGGGGATGAGCAATGGCTTCTTATTAGTCAAGGCTTTTAGCATGCTTGGTTTCTCTTTCTTTCTTCCTTCTTCTATCCCTTTTCAACTTCTCAGCGCTCATACGCTTTCTAGTTTAGTTTGTGGGAGGAAATGAATTCTACCTTGGAGTTTCGATACGTTCATAGAGAAAGTTCTTTTTCCTAGAAAAACTAAATTGAGGTTGTCTAAATTAAGCTAAATTCGGAGCTCACTGCACTGTGGTTCCTTCTGTGTGTGTGTGTGTGTGTGAAAGAAGTATATATTTTCTGCTCATGCATCCTTTATCATACTCCGAAACGGCACTGTTTCGTAGTTTCTTCTTTGGCCATATCAGATTGGCGAGTGGCCTCACACGAAACGGCACTGTTTCGTGTTCATATCAAGAAGGCAACACACTTGCCTTAATTTGTCCATAATTATGGATCTTGTTAGCGGTAGGGTGTTGCCGTGTCGCTTTCATATCTGACAACTCGGGCATTAAAAGGCCGCCATTTTTGGAGAAGGGAGAAGAGGGGAGCAGCCTGGAAAGAAGAAGAAGACGAAGAACCCTCCAATTAGCTTGTAAGCATCAGATCTACTACATTTTTCTTGGGAAACATAAGGAAAAAAGTTTGATTTTATAATTTATTTGGGATTAATTCTCGTAATATATAGGTTGTTTGCGTGTCTTATCAAATCCCTATAATTTACTGTGTTTTTAAATATATTTTGCCTATAATTTGGAACTAGCTCCATTATATCACATCAGAATAATTGAACCGATGAGGGGACATCTAATTGATTTTTGAAAAGATTTTTGTTCATTCTTTACAGCTGCTTCATCGATTACACACACACATTTAGCATTTGGCTTGTAATTGCAACTCTTGCTTTCACTACTTTAAAAAGGATTCTAAATAATGCCTGAACTTGGAAGGTCATTTGTTTATAACTCTAACATAGTTGTTAATTGAGTTTGGCATTTGTCTTGAAGTAGTTGGGCTATCGTAAGATACTGATTATTACTCCAACAAGTTTCATGTTATCAATAATTAAATGGATAAACCATAAAAAAAAAAAACCTATTTTGAACTATATTTTGACTTGAAAAAAAAAACTTTAAACATCTTATAGAACATGCATATGACATCAACCAAAACATTATCTTCAAAATCCACAATCAAACCGAAACTAAATTTCTTTTTTAGGTTCATATCCATAATTCAAACAAGTTTAAGAAAAAAAAATCTTGTATAAACTTTAGGAATAAAAAAAACATTGACACCTAAATTACTAAATTTAGTAGTCAGAATAATTCACAACCTAAACTTTTTCTTTCAATCATTAGAACTCAGCCACCCTCTCTCCTCTCGCAAATCAAGAATAAAGAAATAAAAAAATTTAAGATCAAAATTATTTTTTAAAAATTGTTAAGGAATGAGCTCTTATAATATAAAAGGTTGAAGACTAAAGTGTATATTTAGCTATAGTTTTAGAAAAAAAAAACCATTTAATTTTAGCAATAGCTCTTTCAAGACATGGATTTGGAGAAGATGTCTGCCATAGTATTGCGTACTCCAAAAACAACCTCCCTATTTATCATAGAAATGAAAAGGGCCTCCTAATAAGGATATCCATAGCTTTATCAATGGCGTATGCCATTGTTTTAAGGGTGCCAACCCCGTCAAATTGTATATGAAGCTTGTTCAGGGAAATCTGAAGAATGGACAAAATGTCACCATTGGATCAGAATCAGGAAGGTATATCATAACAACTCTAAAAACAGCATCAATCTAAAAGGGTTCAAATTGAAGAAGTGATTCTATTGTTATATTCTTTCACAAAAATAACACAAATCCGCTGATGAATAATTCTAGTCAAAATGTTTTGAAGAGCAGAGAGACGATTTTAAACAATATGTTCGATGGATTCCCTCCATTCCATTGGACAAGGGATTAACATTGCATATTGGATAGACAAGTCCGAGTAAAATAGATAAATAAATGAAAGGAATCCTATAATAACAAATTCTAGAAAAAGAACGAAAGCTTGAACTTTATATCGAATGAGTCACAAATTCAAAAGTGATAAAACTCATGAAGTACATGATGCGCCATGAAACATTAAGATATTTAGGTGATATGACACTGTAGCAAGTTAGGCATCTGGATCCCAAACGCCCACTTACTTTTTTTGTTTGGGAAAATGCAATTTGATTAGCGCAGGAAGTTCGACCAATTCAACCTGTTGTTTGCCCAACAAGATACTTTTCAACTTTTCATCACAATTAACCACATTCTTGTTGTTTGGATCCTAAATGACATACACCACACAGTTTTGGCAAGAGTTAGTTAAGAGAATTACATTATTAAAACCGAAAGTAAAAATAATAGCAAAGATAACAATTTCCACAATTAGAATCAGCTGTGGCATGTTATGATGCAGCTCCTACATATCCTCATATTTTGTTCTCAAAATGACAAGAAAAATGCATTTAAGTTGTCTCATTAAGGTTATTAAATAACAAAATGAACCACCCTTTTAAATGCAACCAAATGATATGTCCAATTTTAGCTGAAACACCGCTACAGTGAGTAACATGTATATTCATCCATGACAGCGCAAAGCTTGAGGAATTAGATGAACAGGATTAAGAATATTTCTTCTTTTTAAGAAAAAATGAAAGAAAAATATTCTTTCTTTTATCTATGGGTATTAGCAATTCATGTAATCGAGAAAATTACTTCCAAATAGCATAAAAACGGAGCAAAAGAAGAGATTAAAAAAAAGTACCTGGAGGTTGTTGGTTTTGATATAGGACCAGACACGCACGAAACAGCCCAAATGAGAAATCTGAGACTGACCCACAAAATCTCTAAGTGTAGAAGGTAAATTTACAAGATCAATTAAGTTGGCAAGCTGCTTTGGGTTATCTGTGATGGCCTTCTTCATCTTCTGCGGCAGCATTTTTAACAGCCTATACAGACAGACTATTGCACACAATAAGTACAAGTCCTAAATCCTTCAGCAACTCGTTCAGTACAGTATGTATGCGCTTCGTTTTTTCAAGAACAGAAGATTGAGATGAGATGAGCTGTTTACAAAAAAAAAAAAAAATCTTGCGAGTTTTATCAAACACCTTCCATGCATGCACTTGATGTTTTCTTGTTAAGTCAAATTTGATAGCCTTTGCAAGTTGTAAGAGTTTAAAATCAAGAAGAGACAATTTGCATGTGATAGGGAGAAGAAAATGAAACAAACCCTAGAGGAATGATGAAGACTCAGACTGCAAAATTTGAAGTTCTGGGTCCTTTTTCCTTGCTCGCAAGCTGCACCACAGCACTCTTTCTTCTTTGTCGCCGAAATAAATACATGTAAAAAAATTAAGTCTGACGTAGTTTTTTCGGAAATATTCCAGCCCTGGTGGGTTTTTATAGTTTTATTTTACCCCCTTTAGCTTCAACAATGTTCATTCATACCCCTGCATTGTAAAATTTTCATTGCATGCTCCATTTAGATTTTTTCAGTGGCAACTCTCACCAATATATATATATATATATATATAACGATTTTATGTAAAAGTTTCTTCTAGGTACTAGCTCTTAGATTGGAATCCAACGAATCAAGAAAGGAAGCAAGTTTTCTTAATGATGAAAACAAGTCGATGGGTTTTACCAAACCATGCTAATAAATCCACTGATTTGTAAATTTGTAAGTGTTTGTACACTTATTACAGGTTTATGACTAAGCAAGCAACGTAGACAAATTGAGTTGTGCATAGATAAAATGCAGAGGAAATCAACCTTGTCTGAAAATGAATGCCAATTGCAATTCAGAGGTGAATGGCTATGCTTACACGAGCTAGGAAAATACCACCTTATTTGAACTTAAAATCTTCCGAAAAACCATCATAATAAAGAAAATGAAAAGAAACAGTCTTCGATCGTAACTTGAAGGAGCATCTCTTCTCAACTGCCTTTTTCCTTTTCTCATACTTCCCTTGCTTCCAACCAGAGGACACGATGAGAGAGAATATCTTATATGTTCTTAGTAATAGCTTTTTCAAGAAATGGATATGGAGAAAGATGTCTGCCATGGTGTTGACTGCTCCAGAAATACCCTCCCTATTTATCAAAAACATGTATATCATTCTTTGATAAGCAAACCAGTCGAAGGGCTCCTCTTACTTGGCAGGCAATGGTGATTGGTGCAGACATTGCAGAATCTCATCTCATCGGCTTGCCAAAGGAGAGTTGCCCTTTGACTTCTTTAGCTTAAATTGATGAACTTGAATATCATCTTTGTAGAACAGAAGAAAGAAAACGAATGTCATCTCAGTAGATTATGTGTTCTGCTTCCTTTTAAAGCAAAGGTGTGATTTCTTCTCATTTTCTCAAGCAGTTTCAAAACCAAAATGTTGATTGATTTTGAGGATATGATGGCTTGCTAATCCTGGATGTCTTGTTCTTTCTATGCTTTCTTACTCATAATTTTGAAGCTATAACCTTCAATCCTCTTACTTTTCTTGATGGAGACAACTTTTCTTCTCCGGCTTTCAAATAATTCTCTATCAAGTTTCAAGCTAACAAAGCTTCATCCCCTACATATCTGTGTATCTAGAATTATGAGAAACACAACAATATTTCAATCAAGATGGCCAGTTCACCGTCTCCGATCGAACTAATGAGAACCAGATCCACCTCAGAGTGGTGAAAACCATTCCTCATTCCCATCTTATCTTTGTTCAATAAAAATGTTGCAAATTATAGCTTTGTTCAATGAATCTAGTTATAAGGAGCACTCGGTAGCATGCAGGTGAAGGAAAGTTCAAAAAGTTCGAATCAAAAGAGATGGAAAGCACTACAAAACCACTCTATACGTATACGTATACATATACACATACATATATACATATACATATGCTGCTACGTACGTGCCAAGCTAACTCAACTACCTTTCAATATTCTAATTAATAGATAGAGTGGGGCATCAGCGCCATAACTGCTTTTTGACCCCTCACCGACCGAGAAGTTTTACAGTCATTTCCGCAGCACAAGTCTGAACACAGAAAAGAAAGAAAATGAAACCGACAGCACAGAAAATATTTCCTCGCCAATCCCTAAAAAAAATCAAGGATAATTTAAAAGAGATGCGTTGAAGAAGATCACATAATAGTGGAAGATAGTCTTTCAAGATTTGGGTTTGTAGAAGATAGAGATTTCTAAGCCCAAAAATTAAAATTAAATAAAAAGAACAAAAACTAAAGTCTTTTTGAGGATATCCCTCTAACCCTTAAGCATATACCTTATTCTTAAAGATTTTTGTTAAGTGATAACTATAGTTGTAAATTTTGTTCCGTTTCGATCGAAATGAGCATTTCGTATTAGTTAAAAAACAAGATAAAACGACGTTGTTTTTATCTCAGTTTAAATTATAGCCCGTTACGGATTTTTCGGCCAAATACCGGCCAAAACGTACCGGTTTCGTTTTGCCCGTTCCGTTTCGGCCAAATAGTATTTTTTAAAATAATAAATAATTTTACAATATCAATCATATCTCTTAATCTGACTTTTACAATAAAATAAAATTTTATGACGAGTCTCTAGATATATTTATATATATTATGTTAAAATTTCAGAACAATCAGAGAATGTAAAATTATTGATGATGATATTCTCGTAATATTATATATGTTCATAATTTTATTTAGAAAAATTATTTTATTATGTTTTTTCTTAGATTTTATTGCATAATTCTAAATAATTATCAGGCCTATGAACTTTACCATTTCTAAACATTTTTCATTAGGGTTTGGTTTTTTTTTTAATTTTATATAAGAACTTGATTAGTTTGCATAGTTTTGATTAATCTAAAAATTTTCGGCGTCAATATAAAAAAACCCAACATGGACTCGGTAAATAGGAGGTTGTTGGAGACAGCAGCATGGTGATGCAAGGCCGGCCAAGTGCATCTATGGCTTCGCCCTTGTTTTCGTGTAGATGGAAGAAATGTATTTAATAATAGCTTAAACTGGTAAAGTTCATAGACCCTTCAGGTGAAATTGCTTAGCCAATTTATGTTTTTTATTCAGTTAATTCTTCTTCAAGAACTTGTGGCAGCTGATGCTGCCCGAGTGGAGTGAAGTTTCAAATTCAATTCAATTAGGGCAATCAATTCAATTAGGGCAATGATTCTGAATCCTCAAATCAACATTCAAATGTAAAGCAGGAGTAATCATGATCATGTGACTTGGAAAAAAAAGTCTCCAGCTAAGCTTTTTGACTGCTTTCTTCTTATGTTTCCAGAGATTAATAATGCCATTCTCGCCTTCTTTTATCATAAAAAAGGAACTTCTAGTCTTCATTACCCTGATTAAAGTCGAAAATCGTGTCCACAGATTATAAACCTCGAGGAGGAGGAGGAGGAGGGCCTGAAAAGAAGAAGAAAAAACTAGGAACAGCTAAAGCAACCAGGGATGGCAATCATTGGCAAGGACAATTGGCACAGATATAATGGAGACAGCTCACCATGCACCTATATAATGGAGACAGCTGAAGAAGAAATGGCTTTGGCCCAGTGAGGATTGCAATGTCTACAAATCTAAGCCTTAAACGTGAAGCAACATGCTTGACAAGAAGACTAAAGAAGCTTTTTTCCAGCCATGATTGATGCAGCCAATAAAAAAGCAGTTTTGTCTTCCACTTATGTCTGTTGCTAGCACACATTTCCTTCCTTTCAAACAGGTTAAGACAATAATGAAGGAAATACCACACCGCAGCTTCCTGGTTGGCTGATAACTGTTAACATTTTGAAACACAGGAAGAGAGCAAAACGCAGTTAAACGGCATCCTGGTCATGCCTAGTCAGAAATTAGTCTTGCATGTAGGATTTCAGATAATGATTGAGGTGTGTGGTTCTGATTGGTTTTCCAATGATAACGTATGAGGTGATGGTAAGAAGCATGCACCAAGCCGGCTTAGCTAATAATAAACATGGCAATGGAATATTGAAAGATAAAACACGGTCAACTGTGTAAATTAACGTGAGACAAGGACAACTTCAAGATCTGACTTGTTCAAAGTGTTCATACGTGTGATGCTAGAGGAGACATCCTGTCCCTGTCAATAAAGCTAAAACACCCGAGGTAATTGTAAGAAATAAAAATATCTTCTTATAAACTGACCTTCAAAGCTGATTGCAGAGAAGCTCACAAACAAGAAGAGAGTGGAGGGGGAGGTAGAAACGATGAGATAATATCGGTGGTGGTGAGAGGATATAGCCAGAGAAAAGATGCAGCCTCGTTGCTTAGAAGTCGTCTCTCAAGTATGCTTTAATGGCTGCTGTCCAAGCCCCATCCTCGGCTTTTCTGAGCCTCTAAACAAAACCAGCAAGCCTAGAAACACATCAGCAACATGTCGCCAGAACTTTGCTAAGACGACGACTTCATCTATCTTCCCAAACACTCATTTCACAAATCCCGAGTCTCTCCCTTCTTTTCAAGAATCATTCGATGGATTCATCAAAGTATATCCACAATACTCAGAAACATATCAAGTTGATCAGACAAGAGCGCAGGAATACAATCATCTTGCAATCTCCAACCACACCTGCCTTGATTATATCGGCATAGGCCTGTTCTCCTACGCCCAGCTGCAAAAACATGGCTTGGACAAACAGATTCTCCCTTCTGCTTCTTCTCCTCCTCCTCCTCCTCAAAACACTCAAAACATGCATGTTCCCTTCTTCAGTTTGTCCTACAAGACAGGGAATTTAAAGACACAGCTGCTTCATGGTGGACAAGAATCGGCATTAGAATCTGCAATGAAGAAAAGAATCATGAGTTTTCTTAATATATCTGAAAATGATTACTCTATGGTTTTCACCGCAAACAGAACATCGGCTTTCAAACTTCTGGCAGAGTCTTACCCTTTCAAGACTAGCCGAAAGCTTCTGACTGTGTACGACTATGAGAGTGAGGCGGTGGAAGCAATGATTGATAGCTCTGAGAAGAAAGGAGCCCAGGTCATGTCAGCGGAGTTCTCGTGGCCTGGTCTAAGGATTCAATCATCAAAATTGAAGAAAATGGTTGAGATGAAGAGCAAAAGAAAGAAGATGAAGAGAGGACTATTTGTCTTCCCACTTCATTCTAGAATGACCGGAGCCAGATATCCATATTTATGGATGAACAGAGCAAAGGAGAATGAGTGGCACATCTTGATTGATGCCTGCGCATTGGGCCCAAAAGACATGGACAGCTTCGGCCTCTCTCTCATTCACCCAGACTTCCTCATCTGTTCCTTCTACAAGATTTTTGGGGAAAATCCGTCTGGATTTGGATGTCTCTTCGTCAAGAAATCTACTGTTCCCATCCTAGAAGATTCTTTGGGTTCTGGAATGGTAAATCTAGTCCTAGCAAAGAAGCCGCTTCGGTTACTGGATGAATTTTCCGGTACTGATTCAGACTTCGAACATCTATCCAAGTTGGGGCTACAAGAAGATGAATTAGACTCGTCTAACTCTTTCTCGGGCCCTATATCAAGCCAGGCAACTCAATCTGGAAGGGTAGAACAAGGAGAAACCTCTGAGTCTCAAACTACAGGAGCAACTGCAAAACAGAAAGTATCAAAAACTTTAGAGATTGTGGAATCAGGGAAGCCTGCTGAAGTAATGCGACAAGAAAATGGGATCTTGGAAATCGAATGCAGGGGGTTGGATCAGGTTGATTCATTGGGACTTACACGGGTAAGTAACAGGGCAAGGTGCCTTATAAATTGGATGGTGAATGCTTTGTTGAAACTCAAGCATCCAAACACGGAGGAAATTCCCCTTGTTAGAATATATGGTCCAAGGGTAAAGTTTGATAGAGGACCTGCATTAGCCTTCAATCTGTTTGACTGGAAAGGAGAAAAGGTTGAGGCTCCTCTTGTACAAAAACTAGCTGATCGGAGCAATATATCTCTTAGCTACGGATTCTTACATCATATCTCATTCCCGGACAAGTATGAGGAGGAAAAGGCAACTGTTCTAGAGAAGAGGGTGAGTGGAGCAAAGGGAGCTGCAAAAAACAAAAGAAAAGAGAAAGGTGATCTAGGAATAACAGTTGTTACAGTTGCACTTGGAGTCCTGGCCAATTTTGAGGACACTTACAGGTTTTGGGCTTTCATTGCTCAATTCCTGGATGCTGACTTTGTGGAGAAGGCAAAGTGGAGATATACAGCTCTAAACCAGAAAACTGTTGAAGTTTAACACACCATTTTACTGTCTCCGATTATGGGATTCGTTATATTGAGCTATGCGCTGTGGAATACAGTAAATTGTAAATGTGTATGAAGGGAACTATCAAAAGAAAAGAGAGGTAAGCCAAGCTATTCTTCCAGTTATTAATTTCAGAGCTTTGCAGTCAGCTTATGATCTTCTCTATAACATTTTAGACATTGCACAGCACAGATTGCAAGTATTTTAGCAGAAAAACCGTATAGTGACTTAAAAGCGGTATTCTAGTAGGTTAAGGCCCAAGTACATACAAATCTGAAGGCATTGTTTACTCGTTTCAATGGTTTGCATAACTTGTATCAGAGGTTCACATCTTATGAACAGTTCCCACTACGTTATCCAACAAAAAAACTAATGGTATTTGCTCTAACCTGCTGTGGAAATTGATATTAAAATGAGAGAATGGAAGCTTAATCACTCGATCGAACATCCAAAAAGTGAGAGATAAATATGGGTTGCAAGTTCAGCAGTAGTGTTTATATCAAACCCAGGAATCAAACTGGAAAACTTCATTGATATCAGTTATACACGAGCCTCGCAAAGTTAAGTTTTGCAAGCTTAATAAGCAAATATTTAAATTAACTTGAAAGCATGCAAGGAGCCTGTGTCCAGTACCATGTTGCTAAAGATCATGGCAACATGCTAAGAATATAATACTTCAGAGTTCAGACTTCTTTAAAGCCACTTTAGTAATTGCTCAATATTTACAGATTCCAATACTGAGTGAGAGATTACCAATATGATTCTAACTTTTAAGATCATTCGTCATGGCGATTTCAGCTCCTTTACCATACACCCTAGGAGGTGGGCCACGCATAACACGAGTGGGTGAAAAAATGCCTGCCTTCTACCGTGAACAGAATTTCAATATCCCGTATCCGTAATTTGACATATGTATCATCTACATAGCCTTCAAATCCACAATTTTGTGCTGTTATATATTTAGGAAAACATCTTGCTCTTCCAATATACAATTACATGTAACAAATATAGACCATGATCACAGTCCCAGTGCCCCTTAATACAAGTTAAGCACTTTGTTATTAAGAAAACATGAATTAAATGCATCAGTTGGGAGAATTTGCAACAAAAACATGAAAACAGAACTTACCACAAAGGTGTGATCATGTCAAGAATGGCAGTTCAAATGCTCTCCAAGAAAGATTTGATCTGACAGGAGTTTTAACAATAAACGAATGTGTTTGTCTTGAGAATGCCTTGTATCTCCAACAATAAACTCATGAGCTTTACCATCCACCTCTACAGCACTTGACACGAGTTTTTTCTATACCCTTCTCCTTCATCAATCTTCTTATTCTTATTACATCAGCCCATCTTTGATTGATAGAATGTATATTAGAGAGGAGCACATAAACCCCATTATCATGAGAGTCAAGCTCCACAAGGCGTTCTAATAATTCTTGGGGGAGTTCCACATTTCCATTTTCCTTGCACGCACTAAGAAGAGCTCCCATTATCCGAACATGAGGTAGCATGGCATAGCCTTTGTCAATTCTAATGCCTCATCCAAGAGTCCAGCCCTGCAAAGCAAGTCCACCATGCATCCGTAGAGTTCTAACCTCGGAGGAAGATTATATTTCTGATTTTTCATCCAATGAAAGTACAGATGCCCTGCACCAAAAAAGCCACAGTGGCAGCAGGCTGTCAAAGTGACTAAAAATGTCACCTCATTTGGCCTCATGCCTGCCCGAACCATACCTTCTGGCCATGACCATGCATAGCCAAGCCATTTTGCGTTGCATTCCATGTCAAAACATTCTTACGAGGCATTTCATTGAAGGTCTGCATTGCCATCTCTATACAGCCACACTTTGCGTACATGTCAACCATAGCAAGCAAAGACTCACACTTCACATACATATCCATGAGAGCATTGCTAACCTCCGAACCTAACCCAAACCCACGCTCAATGATCAAGCGATGAATCCCCTTCCCTAAACTCAAATACCCCTTTCTTTCTCCCACAAGCAACTAACACACTCACAAAAGTTGCAGCATTTGGCTCAGCATCCATCCTCAAACAAGCCTGCTCTTACATTCCCGGATATAACACCAGTCCAGGATATCACATCTCTCACAAGCATCTCGTCAAACACTCTTCTAGCATCACCCAAACTCCCACAAACGTTATAAAAATGAACATGAGAATTTTCAACATAGATATCACATAAAAATTCATCTTAACAATCACCCCATGAACCTGCCTACCCTCATCAACCCCCATAAACTTAGAACATGATTTCAGAACAGCAGGAAAAGTAAACATATCAGGCAAAAACCCAATCTTTCACTATCCTTCTATAAATCGAAAATGCAGTCTTGGGCCTATCACAGAGAATAGCCGAAAACCAAAGAATTAAAAGGAACTGAGCCTTACTTTTCAATCACATTGACTCAAAAAATCACATGCATAATTTGGAATTTTGGTTTAAACCGGGTTTTATATTAAACTAAGTGATAATTAATTTAATCAAATTTGATCTATCTTGTCAGAATTTAAGTGAAATATGCTTTAATTTTCTTACGAAAATAATAATATTATTGTTTTATTTTAAAAAAAATGGATTAACTTGAATCAATACCTTACTCGTAATACTCGTAACTCATAACTAGCATTAAGTCATAAAAGAATTTTTAACTCAAGATGTTTTTGTTTTTGTGTGTTTTTTAACAATTTATATATATGTGTGTGTGGGTGTGTCATTTTAATATAAAATTAAAAGGTATTTTACAACGTATTAAACAACAAAATTAAAATTCTGTTTGAAAATGCATTTGGAAGTGTTTTTGAAAAAAATGAAATTTTTTACTTAGAAATTATTTTTTGATGTATTGAAGTCAAAATAATTTTTAAAAACATTATTTTAACATATTTTAGAATAAAAAAAAAAAACATTTTAAAAGGCAATCTACTGCATATTCTCAAACATACCGTAAAAAAAAAAAAGATACAGTTAGTCACCTCTTCTGGACCCTATCGAACCTGTCTCTTGCTATTACATGTGATATCAACATGTGTATATATATAAAAAAAAATGATTAAAAATGAAAGTGCTTCAACATGATCAATGCAAAATTAGAAATTTAATTATCAGTATGTTTTGCATTGTCTATCAATCATCTCTCATCCTCTGAAATGTACAATCTTACGCATAGTTGGATTGTGCTGAAAATCACACTTCGATTCAAGCCTTTGAACAATCTTCTTGGCTCGATGAAGTTATTTGTTTTAGATCACATATATTAACCAGGATATGCTTGAAAAATGCTGTTCCCATCCGTTACAGGTATCACATTAACATGCTGTAGCTAAAATAGCCACATGTAGAAGCCGATTACAGCGTTGTAAGGTCTCCCTCGTTCTGGGAATCACTAGTTCAGCTGTGAATGTTATTTTCAAAAGCTATAATCGAGCAGGCCATGTCGCTATGAATATTGAACATATCTTGCCATTCAGAAAAGTCTGAAAGCCACGCAGCTCAAGATAACTTGAGTATACTTGGCCATTCTGATGCCTGTTAAATTCCAGGAGAGCATTCTTTTCAGTTTAGAAGACATGGAAGATGGAATGCTCGTTGAAAACATCAGCTTTGCTAATGGACTGATCTATGTATTGGTGCTTTAATGGTAGCAATCACACTTCACATGATTCTCTACGAGGTACTTTCATGGAGATCTAGGTATATTTGGACAATGTACAAGTCCATTCAAACATGATTCCACAACCAACGGGGACGTGGATGGACTGGTAGGGGGTCCTCCCAGCTTAACCAAGGTCTCGAGTTCGAGCCTTGGGTATGCAGCTGCTTTAAAACTCGCTTGGGAGAGCTTTGCCGTCCTTAAGGGTCCTACTCGGCTCGAATCCGGATTAGTCGGCAGTGGCCGGATTACCGGATGGTTTCTACCAAAAAAAACATGATTCCACAAAGTCCCTAAAATGTACATGTTCCTATGAATCAGCAAAGCTTGTGGATATGAGCACACCTTAACAGCAGGGTGACTCCTTCATTGACATTCAAGAAGAGCAATAGCTGTTTATGATGCCTTTTTCTGGAATCATGATTTATATTACTGAATCTAGCACGTTATTTGGAACAAAAATCAAGCTGCAAATTAACCAAATAAATAATCAAAAGCATGACAATATGATAGCCAGTTTGAATGACGCAGGTGGTCAGGGGCGGCTTGGGTGGAGAAAAACCCTTTCACCAAATGGAAGGGCCATTCGGTTCCAAGAATCCAATCCACTCTTCATCTTGTCCACATTGCTTCTCCTTCTCCTCTTTCTATGATGGACAATAATTGCTCCCAGCACATGCTGGATTCATAACCTTCCTGGGTTTTTGATTCATGTTTTAATTTCCTGCTCTCAAGGCCCGGGCCACCAAATTCAATCTATTTTGATATCATAGATACAGTATACAGTACTAGTTTCTAATAATGATAAGAACCGACATGAAATAATCAAGAAGAATCACAGACATAACAATCACAGAGAAAGAACGAACCCACATAAATCAATCAATAACGATCACAAATATAGAAAGAAATAACCCAGTAAAATTAAAATTCACAAGTTGCACTTTTGCATTGTTAAAATAACAAGAAAGTAGATATATTTATTGAAACTTCAAAAGGGAGAGTTGTTCTTCAATAGAGCAATCGACATGACAAGAAGTTCGACATGAGGAAGGTATAAGAATGAGACCAAGACAGCGTTGTTCCATTGGAGAAGGAGAGGATCGATGGGTGTTACGATATTCAACTGCATCTTGGAGGATGATGTTGCCTTGTTTGTCTATGCAATGAAAGCTTCCTAAGAAGAACCGTCCATCCTTGATTCCAACTAGCATCCGTCGAAACAGCAATTTCCTAGCTCGAGATACAATATCAGAGGAAGAGCTCTCACCTGCCTGTGTCGATGATGACATCTCCATCTCCATTTACTCTCTCTGTTTCTTTCTAGTAGATGGAACTGTTTTTATAGATGCAGGAACCCTTGAATCAATGGTCACGATTACTTCCCTTCTTCCTCTTTTCTTGTTCATAGGAAAACCTGTTCCTTTGGCCTTTAGGTTGTGTTTTCTTTTGTTTTTAAGAAAAAAATATTTTTTTTATTTTTTCTGGAGTTTTTTTAAAATATATATATATATATATATATATATATATATATATATATATATATATGTTTTTAGACGCATGTATAATATTTAGGTGTAAAATTAAGATACAAAAAACAATTTTTATCGCATAAATTAGTATAATGATATTGTAATTATGATAGTTAAGATCAAGTTAATTAAAAATATTGTATCAAACTCGTATTTCAAATCATAAAATATAAATAAGCAATTAAAAATATAGGAAAGATAATGAAGCTTTTAAAACAAAAACATGTTAATTTTTTAAATTTGTGACTCTAGTTATTATACTTAAAGCACTTGATTTGGAAAACAAAACTATGAAATTCAATCTTTAGTAAATCTAATATTGAAGTATAAAATAAAATAAAAATATATTTTTACTTATACAAAATGATTAAAATAGAAATTTAAAAATAAGAATAAAAAAATGATTAAAGGGTTAAATTAAAAAGAGTATACGAATTAGTAAAAGATTAAAAACAATTCAAAAGAATGAAGATCAAGATTCACATACAAAAATAAAAACAATGTTTGATTGAAGGGTAAATTTGAAAAGATCCATATTAAAATAATAAAGATCAAATTAAAAAATATAATAGCATCAATTTGAATTAAATGGTCACATTAAAAACCAGTAAAACTCTTATAAAATAGTCATGAAAAAAAAAATAGAAATAAAAAAACAAAGACAAAATTAGAGAATATAATATTTGATTAATTAAGGTTGAATAATAAAATGGAAAGCAAATAATTTTTCTACAAAAAGATCAAGACTAGAGAATTTTAGAGAGGTAAAAAAAAAAGATTAAAATTAAAATATCAAAAAACAAGAGAATCAAGTTATAATTTTAGAGAAGTAAAATGAAAAAAAGGAGGAGGGCAGATTCTAAAAAAAGAACATGGTGGTGTTTTAAATGATATAATAAAAAAATATTTTTAAATATCAATGCACCGTTTAGAGAACACAAACACCTCCCTCTTTTTTTTTTTTTTTTTATCTAGCCAAATAAAAATTTATTCGGAAGCTTATCATTGTGAAAAAGATCAGAAAGAAGCACTTCCCACGAGCTTGTTTTTGTAGTTTTACTATAATTTTTAATTGTTTATTTTATCTAATATACTAAAAGAGATCACAATGCTCGATTTTGCTACCAATTTTTTCCCTCTAAATATTTTTTATCCTGTTTATAATTATTTTTTTCTTTTTCCACCTATGTATTTTTTTTTTCGTTGTTTTTTCTTTTGGTTGTTTTTTTATTAGATTTTTTTATTTTAATGTGAAATGATTTTTTTAGCTAATAATATTTTTTTTATTTGTTTTTTTGTTAAAGTTATTGGCTTTTTTTCCTTTGATTGAATTCCCCCCATTATAAACGCAATAATGATAATAATAATTTAAGTTTTTTTTTTCTTGTTTCCTCTTTTATTAATGTTTTTGATTTTTTTCCTCATGATAATTTAATTTTTTTTATTGTTTAACAATAATAATAATTATATTTTAAGATATTAATGCTTCGATGTTCATGTTCTTATAATAGGATGTGTTGATGTGTTTCATTATACCAAACCTGACATGTATATATGTTATACTATACTTGATTATTTTTTATTTTTTTCATTTAATTAAAATTGATAATATATTTGATTTTCGTTTCGGCGCTTATACTTTTAATTTTTTATTTTAATTCTTTTAATATTTTATAGTTCTTAAATAGTTCCTATTTTTGTCCATGTTTATATCAATGTGCCTTTAGTTTTGGTTTTTAATTTTTATTATTTTTTCTTTTATTAAGATAACACTTTTTCAAAAAATTTGCTCTTAAATTTTATTTTGTGTTTATGATCATTTGAAAATTCATATTTCTTTTTTTTTTCCTTTGTTTTTTCTTTTGGTTTTTTCAATTAGTTTTTTTATTTATTTTCACGTCAAATAATGTTTTTTTTGCTAATAATATTTATTTATTTATTTTGTTTGCTCTTTTGTTAAAGTTTTTAGGTTTTTTTATTCTTTTATTGAATTTATTTTCCTAATATTCACGCAATAATAATAATTTTTTTTTACTTCCTCTTTTATTGATGTTTTCAAGTTTTTTTTCTCCTCGGAATAATTTAATAATTTTTATTATTTTAACAATAATACTAATGATATTTTTAGATGTTAAACCTTCAATGTTGTTGTTATTGTTATAATAGGGTGTGTTGATGTGTTTCATTATATCAAACCTTGCATATATAAATGTAATATTTTATTTTTGAACCAACAAAATCTATTAATTATTTCAATTCTGACAATTATAAAAAATATTTGCTCGACCCGCAGCGTAGTGCGGGCAATTAACTAGTTATTTTCTATATTTGATCAAATATTAAATTGTCTCTCAATTGAAATTGTAATGATGAATTTTTTTATATAGAAATGTGAAAATATACCATGATGCCAAAGTTATTTTTTTAAAAAAGTCTTATTATTATTTTACCGTGTAATCAATAATATTTTTTTATCCCTTATTGTTTTAATAACAACAAAATAATTTGAATACTTTTAATAATTAATATTAAGTTTTTTCAATGGAAGATTATTCCGATTCAAAGTTTCAAACACGTAAGTGGCATGGAAGTACAATGTTTTTTTCAGGAGGTTGAAGGTCTTTTTTTTTTTTAAATTTAACTAGAAAAGCTATTGAATAATAGATTTTTGAGGGTATATTAAATTAATAATATCTAAACAATAAATCTACCCCACCCCAAATCTTCCCAGCCGTCGATTCTTCTTCGTCCTCAAATAAATACTGATTTTGAGGGTCCCTTCTTCACACAAAGATAAGTGGGGCTAGGGTTTCTGATTCCTCTCTGTTTATTTCTCCATATCTTTCTCCTCAACCAACAAAGTCAGTCCCTGTTGCTTACTCTCCGTGCCTTCTAATCTTCCACACAGTATGCAGGACACACTGAAAGTTTTCAAAAGCCATCCTCACGCCTTAATTTTTTTTTAATTGACAATCAGAGTTTCAAGAAATTCTTGAATTTTTCTGGAATTAAACCTGGTTCTCTCTGGGTTTTCATCAAACATCTTTGGGTGTTGCTTAATTTTCATTTTTTTTGGGTTCTTCTCAATTTCTTGTTTGACCATGGACTCACAAAAACACGACCACCACACCATTGAAGAAATAGACCAAGAACAAAGCATCACCGTAGCAAGTTTATCTGACCAGACTGATCCCGCTGCTCTCCAACTCAAAGAAGAAACCTTGACAGACCCAGAAGAAAGCCGAGAATTTGAGGAACATGACAGCAACATTAGAAGAATCAACAGCGGTGGTTCTAATTCCTGTCTCGTTGCACATCAGGTACAAAGACAGCAAGTAGCGATGGCACCAAAGAGAAACACAAAAGACAGGCACACAAAGGTAGAAGGTCGGGGACGGAGAGTTCGGATGCCAGCAACATGTGCAGCCAGAATATTCCAGTTAACTCGAGAGCTAGGTCACAAGTCTGATGGTGAAACAATAAGATGGTTGCTCGAACACGCAGAGCCAGCAATTATTGCAGCAACAGGTACAGGTACAGTACCTGCTATTGCTGTCTCTGTTAATGGAACATTAAAAATCCCAACTGAATCATCAGCTGCAGCAGCAGCGGACAGCGATGCTGATGGTCTGGAGCACAAGAAAAAACGTAAGAGACCTTGTAATAGTGATTTTGTTGATATTACTGAAGCAGCTCGTCAAAATTCAGTTTCCTCAGGTTTGGCTCCTATCGCTACTACAAGTCCACAAGGGTTGGTACCATTATGGCCAATGGGCACTTTTATGTTCCCACAAGGGAGTAGTGTTGGTGTTGGTGGGACTAATCAGGCTCAGTTCTGGGCTTTTCCTGCTACCAGTACAGCGCCATTTTTGAATATGGCTGCTCGGCCAATTTCTAGCTTTGTTTCTGCTATGCAACCTGGGGTCCAATTGGCTGGTAATGTCAGTGTTGGTTTTGGTGGTGAGTCATTGGGTTCAGGTGGGTCACCTCCTAATACCATAGGGTCAGCGAGTTCTTCAAGCTCAGGGTCAAGTGCTGCTGGTGCTAGTATCGGTGGTGGTGGTGGTGGTGGAACACAATTGTTACGGGATTTCTCTTTGGAGATTTATGATAAGAAGGAGCTTCAATTTCTCGGTCATCCTGTTAATCATGATCATCAACAGGCACCATGTTCAGAATCTTGAATTTTTAGATGACGGGGCTGGTTGCTCTTGCTGTTTTAGAGGTTCAACTCAACACAATGTTAATGGTAGTGGTGATAGGGTGTTAGGGTTATGCAGCACAAGCCCCCTTTTTAATTTTTTTTTAATAACAATAAGAGGTTTTGTTAATGTTCATGTTATCTTTCAGGGTTTTATGGATATCTTTTGTCTTTACTTTTTGCCTTTCTCTGATTCTCTTTGGAAAGTTTGATTTGGTGAACCTATGGTTGGCCTAAGATTTGTTTGGTAAGTTGTGGTTGTAGCTTAGCTTTTACGTTTTTAGCATATACTAGACCGATCAACTTGATGGTTTACAAATAACTCAAGTCAATTACAAAAATATATATATTATGATGAAATTGTGGGGAAAAATTAAGAACATAATCTTTTAATGTGATTTCTTGTCTTGATTGGGTTTAAAATTAAATTGTCTAATCGGCACCTATTAGTACAAAAGGCTTAAAAGATGAAACTAACAAAAAAAATGTTAAAATTGATTTTTTTTAAAAAAAAATACCAAAAATAAATTTAATAAAAATAAATTATATACATTATTTCAATATATTTTTAAATAAAAAGTACTTGAAAAAAATAACATGTATGAAGCTATCAATCAAACATTAAAATCTTAAAAATACCCCGAGCTTTAAGAAAAGAAAAGACAGAAGACTTGTCAATGCCAAACAAGCTCTTGGATTTCAGACTGGTTAATGGAGAAGGTCACGTGATGTTTGATTACACGTGCAAGGTGGTCCCAGTGGTTTTTTGGGGTATGCGGTGTTGATTTGTGCGGGTCAATTAAAAAAAGGGCCTACTGATGTTCTCACGTGCTAATGGGACGTGTACCTAGAAGGGTGGGTCCACGCGCTGTTAATGCTTTTGGTGGTCCCTCTTTGAGGGCCAGCCTTTAGCAGACCCGCAAGGGCCAGACCCTCGTGGCACGCGTTAATGCGTTATTGGCTGAGCTGAGCTCGTGGGGAAATGGTTCGAGAAAGTTGACACCTACACTTTAATATTCAATAATTTAACCATACAGTAGGTTTTAGTGATAAGTAGTTTGTTTTTATTGTAATAGTATTATTTTGATATAAAAAATAAATTAAGTTATTTACCCAATTAAGTCAAATCCTTGACTTGAAAAAAAAAACCTAACAGATCATCAAATATTTTTTTTTTTAAAATATTTTTGAAATCAAAATTCTAAAATTCTAGTACATGAACAATGTATTCCATCTCTTGCCGACTGTACAACCTTGCATTAACCAACCTGACAGGTATAGCCCAGCAAGAATCACAAAGACATCACTGCTGATTTTCATTCTTTTCACGTTTGAACTCTGCTAACAAGGAATACATAGGATAAAGAATATAACGAGTGCAAGAATGACACAGAAATTCTAGTTTATGTGTTGGTTGTACGAGATAAGTAGATATACTTGGTCTCGAAGTACAGCAAAACCTGCCTCTATGTTCCACATTCAGTTCTTCCATTGAGTAACTTGGAAGGATAAAACATGTAGATGGATTGGGTGCTATATATATGCTCTACTTCCATGAATGTTTGAATCATAATTAAGGAGGCACATTCTTCTATCTTCTGTATCTAAAGACTAAATATGGCTGCTTTTGCATCAAACTTACTGTCTTTAGCAATCAGCTTCCTCCTAATCTTGATTTGGCCTTCAAAAGCCGTGCTTAATGATCATTATTATGATCAAGCATGTCCACAAGCAGGGAAGATAATTTTCGAGACAGTTCGTAATGCTTCCATGCATGATCCTAAAGTCCCAGCTCGTGTACTTAGGATGTTCTTTCATGACTGCTTCATAAGGGTAGGCGAGCAAATGCATGAGCAGTAGTCTTTAGCTAGTAAATGCAGAAAACAGTTTACAGCGTATGATCTTACCGGAATATTTCTTGATACAGGGATGCGATGCCTCCATTTTGCTGGATTCCACTCCTGGAAATCAAGCAGAGAAAGATGGCCCTCCCAATGTCTCAGTTCGATCATTCTACGCCATCGATGATGCCAAAGCTAGGCTTGAAATGGCTTGTCCACACACTGTTTCATGTGCTGATATCATAGCCATAGCAGCAAGAGATGTAGTAGCCATGGTAACAAGAAAACGAGCACTTCCAATATTTTTCTACATTTCCAAATATATGATTTAAAATGGACAAGTTCTAGCATAGGTTTTCTTTAACAGGCATTATATTGTTCTGTTTTCTTCTGATATCATGTCTCATGTGATATTTTCATCAGTCTGGAGGGCCTTCGTGGAATGTGCTGACAGGAAGGAAAGATGGAAGAGTGTCAAAAGCTAATGATACAATTAACTTACCATCTCCAAGCCTCAATGCTGTGCAATTGATTCAAAGCTTTGCTAAGAGAGGTCTGGGAGTTAAAGACTTGGTAGCTTTGTCAGGTGGCCACACCTTAGGGTTCTCACATTGCTCTTCTTTCGAAGCTCGACTTCAAAACTTTAGTTCAGTTCATGACATTGATCCAAGCATGAATACTCAGTTTGCTAGAGATCTTTAAGGAAATGTCCTAAACCAAACAAGGATCACGGTGCAGGAGAATTCTTGGACTCAACCTCATCAGCATTCGATAATGACTATTACAAGAGAGTTGTGGAAGGGAGAGGTGTCTTTGGTTCAGATCAAGCACTGCTAGACGATCACAGGTCACGATGGATTGTTGAATCATTTGCCAAGGATCAAAGCTTGTTCTTCAGAGAATTCGCAGCTTCAATGGTAAAACTTGGAAATGTCGGGGTGATTGAAAATGGAGAAGTGAGGCTCAAGTGCCGAGTTGTTAATTAATTGGGAGGGAAGTGAGTGCAGTTCGAGGCAAAATATTTTCTTTCCTTTGCAGTAGATTTTATTTGGATTAAAAATGGTATTCCAAGTATGTTCTTGTGCTGAGTTGCCTCTACTTTGAATAACATCAACTATTCCTGTTACAACTTCATTATTTCTTGGTCAGGCATACCATCATATTGTCTTTTTCTTTTTTCACTTGTAGAAATTAAACCAGAGTTTCACAACACATTCAAAAGTGAAAATTGAGGGTACAATCATTCTTAAAATGATCAGAAGCCTCAATAATTATTACCAAAATCGTGAGAAAAGCATGTCCAAGTTTGCCATTCATAGAGGAAAGAAAAGACTCGTCATAGTTCGAACTGGTTTATCACAAGCAGAACGTGGAAGTGACTTAACTAGCTAACAAATTCTCTTCTATAACTGGACAACTTGTAATTCATATATGAAATGTTTGTCATCTATAGAAATGTGGAAACCATTGTTGTTTGCAAAAGTACAAATCATTGCCACATTTTCCAGAACTGGCTCGTGAGAAAAGTCAAAAAAAGGAGTATAAGCTTCCGGGCTGTCACAGGGAATCATTTTCAATTGCACCAGCACAGCCAAGCATTGACATTTGAATGCAGAGAGAAATGCAAGAACTAAACCAGACTTTTCACTAAAATTGAGCATTGAATCTGCAAAGAAAATTGAATTATAGTTCTGAACATGTGCTTTTACCTCTAAATTTGTTTCCAATTGCTCTTATCCAGGCTCTGTCTTTATCACTATAAGCATACCCTATGCTTGAAGCCAACAGAATAAAACCTTCATTATTTTCTGTCTTAATGGCACTTTGGACTGTTGCTTGAAGCACAGGCTCTACCAGTAGCGAACGAGTTCCCTCAGGAAGCATCTCCCAGATCTCAGATTCTGCAATATCCATCAAACCATCACATTATTTCAGATTAGAGTAAACATAGAAGAAAATAGCTCGCGGGTCACATTTATATCATAGAGATCATTAGAAATCTAAACTGCTACATCTCTCAAAGCAGGATTTTGTGGATTTCTATTATACCTCTTAAATTAAATTGAAGCTGATGGCATGATGACCAGAAAGCCAACCAAACCACCATTTTGTGTCTTGCAATTCTCAGTTTCATGGGGTGGGTCTAGAGAAATGAGAGTAGATACTAGCTAGTGGGTACTGTAACCTGATCAGTGACCAGAACTAAACAGGACATACATGAATCTTAATGTGGGATGCTAAAACACAGAGTGGTTCACACACATAGCAAGGCTTGTAGCTCTAGTAACAGTGGAAACTGGTCAGACCACAGCATCCATCAAGGAAATAAGAACAATAACAAACTTTCAACATTTTTTTTATTTCTCTTAGGAATTAATAATCCTTGATTGATGAATCGACTTGATCTGCTAATCTTCTTCATTTGAAGGTTGCTTGGAGACGGAGAGAATTTTGAGTATCCCTTTCACAGTATGTAAGCAAAAAGCAAATATTATGTTACCTGTAGTCCGAGGAAAATAGAGCGTTTCCTTCACATCAGACAAGCCAATATTTTCAATCTGTTCCTTGAACCAACCAAGCACTTCATCTTTTGACATATTATCTGGAGTCTTCCAATATCCACGAACACATAATTCACCTCGAATTGATATCAACTGGGAAAATACAACACTAAATATAGGTTGATAGCTTGAGGACGAAAATTCATCAGTTTCTTTTGAAACTGACAAACAATATAAGACTATTAAATGGCAGCTCCCAACTATCGATTCAATTAGAGTAGCATACCACAGCTATGGTATTTGTATTGCGCAATAAAATGTATGTTGCCCATGCCAAATCCTCCTTCTGAGCATCAGAAATGTTCTGGGACATTGCAAAAATTTGCTCGGCATCTTGAGGAAGAGTTCCCTGATCGACTGGAGCAGCACCCTGTGAAAACTTGCAAGGCATCATGTTAAAGAATCTCTCAACTGTCCAGCAAGAATTATAAACACAAAGTCATTCAGAAACTGCAAAATCAACTAGAATTTGAAGTCTCGCTTCTCAAGACAAATCTCCTATAAAACCACAAATCAAACTTTACAAAACTCTTGACAGAAGTAAAAAGATCGGTCAGTTTGGTCATTTTATGCACACCCGATCAATTGACTAAAACCTAGCTTTAACTGGCATCACGAAAAATTTTAGTAAGAAAAACCGAAACAACCACTTGAAGAATGCTAATCAATGTCTTGAAAATGAGAGCATGAAGCCATGTGAGTTAATAAAAGTCACAAAACATGTTCTGTAACTAGACATGCATTCGCATGGAATCAGCAACAGTCATGAATATATAATCCTTAAAGGCCAGGAACCATGCCTATCAACAGAAAAAATCACTTCAATTAGAAAAGCTGGCGGCAGCAGCAGCAACAAAGCAAACTTAACAAAATAAAACAACACTAAACCTTAAGAAACCTTCCCAAGTACGGAAGTGCAGCAGAGAAAGCAGCTAAAGAAAGTCCTAGAACCTCAGTTCTCTGCACCAAAATCCCCAGGAAAAAAATCAGAAAAAATAACAAAAACCCATTTCTTAACTTCAAGAAACCAAAACTAAAGTTCAACAAAAAATCAATCTTTAATTACCAGCTGTGCTTGAGTGGTGTCTGAATTAGACCCCAGAAAATGGTTCAATATCAAAAGGGAACCAAACCCATATCCAATCCATCTTGGTAAGTAAGATTCATCCAGTCCAGGTATCCCTTAGGAAGAAAAGGATTCTTGTCAAATAACTCGGAAGATAAAGTCACTATACATTATGAAAAAGAACCAAAGGGAGAGATTTTTAATCTTTTTTCCCCCTACCAAATGTGAAACGAAGAACAGAGAGATTGAGCTGTTGTTGTTGTCTTTGGCTTTGAGGGTTATCACCGGAAGCGTAGATAGCTATGGATTTTCTGGGGGGTTTGGCGCGATATTGATGGTGGGTTTTTAACTGCATTGGTGGGTGGATGGAAAGACTCATTTTTTAAGGTTTTTCTTTTCCTTGTTTGGATGTTGGGAAGATGTGGGGTTTTTGTTTATTATACATAGAAATGCATTATTCCTATTTCATAATGTTTATCGTCACTTTAAAAACATAAATCCTGATAACCTTAATTGAAATTAATTAATTCTCTCTTTTTTTTGAAATAACTTAAAGCAAAAAATATAATTGTCAACTCCAGAAAAGCTAAAACCAGAGAAGAGGGGGAGTAGGGGTAGGGTTGTGGATGCTCGTATTGTGAAGGGCCCCAGTTATCACTTATCACCGGCTATTCCCAGTGAAGCTAAGGGCACGTGTTGGTTAAGATATGGTAGAATATGGTCGGTGATCTGGTCGTGTGGTGGCCCAGCGAGTTCCGATGCAATGATTTCGAGGAGAAACATCGATTTAGCCCTTAATGCATTCCCATATTATCAATTTAGTGTTGAGATTTTAGTTTTATCATTTGTGTCATAGAGAATAGCGAGTCAATATTATTGAGAAAGTATTTTTTATGCTTTCGAGAAAAAAAATTATAAACATGGTCATGCCGCGATAACTAAGTAATCATGAATTTTAAAAAGTTACAAGATTTATTATATTGGCTTAGTGATGTGTTAAGCCCGAACAAATAAAGGTTAAATAGATTATCATACTCAATATAATTGAGTTCAGTTATGAACTAAGCTCGATTCAACATGGCATGACAAGTTATTAGATATATTTTACCTATACTCGGCTAGGTATTAAGATCAAGTTAACCCGAGTTTAACAAAATCGTTAGATTCATCATATATGAGTTCAATCATATGTTTAAAGCAACATGGATATAACAAGTTGTCAAACTTAAATACCCGGATGCATCCATATACGGAGCCCAAAGGAGCATGATTCTGATAGATTGTTAAGCTCATTATACTTGATTTTAGTTATGTGTTTGAATCCAATAAAACATGGATATGATAATTTGCTGGACTTGACATGGTGAAGTTTAGTCATATGCTTAATTTAAGACAACATAAATCTAGTAAATTATCAAACATATAATCATAGACTTTGTTACGTGTCAAACTCAATTGGTTTAGAGGCCGTTAAAGATAACATTAAGTATTTGTGTCAAAGATAATTATTTTTCATTTGAGGGGTGTGTTAGAGAGTAATATAAATTATATTCTAGTGAACCTAATAATTTAAATTTTTAGATGAAATGATTCCTTAATAAAATACATCGTTACAGAACCTAGCTGATTCAAGATCCAGTGCAGACTGTTTTTTTCTTAAATAAAAAATAAGAGTTGATTCTGTTAAATACAAGGCTATTCTGCAGGTGAAACATGTCAAAGTCCATTTTTTTTTAAACAATATCATTTTATTTTACTTTACTTTTAAATTTAATATTATTTTTAATTAACTATGTATCATGCCATGCCACGAGTCGGGTCATGAATGGCGAGAGTTAAATAACTTCATTAGCGAGTTTCTTTATTACAACGTCGCTGATCAAGCCTGCTAATCACCATGGACGAGTATCACTTTACTAGAAGAAAAAATCAACGCGTGTGGGAAACGTGCTTCTAGAACTTTACAGGTAATTTAATCCGACGGCCACAATGAACCGGTCAAGGTACAGGGATTTGTTCTGTGCCTGTGCACACGGACCAAACCTAAAAACACTTTAAGGAGGAGACTACTTGTCGTGTTCAAAAGGCATCGTTTGAATGTTTAAAGCACGATGCCATGTTAGGAAAGAGAACATTGTAAACTTCTTTTTTAAGCCAAAAATAAAAATTAAATTAAACGAGGATACATCTGGGATTTGTTCGAGTGTATATGAATTAATTAAATAAAAATGCTTACATTAGTTTGATAAATAGTTTAATCTATACTATATTTCAAAAATATTTTTAAAAAATATTAAAAAAATGTGTTTTATTTTATATATAAAATTAAATTCTTTTGGTGTTTTTAAATTATTATATATATATATATATATTTATTTAAATAATAAAGATATTATTTTAATATATTTTTAAATGAAAAACATTTTAAAAAATAATTTCAATCATTTCAAATCCAAACAACATCTAGTTATGGGTTAGTTTAAGAGATAATTTCACAATTGAGCTGACTTTTTATATGATCTATCAAAACATTTTATTTGTATATAAACTCGTGCATATTATTTGATATTAAAATCATTCACTCATTAAATCATCTCAATAAGAGGTCAACTAGATGACCTACTAGTCTAAAGTCATTTTCTAGCTTTGTTTTTATGTAAAAACATTTTTTTAAAAATCAAAACATTATTATTTTAATTATTTGTTGTTAAAGCAATTCTTGAATATTGTTATTTTTCTTGTAGCTTAAAAAATTAATTAAATCGTGATCCACACGCTATCGTGTGGTTGAAATGCTTGTCTCGAATCTCATATCTTGGATTTGGCTAGAGTTTAGACTTAGGTTATATAACTATGATTAAAAATCACATTTTTTTATATTAGTCATGTGCATTTGAGTGAGGAAATTATATTGGATATTTGCTTTAAGAGTCAAATTTAAAAAAATTAAATGATTGACCAGATCTTCTGTAAATAAATGAGATTAAATGCAAGTATGTGTTTATATGAATGCTTCAAAACATTTATATCTAAGTCCATGATATTATTTAATCTACCCAATAAAAACGTAAATTACACAGCAATCTCACACATTAGGATATTTATGGGCTAAATTATGTAAAAAAAACTTTTCAAGGATCGATTGGAAATCAAATGAAAAATATTTGCCTGCTTTTTATCCCACGTGCTAGATCTCACGTGTCAATATGTCCATCTTCATTCTTTAACCGAGCGGGGTAAGCTCCAAGCTCCGTTATTCTATGCAATCGGTTCAAATATTTCTTTTGTTTAAAAATATATTAAAAAGTAGTATTTTTTATAAACTTTTTAAAAACATATAAAAAATATAACTTAAAACTATTTTTTTAAAAAAAAATATCTTTAAGTTGATGTGTAAGCTAATATAAAAACTATTCCAATTTTTAATACATTTATAAGAACAAGTTTACAAGGTTTATGAAATTCCAATTTAGATGACGAGTAGATTCATTTTTGGAGTTTAAATTAAATAATTAATTGCATGAAATTATTTTTTCATAAATGTATGTTAGTTAAGTGTGAAAGACTTGTCATGAATAGACTTAGACTTGACTTGGTCTTGCTGACATGGTCTGAAAATGCTCATGACATTTAAGAAATAATAAAGAAAAGAAAAGAAAATTTCGAAAAAACGACACGTGTACGACTAAGGGAGCACAGGAAATTTAGATTGCTGTCTCCAACCACACTATATATTTGCCTCAAAGAGACCTACCAAAAAGCTCCGCATCCTCATCATATACGATACTCAACCACCACGATCATCCGATAAAATCACGCCACCTCATTCCCGACCTCGAGTCGCCACCGCGCTCCGACTACTTTACCCACTCCAAAAGCCAACGCGTGTCCGTTCTTCACCGGACAAACCAGTCAATAAAACTCGTTCACCAGTACAGCCGGTCACTCCATGCTCTTCAATTCCCGCTAGGTATATAATCAGCCCCTTCTCCTTCTCTGCTCCCCCCCTCCCTCCCTCCCTCTCTCTCTCTCTGATTTTCCGTCTATGAATTAGCCAAAAAGGTTCTGCGTTTGGCTTTATCCAGCTTGCAGTTTCAAGGTCAGTAGCTAATTTGTATTTTTACTTTTTTATTTTTTTTGCAGGAAAAGAAAATGAGTTTTTTGAAATTATTTTTGTTAGTTTGTTTTTTGTGATCGATCTCTTGAGCTAAAAAAAGCAAAGTGTTCTTGGTTTTGTTTTCTTCTTTCTTTTGATCTTTCTGAAGTGATAATTAAGATTAACTAAGACCGGGTTTTTTATTAAAGTAAGATTTTTTTTTACTTCTCGATTCTGAATGTGAGTAATTAAGTGGTAGTTATGCTTGATTAACTGTTAATAACATATAGTTAGTGATTATAGGGGGTTTAAAAGTTTAAAGTTAGAGTCTTTTTGGGTTTTAGTTAGGTTGTGTTGCTGTTTTAGCTGAAGCTGAGAGCTAACAAAATTAGGGTTTTTTCTGGGATAATTTAGGAAATGAATTTTTTTAGTTGTGAATGGAGGGGGTATGACTAAAAGATAATTAAATTTGGAGTTCTTGGGGTCGTAGTTAGTTTCGCAATTGTTTCTAAATTTAGCTAAGAATTAGTGTTTTTTTTGTGAGGTAAGTTTGCTCTTGGAGTTGTGTTGATTGAAAGTTTTAGTTTTTATCGTTTTGCTAGTGCTGATGTAGAGTTATACTGTTTGTTTTAGATCTCTACAAGAAATTGTTGAAAGCTGAAACAGATCACAAAACCATCAGGTTCAAATTTGGTGGTGAAGCGTGAATTGCTGATTATATTGTGTAGTCTTTTGTGGGTTTTTTTTTTTTTTTTTTTTTGATGTGGGTTTTGGTTTTTAATGATATTATGACTCAGGGGGTTAAGGATATTTAGTTTTGGAAAAACTGGTCAGGCCTGGCTCTGGAGAGCTACTTAGATTCTGGCCACCAAGGGTTGGTGCCTGGTATGGCACCTTCTCGAGTGGCTGGAGGTTTAGCCCAATCTTCCTCAAGTTCAGGAATTTTCTTCCAGGGGGATGGGCAGTCCAAGGGTTTAATTAACTCTCACTTGAGCTCCTCGTTTGGCAACTCATCAAATTCGATTCCTGGAACTGGGCGATCCATTTTGGGTCCGGTTTCTGGGGACATGAATAATGCGGTTTTGAACAGTGTGGCGAACTCAGGACCGAGTGTTGGGGCAAGTTCTTTGGTGACAGATGCAAATTCAGCACTTTCTGGAGGTCCTCATTTGCAGAGAAGTGCAAGCATCAATACAGAGTCATATATGCGATTGCCAGCGTCACCTATGTCTTTTTCATCCAATAATATAAGCATTTCTGGCTCTTCAGTTGTTGATGGGTCCTCTGTGGTGCAGCAGGACCGAAATGTCCAGCAGGTGCTGCAGAATCAGCAGCAACAACACGGGGCTTCGAGTGCTACATCCTTGCCTACATCACAAATTGGGGGTGTGTCATTCCCCTTGGGACCACGATGCCAGGGATCCTTACTTCAAGACCCTAATAATCTATTGCATGTGCAAAAGAAGCCGAGATTGGATGTCAAGCAGGAAGATATTCTGCCGCAGCAAGTGTTGCAACAACTGCTGCATAGACAGGACTCCATGCAGTTGCAAAGCCGAAATCCACAGCTTCAAAACATAATCCATCAACATAGACTGAGGCAACAGCAGCAATTTCTCCAATCCATGCCACCATTGCAGAGAGCCCAGTTACAGCAGCAGCAGCAGATGCAGTTGAGGCAACAAATGCAACATCAGGCCATGCAATCAGCATCTTCCCTGAAGCGTCCCATTGATGGGGGCATCTGCGCTCGTCGGCTGATGCAATATCTATATCATCAACGGCAACGTCCTCCAGTAAGCTCTTGCTTTTGTTTGATAACTTTGTAGCATATACCTTCTTTTTTTGGCGTGATGCTAATTTGTGTCATTTTTTTTTCATATTTAATTCTTGTTTTCCTCGGTAAATATATATGCTCATATGTTTATGGCCCAATATATAAATTAATTTTAATTATGTGGTTCCTGAAGCACAGATGAGTTTTTAATCTTGTAGTGTACTTCAATTATTTTGACAGGAGAACACTTTTGCATATTGGCGGAAATTTGTGGCAGAGTACTATTCTCCACGTGCAAAGAAAAGGTGGTGCTTGTCATTATATGACAATGTTGGGCATCATACGCTCGGTGTTTTTCCCCAGGCATCTATGGTTAGTATTTTTCTCTCACAGTTTTTCTATCTGGGCTTTACCTCATAACTAACTGAGCTTCATACTGATATAAGTGAATGGATTCATTTTATTTTTTCTGTTTTTGAGCGTGTTAGTTTTTCCATTTCTTCATGGTGATTTCAAATGTTGGCTGGAAGCAAACGCTAAATATAGCAGCTTCAGCAATCACTTGTTTCTTTATGGACATTATAGTGACATAACCTGCATATAACTGACCTTTTGTTTCTTTTCTTTATTTTTCAGGAGGAGTGGCAGTGTGAAATTTGTGGCTCTAAGTCCGGAAGAGGTTTTGGTAAGGGAATTTAGATGCCATATGGTAATGGATATTATTCTTCAACATGATCATTCCCACACTGCAATTCTTGGAACCTTTTCAAATAAAGAATGACATTGAAAATTAGTGACTTGATTTTAGAAGGAATTGCATGTTAGGGAGAATAATCTAGCATCATTAGTTTACAGAATGCTTTTACTTTGTGCAAGAATTTTATGTAATTTGAGTATCTTGTGTAAACTTTCTGTCAAACTCTGGCCTCTCTTTGAGTTGATTGAACACAATTTTATGAAAGTCAATCTCAACCTCAATTTTCTTCTGCGGAACTATTGCTCTTCTGTTGGACTGTTAATGCAAACAAATGGTCTAATCTGACATCTTGACTGACATTTTTTTTCCACATACAATTTGAGAATTCATATTCCTGTTGGCCATCAAGTACTTTTGCTGACATGGCATGATACAACACGGGCATGGGTTCCAAATCTGGATCACATGGGGTGAAAAAGTGGGATGTGGCAAGGGTGATACACTTTTGACACGTAACAATTGTTTCTAGTCTAATAATTTACTTGTCCATCTCTTACCCCTTATTTTGATCCAGGTGTTTTCTCTTGGGTGTTTTTTGTGCACTTCTATAGTATCTATACTATCTTCTGTGAGGGAACAGAATTTATTGTTTGTAAAAAGGAATGGAACATATCAGGGTGGTTCCATTTTCTGGATCTTTATTTTCCTTGGGTATTAGCTGAGGGGGGGTTTTCAGGATGAGCCCACAGCTTTAAATTCTCATTGATGCCTATTTTTTCCCCCAGTCTTCTCCTGCCTGTTTTAAGTTGACTTGTTTAAGAGCTTTTATGGTGCTTTGTTGTGCTTTCTCGAAGCCAACTTTTTTAAGGTCATTAAATTCAAATATGTACTTTTTGGTTGATGAAAAAAGCATAAACATCTTCAAAGAGCCATCTGCTGCCCATTAGCTACAAAACAAAGAGAGAGAAAAAGCTAAAATGTATGTTTAAGTTCTATTCAACAGATGTTCTTGATATGTTAACATGATAACATGTTGATTCCATATTTTTTGTTATCCATAAAAACACTCCTTTGGCCACTATCCAGATTCTGTTCAACGCTTTAATTCGACATAACTGCTATAACTCAAGCATCCTTATGATTCATTTATTCTGGAGATATAACTATGTGCATGTTATGGGGTATGTTTTGCAGAGGCAACTTTCGAAGTACTCCCTAGACTTAATGAAATCAAGTTTGGAAGTGGTGTCATTGATGAGCTTTTGTTTTTAGACATGCCACGTGAATTTAGATTGCCTTCTGGAATAATGGTGCTGGAGTATGCAAAAGCAGTCCAAGAGAGTGTATATGAGCAACTTCGTGTTGTTCGTGAGGGTCAGCTTCGTGTTGTATTCACTCATGACTTAAAGGTCAATAGGACAACTGTTTCTTATACAAGTTTTGACAATTTCTAAATTTCCTAATAACCTGCTAGTACTTTTATTCATTTTAGATACTGTCTTGGGAATTTTGTGTACGGCGTCATGAAGAACTTCTTCCACGGAGGGTAGTTGGACCACAGGTATACTGTTTGAAACATCATGTTCACTAAAAGTTCCACTAGTTCTTTGTTTTTGTGGAGCAATGCTTCCTAGAAATGAATACATCACAGTTACCCTGCCAATTAAAGCATGGGAAAATGAATAGAAAATAGAGGGCACAATAATGTCTTGTCTCATAGCTTGATTGTTAATTGGATTGTGTGGTTGTTAACACTCTTAATCTGTGAAGCAATTCAAAAGATAAGTGTGGTTGATCTCCTATAACAGCTATGAAGTTTTAATTAAGAATTACTGGATTTGACATCAGTTGTCAGTGTGATTTGAGCCTCTTCAGATTTTGAAGATTCTAGTTATATTTTAAACTTAAATACCTGAGCCTTTTTGCAGGTGAATCAGCTGCTCCAGGTTGCACAGAAATGTCAGAGCACAATTGCTGAAAGTGGATCTGATGGGGTTTCTCAACAGGATTTGCAAACGAACAGCAATATGTAAGTAAATGAGCATTGACTTAATTTTTCCTAATAAATTGGGCGCTGCTTATGCAATCTTTCTGGCTGAAGCTCTTCGACTGAAAATGTAAGTGACTAGGTCCTCACAGATCTCATCCTTGAGGCTTTATGTCCAGAAATAAAAAAAGCATCTGATGTGCCTGGAGTTGCTATAGACAAGAACTTCCTACTTGCTAGCTAACTCAGCCCGTTTGCCTCTTATGATGTAATGAGTGTTTGAGGCATCTAATGTTGATCCTGCTCAAATGAAAGTTGTCGACTGAGGATTTGGTTGTCCTTCAGCATTTTGGATGAAGTCTCAAGATTTGAATATGCATACTAGAACCTGCAGCTGTGACTTTTACCATTGTAGACCGTGTCCCTCATGTATCTTTATGTTTTGGTGGAGCATAAAATCATGTAGCTCTCCTTGAGCATGACATTCATAAAACACCCCGTCTCAACTCTTGAATGAGCTTAAATACTAAGGGTACATTATTGTGGTAGTTTCATTTACTCTGTATCATGAAATTCAACAGAAGGCTATACCAAATATGATGTTAATGTTTGGTTTGCACAGGATTGGTTTATAACTTTGATAAGTTAATACTGATCCAATGCTGATCTTTTTAAGGGTCCTGACGGCTAGTCGCCAGCTTGTGAAGAGTTTAGAGTTGCAGTCATTGAATGATTTGGGTTTCTCCAAAAGATATGTCAGGTGTCTGCAGGTATAACTTTCACTCTTTCTGGATCTGAATTTCTGTACTGATAGAAACCTTTGATCCGTGTTTTATGATTTTTTACTCCAATTTATTGCAGATCTCTGAGGTTGTCAACAGCATGAAGGATCTGATTGATTTCTGCCGGGAGCAAAAAGTTGGGCCTATTGGTAATTTCTTTTTGTAGCTGGTGCTACTATACTTTTTGCGTTCGCCTGTGACTTCCTGCTCGAGTATCTGTTTTTACCTAAATATTACGGCTTCGTTTCTGAACCTGCCATTTTCTAGGAAGTTCCTTGCAAATAAGATATTGTCATCCATGTGAGTTCTTTCTCAAGTTTAATATCTAGTTGATAAAAAGAGGGAGCATTTGTCTGTTTTGGCTTCTACACTCTTCTGTTATTATTTGTCTTGGTTTGTTCTGTAATTTTCATTAGTTTGGAAGGTTTTCTCATATGGGTGTATTTATCTACCGTTTATATAACATCTTCTAATGTTTACATTTTATCAACATGAAGGTCACTCCTCCAATGATTTTTGATCAGACACTGGCCTGTTCTGTTTCATTTCTCTTTTAATTGATCATTTTTTTTTTAGACAGCTTAAAGTTGTGGTTCATTTTTGAGCCCTTTGACTATTCTACTTTGTTTTTCTGTTGTCTGCTAATTTTTGCTACAAGAGAAGACCGTTGTTTTGCTCATAATGTGCTTAGAGACCTGATGTGAGCCCTTGTCTGCAGAGGGCTTGAAAAGTTATCCTCGGCATACAACAGCAGCTAAGCTTCAGATGCAGAAAATGGAGCAGTTAGCAAGTGTTCAAGGTCTGCCAACTGATCAAAATATCCTCAATAAGCTAATGGCATTACATCCTGGAATGAACAGCCATGTGAATAGCAACCATCAAATGGTTGGTCGAGGTACTTTAAGTGGTTCAGCGCAGGCTGCTCTGGCATTAACCAACTATCAGAATCTGCTCATGAGGCAGAGCTCAATGAATTCAAACTCCAGCTCACATCAACAGGAGGCTGCTTCACCATTCAATAATTCTAATCAGAGTCCATCTTCAAACTTTCAAGGAACCGCTAACTTCTTACCTGGATCCATGCAGAATTCACCTGTTAGTGGCTTTTCAAGTCCACATCTACCTCCCCAACAGCCCCAGCAGCTGCAGCAGCGCTCATTGAGCTCTAATAGCTTACTCCATCAGAGCATTCCACAGTCCTCCCAAGGCAACCAGGCCTTGCAACCACAGATGATCCAGCAGCTGTTGCAGGAAATGTCTAATAACAGTGGGGGAGGAGTCCAACAACATTCCCTCTCTGGACAGAATGGGAATGGTGGCATGACAAGGAGTGGGTTAGGTTTTGGAAGCAACACTCTGGCAACACCTCCAACTGCTTCCACTGTGTCTGTAGGTCCTGGTGGACCTGCACCAAGCCGGAGCAACAGTTTTAAAGCTGCTGCAAACAGTGATTCTTCAGCAGCTGGTGGAAACAGCGGATTTAACCAGAAAGTGCCAGATTTGCTTCCGAATCTTCATCTGCAGGATGACCTGGTTAGTGATATTGCCAACGAGTTCACTGAAAATGGGTTTTTTAACAGTGACCTTGATGACAACATGGGTTATGGCTGGAAGGCTTGACTAACAGGGTTGGACCAGTTGCTTGCTCTCAAATGAGCGAGTGTTGGCCATCTGTGTGTGTACAGAATATTCAAATAGCTGCTTCTCCCCACCCTGTCTCCAGCTTTTCTAATGATGGGATTTGTTGCAACATACCAGGGACTTGTACTTCAGTAGGTAATTAGGTTTTTTCTATTTTGTTTTTTTTTGGCTTTCTCCTTTTTCTTGAGGTTTTTTTTAATCAAGTCATTGCAAGTGTATTCTATTAAAAAAAAACTGGAACAGCTAATATGATATCTAAAGGAGTTCTCCAATATTGTATTTAAAGCTTCTCAAGAACTGAACAGCTTATCTAATATGTGGTTCTTGATGATGTTCAATTTCACCATTTGACAATCCTCTGTTGCATTAATTAGAGCTACAAAGATGGTGTTTTAGGCAAGGAAACATAAAGAAGAGGAACTAGGGCAGCTGTGGCTTCATGCATGAAAACCCTAGAGAAAATCAAAACCTATGCCTAAACTAAACAGTAGTTCTTCTATCTTGCTCCCATTCAAGCCCCTCATCTACTAGTGCTGGAATTGAAAGAATCTTGCCCCCCTTTATGACTCGAGCCCTTCCCCCTGTCTTGGTGGATTGCCATGGCCTTGCTACTCGGTGCCAAATTAATCCCACCTTGCGTCGAGCTTCTTCTAGGCTGACAAACGGTCATTATCTTTATGATTAATCTATTGAAATGTGAAGGCCTTGGAAAATGATTGCCAGTAATGGGGAATGGCTGCTGTGATTGTCATCTGTGACCAGAAATCCATAACTCGTTGGAAAGCTCTCTCCACCAAAAACCAATGAAACCCCCTCTACCTCTAATTTGTCGGCAACGTTTTATCCGTTTTCTAGTAAACATCGCAGTCCTTCATGGATGCCAATTCTATCTATCTTCAGCAAACACGGTACGATGTAGATGTGATGGCCACAGTATGTCTCTTGATGAGCATAGAAAGAACTACTCATCACCCTTTTTCTTAACAAAAACTAGTTGTACAAAGCTCTACCTCCGTTCTCAAATCATTCTGAAAATCCTTACTTTATTTAAAAAAAACCGAAACAAGATGAGAGTAAAACGGGGCCAGAATGATGTGTAAAATTCTTTTCAGAGGTGGTAATTAAGGTGGTGGGGACAAATGGCTATGCCCTAACTCGTCGTGGATAAGAACGCCAATATAGCATCCATGTTGATGATTTCGCTGTCTCAAATCTATTGGCCTGTGAGTCTTTTCACAACAAAGTGCTAAAGAGTAGCCAGTGATTAGATTGTGGGATTTGAAGCACGAGCGAGTGCGATCCGTTCAAGACACTGGATTAAGAGGTGAGGCATCCTCTTAATTTGCAGCTTAACATACTAATCTGCAATACAATCATCGATCCTTCATGATTTTGTCACAAACAAATGAACATGATGATCGATCCAATTTACATTGCCTCGCTAGAATACAATACTTGTGGACTACAAAAAAAAAAAACCCACCATTTTCTTTTGTTATCTAGAGCTGCCCCCTAATATATATATTTTCTATGTAATTCTCACGAATTCTACTTACAAAGATATGATCTGCCTAAAATTGCTTCAAATTTTCTCTGAACTCACTGGGGCATATTAACACAGAATCTAAGCACACACCCCCTTTAGTATGTGTACAATCAATCTGCATCATGGAAAATTTGAGCCTCAATGGTCCAGCATTTGTGTTGTCAACAACAAAGTCACCAACGTGGTGGTGCCCCCAGTTTCCTTGCTGATGCAAGTAGCATTCTGATGAGGCTTGTTGGCCATTCGATGTCGAAAGCTGGAATCGGACCGGTTTAATGTCCCAACCATGAACTCGATCGCCGTTGCAGGTTCGCCGGCCGAGTTTTTTCGAGGGCTTGCCTAGCTGAAGCCTGAACAGTAGGCTATATGTTCCTCCTGGAAATTCAAACTCCAATTCCCCCCCTACTTCGAACCACCATATTTGTTGAAGATATGCAATCGTGCTGAACCTACACGTCGTCAAAAACATTGAGCTATGCATGGATGCAAATTTCACGATCCACATACAAGCCAAATCCTCAGGGAAATCACTACAACAACATTATATTTGCTTAATCATGGCAGTAAAATTGTTCATGGTTAATTTATTGGATTGAAAACTCCGAGTGGAAGACATGTTCCATACACACAAGTCATCTGCCAACAAAAAGAATGAGAAAAATATTTAATCACTCAAAACTCACAAGACAAGCAATCCGATTATTAAATAACTGGGATAAAGTCTTCAAAAACTCTCATCATTTGAATTAGTATTTGCAAGTCATTGCTATGACTATTAAATTAAGTAATTTTGTACTTGAAATTAAGTTATTTTGTTGTTTTTAGATTATTTTGATATGCTGATGTCAAAAATATTTTTTAAAATATATAAAAAATATTATTCTAATATTTTTTTAAATAAAAAATACTTTAAAAAAAACAACGTCAAATACATTATCAAATAAACGTCTATTAGTCAGCTGTTTGCATTTTTGTTTTGCTGGGAGTTAATTAGGCCAGAAGAATTTAAAACTCGCCCATCAAGGAAAGGTCCAGTCAACTTTTTATTTCACGAAATAAATAAATAAATAAATTTATTTTCATAGCTAGACAACAATGTCAATTAAAGTTCACTACTGAGATTTTTGTCGAGATTAGATTTGAAAGGTTGCTGGGCTAATAGCTGATATTTTCTTAGATATTTTTTTTTCAAAATTAATAATTTCATCGAGGCCATGAAAAAGACATGACAATAATATTTCATTTTCAAGGGGAAAAAAAGTCTCAATTCATGAACAGTAGATAAAAACATATTTCTCACTGATCACGCACCATAAAAACCTATGATGATAAATCTCGGAAAAACATTTTCTGGTTATTCTCATCATCAAGACATCTTAATGATATAATCAAGAAATATCAATAAACCCTAACAATCCAAAAAAATACAAAAATCAAATGAATAGATAAATCTGTGGTCACCTGGATTCTTCAGATGAAATATGATTCCAATATCTTCGATCATCTATCCCAGTTATCCTTAATGCCTTGTAAGAAACAGCAACACAGATCTTGCCACTACTTTTATCCAACCACACTTGCTGTAGAAATTGATAACAAGAAAACTTAATATAACATAATCAATCGATAAACTCTTTTGCAGTTTGTTTTTTTAATAAAACGCATCGTGTATATATATATATATATATATATATTTTACCTTAGTGCCATCATCAAAGCAGTTAGGTCGACACAATCGTGCATAGATCTCTTTCTTGCTCAAACTCTCTGGACTTTGGCCCAGAACTTTCTCGACAAGAAACTTATAGTTTGATGGAAGCTTGGTTTCCCACACAAAATCGGCCAAAGAAGCACCATGAAAAGTCTTGTTCAGCTTGGCTAGCTTGCATATATCGGGCGGATCCAGGTACATGAAGATCGAGGAAACACAACTTTCTGGCACATCATCGAGATTAGGTCTTGATGGAGAAGAACCCGGACCTCCCTCACTTTCGAAGGCCAGACCAGATGAGCCAGACCCCATAAAGAAAGAATTCAAGAAAAAGAAACAACAAGATACGCCCTAAAATTATATCAAGAGATTCGAGGTGCTTAAAGGTAGAGGAGGAGGTGGTAATTTCCTTGGGAAATTGGAGGAGAGATTGGGGAAAGATCATCTGTCACCATTTTCTTCAGGTTGAAGGAGGCAATAATGGACAGAGAGCAGAGAGATTAGAGTAGTTGTACATGGGGGAAAAAAAGGACCGAGTGAATTTTCTTTTCTTTTCCTTTAAAATAAGGAATAAAAAGGTTGAATAATTAAGCAAAGGATCAGAGGTTGTAAAAGGGACGTGTACACGAGTGTGCATGCAACACACACACACACACACACTGGGTGGGGAATAAGATACCGTATTGTTATCCACACACGGTTGTGTGGCGTGTGGGAAACCTGGCCAATCCATGCTCGTAAGAATATTGGAATAAATGATAAAAAAACACATCATGGTGCCGATTGGAGAATAATGAAGCCTTGCCTGGTGAGAATCTCCATTAACAAGTTATTGTTTTATTATTTTTTTATTACCAAATTAGGTCTCACTATGATTGTAATTACATGGTGGCGGTTCAAGTTTTACTACGTGAATTCTCATTTCATTTAATATAAAATACTGAATTAGATCTCATCTACGAATCAATCAAATAAGTATAGTGAATAATAATATAAATATCAAGTTATATTTATAATTCCTCAAAAATAAGTTCCTCTTTATTGATCGTTTCATAGTCAAATATGAATGAAAATTATTATAAAAAGTTATTTGAAATTTATATACAAATTAATAATATTTAGATACATAGACTTTTCAAAGTCAGAGGAGCTTATTGAGAGGTAGATTAAAATAATTAATTCCTTTATTCTTATCTTGGCTTTAATTAATAATAATAAAATCATTGAGAAGTTGAACTAGTCCTGCATTGTGCATAATCTTTTCTTACATAACTACAAATATTTTGAGAAAAAAATCAATTAAACGCAGATAAAATCAATCCTTTTTTCCCCAAAGTGAAAAGCATAAATATTGTATTTTTTAGTATATATGAAGATCTTTAAGTTTGTAAGGAAATAATAAAAAAATATTTTATTAAAAGGAAACAAATAAATGTATTCTTACAATAATTTTAATAAAATGATGTATTGAATTAAATATATAGTTAGTTTTCCGGACGGTGGCAGTTTCGAAGCTGATAATGAATGGAGAAAATTAATTAATGATCAAATCACATTAACTACTCACAATATTTAAAGCAGTACTTATATATATATATATATATGCATGGCCAAGGTTTCGTTTTCAGTTAATTTCATTTCCTCGTGAGGTTTAGGTGCATTATTAAGTTAATCCCAAAAGTTGATTTGCTTTTAATTAATACAACTTTTATTTAAGAAATCGAAAAAACTTTTTCTAATAAGGATCATAGATGAAAGAGATAAATATTTTTTTTTTAAAAAAAAAAATGCTGGGAATGTTCTCCCCTTCATGATTATTAAACCCATCTAAACCTGGAAGGTTATCCAGAAAAAAAAAAATCAAGATTCAAAGATTAAATTAGATAGGATTTTTTATTGACTAAATTAAATTTATTCAATCCATTTTTATTTTAATAATTTAACCGATATGATCAAATACGTCAACTTAACACCAAGGTCTTGTATGATACTGCGTTTCAATTTTTATTTATTTTTTGATATTTTTAGATCATTTTCTTGTATTAATGTCAAATATATATATATATATAGTATCATTTTAATATATTTTTAAATAAAAAATATTTTAAAAAACAACCTCATTTATAGTTACAAACACTAAATTAGAAAAGAAAACATTGTTATGTTAATAAAAACAACTGAACCAGTACAACTTAACACCTCGTATTCCTTTTCACATCGGACTCCCCCTTCATGCCATGCAAAGTCCGACAGAGTGAAGAAAATCACCAGCTTTTGAATGCAATGTCGGATATATATAATTTTTATAGCTCAAATCGCTTCATCTTTTGATCGATCAACTACCGTGTCTTAATAAACATTTAAAGCACCCCATGGAAGCTCTTTGCTAATTAATTAATATTTAATTACTTGATTTGATGGAAAACAATAATTAATTCCCACATGTCTAGCATTAATTAATTATCTCCCCGTCAAAGAATTCGTGCTTGCATGACATTGCTCTAAAATTCAACCACCATTACATGTTGGACAGTGGGGGTGCTGGATTCGAAGGCGACATTTTTTTTTTAATAGGGAATTATTTAATTTAATTTAATATCATTTTATTTACTTGGTGAGGCCATACCATGATCCGCCCTTAATTTCGATGTGCCCCAGCATTTCTAGCCCTAGATTTCATTCAGCATTCACCAAATTAATAATTATTTGATTCAAAAGTGACATTTCTTTGATTATATATATATATAACCATGAGGCTCACGGTTTCTTGGATGCTCTATTTATGGTAAGAAAAAAGCTCTTGAATTATCCCACGCATTAAAATCATGGAAGCGCCGAGCTATTATTATATCATATAGGGACATGATATTTTTGAAATTAATTTAATATGAATTCCTGATTCTCAAAATTAAAAAAAAAAAAAAAAACATGCCCTATAAATCTTACCTGGCCCACAGTGCTTGTAAGATCTTAGAATATATTTAGCCCTTTGTAAAGACATCACATGGCACGAAATGGCCAAATGGGATGGTGACTTATTTATTACAAAAATTTTCTCTTTATATATATATATATATATATATATATATATATATATTGACCCTAAGAATTCAATCTAATTACTCGGAAGTAAGAATTAACTTTTACTTTTTAATCTTATAATTTAATATGAGTAAATATCACATTTAAGACGTGGACTAATATTTTAATTTAACATAAATAACAATTAGATTTAAAAGATAAACTAAATATGTGCTTAGTACCATGTTAACTCTCTTATGAAACTAAATATGTATTTAGGAGTCTGTGACAACCAGAATTTTACTCGCTCACTTAGGTTTATTTTTTGGGAGGTTGAGTTTCCTCGCATAAAAAAACTTAAAAAAAAGATTAAAAAACGTATGTTTAGTTCTGTTTTTTAAAAAATAATATTTTCTGTTAAAATTATTGTTTGATAGGTTTTTGCATGCAAAATAAATAAATATGACTGGTAGCAAATATGTGATAGGCTGAGTGTAAAAAACAGAAGATATTTTTCTTCATTGTATTTAAACAAAAAAACAGAAGCAATTATAATAGGGGGCCGATGGGTAGCACATAAATACAAGTAATTAATGCTCTTTTGACGAATTATTTAATTTTCGTCTTTGTAGTCCTCTCGATGCTCTTCCTGCCCGTCTTCTTCCCCTTGGAATCAGCATAAAGAAACAAATTGAATAATTGCAAAGACCCTTGGCCATGTTTGAGACACGAGGACAGGGCATGGCTGGATTTATCAGCTTTTTTTATTTAAAGCTTAATCATAATTATACCATCCACTGATTCGTCTTAATTACTGCTAATCATGTTTAGAAAGCACTTTTGGTTGGACCCTTTACCAGACGGGCGTGGGTCTGACTCAGCTAGTTCATGCACATCTGGAGCACAACAAAAAGAGAGACAAATGTCAGGTTTTGGGCCATCAAGTTACATGGTTTGGATCGAAATCTCTAATGATTGTGTGTTTCTCTTCCACCTTTACCATCGACTAATATAATACTATGACCCATTCTATTTTTATTTTATTTCTGATATTAATTATTATAAATGTTTTGATGGTTTCTCTAATGGTTTGGCAATCAACTTAAAAAACTTGTAATTTATATAATATATTTTGAGTTCGAGTCAAGATATACATTTCTTGTAAGAACCTAAAATAACCGGGGTTTTACTTGCTCAACTGAGCCTACAAAATACGGAAGGAGTCTTTACTGTATTTTTCTTGTCCAGTTTTCTTTTAGCACTTTATTTACATTTCTTTCTTTCTTCTCTGAAGACGTTTGGTGAATTGTATTGAAAGGTATCATCAACATTCTTCAATATTAATTTAGAGGGCAAGTGATTTTTCTCTGGATCATCGTCATCATTTTCGAGTTCTAGACTCAAGTTATGGATGGAATGCGAGTTGATCAAGTCAATTTTTTAATTTAAAAAGCCTGAAACTGGTTTTATTTAGACCTGATCTCAGGTTTGCAAATACAAAATTGACTTGTTGACCAGTTCTTAGGTGGCTGTTCTTTCTGGAAGTATCATCATAGACTTTCTACATCTAAACCAATACGCTAATTTGTGATTTTTCTCATGGTTAATTCCTTGGAATCGATGCTTTTTAGAGTTTCTCCTGTTGAAATCTAACATACCATGTGCTTCTGCTCCAATTAGGCCCTATCTTTGAGGGGTCCAATAAAGATTACATTTCATCAAACATGACAAATGATGATCTGGAAATCTCTTAGCATGAATCACATGGTTTGGTGCCGCTTGCTTGTCCAACAATTGAGGTCTCATGAAATCTTGAAGAGCATAGTTTATGTTGTCATCGGTTGGTGTGGGTCTATGAAAGAGTGTAAGGGTAGATTTTCAAGAGATTAAAGTAGACTTTCTTACAAACTTTAATCATGGATTCAAAGTCCAACCTTTTCATCATGTTCAGAAAGTCATTGAAGTGTAAGAGATCCAATGAAACATTGTAATCAAACCATGCCTGACTCAGATAATTACATCAGAAATGATGACTTGAACTAGGTTTCTTGTTAGATTGTTTAAGATGTTTGATTCGATCAAACCCTAATGACTCGATCAAAACCGTGTAAACCTAACCATCATTGGAAAACGGTAGATTACAAATGAAGCAAGAAAAATGATTTTCTTTGGAGTTCGATCAACTTTTTAAAAGAAGGGAAGAAAAAGTCAAGTGAGTGGCTAAATGTCATCCAGGGAGGGGAGGGGATGTATTACGGTACTTGAATACACTGAACTTGAGATGGGGAATGATTTCCATCTAAAAAGGGTAGAATTTCTACACAAGATTTATTGGCTGACACAGTTTATTGTTCTCCAGGAAGACTAATTATTGGAAAAGCCTCAGTTGTGATATGAGCATCTTCAGAAGTAGCAGCTCTAGTCTCAGCCACGCTACCATGTCAAATGCCAAAATGAACCATTCAAACAGCCACCTCCTCCTTGCAGACACAGCAATCCTAAAGTTAAGCATGGAAAATTGAAGATTATAAGCATGGAAAACAACAATAAAGTCGTGATCATAAACATCAAGATCAAATATTTTCTACATTTTGTGACTTAAAATCTTGAAAATCTGAAATGAAAAAATGGGTACTTGAATTGAGCATTCAAGACAAAACTCATTAGAAGTTAAAGAGAATGACGGGTTTGGTTCTTTACATTCTCTTAAAAAGTTGGAGCAGAGATTTGCTTCTCCTCGTCATCATAGACTCTGGTTTGGCACAGAGAGCAGCTCGAAACGAAACTGGGTTTTACGTTCAAAATTTAAGGAGAAATCTCAATTTAGTCCTAATACTACAGTCATTCTCAATCGTATCCAGAACCGATAGTTTTTACCAATTAAATCTCGGAAGTTTTATTTATGTCTCAACTGTATCCTTTTTGTCAATTTTTTGTAATAATTTACGCCCATTATTTTATGCACTAAAATGGTACTGATTTAATGAATTTTTGATAGAAAAGTTAATGAGCATTAACATTTTTGGTGTAATGTGCGTACTAAAAAGACATAATCTTGAAGAAAATCTGACAAAAATGTTGATGAATATTAGCAAAAAGATTTAACTGAGATTTTTTTTGAAACATTTAAGACCTTGTTGATAGTTGATACAAGTTTGGGATTCAATGGAAGGCTTTTTTTTGGGTTTTGCTGACATCCTCTTAATTTCATACTTAGATGCAATACCAGTTCTCTCATAATGGTTAATGTTTCTTAAGGTAAATACAATAGTCATGCAAGTGCATTTTTAAGGTTGTTTATTGTGTTTTTTTTCCTCTTTCTAAATAGATTAAATCATCATTAAGTGTAACCAGGTGTTACATAACATGATGGCAGTTGAGCCCTGTGTTTCTAGGGTTCACAGGCTGGATGGCGGTTGAGCCCTGATCGTGGCAGGAAGATGGTTAAGCTTCAGAATAGTTAGCTTTGAGTTAGAGCAATCACTTACGAATCCATCCATCTAGCCAGCAATAGATTCAGAGTAGGCAATATTGCGGTAAAATCCAAGAAAATCTCTCTTCTATGCCTGGCAGAAATAGAATAGAATCCTTCTCAAGTTCCCTAATCGTTCATCAGCCCAACCTTTTCCTAGGGAAACTTCATAGCAAATACCGCAAGCAATTTCAAAACCAGAATGCACTTTGCACATAACATTTGAAATTTAAGCACCCATATTCTTTTCTTCTAAGAAATCACAAGCATCTCTAGAGTTCAAAAATTGTCATAACACCGCACATATTCACTTTACTTTCGCAGGTCATGTTCTGAACAATTAGAGCATTGATGTTTGGTTACATATCATACAAGGCTTTAAACTATCTCTCAATTGATCAAGTGGTAGTGTGAATCACCAAATCATGATTGCTCAATCGCCTCCCACTTGCCTCTTCCATGAATCCTCCACGATTAGCTCATCAACTCCCCAATCTTCATAACTGGATAATTCCACATGATGTGTTAAGGAACAATAAGAAACTAGAATGGACATTAAGCAAAATCAGAGGAGAAAAATGCTATGCATTCCCCTTCCAGGGGTGAAATCAATTTGATAAAGGATAAATTTAAGCAAATAATATCACCTTCCATCAGGCAGGTAGCGACGGATGGTGAAAGGTATTTTTCGTTCACGCAGCTCCTTCATAGCAATCTAATTAAATGAAAAAACAAAAATATCAAATTATTAAACTATGAGAGAAAGGATAACCTCCTGTAGTAAATTGTTCCTACTCTGAAAACTTATTACGCAGATTCTCAAAAAACCCACATATATTATAGTGAGAAACAGATCTATTGTTGTACATCGCCCTGTTAAGAAACACACAAATGACAAATTAAATGGAGTGTCAAACAATTGACTACCGAGAAAAAAGTCCAAATGCATTCTTATATATGCTTTGGGGCGCAAACTGCAAAACACATCAACTATAGTGCCTTTCTTAACCCAAAAAATGATATATAGTTGCAAAAATCGGTACACATACAGGTGTAAGACACCAGAAAATTCTGTTCCCATACAAACCATATCATACATTGCAAGTAGCACACCAATAGCAACATCATTATTCATCTCTATAAAGCAATCATCTCATAATCCAACATAGATCCCAGTTAGACAATCGTACCTCAAGTGGGTCAGTTTCGCCCTCCAACTCAACCATCACAGGAGCATTCATGCTGCAGAGCCAAAGAAGAAATTAGAAACATAAACTCAAGTGGATCAACCCAATTTCACAGTGACGAGGTTTACATGGGAAAATATGAATGAACCTGATCTGAAGTGCACGGGTACCCAAAATTCTGGCACGCTCATATTTTGTCATAAATTTCGATGTTTTACGAGGCCGCTCCACTGGTGCCTGTTCCTCTTTATCTTCGGTTTCAATTGGTTCCCCTGTGTCATCTTCATTGTTATTGTTCTCGGCATCTTCATCAGCTCCTTCCTGTCCAAACATCTCACCCATATTTTAAATAAAACAAGATAGATGCGTCAGTTACAGAAAGCAAATCACAATATCAACTACTCACTTCAATCTCAGGTTCTGCCGGCTCATCCTCATATCTGAAACAACAATTTAGAAAACCTACACATGTTATTTGAACACCAGACAGAAAGGGGGGAAATAACTCTTAAGAAGCAAGGAATTTGCATAGGCACACACCCAGTATTCTGAGCAGTCATAAATATTCAAGTGGTTTCCAAAATCTAAAATAACACACTCCGTAACATCACCTCAAGACATTAACACAGAATTAAACATTTTATACCTATAAAAAATTAACAAAACTCCGCTTCCAGCATCAAATAGCCAGCATAATCCTAGTCTCTAATCTAATATCAAAATTATAACGAAATCAAGCCAAACCATTAAGCACATCAACCTATCTATACTTCTACCGATAACACCTGAATCAAACCAAACACAGAGCAACTGCTTATCAAATCAAAATTATTACTTCATGGGCTTACAATATCAACAAAGCAGAAAACTTTCCATCAAAGAAAAATCATATTGACACTATAAACTTAAACTTCAATCGTGAAAAACAACCAAAGAGCATGATTAACAATATAAACAAAAAAAATAACCAAATAAAAAAATACCACAAAATTACAAAGTCGCAGATGCAAATACTTCATAATGAACTCAAACATATATAAAAAAAAAACATTCATCATTGCATTCAATTGGGGAATGAAAAAACAGAAAAAAAATTCATTACTTCTACTACCAAAAGACAAAACCCTATTTCCCCTCAATTTTGCAAAGAGTAAAGAAACCGTAGCTCATTTTATATGAGAGATTAAAGGAAAAAGAGCAAACCCCATGTCAATATCATTGTACTCATCGTCTGCCATTGTAAATTCGCAAGGATGGAAGCAAAGCTTCTCTCTAGTTCTTTGTAGGTCTAAAGCCCTGTCTGTCGCTATGCAATGGGAGAGCTAGAAACCCTTGTTGGCTTTGCATTATATGCCGGGCCTTTTATTTCTTTTAGTAAAATATCTTTATTTAGTCCTTCGAAATTTAAATTAATATCAATCATATCCTTAAATTAATATCAATCATATCCTTCGAAATTTAAATTAATATCAATCATATCCTTAAATCACTTATGAAATATTTCTTTCGTGCCTAGTTCTTGCGTTTTTATTTTTCTATAATTTTGTTCTGTTTCCTTTGATCTCTTGTTCTCTTTCCTTATTAGCCAACTTTCAAACAAGGATAGAAAACTTTTCGTATCCTTTCTGACTGACCAAGAATTTTCTACTTCCAAGAATTCTTTCTCTATCCTTCTCAGGATTTCTTTGCTGGCTGCAATGTGGCCATATGACCCTTTCCAAAGATCACAAATTCGGATTCCAAATGCAAAATCCTTCTGCTTAGAACCTTCTGTTAAATGTCAAGACTGATACCTGAGTTCAGAACTCTAAGTACTATTACTGCAATTTGAGCTCTTGCAGAACATCCTGTCCTTGATCAAATTGGTGATTGTGACTTCAATTTCAGCCTCAATGAATTACCTTTGCTCATTAGCTTCAGAATTCTTGATAAAATGATCAAATTCCCTTACAATGCAGTCTGCCTATCAACAGCTGTTGTGATCTGCAAATTTTTCTGATAGTACTTTTATTTATTAGTATCCATAGTTTAAGGACCGGCATCTCTTATGGTGGATCATGGATTTGGTTGTCTCTTCTTTCCTTGATGCAGATTCTCTCCATATGGAAAATATTTCTCCAATACATGCTGAACACTTCCGTTTTAGTCCTCGAGGATCCCACCCTGCAGATATAGCATAAAGATCTGCTGTATTTTGAGGAGTCACCAGCTCTGTCATCCTTCGCTGAAACCTTTTCAACCCACTAGCTTTCTCATGATCTTCCAAGCCAATGAAGTCCTTCAAGAAGGAAAGATTGTAAAAAAAAGTTGTAAACACAACTTCAATTTTATTAACTTTTCCCTCTCTGTTTCCCAAAATTTCCACCATCTCCCACACTTTTATCTTCTCCCAAAACGGTATGCTACTCTATTGCCGTGGCTGAAAATAGCTCATTCCTGCCTAAGGTTTGCAATGACTTCCCTCTTCCAGTCAGTTTGGCTGCCGAAGAATGTGGTCAAAGACATTGCTTTCACAAGGTAACACTTTAATTGAACTTTAAATCCGAGGAAGCGATCATTAGTTTTAAGAATTTCAGTTGATGCTGTCTTATATGACCTGACTATGAGTCAACCACCAAGAATTAGTGAATCAGAAGGCCATGATATTGGCCAAGCGTGTCATCGAGATATAAGGCCTTTCTTTGGCCGTATGGAGAATGTCGCCTATAATAGGTTACGTGATGCATGAGATTCTGAAGAAGCTGAGCTGCAGATACGTAGTTGATGGTGCTGAATTACCTTGACAGGTTAATTAGATCATCACAAGGATGTCAGGAAACACTAATCCAGGTAGTATTTTTGATTTTCTGAGTAATCATAACTAGACCTTTTTGATAAATTTTCCAACCTTGGCCATCTAAGCCCGGCTTGTGAGCTGTGACAGAACCATATCATATGCCAAATTTTTCTCTCTTTTGTGAGACTAACAGCAGCAACGCTTGGGGTTTTCTCAAAGCCCTCCTCTCTCTCCCTCCTTGTCTTCCTGATTTTTTTTCAATCCCAATTTGTTTAGTTCAGGTTGCATCATCATGGCTAAGGACCTGGTGGTGTTAGAGAATCTACTGACTTGGTCAAAAATCAGTTGCAAGAATCTCCTAATGATCAGTTGCACAAATCAAATCTCTGATTTTATAATCTCTACTCCACCTTGCTATATATAACGTTGTATAAATTAATCACATTACAGGTGGAAGGGACCTCCTGGCCGAAGATGGTGAGCTAACATTATCGAGGAATCTGATAAAGAATTTTAGAGGCAGAAAAGTGATGAGAGATTGAGCAGTCCTCCATCGGTTTAGGATTTGGACGGCTGTTCAAGAATCTAAATACAAGAAAACTACCACGCACTACAGCTCTTCATGTTCCATTTTTTAAAAAGAAATGTCAACTCTTCATGTTCCTCCATGTGCAATGCGCGCCGTTTTCGTTCTTGTTAAATTTGAATCACACAAATCGTGGAATTGTACCTGCAACTTGTGATTTTCAGCCCATTTTTTAATGCAAGGTTACAGTTATCAGCAGCCAGGCAGTGTTGATGACATAGCCATGTAGAAACTCACAGTGCAGACCTTTGAAATCTAAATTCGAGCCGAGGGTTTCCCTTACACAAGCATTCCTTGAATGAGCTCTTCTACTCCTTGAATCTAATGAAGTTTCTAAATTTCTTTTCCTTTTGTTTTTGATTCAAGAGCTCACCCTGCTGGCTCTCCCCAAACATGTTCTTCCTCTCCTTTTCTTCCCAGCAGATCATGACTTCATTTTCTTTTCATTGTATTTTATTTCAAAAGTAAAAAAAATAAACAAATGCATGCACGAGTAATTTGAGATTTTCGGTTTACGAGGGTGAAATCAAATTGCACAAAGTTAATAATACGACGACGAATTTACAGCCAGAATCAACATTTAGAAACTTAAATTCTTCGTCTAGGAACAACGAGTAGAGGGTGCTCCTTCTGTAATGTTATGCCAAACTTTTCACCCATGTCTAGCATGGCAGGATCCTCACCATTTGGAAGAGACCAATCGAAGTGATATAGCAGACTGGCTATAATCAAATGAACTTGCCTGGCAGCCATGGTTAGTCCAGGGCAGATTCTTCTTCCTGCACCAAAAGGCAGGAACTCGTAGTCGTGCCCCTTGAAGTCCAGACCAGAGCCTAGGAACCTTTCAGGCTTGAACGATAAGGGGTCTTCCCAGAGCGAGGGATCACGCCCGACAGCCCAGACATTCACAATCACTTCCGAATCTTTTGGAATCGTGTAGCCCATAACCTCACAGGTCTCCAGAGCTCTGCGTGGAATCAGAAATGGCACGGGAGGATGTAGCCTGAGTGTTTCCTTTACACAGGCATTCAAGTAAGGAAGTTGAGAGAAACGGGATTCTTTCAATGAGTTTGTGTCCATTTCTCTCTTTATCTCTTCACTAACTTTCTCCAAGATATGCTTGTTCTTCAGCAGCTCAGCCATTGCCCACTCTACTGTCGTGGTAGTTGTGTCTGTGCCTGCAGTAAGCAACTCCTGCAGATCAAGAAAAGGAAAAAACAGCAGATGAGATTAGGTTGCTAATTAGTTTGTTTTGGTAATCTATGTCTTGATCTGATCAGTCGAAGTTTGCATACCATAGCCACCCAATTGATTTGAAGATCTTCGAATCCATTCGCGAGAAAAACATCCAAGAAATCGCTTCTGGGACCATCTTGGACATGCTTTTCTCTTCTTTCCTTGATGTGTTTTCCCCATACGCCAAACATTTGATTAGCACAAACTGCCATCTTTCTTTTCAGACCTTGAAGATCTGTGCCTCCAAGTATAGGATAAAAGTCAGCGATATTTGGAGTAGCCCCCAGCTTCATCATCCTCCACATAAGGCTTTTCAAACCAGTAGCAGCTCCATCATCTTCCAATCCAATCAAGTCTACAGAGAATATAAGGTTAGCTATGGTGTTAAAAACAATAGCAAGCACGACCTCTCCAATCCTAACAACCTCGCCTTCTCGTCTTCCTATGAATTCCACCATCTCCTCCATTTTCTTCTCTCTCAAAACAGCCTGCGACTCTATTGCTGTGGCTGAAAATAGCTCGTTCCTGCACAAGGCTCTCAAGGACTTCCATCCATCAGAGCACTGTGTGGCCCAGACAATTGCTATGCGGTCAAGGACATGGCTTTCAAACAGAGCTGCCTTAGAGACATATCTAGCAGAGAGCAAACGGTCATGAGATTTCAGAATCTCAGTCGCTGCTCTCTTCGAGGACCCAACAACAAGAAGCTGTTTCCCTAGATTTAGTGAAATTAAAGGGCCATGAGTTGTGGCAAAGCTCGCCATTGAGATATGAGGCTTTTTTCCAAGGTGGAGAAGGTTGCCTAAGATAGGCCATGGCTTGGGACCTGGTGGAAGAGACTGGTTTTTAGAAGAGGGCGAGGAAATGTACCTGAGGATGAAGAAGACGAGAGGAAGAAGGAGAAGAAAGCGAGGAGATAAGAGGTCGAACACTTTTGTCAGAGATGTTTGATCCATAGTATACTGGCGTGATAAACTAATTTATCTGAGTCACCGTCGGGGACTTATTAGATAGGTTGGGGACGGATACTATAACCGACTTACCGTCCGGGATTTATTCTTTATTATACTATAATTTTATTGGGTCTATTATTTCTTGTTTAATTTAGAAGGGTATACGCCCGATCATTACAAAAAAAAAAAACTAATTTATCTGAGTCACTTACTCACTTCGTTATTAACAAATAACTAAAAGAAAACGGAAATCACTGTCCACACACTCTAAAATCACTGTGGACGCGAGCTTTCTCCTCCGTGCGTCGCGCAAGTTCGTCCACCTTTTTTTTTCTGCCTATGAACAATGTAATAATGAAATTAGCCCCCGAAAAAGACAAAAAAAACCGCCGGTTTCAGGGGCTCCGAGGTAATTAGCCATTCCGGTCCGGTCCGGTCCGGCCGGGCGTTTTTTTTTTTTTAAATAATTCTTCAAACAGTGCATTCACCGTTTTAGCCCTCGATAACGACAAAATAACGCACAGGGTGGGAGGGCTGAAATGATAATTAGCCAATTTTTTATTATTTTTCGCTCCGGGTTACTGTTGGCGCGTCCAATCAAGCGCCATCCATTTCCGCGCGCGCGCGTCTTTCGGGCGGCGCGTGCTATGTCATACGGCATCCAAAAATTATCAACCGCCGTCTAGAACGATGTTTCACAATGCTCTCTTCCACATGGGGCGGCGCGTGTACACATGTTGTGTCTAGGTACGTGTCAATGGGTGTTTGAATTTCCTCCCCTCATTTCTCTCTCCTCCTGCGCATGCTGACGTCAGCGAGATAGTGTTTTTGGCAAAGTTCATTTCAGTCCCTGAACGCCCGAATTTGTTGTTTTGGCCCTTATTTCAATTATATTAGTTTTGATTTGTTTCAATTGCGTCCTTAAATTCAAAATCTGTATAATATATAGTTTCAGTTCGGTCCTCCTACTTTTAATTTCCGGTTTGGCTGTAAATAGCTCAATAAATTAGGTACACAAGTTTCAATTTTTTCAACTTTGTCCTTTGATTTAAATTGATAATAAATGTGGTTTCCATTTCAGCCCTTGGACTTTTAATTTTTCAATTTAATCCCTTTATATTTGATTTTCATTTCAGCCCTTATACTTTTATTTTTTTATATTTCTAGAATATTCCGTACTTTTATCCATGTATATATAAGTGTACTTAACACAATAATAATAATAATAATAATAATAATAATAATAATTTGATTGTTTTTCTTGCTTACTCTTTTGTTAATGTTAATTGTTTTTCTTGCTTGCTCTTTTGTTAATGTTTTTTTTTCTCCGTATAATTTAATAATTTTTATTGTTTTGACAGTAATGACAATGATATTTCTTTTTATTTCTTTTGTTAAAGTTTCTAAGATATTTTTAGTCTTTCAATAATTATATGTTCTAATATTTATTGAATATTATCTCATAAGAATATATATAGGGAGAAGAAAACATGACCTAGGATTTTTTGAATAATTTTTTTTTAATATAAGTATTCTTAAATACATTTAATATAATCATATAATGAATAAATCGGATAATATAAAAATAAATTTGTCTTCGAATTTTAATTTTGTACTTAACACAATAATAATAATAATAATAATAATAATAATAATAATAATAATAATAATAATAATAATAATAATAATAATTTAATTGTTTTTCTTGCTTACTCTTTTGTTAATTTTTTTTTCTCCGTATAATTTAATAATTTTTATTGTTTTGACAGTAATGGCAATGATATTTTTCTTTTCTTTTCTTAAAGTTTCTAGGATATTTTTAGTCTTTCATTAATTATATGTTCTAATATTTATTGAATATTATCTCATAGGAATGTATATAGGGAGAAAAAAACATGACCTATGATTTTTTGAACAAAAAATATTAATATCAGTATTTTTAAATACATTTAATATAATGATATAATGAATAAATCAAATAACATCGAAAAAATTTGTTTTTGAATTTTAATTTTGTACTTAACACAATAATAATAATAATAATAATTAATATTATTATAATAATTTAATTTTTTTTCTTGCTTACTCTTCTGTTTATATTTTTTTCCCTCTGGATAATTTAAATTTTTTTTATTGTTTTGACAGTAATAGCAATGCTAATTTTTATTTTTATTTTATTTTTTTGTTGTATCTTTTGTTAAAGTTTCTTGAATATTTTTAGTCTATCATTAATTATATGTTCTAATAATTATTGAATATTATCGCATAGGAATATATATAGGGAGAAGAAAACATGACCTAGCATTTTTTGAATAAAAAAAAATTAATATCAGTATTCTTAAATACATTTTATTTAATAATATAATGAATTAATCGAATAACATAAAAAAAATTCAATTGAATATTATCGCCTATAGATATATAAAGAGAGGAAAAAAATGACCTAGGATTTTTTCCTTAAAATTTTTTTAATATCAATATTCTTAAATACATTTAATATAATAATATAATTAATGAATCTTATAAAAAATATTTGTATATTTGTATATTTATGTCAAATTAAAATATGTAAAACTAATTATATATTTGAATATTTATTGAATATTATCGCCTAAAAATATATTAAGAGAGAGGAAAAATGACCTAAGATTTTTTGAAGGACATAAATTCATATCATCTTTTCTTAAATATATTTAATATAATAATATGATTAATAAATCTTATATATAAAAAAAGATTGGCTTCAAAATTTAATTTTGTATTATTTTATTTAAATAGGTTTATGAATTTATCTCTCGATTCATTAACATGTGCTTAGTAGCAGTTTACAACTCCGCTTCCGTCGTTCCGCCCGCCTGTCCTATTTGATTCAGTCAGTCGTTTGAAAGTGATTACAGGGAATTTTCAATGTTTTCATTTTTAATATTTTAGATCTAATATTACAGAAAAAAATACATCTCAAAAAACAATTGTTGACAAATTTACCTGCATTATCTACAAGTCAAATTAAAAAATATACAAGTCACTTCCCGTTTCTATTAGACTGTTCTTTTTAGACAGCAAATAAATAATTATAGCACAAAAAAAATTATGTTTATGTTTTAAAAACAATTTACAATATTTTTATTTCTGATATGTCTGATATTTATTGAATATTATCGCCTAAAAATATATTGAGAGAGAGGAAAAATGACTTTAGATTTTTTGAAGGACAAAAATTCATATTAGTATTCTTAAATATAATTATACTAACTAAATATTAAAATAATAAAATACAATACATAAAAAACAATCAATTTTCTATATAGATAAAAAAACCCGCCGCATCGTGCGGGGTAACCACTCGTGACCATTCTATATAATAATCTGAAATTTATGGGCCATGGACCGAGCAATCCTTGTCAATTTAGGCGGTAGTTGCATTCCTGTTAATTTTGTTTTGTTTTTATTGAAATGATTAAAATATTTTGTATAAGTTAAAAAAACTTAAAATTTTGGCTTGTTTTGTAAATTCCTTCTAAATTTTGGCTGAAATGTTCTGGTTTTGTTTCGCTTGTTTCATTTCAGTTAAATAATATTTTTTTTAAAATAATAAATAATTTTACAATATCAATCATATCTCTTACTCTGATTGTTAGATTCAGATAAAATTTTACAAAAAAGTCTTTTGACATATTTATATATACTATGTTAAAATTTCATTGCAATCAGAGAATATAATGACCTAGCGAGATTAATGATGATATTCACATAATATTATACATGCTCATAATTTTATTCAGAAAAATACTTTTATTGTGTTTTTTTTCCAGATTAAATTGCACAATTCTAAATAAATTTATTTTTGGATTTGAACTAATTTTTCTTTTTGAATTAATATATTTAATTACACACACACACACACACACATAAACACTACAACCCCAAAATAGGGTGCCGAAACGCTCCGAAACTGAAATATTCTGTTCCTATTGAAAAAACAAAGCATCAACCAAAACAGAAATGACAACATTGATATGAATATCTATGGCTGTTTAGTTTTTTTAAAAAGATAAACATTTTTTTTTGTTTTTATTTTAAAAATTAAATTAAAACCTGTTTTTTTCCGAGGTAATTTACAAGTCATAAATTTTCAAGTTCATCTACTAAAATAAGATGTCCTTAATAATTATGATTTGTTTAACCAAATATTATAATTTCTCATTAAAAATAATAATTGGATTTAGAAACATCATCCCTATAAAAATATAGGATCGAAGTCTTTTTTTTCAATGAATAAAAAAATCTAAAAAAGGGACTTAAATCCCGAGCCATTAGTTTAATTAGTAATTTAAATAATATAATTAAAAAACACAAAAATAATTAATAAATTGACAAGAAAAACAAGTTAAAATTTTTTGATATGAACTTACATATAAATTATGAAACAATTAAATATTAAAGAGCTAAACTGAAAAAAAATAAAAATAAAACAGGATTAATTTACAAATTTTATGACCATGAACATGAAATTGAAATAATTTTATAAGAAAATAATTATTTATGCTATAAATTGTTTTCTCACTTGCTCATTATTCATCCTTGTTTAATGCATCTTGTTGTTGTCAAACCTTGTCAAAGATAAGGTTTGTTAGGTTAACGTCGCTTGGAATTTTTTTAATAATACTATTTTAACAAAAAAAAAATCAAATAAAAAAATTATTTCATTTTTTTAAAATATTTTTAAAACAAAATGTCAAACATACATACACACGTAATCATCCCACGTATGTTTGGAAGGAAGTTTGTGCCAGACAGCACCATAATATATATATATATATTATACATTACAAACACAATAAACGTTGTGGAAAAACAACTGTAGCTCTCCTCACAGTTAACTGTGGACTGGAGCAGTGTAAGGGCGTTTTTGCCCTTAATGAGACGGCTCCTATTGTGGCTTCTTCGGGGCGTCTTTCGTCTCTTTTATTCATTGAAAACGCAGCGTCTTTTTCTTCTTCTTTTCCTTTCTGTTTCACTCAGCCCATCCCCAATTTATTTAGTTGCTAAACCTAATCCCGTGAGCATCTCCCCTCTGCCGATCTTCGTCAGGCCCCCTCGACTTATGATAAAAATAGGATTCTGTGGAAAGCCATATTCGATGAAAGTCCGGATTTTTGTAGCCCGGAAAACGGATTCTTGAGAATCCCGTGCACGCTCACGTCGAGGTACTATTGACCGATTTCTTCCTCTCTTTTCATTCAATTTCTGCCTGCTCTTTCTGCCTGCTCGGTCTCGCTCTCATGTTCTCGCCCAGAGAGAGAACGACGGTGAGGTCTCTCGGCCGGGCGCAAAGGCCAAATCTTACGATCTCCAACACTTGATTGAAGAGCCAAAGTTTTACAGGTGAGTCTTTATTAGTCGATTCTCTCTGAACCCAACTCAGTTTGATCCTTTTAACCTTCAAAAAACCCTAATTCTCTGCAATTCAATAACTTTAACCCAATTCTCTTGCATGTGTCTCACGGTAGCAAGATCACGTCTTTTGATTCGTCATTGCAGAACAAGTCAACAACTTTAACCCAATTCTCTGCAATTGATTCGATGTTAGCGATTTCCCCAATTTTGGTTGCTGTCGGGGCCACTGATTTCTAGGGGCTACGTTCGATTAGGTATGATTTTGGCCCATTTTTTACTTCAATTTCTGCGTTTGCTCGGTTATTTTTTAGTGGTTTCATGGGTTCGGTTTCATTGCCATTTCTTCCCATTTTCTCCCTTGATTCATGTTTTCTCTGCTCTGGGTGTTCATTGATTGATTGTAATGGGTTCGTTTTGGTTGGGTTTTTCTGATTTTTCATTGTCAGTGCTTGGGATTGGGTTTGATTGGGTTCGGGTTGCTTGCATTTTTAATTTTGTGTGTGTTGGGGAGTGGGTTTGTGGTTGAATTGGGTTCGGGTTAGGGTTTTTCTGATTTTTCTGGTTGATTTTTGTTGCTCTCGGTTTGGTTTGATTGGGTATGCATTCGGGTTAATTGATCCTTCCTTTGTTGCTCTTGGCTTAGAGCTTTAATTAATTAATAAATTGATCATTGTTTTGTTTTGCATTCGGTCTGATTAGTTAATTGCTGTTTTGCTTTGCTTTGCTTAGTTCATTTTGGGTTTTTCTGTTGCAATTTCGTTTAATTACTTCAACTAAATGTTTTACATCCTGTCATTTAACATTAATGCATTTCTCAGTGTATTTTGCAGGGCCACATGCTCCTATTTTTTTCATGCTGCAGGTGTTGCAGAGGTTTCAATCAAAAACTTGCAGGTATTAACAACTAACTATTATTTGTGGGAATTTTTATTGCGAACATGTTATTATGGTTTGATTCCTTCATACTAAACCAGCATGAATAATAAAGGTTGCCCTGAAGTTATTTCATTATGTGACAACACTATTGATCCATTGTGTGGGAGTCATGAGTGCAGAAAGAATGAAACCAGCATGATGCATCTGACTTCTGAAAAGGATAAAATGACTACACAAATTAATACTTTTATTCTAGCATGATCATCCAACATCTTTTGCTCACAGTCATCAAACTCCCTGTTTAAAAGTCCCAAAGGTCATTTACCAGCCATGCAAAGCAAACAAACAAGGAAATGCATGAGAAAAGTTTGGTGTTGTTACCTCTGAAGATGTGAACAAATACAGATTTTTTTTAATACTTTTGATGATGATTTTGAACTGAAATGTATTGGATCTCTTATAAATGGTCGATGAAAGATTAAGGGAGAGTTCCTTTAGGTCTTCCTTAATTCATCTGAAATCAAATTGCATGTTGTCCCTCCCACTATTATAAAGGTATATAAGTGAAGACTTTCCATAAATTGCTCCCACAAATGACTATGAATGTAGATACAACGAAAAAAAAGGCAACAATTACTAGGTACCTCATCATTCCCTAAAATATGTTAAGTGCTTAAATCATAGAGCACAACCAAAACCTTCTTTCCAAAAAAGCCTACAGGTTTTCACTTTCTAAGAATATGGTCCAAAACTTTCAGCAATAACTTGAGTTGCAAAAACCTGGTTTTGAATTCATATCTAGCATCAACAACCTAAAACTAAGAAAGTTGTGGCAAGAACTGTTTCCCTGGCACCAAAAACAAATGAATTTGAATCTTGAATTTTCTGAAATTCAAACAAATGCTCATCATCATTATGTGACAACACTACTGATCCATTGTGTGGGAGTCATGAGTGCAGAAAGAATGAAACCAGCATGATGCATCTGACTTCTGAAAAGGATAAAATGACTACACAAATTAATACCTTTATTCTAGCATGATCATCCAACATCTTTTGCTCATAGTCATCAAATTCCCTGTTTAAAAGTCCCAAAGGTCATTTACCAGCCATGCAAAGCAAACAAACAAGGAAATGCATGAGAAAAGTTTGGTGTTATTACCTCTGAAGATGTGAACAAATACAGATTTTTTTTAAAACTTTTGATGATGATTTTGAACAAAAAATGTTGCAGGCGGGATTTGGTTTGATTGTTAAATATGTACTTATACGTGTATGTTAGTGTCCCTTCACTCTCCCAAGAGATCTGGAGTTCCAACCTCTCCTATTTAAAATCAGATGGTGTGTGTGTGTGTGTGTGTGTGTCAATAACAATCACTTTAGCTTGCAGGCTCTTGATCATTCAAGCATAACATCCGATTTGTAGTTTGCAACTCTGTTTAGGTTGTCTTGGATTATGTTTTCATCTGATGATAATGGATAACCTCCCTTCGTTTTTGATAATAATACCTTGGTTTTCCAGGAACATATAAACATAAACACTGAATTGGATTAGCCCCTGCAGGAATTGAACCTACAAACAAGCCTCTTTGATTACAAGGTATGTTCTAGCTCATGATCTTAGTTTCTTTGTGAGTTCTTCTCTTCATGTAAACTTCTGCAATTTCAAGGGCTGTCTGAATTATGCTGCTTCTGTTGTGATCTTTTTGCTGCATGGTAATTGTGTTTGTTTTATGGAGATGTAAAGGGCTGTGTACATATTTAAAAGGTTAAATTTTTCTTCTTTTTAGAGAGATTGGTACTGTTGGGATCATAAGTTGATTTTTTTCTTATTAAATTCCCTCTTCTGTCTTGGGATCCCCTTTTGTCTTTCAGGTGTCAGATTTTGTTTTCTTGAAGAGCTTTAGTTTCATTAAAACAATATATAAGAAATCCTCTCTCTTAGATCCCCTTTTGTCTTTCAAGTGTCAGATTTTGTTTTCTTGAAGAGCTTTAATTTCATTAAAACAATAAATAACAAATCCTCTCTCTTAGTTTCAAACTTTTTCAACATCCACAATAATTCAAGACAGATTTTGTTTCCAGAATTTAAGTGTTTTTTTGTCCTGGTTTTGGACAGAAAACCTATATAACATCCACAATCATCTTTCAAAAATATATTATAGAACAAAAAATCACATCATATGAAGAGAAAAACAACATTGCTGTCTTGAATTCTGTCTTGATTAACATTTCATTGCAGCCTATATAACATCCACAATCATCTTTCAAAACTATATTATAGAATAAAAAATCACATCATATGAAGAGAAAAACAACATTGCTGTCTTGAATTCTGTCTTAATTACCCACTCTCTTTCCACATATCAAATTATAGAACTAAGCTCATTATAGAATTATTTTAATCCTTTCCACATATCATTCAATCCATCAAGAAAAAAATAATAAATCAGGAACATAGAGCAGAAAATATAAACATAAACAAGATGAAAATAGCAACCACTGAAAAAAATTAATCTAATCGATTAGATTGATTCTTGAAATCCAAGAGGTTAATAGAAGAAATTTGATCCAAAATTCAAGCATTTACAAACTCAACCAATAAAAAAGTATACTTTACTAAACTGAGATGATGAGATGCCATAGTAGCCCATGAAATAAACAACAATTGCTATAAAATCTAGGAAAAATAAACCATAATTTGACAATTAGCTATAAAATTATAAAATCTGGAAAATGTTACCGGTAATTGCCAATTAAAATTAAACTATACTCGAGATTAGCACATTTTTAAAATTTCTAAGCTCATTTATCTCATTACCTCCAACAACCTCAATATCAATGGCCCCAAGGAGCTATTCCTTTCACCTCCTCAACCTCTCATCATCCTACATTCTCAAACCCCAGAAAACAGAAATGAGAATAAATAAACCAAAATTTGAACTGTAATCAATGCAACAATAAACAACGCCATAAACCTCATCACTACAAGAAAATTTAAAAGATAACATACTTTCAAACCCCCATAAAACATTCAAACCTCACATAGAAAATTTCCCACCTTTAACCACGAGAATCATTGCAACACTTTCATATATCACCAACTAATAATCCAAAAATGAAAACAAGCATGCTTGATGCTTCCCTTTATCATAAAATGCAAAAAACATGCATCATGCAAAATTGGGAACTTCTAAGTTTGTATACATTCAGATTTCTCCTCTAAGTTCAACCTTCTAATGTGCATCATGCTTAAGGTATAAAAACTAATTAAGAGCATAGAACATGTTTTATCCAATCACATGACTTCCGGAAACAATTTCTTAGAAAAATCAATGTTTTTTATGCCTTTTCAATCCACTTTCTCCTATAATGTTTATACACGTTAACTCTCTCTTCAATTTTAAAGAATTAATGCATTTACATGTTATAATATGTATTGTAATGATTTAAAGGCTTATTAAATGTTATCATGTGTTGATAGGAATGATTGAGTACTTTTAAACTCATTAACAAATACTATAAAAAATTTACCTCCTAATATACATCATACTTAGGGTGTAAAGGCTTATTAAAAGTGTAACATTAGAATACAAAGGTGCGTTATTAATCAACGTTCTCAAATGTACAAATACCATTTTTTATCCAATCACATGACTTCCAAAATCAATTTCTTAACAAAATCATTGGTTTTTATGCCTTTTCAATCAATATTCTCATATGCTCACTTTTTGTTCAATTTTAAAAAATTAATGCACATGTATGTTATAATATGTATTGTACTTATTGAAAATCTTATTCAATATTATCATATGTTGATGAGATTGATTGACTTCTAATGTGCATCATTCTAAAGGTTTAAAAGGTTATTAAGAATATAACATTAGAATAAATATATGCCTTATTAATCAACATTCTCAAATGTACAAAAAACAAAAACGTACCAAATCACATAACTTTCTCATTAAATTTCTTAACAAAATCATTCCTTTTGATGCCTTTTCAGTCAACTTTGTCCTATGATGTTCATATACCACCAACTAAGAGGAACAAAGACAACTTTTCTCCGTCATCAGAGGTCCCTTTGTACACCAATTATTTTAAAATATTTATCATTTATTTATCAATCATAATAATTGCTCTACGTATTTTCTTTATTCACAAGTCATGCATTTAGTTGATTTCATTTGAATATCTAAATTTAACTTTATATATATAATGCACAATGGAGATACTTGATTTTTGGAAAATTATACAGGTTGTGTTATGAATACCTTGGGATCTCCCAATATAGAGGAGACTCTGCCGAAATTTCTAACAAAGTTTCTTCCCATGCTTCATCTGCTAATTACAAAAATTAAACAAATTAAAGAAAAATATTTCAAATTATTACTTATGATAATTCTTTCTCTAATACTCATTATTTTCATTTAAATTTTTATATTAGGTCTACTTGAATTGTTTCATCATTCTGTTTTTTATTTTTTGCAGGGTTATTAGCAACAGAATGATATGACTCATTTCACAAAAGGGATTTTGCTTCATTCTACACGTGAACATCCCTTTCTTTTGAACTTATGTACAAATTGTATAATTATCACTCTTTAGCCATCTTTGATGATGCTGCAAATATTCCAAAGATGTAACCTATGTTAACGAGAAAAACTCTTTTATATTATAGTTCTAAGCTTTTATATTATAAGTTAATCGTTATTATTGTAATTATATTATATTACATACGCAACAATGCCCGCGGCAACGCGCGGGCATCAAACTAGTATATATAAAACGTGTTGTGGTTTCACTGTGCACCAGTGCACTGTGCATACAGACACAGTGCACTGTGGATTGCGACAGTGTTTTTTTTTTTTTTTTTTTTTTTTTTTTTTTTTTTTCTTTTGTTACTTTTTTTTTTCGTTTCTTCTTATTTTTTTTTCTTCTAATTATTCTTTTTCTTCTTTTTTTTCCTCCGTTTTTGCTTCTTTTTTTTCCTTTTTTTTGTATTTTTTACTTATTATTTTTTTCCATTTTTCTTATTATATATATATATTTTTTCCTACTTATATATTTTTTTGTTTTGTAATAATCGGGGTGTCCGAGTCAACTTATGCATATCACGATAATCCTCGGACCCATATTTTTTTTTCTAAAATGCTTTCCTATTGGTACATTTTTTTTATAATTTTTTTTATTCACTTATATATTTTTTTTATAACCGGGATCTCCGACCAGCTTAGGCACACCACGACTAATTCTTGGGCCGAATTTTTTAAAAAACAATATGGATTGCTACAGTGTTTTCACGCTTATACTTTTTTTTTGTTTGTTTTCTTTCGCTTATATATATATTTTTTTAATCATGGTCTCTCAGTCAACTTAAGTTCTTTTTTGCACTTATATATTTTTTTCACTTATATATTTTTTTTATAACCACGATCTCTGGGCCAGCTCAAGTGCACCACCACTACTCCTCGGACCAAATCTTTTTTTTGATAATCGAGGTATCCAGGCCAGCGTTGACACACCATGACTAATCTTTGAACCAATTTATTATTATTTTTTATGTTTTTTCCTTATACGTTTTTTTGTTCACTAATCTCTGAACCAATAATAATGATAATTTTAGTGATTATTTTTTTATAAAAATTTTTTGATTTTTTTTAAAGATTTTCTTGAAATTTTAATTTATATCGGTGATCATTTTAAAAGTAATATTACTCTATTTTTCTCTTTATTCGTTTTTTTTTTTGTTTTCTGTTTCTTTATTTGTTCTTTAGATTATATGATTTTATTATTTATGCAATAATAATGATAATTTTAGTTATTGTTTTTTTATAAAAAAATCTTTTGTTTTTTTTTTTTTAATTTTTCATGGAAATTTAATTATTTTAATTGTTTTGGAAGTAATGTTAGCAATAATTTTAGTTTTAATAGCAATGATAATGGCAATAACGTCAGGATGAATTTTCAATCTATGTTTTCGTCTTTTTGTTAATAGAAAATTAACAACATATTTTTTTATTTGATTATTGTAGGTATTTTCACAATTTATATTTTATTTTTGTTTGATTTAAATTGAATTATAAAATGAACTAATCTTAATACAATGAACTTAATAATTCAGATATCCGAGTTTTCTTGCTTTTTTAATGATGATGATAAATTTATGCTGGTTATTTCGTTTGAAACTACTAAACAGATAAATTTATATCGATTTTAAATTCATATATTTTATAAAAAACTTGCACTTGACATGAATTCTGCACAGATTTATTATTTTAGCTAAATTTATATTATAATAAAAAATACACATAATTAATATTTTTTACATTGAAAAAAATATTGTGCCGCCCGCGGCGAAGCGCGGGGGCATTGTCTAGTATATATATAAACTTAATGCCACGCATTTTCTTAGTTATTATTCTCTGCAAACCCTGTTAGAGATCTCTCCAAATCCATATAGCAAAATCTGATAATATATAGAAAGCTAGACGAACTCTTTCATGGGCTCCAATTATTGGAACCTCTGAAGAAGAGGGAGGCACGATGTGATCAAACTGGACATTTTCTCGTTGCCTCGGCAGTTTGTGCTCGACTGGATTAGCCTTGCCGACCCACTTCCTCCCCAAATCCCACTTAAAAATCATATTATTTTATTAAGTAATCATACATCAACACCCCCTCCTCTAACTTTCCACCTATATATTATTTTGATTCATCGGCCGGCCGGCCGGCTAATACCTTCCATGTTTTAGAAAAGGAAAAAGAACACCTACAACACTGTGTCTACCAGCTGCTTAATCAGCACTCATCAACTACATGATCAACTTGTTTCAAAACCTAGCTATCTCTGCAACCCTTTCTCTCTCAATCTCTCCCTAACCCCAAAACACAATAAGTAGATCAGAGTTTTGCTGGGAGAAACGTTAACCTATATATAAAAAAAATATTCAAGGAGCTAGGGGCCGGAAGTTTATTTCACTAGCTAACCATGGCTGGTGCTATTCATCAGTGGCATGCCATCTCCAAACCCGTCACCACCAATATCCCTTTCTTCAAGAAAATCAACCTCTACACCTTACTCCTTGTTCTTTTCCTTTGCTCCTTCTCTTATCTCTTCGGTTCCAGGCGGGCCGCCATTAATTTTTCAGTCCCATCATGCGACCCCTCAAAACTCGCCTACCCCGAAACAAAAGAAGGAAAATCTCTTGACTTTGCAACCCATCACAGTGCCGGTGATTTAGACGTCACGTTCACACCGGAAGTCAAAACCTACCCCTCATGCAACGTGAGTTTAAGTGAGTACACGCCATGCGAGGATCGTAAGAGATCATTTAAGTTCAGCAGGCATAAATTGATATACGAAGAAAGGCATTGTCCGGAGAAAGACGAGATACTACGGTGTCGTATACCAGCTCCATACGGGTACAGGAACCCATTCACATGGCCTGCGAGCAGGGATTATGCTTGGTACAATAACGTGCCACACAAGCACCTGACGGTGGAGAAGGCAGTGCAAAACTGGATCAGATTTGAAGGTGATGATCGGTTTAGGTTTCCTGGTGGAGGGACCATGTTTCCTAATGGCGCTGATGCTTATATTGATGACATTGGAAGATTGATTAATCTCAAAGATGGCTCTATTAGGACTGCCATTGATACTGGTTGTGGGGTAATTGATTAAACTCTTGACACATAATCTATAGCTACTAGTATTTTTTTCTTTAATATTATCTTATTAAACTATTGTTTCCATATTTTTATTTATTTTTCCGGATTTCAAAACAGCGACCAAAATAACTTGTAAAATTTGTAATTAATCATTGTGGGATATCTAAAACCAGGGTTATCTGAGAGTAAATTTTAGATTTTTGGAATGATTTTATTTTTGCTAAATTAATGATTTTTTGGGCAAGTGAAACAATGGGACGGGATGGATATGATAGATTTCGTATCATTGCAAATCTGAGCCCTGAAATTTTTTTGCAGGTTGCAAGTTGGGGAGCTTATCTTCTATCACGCGACATATTAACAATGTCCTTCGCACCAAGTGACAATCACGAAGCACAAGTTCAGTTTGCCCTAGAAAGAGGAGTTCCTGCCTTGATCGGAATTATGGCCTCGAAAAGGCTCCCATACCCGTCTAGAGCCTTTGACATGGCGCATTGCTCTCGTTGCCTTATTCCATGGACCGATTTCGGTACATTTACATACCTTGAACCATAATCAAGAACTTCTTTGTGGTGGCTATATTTTATGCAGAAGTTCTTATGAATTTCTTTCCTCGATGTATGAAACAGGAGGACAGTATTTGATTGAAGTCGATCGAGTTCTAAGGCCAGGTGGGTATTGGATTCTGTCTGGTCCACCGATTAATTGGAAGGCTCATTGGAAGGGCTGGGACAGAACAGAAGAGGATTTGAATGATGAACAGAACAAAATCGAGACTCTGGCTAATAGCTTGTGTTGGAAAAAGTTGGTGGAGAAAGATGACATTGCCATATGGCAAAAGCCAATCAATCACTTGAATTGTAAAGTTAACAGGAAAATTACACAGAATCCACCTTTCTGCCCTGCTCAGGATCCTGACAAGGCCTGGTACAAACTCTTTGCAATCCGAAAAAAGTACACATTTTTCTTGTGTGGTATGGTTTTAATACTTGATTGATGGGAATTGCATTCTTTCTTTTTTCAGGTACACAAACATGGAGACTTGTCTGACTAACTTGCCTGAGGCATCAACCAATCAAGACGTTACCGGCGGAGAATTGCCGAAATGGCCTGAGAGATTGAATGCTGTACCACCAAGAATCAGTAGAGGAACTTTGGAAGGGATGACAGCTGAAACTTTCCAAAAAGATACAGCATTATGGAAAAGGAGAGTGTCATATTATAAAGCTGTAAATAACCAATTAGAAAAACCAGGAAGGTACCGTAACGTTTTGGACATGAATGCTTACTTGGGTGGATTTGCTGCTGCTCTTATAAATGACCCACTTTGGGTTATGAATGTGGTTCCTGTCCAAGCCAATGCTAACACTCTTGGAGTAATTTATGAACGAGGATTAATCGGAACATATCAGGATTGGTAAGCAGAACATACACTACTTATTTATTTTTTGAGTTATAAAATTGAATGGAGGTGATTAATGATTTCATTTCTTTTACAGGTGTGAAGCAATGTCTACTTATCCAAGAACTTATGACTTAATCCATGCTGACTCTGTATTCACCCTCTATGAAGACAGGTGGGGAATTATTTACTGAAATTATTCAATGTTATGATCAGACAGATCTGTGCCTTTTCTGTTCTAAAATACGCAGAATCATGGTCTATACCATTGTTATAGCAACATGCCTAACACATGGTCATGTGGGGGCAAAATATATCCGCTTATTAGTTATTTTTCTTCATATATAGGATAGAATTCTGTAAAATAAAAGAAGGAATTACTGATTTCTGACATGATTTTTTGTTACAGATGTGAAATGGAAGATATTTTGCTAGAAATGGATAGAATTCTGAGACCTGAAGGAAGTGTAATCTTAAGAGATGATGTTGATGTGGTGGTGAAGATTAAGAAAATAACTGACAGATTGAAGTGGGACAGTCGAATTGTTGATCATGAAGATGGACCTCATCAAAGGGAAAAACTTCTTTTTGCTGTCAAGTCTTACTGGACAGCTCCTGCTGATCAGAAAGAGTCCACCACATCTACTTAATGAGATATTTCCATTTTAGTTTTCTGTTTTCGTTTTAGATTTTCTCCTAGTTCTTCTTCTCAAATATGTTTCTTTCTTAGAATAGCTAAACCTTAACCAATTCAGAACTCTCCAAATTATGTTACTCCTCTTGAACTGCCACAGAAGAGCCTTGCCGGCAAGCCCTCTTGATTCAAATTTTGTATTTACATTTATTACTGAAATGGAAATGGAAATGGACCGAAGCAAGAATATTTTATCTGCTGGCCAGATTTTTTAAAGATAAATTTGATGATCTAACTACATTGAATCCAACACAGTTGTTACGAGCTCAAAACTTGTAGTAGGTGAGTCATGCAAGAAATCAACTCCATGGAGCCAAACTTTAACTATAAATTAAGGCAAGATACAGGGGGGAAAATACACTTCAAAGTAAGCTAGCAAGAACACAAAGAAGCATTTTAAATCCAATCAGTAGAAATTATATAATCAAACATGGCAGCAATCCGATCACTTAGCTCCTCATTAGCAGTGCTTCTCTTGCTCACTGCACTCGCAGTGCAGACTCAGCTGGCTCACTCGCAGCAATGCACCTCCCAACTCAGCAACCTAAACGTGTGCGCACCATTTGTGTTACCTGGTGCAGCTAACACCACCCCGAGTGCTGAGTGCTGCAATGCACTGGAGGCGGTGCAGCATGACTGTCTCTGCAGCACTCTCCAGATCTCGTCGCGCCTTCCTTCTCAATGCAGTCTTCCACCTCTCACTTGTGGTAACTAGAAGGTATGAGCTTAACAGATCAAACTTCAAAAATTACAAAGATAAGAAACAGTATTAACATCTTGATAGTTTGACAAAAATATATGATATGATCATAATAGTTTGACTTGTATTTTTTAATAACATTTTTATATGATCTATTTGCAGGTACAGAACAAGCATGGATCCCGCCGGCCGGCAAGAGAGCGACCGAAGAATAATGTTGGAACTTCAATCATTGAAGTTTCTGGTCCACCAATCTTTTTCATTTCCCCTTTCCTTTTCTGTTCCCCCCCTGAAACTGTAACAGCGCAGAGAAAAGCTTCATAAATTAATAAAGCACATTATGAGTTGGTTTACGATAATTGTGATCATACATAGTTACATGCACGTAGCAAACAGATACTGTATATAATATTTGGCATGACAAAAGATTAATCTAACTTGATGAGTGGCCTGCCATAAAATTGCACAGCTGAATTTTGAAAAAAAAACTATTTAATAAAATATTACATTATATATAAGAATGGCCAAACTCAGGAAATTAAAGAACCTACCACTATGCCATTTATAAATCGCACTATGAAACTCTGTTGGAGAGCGTATGCAGCAAGCTCTAACTTGTCAATGTGTCCTATGAATGCCTGGGTCACCACAATCATTCCAAATGAAGTTACTCTCGCCACCATTGCCGGAAATGCAATCTTCCATACCATCTTAGATTCCGTCCAAATTCTTGTCTTCAGATCGACATTGCTCAAATCTTCCGGCACAATAAGACTCTGTTGTATTGAGTTGTCCATGATAATACTACAGAAAGATATAATCAAATGCTTATTGTTAATTATACCATTTCTCCTCCCTGTTCATTCCTGAACAGAGCTTTTCTTTGTATAATATCGACATAATTAAGTTCGTAGACTGATACCAGATCAAAAGAGTTTGGAGATGATTAAGTACCTTTTTTTTCTGCGTTGAAATTCGACAGGGTGGTCTTCCGAGAGCGATAGAGAAAAGAAGAGAGGCTGGTCTTGGGAGAGGAGCGAGAGAGATGGCTGATTTGTTCATGAAGTTCCAGCAAATCAAGGGCATTACTCGTAGGGTTTGCCAATTATTTACATTATTGTGAAAGTGGACCTAGCTAGCTAGTAATCTTTCCCATCGATAACCTTGTTTTATTATTATTATTATTATTATGGGCCCGTATAAGACCTAACTATGCTAGCTAGCTGCCATCATCTTCGTCAACCAACAACCCGCCAGTAATGCTATCCTTATCTTCCCCTCCGATTCAGCTTGCGAAGACCGTCGTGGTCTCCTCCTCTGACCAGCGCGGTTCCTTCCTGGGACCCGAAGATCCTTCACTCTTGAGCTCGATACATTAATTTAGGCCTTAAATTGAATAATACATTCTGATTTTATTTTTTTCTATTGGGATATATTCACTAACAGTTCATCATCATGAAGACATTATTCTCTAGGAGTGAGAAACAAGCACAATATTGCTCGGTATCTTTGAAATATATAGTAAGCTCGTCCCGTTTGCTTGGTAATTACATAAAATGGCTTCTTGTTGAAGTTGCGCGCGGGGACGTTATTCTCTTACGATTAGCTCTGTGATAAAGACTTTCTTGTGTTGCCTCCATTTTTATAAGAGCTTCAATAGAAAAATTGAGGGACTTTCTTAAATTTTGAGAAGAAGAATTTATATATTCATTAAATTTTGGGCCGGTATATATTTCACCATAGGAAAATACGTATTAAATTTATTTACGAGGGACCTGCTTCAATCTTCTTGTTGAATATATACCTGTACAAGTAGAAATACAATAATGTGGACGGAGTAGAACAAGGATGTTTTCAAAGGTGAGCTTGGTTTGGGAGAGGGATATAGACAGCCTATATATTCAGATGTAAAATCTTTAATCTTCCGAAAGAAAAGTGAAAGTGTGATGATCTGGACTTAGTTGTGAGCCTGTGACTATTACCAGGACTCCATTATTGATTAGCTTTATGAATGATGGTAGTGGGGGAGAAGAAAGGAAATCTGATGCTGTGAGGGAAAGATAGAGCTAACCGAGGCAATGCATCTATATATCTATATTATATAGAGATTAGTTTAGTTATTGTCTCATGATAAAAACGATTGCAAGGATCGTGAATGTAGAGAAGACATGTTTTGCTATACTTCCTATTTTGACAGTATAGCTGTTCAACTATGTTAGAAATGTTTTTTTTTTTTTATTTATGTATTCTCAACCACACATTGTTTGTTTTTGTTTTTGTTTTTATCCCTTTAATTCTTTAACGCTAACCAGACAAAACCCAACTTATTTGTCACATACAGGGATATCAATGGTGAAGAAGCATTTGTTTTGCATTCTATGTGGTGCCATAAACAGCATGCATGCCAAAAGGATTTCTGCCATTCATGAAGATCTCCTACACAAAAGTGGTGAAAATTCTGAAATTTGCAGGTTTCAAAGATAGTGACGGAAACCTAAATATCCCCTGTTCTGGGACAGGTTGTATAAGCATTTTATGGAGAACTAAGCTTCATTCTAATACTGGTTATTCTTCTTTGACTTTCTGGGAAGGAGATGAAGAGGTTGTCAACGGCAGTGATAGCCTTGTAATCACTCAGAAATTGGCCCCATTCTACAAACACTCTCTGCCAAAATTTTGAGATGCCAAAGCTGAATCCACGCCAAGTCCAGGAGTGAAGAACTATTTCATTGCCTTGCTGTGTGGGACTGTGCACGGCCCGTGCAACTCCATGATCCCTGCAAATCCACTTCTCCATCGATGGAACAATCTGAAAACGTTGGCTTCTGTACGATTGAAAGCTCAGTTTGCCTTGGATGCTCGGAGAACGTCGCGCGCGCCTTCTCGGGACATGAGAAAAAGTTGACAGCACCATAGCAGCAGAGATTGAGTGAAAGTTCTTTTCAGGTTTTAACTGAGATTTGATCATCAAATATCACGTAGAAAAACCATTTTAAGCATAAATTTAAGCTATCAAATAAAGCTTTGGACCGTTTACATCACATTAATCACAACTCACAAGCGTTTTGGTTAGACATTTCTTTGAGAGACAAAAATTTACGGAGATTTTGAGAAGTTGTTAGTCATGGAGGTTTGAGTATCAAGGAAACCGACCATCCATCAATCAGAACTTTGCTGTGTCTATCTTGGATGATAATTGTAAACACAATGAAAAGAACTGGGCAGGTTTGACTATTCATTAAATAGTTTATTGAGAGCTCGTTTGGAACTGCGGCTAAACCGGTGTTTTCTGAAATTCTTTTTTTTTTTTTAAATGAATATGTTTTGGTGTTTTTAGATTATTTTAATGTGCTGATATCAAAACTGATTTTTAAAAAATAAAAAAAATATTATTTTGATGTATTTCGACACGAAAATACTTTAAAAAGTTACCGCAACCGCTCTTCCAAACATGCATTTAATCATTTTAATAACAACTTTTATGTCATAAATCAGCTGGTTAGTGTGCATGTCGGAGCCTGAAGGCTGCGAGTTTAAGTTAGTGCTGTCAGAATATTTTATTTAGAAATATTAAAATAATATTTTTAAAATTTATTTTTTATATTAATATCTAAAAATATCTAAAGATATTATTTTTTTAATTTAAAAATAAAAAAAAATATTTTCAAAAATATTTTTAAAATACGATAAAAAAGATCTAAATGATGCTAGCAACTTTATTTTCCCTTTGATTTGTGTTTTTCTTTTTCAAAAAAAAGTTCAAAATATCATTTTATTCACATCATTGTTAATGAAAGAGTTGTTCCGTTAAGACTCTTGTCCAGTCCCTCTAGTTTCAGTTTTATGTTATTTTGGTCACCTCACTCTTTTTCTCCCAAGACAATCCTATCATTCTTTATTTTGTAATCCAATTGATCCTTTCCTTTATCTAAAATGTCAATAATGGTACCAAATAGTACAGGGACCAAGATAAAACTATATTGTAGGCCTTACAGGATTGGTCTGTCACCGCTCGACAAGCAGGCCTGTGTCCCATGTAAAGCTCGATTATTTTGCAGAGAGGCAAACGTTATGACCGTAAGGCTTTTATGGTAAAATCACAGCCTCTCCCATCTGATTCGTTTCTGTTTGTTTCAAGAAAACCGAACCATTTCAGACATCATTTATCACAATCCTCTGGAGTTTGGCATGAATCTAACGTTAGAAGTCTCAATTTTCCTGGTATTTGCCGTAACCTTCTTCTGCTTACACCCTTTTAGGTTTCTGCTGAACCCAGATCCGTTTTGTATCGTAGAGGGTCATAGATTATTAATCTCAAGATGATATTTGGAGTGTTGTGATCTGGACAAGATCACTGTAGATGCATGTTGGGGGCTATTCAAATCTTTCCTCGTTGATCTTCTGTACTTGAATTATAGGTTTTTTGTGTTTGTTGAGTTGAAGAGATTCAATTTTTGGATTGATTCTCTAATTCTTGTTGTTTTTCATGATTCCCTTTTTGTTTTTTTGGTTTCAGTAGTTTTTTCTTTTGTTGTGAAGCAATGGAATTTCGTGAAATTGAAGAGCGTGGAACTGTGAGGAGGAGATGGGAGGACATGGACATTGATATCTTGGTGAAGATATTTCATTCATTGACTGTGTTTGAATTAACTTCAGGCATTGCTCATGTTTGTAGCACGTGGCGCATGGCTGCTTGTGATCCTTTTCTGTGGAAAACTCTTGATTTGTCCATGTTGAAATCTAATTACATCAAAATCCCATTAGAGCCTTATGTCTATGTGCATGGTCATTCTGATAAGACATTGACTCGATTCTTGAAGATTTCATTGAGTCTCAGCCGGGGAAATATAACATCGTTGTTCTTTCACTGCAATCTGTATGTGAGCGAGTACCAGTTGACTTATACTGCTCAAAGGTAACTTTTTTTGGTGGATTTTTATGTTTTAAACTTTTGCTCAAGTTTCTGATAATGTATGTGTCCTTTCATGGTGATGGTTTTATAATTGATATGCAATCTAAGAGTATAAGATGATGAATATTGAATACTGGAGATTGTACTCCAGGTGATTCTAGGATTGGGGTAGTTGATTATGATTGATGGGAGTTGCTGTGACCATTCTAATCAAACTTGGGAGTAGAATTTGAAGATGAAATTTGTTAAAAGGTGGTTGATTAGATATTGAAGGACATGTGCTATTTGAAATAAAAATGGGGGAGATGTTGCGAGAGGCAAAATGTGCATCTTATGATTGGTTCATTCAGTGGCTCAAACTTGTTGCAACAAGTAATCGAGTGCCCATGAAGGTCTTGTTAATATACATATTACAGGTTAGTTTCCTTTTAATGGGGTGGAGAGGCTAGGATGTTAATAAGAAGTCGATGTGTCCAATTTCATTACAGTATGATTTCATTGGAATCAGAAGAGAGGCTATAGCAAATTCTCTGAGCTGAGGAGTGGAGGCATGTGGGAATCTTGTCAGGTGAAACCTGTCAACGGAGGAGAATGAGTTGGTCAGAACTCAAAAGTTTTAAGTTAGTAATGATGTCACAACTAGTATGATTGGATGAGTTGGATATGCCCATCTGTATCTGAGAAAAGGGATAGTCTCTCCTTGGAGTTCGAAGACATGTTTGGTATGAAAGGGCTCCTTAACCTTGTAGAATGTATAGCTGTTTGGTTATTGCTAGATACAAGAGTGGTTTTAGAGATATTGTCAATGTATCAATTTAAAGCAACCCGCCTTGGATTATTGAATTTGATACTTGGCTGGTGTAAATAAGCTGTTAACTTTCAAAATAGAGGCCAGAGGCGGAGTTGTAAAATGCAAGTTATCACAGATTTGGACTTGAGTTGAGATGCTGCATGTTCAATGCAGCCATCAATCTCCAGACTCAGAAACTAAGCTATACTTTTTAGCACGCTTGTATTCAGTAATTCTATATCTGGATGCAGCTTCTGGATAGATATTGAAAGTTTCTTGTGATAGCTCACAATGCAGAGAGTGGTTAGTTTTTTGCTTTTGCTATATTATTGTTGAAACTAGAATTTGTGACTGAATAGAGGTTCTATAGATGTACTTTGATGGTGATTTGTTTCAGGATTCATATATGCATCAAATAGTGGCCAAAACAGGGAGAAACTCATGAATAAGATTGAAAGAATGTCGTTGTCTTACAAAGCATCCCTTACAATGTTTTAGGGGATTCTATTGTAATTGAACATAGTTAAAATAAGAAGTGAATGGTTTCTAAAAATATGATATGGCTTTTTTTGAGGTAGGTCAAAATATAATATGATGCTTTGTTTGCTAAAAGGCTGTATAAGGTTATGGTTGATTAGATTCAAACTATTTAGTAATTTATTCTCCTTGGAGTGTCTGATAATTGGCATAGCTGTTATTAGCACAGGTCCCATTGCTGTTAACTATTTAGATTCTTAACTAGTAGACTAAGAACACGGAGGTTAACCAAGCTATCCACTATTGTTGGTTTCTTATTCAAAAGGGGTCCTCTGTATAGATTTTAAAATAAACCTAAGATATAAGTACCAAGTTAAAAGATGTCAATTAAGTATGAAAAACTGTTTGATGATGTTTTTGCTGGGGCGGTTATTGCTTGGGGTCCATTGGAAACAGCTTATAAAAATAACACCATGGTTTGAAGGAGTGAGTGCTTAAAGAAGTTTGTGGAATAGTATTGTCCATCTGTACTACAGTTTATATGCTAGATGCGGTGTATATAGTTCTTAGTAGCAATTTATGCTGTAAAGGGAATCACTTATTTGCGATTGTACATGATCAATTATGGAACATTCATCATAAAATAATGTTCTATGAAAGCATCACCTTTCATTTGCATTTTAATAAGAACAAATTACTTTTTCTGTTGCAAACATAATTTTAAAATTATAGGACCTCTGTTTTATTGCCTAGGAAAAATTATGATATCATAATTGTTTAGGAACCACAGACACTTATGTTAGTTGCTAAGTTGCATGATGGCATGAGGCTTTGATGAAGTTTACCCCCCGCTTATATGCTACTGAATGTTACAAGGATGTCTCTGGTATTTGCTCTCCTTTTGCCTTTTCCCCTTTTTTTTGGAGAATAGGCAACACTGTGCCAGGGACAATAACATTGATATAATTGACTGTTTTCCTCTGTCCAGGTGCCCACGCCTTAAAAGACTTGTTTTACCAGCATGGAATCGAGTAGAGACTGTAATAATCAAAGCTATTGATCTGTGGAAGGATCTTGAATCCCTTACAATGCCTAGCATAGTGAATCCCCCTCATCTAGTTCAGGCAATTGCCACTAATTGCAGGAACTTCAGTGAACTCAAGATCATGGGCCCATTTGACATTTACTTTGCTTCCTCCCTTGTTAACTATCTTCCAACTTTAAAAGTTTTGAGCCTCCGATGCTCAATGCTATATAAGGACACATTGATCTTCATCTTGGATAATCTGTGTGGCCTAGAAGTGCTCAACATATCGCATTGTCTTCTAATAGAAGTCCCACCGCCTCCCGCCCCAGGAAGAATTGTCAGGCAGCTTGATAAAACTATCTTGGAGAAGGCTTCTCATTTACTCTACTTCATAACCTGCATGAGTGACGCTTGCATCATGTGCCAACGAACAAGAAATGACGAAGGGCTCATGCGATGGTACAAGTACAATGAAGGGCTGTGGAAGGAAGATGAGGTCAGCTCTCTTGCTCTTTGATTTTAGCATTTTAAGACCAAATTATTGTGGGCTACAAGTTCCACCACTATATGTCCACGTATCCTTTTTCTTGGTTCTTCTTTCACTGCATGCCAGGAACAGAACAAGACAATGTTGAAGGAAGTAACTAAGGGCTTTCTGTCTATTTTATGTTAGCTGTGGTGATAAAAAGCCAAACTATGGGTAGTTGTGGAGGGGCTGAAGATTTGCTGTTACTGCTGATAAATGTATATATTCACATGCTAAATTGCACTTTTTGAGTTGTTCCTAGGGCACCCTCTTTTTTTATTTATGGTGTTTGTTTCCTTTTTTGAATATTTAATAAAATTTTGTACCTTTTAGCTACCTCGTGAAATTATTTAATTCTTTCCCTTGTCAAGGTAGTAATGTTTTGATATGTTGTCTAAGAATTTCCTTAGTAAAGTCAAGTGATTTTTGTGGTTTGATCATAGATCTTTGTTCATTACTTTATTCAGATGCAAGGGCTGCAACTTGTGACTTGAACTGGTCTTGTATAAACATGATTTCCTCCAACAATTTTATCTGCGTAATCGTTGAATGTCCAAGTTGTTGTCATTTTCCAGTTTGTTCATCAGTCATTCCAAACCCTTTAAAGTCCTCGCTGTAATTGTATAATGGTGACCAACTTTTTTGTTTCTCTTTTCTTTTTCTTAGACATAGATTGATGGGAAATTTGCATTATTCAGTTTCTTTTTTATAGGGATTCCCATTGACAATTTGACACACAAAAAATAAATAGAAAAGAGGGCACGGCACAGCCACCGGTTGGACAAACTTGGTTGGCGTTTGGCAACTACCGGTCTTCCAAGAAGCTTGCCTGACAGGTTACCGAACGATAAAAAGTTCATGGCTGTGATGTCTTGTCTTGGTGACTTGAATTTAAAATTTATTTTCCTGAAAAAAATCTAAAAAAAATATTTTTATAAAACATCATGCAGTACAGATATTAAACACTGACTGAGAAGTTGATACGTGTAAAATATGAAATTATACACAACGACGGTACTGAATATATATATATAATTCAAACTAATGCACTTTGACAAAAAAAAAAAATCATCAAAGCATTGACTTAGATGATTTAATTTCTTATTAGAAAAGGGATTAACGTGTGAAAGCTAGTCAAATGTAATTGTTTTCAAATTTTAAAATTTCTTTAAAATCTTTTATACTTGTTTATCTTACGGGCTTGTTTAAATTTTATACTCAATCACATATATTTTTAATCTAATTTTTTATTTTGATATCATTGAAATATATAAGAACATAACATGTGATCTAAAGTTCAATAAATACCTTTTTAATAATCAAATTCTCTCAATTGAATATAAATATATAAAAATAAACATTTCACCTCACATTGATTATAGTATATAAAAAAAAATCATTCATTGTGTGAACAAAAACATGCATGTCCTCTTTGATTATAGTATTTATTTTTAATTTAGTAGTTAAGTCTAACTCTTCTACCTTTCAATATCGATAATTAACTATTGATCTCATTAAATAAAAAGTTTTTACAATATAATTTTATTTCAAGATGTGAAAATATTATGTTTTCTTTATACATATAAAAAGAAAAAAAAAACACATCAAAAGCTTAACTATTTCTCAACTACACAATAACAAAGTGCTATTTTGTTTTGTTAACTACGAAACTTTTCCTGTAATTGAATTATTATTTTTTCTACTGTACTTCTATTGTTTAAAAAATTAAATTGACTAAATAAATAAAATATATAGATTTATTTATAATTAGCCATAATTTCTACCTATTACAGTTTAATAAAAGGTTTCATCATAAGTTTTAAACTATTAAGGTGGTATTTGGAAATTCGTTTCATAAATATTTTTTTTTAATTTTTTTTGTATTTTTAAATTATTATAATGTCTGATATTAAAAAAATATGATTTAATATATTTTTAAATAAAAATATTTTAAAAACAATATTCACCAAACTTCTGAGCTTAAAAATCAATGTTTCGCAAGTCATGGATGTAAGAAGCTTGACAATTAAATTTTGAGATTAGGGTAAGTGGTCAGGGCATCGGAGGTACCCATAAATCATAAGTTCGGGTACTATATTAGTTAAGGTCTGGAGATTTTAATTAGTTATTAATTTTAGAATCTAAAAAATTAGCTGAAATATGTGTAAATTGATCCAAAAATCCCAAGAAAAAAAAGTGACAAATTTTGTTGATGTGAAGTAAACCAAATAATTAGATATGATCCACGGCCAATTAGGTAATTTTCTAAGTATCAGTAATCAAATTAAGGAAAAAAAAAGAAAAAATTTGTTTCCATCCACCCTATCTCTCATGCGTGGAATCTTTAGCCCTGTAATAGAACAAAACAAAAATTATATATTTTTAATACTTTTTTAAAATATGAAATATTTTTTCCCATATAATTATTTTTATTTTTATCAGCCTAAAGTGATGACAATCTCTTATATTTTGATTCATTCAGACCAAACCTACAAGGCTTAGAAGTGTCTCTCTCTAAACACAGACAAGACCATGGCTTTGGAACTATGGGAAACATTGAAAGAAGCCATAACAGCATACACGGGACTATCACCAGCAACTTTCTTTACAGTTGTAGCTTTAGGGTTAGCTGCTTATTATGTGATATCAGGTTTTTTCGGTGGGACTGATCATCATCATGTACCAAGACAACATGAAGAGCAGATGCAACCCTTACCTCCACCTGTTCAGCTTGGTGAAGTCACCGAGGAAGAGCTACAACAGTATGATGGTACTGACTCTAAAAAGCCTTTGCTTATGGCTATTAAGGGCCAGATCTATGATGTTTCTCAAAGCAGGTAAAGGTTCAATCTTTTTGTGGTCTTCATGGTTGTTTTTTGCTTTTGGGCTGTGGGAATTTGTGGGTTTTGTTGTCTTTTTTGGAGTGATGGGATTGTTGTGCTTTTTGGGTCAAAGGATATTTTTAGCCTGTAAGTTTTTGGAATTTTGGTTTTAGGTTTTAGTTTATTCCAAGAAATCACCTCTTTTTTTTTTTCCTTGTTTGACTTTTTGGTGTTTTTTGTTCTGATGGTTGATCACTTTTATTGTTCCAGTGATTGATGCAGCTTTTTTTTGCTTCTGCTTTTTTGGGAGTTTTGTCAGTGAAAATTTTCAAATCCTTTTTAATGGATTGTGAGTGTAAATTGAAGAGTAAACTTTCCTTTTTCTTTCCCTTTGTGATAAAGACTTGATTTTGAATGCATTATCTGGGAATTCGATAGGCTGTGGGTTTCTTGACTAATTGTTTGTGTTTCACATGATTATCCGCAATTTTATGGTGTGGTGTGGTTTGGTTTTATCTATTGGATGAGGCTCCATTCATACAATGAACAATAAGTAAAGGCTAAAATTTTGCTTACCGACAGTTGTTTTCACCATCTTTTGTGCCTTGGATTGCTATAAACAATAACAAAATATATATATGATCAAAAGTATAGACTTGACAGCTCATTTACTGCTACTAAATGAATGATATCGAGCACCATGAACATTGTGGAGGAAGGTTTTTGCTGTGTATCTGTGTACTCACTCTATTCCATATTGGCTCGTTGTTAGCGGCGAGTTCTGGTCCGATCCCTGCGCCTGATATGAGGCATTTGTGAATCTTAAGTATATCAATGTGCTCATGTGCACCTGAATTGGTGTTATGTGATGAACAAACAATGACTGGGACCCTGTTTGGACATGATCTCAGCAATCTTCTTATCCCTTAAGGGCGAACTATAAGTAAAATAACATCATGCATTTTATATTCATGACCTGGCTCCTTGGAGGTATAAGACCCAAAGGATCTGTTTGCCAATTCCTTTTTTTCCAGTGCCTTCTAATGATATGCAGTGGATGCTAACATTGACTGTGAATTATAATCTTTTCAGATGAGGGTTGGATGTTAATCTAGTATGAGACCATGAATTATATGTATCCGGATACTCTTATGGTTTTGCTCTTCTTTCAATACACATTCTCCACACAAATTCGTTCAGAAACTTCTAAGCTTGCTACACATATTTGTTACAGGGTGTTCTATGGACCTGGCGGACCTTATGCATTGTTTGCTGGAAAGGATGCTAGCAGGGCTCTAGCAAAGATGTCTTTTGAAGAGAAAGATTTAACCGGTGATGTCTCTGGTCTTGGTCCATTTGAATTGGAAGCCTTGCAGGACTGGGAATACAAGTTCATGAGCAAATATGTAAAGGTGGGGACAATCAAGAATACAGTTCCAGTAACGGATGAAACCTCCACCAGTGAACCTGCTGCACAGGCAACAGAAGGTGATGCTTCTAAGCCAGCTGAAGATGGCCCATCAGATGCTGCACATGTTGGTGAAACTACCCCTGTTGGTGAATCCAAGGAAGAGTAATGCTGCCTTTAAGCTCTCATTTGAAGTCGGCGAAACATCCCCAATGAAAGAAAGAGTTACTGTTTGAACGCATGTTTTTGGTGGATCTACCCACTTGCACTATGTTTTAGCATCTTACACTTCTCAGTTTAAATGCTCCTATTATAAACTTCTTTAATTTTCTGTCTGATAACTAATAAATTGGTTATATAAAGTGTCGATTTTAACTTGTGGTGCTAATATGATTGTAGCAGTTGGCCAGCAATCACTCTGATGGATTTGATTTATATATGTGGTCGCCTCATGAGCAAATCTTTGAGAGGTCTCCCGAACTGGAATAAAAAGCAATCTGATACGCGTATACTTCATTTGAAAATCTGCATAGATCATGGATAATTGTTTAAGATGCAGGAACCAAGAAATTGAAAATCTCTTTATACCAGCAGAGTCTATCTCATAAATCCCAAGCTAAGCTGAACATCGAAGCTAAGCCTTGGAAAAAGGAGAGAAGCAACTACAATGCTTGCTGCTTCTCGTATGCATGATATGCAATTCCTAATGAACAGCTATCCAATCCCATTAAACATGAACCTCAATTTCGGAAATGAACCAATCTTTTGAAAGTCTGGCTGTTCAAAGTGACCGCCTCCCATGGTTGGCACTTGGCAGAGGCTCATTTGTAACACTGTAGGCCTTTCCAAATTTTTCCTGTGAACCATGTTCTTGGCCAGTAACCAACTGTAGGGTGATTATATACTGTATGTTAAATGTCAAAAAGAAATTCCAAAAATAGAAATTTTCTAGGCATATAGACTGTAATTAGTTTTACCTGACGAACTTCAATCTGCTGCACATGTCGATCCCCACTGCATGTTGACTGCACTAAAGTTTCTTCACTGAGACGAGCTCTGCAATTTTCTTGAAAGCAGAAAATACAGATCACTCACTGTCCATCCATTATTTATCCCATCTTTTCGACCAAGAGTTTTCATAAGCCACACTCCAGCTACACTGTATATGGTTGGGGGGAAACAATTCCATTATATAAGCTGACAGATGCTGTGAGTCCATCATATAAATTGGATGGGGTCAACCCTGGCTCAAACCATTAAAAACTACATGAACGCTAGGAAAATAAATGCTGAGACTGATCTAATACAGATTACAGAACTGCATTGGGGATTTCATATTCTGTGAGATTGCATGCGTGACCAATCTGCTGTCAGCATCACTATAAGAAGGAAAATCAAAGGAGGATTCACTCGCATGATGCCCTTCGCTGTTTGGAACAAAATAATTGGCTGTCGAAGGAATCAGTCTTGATAGAGATTTTGCTCTAACCAAATCTTCATTTGTAGTTCTCCGAATGTGAACTGTTCCCTGTGGACATTCTACCCCTTCACGGATACTCGTTTTCAATGACCCTGAGCTTACCGTTAACCTTACTCTTCGCAGAAAACTAGGTCGGAGCTGCTTGTACATGAAAATGAGAACAAGAAACTATGCTATCAGAAAAAGAAAAGAAAAAAATCAGAGTTTAATGAAAAACCGTTCACTTAGTTTCATGAATACTCGAATTGGGTGTTTTTTAAGCAAGGGATGATAAAAAACAGGTAGCTTGTTGATACCAACCCAATCCATAACACTACCATCCTTAATCCTGTCCAAAAAAATTGAAAAAAAAATCAGCTGTATGACAGTTCTCATACAGAATCGTCAGGATTGAAGTGATAGTTCAAAAGGGTCCAGCTGTGTGACCTTAAAGCTCCTGATGGGTGGTCTATTGAAAATCTTGAGTTGTCTCTCTAGCTCCAAGTCTTCTTCCATGGATATGAAGCCTATCTTCCTTCCACCATGAATATACAAAGAAACAAAGATGCCATTGTGCACAAAAAGGAGAAAATCTTCCCTTGTGCTCCAGATTTTACTGATTTTTATAGATACATTGATGAAAACAGAAAATATTGTCACATGGACATACAAAACAGTTTCATAGCTGCTGTGGACTGGCGAGGTTAACAGGACTGCACGTAAAAAACCTGAAATTAAACACTCACTTACTAGGGCAACTGTTGCATCACAGTGGTAACTCTTATAGGTAGCAAATTTCGCTTTCTTTGCGCTGGCAGTTTGAAGTTGATCATCGAGCAATCTTATCAAACTTCAATATCAAATACGTACACTCTATTTAATGCTTTGTCCCCTCTATGCAATGGCACGTCAAGATTTATTTTGTCTTGTAATTCGTGCCTTGCCGACTAATTCCGTGTTTAATACCTCAAATTGATTTTTATAATCAGTTATCAGTTCTAAAGATGATGCGAAACACATCCCTGTGAAAGAAGTTTTGGATAAACTATCTTATTTTTAATCACTCGAAAGATTAAACTAGTCTACTTTTGTTCTTTTGTCATATGATCCTTAAGCCTGTAATTTGACCTATTAATGATCAGCCTGTAATTTAATCAATGTAGATAAAATTTGATTCTCAATCTATTAATATTTTAATTTTTTTTAAATATCATTTGTCTTTTTTTTTATAAACAAATAATTAACTTAACTTTACCCTCCTCATCCAAGCCTTGCAATAATCAATTGGGTTTTAAAACTTAATCAAAATGTATGATCCCTTAAACTAGTGAATCCAAAGTTTAGCCACCATATAACGACAGTTTTACAATGAAAAATCACAAGATCATTGAAGGGCTCTCAGCTTGCATCCATTACTCCATCAATCTTGGGGATCTGAGCAGTTCGAGATAAATAGTTTTGCTCCTTGAAAAGCTTGGCCTTTTCCTCTAACCCTTTTTTAAGGGCACTTGTGGTTGTCAATTATATGAGGTAGGGCTAACAAGGAATAGAAAAATGGGTATTCATGTTTTTCAAATAGGATTGGATTGTTAATTTTGGCCCTATCTTCCTCCCCATCAAGTTGCTTGATCCCCTTATAAGGACATTAGACCTACTAAAATTACTCGAAACATCCTGTGTTTCTCTACCCGAAAACCCTCTCTTAGAAGCTCTTTTTCATCATCTCATCAAGAATCAAATCATGAGAACAGCTTGTAACCCCTTACTCCCACTACTACTTTTCAGCACAATCATGCTATCTTTGCTCCATCCTTCTTCTTGTAGGCATATCAGCCGGGCTCCCCATGAAGAAAAACATCAGCTTAACACCGAGTTCTCCTCCCCACTTCCTCAGCACCAGCCTGCTACTGCTCACACTATGAAACTCAACAAAGATGAGAAGGTCAAGAATCTGTATGCTGCATCTCATAAGCTTGTCCCAGGTGGACCTAATCCACTTCACAATTGAATGGATTTGTCGTTTTTTAAATCTGTTTCCAGGAGAAGTCCAAAGCAGTAGCTTTGGAGACAGAGAATCCGCTTGGTTCCTGGAAAGAATGAAAGATGGCCTCCTCTTTGTAGCTCTTTCATTCTTCCCAGGAACCAAAGTTAGATTGAGCTGTAAAAGTACATGATGTCTTAATTATTTACTGTGCTTAATCGTGTAGTTGTTCAGCTTTTAAGGAAAATGTAAGGTCATTTTTGTTCCTCGTGTGTGTACAGTAATAGGACTACTTGACTGTAAAATTGTAACATGTAAGCTGTGCATCAAAGATTCAAATGATCATGTAATCCAGTCAAAATTAGCCACTGTATGATCAATTATTTTTAGTGAAATGCTTCAAGAAAATTAACCAGAAAATAAGGTACGTGTTGTCTGATGACGAGGCAGCCATTGATCAAAGCATTGATTACTGGGAGTACAGTACTGTAGCCAGTAGGGGCACTGAGGACAAACCACAAACAATAGGCTGGGGTTGACAGCTGACTTTGTAGTTGGAAGTTTCCAACCTTTTTTCTTCTCTTCTTATCCTCGTGTCTTTAATGATTGTTATTTTCGTTCCGTTTCGTCCATATCCTTCCGGTTTAAAATTACAATATTTTTTATATTTTAAAATATTTTATTATCATAATATTTTGAAATTTTAGAGATGTTTCTAATTTTGAGATTATATTTGTTTGACTTTGTGTTTGTATTGTATAATTTAAAGTTAATTTATTTTGAATTTAAATTATACTTGTTAAATTAATATTTTAATTTTTTTCATATATATATATAATTAATTATATATGAACAGTACAATCCTGAAACGGCACGCCAAAACACTTTGAAATTGAAACGTTCTGTTCCAATAGAAAAATCAGAACGGCGACCGGAACACTATACCTCTAAAGTGAATTATGCACGCAGACAAATCTACTTCTTTACAGCCCTGTTTGGAACGCGTCCATGTATCGGCGTTTGGAAACGTGGATGTAACCGAGACCTTACAAAGTGTATTTAGATGCGAGTAAACTCATCTTTGTAAAGTGTATTTTATGGTTAGTTGAACGAGTAAAATTTTAATTGTTAGATTTTTATAAAAAATACATATTTTGATTTAAACTCAAAACTTGTTGTGCTAGTAAACGTTTAGAAAACTTTCTAAATGTATAACTGGAAATATCTTGAGATTGATCACATGGATGGCTAACGGAACATCGAACAGAAAGATTTGAAATCTTCTTATTGAACAGTGTTAAAATTAACCTGACTAGCTAGTTAAACAAAATTAAGGAGTTGTTTAATTCTAATAATTAAGTTCCGTTTCAAGAACACAAGGAAAGCTCAAGGCAGTGAGTACGCAGCTAACAAGATGCATTATAGCAAACCCTAAGATGTATGTATGCTTGTGATCAAGGGAATCTTCTCTCTCATTCTCGACTTTTCTTATTCATATTTGACCAACTTTATTATAGATTAATTCATGTGTCATGCACTGTTCTTTCTTCATCGTCTTGATCAGTTTAGAGATTGTTTGTTTCATTCTTTTCACTGCAGAATCCTATCAGCCATCCTCCTGCCTCTTCAAGATTCCAAATTATGCTTCATCCTTGATAAATCCAACATTACAAACCTGTCACTGCGTTCAATTTTTGAAAATTTTAAAGGGGTTGATCAGTTTCTATGCTATCTTATATGCCTACTTCATGCATGTTCAACAGCAGATTGATACATCAACAGCAGATTGATACACCCTAGCATCACTTCACACGGCAAAAAAAGATGTCCGTTCATTTCATCTCTAGCTGTATCCATCGATCCATGCGTCATAAATAAATTGGCGAAGCAGCAAGCTGATAGATTCCACTTGGATTTATCAGTTTGATAAACAGGAAAGCCGGTCTCCTACTATCTAGTACTGTTTCTTAGTCTATGGTGATCAGGCGATGTAATTTGGCAGCATTTCACTTGGCGTTCTCGGAAGACAACACCATATACAATGCATATTTTATTCTTTTCCAGACAAAAACATTCTACTGTGAGTGATTATGCTATCTGCAATAAGAAACCTGTGGCATGGAGGGTCAACATCGTTAGCAAAATTATTAAATCTAGTGGCATATGCAATCCGTATGGAGCCAGCCTAATTATTCAGGAAAGGTTGTAGACTTCTTTTCAGAAAAATATAAATAATTAAGTGAAAGTCAGACAAAATATTCTGCCAAACATTAGCTCATCGACTGTTTCATTTTGAATTATTTTACATGTTATTGTAGAAATTAAAAAACTTTATATATTTTTCTCAGAAAACTATAAATAAAATAAGTGAAGGCCGTACTTCTGCTATACACAATGTTCTGCTACATAGCGTCTTCCTTTAGGACCACTTCATTTCCATTATGCCTAGTTTGCATCGCTGCTCAGGACGGAATCTGAAAATCTTTCATGTTTAATTAACCTCAGAAAAACTGTACGTTTCCACTATGTTTTGAGAATCAGCTCTGGGAAGTATTTTCGGGGAAAATACGGTCTCGAGTGTCTTTGACTTTAACATACGTTTAAGATGAAATAAAATACAACTAAAGTTGTAAGAGTCTACAGTTTTATTTAGCAGAAATCTCATAAAATCTGGAAAAAATATATGGTTAAATAAATACCATAGATACTCTCCCTTTATGCAAGGAAACTCCTAGGAAATGTACTTTGCGAGTTTAGGTGATTAAGTATAACTCAGGTTGTCTCAAGCTCTTACAAGAGGTGTATGTCCTGACTCGAACTCAAAATCAACTGTGATCGTAAACCTACCATAGATACTCGTACATAACTATAAAACATTCCACCAGCAAAGAAATGAAGTTAAAATTCAAAATTTAAAAGAAGAAAAAAAGGGTCTAAAACCATGATATTACCTTATAAATAATAACCTTCGAAGCTGCCTGGCGACACATACAAACAACAAATCTCCCTTATTCCCTCTGATTTAAAATCAATTTTCCTATCTATCAACCTCTTTAGTCTCTCTATCCCCACCATTCACGTCATGGGAAATAAAAATTCTCAGCTGCTCCTTATTTTCCTGATAGAGTTCCTGGTACTGGTTGACCATGGCACCTCTTGCCGCCATACCCAACGATCTGCTAGCAATAGAGAAACCGAACATTCTTCAATCTTTCTCCAAGCCCTCTCTTCCATCTTTAAGGCTTCAGAATCCAGCACTGACAAGATCAAGGCAGTTCACAGAGTCTCGCGCAGACCTGTTCCTAGTGGACCAAACCCACTTCACAACTGATTGGATCACCAGCAATCCAGTGTATTTCCATTTGTTGATATCTATCTATCTATCTATCTATCTATCTATCTATATATATATAGTTTATGAAATGTTTTTGCAGAATAATCTATACATATTTTCCCTACACGTCCAGTTTTGAGGATTGATAAATTAAAGTGTTTTTTTCTGTCAGTGCTAATTTGGATATCGAAACACAAAAAACAGAAACAGCTAGGATAGAAATTATTTTAAAACTATATTTTTTATTTTATATTAATGATATTATTATTGTGCAAGGCATTGCAAGAGTACTGTTTTACACAGTTAGAATAATGTAGTTGAAGAAGCAGATGATCTGTTTTTCCAGAATTATTGATCTTGTATTGAACTGTTTATCAATAGCAAGTTAAATTATGATATTCCTTCGCACCAAGATTCTCTGGATCATGAACAACTCCTGAATTGTTTTGCTTGCAAACGCGGACAGCCATTATTCCTGGCCTAGCTCCTGTCCTGATCAGTTCATGTACACAAATCACTCCCATCTGCATCCTTACTTCTTTATTTTTGTTCATATTCGTTAAGATCATTGGCTAGCTTAACAAGGGTCCATTGTCAATTGGGAAATTAATCAGATATGCTTCGACATGCTCATCCACAAAACTTCCAAGAACAGCGTTTTATTTTCAACCCTAGAATCCAGATTGCCCCAGGTGCCTTCTGCATCAGATGTTATGAAACTTAGCACAAAGTTTTGATCCATGGAGAAGAGGGCTTTTGTTTTTATTGGAGAATATGATGAAAAGAAAATTAACATGGAGTTCTTATAATAAATCAAGAAGGTGAACGGGGACAGTCAAACGAGACAATCATAAAAAAATCAACCAAAAATATGAGCTCTCTTTCTTCTTCTTTGCATGATTTGTTTTGTTATAAAATAAATTTGTGTACAAATCCACGTAGGCCGTGGCTTTAGTGATATCATCACAATCTTAATTTAATAATAAAAAAAATGCACAATTACGAAAACATTAGTTGACTTTTCCATGTATTATTTAAAAATGCTAATTTTGTATAGCAATCAATTAACTCTCTTGCCTTAAAATCGACGGAAGCATTGCAAGAGAATGGAACCGGTGTAGCTTTGAATTTATTTATTTATCATTTGAAAATAATAAAATTTGACTTCTGGTAGTGCTAAATAGTCAAAACGTTTTTTAATTCAAATGTTGTAATGAAACATCTTTTACAAAAAAAAAAAAAAAAAAAGCTCACTAAAAAATACTTATGTTAATTTATTCATATAAGATCATATATTTCTCATGAGAACATAGTAGAAAAAATGGTTGGGTCAATTTGTAGTCTCTAGCAACGGGCATGAAATTATAAATGATAATAATATTTTTTATAGAAATATTATTGTGAATATGATGAGAATAAATCACAGTTATGCATATGGATATTTAATCAGGTATAAAGAGCCAAATGAAGACGTGAACTTTTTTTTTTTGTTTTAAAGATTTGAATGGACCATTATGAAATTTATGCATAAATCATGATAATTTATAAGTCATTGTCCAAGTCTTCACCATCAAATCATATTATGAGTTGAGTGAGATTGATTATGATAAAATTATTGAATAGACAATAAACATTTACTTGAAAGGAATATATTGAAAGAGAACTTCTATAATACTAAATACATGATAAGACCGTTTGACATATGATACTAAAAAATTATTGTGTCCAAAATCCTATATACTATACTATCTTGAAAATGAAAGTTTTACCGAGTGTAAAACATGTGGACATGCTTGTTATAAACTCATAACTAGAGAAGAATGACTCTTGTTGCATATGGAAAACTTAGATATTTTTTCATCACTTTTTGATTGCAAATGTTATTTATGTCTTAGTATTGAGAATATGACGTATCATTAACATGATGTGGTGGATGGAGTTATGATACACTCATTTGATGGTAAAACTTGGAAACATTTTAAGAGAGTATATCCTTAATTTTCAATGAAATCGAGGAATGTACATATGGGGTTATGTACAACAGATTCAATTCATTTAGATTATTTATTGTTCCTTATTCTTGTTGGCCGATAATACTTATGGTTTATAATTTTCCATCGAGGATATGTATAAGATCAAAGTTTATGTTTTTATCATGGTCATACACGGTCCTAATAATCAGAGGAAAAATATAGATGTTTGTCATTAACTATTGATTGATAAGTTAAAATAGTTATGATCATCCAAAATATAGCTTATAATAACCTAGTTAAGATCCTTCAACCTATCCGGAACTCAGTTTGAAATTGTGACTAGAGTTAATATTGTCTAATAAACCCGATAAAATCGAGTTTATGGTATCTTAAACACTATACCTGAGGGCTTGTGTGGACTAATTAAAGTAATTCAACTATTGGATGCTCATAATTGATTTCAAGCACTTAAACTCTAAAGTTTGACCAACAAATTAAAGCTAGAAGAACTCATCTCGTTGTTGCGATAAAATGACTTATTGTTGAGACAATCAAACTATAATGATTATACATGGAACTCAAACCACACATAAATTATGCATGTGCTATTTCTTATCACCCCTAGTTACAATGATGACTTGTCTCCTCCTCCTCTAGCCCTATGAACTGATAAATTTAGAATAAATATTTTATTTTTATTTAATCTATTCTACTATATTTATCAGAAGAAAAAAAACATGTCTATATTATAGAATATTTTAGATAGTTGAAAAAATATTAAAAAAATATTGATGCAATTAAAAAAGGTCTTTTATTGTAATATGTCATTTTCTCTAGGTGATGATATACCGATATAATAAAATGGGTATTTTTTTTATTGCTCGTTTCCCATCTATAAATACATCGACGGAATAAAAGTTGCAATCAAATTTTTAATAATTAAGTTAAACCCTTGAGCATTAAAACTAAGTCTTTCTTAAACCTGGTTCGATTTTAAAAAAAAAAATTATATTATTTTAATTAATACAACCGAATTTAAATTAACATACCTAAATGAAATTTAAAAAAATTAAACCGACAAGCCAGGGTGGGCCACTGTCCTTTTTACAGTGGCGTGATGATAAATACTGGAACGGATGGCTAAGCTTCGTTACAGTCGTCTCTCACTTAGAAAGTCGACGCTCCCCTAACCTCAAGCCCGCGGGCCCAGAATAACATGTAGGTGAATACTAAAGGCCTGAAGCACATTTTCAGGCCTGAGTCTAGCTACTTGAGGCCCATTAATATGTTTTATTTTAAATTAAAATTGCTTAGATTAAAAATAAATTTAAATAAAATAAAATAATAATATCTTAACATATTCCTAACCAAAAAGCAATCACTGACAGAGTAATTATAGATTAAAATTCTCTATAGTTAATCAAAATCAATTAATTAATGTTTATAGTTTCAAATTAATTAAACAATCACTTGGTCAGCATAAACCATCAAGAAAATGGTTTCCTATCTATTTAAATATTTTTATTCTTCCCTCTCTAGGGTAAAATTATTATTTTTTATTGTAATTATATCAGCTTCTCATTACTGTCAAAATTAACGAGCAATTAGCTGAAATATAAAAAGATAAGATAACTTTTTATACTTCATTAAATGAATCTATTTAACAGTTAACATCAATTACTTAATATACTTTTTAATCCCTAATTGTACACTATTAGTACTGACTAACATAATTAAAAGATAAATAATGAAATTATTGGAAACCTTTTATGATAAATAAACATGTTTAGTAATACGATGTAATAACCTGTTTACACGTGTCCTCTATTCAGATTTAGATTCTCAGAAAACAAAAATCATAAAATGGCTACAATAAAATTCCTGTGATATCCACATAAACTGAAGAATTTAAATGAATATCACACCAACAGCAAACAGGTTAAAAAAGAAAAAGAAATGTAGACATCAATGTTACTCGACGTCACCTTTTAAATTATAAATTATAACTATTAAATTCAACTGAAGGATTAGTTTATGTTAAAAGGGCCTACTTGAATTAATTTATTTTCTTTATTAAAAAATACTATTGTGTTGAAAAAAAATCTAAAAAAAATTATTCGACCGGATTTCACTGGTGTTTAGGAAACTGGAACCCAGGATCAATTCTCTGGGCGTGCCGGAAATATTATAACTAAATTTATTTTCAATGGGATTTTTATTTTTATCTTTTAAATAATCAAATTCAAGCCCGGGATGTAAATGTAAGAAACTGGGGTGTTACCTAAGGTAATACATCAAGACTGGTTAAGAAAGCGAGGACAGTAGACAAAACAAATACTAAAATTGTGATGGGAGGGACAAGTTTTTGCATATGTTTTATAGTCAAATGAGAACATTAGAAGTTCGGCAACACGTGGGATCCTGCAGACACTCATTTTGTCCTGATTTTTCCCATATCCTCCTCCTTTTCGAGCCCCTTGACTCTCAGAAAAACAAAACAGTTATTTATTTATCTAGTACAAGAAAAAAGGGTGGTGGTTGTGGTTCTTTCAGTTGTCGGTGATCGCTGCAGGAAAAAGACAATGGTGGACGAGATGGGGGATCCTAAATCCGATGACTGGTTGCCAGAAGGTTGGAGGGTAGAGGTTAAAGTGAGAAATAATGGTAAAAAAGATAAGGTAATTGGTAACTGTTTGATTTTATTTTTTTAGCTCAAGATTTGGTCTCTCTGTGTTGTTTTCTGCTGTTTTACATATGTAGCTCTGGGTAAAGTTAAGATCTTTGCCTTGTTGTTGATGATGAAACGACCCTTTTGTTTTGTTGTCCATTGCTTTTGGATCTGTAGGGTTTTTGGGTTTTGTTGGTGAGCTTTGTGTAGAAGTAATGGAAGTGAATTTATGTTTTTTTTATATATAAAAAAAGTTTTGCTGAGGTAAGTTAATTTCTAGCTGATGCGGCAATTGTTAATGTTCAGTACTGTTTAGAAATGGAAAGTTTGAATTTAAGTTTGGATATTATGAGATGCATGCCCATTTGCTGTGCGTCTAGAAATTGGTGTGTGAATTTTTTAATGAAAGATTCAAACTTGAGATGTGTTAAGTGAGATGAAGATCAGATTCTGCAAATTGAGGCTCTTTTGTGTTGTTGGTTTGTGATACCATGAAGCATTACAGTAAATTTATTTTTCATGTCGTGACATGGAAATGAATTTTGAAGCTTCTGAAAAGTAAATAGTTGTTGATTCTATTAGATAGGGCCTTAGATCAATTGTCATTTTCCATGGCTTCACTTTGCTTTTGCGCTCCTTTAAGTGGAAGCTAGAAAATAAAAACAAATATAACTCATAGTTGCATTAGGGTTCATTTCTTTTTTAATGATTTTGGAAAGCCATTTACAATGAACAAGATAAGTTTGAACATTTTAATAGCTATACAGAAGATGTTTATTTGATTGTATCATATTATTCGAAAGTATGGAGTATGTGAAGCTACCAAAATGATTCTTGGATCCAGTTGCTAAGAGCTTGCTTTTGTTATGCTTAGTCCCCCGATATTTGCTACTCCTTGTTGAAATGAAAGGGTATTCTTTAGAGTAATGTTAAAAGTCTTTGGGTTACAACATCTTAAATGGTAATGACCTTTTTATTTGTTAACTACTGCCACTTGGCATAGTTTTCTTATGTGAGTTTCACTCGCCTCTTATTTAATGGAGGCATGACCATGTCTTTCAAGATATGATTCTGTTTGTCTTTGATTATCAGTTGAAAGTTATGGCAATAAAGTAACTTAAATCGTGTTCCAGCTGAAAATCTTATCTTAAATCATTGTATTTATTGCAGTTTTACTTTCCTCCCATGGGTGGGTTCAGATTCAACTCCAAGATTGAGGTATCTCGCTATCTCAACAGAAGCCATCCTAAATCTGAAGTAAAGGAAGTGAGCAATGACCAGCGGTCCTCAAACAAGGTCTGAGGAAGCATGCTGGCCTTTTTTTGTTCTAGTTTTCTTGGTTATATTATCAATTTATAGGGGGAAAAAATTTAACCACCAAGCAATCTAGGTTGTAATCGAGAAGACTGTTCCAGAAGGGTTACCTCTGGGATGGACCAAGGAAATCAAAATAACAAAGAAAGGTGGCAGAATCAGAAGAGACTCGGTATGGAACCTGCACTTCCTCTTATGGAAAAACTTCACATGAGCTCCTTGTCCCTCATATGAACATCATCCCTTGTCCACAATCCTCTCATATCGTTTTCTAGAAATACTTGCTTGTCATGTTAACTTCATTTTACATGCTACTCACGCTCTGAAGCTAATGAGTTACTAATATAGCTCAGCCTCTAGGGATTCATATAGTACTTAACTTAACCTTATTTTCTGCAGTCATACACTGACCCTCTAAGTGGATATGTTTTCCGCTCCATGAAAGATGCGCATCGCTACATTGAAAGTGGTGTGGTAGGAAGGATGGCATTCAAGCGAACTCGCAGAGACAACAATGGTGTAGAGTTGGAAGATGATAAAACCTGTGTGGGTGCATCAATAACTAGCTTTTATTTTCACATCTTTATATATTTGGTTAATCAGATATTTTCTTCAATTGCATCCTCGAACCTTTTCCTTGTATAGTTTTATTTAGCAATTGTTTTTTGTTAGTTGGGTCAATCTCTCTTTTGGTCAGTTCAGTCTTAGGATGGCCTATCTATGGTTTGAAATTTGTCAAAATGTCCAATCTGCATTGACCAACCAGAATAATGAAAATACACGCAACCATAATGAGAAGCTTTTATTGGTAAAACAACTGTAACTTATTTAGTCATCTTGACACTTATTTAATCACCATTACCCATCTCCGAAATTGGAATGCTCTTTTGGAATGTGGGTTAGGCAATCACATATAGCTCTGTTATCTTTCTTTCAACGAGTAAATGATTGTTTGGAATTAAAAATGCCTCACCCTTCTCTATTTTCCTTTATAAGACTTGAGTCAAGAAATCTAGTAGCACCAACCTTTTGCCTCTGGCAGTGGAATACTCTTTAGGAGTCTAACTGCTGGTCCAGATAGCTCTATCCCCTTCATATGTATGTATGTCTAAACAGCGGCATAAAAACAGAAAACAGCCTTACTTTTAATTTATAAACCTTTTCTTGCCTCTAAAAAGTTATTGTGCTTCTGTAGTGTCGAAGTGTATTAGCTTTCAGGCAACCCCAATGTGAGTATTCTTTTGAAAAGTGATGGTCTGCAAGCTTCTTCTTTCTAACATGTTTGAGCAGATCCAATTTGTATGTTCTTACTTCTGAAATTGACACTAAGGTGCGAACTACTGTGCTGTGCATGACATCTTGCACTGATTAGCGCTTTTGTTAACATTGATGATTGTTTAACTTTATTTTCTGGTGTTACTTAATTGGAGTGCCAATTGAAACTATTGATTGGATTAGATTTTGTAATCTTCAATTTTTTAACTTTTTTTAGTACGTTTCTTGTAGTCACCAGCTGTAGTTGATAAACTAGATTTGGAAGTCAATGAAACACCGAGTCCAATTACAGGTGACCTGAGCTTGAAGGCATTTGAAACTGCAAAACACGGACAGATACTCAATTCGGCCTCTACAGGAGAGTGCATAATTGTCTCTGAACATGCTTCTGAGCAGAATGAGTCAGTAGCCAAGAAACAAAAGTTGGAAGTCAACAGAACACAAAGTTTAATTACAAGTGGCCAGAGCTTGAAGTCATGCAAAATAGCTGAAGATGAACAGACACTTAACTTGGCCTCTGCAGGAGAATACACAGCTGTCTCTGAGCATGCTTCTGATATGTGTGTCTCCATAGCCAAGAAACAAAAATTGGAAGTCGGTGGAATGCAAAGTCCAATTGTAAGTGACCAGACTTGGAAGTCGTGTGTAATTGCTAAAGATGAACAGATATTTGATTCAGCCTCTAGAGGAGAATGCGCAACAGTCTCTGAGCATACTTCTGATCAGTGTGTGTCTGCAACTAAGAAACAACAATTTGCAGTCGACAGAACACAAAGTTCAATTATGAGTGACCAGAGCATGAAGTCGTGTGAAATTTCTAAGGACGAACAGATACTTGCTTCAGCTTCCACAGGAGAATGCACAACTGTCTCCAAGCATACTTCTATCCAGTGTATGTTCATAAATTTCCTATCCTTGCCTAGAAAATACTGTGTGTAGTTGCTTTCTAACTATTTTTTGTCCTTACTTTTTTCTCATTGCATCTTTCTATAAAGAGTGAGTATAAGGAGATGGAAGGAAGGAGGTTGGGAAAATAGTTCTAATTTTGAGTACTTGATAGTTATTTATAAGAGGAGTTGGATGTGCAATTTCTACAGGATTCCTGAGTGGGGATGAGTTCTGGGGGTTATTACTTTGAATCTGCATATTAAGACCTTGTGATCAGTATGAGCTTTCTTAATGATGCAGGTGGAGTAGGAACTGAATCAAGCAGCTCAGAATTTCCTGAGGATAAGGGTTCCAGCCAAACAGAAGAGAAGTGTGATTCTGTTAAGACTTCATTTGTTGATGATCCTTCCCGAGGTGTTCCAGAGGATAAACTAGTATTGGAAGTTGGGGAGACAAGAAAGGAAATTAAAAGGGCTGGATTAAGAAAATCCAAGAAGAAAAATGATATCAACCTTCCTCGTCGGACCTCAAAGCGTCTTGCTGGCATTCCACTAGCTCCAACACCAGAACTGAAGGCAATAACTCGGGTTCGTCGAGCTGCAGTTGAACAAAGTAATGAGATAATTGCTAGTACAAGTGAGCAGGCTTCCTGTGGTGATCTTGACACTGAGCTGAATACAAAGAATGCATTTGACACTTCCAAAAGCACAGAAATGCCAATGGTGTCAAATGAAAGCGAGCATGGTATTGTGGATATGGAGTATGCTGGAGAGGCAGGATCAGGAAAGGAGGGGGACAAGAAGGATGGATGTGCTGTTGTTTCATCTCTTGGGAAACTCGCTTCTGCAGAACATATTGGAAAAATTGAAACTGCCAATAACAGTGGTGAGAAGCCAGGACTGCCTTTCGACCTGCCACTTGAAGAGTTATGGCAAGACCCATGCATTGCCTTCGCAATAAAAACTCTCACTGGTGCATCTGTTGATTCTGATAGCATTAAAGTGTCACCAGGTTCAAGCAATAATGAATTTGTAGGCATGGCTGCTTTGGACGAGCATGCTGGGAAGGAAGACATTGGGAGTAGTGGAAATCTGTTTGTTCCAGAACATGCTAGAGGGGTTGAAACTAGCAACAAGGCTGACGAGAAGCCAGTATCTCCTCTCAACTTGCCTTTCGCTGATGCGTGGTCAGATCCCTGCATCGAATTTGCAATAAAAACTCTCACAGGTGCCATTCCACTGGACTTTGATGTGGTTCAGGACTGCCTTCCACAGCAAGCTGGCTCATTGCAACAGCAACAGAGTAGTGGCTTCACCTTGCCAAATGTAGGTGAGTTTCGCCAAACTGGATTTTTATGCCAGCAAATCGGCACCTCAGAGAAACCTTCGTTTAATCAAGCAGCTTTGGTAGGGCCTGCATTGCCGCACACTAAACATGTTAATTTAGGATACTCAGCTGGACCTAGTCGACCCCAACATAGTGAAGAGAGAATTAATAAACGTCGAAGATAAGTGGTCCCCTTGTTTTGATTCAATTGTACAGATCGGGAAACTTTTCTGGATGTGATTATAATTTTCAGAACAAGATCATCCAAAGCTCTCTTGTTAGTTGTACCAACTCACTCTTTCACTAATGTAACTGGAATCAGATTTTAACTCAAAAACTGCTGCAACTGTTAGAAAGTTTCAAGTTTAGTTGCCCTTTCTGGTTGCTTGTAATCCATCTTTGTTCTTAGCTTGTAATCCATCTAGTTAAGGAACCATCTCACCTAAAAGTTTAAGCTTGTAATATGATTTATGGTCTCCTGTTAAGAAAATTATTCTGTAACATTTCCACATGCAGAAGTGCTCGTATTTTAGCAGCTAGTCTTGTATGAAATAAAGCTTGCCTTCTGAGTTGGCTCATGTCAAAATAGATGGGACTGTACAGTTTAATGCTAGTAAGCTCCAAAAATATCATTCTATACGAGGCTTTTTAGACCTAGACTAGGTGTAAGAAAGTCATGAAAAGGACTTTGAACAATGAAAAGTATCGAACTGTGGTGATGGTACATGATAATGATATCTACTGATGTTTTGTCTTGTTTTTTTTTAACTGATACCAAGCGATTTACAACCATGGTTGAAACATTGCAGTTGCTGCCTTTACTGGGAACAAAGATAAAGGGTGCGTTGACTAGTCTACGGCAGTCCAGGTTGAAATAACAGCCGTGGATATACTGAATTTTAAGTCCTCGTGTGCCGAAGAAGCGTCGGAGAACTCCACATCCAGGAACTTTAACTTCTCATTTCGTAAATAACATTTAAGATAATGTGTAGACTATATTTTCTCCCCTAGTTTTTTCTTAACTATTTTTTCTTTTGGATTTCTAGTTGCCCTATAAAATGTTATGATTTGTATTGTAAGGGGAAAAAAGTAATTAAAATTGAAAATGATTGGGTTGAACCCTAATCCTTTTGTTTTGTGAAAGGATAGAGTCATGATCAACATGTCCAATAACATAAATTGTGTGCGAGAAGGGCTTACTTTGTATAGGTTGACGAACACTTGATAAAATAAATAAGCTTCTATAATCATTTTTTTCATAAAAAAAAAAAAAAAAAAAAAACACGAGTAGTTTACGGGAAATCAAAATTGCATAATTACTCTCGAATGGAGGTGAGAATTGTTTTTTTAGCGATTTTTTAGATTTTATTTTAATTAATATCTTGAAGCATGCCATAAACAACACAAACATATTTACTTTAGATAGATAAAAACAGAGATATAAAATATATAATTTTAAAATGAATTTATATATTTTCAAAATAATCTATATATATAAGGAAATATATATTATTTATCTTCATTCTCTGTTTATTATGTTTCAAAACAGTAAATAAATGATTGTGTGTATCATAGTTGTTAATTCCGTTCCGTTATGGCCGGAACGTGCCGTTCCGTTCAAAAAAACGAGATAAAACGACGTCGTTTTCGTCTCGGTTTTAATTCCGGTCTGTTCCGGAAATTCTGGCCAAATTCCAGCCGGAACACCTCGGAATCATTCCGAGCGTTCCGTTTCGGCCAAAAAATTCTTCTCAAGAATTTTAATTATTTTTATTAAATTAATATTTTAATTTTTTTTATTTATACATAAAATTCACTGAGCCTAAGAACAGATCCGGTGAGCATGTTTAATATTGACTTCCTAATTTATATTTATAGAGAAAACCCTTTGCCTGGAATCCTATTTAGGCGATGTGGGATATATTTGAAAATTTAAAGCCACAGACTCTAAAGCTATATATATATATATATATATATATATATATATATATATATATATTATAGAAAAATAAAATTGTTGCATCAATTTTGATTTTATAAAAAATAAAAATTATATTTATTTATGTTTTTATTATATAATTTAAAATTAATTTATCTTGAATTTTAATTATGTTTGTTAAATTAATATTTTATTTTTTTCATATATATATATATATATAATTAATTATATATAAACAGTACGACACCGAAACGGCACGCCGGAACGGTCCAAAAACAGAACGGTGACCGGAACGATATTGATAACTATGATGTGTACTTAAGCTGATCCGAAAATACTACTGAGGTACTTAAATAAAAAAAAAAATACTTAAATAAATGAAAAGGAAAAAACCGCCAAAACCCATCCAACTTGCCGCCAATTCGTTGCTGTTATAAACCCGATTTCTTTATTTTGTCCACAACTTGTTTGATGAGATTTCTCACAGCAAGAAGGAACCCAGACTAAAAGCAAAAACAAGAAAATGCAAATCCAGGTGAAGTGTAGCTGTGGAGCGGAGAATTGTCGAGAATGGGTAGTGGTTGAATTACAAGGCACAGTTGAACTTAACCCTTCATTTTTTCAAACCCACCTCCAAAACCTCCAAATTGGTCAGCTTTGCAGACTTTCCTCTTCTTCTCAGGTTCACATTTTAAAAAAATCAGCAAAGCCTGTGTCTTTTCAGTTTCTTTTGATTCTGCAAGTAATTTTCTTAAATGGTTTTGTTTTTTTGTGGAAAAATCTTAACAGATTTGAGCAAGTGATTTTATGATGTGAGTTTTCGTTGTTTTGTTGCAGGAGAGCTATACTTTCACTGTTGGGTATCATGAGTTGACAGGGTCTAGAGTGACATTGAAGAAGCCATTGTTGGTTTTGAAGAAAGTTAAAGGCTTTATGGATGTGGATCAGAGTGATGACAAGGGTGACTTACCGTCGTCTAAAGTTGAGTTGGATGTTATTGGGATTATCAGGCATAAGATCTTGTTTAAGACAAGACCCAAGGCATTAATATCCAGTAAGTTAATACAAGAACATGTTGCTGTTTTATGGTTTGCTCACGTTAATGCTCGAAAAAAGTAAGTGGGGATTGCTTTAATGGAAAACTGTGTTGAAGGGTGCTTGTTATTAAATTTTCATGGCCTTTTGGGTTCTTTCTCATGTTGAAATCTGTCGAATTTGTTGCAATTGAAGCTTAGATTATGCGTTAATTATAGGTGAATTTGTGAGATTCCAATGGAAAGGGGAAGTAGCAGTACTCTTTTAGTCATCGTTTACCATGGATGATCATATTATTTGATGTTTTACTTATGGTGCTTGCTTGGAATTTTGCTGGAGTCTGTCTGAGAATGACTCAGATTGTGGTTGAGAAGTATTGTGCTTTGAGCTATTTCATTGTGTATTCGACTTTGAGGTTTCTGTTGACTAGCCTATTCTTGCTGTTTGTGTAGCTTATCTTTGTTCATTTCTTAAACTTCAGGTCATCACAAGTTTCCCTTGATCTTGTTTTTCAAGTTATTTTCGTTTCGAACAAATTAGTGATTATGTTTTTCTAGACATTTCTTGGTTTTAGCTTTTAAATGCGCTCATTTGTTTTTTGTCCTTTCTATCTGCGAAAGAACTAGTTGTATTAGGCCATTGGCGTATTCTTTCTTATTGTCAATACAATAATATCCTAGGCTTATCATCCCATGATCCCAAGTTTTTCCATTCATTGATTTCAAAACTCGATCCAAGTGCTGCGCATTCCTCTTTTTTTTTTGTCCTACAGAAGTATGAACTTAAAAAACTTAGATCTTTTGTTTTTTTTTATAACAGACTGAATTGTAATCAATATAATCTGTTCTAGATTCAAAAATAGACAAGGAAAGGTAGTCTAAGAACAGGTCGAAATTGCTGCTGGGTTCTTTTTTTGGCTCTTTTACGGTTCTTGAGAATTTGTTACCAGTCTAGATGAGCTGATGAGAGCAGTAGCTAGGATTCTGGCTAATTTGTTTGATGTGGCTGATTAGGGATAATTGTGAAACGAGTGGCTGTATTCATCATCGTGGTTGTTTCGAAGAAAATTATTATTCCTGAATTATATTACGTGCCCCCCTCTGCCTGAATGAGTCTCTCCTGATTTTTTAGTAAATAGTTTTGTTGTCCTGCTGATTTTGTTGATACCTCTTCTGCTCGTTTGCCTTTCTTTTTGAAACTTGTTGTATGGTTGTTCTGTCTTCAAGATATCTGTTCATCTTCATATAACTATTTCTCTGCACAAACTTAACATTTCCTCCTCCCTTTGTCTTTCGTTCCTCCTAGAACTGCAACCATTGGTGAAGGAAAGAGTCAGATCTGAAGATCATGCTGTTCCAAACTAATTGGCGCGCAAGAATTCATGTTGTCCATTTGTAGGCCTTTTCAAGTTGAAGCAAGATGCTATTCTGGTTACCTGTGTAATTGTTCTTGAAAGAAAACCAGCTTAGGATGTAGACTTTCCTTCATAGCTTAGTCACCTTTCATCTGAATTCCAATACATAAATTTTTCAGCATAATAAGAACTAAGACATTCATGAGGTGAGCGTTTTCTGAATATATGATCCCTCAGGCTTACTCAGCCCTCCTGCCTGGATTAATCTGGACAGGGAAAATGGGAACATCAGCCATGCAAAAACCATGGCTAGTGGCTGGCTTATGGGGCAGCCTTCCCTTCTTCAACCCACGACCAATATTAGCTATTGTTTTTCAAATTCCATATATCAATGCTGCTGATTTTCTTAAACTCAATTCTTAGCATTCATTTTGCTCAAACAAAATAGCAAAGCAAACCCCGTCAAGGTTACCTAAGTGTTGAGCAGAACCGTGGAGCTTATTAATATGCTACTCATGAGTGCCATCTCTGTTTGACAGCTCACTGTGTAATGCTAGACTTTCCTCATTGATTAATAGCTGATTTCATTATAAATACAAAATAAAATAGGAAAATAAAGCAAAGAAAGATAGAACCTCGCATCTCTTGTAAGCTTCATCTTACTCCCATCAAGAAAAAAACAAGAGAAACTCCTTAGGATTGAATAGAACTAGGCAAGAAGGCACGCACATTCTATAAATTTGTATCTCTTGAAAAAATCTTGTGGAATCTCAACTGATGAAACAGCAATTAGAATTCTTTGACAAATAGAACAAATGATATCTTGCACTCCTCTAATATCTTTGAATGAGGAAATTAATTTACCTCAGTGATTTTAAAACTTGGTAGTAAAAACATTTCAAGTGGCAAATGTAGCAACATATTACACCAGCAACCTTGGTCACTCTAGCAGATATGGAGTGTTCCCCCTCCTTTGAGTTGCTCCATTGCAGTAAAAGAGTGTGCAGTACACTGAGCATAAATGAGAAGGCTGTGCTGCAGCAGGGGAGGTTGAAAAATAGATTAACTTCTTCATGTAGAATCGAAGTTAATCCTCGTTTATTTACCGCAGCTACAAAACACAGGGCAAAAACTGCATCGGACATGGTCTCTAAGCACTGCGGCCTGTTGTTACACCTGCACGAGCTCTTAACATCTCAGTTCTCTTGCTTCGCTCCATTACCTCCATGAGCCGCTTTACACTTTCTTTGATCCCCATACTGCAATCAAATATCAATCTGTGATATGGTGTTTGGATGCTGAGATTGTTGTCAGATTTCAACATATTATTTTCTGCGCCTCTATTGTTCAGGCAGAAATGAACCTAAAGTTCTAGCATGTACTTACCCATCATATGCTGAAACAGCTTCAAACATGTAAACCCTTTCATCCAACTTCTTAAGGTCTAGATATCGATCAAGCTCATCTGCTGATACAGATTCGGGAAGATCCTGCCATAAAATTTATGTCCAAGAAACAAAAACTTACATTTTGCTTAATTATATGCAAGATAAACAGGCAATATGATGTTAGAGTCGTGGAGGGTCATACCTGCTTGTTTGCTAATATCAAAAGAGGGGCTCCTTGCAAATCATCATGCCTAAGAACTTTTTCTGTTAAAACAATTCAAGGTTTTAGTGCACCATTCCATACCAATAATAAGCTCTTGATTACTATCAAAACTATGGCCACATAATACATCAGCACATTTTACCCCAATTTAACCATAGATTGTCCCTTACCCAAAGCAGATTTCGCATCTTCAAAACGGGATGGGCAAGCAGCATCAATTACATAAATCAAAGCATGTGCCTCTTCAAAATATTTTTCCCAAATTGTCCGAAGACCAGGCTGGCAAGAGAAATGTATAAAAGATATTTCAAACATTGAGCATGTTGCATATACAGCATTACACATCATATAAAACCGAAAACCAAAGAATATAATCACTCATCTAATTGAAATCTCATGTTATGTATACTATTTCTCACATAAAAGTTGTAGTAACACCTAGAGAGATCTTATGCATAATTTTCTTTTAATTGACACAATAAGCATGACATAATTTATAACCACGAGTATTTTTATGATACATAAGACCAAGGGTTTTAAATTTGATTCAAAGCCTGTTGTTCAGCAGAGTGCCTCCATTGCAATGGAATTGGCACTAACACAACTAAGTAAAAAGCACTCAAGCTTTGCCAAGGAAAAGAAAACCCGACCTGTGTAGATTTTAGATAGTTTCAGAAAGGTGATAATTTTTTATGAACTTCACATACCTGACCTCCTAGATCCCAAAACACCAGTTTTGAATTTTCCACTTCAATACGACCAATATTAAGTCCAACAGTGGGAACAATTCGATCAGGAGGGAGGCCTTCCAAGTTTGAGTATACTGACTTCAATTTCTCCAGCAATGTCTACCAATTCACAGACAAAAGTTGACAATAAGTGAACTTTCTGGCAGCTATAGATAAATGAAGAGAGCGACTCTGTAAAGCTTGTGATGGATTCAACTATCAAGGTAAAAGAAAAGCATTACCGTCTTCCCAGACTTGTCAATTCCAAGAATGAGCACATGAAACTCTGTCTTACTAAACATATACTTCCAAAGGCCATAAAACAACGAGAACATCTCTGTTGTTTAATCTTATCAATCAGTCGTTCCTTCTAATATTCAAGTCTTAGAATCTTAGAAGGAACAAACTTCAAAATTCTAAATAGATTCCACTCCTGATCGCTGATTAACAATCCTGAAATACAATGAGAAACAATCCACATTACAGAGAATTCCAGCTCAATCTACTTCATCCAAATACCTTATCTATCTGTATACTCGCTGATCATTTGACTTAGGTTTCTAACACCACTAAAAGTTATTGAACGCGCAATCAAACATCACTGTTGAGTGTTGACAAACACAAAATTCGGCAGACAACTAACCTTTCCACTACCCACTCTCCATTTGCTCATATTGGCAACTAACAGTCCCCTAATCTCTGCGCATGCCATCATTGCAATTGTCAAAAAAAAGTGGCTATCTAATCAAATCAAATCACATTCCCGTTTTCTTTTTATTACATAACTAAAAATCTAAAATTCCATCTTCAAAAACCAGAAAGATAGATTAAAATCACGATCTAGATTTGAAAACACTAACAAGAAACTGAGTCACGTGTAAATCTCAAGTTCCCACCATAAAAACCATCAAAGTGAAAGTGGCCAACAGTCAAAATCAAACACAAGCTTGAAAATTGAGAGAAACCCAGTTGCTTTTTGAAATTGAGAATCACAGACATGACAAAAAAAATTGTTATACAAAAAATCAAAGGCACATGGATGTAAGAGTAAAGAATCTTACAGTTTGGTGACAACTGAAACAGAGAATAATAATAAAGTGTTGTGGTTGCTGCTGCTCTGTTCTGCTCCTGCTCAAATCTACATGTTATTTCAGAGCTTGTTTCCATCTTTTTTATTTTGTTTATTTTTAGGTTATTTATTTATTCAATAATCTTAGGTCATGTTTGGATGGTTAAAAAGAAGGGATCATCAAAAGTCAAAACCGATAAAAATAGAAGTTCTTCTGTTTAAAAAAATATTAAGATTATATTGTTTTATTTTTTATATTAATATATTAAAAAAAAAAAAAAAAAACTGATAAAGATAAGGACAGGGTAGTTTTGGAAACAAAGAGAGAGTTGAAAGATAATAAAAAACAAAGCAAAATCTGAAACGAGCAATCAAAAAATTGCTAGCAAAACAGAAGTCATCAGAACATTTCACAAACAGGTACCGATCATCTTCTCTTTCTCTCATTTTTCTTTTCAATTTATTATTATAATCACCTCTATTAATTTCTTTGGAATAATTACCTTATTTTATTGATTGATTCCCATTAAGTTTACATAATCCATGCACAATCTGTCATTTTTCCTAAAACCAGAAAGAAATTTTGGATTTTTTGTATGTTTTTTAATTCTAATGATCTGTTTTATTATTTAAGTGTGTGTTTAATCTGATTTTATCTAGAATTTGACAAATCTCTTTGTCTTTGTCGAATCAGGTCAATCTGCATCTGTTTCATAGCTACCACGAAGATGAAGTAATTTGGTGTTCAGTTTCCTTTTGTTTGCATTCTCGCTTGCTAGTATCCTCAATTTTATTGAATGAACAAAAAATGACTTTTCCTTTCTGTAGTTATCTTTCGATGTTTGTATTATGATTGTAAAATGATAGGAATCAGCATGTTCTTATTTAAAGAAAAATGGGTTTTGGGTTTTCTCTTTCATGATTATAGAATACAGTTTGTGGGAGTTGTTTATGTAGAGTATTATTATTCGTAGGTTCTTTGTAAATTGCTGTATTTTGATTGCTCGTGAGAGAAATTGGGTTTTCCTGTTTGTTTTTTTCTTAATGATTTATACTGTCTTTTCAGTGTAGTTTACATGTATGTTTTTATTTAGCTGTGAGTTGCTGTAATATTTGTGTTCCTGTTGTTCATATTTATGGGGGTGATGACAGGGGAGTAAAATGGAACGAGGATAATCTTGGGGAAATTGAAGCAAATAAGCCTGTGAGGCAGAAAATCACTGAACCCAAGACCCCGTATCACCCCATGATTGATGTCGATGATGGTATGTTGGTCTCTCTCCGTTTTGCAATGCCTGTATTTTCTTAGCATTTGAGTGTCCATCAATAGTAAAGTAGTGTTTTGCTGGTGTTAACTCTCAAGAGTACCTATATGTTGGAGTCAAGCCTTTATAAATTGAGTTTTGCCTAATATTTCCCAAATTTTGGTTTGAATTTTCTTTTTGACTACTGGGTACTGCATAAAGCTTTTTCACTAGATTTTCTGCTTTAAAAGATTGGATAGAATTCCCTGTATGCTCTTTGATTTTTGTTGGTAAAATATGCCATCTTCCTAGACACTAGCCGAAGGTTATATGCTGTTTTTTTTTTCTTTTTTCCTATCGTAGATTCACTTTCTCCAAGGAGGGGCAGCTTTAATGAGGTTGTTGAGGATGCAATGCGTGCAGAAGAGCTGCGGTCTGCATTGGATATTATGGCATCCTCTAGTACAAACACAACTCGACAATCTGGTGGTTGGACATCATCCGAGGATGAGGTTGATCCTATGGAGCAAGATGAAGAAGGTCCATCATTGCATCTTTGCTCTTAAGTTTAAGCTTTTTCTTTTTACTTTAAACTTAAATTCATAGATTGTATAGACAACCATACAATCTTTGAATCAGCATTGTATTATTTCTTTCACTATTGTACTGGCATGCCATTATCCAGTTTTGATCCCATGAAAGTGGGATTCTGTGAGAGAAGTCTGTTCTGCATTTTTGCATGAAGTGACTGCTCTGAATGCTAGTGACTGCTCTGAATGCTTGACCCTGCTCCCTTGTGGTTGCAACTTGCGAGAATTTAGCTTTGTACCAATCATTTTTATCATGTATATTAATTTCATGGGAAGGATCTGTGAAGAAACAGAAAGTATCAGATGCTTTTTTATCTCTTTTTTTACCTCATAATCTTCTGTTTAACAGACAAATTTTAGACTCCATCATTCATCTCATCAGCATCTGAAGGATGTATACGTAGTTCACACATGAGTTCTCTTTGGTTAGGGTTTCGCCTTCACCATTGTATATAACTATGATTTTCTTTGAAGCTTAAATATCCCTGATTCATGTGCTTGTGGGCAGGGTTGTTTGCACTTTCCCTTTGTGCAAAATCTTTGCTATCTTTTTGGCTCTCTTAGTATGTATATTTCTGCAAGCGCCTCTCCTTGCTCAAGACTACCGATCTCTTCATGCAGCCAAGATAATAATAATAATAATATATATATATATATAAAGCAATTCATGTCTCCCGGTATTTTCTTTTCCCTCTAATGTAGTTCTAATAGTTCTGCTTTTATCAGTTCATTTCCCAGCATGATTTTGATGGACTTTCTTTGTTCCTCCGTTGTCAGATTCTGAAACAGGTAGAAGTTCAAGTTTCAGGGAGCTTAGACGAGCACATTATGATGAGTTTCGGAAAGTGAAGGAACTAAGGCGGAAGGGTTCTTTCCTAGAGGATGAAGATGATGGAGAGAATGTTGATGAGAAGGAGGGCACTTCATCATTAACTGCTGGTGTGAGGGATATAGGGATTGAAGAAGGTACTGCGAGTTCACATAAAAAGACTTCACATAAAAAGTCTTCACCTCCAGCTAATGGGGTTTAGAGGCTATTAAACCAATTTGACACTTGAGAAGCTGACTGTTTTGGCACTTCCATGGTATTTTGTTGCAAAACAAGATGTATTTTACCTTATCTCAAAAACAAAGATGTAACCTTTCCTGATTTGTATGTTTTCATGTGTGATTTTACTTGCAATTTGTAAATAGATTTTGTGCCTTGCATTGTCAACTGTCATGAGACAACTTTTTTGTTGCAGCCACTTGTTCTCCTCCAATGGGAAAAACATGTGTTTTCTCTTATGGATTATTGAATCTTTTGTTTCTGTTGGCTATGGTATTACTTAGTGTATATTATCTTGTAAAGTGCAAAGGATGAGCTCAACTGACTTTTTTTCAGCTGTTTATGAGAAGGTCAAAGTTGCCCTAATCCTTTATGGGCAGCTTTGCTCGACATTGTTTTTTTATACATTACATGGCTGAAAATTCAGCAAGTGAAAACTGAGTTTTAGTATCAGATAATAATTAAATCCTGATATATATATATTATTTTGAGCTGTAATTTTTTTTCAAATAAATATTATTTTTTAATATATATTTTTTGTTCAAACAAAAAAGAGAAGCAAATTATCAAACTGGTGGCACTCCCAACTGAGAGTAACCTATGTGGTAACTCCCATGTTAGGGTGCTTGTCCTTGCAATTGGAAGCTGCTTATGGGCCGTCCATTTTCCTTACTCTGTTCACTTCCTCGCTCAATCCAGTCCATACACCCTTCCTGTTAAAAAGATATCTTTTTTTTTTTTTTCTGAAACAATTCAAAAATGGTGGATTAAAAAGGCTCCTGCTAGATATCCCTTCATCATATTCTGTACGGCGACAAAACAAGAATCAAAAGCCAAAAAAACGGCAGCAGAAAACAATGGGGAGCGAAACCCCTTCAATGTCCTCTCTGGCCTCGCAAATATGCAATCATATAGCCTCCATCTTTGCCAAACCCACTGACCCCCGCCCACCACCGTTAGACCTCATGGTCACCACTCTCACTTCCACGGCGGCCCAAAACGGTCGTGTCTTCCTCTACGGGGTTGGTAGGGAGGGCCTGATGCTCAAGGCTCTCTGCATGAGGCTGTCTCACCTTGGCATCTCTACCCACTTTGTCTTTGACATGACGGCCCCGCCAATCACTTCAAATGACCTCCTCGTAGCCTCTGCTGGACCTGGAGGATTCTCTACTGTCGATGCTCTATGCTCGCTCGCAAGATCTCATGGTGCTACGGTGCTGCTGCTGACTGCTCAGCCTGAGACAGGATCCTGTGTGAAGCACGCTAGTGTGGTTTGTTATGTGCCGGCACAGACCATGGCTGATGATAAGGGCGACGGCGATGGCGACGGCGATGGCGAGGAAGAGAAATCTAGGCCTTTAATGCCTATGGGAAGTGTTTATGAGGGGGCCTTGTTTGTGCTCTTTGAAATGGTTGTTTACAAGTTAGGGGAGGCTTTAGGACAGAGCCCCGAGGCCATTCGATCTCGCCATACCAACCTTGAATGAAAAAAATAGTGAATTGGGTGGTGTTTTAGGGATCGAGTGTTTTCTAATTTAAGAAATTACAGCATAATTAATGAATGTTGTAAGAGAAAACAAGTATTGGAGGTTTGCTTCCCTTTTCACTACCATCTAGACCCTTTTCATATGCATTTTATTTCTCTCTGTTTCGAGACTGCTAGCTTGTTTTCGGAGCATTTGCAGAAGAGCTAATTAAGAACCCATTAGTTAGTTTATACTGCAAAACAATACGGTCATGCGAGTGGGAAAAGGGTTCTTATTAGCTTGGATTGCACTTGCTATGGAAGGAGGGCATTGAGCCAGAACTCAAGAGCATGGTTTCGATGGATAGACTAGCTAGGTCTCAGCCCAGTTATGACACCCCACTTCAAGCCCTCGCCTGTAGTTCCATGGCAGATCTCTCCCTCATGCATGTCTTCAAGTACAAACAAGCACAGCCCTACATTTCCGTACTCACCCTAGCAAGTTTCTCTTCTTTCAACCAAATTTCGATTGTAACTCGTCAAGAATTGCTCGCCTTCCGCCTTGTACAGCCCAAGATAACGAGTTCCGATCACTTAAACCACCACCAGTTGGGGTAGAAAGCTTCCTGTAGAGCCGCTGCAGCGTTAATGGCTATCAGTTTAGGCACATCGATCCTCTGATAAATGGATCAATAGCTGCATTTCGCCAACGTGGTCCTCGATTGCCTGCTCCGAGTCAAAAATCATAATCTGTGCTGCAGAAACGAGTTGGAATATAGGCTTATCTTCATTAGGAGAATGAAAAGTATTTGTGTTTAATATCTTCATTATTTCTTTTGAGGATCGATATTGTTTTACAGTTTCTTTTCAGCAATTTTGTTTCTACGAGTAGTTTGTGGTTTGTTCTAATTATAAATTTAAATACATTTAACTAATAACACTATGATTTTTTTTATATGCCACTAAATTTCTATCTTGAATCTTAGTTTAAAAGAAAACAATTATAATTTATGTTTTTTTAACCACAACGGTGCTACCGTAATATTTAACAGAAACTAAGACTGGAATGAAATATCATGTGATACTTTGCTGCTTCTATTTTCTTAATAACTATTATTATTTAGGGTTTATCCTGCTCCTGCCTCACTTTCTGCAGGTTCTTCGCGAACAGTGTCTGAGTCGGGAGCATTTTCTGAAATGCAGCAAAATCACGTCGTCTGTCTAACTTTCTCTGTGAAGAGTCGATCCGCCTCCCATGGCGGATCATGGATGAGGTGCTATCATCTCTTCAAAGTCATCACCATGTTCATGGAGCAGCATCCATGCATGGAAATTACAAACACAATAAAGGGCGTGGAGTTTCCACTGTAGCCCCCCTCACAGTCCATTGTGGACCGGAGCAGTGCAGGGGCGCTTTTGGCCCTCGGGCGCGCGGCGAAGAGAGGCTAGGCAGCGGGGCTAATCTCGGTTTTTCCATTTGATTTTCTTTTTTTTTTAAATATTTATTTGTGAACAGTGTATTGACGATTTCGTCCCCGGTAATAGGACAAAAACAGGCATCCGGTTGAGGGGCACCGGCGTCATTGCGCGCGGTCGGACCGGCCCGATCCGGTCCGGCCCGCCGCAACTTTTTCTTTTTTTTATTATTTTCTGAAATGGATAAATACGGTTTTAGCCCCTAATAAGACAAAAACCATGAATTGGGTGCAGGGGTGGAACGGTAATTGGCTCTATTTTTCGGATTCTTTATTTAGCGTCTGTCAGGGCGTGTGGCGCACGCGCCAAGCGGTTTGCCGCCTCACGCCCTGTTCAAGTGGCGCGTGCAGCCTCCTACGGTGGACGGAAATTGTCAACCGGAGGCCAGAACGATGCGCCACCGTGTGTTCTTCCTCCCGCGGGGGTGCGTGTAGCCACCAGATGTCCGTGGACGCGGCGGAGGCCGGTTGAAGCCGGCGGCCACGTTTCTCTCTCTCCTGCACGTCAATGTGCAGGAGAGTCCCCCATGTATTTTTACTTTGCACTTCGGTCCCTCGACTTTGAATTTCGTTTTTGATCCTCATTTCTATTATATAAGTTTTGATTTTGTTCGATTGGGTCCTCCGATTTGAATTGATTGAATGTCAAAGTTTCACTTCGGTCCTTCAACTTTCAATTTCCGGATTGGCTGTATGTCAGTCAATCAATTCGGTATAAAAGTTCCGTTTTTTGCAATTTTGTCCTCTGATTTCAATTGAGAATAAATGTAATTTGCATGTCAGCCCTTTGACTTTTAATTTTTTAATTTCAGCCATTTATATTTGTTTTTCATTTAAGTCCTTATACTTTTATTTTTTTATATTTCTAGAATAATCCCTACTTTTGTCCATGTTTATATAAAAGTGTATTTAACACAATAATAATAATAATAATAATAATAATAATAATAATAATAGTAATAATAGTAATAGTAATAGTAATAGTAATAGTAATAGTTATAGTAATAGTCATAATAGTAATAGTAATAATAGTAATAGTAATAATAATAATAATAATAATAATAATAATAATGACTTAATTATTTTTTGTTCTTACTCTTCTGTGTTTTTTTTCTTTCTCCCGATAATTTGATAATATTTTTTTTCCGGTTATAGCAATAATAATTGTTTTTGTTTTTTTTATCTTTTGTTAAAATTTCTTGCATGTTTTTAGTCTTTCATTGTTTTTTTCCTTTCATTATTAACATAATAATAATAATATTAATAATAATAATAATAATAATAATTAAATTGTTTTGCGTGCTTGCTCTTTCTTTAATGTTCTTTTTCTCTCCGGATAATTTCATAATTTGTTTTTGACAGTAATAACAATAATAGTTTTTTTTTTTTAATCTTTTGTTAAAGTTTATAAGATGTTTTTAGGCTTTCATTTATTTTTGTTTCTTTCATTATGAACATAATAATAATAATAATAATAATAATAATAATAATAATAATAATAGTGATTATTATTAATATTATAATAATAGTGATTATGTATTCTATTATTATAATAATAGTGATTATTTATTCTTTCATAATAATAATAATAATAATAATAATAATAATAATAATTTTTTAATTGGTTTTTCTTGCTTGCTGTTTTGTTCATGCTTTTTATTTTTTTCCCTCAGTATAATTTAATAATTTTTGTTGTTTTTATTCTAGCGGCAATAATAATTTTAAATGTTAAGACTCCGATATTGCTATTTCCCTATTTTTTCTCTGTCTATTAATTGATTTTTTGAATTTTATTATCTGCACAATAATGATTTCAGTAATTTATTTTTTTTCTTTTTCAAATATGTTGCTCTTTTTTTTAATGTTAGTGCGCGCCCTTTTGTGATCGTTTATGACGCAATACCTATATTCTAAAAAATATAATCTATGCTTACGTGACAAACTCAACTCAAAATTTTAAACATTTTATCTTTTAATCTATAATTTTTATTTACTTATATCTTATAAATTTATCGTTGTACATTTAATTATGTTAAATTATATACAAAAAATACCCACGGCAACGCGCGGGCAATTATCTAGTGGATTAATAAGGAATGTTGTTTAGTCGGAAGGGAATTTTCAATTATTCATATTTTTATATATAAAAAAAATCATTTACTTTAATTTAAAAAAACTTGTTAGTAATAACCGCTGCTCCAGTCTATCATGTTCGCCCATGATCACGAGGTTAGAAGTGAAATCGAGTGAATTGCCAGATGAACATCACCACATGGCAGTCTGTGATTCGTGTAGGCATCGAGCCCCACGTGCATGAGGATTTCCATCACGTGGTCTTGTAATAGCCAAGGCAAAAATCAAAGAGCTTGGACTTTGCAGGCTCGTGTCTCTGGCTCAACAGACCGCTAATCTTAAGCTGTGGGCTGATGTTTGAATATGATTAAACAGCCTCATGCCATGAAAATTCTCTTCGCATTCATCGTTAAAAAAAGGCCCAAAATTATATCTTAATTGCTGTCGTGTCATTTAAATATTGCCCAGATATTCTTCAATTCGCTAATTTGGACATACTTTAGGAGATAGTATCTTCTTTTAAATTTCTTTATTTGACTTCTTTCTCAATCCCTTTCAGTTTTTTAGCCCCCGACTTACAAGATTCAACTTCCTGGTTACCTATTACATCCTTTCATGTTCCTAATTCCAAGTTTTTTTATTTATTTTAGATATTTTCTCAATATATATATATATATATATAGAGTATTTTACATATGAACAAGGTATTATGTTTGACATTACGTTTTAAAAGTGTTTTTGAAAAAATTTAAAAAATATATATTTTTATTTTTTATTTTATTTTTTTAATATTTTCGGATATCAAAAATAATTTTTTTAAATAAAAAAAATATTTTAATATATTTATAAAAAAAAACAATTTTAAAAAACAAACTAAACCTCTGTTTCAAACTGTCGCTGTATAAAATTCCCAGCAAACTAATAATCGCCGAATGAAAAGTCAACATTAAAGAGTTTGACCATGAGAAGAAGGTCAGAAGTGTAAATTAGAAGAGGAAACGAGGGTCATAACATAAACACAAACAAAAAAAAAATCAAACCCACCAGGAGCATACCCTAAAACACCAATATTAGATTTTTATGCAAAGGATTCTTTCTTGCCGCCCAAAAATATCTCTCCTTTTCGGTTCCAAGCCTTTGATCTTTTTGCCCCCCAGATATTTTCCCTTACACGCTCCGTCTGTTCCACCCACCGCCTCGACTACCCTAAAAGCAACCGTACTCTCCCTCTCCCTCTCTTTTTTTCTTCAAAAACACATAATAATAATAATAATAATAATAATAAAAATAATAATAATAATTCAACTAATTAACTAGTTTTCTTGATTGGGATTATTGCATTGTTGGTATACTGATTTTTCATTTTTTATTTGGTTGTGTTCATGAATTTGAATTCTTTTTATTCGAGCGCATCAATTAAAATTATTTATTTATTAACTAAATATAATATTATTTTGAAAGGAATGTTTCTTATATAAAAAAACCTTGAGTTTGAAATTAGTTGGTGGATTTAGATTATTTTAAACTCTAAGAAAAATAAATATAATTCAAATAATTAATGAGGTTTAGATGGAAGCACCATCAATAAAACCATACAAGTAAACTATGAAAACAAATCATATAAAGATAATTCAAAGATGGAATTAATTGCATTCCACAATGCCTAATTAATATTAAATAATAATAATAATAATAATAAAGGTAAAATTAAAATACAATTACATAAACAAGATCTATAAAGATATGTGTTTCATTAAAAATTAATTGGGGATTAAATTATATAGAGTTATACGAGCTAGAACTTGAACGAATACTCTATTTATTATAATTTATAATTATAATACACGTGTTCATTTAGGAAAGCGAGTACAAGCTCTAGTGTCAACAAGCGTAGCCGCACGGAGAGCTCTTAAAGAATAAAAGGCCACCCTATATACCACGAGCTCTATATATCAAGGCATGAAACCACTGGCGAAACCCCAAAAATCACTTGAAAATTGCAACTGCAGCAAGAGAAAGTCCCACCCACAAATCCTTTTCCCGGCCAGTTACCCCAACAAGCTGATTTCCCCGGTGGCATGGAAACTAACATGTCCAGCAACAGCAACAAAACTGAACATAACTGGACAAATGAGGAACACCTGCACTTCCTGAAATCAATGGAGGCATCGTTTGTCCGTACAATGCTCGAAAACAATACCCCTCTCCTACGTCTCGACCGGTACTTGCCGGACAGTTCAGAGTCAACTCTTGATCTGAAATCACAGAGAAAGAAGAAACATGGCACCCCAGGTAAAAATAAAACACCCTCTGGTTTGTTAGCTGCACCCGAGGTGCATTTTAGCAATCACCCTTTTGTGATTTTTTAAGGGTCTTGATCAAGGTTAATCATGGTTTGTTTGTTTTGTTTTGTTTTAACTACCGGTGTAATCTTGACTTCTTTTTTTAAGGTCATTTACCGTTTACTCGCTGGAGTTGATGATCATTGATCAACCATGCTTTGCTCCATATCATGTTTTGTGATCATGTTGCGTTAGATAATGAGAGTTTCTTAATTAAATAGATATGCAATTGGATTAATTTATGAGTAAATGATGGAATGTAAACAATGGGGATGGTCATGAAAGTGGTCAAAGAAGGATATGAACTTGAATGATTTCAAAAGAAAATACTTCACCAGATTAAGCCGATAAAGATTGATTGGTTCACTACTAAGATACGGGAAAAGGATTTTCCGTTGCTAAATCTGTTCTTGATTTTTTTTTAAAAACCATGTATACACATTTCGTTGTTAAATCAGCAAATGAATTGTTCCGTTGCTAAAATCTTATGCTAATAGCCATTTTTAGCTGTGGTTTGTCTAAGATTCCGGAATCAAAAGAAAATGTTGCTTGGTTGGAGAGAAAGGGGGGGGGATTTTTGGAGAGAACTCATCAATTGAAATGGTATAATAGGGTGTAGAAAGATGGAATAAACTGAGCGCTGAAGGTGGAAATTAAATGTGTGGTTTGACAGACGGTGCTCTAAAACAAGGAAAATGTATCGAATATGTCTTGGAAGATATTTGTTGGGATGTTAGATTCATCGATAACTGCCTTTTATGTTCTTTTTATGCACTTTTGGAGAGTTACTTATATTCTATATGTATATACTGGGTTTAGATATTGTTGGTCCATCAAGAACAAGAATGGAGGGTAGAGTTGATAAGAGATCAACAAGGAGGTTTCCATCCAACCATAAGCATTATGATCCTTCGCAAGATCAGGTTGGTGACACTCAATTGCTAACATGTGAAGAAAGATAATGGTTTCTTCTTGCTATGTATTTTGCAGTGTTTTGACTATTTGATCGTGTGTTCAGATGGATAGAAATAATCCTACCCTGACCCCACTTGAGATTAATGTTCTATCAAAATCATGCTGATGAGCTGTTTTTGTGTCCCTACAGGTGGTCCCACAGGCTGATATCAGAACTAATGATAAAGATGAATGATAAAGATGAAAGAGACCTTCCTAATGTAGCGGTTGCACCGCCCATGGCTCCAGCCAACTGATGAAAAAAGATTCTTCTTGTAGTGGTGGTCTCTTTTCTTTTCCATGTTATGGTTTTCCCCCCCCCTCTGTTTACTAGTAGCAGCAGCTTGTTGTAATATTAGTGTAGCATTAATGCATGATTTGTGGGGCATTGCCGTGTCATTACTGTTGCTGGAATTAGCTACTGATTAATTAATATACAAGACGAGGGCCATTTCATGACTAATTTGTACATCGGTTGCTTCATATATATATATATTTATATGTATATTGTATGATTATGGGTGTGTCAATATCCTCGGCAGCCTGTAGGATCACGACAACGCTTCTTGACTTTGTTTTAGTTTGTTGATTGAGTATTCGTCCAGAATGCAAAGATATTTTATGGTTGGACAGAGATTGTTTTCAGGCTGTTAATTAATTGTATATATTGTGTAATTTCCTTTCCTTCGAGTATAATATATATACTTTAATAGTAAAAGATGAGGAGTGGATGTAAAAGGGGATAGAGACAGGAGACAAGGAGACTGATATCAATCTTCGACACCTTATTCCAACCTTATCTTTATGACAGAGGTGGTTGCCTGATCTTTTCATAAAATAATGCACGTCCAGCTAGCTGCTGGTGAAGTTTTCCAGGCAAACAGTCATGTGTTTTGAGTTCTGCTCATCAAATTGCGACCGCCGATCATGATCATTCATTTTGGGGTCGCATGTACGGCGGTTCTCGAGCGGTGAAAATGAACAGAGGCTTGAAAGCGCCGCAGAGAGCCGAGTTCTTAATTTGCATATGAACTGACACCGTTTCACAATTCAGAAACCAAATTGGATATTTTTGCCTCCCCGGCTAGCTAGCAGGCTAGGTTTTCCATCGCATCACTAGTTGCACGTGCTGCTTTTGTGGAGGTTAATCATGCGGGTGTCTGAAGGGAAGCAAGTCACGTGGCTGATTCATTATGGCAAGTAGAAGATGATGAGTTCTTTGCTTGCATGGTCTTATCTCTTCAGGTTTCGAGGCAGGCATGGCTTCCATGGTTCCACCTCAGGATTAATAAAGATGGACGAGAGCATGCAGTCCTTTCCAAGTATTGTTGACTTTCCAAGTGTTGTTGACTTCAAGGCTTGCATCGAGAATCACCCCTTGTTTTGCTACAACGAGCTGCAGAAACACAGATATTCACCCTAATCTGATAAAAGAAAAACATTTGTTCGAGTGAAACGGAAGTGTTGATCAAGAAAAATAGACAAACATTGGTTTTAAATGATCATGCATGGAGTGGAAAGAAATGGAGAATGGCATGATCATGCGTGGTGTTTTATAGCTTTGATGAAACCATTAAAAATACAAGAAATATAACCAAGTTTATATATAATCATGCAAGGGTTTTAGTTTTGATGAGGAAAGAATTTACTAATCAAAATGATTTATGTCGTCCTGACATAACACGGTTTGCTACATATTTTTTAATCATTCAATGTTTATTTAAGTTTAAAAATAAGCTTTGACAAATATTTATTTGCACGAAATGGGTTGAATTAGGTCACGGTGAAAGTCGAGTTGAAAAGGAAATTGTTGCTATAGTTTTACAAGATAAAGACTTTTAGCTGAGATGTGAACATTTAGTTAAAGTTAGCGAGCTTTTAGTACGAGCTCTTAGGTTAGCAGACAGTGAAGAAAAACCATCAATAGATTATTTAGATGAGGCAATAGATAAAGCAAAAGAAGTCATCAAGACAAGGTTAAAAAATAGAGTATCTCAATATGGACCATATATTTAGGTAATTGATGCTGGTTGAGATAAGCAATTTCATAGTTTGCAATTTGAATTCTTAGTCAATATTGTAGTGCAACTGGGTGTGAAAGAAATTGGAGTGTTTGAATTCATCCATTCCAAAAGGCGAAATAAGCTTGAGCACAAGAGATTAAATGATTTAATATTTGTTCGTTATAATCTAAGGATTCAACAGAAATAAAATATCAATGCTATTATATTAATAATAATATTGAAAATAATAATTATTTTCTATGACATTGATATTAATTTTTTAATTTCTTTCACGTTTATTCTTTGTAGAAATTTGAGCAAAACAAAGAGATGTTTTAAATCCTATTAACCCTGATAACATTGATCTATTGAATGAATGGACTTGTGACGAACCCAATCCTCTTGATGGAGAGGATACAAGTTGAGAGATTATTGAAGCACCATTGTCTTTAAATTTAAAAGATGAAGAGACATGTTTTGATGACGAGAATGAGCTTGGTGGAAATGATCAACTATTGGAATGTCTAGTTGATGATTTTCCTTACATTTCACCGCAAGATCAAGATCCTTATTTTTATATTAATGATGTAGAAAATATTTGATTTATATTTTTTTATTTTAGAACATTCTACTTTCATAATATTTTAGAATTTTAGAAATGTCTCTAATTTTGAGATTATGTTTGTTTGACTTTGTGTTTATATTGTATGATTTAATGTTAATTTATCTTGAATTTTAATTATATTTGTTAAATCAATATTTTAATTTTTTTAACATATAGAATCAATTAATTATATACGACCGAAACGACACGCCAAAATACTCTAAAAACAAAACATCAACCGAAACATAATTAATAATCTAAAATATCTTGTTAGTTCCATCATATAATTCCTGCGGAATAAAGACTTGTTCCGGCAACCTAACGATTCTCTTAATTAAATGATTCGTGTGATATTGAAAATCCAAATTGAATAAATAGTAATTGCATTTAAATTATTTTGACCCCCTTCCCTCCTTATTAATTACTGAAAGATACGGAAATAAATCAACAGTGTAGGTATCAAAGTTAGCATAATTCATCTGTCTCTTTATAATAATTTGTTTTATGTTTTTTTTATTATTTTGTAAAGCCTCACTAATGCTCTCTTGAAATGACTTTTAAGCAATGCCATGTCAGAAAAATAAGTGACCTAAAACTGATTTTTTCATTACTAACATTTAATTTCGATTGTTATTTGAAAATAATTAGCTTGGTTTGGATCGAATTTCTTTTTTATTTACTAAAATCATTTTCCTATTATATAGTTTTGATAATGTACATGGAAAAGAAAGTCATTAACCAAAGTTTGAGTAAAATTCGAGCCATGAGCAGCGAGATTAATTATATGCTAAATAAAGTTTAAAAAAATATTATTTTAATTAAAAACAATATTTTAAAATAAAACTGAAACTCAAATCGATTTGGATGATTTTTGGACAAAATAAGATAACGAACGAGGGAGTGCAGCTCCAAGCCATCTCATCTCAAGGCCCAATTTAACCTCCCATAACCTTGTCATCAACGCCTCATAGTTTGGTTTTCTAATTGGACCCATTTCATTAATTTATTTTGTTTTTCCTTAAAAAAAAAAAGTAAGGATATTTCTTTTAAGAGGTTGTAAGAGGAATAATTTATATTTTAATGATCCTATAAAAAAAATAGTTTCAGTATATAAAAATTTACAGAAGAATACTCTTTAACATTAGAAAACAATTAATTATAAATAAATAATTTGCATTGTTCCTCTCATAAAACCTCAAAACTAGAGCAACGAATAAGTACATGTTTAGAAGTATAATTGAAATTATTTTTGAAAGTATTTTTAATTTAAAAATATATTAAAATAATGTATTTTTTAATTTTTTAAATTATTTTTGATATTAACACATGAAAATAATTTAAAAATACTGAAAAAATTAATTTAAAATACAAAATATTTTTTTTAAAAAAAACTTTTGAAATAGGAAAAGAAAAAAAACTATAGACTTTTAAAGTTATTTACTTAGAGATAGTCAAGTAGGTTTGATTTTTTTTAATTAAAAAAATTAGAATCTAATAGAATTTATTTTTTAATTATATCATTTTAATATAGGCAGTTTACGTTAAAAATATCCAGAAAAATATATAATCGTTGCTAAAATATAAATGGGTAGAGACATACTTTCAATAAATCAAATTGAAAATATGTTTTTTCAATTTAAGTGCACAGTCAGGGGAAGAAAAAAGAAAAACTTGTGATGAAAGCAAAAGCTAGCAACTGCCAAGAAAAGCACTTCATGGAATCCAAACAGCCCTTAGCAGACCCTAAAAACCAGCTTTGACATCTTCACCAGCAACTAACAAAGAAAACCTTCCATTTCCTTAAAGCGCACTCTCTCCCTCTCCCTCTCTAACCTTAAAAAAAAAAAAAAAGCAAAATGTTTCTCCAATTGTTTCAGACATACAAGATTCCAATACTCCAAGCCACACTCTCAATCTCACTCTCATTCCTTCTCACATTCCTCAAAGTTCCAATCTTTTTCCTTCAAGGCCTTCACACTTATATCCAACCAGAAAATCTCGGCCAACAAAATGGTGGCGGCGGCGTCAAAGCTGCTATTAGACGACCCTCTAGTTCAGATTCAAGTTCTGGGCTTGACGGCTATCAAAATCTATCTTCAAAAACTAACAATTCTGAGGTCAAAAGGAGGAACTTTAAATCGAAAGAGAAGTTAGAGTTTGATGAAAATAAAGCTCAGATATTTAGATTGAAGCTTGATCAAGGTCACCTTCAAAGTAGACTGTATTTCGGTGATTATTGGTATTCTTTTGTTTACTCATTTGTGGCTCTTTCTTGTTTCTTGCTTTATGAGTACTTTGGTGAGGTGAAAGATCATGGGGTTTTGGTTAATGGGTCTTTGATTCCTATGATTTTAGCGTGTTTTGTATTGTGTAAAGTGTTTGTTTCGCTGGCGAAAGTCTCATACGAGAAATCTGCATCTAAGAAGTCTGAGAAGCAATTGAGTATGATTTTTGGTGTTGTGGGGTTTGTTTTTGGGCTAATTGTTTGTTCTGGGATTGCAAGTTCTGTTTTTGACTTTGATTTCGGTTCTCTGGATGGGTTTGGGAGGGTTTTTGTTGCTGTTTTAACGGGTTGTTTCGCGGGGTTTTTGTACATACCTGCTGGCAAGAATGCAAGGTCATTTTGGATTGGAACGGATCAGATTCGATCTAATTTGGAAATGATTTATTGTGGATGGTTTGGTAGAATGATTCTGTATGCCAATTATTTGCTGGGTTTTTTCGCGGCATTGCTTTGGATCAATCCGTTCGCTCAAATTCTTTATAGCAAGAATGTAAATTATATTTATGGAATGAATTCAAATGGTAGTGTTGGAGAAGCCGAGATGTTAGTTGGGAATGTGGGATTTACAGAATCAGATTTCAATAAGTTCAGGCTTTGTTGCCTGTTCCTATCAGGGATCCTCCAAATTTTGGCTTTAAGACCAAATGTGCAAATGTATTTGAATGAAGCTTTGCTATCTTGGTACCAAAGATTACATGCCAGCAAGGTACCAGATTTGGATTTTAGTAGAGCCAAGGTGTTTCTGCACAATCACTACCTATGTCTTGTAGCTCTGCAGTTTTTCACGACTCCAATTCTGCTACTTCTGTTTCTCAGCTTATCTCAGATTGACTGGGACTCCATTAAGAAATTCCACCTGTGGTGTGATTTCATTCCTTGCACTGCTTTTGTCAAGCAAGTTCCTTTGTTCTTGGCATGGTGGATTGTCTTTGTCTGGACAGCTTTCACTTCAACAAGCCTCCTCTTTTACCGCCGGGGCACTTTGTATGTTTCTTGACGACCTTCATTCTTTTGTGATGATTTTCAATCCTCGGTCCTAGACTTGATTTTTATTTTTTTTTTGTCTAATTTTGAGTTAAGAGGTTTTCTTTTCTGTAACAGATTCTGCTCTCTTTAATATTTGACAGTGTTTTCTGACGTTCTCTCCTCCATGTATCCATTTTCATCCACTGTCTGCTTCTTCTTCTTCTTCTTCTTCTTCTTTTGACATGGATGTAGACTCCGGAATATCAATAGGGTTCAAAATATGAAAGAGCATTTACCTCATGAATGGGAGGTTTTGGCTCCTATCTTGGACGTTCTTGTTGATATCCTCCTCAAGAAAGTGACTTCTCACAACATTCTGCGAAGAACAGGCTGTTGATAGGATATTATCAGATAAAACTTTCATGGTCCAAAACTTTCCATCTAACAAGGGCCAGGTCTGGATCTTGTATACGGGACGAAAAGGATCGCCCTTTTGAATTCAGGAAACAACCCAGGATTTGTTGGCCCTTCTGATAAAAAAGAAAAGGGAAGGGGAAAGTTGACTTGTTAAGCCGGCTGGATTTCATAAACTTGTGCAAGTAAAGTTGGTTGGATCATTACAAGATAAACATTCTAGTAACTCTATACAGCTAGACAAATACATCAAAGATATGATCCGATTGAAAATGTCAGTATAAATAAATTAGATTTAGAATGCTCTTCAGATTTCATCGAAGAAAGAAAAAAAGAATAGTCTTTGGAGTTTTCTAAAGCACGAGCTCGAAGACTTGGAAAACTTCAGAGTAGATGGTCAATTAAGTTACGTACCAGTTGGGTACGTGGCATGATTTTATTTATTTGTCGATAATAAAAATCCCAGCTGTAGTCTTTTCTGTGAAGGGCATCATTTTGACATGTTGCGACAATACTCATAAGCTGAGATCGAACTCACATGTGATCGAAGAGTTTTAGTCTTTTCAGGGAGATTATTTTTAAAAATATATATATTTTTAAAAATCTTAAATTTCAATTAATTCAAATCAATTCAACTGGCCTGAAAAAAGTAGGGACTTGCCCGGGTTAAAAATGACTGAAGAGAAGAAACGTTTTCTTCTTTAAATATTAAATATAAAATATATAAACAAATAAACAAATATTAGTTATCTTAAAAAAAACAAAAACTATATTTTAATTCAAAGGGAAGTTTCTTGAAGAGACGTAATGTACTTTCTCGTTCTTTCCACCCTCTCCCTCCATCACTTCCTTCGCTCTCCTCTCTTTCCATTCCATAAAAAAATCACCTCAACAAAACCGAACCTTCTCCACCATAACTAACGGAGATGGAGCCACCGTTACCAGTGGAGAAAAACAGCGGAGAAACTCCAACAACCCCACTAGCAGCAGCAGCTGGAGGAGAAACATCGAGATCACTACCAACACCATTTCTGACAAAAACATATAAAATAGTAGATGATCACACCCTTGACGATGTGATTTCATGGAATGAAGATGGTTCCTCTTTTATAGTCTGGGATCCAACCCTTTTCTCCAGAGATTTGCTCCCTAAGTTCTTTAAGCACAGCAATTTCTCTAGCTTCGTTCGCCAATTAAACACTTATGTATGTTTTTATTTTTTTTCTGATTTTTTTTATATAGAAATTAGGCAAAGTTTTATTTTTTTATTTAACTTTTCTTCTGGGTATATTTTGCAGGGATTCAAGAAGGTAGTGGCGGATCGATGGGAGTTTTCGAATGAATGTTTTCGCAAAGGAAAAAAGAATTTGTTGTGTGATATACAAAGGAGGAAACTGGTGGCGACAGTGACGCAACTGGTGGCAGAACCGGCTGCGGTGAAAGTGATAAAAACGTCGTCGAATTCTTCATCGGATGAGCAAGTAGTGATATCGACGAGGAGTTCTACGCTGGGGTTGTCAGTGGAGTTGTTAGATGAGAATGAGAGGTTGAGGAAGGAGAATGTGCAGTTAAAAGGGGAGTTGACGGAGATGAAGAGTCTGTGTGGTAATATTTTTAGTCTGGTGTCGAATTTTGAGAATTTGCGAGAGGAGGAGATGAAGGAGTTGGATTTGTTGCCGATGAAGGAGGACGGAGGGGCGGGAGCGAGGATTTTTGGGGTGGAGGTTGGTGTGAAAAGAGGGAGGGAAGTAAGTGGGGATGTGGAGGATGGGATGCAATTGCGGCTGCAGCAACCAGGTGGCGGGGTGAAAATTGAGGTGAATGGTAGTAGTCCAAATGGAGATATACACTAAGGGTGGTGGTGGTGGTGGTGGTGGTGGTGGTGAAGATGCACCGCATCATGATCAATTGAGCAGTGAATGCCACAAGATGTAGTTAATCAAAGATCTAATCAGGCTTCGTCCGTCTCTCATTCAAACTGCGTTCTGCTTTTGCAAAAGCATCTTATAGAACTGTGCTCAGCTTGAAAAGGCATCTTTTGACAACACAGCATTACTGTGTAGATAAACAGACACTTTTAAGTAGAACAGTAACAAGTTCTTCAACCCGACATGTCCGATTGCTGTAATATTCCCATGGGATAGCCCTGAACACATCCAAGAAGGGGATTATGATTTATCTGGGACACTGATGCATGTGTTAGATTAGATTAGTGTAGATGGAGATGGAGCAAGTTTTCATCTGTCTTCTATCTGTTTTTTTTATTAACTTCACATTCAGCCTTGTTAATTACAGATTGTATTCTCAGTGCTTTTCCTCCTGAGAACATGGAATCTTCTGGTGTTGATGATTCTGTGCGAGCTGTGATAAATTATACTGTGTTATTAGTTGTGATCAAGATTGCAAGGGGGAACATGTTAGCTTTGAAAAACGAAAGGAGATTAGATAGATCCAAGTCGATTCGAGCCCGGAAGAAAAAAAATAGTTTGTTTTTCCTTTTTAAAGTGTTTTTAAGTTGATTTTTAGATAATTTCACATGCTAATTTTAAAAAACCAGTACCAAATTATGAAATAAGCTCAGAAAGATTAAATGAGCATAGGGTTCGAGCATATGTTGCAGCTAGAGTATGCATTGACCTTGGCTGGCTTCAGTCAACAATTTAGGTTGTGGTTGTGGTTGTGGTTGCATTGATGGTTACAAACAGGAGATATTGTGTTAAAACAATTATAGCACACACATCTGGAAACTGTATTTTGTGGGTCTAAATAACCAATAAAATGTCAGCTGTTTTAAGTTTTTATAAAAAATAAATATTTTGACTCAAACTTGAGACTGCTGTGCAAATTTTATTTAAGATTGAGGTATTATAGGGGTTTTATTTAGGATTGATTTGATAGTTTTACAAGATGTAGTTAGAATTGTCTCTTTAAGGTTTTTTTTTTAATGATATAAGTATGTCAAAAATAGTCTTGATTTTCCCCCCTGGTGACTCGTTCTTTTTATTTTCATTTATCTATTATGTTACATCAACTTATCTCCTTTTGCTTTCATAACCATAAAGTATTGAATTTCTTTTCTTGACTATTGGATCTGTATAAGATTTAAGGTTAAATTATGTATATATAAATTAATATGAACGAGACTTTTGACTGTATAACCATTATTTTCAATACTGGTTATGTAAAAATCCAATACTAAAAATATTTTAGCTCTGTTTATTTATGTAAAAAAAACTCATTATTGTTTGAAAGTGTGACTGCAGTTATTTATAAAAATATTTTTTTTTATTTAGAAATATATCAAAATAAAAAAAAAAATATTTTTAATTTTTTTTGATATCGATACATAAAAATATTAAAAAAATAATAATTTAAAATATTTTCTTTTTTTCAAAAACATTTTTAAAACACAAGACAACATTTTAAAAACAATATGACAAACAAGATACAATTTTAAAAAAATAATAATTTAAAATATTTTTTTTTTCAAAAACATTTTTAAAACACAATACAACATTTTAAAAACAAAGTGGCAAACAAGATACGTTGTCGTTTGATGTAGTCTGTGTTTACAGCAGCAATAAATCTACTACCACTACGGAGCTGATCAGAGGCAACACACCATATCATGCTGCATATCTGATGGACGACTCTTCTGTTTTTCTAATGCCTGCCTGCTACACACATTTCTTGCCTACACTTTTCATGACACTGTAAATTGAACAATGGCGGAGAAAATGACTGGAGATTGCACATCTTCTAAGACTGTAGTACCAAATGGTGTTTGCTGTTTCTTTAATGGTATCAAAGATGATGCTCATGAAGTTCTTGTAACATTGACAATCAACTCTAAAACTGAAACTATGGACTGAACTAAAGATCTGTTTGCTGTTTCATTAATGGTATCAAAGATGCTCATAAAGTTCTTGCAACATTGACAATCAATTCTGAAACTGAAACAATGGACTGAACTAAAGATTGGATTAGGAAACATTAAACTCCTGACAACTTCAGATTCTAACAGGTCCTCCTACACATGTTAGGGGGTTATTATAAAAACTGACTTGATATGAACACGGGCACAGATAATTTACACCTACTCATCTTTGATCCCTTTCAGGAACTTGAGAACTTTGAGCATAGTAGGCCTTTTTGCAGGATTATCAGACAGGCAAACAGCAGCAATCTGCAGCACTTGAAGCATCATCTGCTTGGAATCTGCACTAAGAGCTGTTGGATCAAGAACATCAGCAGCCTGATCCTTCTTGATCTTTTGAAACACCCAACCGACTAAGTTGCCCCCTTCAACCTCTTTGAAATCGGGTCCTGTTGGCTCTTTCCCAGTCACCAACTCAAGCAGAATCACACCAAAGCTATAAACATCTCCTCTTGTAGTAGACCTCCCACTCTGACCATACTCTGGTGGTATGTAACCAAATGTTCCTGCTATGTCAGTGCTAACATGAGTCTCGCAAGCACTGATCAACCTGGCCAGCCCAAAATCAGCAACCTTCGGCTCGAAATCCTCATCAAGGAGGATGTTGCTGGCCTTGATATCCCTGTGGATAATGTGGGGCGTGAATCCGTGGTGGAGAAAAGCTAGCCCGCGTGCAGCACCGATTGCAATTTTGAAGCGCTTTGGCCAATCAAGGACATCAAGAGCCCTGCTTTGATTCCTAAGCCAAAGATCTAAGCTCCCATTTACCATGTATTCATAAACAAGAAGCTTTTCCTCCCCAAAAGAACAATATCCAAGCAATGGAACAAGATTCTGATGCTTGACCTTTCCCAACGTTTCCATTTCAGCTATGAATTCTCGGTTACCCTGTGTCTTGGCTTGACTCAGCTTCTTGACCGCAACTGTTTTTACACCAGGTAGAGTGGCCTTATACACAGTACCAAAACCTCCATCTCCAATGATGTTTGTCTTGCAAAAGTTGTTGGTGGCTTCAAGAATATCAACTAATGTGATTTTCAGAAGAGGCTGCTCAAACATGGCTATGTTGATACTCAGAGGCTCCTTCGATCTGCTGCTGCTGCTGCTGCTCAAGAAGTACAGGTTTTGATCAAGAAAACTGTTTAGTTTTCTCTCCTCAATTTCCTCAGGATCACCTTGCCTACTGTCTTTCAAAATCCATTTTCGCAGAACAAAGGCTATACTAAGAGTGACAATCATACATCCAACTGCAATACCAGCAAGTCCCCAAGCATTCAAAAAATTTGACTTGTCAAAGCTTTTGATCCTGCAATCTAAACCCGTGATTCTCCCACAGAGATCTTTGTTGCCGGCAAGTGAAATTTTTGACAGGTTTAGGCAAACACCACTTCTTGGTACGGGTCCTTCAAAACTGTTTTCAGCCAAATTCAAATAAAACAGATTAACCAGGGAACATATCTTCTCTGGAATTTGTCCTGATATCTTATTCCTTGAAACATCAAAATATTCAAGTTGCACCAAATTCCCAAACTCTAAAGGAATTCCTCCTGTGAGCTTATTTCCATGAAGATCCAAATATGTCAAGTATGAAAGATTGCCAAATGATCGTGGCAAGTCTCCATCAAAGAAATTATTGCTCAAATTCATTATTTCAATCTTCCATGCATTGGAAATAGATGAGAGCTCATCTACAGGCCCAGATAGCCGGTTCTTCTGGACATAGAGCCCGACAAGATTCAGCATTCTTGACAGAGAAGAAGGAAGCTCCCCGTCAAGCTCATTATAGCTCAAATCCAAGTGAGTAAGCTCTTTCAAGTCTCCAAAACTACGAGGAACTGGACCACACAGCTGATTACCAGTCAAATTCAGCTTCACCAAGTTGCCCAAGACACCTAGTCTCCCAGGGATGGTTCCTGCGAGTTGATTGTTCCCCAGATACAGGCCCTGAAGCTTGGAGGAGTCACCCAGTTCTGGTGGAATGGAGCCTGTTAGCATGTTTCCAGACAAATCCAAGGTTGTAAGATTTTTCAACCTTGAAAGTGACCCCGGAATTTCACCAGAAAGCTTGTTATTGTTGAGAAGAAGATCCACCACAACCATGAGGTTCCCCATCTCCTCAGGTATTGTACCGGACAACATATTGTGTGACAAATCAAACACACCAAGGTGTTGAAAGAAGCTCGAATCAGGAATACTAACTTCACGAAAATACAAAGAAGGCTCCGATGGAATAGGCCCTGATAACTTATTGTGAGAAAGAACCAAGCAATGTAATTGAACCAAATCTGCAATTTTCTCCGGTATTGACCCAGAGAGTTGATTATTTCCCAGGTCCAATGTGGTAAGTGCAGCTGAATGTCCAAGCTCCTCAGGAATGGTTCCTTCCAACAGGTTAGAGTTCAAGTTGAGAACTGAAAGAGCTGTGAGATTGCCAATATCCTTCGGGATAGTACCCCGTAGCTGATTGTTACTAAGCACCAGCCTCTCCAGCTGAACAGCGTTGCCAATCTCCACAGGCAGAGAACCCTCCAAGAAATTATTTGCAGCAGAGAATTCCATCAAGGTCATGGAGTTCCACAAACTCAGAGGTATGGTGCCCGAGAAATTGTTAGAATCAAGATCAAGCACCGTCAGAGGAAGCTCTGCTAAATACTCGGGAATCGAACCATTGATCTGATTATTCATCAAAACCAACTGGCTCAAATTAGTACACTCCAAGAACACATCCTCGATACCACCAGTCAGGAAATTCACGTCAAGATCAATCTCCATAAGGTCAACTGCTTGGCAAACCTCTCTTGGTATCTCCCCACTCAGCAAGTTACTGCTCAAACTAATCACCCTCAACGCCGAACAATTCCCAATTCCAGGTGGTATTTTCCCGGAAAACCTATTATTTGAAAGCAAAAGTGATTCCACCTGGTTCCACTTTCCAAGCCAATGAGGCAATGGCCCTGAAAGCTGATTCTTATCAGCAGAAAATGTCAACATAGGCAGCATAGAAAGCTCTTCTGGTAACACTCCAGAAAGAGAATTGAAAGACAGCATCAAAGTCTTCAGGTTCTTGCAGTTTCCAAGCTCAGCAGGTATAGAACCATTAAGCTCAGAGTAAACAAGATTCAAAATTGATAAGCTCTCCATTGCGCCTATAGACTTCGGTATTGAACACTTCAATGGATTATAAGAAAGGTCAAGTTTGCTCAATGCCTTCAAATTGGAAATTTCTCCAGGAAAAGGACCTGTGATTGAACATGAAGGTGCAAAGAAGTTTTCGAGTTTTGAAAGGTCACCAATTTGTGGTGGCAAAGGACCAGAAAACAAGTTGATACCTATGTAAAGATCAGACAGGTTCTTAAGGCTGCCGATTTCAGGCGGAATTGGACCAGAAAAGGAATTGTTTGATATATCTAAGGATGACAAGGATTCAAGTTTAAAGAGATTCACAGGAGAACCTGACAGAAGGTTGTTCCCAAGGTCCAGGAACTGAAGCCCCTTCAACTCACCGAGCTGACTCGGCACTAACCCAGAGAGCCCATTGCTTGAGAGGTCAAGGGTGTTCAGACGAGACAACTTCCCAACCTCCGGTGGGATTTTCCCGGTAAACGAGTTGGGACCGAGCTGCAGGGTTTGGAGCTGAGTCAACTCACCGAGTTCACCCGGCAATTCTCCAGATAGCAGGTTACCACCCAGAGAGAGGTGTTCCAAGCGCTTAAGACTGGAAATTTGACGTGGGATTTCGCCAGCAATAAGGTTATAGGACAAATCAAGAATGGTCAAGGAAGTAAGAGAGAAAAGAGAAGGGTGGAGTCTGCCCCGGAGGTCCCGTGTTGAGAGTATCAAGGAAACAACACGGCCGAGATGGCAAGAGACGCCAGCCCAGGTGCAGTGATGACTAGTAATGTTCCACGAAGAAAGGACCGGGGGGTTTTTCAGTGCATTTTTGAAGGAAACGAGAGATTCCCTATCTGTGTTATGAACTTCAGTGTACTTCGAAACCAGAAGGAGAGGCTGTGTTAACACTAGAAAGCTAAAAAACAGAAGCTTGAAAGACATTGCCAACGCTGTTGAGGAGAAAAGGAGAGGTCGTTCGGAGGTTTTACATGGAGAAAATGGGAGGACGGAGCTAAGAAGGAAAACCCATTTTGCGAGAAAAGAAGGTGACAGGAGTGAGTAATGGAGATGGTGAGAGTGAGAGGAAGCTATGACGCCATGGCCCTATTTGAGAGGGAGAAAGGGTGTGTCAGATAGGCATGCAGCTCACATGACATTAGTAGGTATTCTGTAACTGCTTTTCTGTTTCGATTCAATTGTAAATTTCCTGTTTGAGACTAGGATACTGTTTGGCAACGAGGTTATTTTTTTTTAAATGTATTTTAAATAAAAACAAATTATTTAATATATATATATATTATTTTTTTCTTATAATTCTAATAAAATTGTTTATAAAAATTACTTTTAAAAATAAACATGAAATACAATGTTAAACATAGATTTTAGTTGATGTTGCAAGATAAAAATAATAGAGACGATATTGATAATAAAGATATATCTCCTTGCGCTTTATGTTTTGAAAATATATATATGAATATACTATAAAACTCTCTAAAATACAAAATTATTTCATATTCTGATATCTTCTACAAGTCCTTAATTATCCTTTATGTATTTGTGCTATAGATCTTAGAACATCAACAAAATATAACCTAAGTTTCTTTTTTATAGAGTTAAAGAGTTTAAAATACTCCTCATTAATATCAATATCTGTTTGATTAAATGAACAGTTAAAATCATTGTTGAAATAATTAAATATTAAATATATTAAAAATAAAATTAATTGTTATAAAAAGTATTTTACCATTGAAATTCATTTTTAAACTATTAATTTTATTTTTTATTAACCCGGCTCTTTTAAATGACATCTACCGTGGACTATGATTGGCTCTAGAAGACTTTCATTGGTGTTTATGTTTTAAATAAACAATTTTAAAACACGATGGCAAAGAATAAAGCATGAAAGCAAGGGACACCCTCCTCTACTTTCTGAGAATCCGGGGCTTGTCTCTTCCCCCTATATTCTCTGCTCCTGCTTTTGTTCTCCTTTCCAATGTTCTCCGTCTAGTTTTTTATCTGCACCATGTATGGTCGTCGTTTCATGTCCAGAAAAAAGGGTACGGCCTAGCGTGTTTGTATGTGTGTATATATATATATATAGAGATGAAATAGGGGAATGATATGGTTCTATGAGCATGGTGTCTGGTGCTAGCCGGTAGGCATCATCCATGGTGCATGATGAGAGCTAAGAGCTTTGGACTACGCGTATAAAGAAAGAGATATCACCCCGTACCTCTAGCCTAGCCCAGCACTCTCGCCATAGCCATGTGCATGCATGCATGTATGCATGTTCACTCACGAAAACCATGATGGTTTTATCATGATCCGGCGAAAACAACTTGTGGTATTTTGAGGTTGCTGTATATTGTTAGCTTTTACCCTATCAAATTATCTAAAGTCTCATGAGATTTCTGCAAGATCAGGGCATTAATTGCAGTAATTAAAAAGTTGTGGCTGAGACTTTGACCTGATTTGCGTTGATAGGAAGGGCGTTTTCGGGTAAAAAATATGAAAAAACATCATTTGCGTGGGTGCAAGCAAATGCCTTGACCGGAATGCTTGACAGTGGAAGAGATCATGGATTGTAAATGGTAGCCACGATATCTTCCAGTGATAACTCGTTCGGTGGAATGACCGAAGCATATATTTTATGCAGAGAAGGTAAGTCCAAAGCTCCAGATCCGGGCATGGATAGCGTTGTGAATTGACCATACAGCCCCTTGAAAGAGGAGAGGGCTCGAAGAATCAGCCTCTCTGCAACCCTGCTGCTTGCCTGCAGAGGAAGTACACGTACAAGTCTGGGCAGCTGTCATGGACCTGCGGGGCTTTTTTGTCTTTTTGAACTGTTCTTGATATCGACTTGCCCGGTTGTGATTTTAGTGAAAAGCAGGCCTGGGGTGTGAGCTGTCTCTTCACAGGAAGCAAGCCAAGAATATGAATTTTTGCCCCTGGCTCCACCACCTCACCTCCATTGCATTTACTCTCGCAAGCTCTCTCTCCCCCTCTCCCCCTCTTCCCCTCGCTTGCACAGATGTTTCTTCTGTGTTTAAAAGCTATTTTTAATGAAAAACATTATGAAAACAATCCAAAGCACGTGGATGAAGGAGGGGAGGAAGAAAGCTGTGATTGACAGGAAGCTCTCGAGTTATTTGTCGTATTAAGCACAAAGCCCCACATAGAAATAGTTACCATATGATTACTTTTCAGTCTTGCTGAGACAGTGAGCAGTGAGATCGCAGCTTGCATAACGTGTGCTGCTCAGGCTGTGATCTGCCAAAGAATCAAAATCCATCTATCTACTCCAGTTTTTCTACCCATCTTTCTTCCTTCTTTTTTTAACATATTGTTTTTTTGTTTTTTTTTTTTTAAATAAAGTATCACAGTAAGAAAAAACACTTTAACAAGTCCTGTATATATAAAATATCTACTCGAGTTTCATTTGTATAACCCTCTAATCATCAAATCAATGGCAGAAAAAATTCGAGAATCCCATTAAACACTGCTGTTTCTGTGGATTTAGAACACAATCCTCTTTGCCAGGAGATTCATTACATTAAATATGTTCCAGAAAGGAGCTTCTTCTGCATGAGCATGGATCAAGTCATCATCTCCAACTAAAGGCGGGCATGTTCGGCGTCGCATCCACAGTTTGTAGTGGTTGAGATTGGCCAAACCATTAACAGCTACACAATTTAATGAGAACATCAACTCAATAGCACGAAATCTTACCTGCAGGATTCAAACTGAAGCTTTCTTAGAAAAGCAAACAAAGCATTAACTACAGGTTTTTGTTTTCTTGGGATTGAGTGAGAAACAGTAGAGCAATCCGGCCCATTATCAAGCATGAACATCAAGATGCGTGCACGCTTTCAGCAACACGAAAAGGGAAATTTTCAGTTGTTTTAATAGGGTTTGATTGCAAAGGCGAGCAGAAATAATGCATGGCTTTATTACAGAGATTTAGAAAGTTTAATTGTGATGGAAGGTTGACGGTGGTTGTGAGGTGACTCTATATAGGATCCATCTTCCTTCTTCATTAAGTGAGGATCAGTCTGTTTCTGCACGGCCCAGTTCGTATATTTTCGTGCAAATTTTGCCCAGGCCATTATCAGTTGTCAGTGGTATAATTTCACAGTGGTCTTACGAGAAATGCCTCTCTCTCGCTCTCTCATGCTGCCTGGAAAAGGCTGTTCAGATCGACGATTTACTGTTTTCAGAGATAGGGGTAATCAAGAACATGAAAGAGCATTTTCATGGGTCACTGTTTGCGTCTATGAACATGGAGTCTATGAACATGGAGTAATTAATTGACAATCATGCATGTTCAATTACTAACTGATATCTGATTATAATATATTATATATATAAAATCATTATTAACACGTTTATTTCCCTCCAAACAAACACTTTTATTTTCATTTCATGCTGTTTTTTTCTATTATAAAACACTAACTAGAAATAACTTTATCTACTTACTCCAACCCTCAAACTTGAAGTATATGGAGCTGAATTTAAAACTACAATTAACTTTAAAATCGGCAAGTCATACACTCATGCGCATGTCATCACCCATTGCTCTTACACCATAGCAGACATCAAAATTTAAGAGGGCTCAGCACAGTTGCTTGATGCATGCATGTGGCTGTGTCAGCCCAGATAAAGATCCATTAAACTGCACACCAAGCTTCTGAATTTCTAGTTATGAGATGGGCCTAGTTCTGGGAGTTGAAGCAATTGTGTTTAGCCCATTACCACGGGGCATGGATTGCATCGACCTCGATCTCTTGCATGAATAACAGTCAGAGCACTCGGTCAAATTCCATTGATAGATCAGTGAATCCCTCGGCTTAACATCCAAGAAGATCGAGGGTCACAAATGGCTGGATTTATATATATATATATAAAAAAATGATCCCTAAACTTTGTTTGAAGACGACACCTGTGTGAATTCTGACAAAAAAGTGAAGGGCGGCGGCCAATTCCAGAGGTCCATTAAAGACTCTCAAAAAAGTCCAAGAAAAACAAGCTTTTTGCCTCGATCCATGCTGATCAAGTGGTCAAGTCATCTGAAAAACACCAGTCCCTATTTTTTTTTACTGTATTCTCGTGCTCTTGTGATGTGGATAAGAAGGTGTCATGTTGAGAGTGAGCTCAAGTAATTAAGATCAAATATATAAAAAAGAGATTAGAATTTTGAGTGATTTGTATATTATGAGTATTTAGTTTTAATTTAAATATAAATAAAGTATATATATATATATATATATATATATATATATATATATATATATATATATAGGTTTAACAGAAAGTATTATATATTCTTGTTGGGTCTGTTATGAATTAGTTATAAGTTTGTTATTTCAATTTGTTGTTATTCAGTTACGTAGTTGTTAGTAGCTGGAATATTGTTAGCAAGTTTTCCCTTTCTGTTATTGCTGTTGTAACATGGCCTATATAAGGACCAATTTACAACTAAATGAAATGTTGAGACTGCTTTTGATTTTACACATCAAAGAAAGCATTTGCGTGAAACTCAACATTTGGTATCAGAGCCTGGTTAGAAGGGAGCTGATTAGAGTGAAAGAAAGGAAAATTACGGAGTGATTAAGAGAGCAAGAAATTTGGGGAAAATACTGGGTAACTCACTGGGAAACACAGAGTGGCTGAGAGAGCAAGAAATTTGGGGAAAACACTGGGAAACACAGAGTGATTGAGTGATTGTGATTATTGTGAAAAGCTGTGAAGTGTGAAGAGAGTGAAGAAGTCTACGCCCAGAAATGACGACGAACTCTGAGCAATTTGTGGCTGCATCCATACCCAAATTTGTGGGTCACTACGATCATTGGGCAATGATGATGGAGAATTTTCTAAGAAGCAAGGAGCTGTGGAATCTCGTAGTGGATGGTGTTCCAACTGTTACCCAAACTGCAAGTGAAGGTCAGAAGAAAGCAGCAGAAGATGCAAAGCTCAAAGACCTAAGAATCAAGAACTTTCTATTTCAAGCAATTGATAGAGAGATCATGGAGACGATTCTTGATAAGGAGTCTGCGAAGGCAATTTGGGAGTCAATGAGACAAAAATACCAAGGGTCTACAAAGGTACGCAGATCACAACTGCAAGCTCTAAGGAGAGAATTTGAATTATTAAGTATGAAAGAGGGAGAGAAGGTAGATAAATATGTGTCTCGTACATTAACTGTGGTCAACAAAATGCGAGCTCATGGTGATAAGATGCAGCAGGATGTGGTTGTGGGAAAAATCTTGAGGTCGATGACATCGAAATATAACTATGTCACTTGTTCTATAGAGGAGTCAAATGATTTAGACACCCTAAGTATTGATGAACTTCATGGCAGCCTGTTGGTTCATGAGCAACGAATGCAGGAGTATAAAGAGGAGGATCAAGCTCTTAAAGTTGTGCATGACTATAGAACACCTAGGGGAAGAGGCAGAGGCATAGTTAGAGGGTTTCGAGGAAGGGGAAGAGGAGGAAGAGACAGACAGCAGCTTAATAGAGAGCTGATAGAGTGTTACAAATGCCATAAATTAGGGCATTTTCAATATGAATGCCCTAATTGGGAAAGAGGAGGAGTCAATTACGCAGAAATGGATGAGGAGGAGGAGATGCTACTCATGGCAGAATTGGATGAGGAGGAGGAGATGCTACTCATGACTCATGTGGAACTGCATCAAGCACAAAGGAATGAGGTATGGTTCCTAGACTCGGGTTGTTCAAACCACATGACTGGAAATAAAATGTGGTTTGAAAACTTAGATGAAAAATATAGACATTCTGTTAAGTTGGGAAACAATTCTAGAATGAAAGTAATGGGGAGAGGGAATATTAGAATGAATGTAAGGGGAGTGGTTCAAGTAATTACTCAAGTATTTTATATACCTGAATTGAAAAATAATTTGCTAAGTCTAGGTCAGCTGCAAGAGAAAGGTTTAGCTATACTGATACAAAACAATGTATGCAAATTATTTCACTTCTCTAGGGGACTCATTATGCAGAGTGAGATGACTGCAAATAGGATGTTTGTGTTGATTGCTTCTATGAATCATATAGAACCTGTAGATCATGAACTTGCATGCTTTAGAACTGCTGCAACTAGAAATGATGCTAAGCTGTGGCATTCACGAATGGGGCACTTGAATTATAAAAGTCTTAGGATGTTGTATTACAAGAATATGGTAAGGGGACTACCTTTGCTGAAATGTCCTGAGAAGGTGTGTGAAGGATGCTTAAAAGGGAAGCAACACAGGGAATCATTTCCAAAAAAGAGTCAATGGAGGGCAACTGGAAAATTGCAGCTGCTACATGCAGACATTTGTGGTCCAGTGTCACCAGCATCCATGAGTGGCAGGAGGTATTTGATTACCTTCATAGACGATTTCTCAAGAAAAACTTGGATATACTTCCTGTTGGAGAAGGCAGAAGCATTTAACACTTTCCAGAACTTCAAAAAACTGGTAGAGAAGGAAAGCAATGAGAAGATTTGTTGTCTGCGAACTGACAGGGGAGGGGAGTTTACATCAGAAAATTTCCTTGATTTTTGCAAGATCAATGGGATAACCAGGCAGCTGACTTCTGCATATTCCCCACAGCAAAATGGGGTTGCAGAAAGGAAGAACAGAAGCCTCATGAACATGACCAGAAGCTTGTTAACCGAGAGGGGAATTCCAAGGGAATTCTGGGCAGAGGCCACAGCTTGGGCAGTGCATGTAATGAACAGAAGCCCAACTAGTGCTGTGAGTAATGTGGTGCCTGAGGAAGCATGGAGTAATGTAAAGCCTTCTGTGGAGCATTTCAAAATCTTTGGCTGTATTGGTTATGTACATGTTTCAGACCAAAAGAGAAGAAAGTTGGATGACAAAAGTGTGAAGTGTGTGCACTTGGGGGTGAGTAGTGAATCAAAGGCTTATAAGATGTATAATCCTATCACTAAAAGGGTTATAATAAGTAGAGATGTTGTGTTTGATGAGGAGGATAGCTGGGATTGGAACAGTGATGGATATGTTGCTAATGAGAACTTATTGGAGTGGGGAGACAGTAGCTCAGAATGTGGAGACAGTTCAGTTCATACTGACTCTGTGGATGATGAAGAAGAACTGATCAATGCAGATGGCAGCACAGGCCCTGGAATGCTTGAAGCTGAAATGGAAAGAAATGATACACGGGAAACTGAAGGTGACAGTGGTAGAGTTGAAGCTGACAGAGGTGTTAATGACAGTAGCTTGGCAGAATCAAGTAGATCACAAGGGAGAATTTCTGCAGCTATTGGCAGTAACTTGGCAGAATCAAGCAGATCACAGGGGAGAATTTCCAAGCAACCAGCTTGGATGGCTGATCATGTGACTGGAGAAGGGTTATCTGATGAGGATGCAATGCAAGCCATGGTCATGTATACTGAATATGGAGATCCTAGCTCGTTTGAAGAGGCAGAAGGAATTTCACAGTGGACTAAAGCTATGGAATGTGAAATGGAGGCTATCGAAAGAAACAAAACTTGGAGCTTGACTAGTCTGCCAATTGGAGCAAAAGCCATAGGAGTGAAATGGGTGTATAAAACTAAGTTGAATGAGAAGGGAGAGGTGGATAAGCATAAAGCAAGACTAGTTGCTTTATGTTATGCACAAAAACATGGAATTGATTACACGGAGGTATTTGCTCCAGTTGCGAGGTGGGATACAATTCGAGTAATTTTGGCAATGGCTGCAATGAATGATTGGTATGTTTATCAATTAGATGTGAAAAGTGCATTTCTACATGGTGAATTAGAGGAAGATGTTTATGTAGAACAACCAAAAGGGTTTGTGAAAAAGGGTGAAGAAGGGAAGGTATTGAAACTGAACAAAGCTTTGTATGGGTTGAAACAAGCCCCAAGGGCTTGGTATAGCAGAATAGAGATGTATTTTCTCAAAGAAGGGTTTGAGAAATGTGCAAGTGAGCATACCTTGTTCACAAAGTCCAAGGAAGCTGGAAAACTATTAATCGTAAGCATCTATGTAGATGATGTAATCTACACAGGCAATGACAATGGCATGATGGAGGAGTTTAAATACTCAATGAAAAGGGAGTTTGACATGACTGATCTAGGAAGAATGAAATTCTTCTTAGATGTGGAAGTAACTCAGAATGAGAGGGGAATCTACATCAGTCAGAAGAAATATGCTCAAGAGATATTACAGAAATTTGGCATGGAAAATAGCAATGCCACAAAGACTCCTATGGTTCCTGGATTCAAACTGACCAAAGATGAAGAGGGAGCCAAAGTTGATCCTACTCAATACAAACAAATGATTGGGAGTCTGATGTACCTTACGGTTTCTAGACCTGACCTAACCTATGTAATGAGCTTGGTGAGTAGGTACATGGAAAAACCTACAACACTGCATATGATGGCAGTAAAAAGGATTTTACGGTATCTTAAGGGTACTTGTGAACTGGGGGTTTGTTACAAGAAAGGAGAGGGAACTGACAGTATTGTTGCATATTCTGACAGTGATTACGCTGGGGACTTGGATGATAGAAGAAGCACTTCAGGTTATGTGTTTATGATGGGATCTGGAGCTGTGTCATGGAGCTCCAAGAAGCAAGCTGTAGTGACTTTGTCAACCACAGAAGCAGAATACATTTCAGCTGCATTTTGTGCTTGTCAAGTCATATGGATCCAAAGAATTCTCAAGCATCTCAGTTGGGATCAAAGAAGCTGTGTCATTTACTGTGACAATTGTTCTACAATTAAACTGTCTAAAAACCCTGTGATGCATGGGAGGAGCAAACACATAGGCATACGATATCACTTTCTACGAGACTTGGCAAAGGAAGGAGTAGTGGAGCTTAAGTACTGCAGAACTCAGGATCAAATTGCAGATGTGATGACAAAGCCATTGAAGCTGGATACTTATGAGAAATTGAGAGAAATGATGGGTGTGGGCATAATACCATTAAACTGATTACTGATGGGTAATTCAGTTTAAGGGAGGGTTTGTTGGGTCTGTTATGAATTAGTTATAAGTTTGTTATTTCAATTTGTTGTTATTCAGTTACGTAGTTGTTAGTAGCTGGAATATTGTTAGCAAGTTTTCCCTTTCTGTTATTGCTGTTGTAACATGGCCTATATAAGGACCAATTTACAACTAAATGAAATGTTGAGACTGCTTTTGATTTTACACATCAAAGAAAGCATTTGCGTGAAACTCAACAATTCTAACCTTAATAAATAAAACTAAATAAATATTATTTAACATGGAGATTTATTTCATTCCCTCGATGTAGGGGTGATGGAGAAATGCATGCCTTTCTTCTTTATATCGGACCTCATCTCTTTGTTTTATATCATTTATAACACATGCACCCATCAGTAGATGAGCTTGAAAGAATTCCTTCTTGTCAACAAGGATAGAGAAACATATTGAAAACTAAACAGTCGATGCATTAATTTCATCTCTTTTTCTTTAATATATCCAGGCTTAGTTTGCAATCGCACACACATGCAAAGTAGATGATAAGTTATAGGATTTTATATATATATATATATATATATATATATATATATATATATATATATATATATATATATATATATATATATATATATAAGTGGCCGACAAGTAGGACGATTACTCATATCATGTGTCAAAAATGTAAGAGAGGGAAGACACACTTAGCCAAGAAATGAGTGGCAACACTATTGGAAGAGAGACCTATAAGATAGAATCTTATAGCAACCACAACATTAATTTGCTTCTTAATTACATGCATGTTGTAAATATGAACCCAAATAAAAACATTTATCTTAGTATTTCAGACTCCAAAAGGTCAATCAAGATACTACTGATGCTATTAATTAGAAAAAAACTGTATTTTTAATATCAAAATCGATGTTGTTTTTAATAAAAAAATAAATATTCCCGACAATATCAGACGAAAGAAGAAATTAAGAAGTTCATGCATGCCCATGGTTACATAGAGCCAGCCAGGGAGCAGATCAAAAACCAGCAGCTAGCAAATTCCATACATGCTTCCGAACATTGTTTTGGTAGATTAGAGAAGAATCGCTTTTAATTCCACCTCTTAATTCAATTTCCCACGGCTCAAGAAGACACCAGTTGTCATGATAATGTAAACAAATTAACTAAAACTTAGATAGTGATGGTGGCTTTGAAACTAATAAATCAAACAACTGGATCCTCTTTATATATATATAACATTCTCGAAATTAGACTTAGATTTGTCTATGCATGCTAAGCTTTTTTTTAGTGATCTACGGAGAATGAATTCATGTATATATTCGAGTATTTAAAACCCTATGCGTCAGCTCATCCTGCAGGTCTCATTGCTTGATCTCCAAATATTATTCATAACTTGTATTTAGAGAGTACGTACCAAGGCATGCTTGAACTCCACATATATATATGGTTTTCATGGTGTTTGGGTAGTCTATTTTTTAGTCCTCCAATTTTTAACCTAGGAACAACCTAGTCCTTCATATTTGAAAACCTATAGCTTAGTCCTTGAGAAAAGAATATGAATTGCAAGTTTGTAAATAAGAAGGACTAGGTTAGTTAAAATAGTGTTCCGAATACAAGACATAAGAATAACTCGCTCGTATGAAGTCTTAGATCCTGTTTATCTGCACAGTGGTATCGCAGTTCATACTATATATATATTTCGATCATAATCTAAAATCTAAAACGTGGCATGTCGCGTATATAAAGAGAATCTAGCTAGTAATATCAAACTAGTAAAAGCGTGAGAATATAGGGTTTGCTGGCTAGCTAATATAGGGTTTGCTGGCTAGCTAGCTAGCTAGCTAGCTAGAAGGAGAGATCAGTTTTTCATTCATAAGCATATGCTTTAATTTGATTGGAGTTTGCGTTATTTGGAAAACAAAGCAATTGTGGTGGGGGCTTGGGATAATCTATTCTATGTGGCCTGTAAGCAATATACCATTTAGGGCAAAACACCAATGAAGTGCTACAAAAACAGCAATTAATCTCATTCCATTGAACTCTCTACACGTTCCCAAGCTTGTTGATCATAAGAAAGCATGTGTACGTGTGGAGAGGAGCACCTTAAAAGCTGAATTCCCATTTGCTCAAAGATATTATATTAAAGTGGAAATATATAGGGAATTGTATTCTCTCATTCTCACCAAGCCAATAGGCCAAAGACATGTTCGATTCTTAGTTTATTAGGTGGTGTTAAAGGTTTTAAGAAAGGGATCTGTCAGGACAAATCCCTCGAACTATCACCATCTCTGCTGTCATGTCTTTCTCTACAGTGCCACATTTTCAAAACTTGTTATTTCCCTAATTAGACACCCTTTTATGGTGTGTTATGTTGAACCATTTTTGTAATTATTCCCTGAGCTTAATTTTATCAAGTTTATATAAACCCTAATCGTGATCTCCATTCTTATGGCATCAAAACCTTGGCCAAATTGAAACACGTATCACTTGTCTCTTCTCTAGCACTCTATATATCTCCCTAGCTCTCCCGGCCATTTTTTGTTTCCTTAACCACTACAAAATTAATTTCAAGGGAGCCCATGGAACCACTGGCTGTTGGGAGAGTTGTGGGAGAAGTAGTGGATGTATTCTCTCCTAGTGTGAGAATGATTGTTACTTATAGCTCCAACAAACAAGTTGGCAATGGCTATGAACTCATGCCTGCTGTAATTGCTTCTAAACCTAGAGTCGAGATTGGTGGCGAGGACATGAGGGCTGCATATACACTAGTAAGTTAACGTTAGTTTACCACCATTTTTTTATATTAATGTCATTAATTATGATCAGCAGTCCCGTTTTCAAGTCCTTGTTTTTTTTTCTCTGGTGTCTTTGTAGATCATGACAGACCCTGATGCTCCAAGCCCTAGTGATCCATACCTGAGAGAACATCTCCACTGGTTTGTACTATCAACACTGACTATGACTGGCTCGTATGTTTATCTATAGTAGTACCCTTGATCAGGGCGCATTTTGAAGATAGCAAAAATGATTTTTTTTGAAAAAATTGCAGGATGGTCACTGACATTCCTGGCACAACTGATGTTTCCTTCGGTGAGTTTTTATCTATCTAGAATTCTTTGCTCTACAGTTTGTTTCAAAAAAGTTGTTAATGGCTGCCGGGTTTGGTGCAAAACAACAGGAAAGGAAATTGTGAGCTATGAGACTCCGAAGCCTGTGGTTGGTATCCATAGATACGTGTTCATCTTGTTCAAACAGAGAGGAAGGCAAACTGTGAGGCCACCAGCTTCAAGAGACTGTTTCAACACTAGAATGTTCGCAGGAGAAAATGGATTGGGCCTGCCAGTGGCTGCCGTGTACTTCAATGCGCAGAGAGAAACTGCTGCAAGAAGAAGGTGATGATCAAGAGAGTATTGTGGGTTTTCCTTCATGGACGGAATAAAAGGGTTTATAGCTAGTTTCCTGGGTTTAGGGTTTTGGATTGTCATGGCCACATTCCAGGGGACGTACTGTACTTATTGTCTTATGGTACTGTTTTCAAGTTTTTTTTCCTCGTTCTGCTAAAGTTAGGTTTTTGGGGGTGTAGGTCCTACCTTCTTTTGGTTATCATAGGATGCAGCATATAGCATCCAAAGCTGCTTTGAAGGGTACGTGTCAAGCCCTGGGAGAGTGTCATGGGATCCTAATATTTAGATTTGTTAGCAAAAAGTAATACTACGTTGTTGTTGCCCTGTCTCACTTCTTCATCCATTTGTTTCTCTGGTCTAATATGCTTCTCAGCGTGCTATATCAGTGGTCTTTAAATCGGAATTCGAACTTCCCACGACCTATCATGGCGCACGAACAGAACAAAAGTCACCTCTTAATAACATAGCTAGTTCATTGATCGATCTAATGTCAACTATCAAAACGCAGTCGTGCCCATCACCAGAACCTTGCCTGTTTGTCTGCGTTTCAAGTCAAAAAGGCATTATTTTCTGTACTTTTTAGCTTCAACCGCGATTTTCACCGCGTTTGGTATATTGATACACCCTCCGACCACTCTCTAAGTAAGCAGCTCTTGGCAGTTTACAGCAGGCCACCAACCAAGTAGGGTTTTTTTTGCCACTCATAACCTGACAGAATGTCCTTCACCTACTTCTCTATCTGTTATTGGTGAATCTATATTAAAGACAAGCATTGTACAATAAGAACGAGTAACGGGAGCAACGCAGCAAGTTTAAAGACAGAAAGAAAAAGGGACAATCTGTTATTTGATGATAATCGATCTGTAACACACCCCCACCCCATACAATTTTTACAACCCTCGCCAGATATTTTAAAAATACATCTAAAGGGCACTCAACTGAACAAGCCAAAATCCATTGCCCATGTGGCCAGCCGAAGAAAAACTGGAAGCAAACATGGATTTTGAAATTTCAGTGTTTGAGATTGGTATGACAATATCACCACCATGCACACACTGATGTCAATAAAATATTCAATCCAGATCACTCATCCACCAAAACAAGTCATGTATTTATTTCTGAGTTGCACTGATGCTCTCTGCTGCAGCTCCTTCTTCCCCAGAACATGCCTGAACAGCTTGTTTTCTCAAGCCTAGGTCCTTCCATTTTATTCTGATCCACAGAAGTTTGTGAGCGGTGAGAGGATTCATCTTGTGATTCTGCCTCCTGGGGTTCAAAAGATGGGCACGGCCCGTCATTGCAGGTACACAAAGGGATGGCAACGGAAGGAAATGGGCTGCAAGTGACTGGGCAGAGAAAATCCGAAGAAACTGAAGCCACACGATTCTTTCGGACTTCTGGTAGACATGCCGGCGATTGCCCATCCACATCATGTGGATGAAGCATGCATGGGGTACAGAGTCCGAGTGATAGAGGAAGCTTCAATTCTTTTGCTGAGGAACCAGGCAATCTAACAAAAGAGACAATTCCATGCCTGCAAAGAGGACATGGGATGGAGCCGGTGGGGCCCACCATTTCAGACGGGATGTTGCATGTTGAACAAAGATAGAGCGCGCATCTCACACAAAGCTCATGTCTGCACCCTGAATATGAGAATAACTGCCCATCAATAACATGAAACCAATGGCATACAGGAGATGCAATCAATTTAACCATACTTTATAAATTGAAGTGGTGAAGTTATCACTTAGTTCAGGTCTCAATCAAAGAGAAATTTCAGAGAAACCTGAAAAAATATGTGCACGGGTATAAGAAATAGAAACCCCATACTACTTTTGGATGCCAACATGAACAAGAGAAGCAGAAAGTTGATCTTCACAACTAAAGATGGATGGATGGATACATGGATTTTTTTGCTGTTTATATATTTAATCTCTGACCAACTACAGGAAAAACACAGCAAAACAATGCACTTGGCTTATGCCAAAAAGATGAATTCATAACCTTCATGCAAGGTTTTAAAGAGTCCTCAATCTTCACCAATAGGAAAGTTCATATTGGTTGAAAGTTAGAACTACCTAGTTGCAGCATATGTAAAGTCCTTGGAAAGATGCAGCAGCAACAGCAGCAGCATTGGTGTATAGACATGAGTATATTGAATGATTGAGCATGTAAACAATGGAAATGGAAACCAGAACCAAAACAAATAGATATTGACAAATCAATGACATTCTCAAGAGGACTATGCTGGGTGTTGGCTTTAAACCTTATTTCCTTTCTCCCAACCAGGAAAATAAAAGAGTCAGCGAGTGAACTAGGTTTTGATATGGATTCTTGAGCTCCTATTTCTTCCGTATGATGCTCAAGTAGGTGTATCTTAGAAAGCTGTGACATTTATTTGATGGAAGGGGAAATATAGGCCTCGGCAAGAACCATATGCTTATAAATGTTCTCAAGTAGCATTGTTAATAAAAATGATTGAGGTCCAAGGGAGTAATACAAGGCAAACCTTGATAAATACAAAGACAGGAAAAGAACAAACCTTCAGCAGCTACATTGCATGCTCTCTCCAGGCAGACAGCACAAATATCAGGGTCATCAGAGGAGCTTACTGAGCATTGCATCCCACTCTCTCTGCAATGAATAGTTCAGGAAGCATCATCTTTAGTGTCCAATAGCAAGGGTTAACATTTATTTCACGAAACACTGATGGCATTGGTTCATTTTAAGCTAACAAAAAGTAGACCATGGTTGACTTAGATTTGCTGGGTTAAGATCTAAACAAATGTAACATCACAATATGAGCGATTTAATTCTGTAAGCATCATCATTTCACCAATTCATACTGCAAGATGTCTCGCACAGCAAATGTAATTGGCAACTAGCTTGTACTGTATTCAGCAAGCAATGAGACGTTAAGGTTTGGTTAATACTCATGTATCAATAAAAGAGGCTCCATGTTAGGCAGGCTTGGATCACAAGCTCACAGTGAACCAAGCTACAGCAGCTTGTTTTTTTGCCAAGTTTCCATGGATCATCTTTCTCTTTGTTGCAGAATTAACAAAAGCATCAAACCTAACCTTGCCCTTAGACATTAAGCTAACCAAGAAAGCAACACATGGCTGAGCATCCACTCTTATCAGTTTAATATTGGAAAGTAGGCCATTTCATATCCAAATTTAGAAAATTATAAATATCAAGTGTCTGAAACTTTAGCTACATCTGTTGCAGTGATATGTTTGAAATCACCATATTCATGCATGTTTGTACATGTCTGCATGGTGCGTGTGCGATAGAGAGAGAGAGAGAGAGAGAGAGAGAGCATGAATATGAAGTTGCAAAATTACCTTGCTATATTAAGTACACTCAAAAGAGGCAAGGATAAGTAATTCGAGTGAGGAAATCTAGGTATCGTAGAGTCAGAATTTGGTGCCAGCAAAGGTTCAAGCCAATGACGCCCCCACATCCTGGCAACATCAACAGGCAGCCACCTGAAGAATACACAATACTTTCCATGTCATTTTTCACAATAAGTTCCAGGGCTGTGGCATCAACCAGGCATGGCACAAAAAGAACCCAAAGCAATTTACCCATTGCAATTTAATGTCATCCGACTGGCACCTCTTGCAAGGAGGATCTGGAGAATTAGCAGCACTATCATCTCATGTTCATAAAGAGTTAAAGAGAGGAAAAGACAGTCTTCTTGTTGTTGATATTATTCTTACCTGGCAGCATTTTAAATTGCCCCCGCAAGCAGCATAATGCAAAGGGGTGCTTCCAGCTCCTACACATGGACATATTTATATTGTCAGAGGCACAAAACACAAATCAAACATTTGAAAAAAATAAAGTTGTGGGGAATAGAGTAGAAAGGTGAACCTATCAAATCCATTGTTGTCCCATAATGAAATGTCACCGATGATACATTTGCATGAATATCAAGTAGAAGCTGTACACAATCAAAATACCCATTCAATGCAGCAATATGAAGAGCAGTGATACCACCATCGGCCGCCTTATTTACAAACCTAGACAGTGAACTGCATGATGATATAACCCAAGTCAAATACTTTTGCGGCATCTAAAACCACTAATAACAAAAAAAATCTAACAGGAAGTGGGAACATTAGACACCAACTATCCCCACAAAAGTAACGAGCCAAAATTAATATACCATCAAGTTATAAATCTTTACAATCTGAATGAACTAATACCTCTGGTCAAACCTGTTCTTCACACTAGAACCATCCCTGGGATCACCTTCAATTTGAGTATGCATAGCTTCAAAAGGGGCACTAGGAACAAAATCAGCTACAACTAGTCTTATACATCTCGCATGACCATTTACTGCTGCAAAATGTAGAGCAGTTCTTCCACTAAGATAATCTGCCCTTATAACCTATAAAGCCACAATATTCACAAGGATGAATCAATAAAACACACTAAGACACACACTTTCCGGGTAAAACAGTTAACTCAATAAAAAATTCCCTCTGAAAAACTAAATTTACTTACATTGCATCTAAACAACAAAAGGGTCTGCACAACTTCCCAGTGTCCATATCTACAAGCTTGCATCAATGCCGTCTTCAAAAAATAATCATAAATAAATCAAAGCATACCCAATAGTGTGTTTCAAATTAAGGAACCAAACCTTTTACTTATCTGGTTTCAAAAACAAGCGGCATCCAAATGAATCAAAATTTGGGTTTTGTTAATCTCCCAGTAACTAACATTGAACACAAGAAAAAAATAATCTGTTTTTCTTATATTCCCAAACAGTAACATTACAAAACCAAAACTTTCACCACAAGAACCTAAAAAAAATCATTTCCAAATTTGATCCAACAAACCATACCAACATTCCCACACACACACATGTATCAAATCCCCCAAACAAAAAAAAATCAATTAAATTAAATCCCCCTTTTCACCTGGCCACAATAGTTCCTGGAATTTACATCAGCTCCATTCTCCAACAACAGCCCCACAATCTAAAACAATAAAAACCAGACACGTTAAAAAAATTCTAAAAAAACAAGAAAAGAAATGATCTTCCTTTTTTTTTCACTTTTTTCGTGTGTTACCTCATTGTGGCCTTTAGCAGCAGCAAAATGGAGAGGAGAATTAAGGCCGCCAAAAGTAGAATATTTAGCAAGACAAGGATTGCAATCCAATAACATCTTGGCTTCGACCAAATCTCCATCTCTTGCTGCTGAAACTAATCTCTCCCCTGATGCTGAGCACCCAAATGAGTTCCCCATTTTGCTTCCTTCTCTGTCCCTTTCCCTTCCCCACCCCCCCTCTCTGTCTCAAACACCAGCTTCGAGGACAACAACAATTTTACAGATTTGTGTTTTTAAGGTTGTCTTTGGAGATGGAAAATTCGGTGATGGGGTTTTCCCTTTTTTTTCTTCTCTACCTCCTCTCTCTCTCTCTCTCTCTCCCCCCCCTCTCTTTCTGTGCTTTTATGGTATTTTTTTTTTTTTACATTGGTCTGTGAAATATGAGAGAGAAACAGAGGAGAGAAGGGGAGGGAGAGAAGGGGAGACTTTGGTTCTTCTTTGTCTATACTTTTGCTTTAATTTACCTCTACATCTCTTTCTGTGTTTTTTAATACTATTATTATTATTATTTCAAATTATTTTTACTATTGATGGTTTGCTTTCTGCGTCTCAAAGAGAGCTACCCATTTCAATTTGGCATGTGCTTTTTTGTGTTCGATGTTTAAGAAAAATATTTTTTGTTTAAAAAAGTGTGTTTGGTTGAAAATATTGCAGGTCGATTTTTTTGCATATAAATCAAATAAAAAATAAGTTGTTTTATTTTCTACAAGACTGAGATTTGAAATACAATTATAAATAAGATAGTCGGTCCAAAAAAGAATATCTGATAATTAAATAGTGTTTTCTATATAGTTGGATAAACAAAAATTATCATGAAAACAAACATATCTCGAGGCTACATTTGTTTTTGTGTTCTTAAAACCACAACTCTCATGGTTTTGAAAAAACATCAAATTTCAACTTTATAAAAACCAAGGTTTTAAATGTCCAAAAGTATCCTAAGGCATTTGTTTTACATTGTATTTTAAAAGTATTTTTGAAAAACAATAAAAAAAATTATTTTTTTTGGTATTTTTAGATTATTTTCTGTGATGATATCAAAAATAATTTTTAAAAATAAAAAAAATACTATTTTAATGTATTTTGAAATTAAAAATACTTTTAAAAATAAACTCAACTGCACTACTAAATGAACACTAGATTTGTTGAGTTTTGGTTTTAAAAAGGTTATCAAGACGTTTATTTGTTTTTCCAAAACAACAACAACATCTAAAATAGAGTGTTCAAGTCAATGTTTTTGACTAATGTGATCCACGGATTCACACCAATGTAGTCAAAATCGCGAGCCAACTCGCAAAATCGTACGATTTTGCGAGTTGGCTCCGAAAACCTGGTTGGACCGGAAAGAAAAATCGAAATCGGTCAAACTCGGTCAAACTCGTAGAAAAATCGTTCAAAATCGTAGAATAATAATAATAATAAAAAATAATAATATTTAATTATATTTAAATTCATTTTTTAAATTTAAATATAATTAAAAATAATAATTTTTGTACGAACATTTTACGATCTTTCTACGATTTTACGATCCGATCTTACGATCCGATTTTTCGGAGCCCTTTCCGATCCGTGTCAAAATCTCGATTTTGACTGCCTTGATTCACACTTAAGAGAAAAAGGATACCATCTTTGTTTTTTCAATTAAACTTTTTTAAGAAATGGATGTTATCTAGGTGCTTTTCAATCAATGATTTAAAAATAAAAAATAATTTATTTTTATAATTAAAAAATACTTTTAAATTTTGATATCTCTTTTATAAGCTCTCGAGGCTTTGATTTTGTCCAAATTCATTTCATGGGACAAAGGTTTGCTGGTGAGGTAATTTGTTCTTGGTTTTACCAACAACTCATACCCTTTCTTCTCTTAATTTGTACAGGCGGGAATGCATTGATGCATTTTGTGGAAACTAAGAGATGGGTTTTATTTGTTTAATATTTTGTGAAGCAAAAACTTATTTGGGAAGATTTTCTTTAAAGTTTGAGTTATAATACAGCATATATCATGATGAGACACTTGACTTTTAGCTTCTGAACGCATAATAAACAATGTACATATTGGAGAGAATGACTCGTGTTATGCTCTTGTATTATATATTATTTGAGCTGTGGATATTTTGTTGTGGTAAAATGGACCGTTGTGCTGCCAGAATCCTTGTTAGACCAATGTATTTAGCTTCCATAAATTATAAATAAATGATAAATCCCTCCCTGTGAATCGTGTTCTTAGACCACGATTCCAATGGATTTAGCATCCAGAAATTACACGTCAACTGATTATTAAAAAGAAATTGCCCCCAGGGCACCACCACTAGTTTGCTGCTGTCTCATGAGTTTTTTAAAGGCCAATATTTATAATTATATAATATATATAGTCATTGACCATCTACAGTGTCTACAAATAAATAAATAAATAAATAAATAAAATGTTGAATGGTGTTGCGTGACGTAAATACCATGCGAAACAAGTTGCCATGTACACGACTTGATTGCAATTCTAATTATTATTTTTAAATTTAAATAGACATATAAAATCTTGAACACAGGTTTCATGATAAATAAATATAGCAGGTAAAAAAGAGAGGATGAAATCAGTACCGTAGAGCAGTGCAAAAAAAGATATTGCAGATGACGTGCTTGACAAAATTCATGGCTACGGAAATTCATACTCTTCTATGGTGGTGGGCCAAATCAAGGGTGGGTGCGGGTGACTCCTGTCCTTCAAGGAGTGATGGGGCGAGCACTCGGTGGTTGTTTTAATAATTGTTCATGATAAGTAGTCTTGAATTTCGCTGATCTGCCCCCCAAATAAGGAGAACCTTCGATCTTGCTGACGTAACCTCTGCTGGTATCTGTTGTTTTCACAAGTGGGAGAAGCAACTAGGGTTCGTCCAGGTGAAAGCAGACATGAATCATACGTTTGCTTGATCGCTCACTCCACAACATCTTTTCTTTTCTTTTCTTTTTGCCTCCATGACAAACCAACCCCCACCAACCCGAACCGAACTTGATCCAGAAAAACGGAAGCACTCGATCCAAGAAGTTACCATGAAAGTCGGTAATCCAGGTTTTTTTTATCAGGCAGGCTTGACCTTGTCCGCGCATCTACAGCTATGCTACGAGGTATACCTCAGCCTTGCTACGAGGGTCAGTAGTCGGGGACCATGCCTAGATACTGGGATAAAGAAGATCTGGGAAGTTGCTCAGGGATGAAGTGTCTGCCAAGTTATTCTCGGTGGATCCTAAACTGGACACCAGAGATTGCTTATGTTCTTCTTGAGGCATCATTTAGTCTGCAGAATCTCAATAACTGGCCATGCAAGGAACACAGGCTTAGATTTAGATGAGAATTGAAATGGCTTCCAGATAACCCCATCCACGGCTCATTTATGAAACAAAAACCATGCCAAGTTGCCTTGATTAGAGCGAGAGCTATAATATCCTTGTTAGTTGTGCTGTAGCTGAACAGAAGGGAAACCAAAGGCCTATTACACTAAATTTGAGAATTATCATAAGACTAATCACATGTTACAAGACAGATACAACGCAGAATTAAATCACCTCACACTAGATAGGTGAGAATGCAAGTGGTATGTAGGAGAATTTATTCACGAGGAAGACAGCAAGTGACTTGAATTGAGAGACAGCTGAAATCAATTGTTATATTTGCTGTATGATATACTAGGCAAGCTGTAATTTCAGTTACTGGACAAGGTAGACAGGAAGGTGTTTGCCGTGGCCCTTACTACTGAAGTCAAGGTACAAGACCACCTAGATGCTGGATGACATGGGCCCATATGAAAACTTTTTCTTTCATTAACCGTCCTCTAGTTTTCAATGCTGGGGCTGGATATACCAGAGTGGCCATGAATACATAGAATTGATTGGTCATGAAGGCATAATTAGAGTTGACAGCAGAATCTCTGTAGCTGGCCATACCACACACAGGAGCAAGAACTTAAATAGAAACTAAGACGGCCTTTAGATAGATAACCAATCCAGCGCTCCATGAAAGGAAAACCATGTCACCGAGAACACTGTCCTTCTGATACAGCTGAAAAGTTGGCAATGCTTGTTTAGTTCATCTCCTTGCAATCATTCAACCAGCCCCGTGAATTCCACAAGCAACGAGCTATTAAAATCAGCAGGCTGTAACCAAAACCTTTGGGGAAAAAACTGCCAACAAAATAATGAAAGAAGAGGAGTGTATTGAGATACAATTGGGCAAAACATAAAGATAAAAAGATAAAATGCACTGTTAGACCCTATGGTTTGTTTTAAGAGCAGCTAGTGGCAAAACTGCAAAGATCGAAGATAAACATTGGAAATGGATGCAAAAGCTCACAGATTGATGTTTAGTTCCTGCCATGCACAACCAGACAATTGGTACCACATAGTAGTTGTCTTTAGATTAGAATGCATATGGAGTTCACATCACAACGTTCAGATGATACTTCAAATATTTTTGGCTCCAGGAAATAGTGAAAGATAGGCCATTCTACTGTGGTATCTCATAGTAGTTGTCTTTAGATTAGAATGCATATGGAGTTCAAATCACAACGTTCAGATGATACTTCAAATATTTTTGGCTCCAGGAAATAGTGAAAGATAGGCCATTCTACTGTGGTATCTCATAGTAGTTGTCTTTAGATTAGAATGCATATGGAGTTCAAATCACAACGTTCAGATGATACTTCAAATATTTTTGGCTCCAGGAAATAGTGAAAGACAGGCCATTCTACTGTGGTACCACATAGTAGTTGTCTTTAGATTAGAATGCATATGGAGTTCAAATCACAACGTTCGGATGATACTTCAAATATTTTTGGCTACAGGAAATGAGGCCATTCTACTGTGGAATCAGCGGGAGTGCAGGATATAAATTAAATAGTTAAGGAGCTATAGATGAAATGACTGCTTATAAGCTGCCCTAAGATTAGTAATGCACGTGGAGTTCAAAGCCCTATATTCAGGTGATAATTGGAATATTTCAGGCTACAGAAATTGGTAAAGCTGACAGTCATCATACTGTGACACCATGGTGGAATCAGAAGGGGCATGGGCGATAAATTAAGTAGATAAGGAGCAGTAGATGAAATGCCATGATTGTGGTATGAAACCAATAATTGGCAGCTTGTGGGATATCTATAACTTTCAAAAAGGTTTAGCAAGCATAACAGATACTACCACGCAACAAAATATATGAGTAGCTGAGTGTACTATGGGAGCTGTATCTATTAAAATTATGACTGTAGATGATCACTCATATTCACCCGATACTTCAAAATAATCTATTTGATACTCAGCTGAAACATCCCTACGACAGACTGTAGAATTCATAAATGACAGGGACAGTCCATTAAACCAATATAATAGAATTACTTCAGATCAATTTGCAAACTATTTTGATCAGCTTTGAACACAGATACGCACTAGGCCCTGAAAGTTCATTAGAAAAAAGCTACACCCTGAGAAATTTAGAATTTGTAAGCAAGCAACACTCTGCACAATTTGAGGATAGACGAATATGCCAACTATTTAAGCAAATATGCACAGTGATAGACACCAAGGCCAGATAATTTACTAACAGTAAGCAAGTAACAGCCTCACGACTAATCTAGCTCAGCAATTTTCACCATAACTTCAGTTCTAAAAAAGGTTAACATTATAAAGTAACAATAATCAGGTAAGAAAATCAAACTTACATGGTAGCATAAACAGCCTCTAGGAGCAAACTCAGTTCTGATAACTGCTAAGTAGACATGGCAACAGCCAGCCAAATCAAAGTTTAAGATCTCCTACATTCTGAATCAACACGAGCCACTTGAAGCACCAATAGTTTTCCTGTGAGATGTAAGTCTTCCCTGAAGAACCCCATTTCCATATAACTTGCTTATTCTAGCATCTCTGATGCATATTTGAGATTCACTTCTCTGCCTAATCATCCCCAGTGATAGTAAATTGGCAGTAACTATTGGTGCCCCCCAACTGGGAACCAAAAAAATGGTTCGTTACACCACCAATCTTATGCAGTCACCCATTTAGTTGAGCTTTTTCTGCCTTTTCAATGTCATCAACATCATCATCATCATCTGTAAAATCAGAACAAGCATCACAACTCAAGTCATCCTCCCTCTCTCCCTCTTTCCCCTCCTTCCCACCTTCAAAACCATCTTCCGCGCAGTCTCTCCTAAAATGCTCCATCTCATCCTCTTCTATATCCCTCCTATAGCGAACCAACCCCCTATCCACATTTGCTTTCCTCGAACTCAACAACACCAACTCACACAACTTCCTCCTTGCCAAATACAAACCATTCGGCTCAACTAACTCACCTCTCCAATACGCCTCTCTAAGAAAAACTGTATGAAGCTTCCCATGATTCCCTCTGGTTGAAACATAGAAAATCCCCTGATGCTGAAGCAAAAAGCCTTTCAATTTGTTGGGCAAATTCATAGCCATCCTGAAATGAGCGATCCTCTCCATCGTCATCTTCTTCTCCACCGTCAGCGACAACAATTCATGAATACTAGCCACTGCCCTCTTCTCCATCCGCTTCTGAGCCTCAATTGACCTCAAATCATAACCTGAAATATCTTCATACGGTGACCAATAAGGCACCCTTTGCCATTTCCACACTGCAATCCTATAATACTTCCCTATCTTAAACCCCGGTGGAAAATTCACCAAAAACTTAAACCTCACGTCCTCAGCATCCATTCCTTTCTCTCTATACTCTCTCTCCCTTACTTTTTCTATCGCACAAACCGTCAATTTACGGTCTCTATCAACCACCTCAATGTACTTATTCCTAGTCTCAATAGCATCAACCAATCTAAAAAACTGCGGATACTTCAAAACAACAGAATACTCAAAATCATCAGGTAAACCAAACTCGTACCTTGCAATCCTTACATGCTCTAACCGCAACCTACCCTCATTAGACATCATTATCAACTTCCTCAACCTGGTAACAGCATCAGGAATCTGAGCCAAAAGGGCCTCCTTTTCTTGCATGATCTGATTGATTGCTTTGCGCGTTAAGCGACAATACAGCACTCGTTGAACTGGGTGCTCGTAGACCTCAAAAACATGAGGGAATTTGAGGATAAAAGCACCAGCTTCAAACTGTTTAAACCCCAACCTGCCAGCGAGATTATCCAGACGTGAAATGGGCAGTGTTTGGTTGTACTGAAAAAGTATTAAAGATTGAAATTTTAAGACTTTTCTCATCTTTTTTTCGATTTCCATGTAATTATCAAATCCATGGTCACGAACCCTTAGCTGTTTTTTGGGTATTGAAGTGGATTGGGACATGGGTTTTGTGTGTTTAAGGTTGTAGAGTGTGGATTGAAAGGTCTTGAGGGCTTTGTGCCTGGTATTGAAGAGATTGAGAGAAATGAAGATTAGCATTTTTGTGTTTCGATTTTGGGTTTAGGGTTTTAGCAGTGACTGTGATTGAGAAGAGGGAGTGACGAATTTTTGAAGCGGAGGAGAGCTGGGAAGACTAAGAAATGCTTGAGAGGAGTAAATGGGAAGATTGTTAGAGAATGAGGGGTGATTATGAAATAGCAGAAATCTTGGAGGTGGTAATTGAAATCTGATTAGTGTGTAATGGGCCATCTCTTAATTACAAGTTGCTAAGGAGAAAACGGGTGGGCCTAATTGTGATCTGGTATTGAAATTTAGGCCTCTTAAGGCCGTTGAGACTTGTAGTGAATATTTTTCTTACCCCTTCTTTCAGCTGATTACTCTCAGGCAGCATAAAAAAATAAAAGTACAATAAAGACAAGAAGAAACATGTTTTTATTAAAAAATAAAGAATAATAATATTTTTCTATTTTTTCCTAAACACTTACCAAATACAATCAAATATTTAAATTTTAGAACCCTATATTTTAGCAAGCTCTAAGATCTGTATGTGATTACAGCAAATTTAATGCATGAAACTTCATATTGATTTATTTAAAAATAATTTTTATTAGATCTAGTCCCGCTCATGCAATTACAGGGGTTTATTTGAAAAGAATTCTTAGTTTTCACCTACTAAATTCTTAATTTATGACATTTAGGAGATGCATATGATGTCTGTCGGTGATCAAATTCACATGTCTTCTTGTTTTATTGTTGAGAATGGCACTGTATCCTCTTCTTCCCACTGCAATGTCTCTGACATGTTAGTCCCAGTCTTTTTTGTAAGAGCAGTTTATAGTTGGTGGTCGGTTTTCTTTTCATGTTCCTTTCTCTCTCCTAACAAAATAAATATACATGTTAGTCCTCTTTTTTTTTTATATCCCAATTCCGATCCTTATTCCGTTGATTTTTTTTATTTTTCTTCTTTGGCCTTTTATAAAAAAAATTTGTTTATTTTCAATGTGATCTCCGATTTCAGTTTGCTAGGTATTTATTTTTTAGTTTAATCATTATTCTTTTGACTTCTAGTTTTTTTCATTGACCTTTTTGTTAATTTTTTATTGATTTTAAATTTCATCATTCAATCAAAGTTTATATTGTATTATTCTTTTCAAGTTGACCCTCATTCTTTTGAATTATTTTTTCTTCCATTAAAGTTATTTTTCCCTTCAATTTAACCCACTAATTGAAATTTCTTGGTTGCCTTCTAATTTGCTTTTTTATCTTGATTTTCACCCTTATTCTTTTTAAATGTGAATTTTGATTTAAATCCTTTCATGTAATTATTTTTTTATTTAGGGCATGTCCGGGAGTGTAGTTGAGATTGCTTTTCAAAGTGCTTTTCATTCATAAGGATATTTTTTAGCTCTTAACAATTATTTTTTGACATTAGCACGTCAAAATGATTTAAAAACATAAAAAAATTAATATTTTTTTTATAAGTTTTTAAGTTCTAAAGATATTATTATGATTCATCTATATACACACACACACACACACACACACACACACATATGAACTTTGTTTCTAGAAATAAAAAATATTTATTTCTACATTATATTTATAATACGTTCAACCATGTATAATATCTTTTTTTGTCTAACAAATTTAACGTGTATTTGTATTTTTATTATCTTTTGTTGATTTCAATAAATATATTCAGTAAACATAACTGAACAAACATCTCAATTTGCAGGATTAAATATCTTCATTTACATCAATCTCTTGATTTTTTCAGCTAATCTTTCAGTTATTATTAACAGTTTTTTCACCTATTTATGTAAACTTCAGGTGTAAATCCAGTGTGAGAGAGAGCTCCAAAAATAACCCCCAAAACTTTTACCTGTAAATATTTGACCCGAACCGGTTTAACTAAAGAATTCCATAAAACCGGCCAATTTGTTTACTGTGAACTTTGACTTCGATTGTTTTTCCTGGAAGGCTCGCCACAAACACGGGTGGAAAGTCACGTCACATGCGAGAAGGATCAGGCACCACAAAGGATTCACAGAACACAAGAGTAAGAAAAGCTGTCAATGCAATAATCCGGTCCCATCTGAGGTGAAAATTTTGCAGCAAAATATATAAGTTAAAACAGCAGATTGCCTAAGATTCTGAACAGTTTTCATAGTACAAAAAAGTCAAAGAGCCAGCAGTCTATCTTGTTTCTCTCTGTAAGAAATGGGATTGAACTAAAACGTCTGCTTAGGCCAACTGAGAGTCAATGCCCGAACCACAGGACCACCGTCAAGACTTGCTTGGCGAGGACAGTAGCAGGCAGCATCCACAGTCATCCTGCCCAATCTCCACCCAGCAACCTTCACCCCGCATGCGGTTCGTTCTTGACTCGAAACCCTACTTGTGCAGAGTTCTCACCTCGAGCTGCCTCTATTTCACTTCCATTCTATTTGCTAAACCTTCTTCGTACCATGTATTCTTGTGTGTCGAAAAACCAAGAGAAAAGAGATGTACTGAGTTAAGAAGCAGCCGTTAATTAGTTGAAGGCTGTTTTGATCCTCTGCATTGTGCAGGAGATGAGATTGTGAACTGTCTTGACTGACTCGACTGTGAGTTTGGCTGAAGGAAGGTTACTCGCCAGAATTTGGAACCCGACAGTCAAAATAGATCCGCCTCCATCGTTGCCATCACAGTCTCTTTTAGCTGGATTCCCATGGCAGCTGTTTGGCTCGCCATTACTGAATGAATTGTCTGGGAGAATCACAAATCCTGATGGCAAGAGAGCCACATAGGTAGAGTCTCCACCGTTCATCACTACACTCACTGATTGTACGTCGACCGGGGCGTACACTACTAACGAACCTGAGACATCATTCCAGGTTTCTTGTAATATTAACATGTTGTCGCCCGCGTTGGCATCGACCGCCTGCAAAGTCTCAGAAAGCAGAAAATATATAGTTAAACTCTTGATTAGAATAAAAGAAACCTGGAAGTTGATTATGGCCACTCACAGTTGAACGCAAGACAGAGACAGAGTTCCAATGTCCCTGGCCCTTGGGGATTTGAACCATCTCTTGCAACATTCCACCATTGGATAAAATGTCCCATTGACTCCTTGATTGTTCATCCCTCAAAAAGTCAAATAACCTTTGTTGTGAAACCGGCAGCCAAACAGAAGTCGAAACACTCAGCACAATACCATCTGGCTCACCAGGTTCGTTGATAATCTTTCGGGTCAAAATCCTCACATCTTCACTCACACTTTCAACCACAAGGTTGCCCCAGTTATGCAAAGTAGAAGCACAAACCCCAGAACAGAAGCTATCCACCATTCGTCGTGCCAGCTTTAACATGCTTTTCTTTCCTCCCAGATTTATCGCTGTAGCATGATAGTATAACAACTCAGAAAACGACACAAAATATTTCCGGATAAAATAAACAAATGATCAAGGAAGGGTTAAGTAGCATTCCTAGACCTGTCTGATCTTCACCCAAAATGGTAGGGGACAAGAGTATTGCCATGCACTCGTAGTGCCGTTGAAGGGCGGCGATCCACCTCTGTGCGCCAAAGCCCATGCCAGAATTTAGTATGTGTCGGTAGAGTTGATGGACTGCACTCTCATCATATTCAGAATGTTCCACCCATGTAACCTGCATTTTACTATCAGTCAGCATTATGGAACTCGTAAGCAACCGCATCATCCTAGCATTTATCAACAGTACACCTCTATCTAGCAAGCAATCAACCTTGGCTTCACCGGGTTCCATTCACCTCAAACAGGAACATGTTTTAAAAAGTGTCGCTAGTTTTTAGTCTTTAACATTAGCAAACCATGAAGCCTGCAAAGTTCTAATGCTGCCGAGTCATCCTTGAGTGAAAGTTATTGTGGTGCTAAGAACTTTGTTCTTGGATTAAAAGGGGAAAATGATAACGAAGAGGGGAGTGCATAGAAAAATAGACCTGCAACCAAATGATAGAACAAACTAACACGGTAGTATATATCATACAGTCCCATGCTACAGTTTAAACAAGTCTGAAAGGACAGACAAGTAAAAAACCAAGGCATAGTATTGAACACTCCAAATAATATAAGATGGAAGCCTTTCTTAGAGCTTGAAAAGAAGATCTCATGAGAATTTTTAATTGGATAGAAAGGTGATTCTATTATAGTACAAAAATGGCAGGATCATTACTTGAAAATAAAAGGTTAAAATATAATGATTAGATCTAGGTCATATCACCTCGTGGACAGAAAAAAACTATCAAGATAAACATCAAATGCATGAGGTGTACAGGAAAGATTGAAAACTACAAGGCTTTACCTGGATAAGAAAAATGTGAATGCACTGCACTACATTCAAGACTAAGGAATCAAATAAATATGTGTGCATGGGCTTGTCAAATGCAAGTGCCATCGATTTCGTGATCTTCGAAAGTAGCAGCACACAATTAAGCACATAAAATAAGTAGTTCTTGCTTTAGAATTGAAGAGTCTGAAATATTTAAATCAAAGAAGAATCTTATTTTAGTTAAATAATCATCAAAGCTCGAAGTTTTCAAGTAAACCACTAATATATTTCATTAAGAGAGAAGAGAGAACAAACATAATATATTTAATTTGGGGATGCACAAAAGACTAGTTGTGTAATTGCACGTAATTCAAATTGATGCAGCAGTTAATGCAAAATCCTTGTAAGGTACCTCTGAGGATGAAAAAGCAACGAGTGATCATCAGTATAGCCAGCACAAATGAAGAATCTATACAAATCATTACCTTGCAGCAACCATTGTTCATATCTTGTATAATGCAGCCAGAAGGAAGCCTTCTGCAGGTTACATGGGTTTGGTTTCCATCAACAGAAACATCAGCCACAGCCCACACGCCCTCTGTTAGTTGCTTGCATAACCTAAGGAACTTCACTTGACGCACAGGGACAAAAGGAGAAATCACTTGAAACTCAGCATGTATCTGGAAAAGAAACATTCATCAATTCCTGCGTCACTGCAAAAAGACTATAAGACACATACGATAGGTTTATGGCATACGATTTGCAAAGCTCCACTTTTTGTTCCGCCCATGCCACTTGATATGACATCAATGGTCGCAGCTCTAGCAATCAAGCTGGGAAACATTTCCACCCATCCATTCTGTATATGGAAAAGAAGTTAATCATCTGTTCAAGTACAAAACTAGAAGCATTGCACCATTTCTAGATTTAATAGCTGAAGAAATTAAGATACTTTTGCAGGTTTCTCAGAACCATTCTATCATACAAGGGGATTCGACAGGTGATAAAACGGTCAAATGTGAGACTGTAAACAAAAAACGTGCAGAAGCTCACCAAACTATTCTAATCTTGATAAAGTGCTCCAAAATTGATAATTACATTGTCATTGACATAAAAATACACAGAAAAATGAAATGCAGGAATCAAGTCCCGATAGCAAGCTTAGGCTTAAGAGAAATCATTAGAAACTTCATAACGGCATTAAGATTTAGATAGCATACCACGTCCATCAATGTTTCAACCAGAGCCAAGCTGTCGATGAGTACGACACCACTCTCCCGAGTGGCCTCAAAGACAAAATTGCTGGGTTTCATGCCAATACAAGGAGGAAAAGTCCTCGTATACTCTTCGTGGTTCAGGACTTCCTTCCCTCCATCCAAGCTTTTGATCCAAATGGGACTTTCAATCTGAGCCATCTTAATCAGTTCATCCATAGCAGCCAGTGCAAGATCTACAAACATTGATCTATCAAATGATACTTCATTGCCGACAGCATCGCCTATTGGTTTCATTAGAGGCATCATAACTCCTCCATCATTGTCAAACCCCATTGGCAACGTGTTGTCAGTATGGCCTAAATTGCCATAGCCATTTCTCCCAACTGCAAGGTCCAACTTGGTGTTTGAGCCAAAGGGAGGGACAGGACTGGCCGAGGATGTGAGAGGCCTGCCTAAAAACTTATTGGCTAGGGCACAAACACGGCTTAATTCATCCTTCAATCGAGCATTTTCAATTCTTAACTGCTGTTGCTCATAAGGCACTGGAACAGGCACCACAGGACCACCACAGCTGTTGCAAATTGGATCACTCATGTTATGTTTCAACATCTCATTCTCAGCTCGGAGTTTATCATTTTCTTGCCTTAGGATTGCATTCTCATGCCGTTCCAACTGGGTCTGGAGTTCAAAATGACCAAAATCAAAATCTTCGCAAGGGAAAATGAAAAGAATCGAAGGGGTACGCAAAAGTTTATCAATTTACCTTCATTTGAGTTCTCCTATTTTGGAACCAAAACTTGATTTGCTTGCTTTCCAAGCCAAGCCTCCTGCTAAGCTCTGATCTTTGTTTTTCATCAGGATGAGGACATTCCTTAAAGAAACTATTGACATCACAAACAGAAACAAAGCTCTTTTATATAAATAAAATAAAATAAAATAAAATCCTTCAACCAAAGACAAGTGACCAAATACATAAATCCCTTGACATAAACAAAATAGCCAAAAGAAGAATCATACGATTCAAGCTCTTGTATTTGATTAGCAGTGTGTCTATTGTACTTCTTCCTAGGCCTTTGATAATCTCCAGCATCCTGATCTTCCCCGGATGCACCTTCAATGTTATCACTTCCGGACCTGCTCTCATAACCATCCTCCCTCGTCCTCCCTACCAAACTAGGATCAAAATGTTCCACAAGTAGGCCCATGTCACCATGACTATCCATATTATTCTTCTGCAAAAAAAAAACCCACAAACAAAAAAGGGTCATACATTATTCAATTTCAAGCACAACAGCATGCAAGAAATAAAAATCACAATCAACAACCATAAAGTAAATCAAGAGAAAGTTCATAGAGACATGATACAGGCAATAGAAAGAGAAAGGGCTGGTGATTTGGTAGAGAGGAGGGTTGTTGTTGTTGGCGGCGGCGTCTAAGCAATGTCACCAACACTAAGGCATGGTGTTGTTATTGTGTACTAGGATTATATCTGTCACAAACGTTGAAACCCCACTACCACCACCAAAACTGTCAACACTATTAGTACTGATCAAACCCCAATAATCAATCAAAATAGCCCCTTTTCACTCGTTTATGTATATAGTTCTTATATAATCTCTCTCTCTCTCTCTCTCTGATTGACCCTTGGTTACTCCTTCGCAAGTTTTTTTTATATAGCTAACCCTTTCACAAGGTATGCTTGGACTCTCTCCCTTCCTCTCTCTCTCACTTGTCTAGCAAGTTTTGACCTTAACAAGATTTCCCACACCGAGCTAAACTTAAAAGCCATAATCACATTCTTAATTATATGATAGAAAAAAAGAAAAAGCAGTTTCTCTGTCAACGTTTCATGGACGACTCCTTCTCTCTCTCAGAAAACCTTCATGTGTCAGATAATGAGGTGAAAAGAGCAACCAAAACCAATCTTTTCTTGATATACACACTATTCTGACCTCATCAAGTTGAAAATCTATCAGAAAAAACAAGCCTGGCTCTAATATTTTATTTCACACTTACAAGAAACATATAAAAAAAATCCCAGTTGACCTCCCTTCCTTCCGCTCAATTTTTTTGACGTAAAATAGTGGTTGAATACAATCGATAAAAAGGTACCTTTCTCAATACTTGATGGTACAAAAAGGGTCTTTCGATAAAATAAAATTATCAGATCCTTTCTTCCATTTTTTTACTACTAGATCAAATGGGAACAAGACAAAGCCAATGTAACGTCAATTATAGGGAGTGAGACAAGAAAAGCATATTACTTGACAGTAACACAAGACGCCATAAAACAAAACATAAATAACATGTTTGCTGACGCTGTCAAAATTCTGATTCAAGGAAAAAAATCATTAAAAATAATATTTTTATTTGAAAGGCAGCAAAACGAGCAGACAAACGGGCACAAAAGCTACAAATAATATGTGATCGCATAAAAAATAAATTGAAAATAACTTACTTTCTCTTCTCTTCTCTTCTCTTCTACTCTCTCGCCTGTGTTTTTTCTAGGGCATGAAGCCTCCTTTATCGCTTTCATGCACAAAAAGGACTTCTTCTTTCTTTGTTGTTCAAGGAGAAACAGAAACAAAAGGAGAAAATCTGTAAAGGAAGAGGAAATTTTTTGGACTGGAAGGTGAAAAGTCAACACGCGGGGACCGCTTTCCTTTTTTATTACATGGTTTTGTGAAATCCGCCACCGGGTTATTCCACGCGTGTGTGCGAGCGCGTGAGAGGCAGGTTATTTCCGTCCTGGCATGGTGGGTTTTGTCTGGTTAACGTCAAATTTTGACCCTGGTGTGGCTGTCACCAGTAGGAAGATGACACTTGGAAATAATGGTTTGCCGACTGAAAAATTGGTTTGGGGAATTAAATTATCATTTGTAAAATATATATTTCTTTTAATATTGCTCGAGAAAGACACGTGACTCGAAAGTTGACTTAAAATACTTTTATTATCGAATAAAAAGTTATTTAAAATTAAAATTGGACCATCACTTTGCTATTAGTTTTAAAAACTCCAGTTATACATACAAGAGGGATGCTATAGAAATCAAAATTAGGTATTACTTGATGCGTGTAATTAATTTCTCTCCTTTTTTTTCTTTGAATTTGGTTTAAAAATATATAATTTCACACCCTGATTAATTGCATATCCGTGGCATTTGGTGAGCTGATCATTCATTCAAGGTGAATAGAGGCAAGACATGAGAGTTAATTAAGAACATCGTAGATCAAAACATTAATTTCTTGGATACAATTAGGATGAATATTCTTTCATCATATCATGTAAATTAAAAGCAATTTGCTAAATCTGTTATATTTCATTGTTTGAGGATCATGAAATGATTGCTAAATCTGTTAATTATTTATTATTTCTGCTAATCTTTATAAAATCTGCGATCTCTTCTGGAAAATAATATGTAAACCATGGTTGAAATTCAGCAATTCGATTCACTTGAAATAATAAACCTTTTTTTTTTAACCTAATTAAATTATTTTGACAACAACTTGATTTTTTTTTTTAAATAGATTTATTTATGATATTACTAAATCTAATATGATCCAGCTAGTTGTTATAAACCTGGATAATCCTACCAGAATCTTGTTTGATTTTTTGAAAATTAAATTATTTCAATTAATTTAGATAAATTCAGGTTAACACATGACCCGGGCCATGAATTATCCCGGGTTTAATAACTTTGCTTAATCGTGGATGAATTTGTAAATTCTCAAAACTACAGGGATTAATGTAAATCTCAAACCTACGAAGCAGGTAAATAACAAAGGCCCATAAGCACAAGAAGCAGACTCTTAATTTGTGGCCTGACCTATTTCAAATGTATATTGTCGAGCCCATGATCAGAAATCCCACAATGATCTAGCAACCAGATTTATATCTCTTCAAAAACTAAACCCTAGGATTCCTTCTTCCCTGCCAAAAAAATCAGTTGCCGCCGCCGCCATGGTTCTCAAGTACGTCCCTTTCTCTCCAATATGTTTTCGTTTCCATGTCACTGGAAATGGGCTCTATTTTTTTTTCTTGATGGATTGTTGTTTCTTCAAGTGTTTAAGCAGTATGTATAGTTGGATTCAATTAGAGTCGTCCTGGCTTTGTTTGAAATATATTACAATCTGAACATCTGATGTAGAAATTTAGAACCTTTGTTAGATTTGACAATACAAGGAAAAAAAGTGAGTTTCTTTTGTTTTATAAGATTCAAAAATTGCAAGCTTTCAGAACGTTTTAAGCTTTTTGTTGCTGGGATTCACTTGAATAAGACCAAGTAGTTTGCTTTATTGCCCGAGTCTTCGGCTCTCTGGTAAGCTTTAAGCTATAATTTATGCTTGAGTGTGATTGACGCAGTGCAGGAAGATAATAAAGTGAAAACACAGCCAAGTAAACAAGGGAATTACCAAGACTTGAATAAAACTGGAGTTGGGACGACGAGAGCTTAAGTTTAGTGATGCTTGTGACACTTCATAGGATCTTCTGGTTGGAGTGTTGCACTCGGGTAGTTTTAATGGTTTGATTTTAAGAGCATGCAACACTCTGACGCGGCCAAGAAGAAGGGGCCTATTAGTAATTGATGTGACAGTCCAGAATAACGGGTAGTTTTTTGGAGTCACATAGAGGGGATTTATGATTTGTTTGAGTTCTGAGATTTGTTGGATCATGCAAACAATGTCAATTTAGTTTTGGATATGCAATCATGATCACCATCAAACATGCCTGCCCTGGAATGGAGCATATTTACTGAATTGACTTCCGTGCAATGGTTTCTTTCTGCTTGATTTCAGGACTGAACTCTGCCGCTTCAGCGGTGCGAAAATATATCCTGGCAAGGGAATCAGATTTATTCGCTCAGATTCCCAGGTAATGTGCAGTTTGGTATTGAAGGCAATGCATTTTCTTTTTATTTCGGTTACTGTAAAATTGAGGCTGTGAAACTAATTAATCTTTTTTCATGCAATTAAGGTGTTCCTCTTTGCTAATTCTAAATGCAAGAGGTACTTCCACAACAGGCTGAAGCCCTCGAAGCTAACCTGGACAGCTATGTACAGGAAGCAACACAAGAAGGTGACTTTTTTTAATTAGTTTCAATCAAACTTTTAAATGATGAATGTAGAATGGCTCTATATGCAGGATCTTTTTCTTTGGAAATAAACCCATGATCTTTTTTATATGTTGATTTTGACATTTCTCACCTAATAATTACAGGACATTGCTGCTGAAACTATTAGGAAGAGGCGTCGTGCAACAAAAAAACCTTACTCAAGGTCCATTGTAGGTGCTACTTTGGAGGTCATACAGAAGAAGCGAGCTGAGAAACCTGAAGTCCGTGATGCTGCAAGAGAGGCTGCACTCCGGTATGTTCTTTTACTGGTTGATAATCCAGTCATTGTCGGTACCTGCTGTTTTTTTTTCTTGAAATGCTTGATTACCTGTGCAGTGAAATTAAGGAAAGGATAAAGAAAACAAAGGATGAGAAGAAAGCCAAGAAGGCCGAGGTAATGGCCAAGACACAAAAGAGCAGCAAAGGTAGCTTGCCAAAGGGTGCTGCACCAAAGGGCCCCAAGCTTGGCGGGGGTGGAGGAAAGCGTTGAATCCTTCTTTCTTTGTAGCGCTATCAACTCGTTGTTAAAAGAATTTTGTATCTGAGATCTTACATGGACCGAGGTTGAATGTTGAGCTTACTGACTTTTTTCCTTATTATCAATTAGTCATGGTTTGATTGGAGAAAATCGATGGATTTTATCATTATGGTTGTGGCCCGAGAGCAGAGAATGGACATGGTTATATATTCTTTTGGCGTGCACACACTGCCACTGCCTTGGACTGTTGTCTTCATAGGTTATTTTACCGAGCTCTAGTTTCTAGTACTTTGACAAGAAATAGAAAAACATTGCTTCACGCGAAATCATTAACCTGACTTGTCGTGAGATTTTGGAAGAAAAGGCCTCGATTTTCCCTTTTGATAAGCTCCATAAGCCACTGATTGTTTGCTTGGTGTCTTGTTGGCAATGACTGGAAAATAGCCATCTATGCAAGGCACCCTAGCACGAAGCATGTGGTCTTTGGTTGACTATTCTTAAAGATGGAAAAAACAAGTCTTTGCCTGCTCCATGCCCTGTCGCCGTTTGCTCTGATCCTTGCCTTGAATGATATGGCAAAGAATGCAAATTTGGTGCAGGGGAACTACGTAAAATGCTACGAGATTGTCGAAATTACCGTCTTATCATAATCCAGGCGTCATGCAACCTGTTCACCATGTATGGTGGGCGTTTCTGCTTTTGATTTATATTGTTGAATGTGAAATGAAGATAAGGTTTCAATTCACACTGCAAGGGAGGTTAAGCTTTCAAAATCAGCCCATTTTCTTCTTAAATGCTTGTCAATTTCTCAAGATAAGAAAGATTATGAGGGCCCCTCAGTCTATGCATTGGGTGGTTTCCCATTCGTTTCTTTTGCATTTTATATGCGAACCAAATAAAATCTCAGCCTACTTGAATAAATCTGTCTATACAGCAGTAACATTACTGTATACATAAAACAAAGACATTACTGTATACATAAAAAATTTCTCCTTCAACCTTACCCGAAAGCTAACAACAAACCCTTTTCACCATTTGAGCCAACCCCAATAATTGGGGATGATTAAACTATGATCCAAACCAACCAGAGCAAAATAGATAGAAAAGAAGAAGAAGAAGAAGAAGAAGAAGAAGAAGAAGAAAAGTAGACCATAGGATAGTGACTGTGGTGTAGGTAAGGGACAAATCATAATGCCCACTTGGCAAGATAATTGAAGAGAGTAGCTTCCAAGTAACAATGCCAACCCAACTGTCTGAACCAAACCCACCAACATAGACCACCACAACACAGACATAGGAAGAGGAAGGTTACTGTCAAATCCTACTTTTGGTTTCTACAAGCTTCTATCTTAGTTTCTTCCTTTTTTATGCTCTTATTTTTATTCCTTTCCCCCCTCGATACAACAGGCTGAAGGAGCTATTGAATTCTAGATGCTCCAACGCAAAAGAAAAGGAAATAATTAATAAAAAAGAAAGGGTTGTCAGCATTGATACATCGCTAGATCATTCCAAAATGACCATCAGCTGGTTGGCATGACTAACCTGCTTAATCTGTTTAGCTAGGTTATCGATATTCCATCCCCAGCACATCAGAAGAGTGGAATTTGCTTGCTGCAAGCCAGATCGAGAACAGGAAATTTAATATATGCAATGCAAGAGCAGCTAAAAAAGTCTTTTTTTTTTCTTTTTCTTAAGAGAAGTGTGTGATTTCCTTTACCGATCACGTTGAGCAAATAATGAATGGAGTATTATAGTTTACGCCAACCATTAATTGGTGATTAGCACTTATTATTGTATTTGGTTCGTGTCCCATAGAATCACAATAATAAATATAAAAAAAGAGACAAAAATATTAAAATAAATCAGTATATAAAACAGTTTATATTCTTTTGAAAACAGTAACTAAAGGAGAATGAGACAGCAAGCACAGGACTACAATGGCAATAAATTTTGAGTTTGGTGAACATGAAGTCGGTGCATCTTGTCGTTTTCTTAGAGGTGGCACCAGCTCAATAATTGTATGGAGAAATAACCAGTGGATAAGTTATACTTTATTGGGATTGTGGTTGCGGTAGCTTTTCAAAGTATTTATCATGTCGAAATATATTAAAATGATATTTTTTTTATTTTTTAAAAATTATTTTTGAAATCAGCACATCAAAATGATCTAAAACACACAAAAATATATTCATTTAAAATGGAAAAAAAATAATTCAAATTTCGGCCAAAAGCCGGTGGAATCGCAATGCCAAACAGTTATTCGATCATGGATAAAAGTATTTCAAGACTATCTTTTTCAGTATTTGAGCTCTGATTTTGATCATTTGAGATGTATTTCCCTCTCTTTGTATATTGTTTTCTAATAATAATTGAAGTTTTAATTTTCTTTTAGAAACTTTTGAATAATAACAAGCTATAAATATCATGCTTTTAATAGTATATATATAATTTTAAAAAAGTCAAATCCGATTCACCTTGAGAGTTGAGGTGTCAAGCTGTAGCTTATTCCTGAAAGGAAAGCCGATGGTTCAAACATTTATAATAGCATGTGCTTTCCGCGGCTACACAGAGAGCGAAAGACCGCGTAGAATCAGCCTCGATCCACTGCTTCCATGACCATTGCTTTCGTATCTATCTACCCAATTAAATCCTGACACGTCACTAACAAAGGGAAATGCACTCGCAACAATTTCACAAAATAGTTTCATGAATTAAAAGTCTCGACACACCTTCCTTTTGTGGAAACTAATATATCTTACAATCGTGAAGTTAAAAATAAAGTTATATTTTAATATAATGGTTAAATATATAATAGATTTTACAAAATACTGTTTCAGTATGAAAGTGTATTAAATTAAGATAATGTGATCAGTAATAGATTACTTTCACTTGATATTTTCTAGGATAAATATATACCGATTCGTTGCAAAAATAAATAAATATATTAAAAAAAATAGATAGCCAACAAGTCAAACGAATGATGAATCGATCAAAACATAACCATGGTAGTGTTTGTACCAGATCAAACGAAAAATGTTCATGAGAGGAGGTTTCCTTGCTCACTGTGGCAGTTAGAAACCTGAAAATCCTCACCCACTTCCTTTCCTTTTCCATTAAAAGCCATTGAACTCACCACCAACACACCATTTCTCGAGAGATAAAGGTGAAAAGAAACCAAAATATACTTCTTTTTACAGAATTGAGAAACACCTGCTAGAACACCGACAAGAAGCATCAAGCATGTCAAGAGAAGACATGGAAAGAGGAGAAGGAAGAGGAGTTAAGAGCAGAGGAAACAACAGCAACAGCTACTTATCACCTTCAACATATTCGGTAGAAGACACAGAAGCTCATTACTGGACATCATGGCTTGTACCTATGTTTGTGGTGGCAAATGTTGCCGTCTTCATTGTTGTGATGTACATCAATAATTGTCCTACACATCTACATACAAGACTTGAAGGGAAGTGTGTTGCAAGGTTTCTTGGGAGGTTTTCTTTTGAGCCTTTGAAAGATAATCCTCTCTTTGGTCCCTCTTCTGCCACGTACGTAATTCACCTTTTGCTCCTTGTATAATTTCTTCTATGTTTTTGCCTTCGCCTTCTCTGTTTCCTGTCAATTTACTTTGAGAAATACTAAATGCTGGTGGCGGTGTAAATTTATGTACGAGTTAGCTCTTTAGATTCCTGGGGTGTTGTTTTTCAATGTTTTTTGATGGATCAAGTGGTTTGGGGAGGAATTTTGATTCCCTTTCGATTTGTGTAGATATGAATTTGGAAATTTGGCATTGCTTTGATGAGTATGAAATGCCTTGTGTGTGGATTCCGTGGGGGGATTCTGATTGATTAGATACTTGAAGAGAGAATTTAGTGGATCTGCTTTAGATGTTGATGTCCATATCTCAATTACTGCATTTCATGGCAGTGCTCTCTGGTTGGTGTTTGTGGAGGCATGAGTTTTGTGATTATTGGTCTCAGACACTATATATTTATGGCGGATTTAAGGCTTCATTGGTGGAAATCTCACGGATCTGATGAAATAGTAGATTTTTCATCAACATTTCTAACACTGAAAGTATTCTTTTTGTGTGTGATTATTAAGGGGTATTTGATGTTTGGAGTCGGAATAATCAACTTGTTGAAAGCTGCTATATCTTGGCTCATTATTTTCAACTGCATTAAGAAATGACAAAGAAGGTAGAAGAAACATAACGTAGTTAATTGAATCCTCTTCTTTTTGTTTCTTGAACTTGCAAAGATTGGAGAGGCTGGGAGCTCTTGAGTGGACCAAGGTTGTGGATAAGCACCAGGGATGGAGGCTTATCACCTGTATCTGGTTGCATGCTGGCATTATTCATCTTCTTGCAAACATGCTGAGCCTGGTCTTCATCGGCATTCGTCTCGAGCAGCAATTTGGGTTTGGTAAGTAGCTATCAGAATCTCCCTTCCGAGGCCAATACTATCACCAACAGCTGTAATTTATGCTTCTATATATTTCTAGCAGCACGACTAACCTTTTGAAAATCTGCTTTTTCTGTCACAAATTGGCAGTTCGCATTGGAGTTGTTTATCTGCTGTCAGGATTTGGTGGGAGTTTGCTTTCCTCTCTGTTTATAAGAAACAATATCTCAGTTGGCGCATCAGGTGCCCTTTTCGGGCTTCTCGGATCGATGCTTTCAGAGCTAATTACAAACTGGAGTATCTACACCAACAAGGTGAGTGGTGTTTAGACGTTGTTTGGCATTCTAGTGCCATGCCATTGCTCAAAGTTCATCACCATCTTCTGATAATCCATCGCTGTATTGCAACCATAGGAATGTAATGGCATTTATGCATGAACAAAACCTGTTGCTCTCGCAGGCTGCAGCTCTGCTTACACTTCTGTTCATCATAGCCATTAACCTTGCAATAGGAATTCTGCCGCATGTTGATAATTTTGCACACGTTGGGGGGTTTCTTTCGGGATTCCTCCTAGGATTTGTTCTGCTTCCCCGCCCTCAATATGGCTGGCCAGAGCGTCGAAATGCTCCCTCCGGTGGCGGCGTCAAATCTAAGTACCAGGCTCACCAATATGTTCTATGGTTGGTTTCTGTGGTTCTTCTGATCGTAGGGTGAGTCACTGCCCAAACCCCAAATCATCAACTTAAACTTCCAGTTTCGTTGATTTATCATTTGAATGTTCATTTTCATTAAACTAGCCGACTCGAACACAACCTTATCATAAGCAAATCACATGATATGATAGAGTCCTAAAATGAAAAGCTGGAATCCTCATCAACCATCCGATCTTATTTTCTGATGATCGACGAGGTTTTACTCCCACTGATTCTGATGCTTTTCCTTAAAAAATGCAGATTCACAGTTGCATTGGTGATGTTGTTCAAGGGAGAAAATGGAAACGATCGTTGCCATTGGTGTCACTACCTCAGCTGTGTCCCTACTTCCAGATGGAAATGTAACGATAACAACCTGTAGTAGTAGGGGAAAAAGAGAGCTCATGCTCTAATTTAATATTTCAATTTTTATATGTATAATTTTGTATATTCATGCACAGCTTTTTTTAGGTTAGGACCACTTTGACTTGCTGTTTGTCTTCTTTTTCCAACACCCACAAGATTTTCCATCGTAATTGCTTGTCATTTTTCTACAATATATATATATATATATATATATATATTTGTTGTTGAATAATAAAAAAAATATGAATAGATTAAAGAAACATTTTGCTAAACTATGATGGTCATCCTATTTTTTTTATTTAAAAAAGATGGTTAGGGTTTTTTTTTTTCAATTAGTTTTGATGTATCAATTTATTTTAAGAAGTTGTTCATATCCAAAATTTGTTTAGATTTCCTTTTCTTCTCATTATCTCTTCTTAGATTAAAAGTCGTTAGCAACAAACTGACTTGCCACCTGAATTAACACCTTCATATATAAGTTTAAGTTATAACACCAATGATTTGCTAGAAAATTTTTAAGATGTTAAAAGAGAATAATATAAATTATATTCGGAATCTTATCCTAAAACTTAATATGGTATCAGAGTTTTGTTGATACTGCGGTGACGGGTTTGAATCTCATTAACCCTATTCTATTTGATAAAATTAAACACAAGGTATTTTGGGGTATTAGAGAATAATATAAATCATATAATTGAAATTTATCTATCTATCTATCTATATTTCATACACATGATATCATAGAAGTGACCGACATCCCTATTTTATTTTCTTAAATTAACTTGATGTCAAATTGATGAGAAATAATTGACAAATCAAACCGATTAATATGTAGTGGTATTATATTAATAATTGCCTACGTATTATGACAAAATAATTATTGTTAATCTTGATTTTCATGCAAGTTAAACTATAGATTAAATTATTTTATTCGTTTATTTAAATAAACTTAAACCTTAATATTGTATAAAACTATGGTGCAATTTTAGTATTATATTAATGTACAAAATTTCATATTTTATCATTCTAATATTATTTCACCTCTCCAAAAAAAATTAAATGTCAGGCTCCACCATTGCTAGAGGCTCATTCAACTAGCATGAAAGGGCACGCATTCTTCATTTCACACCAACCCAGCTTAATCAACACTAATAAATTTCACATCGTGCCCTAAATAACTCAACGGTTGGACTAATACAACAGGGTGGTCCAACTCAAGTTTTATAATATGGAGGTCCAGAAAATAATGACAGGAGTGCTACCGTTGCTGTTGCTATCATGGGCCGTGGCAGTGGCGGCCGATGTGGATTGCACCACCGTGACAGGGTTCCTCTCGGCCTGCTCCACATTCATCAACTATGGCACACCAGACCCACTTCCAGGTTCACCATGCTGTGATTCCATGGTGAGCTTGGACGTGATAGCTGAATCTGGGAATAATAGGAGGTGTATATGTCAATGCTTAATGGCCCTCATCAGCACCTATAACCCTAATGCTACAGTCATCGCTACTTTGCCAGGCTTTTGTGGAGTGAGTCTAGGGTTTGTTCTTGATCCTAATACAGATTGCTCCCTGTAAGCCTTTCTCCAGCCCATCTGTTTTTTTCTGTCTCTTTAAATGAATTTTAAAACACTAACACTAGCATTAGTGCGATTTAACAAGAGATATCTATCTTTTGTATATATCTGGTATCTGAAGAATCATGCTTGTCATTCCATGTCATCTAATAAGACCTATATATATATATACATGGAAAATGCAGGGTGCCATGAGTGAGATCAAGGAGATGATGGAGCTGGTTCAAGGTGACGGAGATGGGGGACTGAATAAAAAGAAGCTTGTCTTCAAGAACAGTCACTGAAAATTACAAATAAGAGCAGGTTCTTCATTTTAAGCATGCATTGCCATAATGGCTTCATTGCTAGCAGTTAATTATCGTTTGAGCCGATGCATTCATGAATCCAACATATCCATTCACTTAAAGAAGTTTTTATATATATATATATATATATATATATATATATATATATATATATATATATATATATATATATAATGATTAATCAAAGCAAATCGACATGGAAGGACTCCCAAAATTAGATAGGTTAAAAAGTTGGATATGTGATCAATTGCTCCTTTTCATTTCTTTCCACCGAAAGAGATTGGATAACCACACAAAGTTAATTGGCAATTAGATTGGATTAGACAAGCTAAATCACCATTCTCTCAAGAAATAGTAAAAGCAAATTCACAGCTCAAGAAATTGCTTTTTGTTGCCTCAAGATTTGACCTCACCTCATGTCATTTCATTCTTGATCTGGATCATCGCAAGATCTATTTGCCTACGCATGATTAGCATTTCAAAGTGTGTGAACAGCACTGCAACGTCCGTCCATGTTTTGCAAAAGAAAGAAATCGGGATTTCACAAACATTAAAATTGGTACAATTCTGATTTAATACACTCTAAATATCAATAAATCTTCAAACAATCAAATTTATTCTAGACAACCCTATTTTTACATACTAGTTTTAAGACCTAAATCCTAATCTATTTAGAAAAAAACAATCTTCCTTGAAAGTTACAAGGCTAGTACAGAATCCAGTTAGTATTAAAATAAGAAGAGAAAATAAAGAAAATCCCGAAACAGCAACTTTTGAACCTGTTTTTGACATGAGAACCATCCAAGCTAGTTAGCATCCTATGGAATTAGTTCTATAGAATAAACTAAACCTGTAAAACTTCAGCATGATCTTCTATTTCAGTCACTTCGTCCTAGATAAAAATCACATAATAAACTTCTTGCGTCAATATTAGAGCATTGCGATTTCTAGGATCGATCTGTAATTGATGACAGAAACAGATGAAACAGACGAAACAGACAATTTGCACCATCACCTGCTGTTTCAATTCATATTCCTCTCACTGGACTGTTCCTTCTATGTCACCATCACAATTTAACATTTCACATCATCGGCATTCTTCAGCACAATGATTCCTTGGCATGTTATGGGAATCCAAAGTTTTACACTTGACTAACATTGGCACTAAACAAGATATATAAGCTGTTCTTTTTAATTACTGCGATGCATCTGTGCATTCTTTTCACTTTGATTTGTAGCCCTTTCAGACAACCATTGAGGGATCAAAGGGGACCATCCAATGTCCATATAGCAAGTGAAATGATTTAGTATCCGTGAATTCACAGTGAGATAAGGACACAGTTTTTGCTATCTGTCTGCTTCTGTAAGAATTCGAGATTCAATTAATTTCAGTATATTCAATCCCTATGCTATTACAGTAGGGGAATTATATAGGAAAAAATTACAGTACAATTTTGGCTAAAATACAATATATATTTAAACTACCAGAGAAAATCAATTACCCTATTATAGTAATAAACAGCTATATTAAAACAACTATATTTCAACAGCTTCTAAACTTGTTAGCTTTGTTATTGGTATTGATCAACATAGCAGAAGTTTTTGGCCCCCGTAAGAAAATATTGGCTACGCTAAGAACAAGAACAGTAGAAGATCTTTGTCAGACAATAATATAAATTATATTCTACAGTTTCATCTAACAGCTTAAATTTTTAGGTGAGATGGTTCCTTAACATGGCATCAAAGACTTGTTGACTCAGCTGTCATTAATTCAAATCTAACTACCCTCATTTTATTTGATAAAAAAATCAAGCACAAGGTAATGTGAACTTGTACAAGTTTCAAGTTCAAAATACTTTCACTTGAGATGATATGTTAAAGAATAATATAAATTATATTATAGAACTTTCGATTCACGGAGAGGATCCGTGCTACATGCGGTTACGACTATCTTTAGCAAAATCATTGTTCAAATGAAAATAGTAGAGCCAAACTTTCTCTTACGTTTCAGCACGACAGAAAAACTGGATCATATACTTAGACACGAGAAATATGAGCAAACTATAATAACACTTTAACATTAAAAGAAGGTACAAGCACAATCTGAGGATATTACATCAATCTGAAACACTCAAAATGTTACAAGTTGAGTCCTGTAAGGGCAAAGTTTGTCAGATCACGATCAAATAATTACAACAATAGCATCGCGCGCACACCGGAAAAAGAAGAGGAAAAACAGATAAGAAAATGAACACTTGTCACCTTAAGTAGGAAGTTCCTATTCTATTCGAGTAGCCAGAAGCTACGTAAGCTTTGTTTTGAGGTTCGGTATTTTGAGCAAAACCCCTTTCTGATCGAGTGTCTGCATCGCAATACCCCTGGACAGATCTTCTGCTTGAACTGTATTTCTCAAACTCAAGTCTCTGCCTTGGGACACTTTGTGACCTAACCTTGGCTCGAGATGATTCTGTGTTAGACATGTAGTTGGGATAACCCGAGTATCCATTAAAGAAGCCCCACGAGCACTCACTCCTTGTGGGTGTGAAATGGCCTCCGCCTTTTCTGCCACTACTTCCAGGTCTAGATGTTGCAGAAAACAGACGAGGGCTATTCTCAGCCGTCCTTGAAATTGTTTCATCATTTCCTATGGGAAATTTAAGAGAATGCAAAATTTCTCCTGAAGGGATGCTTGGCATTGGATTTGGTGCTTTTTTTGATATTTTTGATGGGGAGTCAAATGTCATAAAACTCTGATTGTTATGATCTGAAGCCAAAGCATGCTGTGAAGCCTGAAATGTTCTGTTACTTTGCTGATATTTCACATGGGGCTTCCAAGTGTCTACTTCAAGGATCTTGTCACTCTTCTCATCATCAGCATGACGATTTCGCAGTGGATTGCTGCCATGGTCATTCCATAAACTTTCTTCCATCCAACGGTCTAGCCAATTTGAACCCGACTTTAATTTGTCAAAGTCAATGCTCTCCCTATAGTTTGCATTTGAACCACATCTCTGCATGAATTGAAATGGAAAAATGAAATCAGAGTTCCGTAGTGAATTGCTATATATTGAAGGCATTGGGATAATCATTCAAAAGAATTTATGAAAACAACCAGGAGGTACCTTGAGAATTGAGGGGCCATCAAATTTGGTACTAGAAGCACGAAACAGGTGATCCTTGGGAGGACTTGCAGGGACCTGTGGTAAATGTAGTTAAAGGCTGGGTATCACAATAAAAAAAAAGCACATTTATCAACAATCATATCAAAGCTTTATATTTTTTTCTTGTTGAATCATATGGGTACGCCTTAATCAGGTGGAGACCAGCTGGCTTGGCCTTATAAATTCTGCAACTCATGGAAGCGTCAGGATGCTTAATTACCACTCTCAATTTACAAATGAACTTGGGTTTGCTCAATGAGATGCTGAGCGGCGAGTGAGTTGGAAAGTTGCCATGTTTATCTGGCCCTTACAAAATAAAGCATGGATGTGTATTGAGATTTGCGCAGGCTCATGGCAAGCATTTGAAGTACCATTCTCAATAACTCGTAGCATATTACAAACACTAAATATATTTTAAGGCCAACAGCTAAATAAAGAGAAGGAAGTATGCTTACAGCATAACGAGAATGGGAGGACTTGCTAGCAGTATGCCAAGAGTCAGACACATGACTGCGACTAGCACGGGCTCGAGCCTGCAGTCTCACTAATGTTTGCATACGCCTAAGCATGTCTGCTGTTTGCTTTCTCACAATATGGCCTCTCACTAAGGCTTGAAGCTTCACCAATGCTTTTAGTGCCCTTAGTGCCCTCCTTGCCTTCATTGTCACCAAAATAGATAAATAAATCAATATCCACCATACCAATCAAATGGATGTAAGAAACACAAAATGCAGAACAATCATTGAGCACTTGTACTGCCACATGCCTAAACCATAACCAGAAATATTAATATGAAGAATAGATAAATAAATAAAAGGGCTACACTATGGAATTATTTAAGTTTCAAGGATCGAGTTCTTTTGGCACCGAATTCCAGGAATTTTAAATGCAATGGATCAGATAAGCATGATATTTAAGAAGAATATGAGGCATGGAGTTCTTGAAAAGGAGGTGTGGGCTTAATCATTATTTCAGCACACACAAATCAAAATAGAAAAAGAAAAAGAAAAAAGAACATGGTAGTGAGAAGGCTTTAACTTTCAACCAAATTGGCTGTAAAGTTGTTCTTGGGCAGATAAAATTGGAAAATCATTGCAGATTTAGGTACAGTGGTGTGAACTTTGATATGAGAATTTAAGTGTTAAATAATTATTTTCAGCAATCAAATAAAGTTTGAGGTAGACAAATAGACTAAAAGCTAGAAAGCTACATTTCCCCTAAAAAACAATTGTCAACTTGCAAAGAAACGCATCAAGCCCTAGAATCCAAATCCAAGAACACCTTCAAATTCAAGCTACAACAATATTAGAATGTTGGCCCTAATTAAATTGGCACTAAAAATCCTACCCGGTCGGAGTGCTAATTACTCCTTCAACAGCAGCTGACAATGATAACTCTTGCACATCTCATCCAAATTGGACCACCTTAACTCCATCCATTTGTTTATATTCCTAGATGCATAATCTTGATAAACGTCCACCACAATATTGTTTATATTTCTCACACTAATACGTGCAACACTTCAACAATCATCAAAAACAATTCTGGGATAAATTAACAAAAAGGAATTAACTTTTATAAGATTTATAAAAAATTGGAAATTAATTTGAAAAAAATAACAGTAATTCATAGCTGTGGTCTTAACTCTGTGAGAATCTTGTTTACACACACACACACACACACACACTGTAGAATCATGAAAAAGCAGACACTCGACCCCATAAGGCCATAGCAACCACCACCACCACCACAAGAACAACAACAAAAACAGGTAAAGACCATACACAGAGAAATCACTCTGAACGAAGCAAACAATCTGATCAACAAATAAATACTAATATTTTTTTTAATGATCAAGGGCATTAAAATTTGAACCAGATAAATAACACGAGTAGAAACCTGCTCACAACTTAGAGCCGAAGGGATTTAAAAAAAAGGAATTCAGATAAGAGACTGGTAATCATGTGCTAGGAAAGAATGTTCATCATGTCATGAAGTCACAAGATGACCCAAACACGTGTGGGGACACGAGACACAAACAAAGGCAGATTTTTTTATATTTTAAATAACGAATAGAATCAATTGTTTGAGCTATCGCTAAAAGTTTGACGGTGATATTAGTATATTACTCGAGGGAGTGACCCAACAGTCAAAAACAATAGTGTCGGTTACACCTTATTGGCCATACAAGGAACTGTTTTTAGCTTTGTTTTCTTTTTGGGTTTTGGACCACCCAAAGAAAAGATATAGACTTTGCATTATTTTTGTGAAAGGAATAGTTTTTATCACTTAATGAAACCAAGTGAAAAGGCAGTTGAATTTTGTTATTAAACACCATGAAGAAGAAGAAGAAGAAGAAGAAGAAGAAGCAATAGCTTATTAACTTAATTACTTTGCTAAGTGGGTTTTAATATCTTAATGGCCAAGTCTCCCAATTTGAAAAATTTATCTTGGAAATTGAATTTATATGCACTCAACAACTCAGGTTCCGAAAATTCTACCTTTCTCATTTTAGAGACCAAGATGAAAGAAATACTATTTTTTGCAAAAATCAAAGGAAATTAAATCTTTCGGCATGCATCCCCAGATATTTCCAATTCCCAGGTACCAATAAAAATATCGATAATTCAAATTATTTATCTTCCTCGTCAAGAAGCAGAGCTCGGAAACAAAAAACTCAGCGATCAAACCAAAAGACCAAATCAAACAAAGAAACAAACGCAGTGACCCTCTAATTGAAAGGGTATTTATAAAACAAAAAACTCACGAACATGAAAAAAAGGACACTCACCAAATAACCACGAAAGGCAGATTGAATTTTGACCGCCGACACTTCCTCCGCAAACCGGCGGTGACTGCCACCATTAACATTACCGCCGCCTCCGCCGCCAGTCAATCTAACAACCTCAGCAGCCGCTTGAGCAGCAGCAAGCGCAGCTTCAGCAACAGCAGCAGTAGCAGCTGCCACAGCTATTGCATGCTTATTAGCATCATAAGGAGTAGTGGATAACAAGAGTTGATCAGCCTTATTGGACTGTGACAAAGAGGGTGTTGTTTTTGAAGATCTAGACTTCTTCTTGGCGCCAAAAAGTCGCCGGAAAAAACCCATCTTTCATAGTTTAAAAAAGATGGGTTCTTAGAGAGGTTCTGGCTAAAGAAAGCATTTTCAAGACAAGAAGGATAAAAGAGAGAGAGTTCGGTCACTTTTGAGTGTGTTTTTCTTCTCTCTTTTTTGCTGCTAATGTAAGAGCCTGAGATGGGAGAGAGTTTGGAATCTTTAGGACAAGAGAGTCAGAGAGATTGGATTGTGTGTACTGTGATGCGAGAGAAGGTGAAGAAATAGACGCGAGTGAGTGGTGTTTGTGGGCACGTGGTAAGGGTATTGAAAGGAAATGGGCTAGGGTAGAGTACAGGGCACCAGGGTAGGCCATTCATGGCCGGGAAAATTTCTTGTTGAGTGCTAATTAAAATTACATTTTTTATCCACATTATTTCAAATATATATATATAAAACTATAAAACTCGGTATAACTTAGGAGTGGTTTTAAGATCTGTGCTAGATGTTAATCGTGTTTAACAGGACACTAGGGTAGGCCATCCATGGCCCCAGTTTTTCATTTCTTTTGTAGTAATGGAGGGTGAAGTTTTCAAATTGAGGAAGATGATTGCTGTCTAGGGTTTAGTTGTGATTTAAGTGGTAGCTGATGGTCATTGGATGGGTGTGCAATGATGAATGTGGTACGTGAGATAGATGAAGGATATTACTGCTGAGATCTTCCTACCAACATATTTGAGGTGTAAAGATGGTGAAATCATGAAAAGTTTCCCAGCTGTGGGCTTAATCAACCTCATTTTTTGGTATCATTTAGAATCAATTCTTCACATGCTTTCTTTTAAATGCAGAATAAATAAATAAAAAACATGTCTACCGCATTTAAATTTATTTTGAAATAAAACATTAAACCTGCACTAACTAAATAAATGATGATGATAAAAATAATCTAACTTTATTTCCCATCCAGTAAAACAAAAGAAAGGACCTCTATTTTCTTGATGATGTTGTTGTCCTTTGAATTTTGAATTCATGTTCTAATCCATGCAAACTTATTTTGACTTTCTGACCCATGCTTGCTGATGAATGATGGCTTTGATCGCAGCTATTTCTCTTTTCAACAGATTGTATTATTAATTGTATCTTATTTCTTATATTGTTTAATAAAATTAGCTTTTTTTGTTTCAAAAACTATACACTGGATCTTTAATTTGTCTTTAAGAAAAAGGAAAATGCTCAACACGAATCAATAAACTATTTAATTATTTTTTGAATCGCATGAGTTAACTAGGTAATTATATCATAAAAAGTAAATTATAATTAATTCAAGAATATTGTAAAAATAAGATATGATCCATGTAATTAAGGGAATACTGGTGATTGTTAGAGAATAATATAGATCATATTATGGGGCCTCACTTATAAGTTTAAGCTTTTAGGTGAGATGGTTGCTTAACATGGTATTAGAGCTTTGTTGACCCAGCGGCCACGAGTTCGAATCTCATCACCCTCATTCCATTTAATAAAAACCAAGCACAAGGTGATGTGAGACTGTGCAAGTTTCAAGTCCAAAAGGCTTTCACTTGAGGGGTGTGTTAGAGAATAATATAAATTATATTATAGAACCTCACTTATAATCTTAAATTTTTAGGTGAGATGATTCCTTAACAGTGTGAATACTAAAAAAAAAAAAATCAAGCAAAAGTTTTATTTTCCATGAGATTGTGGGGTTGGTACCAAAGGGTCCGGGCATTAAATTGCCAAAAACAAAACCTTTGGTACCTTAACTGGATTAAGATGGATTTCGAGTCAATTACGGTCGACTTCAGAAATCTTTTTTTTTTCTTTCTAGTTTTGAATTTTGATTTAAGAAGATATGCCTCCGTACAAATTTCAACTTTGCTGACCTTTCTTCCATACCATGAAAGTTGGTCATGCGACTGCCTGCTTCAAATTCCACTTTGAAATTCATGTTTTTTTATATATAATTTATGTTTTTTTAATAAAAAGTGTGCATTGAACTTCATGCAAAATACAAATCACAACACATGGCGTCACAGAAAGAGAAAATGCATTTTTTCTATATAAAAAAAGGTAAGAGAAGAAAAAAAAAAAAAAAGAGGATCTACATTCTGCTCACGATTTGTTTATTTGGCATTGACAATTTGGATGAATTTGTTTATTTTTTAAGCTATATTTATGTGATTTTCAATGTTTTTGTTTTTGATTATTCTAGTGGTTCTGCATGCAGTTCCATTGATCTGTATTCACTCCAATCTGAATAGGTCTGTAACAAATAGAAATAAATTAAGAGGAACTCTACTTCGAAACCTGCAATCTCTCAGGTTTTTCCACCGATTGAGCCGGAGATCTTTCGAAATGTCAGAAACCCTTGTTGCGCACATGCTCGTCACACACAGAATCATTGATTTAGTCAGCTAGAAGAAAATAAAGACAAACAATACATGAGATCACCTAACAAATATATTTATGAATTACAGAGATGGTCTAGTCATATGATCACACCAATAATCTAACTATAAAAAAACCTATAATTTTCAATCTAATCGTTGGATCAAACTCAGATTTTTCTTGATAATTACTCTTGAAGTCAAGATCTATAATGGGGTTAGCATGCTTGTGCTAGTCTTTTTGTTTTCCTTCTGCACGAATCTTTAAAGTGGATTCGGCATTGATATCCTCGTATCTGGCATTCAAGTCTTCAAAGTTTGGAGCCAAGTCCCAGGCGATGAAATGACCGTTCGTTAAATTTGATGATCTTCTCATAGTCTTGCCCGCCACTTCTGGTTCCACCTGTAGCCATATCCAGCGACTTCATCAAAGTGTTGTTTGCTTTTTCCGTTTTATGGGACTATAATGCCTTTTGTTCTCAAACTTGTCTTGTTGGTTATGCACCAGTAACTCTGATTTGAACAATAATGTCTCCTTACTCTTCACTTGCTGAAGTTTTTATTTGTCATGAGATAGCTTTGCTATGCCTTAGATACCACCATTAGCTTTTGCGAACTTATTTGCCTGAATTAAAATGCTGGATCGTTTGAAGAGAGTGTTGAAATTGATCTCAACAAGCAACAAGACAGTTTCCAGGCACGCAGAAAACCATCACCCGGCACCATCCACTTCAGCATTGAAGCTTTTTCAGGTAAGAGTACAGAAGTTTTGTGCACCCTGTAGTCCTGTTTCGTGCTTTTAGCGCTTCCAAGTTTGCTGCTATCGGTATGTCTTCTCCTCCTTGTCCCAGAAGTATTATTTTACTTTTGTATTGCTTATCTATGTGTTTAAAATCTGTGATTCTGGCTCTGTATTCTTTGAAAAGAGAGTTTTGATGGCATTCATTTGTTAAAGTGAGCTGGGGTGGATCAGGGAACTGTACTGTCGCTGTCAGCTCAGCTCTATGACATTGGCCATTCCGTAGAATGTGATAGTTCTGAACAATTAGTTGTGGATCTACCACTCTTTCACATCAGACAAATAACCTGACGAGAAAAGCTCATGATTTTCAATCCAGCAATTGAATCAGGCTCAAATTTTACTAGATAATTCTAGTTTCATAAGGGGGCAGATTCTGGTAACAAATGGATAAAACCCTCAAATTAGGCTTGAAAAATACTGTTTAGCCAATTTTGTTATGTTCCAGATTTTTAGCTTAATTTCAGATTTTACGTCGTCTTTTATGTTTTACTTTGGGTCCTGATTTCACCATCTTATAAAGGTCCATGATTTATTTTGCTTAACAGTGAACAGCACTGTTGATGAAGAAATGGCTTTAAGATTTCAACTGGGCTTCATCTACTGCTGTGACATTTGCGATCTCAACTTGGATAACACCTGTGCTGTTCTTACACCCTCCACACAAGAAGGTCATTACCTCCTCCACCATTATAGCCACTTCTAGCAATGAATATTCTGATTACGCAGAAAAGGCAGGACCCTGCTGGCAAGACTGCGGTTATGATGATTGTACAGTACGCTGGACGACAGGAAACTCAGGCCAATCCTACCCATGCTCCCATGTAATTTCTTTACTCTCCTATCATGTTTTGAGTTGAAGTTTTAGTGTAGGAGATTCTGATTAATCCGATACGAATTTATTTATTTAGATCATGTAAAAAGCTTAGCAGATATTTGTTTTTAGCACATAGACATCTTCAATTCCAAGAAGATGCTCAGTTATGTCAAAACAAAAACAACCATAACTTTTGATTTAAATATTTAATAGAAAGCCTTCAAATTATGTTTAGAAGATGTCGTTTTATGTTGATGCTATTATTTTTCTATTTAATTTAATTTTTGGTGTTAGTTATACCAGTAACAAATTTCTTTCTCTAGATCATAATATGTAGACTTGCAAGAATAAGGACTGGTTTAAATAGGTGATAAATAAAAGGACTAAAGTGATGGGTGATCAAATAGACCCCACTCAACTCAACTATAAAATAAACATGTCATGTCAGAGAGTATATAAAGAACTCTTACTTTCTTAAAAAACAAAACAAAAAACAGGGAGCACTTCCTTTTCTTCTACGAGAGCCGATGCTTTTTGTCTTCAGTGGCTATGTCTTAAAAGTCATCGTTCAAGCTGATGCCCTTTTGCTCTCATTCTCACTTCGGTCTTTGTTCCTCTCTCCCTCTCTGTGAAAAGTTGTGCTGGTTGCTTCGGTAGTGCACGCCATTAAAGACTCCTGCAAGTGCAGGTAGTCCCTCTTCGCTTCTTTCTTCTTCCTTCCTTCTTCCTCTTTGCATGTTATTCGTCTATTTCTAGGGTTCTGCTTGCTCGTTTCAGGGTTTGAATTTCCTATTGATTGTCAGCTTGACAATTCACAATCGCTTAAACTTCAGTATTGTTACAGATTGTTTGGTTGATGAGAAAGTAAGGAAAGTTTAATAAATTTGTTAATTGAAGCTGTTATTTTCTTTATGATTAACATTAAGCTATTGATGATCACAAGTGATTTTAGTTTTCTTGAGATTAAGGTGTTTGCAATCAGAGCAATTATTCTATTGTTGTGATAGTTCAGCCACATGATCTATCATCTAGTGGTCTGACAGTGATCATATGCATGCATTTACTTATAGGAATTGATGTTCGGAGAGAAGAGATAGGGAGCCTGTTGTTTTAGAAAGTTTTTGGTGGCAAGGAATCTGTGGAGTAATTTCATTTCTGTAATTCTAGAATTAAAATCGAAACTGAAAAGTTCTAAAGATTTTTTTATGCGTTTACTTGATAATTTGTCTATCAAACTTCGTTCGAGTTTCTCTTTGCGATTAATGTGATGTGTTTAATTATAGATGTATTAAGTAATTAGTTCATACAACAGGTAATTTCATTGAGATCAAAGCAACAATTGTTGACCTAACAACCTGTCACCAGCCTAAAAGATGCTGCTTTTGTACGGAATTATCATCTTATTAAAAGAAATGGTATACAATTCACTGTTTATGCATGGAATATGTTTGGCATCCAAAATCCTAAGAGGTTTAGCTTTTACTATGAGGAGCTTCTGTTTATGTGATACAAGCTTCTGTTTGTTTTGTTTTGTGTTTTCAAAAATAGAGTTCGGGTTTTTTTGTATTTATTGGTTGCTTTAAGAGATGGAGTCAGATAGGTCCGATTCATCAGGTCCGATAACTCAACGTGCTCATTCTTTGGGAGCTTCTGCTGGTAGTGCTACTGATACCAGAGGAAAACATAGGATACAAGCGGAGCTCAAACGAATTGAGCAAGAAGCTAGATTCTTAGAGGTAAGTTTTTTTTTTTTATATTGTTTTATTATTATTTTCTTGGCTGTTTGGTAATTCCTAGAACAATGTTTGTGTTTCGAATTGTTTGATTATTTGATCGTGTTGTGTGTGCATGGCTAATAAATGGTGATCGTGAAGTGAGTTTCTTTTGTTGGTGAGAAATCAAAGAAAATTTTGCATCTGCATCTTTTTTTCTTGCTAGTGTGAACAGTGCGCTAAGGGTGATGCAAACTTTCTGCCAACCTGCTCTTTTTTTAACCAATGCAGCCCCTAATTAATTTCTAAACCTACTTTCAATCTATATAATATCTTTATGAACCTTGCCAAGCATAGGTGAAACAAGGCTTTGCCGCGAAATAAAGCACTGTCAAATTAAAAGTCAAATCTCTTAGGATTTTCGATGGCAAATTTCTCTTATTTTTCTGCCAATCACGACAAAATGTTGCGAAATGTTGTAACTAGTTAATTAATCTGTCAGGGGTAACTTGGAATTATAAATATATTATACAGATTAAATAAATAAGATCAGCGTTTCATATACAAGCATCTTTTAGAGCGGTGATCAGGTGGTTTGGTCAAAACATCTGTTTTGATCTTGATGAACTTACCTTTTGTATGAATTAATTGCGGAATTATAAATATAATTAAATGCATCCCAAGCAGTTTTTCTCACTTTTTTGATGCAGCATAAATTAAAAGGTTTGAAACAAGGCAATAAGTGTGGTAATTGCAGATTGAAACTTGAAGGAATTTATCGTGGCGTGTTTCTCTCCGGATGTCTCATATCCTCTTTCAAAAACAAATCACTCAGTATACTTTGAGGAGTTCTTAGCCTCTGCTAAGTTGTGTCACTGAAAGGTTCTGATAACTATTCTGCTTGCAATTGAGATCGTATACCCAAATATAACAAAATATCATACGGTTCCTTGCCTTTGAATTCCAAATGATTTAGTTTAACTACTGTTTGTAGAAATTAGAAGAATTATCCTATATCCTCCCTCAAGTTCTGCATGGTCCTAGACTGTAATACTGACTTTTCTCTTCTCAATGCATCATGCTCAGGAAGAGCTGGAACAACTTGATAAGCTGGAGAAGGCTTCAGCTGCATGCAAGGAGTAAGTGAGAAAATAACTCAATTGATTCTCTCTAGCCCGTTGTCGATAACACTTTTATTTGTGAGCTAAATTATGTTTTGTTCCTGCCAGAATGCTAAGCAATGTGGAGAGTACACCAGACCCACTGCTGCCAATGTAATGCACCTTTTAAATTTCATATATATTCTTTCATTCTTTATCCTCATACTGTCACAAGATGTCTAAACAATTGAATTATCCTCATACTGTCACAAGATGTCTAAACACCTCAATTGTTTTCTGGCTTGACAGAACGACTGGTCCCATGAACCCGTTATGGGACCGATGGTTTGAAGGACCCAGGGAGTCCAAGGGATGCTGCAGGTGCTGCTGGATATTCTGATTTTGATTGCCCTTAACATAGATTGTCATTTGTTGAAAGAGTATTTTTGATAAAGTGCTTCATTTTTCAAGCAATACTTGTGTGTGGTGCGATGCTTCACTAGAACAACAAAGTTTACAGCAACCTTTTCTTCATTGAAGGAAATGTTTCATTGCGCAAAATATGGCATTCTTTAAGACAAGCAAATGTAGAAACATTCTACAGAAGAGTACTGTTAGATGGTACACAACAGATACATGTTTGGAAGAAGAAGAAGAAGAAAAAGCGCTTCACAGATCTTGCTTTCAACTTGGTGCTTTGCCAGTAACTCTTTGAGCAATCCACCCTAGACCATCGTATAGACCGTCCCCTGTAAGGGCACAACAGGCTTGGATATGCCAATCATGATTCTTGATGCTGTGGAGAGAGAGTGCATCGGTAATCTCGGCTGGTGTCATAGCATCCTTAAGGTCTTGTTTATTTGCGAAGACGAGTACAACGGAATGTTGCAAGTCATCATGTCCCAGCAGCCCGAATAGTTCGTCCTTCATAATGGATATCCTGTCTCTATCAGTGCTGTCTATCACCACTATGACAGCATGAGTTCCACGATAATATGTTGCCCATGAAGTCCTGAGCCTATCTTGTCCACCAAGATCCCAGACCTGATAATATCAGCAGACAAACATGGTCAAGTTTTTAGCATAAAAAACACCAGCAAATTCACCCCATCACAGAAAATTGGCAAGCAAGCTTCTGCCACTAAAAACTCAAAAAGAAAATTGAATGAAACTCGAGTTTCCAAAATCTCATGGGAGTGGGAAAAGATTAGTTCTTACAAGCATATTATACAAATAGTACTTGAGAAGATTTGGCGGGTCTGTTAGATGGCGCAATACTCTAAATAATTATTTGATAACTGCGAATACTGGCTCAACATGTTTAGATTACATCATATTCAGCAATTCAATTCAAGTAGGAAAAAACATCTATTCCAAGTAACACATGAACCAATGACTTAAATGACTCAATCAATGACCACATTTGAATCTAATCATATTACATAGCACCGTTAGGTGGAGTCAGAATAGTGAAACTTAAAAGACATGATGTATGATGACATCTTTGTAATCTTTGCAATCCTAATCAGTGCTGCAGAAGAAATCATAGTTCGGTTTTCTAATTGATAGGTTTTGGAATAACAAGCGCATAAGATTACCTTGCAGTAACTGTTTCACTGATGAATGAGAACGAGAGCATTAAAAGCGAGGCATAAGAACACACATGCTCCTCGCTCACAAGTAACTGTTTCACTGATGAATGAGAATGAGAGCATTAAGAACCAGGCATAAGAGCACACATGCTACTCTCTCACAACCTATGAAACTTCTAATTATTGCTTGATGGATATTTCCCTGATTTTTTAGCTGGCCTTGAAAAGTTTGGAGTCAAGACTTTTGTTGAGTAACAAAGTTTGGCATCAAGTCTCCACTGATTTGAGTTGTCGAGTTTTACAATTATTGGTGCATTAAATGTTAAAACATGCATAGTTTGTATGCACTATAGCTACTGTTTGTAATTTAAAAACACAGTACCACCAGCTCTCCCATTAACAAAAACTTGCATTGCAATAAAAGAAAGGCAGTGGAAGAATATATATGTTAAGACAAACAGCCAACTACAAACATCCAAAAGCTAGAAGATTATTATGTTTGAAACCTTGGGTACGGTACATGGTAACTATGTCCTTGTAAACATTTACATATAAAGATTATAGATTTTGTTCAATTCAAGTTCCCAGGCACAATTGTGCAAATCCTTCCCAAGCTAATAAAAATATTACAAAATCCAAGTTTGTCACTCAGTCGCTTAAAGCCCTAACCAAAACACATGCATGACCAATACAACAAAGCTAGAAATTCAACAAAAGACCAAGGAAACAACTTGCAGCACCTCCAAACTACAAGAGAAAGCCCTTGGGAATTGGTATAAGTGGTGAAACAAATAGGATGGTGTTGAGTTGAATATCCTATTCAATCTCACATATGCAAACAAACCTAACAAAACAAATGTTGGATTTGAACTTGAAAAAACCCATCTGGGTACATAACTACTAAATACATGCTCAGCTTCGGTAATGAAACCATTATTCCAAATGGTACCTCACTTGGTGAACTAGGATTACAAAGATTCTCAAGCATCAATATTTAAACCAGACACATTCCCCAGCTTCTACTTCTACTTTTCATCGAATATTAGATCCAGAAAGCGAATCCTAAAAACTCCACAACCCATTAGTCTCACAAACCCCAATCATCAAACAACACACACAACCCATTACTGCACAGCACACACCAATAAACTAAAGCCAAGATAAGTTATAAAGTAGCGATGAAGAATCAGTGGATACCAAGCCAGGATAAGTTATGAAGTGGCAATGAAAAAAAAGTGGGTACCTCGAATCGAATATTCTTGTAGACAAGTTCTTCAACATTGCTACCAACAGTAGGGTGAGTAGTTACAACCTCCCCTAAATGCAATTTGTAAAGCGTAGTCGTCTTTCCGGCATTATCTAGCCCAACTACCACAATCTTGTACTCCTTTGCTGGAAACAACATGAACCAAAACCTTGATACAAATGCTCCCATCTTCTCTCCTTTTTGTTTTTTTTTCAATTCAATTCAATACCCTAAAAAATAAAACCAATTTCAATCTGATCAAAATCCCAGCAACTAGATAAATAAATAATAAAGCAAGCGACTTTTCTGAAACTTGAAAATTATTATAATCGGAGGATCAGAAAAAGAAATAATCTGATCAAACCTTGATTTTTGGCGATTGTTAAAGTTCGATAGAGAGCTAATTTAATCAAGTTTTTGGTGTCAGCAAAATCGATCTGATCAGAGCAAATTCATTCAAGTTAAGCATTGTCAAATTAAATAATCAGTGAGAGATTCAAACTCTAACATCAGCAACTGAGAAAAGGTGAAATCAAAACCCTAGAAACTCGAATTAGGCGAAAGCGAAGATATAAATAGATTGATTGATTGATTGATATAGAGATAGATTGATTGATTGATTGATTGATTGATATAGATATAGAGGGAGAGAGGGAGGGGGGGATTACCTAGCACGAAGGAGGCTTTAATGGCGTCCACTATCGAAGCGGCGAAGACAATTTTCGCAGAGAGAGAGGAAGACGAGACAGAGGGCATCGGGTTAAACGATGACATTTTATAGAGAGAGTCACGGACGTGAAAAGGCTCATGCTCCTCCAAGCATGGTTTTAAAACCCGAATGGCCTGACAGGTTGATCCAAATCAGGCTAACCCGGGCAGAAACCATACTGGATTTTATGAAGAAAAAAAATAGATGATTTGATAAAAAAAAGAAAAAAATCAAGTAAAAATCCGGTTAAAAACTACGTTGTAACTCGCTTATTATATATATATATATATATATATATATATATATATATAAAAAAATATAAAATTAAGCTAGTGCTAAATCAAAACTCTTATCCTGTTGGATCGGATTAAAAACTCTGACTCGAAGGAGAAAGAAGTGGATTCGATGTAAGAAATAATATTATCGAACATTCATTACTTCAGTCCTTTTTCTTTAATTTTCACATATTTTTCATCTTCAGGTAAGAAAATGAATTGATTCCTGAACTGCTGTTGCTTGTGGTTGTTTTCAGGGAAGTTTAGCGATGGATTCTTTGGATATATTGAAGACTCTACGCGGTCATTTCGGCAATGATATGAAGCTTCTTCCAGGCAGTAGCTTCTTCCGACCATGTTATCCCCGACGCTGACTCCTTTATCATATACGAGTCATTGTACTGAACTCTATCGCGTAGAGAAAGAATAAAATTCTGTCTAGTGTTAATATATGTAATTTTTTGTCTGTATTTTGGTTTTTATTTTTTTATTTAGTTTTGATCCCTTTGTATTTTTTATATTTTTTTGAGATAATTCTTAATTTTTTGTTTGTATCTTTGTATCAATAATTTTAGTTTTGATTTTAATTTTTATTGTAATTTGTTTTTGTATTAAATATACTTTGTGTTAAAAAACAGAGTAATTTCAGTTTTGGTAGCGTGAAATGATAATGAAACTCTCTCTTATGCATGTATAGTGAATCTTTTGTTGTTAGTAATTTGTCATCTTAGTGTGTTTTTGCATTTATTTTGTCTACGTGTAGCTTAATATATTTTTTAGTTTAAAGTGATTTTTAGTTAAGAAGAAATTAAAATTATTTTGATTATTATTTTCATTGTTATTATTATGATTGTTAATATTTTAAAGGGAAAAAAACAACCGATCACCGCCACGTCTCTGGCTAACGTGTCATGTCACGCGCCTCACCATTAGGAAGAGGACATGGTGGCGCATCCGACTAGACATCGGATTGACAATTTTAGCCGTCGTTTGACGCCACACGCACCACCCGAACTAGGAAACCAATGGTGCATCTGGAGATACGCACACAATACACCTGACATAAAATATATTAAAAATAGTAATTACCACAACACCTCTACATCCAACTTTTGTATTTTATCTTAAATTAGGGTATATTTGTATTTATACATTTCAAAAAATACAAAATGACCGAAACACCCCACAGACAAGGCTTGTGTTTTGTCTTATTGGAGGGTGAAAGAGTTGTTTTAATGTGCAATAAAAATGTGAAATTACCGGTTCACCCCGCCAACAGCTCGTGATTTTTGTCTTATTGGAGGTAGAATGATTGTTTTGCTGTGCACAAAAATATAAAAAATTAAAAATACTCCCGAGTCCAAATCTAAAATTAATGTGCATGGAGGGGTAAAATATTAATTTCACTATTACAATCAACAATAATCTGTGTCTATTGCTACATTAATTTTTCTACAGTGAATGTGTGAGCTGATTTAGCTCACTAGATAATTATTAGTTCACCCCACCAGCAACTCTTATTTTTTGTCTTATCGAAGGATAAAATAGTTATTTTACTATGCACAAAATAATAAAAATATAAAAATACCCCTAAATACATAGCTAAAATTACTGTGCATGGAGGTGGAGGGGTAAGAAAATAATTTTATTATTATAACTCACAATAATCTATGCCTATAACTACATAATTTTTCTACAGTGAATGTACAAGATGATTTAACTCAAAAAAATAGCGTTTTCTTCTTTTTCTTATTTAAGAATATTTTAATTGTTTACCCACATTGAATTAAATAAATCAAGAATTACCCGTACAATCAAAACAAATTATAAACCTAAATTCCCAGCAAACAAAATTCAATAGATCAAACTTATGATTTACATCATGGATTCAATCAGGTTTGACAATTTTCTATTTAATTATACGATAAGAAAAATAAATACCCTTTAAATTGAGAAGCAAATAAATGTTGAGGTATTTGTTGAAATCACTATAAATTCATAAATATCAAATTTAAATAATTCGTGTTGCCATATTAAAAATCAGTAAAATATTAAAAGGTAAAATTTTAAGAATAAAAAAAACATGCTGGATAAAAAAACTAATAAATAAAGGGAAATAAATAAATAAAGAGAGACAAAAGGGTCACTAAAAAAGAGCTCACCTGCATCTCGAGGCAATCCACTTGCCCAGGCTTATTCAAACTTTAAACAACCAAATAAACTCATAAAATAGAATTAACGAATAATATTAATGGGGAATAAAACTAATAAAAAAAATAATATTAATGGGGAAAAAACGAATGGAAAGAAAAAGACTGGACGCGCAGAGTTGGCTGGGTTGCCAACGTGCTTGGTCTAACTGTATTTTTTGTATTCAAGGATGGCGTCATCCCTAAATTTATAGGAACATACCAACGTGTCACCTGCATCTCCCGTTAAAATAAAATCAGTCTAAAAATAATAAATTCAAAGATACCAAATACCCATTAAAGACCAGCCACGTCATCAAATCCAATCAACTAAAAGTCTCAGCATGGACGACACGCGCATCTCATTTGGCGGTGCTAACCACTCGATAGTTTGCCTTTGGTCTTTTCATGGACACCACGCTCTCTTCTCCCCTTCCTTATCCCGCTGACGTTTCATCCAAAATCAGATCCCACGTGGACAACTGAAAGCACAAACGACAAAAAATAACACGTGCCAGCCTCGCTAGTCTTGATTCAATGCATCCAAATGGCTGATGCTCTCCACGCTCCTTCCTGGCCCTATTTATTATCTCTTTATTATTACGTATTATTAATTAATTCGAACAAATTTTATTGTTTTCTCTCGAGCTTGTCTTTCAATCAACGTTGTTTCGATCAAAGAATTGGAAGCCTGTCTTTTAATTTTTCTTTCGGGTTTTCTCGGCCCTGATTCTGAGGTATAAGGCTTTGAATTATATGATTATTGATTATTTTCATCTGGGGTTTACGTGTGTGGTAAACTTTGGGTTGGTTTAATTTTTTTAATGAAAAATTAGAAAATGAGTGTGAAATCTGAGTTGGGTTTTGTTTGTTTTTGAGAAATCACTTGAAAGGGAGGAAATTTGATTATTATTTTTACTGATGGAGTTTTCGCTACTTTGTTTTGCAGATTTTGTTGACTGAGATGAGCATGGACTCAGAGCCTGATGTATCAATGGAGGAGGTGACTGGAAATCGGTAGGTTTTAGTTAATTTGGCTGATCTGTAATACAAATCAAAATTATTATTATTGTTGCTGCTGTTGTTGTTATTCTTATTATAATACTATTTGGTGAATTAAATTGATGGTGTTTGTGGTGTGGAACAGGAGTTTTCCTGCTGGGAAGAAGGGGAAAGTTCCGAGAAGAAAGGCTGAGAGGGAGAAGCTGAAGCGTGAGCAATTGAATGAGCTCTTTCTTGAGTTGGCCTCTGCTCTTGGTAAATTTATTTTCTCTTTCCTTTTCAATGGGAGTTTTTTTTAAAGAAAATAATAATTTGTATCCATGAAAAATTGAATGAATCTTGAAGAATTTTCGTTGCTTGAACAGAGTTGAGTCAGACAAATACTGGAAAGGCTTCTATACTGTGTGAAACGACTCGGCTATTAAAGGACTTGCTTACACAAATTGAGTCCCTCAAGAAGGATAATGTAGCTCTCTTATCTGAATCTCGCTATGTAACTGTTGAGAAAAATGAGCTGAGGGAGGAGACTTCTGTCTTAGAAAATCAAATTGGGAAACTGCAGGGTGAACTGGAATCGAGAGTAGCTGCGCAATCAATACCTGTCCTAAATGTGCCTCCTCCAGAATTTCAGCAACCGCCAAATTTCCCAGGAGACTCGTTCAGATTGCCTGCTTTAGATGCTTCTACTGCTGCTGCGATGCAGCAGGCGCCAGCTGTCTTTGTGGTTCCTTTCCGTCCTGATCATGTGCAAGGTCTTCCGATGACCACCTCGAATGTGAGGAAACCACATGCTAGATATCCAACCGCCGCCGATTCTTGGCCGTCTCAACTTCTTGGAGAGTAGCAAATTGCTAGGAAGGAAGTTCAGTTTAGAGACAAGGATGCGGTTTCTGTAATCCTGGGGAACGATGACATCCTTAACCTGTAAAAACGTGCTAAAGTGTAGTAATTTATAGTAGCGTCAATGCCATTGTGCTTTTGGAGAGTTGCATATGATCTGATGTGTCTGTTTACCTTCTGCTATTGCTGTTCTGTTTTTCTTCTTCTTCTTCTTTTTTCCCTTTTCACCTGGTAGTATTTGATCACTTTGCATCAGTTTTCTGCATCCTAAAATCTCAATACAATTGGTGATATCGGCGTGCTGCTTTAGAAAGATGACATTGTTAGCCCTTGCACGTGATGCTCAGAGTTATTGAGTTTAGATGATTGCATACAGATGATACTTGATTGATTAAAATCTTCATCATCCATTTTAATATCTGAAAAAAAGGCATGGCCATAGCAGATTGTTTCAATTATAACACAATTCAACAATAATGTGCCGATGTTGTGTTTTTGTACTTTTTAGATTTTTTCGCAAATGCGTAGTGGGGGTGGTAACTATAGTTTTCCTCATGACAAGGCCACTCAGTGTTTGCCTCGACTTCAAGGGATCACTGTTCAAATGCTTTGGGAAATATGCCAGAAAGCATGTGCGATGTAAAACATCGCGGAAGTCTGTGACTGTTAGTTTAAACCATGTGCGATGCGCATTATGGATTCAAGATAGTTTAGACACTTGCTGTGAATATTGATCCGGATGAACATGTGAAGGCAATGGATGAGGGTTGCAGCAAATGAGAAAGCTGAAGCAGAAGGATACGAGGCAGAGCCAAGCTATGTTTATGGGCTAAGACACAGCGTGCTGGAATTCTCGGTGAAAATACCTAGGACAACTTCAATGAATGCCGCGGACATGGATCTGGTGACTCAGTTCTTGGCTTCAATACAATTCTGTTTTCATCCCTCACGACCCTCTTGTCTTCTCTGCAGACGTTGAATGAGGATAACATTCTACATGACACTTCAATATCGTGTTAGATTAAACTAGAATCGCTGAATTTTTCTGTGAACAGAACTTGTTGGCGAAATTCCAGATCGAAGCATGTCTGGTACGACGTTTTTTGAGTCACTTGAACCATACATACAACAAAATGACTGGAAAAAAAAACCCATCCACTCTAGTTGAGCTATTTTTTACAAGCGCGTTTTATGAAGGAGGAAAAAGAGAAATAAAAAGTTCAATATATATATATAGAATGAGAATTATCAGGGAAAAAGTAACAGGAAACTGATTAATTTTGAAAAACAAATGAGAAAAAATTCAGTAGATAAATAAAAACCAAGGACCAATTTTTAAGCAATATGTTTGTTAAGAGAATTTATTCAATATATTTTTAATAAAATAAATATATAAAAAATAATAAGGACTTTAAAAAAAAAGGACCTATCTGGAATTAATTTTAATTCATGGACAATAATGAGCTCTTATGAATGGGACAAGAAAAAGGAGAAGGCAAGGAAAGACAACTGATGGAAGAAGATTCATTGCCATTGCCAACTTAAATGCACAAAAGAATCACCTCATTACATGCTAATTTTCCCTCATGATCTTCAACTCTTCATGATATATCATCCCTAATACTGGCTATAAACAGTCTAAGCTCTCTTGCCTTCCTTTCATGTTCAGGTGACATTTCATTCTCTGATTCAATCAAATCTATCACATCACTATGTTGATCATTCACTCGCTGACATCTTGAAACAGAATGAGTCTGTGCTACGGGAGAGGGGCTCGAGAGATCAATGACCTCATACTGACTTGTATCAGCAGACAAGGCAGCTCTACAACCAGCAGCATTGTGTGGATCTTGTTTTGTAAGACATACCGCAGTTGAAGTAGTTCTATCTTCTGATATTGCTGCTTTTGATGAAAAGAAGGCGCTACAGGCAGTATTGCTTCCTGATTCAATGTCAAGCAACAAATTTTGGAGTTTTAAATCAATTTTGGCCATAGCAAGCCTGTTTTCCGATTTCTTTGATGCAGGTTTGCGTTGATTTTGTTTCCTTCCCAAAGCTGTTTTCTCCTCAAACTCTGCTATCTTTTCCGGACAAGCACTTGAGATAAGAAAAAATAAAAATAAATAATCTTCATAACATGATAGAAAAGACTTCGACCTGAGAAAAAAGATAACCATGAGATGTTATGCATCAAGCAGGTCAGACAAAAGACTGAAAATCCGTTTTATAGGTTTTTGCGTTAGTTTTTAAAACATTTTCTATCAAATGCAAAAGGCCAACAATCCCATTCCACTCAACACGAATATGCACACAAATATCCCACCGAAATAAAATTGATATAAAGGTGCTAATGAGAAAATGATAACAATAATAGATACCTCTCCAAGAGATCTGATGGAACTATGGAGGTTTGAAGTCCATCATACCCTTCCCACAACACCTCAAAGCATTCTGTTCCCTGAACCTTTCTCTGTTTAACAACTCTAGATACAGGGCACTTAACTGGTACCTGCCATTGAGAAGGTTTAGCTAGTTGTGTATAAGATAACTGATGGTAAATTAAGAGTCAAATTAGCATACCAATACCTTAGTACACAATCTCATGATAAAACAAATTGTGAGAACAATGTGTTAACATATTTCTAACAATCACGTTTTGACAATAAAATTAGGGTGAATGAAGTGGTTACATTATGCATGACGTTTAAGATATAAAATAAACTGTTTTCTATATTATGTTGACAAGTGTACTTGATCAAAGGTATTTCATCACTACCTTTTGCAGAGGAGGATCAACTCCTAGCTCTGATGAAGTTGATCGCAGATTGGCAAGTCTCCGCAAGTCTCTTTCAGCAATTTTTGGAAGGGTGTACTCATCTAAGCCAAGAAAAGACAGTAGCATTAACAAATGAGAAGGACCAAGAAGGAGAAGAGGAATGCTATAAAATGAATGAATGACTGACATCAGCTAAGCATACATCATTACATTAACAGGGGGAAAGCATATATGTCAAGAGGACATTGTGTGTGATGCTCCCAAATTCATACATCCAGTATTCCTCTTCCCCGCCAAGTTTAGAGTTAGAACTTTCAAAATTAAAGTTTAAAAGACTTTAGAAAAATACAAGTTGAACTACTTTTCAAGAATTTGTATCAATATGAACAAATGCAGTAATTAATGAACTTGCTTCCATGAAACAAAATTAGCCACAATTTGATTTGTTGTCAAGACAATAAGCCACCACTTGTACACCATAAAGCCACAGGGGACTCATTTTTAAATAAGAGAATTTATTAAATTTTGCTGTTGTGCCATTATGTTTCATAAGACGACCCATCCATCCAAATGATGATCGCATAGATAACATGGGAGTAGGTGACTGTGTCAATCAACTGAGAGGAGAACCTGTTTTCTCTGGAGGCCACTCAAAGAAATGAGCACATTTCCTTTGAAGTTTGAGACGTTGAAATGGATGCTGAGAAAGAACCCTACACAAGATAAAGAAATTCATAAGCAAGCTTGCTACAATAGGGGAAGCCCAGTTACATGGCCACAGGGTTAATTTACAAGTTTTTTTTTTTTGAAGAAGATAAATATATTAACGATGGAGAATGTACAAGCCGTCTAAACGAACGGCAACACAGGTAGAGGCTATTGCCTGCCACCAAGAGAAGCCCATCGGGCCTAGGACTCTTCAAGGCTTAGGAAGCCTTAACCAAAAAACAGCCCAACGGCTTACAATCTAAACCACCATAAAATCAAGACTTTAGAAAGAGAAAGACAGACACTACTGCCCACCTGAAGCTAACCAACAATCAAAGGAGGCCCAAGAGGCCGATAAAAGCCAGCAACCCCACTGCTAACGATCTTGACCGGTGTCCCGAAGAGGCCTTGCAGGCCAAGGGATATTCCAAATCGCCCGAGTCCCGTCTGCCAAAACGATCCCATTGCTGCACATTAGTTGGTCCCTTATCACCTGGAAAATGGCTTCTCCAACTGTAGTTGCTGGTTGAGAGTGCTGTTGGAATATCCTCTTGTTACGCTCCTGCCAGATATAATAGACCGTGGCTGCGAAAATGAGAGCTCCAATCTTATTTGTAGTGGATTTAGTGTCCTGGCACCTACGCGAGGTCCACTCCACTAGGCTATTCCACGTCAAGTTTGGCCAACGAGTATGAGCTTTAGCTTGGATGTACTTCCAGACTTGTAGAGAGTATCTGCACATGAAGAAGAGGTGATCATGGGACTCGTGGACCCGAGTACAAAGCCTACAAGTGGTATCCTCGCCATTAGAATAATGCATCCTGTCCAGAGTACGAAGTCTTCCCTGAGCTGCCAGCCATAGCACGAAGGAGTGTCTGGGAATGTGGATATTGTGCCATAACAGGCGGTGGAGAGCATTAATTGGCTTCCGGGCCCTTAGGTGCTCCCAAGCCGAGGAAATGGAGAATTGCCCAGTACTATTAGGGACCCAAACCACCGAGTCTTCCCTAGAAATATCTGGCTGAAAATTAATTCTGGACCATAGCTGTTGGTTAAGCAAGGAGTCCTGCGGGAAAGACCAACTCCCATTTTCAATGACATCTGCCACTTTAGCATTCCACGGAAGCATGGAGGAAGAGAGATTCCTCTGAGAGAGAGTGTCTGACGGGCGCAAACCCATGGGCATCCAGTAATCAAACCATAGGAAGGTGTCCCTTCCATTTCCCACTCTCGGTCTAAACTCCCCTCTACACCATTCCCTGGCTTGAAGAATCTTCCTCCAGGTCCATGAAGGATTCGAAGGGACTTGAATCTGCCAAAATGGCCTCCCCCTGATAAGATATTTATTCACCCAAGCAACCCATAGGGAACTCTTATCTGTGAGAATAACCCAGATATGATTTAACATTGCAGCCTGATTCCACGTCCTCAAGCTTTTGACGCCTAACCCCCCTTCCGCCTTCGGGAAGCAGATATCCTTCCAAGCAACCTTGGCCCCCCTAGTAGATAGCGAGACTCCTTTCCATAGAAAAGCTGAAAGAATGCTATCTATTTTTGCAATCGTAGAGGCCGGGATAATAAATTTTGTTGCCCAATAAACTTGAACAGAGAACAAAACCGAGATAATAAGCTGAAGACGACCAGCATAAGATAGCGTGGCTGTTGTCCACAACCCAATTCGGCTTTTGATGCGCTCCACCAGAGGGAAACAATCTGCGTTGGAAAGTCTCGATGTGATGAGGGGGACCCCAAGGTAAGAAGGAGGTGCATTGCTTATATTAATCCCCAGGATTGAAGCAAGCGTGGACTGCATAGCTTGCTATGATTAATGCAAAAACCAAACTTTTGCTATGATTAATGCTTAACCCTGAAACCCTAGAGAAAGAGTCAAGAGCATTCTTCAGGATTTGGACTGAGCTCGAATCACCCCTACAAAAAAGGATTAGATCATCGGCAAAGCTGAGGTGCGTTATCCGAAGGTCTTTACACCTCCAATGGAAGGTGAAAGAGGGATCAAGAGCCACTTTTTGCAGAATTCCGTTAAGACCTTCCATAGCTAGAACGAACAGATAAGGAGAGAGGGGATCCCCCTGCCTAAGGCCCCTTGAAGCCTGAAAAAACCCATGGTCTTCACCATTAATGCTGACCGTGAAACTAGGAGTTGTTATGCATGCCTGGATCCAGTTAATGATGACAGGATGGAAGCCAATATTCCGCAGGGCCTGAATAATGAAATTCCAATTTAGCGTATCAAAAGCTTTCCTCAGATCCACTTTGATAGCACAGCGGGGAATCCCTCCCTGACGGTGGTAGTTGTGCATGAGCTCTTGCACTAGGAAAATAGCCTCTGAGATGTTTCGGCCTGGGAGGAAGGCTGATTGAGATCTGCTAATGACCGAGGCAAGGCTAGCCTTAATTCTATTAGCAATGATTTTCGATATGCATTTATAGATTACCGAGCAGCAAGAGATAGGTCTGTAATCATTTAGATTCCCCGGGTTCTCTACCTTGGGGACTAAAATGATCCTCGTGGTATTGATGCACCTGGTCATGGAAGACGTTCTGAAGAAATGCCCCACAGCTGCAACAAAGTCATTTCCCACTGTTTCCCAACTTGACTTGAAGAAGCAACTGTTATAACCATCTGTCCCCGGCGCTTTGTCATCCGGAATGGAAAATAGAGCCACCCTAATCTCTTCCCTTGTGACTGGAACAGCCATTGCTTCCCTGTCCTCCCTGCGGATAGTTTTGGTGTACATAGAATTATCAATTCCATTATTGGCTGGATAGCAAGGATCGGTTAAGAGAGATTGGAAGTAGTTGGCTGCCATATTACCCATCTCTATTGGCTCCCTCACCACCTCTCCAGTATCTGAAGTGAAGCTATGAATATGATTCCTTGCCCTGCGATGCAAAAGAGATCTATGAAAATAAGCGGTGTTTTTGTCACCCAGCTTCAACCACTGCACTCTCGACCGCTGCTTGAAGAAGGATTCCGCGTCAGAATTAAGCTTGTTATAAAGATAGCAAGCCTCCCTCTCCCTACTTCTGATATCCTGGTCACGAGGGTTCCTATCCAGCTGGCACTGGACTGCATGCCATTTTTCCTTAGCCATAATCACTTTATGAGAAATATCATGCGTGTGATGGCCTAGCTTGGATTTTAAGAAGCCTTTGAGAATCCGAAGCTTAGAGGTCAGCTTACTTATTGGATTGCCATGAACTTCCACTGCCCATGCAGCTCTGACAGCCTCTTCATAACCTTCCTGCTGGGTCCATAGGTTCAAAAATTTGAACCTTGCCTTTTGCCGCAAGGGAGGAGGAGCCAACAACAGGACAATAGGACTGTGATCGGAAGTAAGTCTCGCCTGAAATTCAGCCTTAGACGCCGACCAAGTTGACAGCAGCTGGTGATTCCCCCAAGCCCAGTCTAGTTTTTTGAGAATGGAATGCTCACCATGCTGGCCATTATCCCAAGTGAAGTGCATACCCGATAGAGAAATTTCAATGAGCTCCGCCTGGGTAATACAAGCTGGATACTCATCCATATGATTATGCCAATGCTGATCCCCACCACTACGATCCCGAGAGCTTAAGATAGCATTAAAGTCCCCCAGAATTCCCCACGGAATAGAGATGTTAACCAGCTTTTGCGAAGTTAAATAGGTCCATAGAGCCCTACGGTCAACTGGAAGATTCAAGCCATAGACAAAGGTAACCCGAATTGAAGAGCCATCTGCCTTACTAAGCACATCACAAGTAACCCACTGAGAGGCTGTGTGAGTGAGGGTGACTGAAACTTTCTTCGGATTCCAGCAAACTAGAATTCGGCAGAGATGGCCATGGTGCATATTAGAAGCAAACTTCCAGCAAGACAAGCCCAGACCATTCACAACCTTAGCCATATTAGCAAGAAGAATCCGGGGCTCCAGGATGCCCACAATGTCTAAATTGTTTTTGTTGATCCAATGATGGATCGATTTTTGTTTAATCTGGCTATTAAGCCCTCTGATGTTCCAGGCACCTAAGGAGGCTACCATTTATTGATTGGGTTGGGTAATACGGGCCTGGACTCAAAGGCCCCTGGGCCCCTTCTTCTTCCTGCCACTCTTCTTCTTTCTTACTGCCGGAGACGTGGTAGTGGCCTCATCTCCCTCGGTTGAAACGTGACTGCCACTTAGTTTCGAACTTCCCTCTTCTTCTACGCATGTCTCAATGTCCAAATCAGCATTTGGGGTCCCCTCCTGTCCTTGCATAACCCCACAAGAGAGCTGATTTGCCTTTCGGCTGTTAGCACAATTTTGGCCATCTGCAGCCACAGTGCTTTGTTTGCTACTTTCTGAAACTTGCCTAATTTGTGTTTTCTGCATTACAGGCTCTGACACCTGGAGGCTTGCATCTGCCACCTTTTTTGTGGCACGCCGGGTAGGGCTGACATCAATCCACGGCTGCTTACCTTCCCGGTGCTTTGGGCGGCTCCGGCTACGCTGCCTGGCTCCCGCATCTATCTGCCTCCGAGGGCTGTTTTCCGCTGGCGACTGAGGGTCTTCCCATTCCTTTGCCTGATCGGAAGTATGCTGGTGTTCCCCATCCTTTAATTTCACCCCTCCCTCTTTGGTTTTCTCCGGTGCAGGGCATTTGTGGCCAAAGCTTTGGCAAGCCTCACAACGAGAGGGCTTCCATTCATACTCCACATTGACCTTCACGGGCACTGTTGATAGCGGGCTCTCAACTTCAAACTGACGAATGAAAGGGATGCTGGCATCTAATTCCACACATAATCTTGCAAAGTCCAGCCTTTTGCAGTTGATCGTTTGTTCATCACAAGACTGTGGCTTCCCCACCATGCTAGCTGCCATGCTTAGACCTTGCTTGGTCCACAGAGGAAGAGGGAGCCCTCTTAAACGAATCCATACAGACACATGGGTGATCTTGCTTCGATCAAACTGGAATTGTGGCGTCCATTTTTGCAAAATGATATTTTTACCTCCAAACATCCAGGGTCCTTTTTCGATAATCTCCAGGACATCTTCCTCAGACTTAAATCGAAAGATGAAGAACCCATCAGCCACAGTGAGAACTTGTTCTAAGCCATAAGAATCCCAAACTTTCCTTGCAATGAGATTAACTGCATGGTAGGGAATTCTATATCCTGTAAAACAACCAATCATACAACGGGACCAATGGTCCACATTGAGCATTTTCATCCCTGCAGGGATCATGAGCCTTGAGCCAGGGGGCTGCTGAGGGATGGCTTCCAAGGTGTGCCTGGTGGAGGAGTTCGTTACCCGAACTCTGTCTGCCCAAGAAGTCGGGGCTGGTTCCAGACCTTGTGGCTTGTTGGTGTTGTCATTTTGGGGTTCTTTGGTTGTAGGTGGGGTAAGAAGTTGAGTGCGTTTCTGGTTGGGATTTTGCTCAGTACTAGGCATTTTGGTAGGTGGGATGGTAATTTACAAGTTTTAATATACTGCTTTTTGAAGGCTCAAGTTTCTCCAAGAAGACCACTGAAGGCACCTTGGGAGCAACAGGAGGCTCATGCAATAACATGAATGAGTACCAAAAACATTGAATTATGCAAACAGCTTACCTACAGACTGCATCAGAATCTGCTGGGTGGCACTTGGGCTTCAGATATGCATCAATCACTCGCAAGCACTCCTTCTTCCTTTCTGAATTGTTATCGTTTCCTGCGGCGAGCATTAAAGTATTTTACAACAACTTAAGCCGCACCCTTCCATCTGATAAAATTAAACTATTTTGACCTCATAATTTCCATGGAAAAACTAGTCATTTGATTTTGGATGCCAGGATAAAAATATGTTCATGTTGCCAACCTAGGTAATCTTAAATAACTAATGAAATACAAACTTAAAACTGAAATTATGAAAAGCAGCCATACAAAAAATCCAACAGATCAGCATGGAAGTACTAACATTAAGTATGTTGCTTTATCAATAATTTTGGAGTCTCAAACTGTATCTTAATTCTAGAGACTATTCCTGGCTACTTATCTAGATCTACATCTGAGTTATTGCATTTACTTCAAGCATGAGTTTTGCAAGTAACTTGCAGATCATGGTAGCAAAATGTAGCTATAGAAAGGTTCTACCATTTACCATTAAAATGGATTTCAGAATCCAGAGAGTTTGTTTTTTTACTGCTCATCTGCTTCTTTGAAGTTTTTATCTTCTTTGCAAAGGACAGTCCCTCTGATGCGATTTTTTGAAGAACATCGCTATCTCCAATTGAACTGACAATCTGGCATGCTGACTCCTGGAAGGGGGGGAATTGTGGAAGCATATGATTACCTATTTGCTAGATAATTGATAGGAATTTCGGAAAGAGAAATAAAAGTTATTAAAAAACATGAAAATAAAAAACAAAAAGAAACAGAAACAGAATAATCAAACATACTGGACCTAGACCATGAACTCCTGGAGAGTAATCACTTCCAAGTATAAGGGCTAGCGTGATCTGGAAAAAAACATAAATAAGTTAATAAACTCTATAATTGAGGCTTGCTGGTAAGACATAAAGAAGACAGACTGAGCAATATAGCTCCTAAATCATATGCTTTTATACCAGCAACAAAAATAAGGCTGCAATTCAAAGCAATTAGAGCTCTTAGGCGATGAAACAGATTCCTAATATAGGGCTTGTCTTTAACCAATCCACAGTGTGTTTTGTTAACATTTTGGAGTTGAACAATCCAACAAGACAGATCAATACAAACCCTTTTGTTCCTAAAACACAACAAAAACAAGAAATTCAAAAAAAGAAACATTAAACCGTGGTATTTTCGGTTGCCAGGAAAAATAAAAGAAAAGAGAGTTGAGAACTTCACTGGAGATGGTGAAGCGGCAGGGTCTTCTTGCATGATTCTAAGATGTCCCATAAGTTCTTCACTCCCATGTGTGTTAGAAACTTACCAGAGAGATCCGTTAAAGAGGGAATTTTTTTTAAGAAAAAACACCTACTTTACTTTCTATCTACCTCTAGTCACTACTGACTTTTATCTGTACAACTCGACTCAAATCAGTGCTCTAAAACCCGGCCTGACTGGTGAGTCGATCCATTGACCCACTAACTTGGAAGTTGGAACGTAACAGTTTCTTTCAAAACTAGGTACGTAGTTTACTTCCACCACCAAGTCACCAACATATTTGATGTTAAGAAACTATATTTTCCTCGTAGGAAGGTTGGATAGCCCCACTCACAAAGAGAACATTCCATTCCTTTTTTATTATGTCTTTGAGCTTATGTAGATAAGGGAGGAGCCGTACGAGATTAATTCAACTCAAATTTATCTTACAAATCAACTCATGATTCAAACAAAACCTAGATAAAACATTTGTTTTTCTTCAAATGTTTTAATTGTCCAAATCAATGCCATTTTTAAGTAAAAAATAAAAATAAAAATTATAGTTTGCCCACTCCACCCATGACCTTATTTTTAAATCAAATAGAATGTCTTTCGGGTTGAGAATAAAGATTTGATCTTTTGAACTTTTTGGATATAAAAACAAATACATCAACATTCACTTGATGTGTTAAAAAATAAAATAAATTTTCCAAAATATTAATTTTTGCAATGTTCTTGACAATTAATTGAACAAAAATGTAGTAGAAAATGTTGAAGTGGGAAAATAATTATTGAGGTTATATCATCAATCCAACTCTCAGAATTATATGCCATAAGCTTCTGTAATCTGTACTCTATACATGTTACCCATCTCTTTTCCATATTTTGTCAGATGATAACGAAGAGGGTGTATACGAGCATAATTATGGTTGTTTTTTAAAGTAATTTTTATTTAAAAATATATTAAAATAATATATTTTTTATCATGATATCAAAATAATATAAAAAATACTAAAAAATTAATTTAAAAAAAAAATTCAAGTTTTTTTTTTCAAAAAACACATTTTTGGTGCTTCCAAAACAAACCCGAAGTAGCCTCGAGTGTCACTGAACTATATATATATATATAATTGACTGTTTAGTATATAATAATAACCTACCGGTCAAATTTCCATATTAAAGTTGTTATGAAAAGAAAAGAAAAAAAACAGAAGAAAGATTTGGAAAATGTTGCCTTTTTATTAAAGTTGATATGGAAAGAAGATATACAAATAAACTAAGCTGTTAATGTTCATACAGGTTTAACAGGGCTAGCTGCCTAGCTCTCATCTTGCAAGATCATCAAGAGACAAGATTTTGAAATTTAGAGACTGTATCGTTAATCATCTATCAAAACCATGGCCAAAAGCTTCTCTGCAAGGTGTTTCGAGATGGAGAATACACCAAGAATAGGTTTTTACCGCAGTAAAGTTTACATATACGATGAAATAAACCATACATCAATGCCAATACATTAAGCTTTTCCCACCATGTGTTGTGATGATCACTCTAATCTTTTGCTGCCACGGGAAGCTCTGATATTTAGAGATCAACCATTGCAGCCACAGATACATTTTAGGCAACCGTAAATTCTCAAAACCTTGTAGTCATCGTTGATTGAATCATGTCCAAATGCATGCTCGACTTCAACGATGTCATTGGATTCCCTGCAACCTTAATTGGTGCAAGCAACCCTTGAGTTTTTTCCCCTCCATTTATTGATGAGTTCGGCAAGGTGAAGTATCAGCCGTATGTTTTAAGAATGCAAATCAAGCCATTGCAAGAGCCCAGGATCGCGGTGCTGCGACCAGCTTCAAACGGGCCGGCATCAAATTCTTTGGTTTGCCTCTGGGAATAGGCAAAGGTACTGTTAGGAAGGACTTCCATTCCATTATGAAGAATGTGACTTCCTTTGATATTCTTTTCATCTCTATGAACAACGAGGCTGAGTTTGGGGTTGTGATTTCTCATACAAAGCTGGATAAAATACTCACTCGAAATAAGGGAACAAATTAGTTTGGAGATGCACTTGATTCTTAAAAGAATTTTCACTGGGAAGCTAGGATAGCATAAGGGAGATCAAGTCTGGTGGTACAATCAACATGGATGGATTATGTTTGTCAGTCTCGAGTGTGTTAAGGTTTATGTTTGTATTGAAAAGTGTTATAGGGTTTTCAGGGTTTTGTTGAGATTGATCTCTAAAAGGGAGTCATCTCGGCAACTCTATCAAGTATTTTGTTATTTCCTTCTAAGATTGCAAGGTCTCAGATTTTCTGTTGCTCTTGTGTTGGGTAACTTGCAAGCCTATTGAACCTCGTACAAGCAACATAATAATAACAAAAAAAAACAAGAAAAATATTCTTGCTGTTTATTCCTAGTGGTTCTCTTATTCGGCAAGATGTTCTTCTCAAAATATGAGATGGACAAAACGTACGAGATATGACCATTGTGGTTACACTTGATATACAAAATTCTTTTTATACAACGCAAAACATTCACAGTTTCAACTCTGCAGCCATCACTACATAATTGCCGCATAACATACTGTACATGCTATTAGGCTCTCAGAATCTACCATTTATCAAGAAAATCACAAGCCAACGCTGATTGAAGCATCACGAGTACATGCATTATCTGGTTACCAATGCCCTTGCACTTAACCAAAGTGAAAATTCCAACAATGCTTTTGCCCGGAACAGAGGTACAGGGAGGAGTCCCGGAATCTTGTACAAATTGGCAAATGAGGATGTGTTCTCAAGAATTGAGAAAGGGAGAGCGAGAAGGGAAAAAAACTGAGGTTAGCTAATTCCACTTTACTTCGTTAAGAATTCCCTTGCGATGCTCCTCGCTTTCTCCAAAAACTGGGCGCTTCTTGCAACGTCATTTTCATGCATTGCAGACTTTAAGTTTGAAAAGAATTCCCTGTAAGCAACAGTTGAGTCTTCAGAATTCTCGATTCTTCCACCAGGTCTCAACATATTCTCCTGTGCTTCTTCTTGTTGATGAGCTGGCAGAGTTTCCAGCAACTGTTCTTTTCCCAATCTGCTGCTTAACACAGCTTCCAGCCTAGCAGCCATGATATTGGCCCTTCTGATACATGACGAAGGTAGCTGCATTGGAAAAAAAGAGTACCCAGGTCACATTAACGTCAGAATCATTAAAATGACTTAAATGAAAACCCCAAATTATCAAATTTCAAAGAAACTACCCTCTTTTTCATCATAGAACTCGCAGTTTATAAGGTTCAACTAGATCTACTAAGAAGGTTTTCCTTTCAGTTTACACAAGATTCCATGTGTGTGGGGGCATGAGTTAGAGAGAGAGAATACCTCAGCAAGTTGAGCAACATTAAATCCAAAACTCTTTTCTGAAACACCGGGCACCAGCTTATAAAGGTAAGTGACATCTTCAGTATCACATGTTGACTCTATGGCACCCTCATTTTTTTGCGAGGTCAAATATGAAACATGGTATGCCCCCACAGAGCCTGGAAATTCAGTTTTAATCTCGGTAATTTTAGGGTAGTGGGTTACAAATAAGACCATGCATCTTTTCTGATCCAGTAGATGGTATAATGTAGCATAAGCAATAGCTCCACCATCATGCGTGCTTGTGCCTCTACCAAGCTCATCAATGATTACCAGTGACTGTGCTGTGCATTTGTGGAGTATATGAGAAGCCTCACTCAGCTCTTCTAGAAAGGTACTTCTCCCTTGTTGAATACTGTCAGAGGCCCCCATTCGGGTGTGGATGCCATCTAACACATGCAGTTTTGCTGACAATGCTGGTACAAAGGAACCAACCTAGGGGGATCAGAGGGCACCTTTGAATGAATGGTCATGCGAGTGTCATTTTATCCAACAAAAGCAAGAAAGAGGCAAAGGTGGCTTCAACAATTTAACAATCAGAAACTTCAGGGTTTCATAAAAGACAAAGCATGGAGACAAGGATGCATGTTAATTAATTATGAAGTTCTAAAATGATGGAGTTAACTAAGGTATCCAGAAAATATATAAAAAAAGTACCATCAAGAGTTCAGCAAAGAATACAACTGAATGCGCACAGCAATCAGGAAGCATCCAGCCAGTGGCCCTAACGCTGTACAGATAAGAAAAGAATGTAGGAGAGTGCAATTCTACCTGAGCCATCAAGGCAATAAGAGCAACTTGGCGAATGTAGCAACTTTTTCCTCCCATATTGGGTCCAGTGATGATCTGGCAATACTCTTTATCTGCATGCAAGTTTGTATCATTCGGGACAAAATTGTCTTGTAAAATTGTCTCCAAGACCTGGTCAAGATAGGTAATAATCAGTAAGTAGCTCACAATAACTTAAAAGCTATCATATAACACACACAACAGATCAAGTTCAACAATCAGAATATAGGTCCTCACAAATTCAAGACACGGAATATTAAATGGATTTTGCATGAAAATACATACAGGATGACGACCAGAGCAAATGTTTATCTGAGGAGGTTCACTGTCATCCACAAAAATGGGCCGGACATAATTCTGCAAAAAATAATATATAAAAAAACAAACACAACTTCAAACTAATCAGAAATTGAAGCATTATCTTTGATTCTTCAAGGATGTACCTTATTTTTCAAAAGAGTAGCAAATGAGAACAAACAGTCCAAAGTTGCAAGAGCTTGAACAGCACCTCGGAACTCAGCATAATATATACTAAAACCCCTTAGAAAGCTATCCCAGGCAGCTCGGGAGACAATCATGAGCTCCTCATTAGCGAGTAATAGCTGGTCCAAGGCAGTCAAAACTTCAGGCGGGTGATACCGAATCATTTTCTTGGTACTGTTTACCTTGACCCAATTTAATGGAACCTTGAAATCCAAGGGCAGCTGCAGTTAAAACTATATCAAATAAGCTAGCTAGCAAAAAATATTGTAGATATGATAACATAAGCAGTCAAGTTGTTGACTTATGAAAAATACAATTCTGCAACTGGAAAGCAGGCCAGGGGTGCATGCCAAACAATCCAGCCCAAAACATTTATGTTCGATATAACAGGATATGTTGTTAATCTAAAAACAGGAAGTTACTGCCAATAAAACCCAGAGCTCCATACTAATAGAACATAAATTGGCACACATAAATGTAAATATGCAAGAATTTCTTTAACAAAATGAAATACATTTCTTTATTCCCAGAACATGTTGACTGGGATACCTCTATCAGATGTGTGGTTCCAGACACACTCATGAATTCCAAGTTGCGCCTCTGAAGTTGCTTGCGGTACATTCCAATTAAAGAATCCAAATTCTCCTTTGCAAATTGAACAGCTTCCCGAGCCCTTGCAACCTGTGGATCAAAAGTCAAAGAAAAGGGATTCAGAAAGAATTTTAAATTTTATTTCAGTCTAAACAAATCTCAATAGTGATGAAATTCACAGGTGAAGAACTTCAGGAAAAAAAGTACAAACCTCTGGAAATTGATCATCAGAAATAATGATCAAGTTTGTCAGGTCACCTTGTTCAGCTGCTTCTTTGTTTAGAGTAGACAATAGTTTTGCAGCATTACCAACTACATTTGAGGATGAAGCAGCCAAAATCAATCTTTTCAGAAGAACTGACTTCACAGTCTTTGATCCCACTTCGTCATAATTATGCTCCTCTTGAATGCAAAGTCGCTTAAGTCGTTTGCCAGCAGCTAATATAGCTTGAAAAACTGCAATGAACTGTCATTCAGTCATTTAAATCTGTTAGCAGCAAAGCAGTAAGCATAAAAAATCAGTACAAACAATTGTTAGATCAAAAACTACTCTTGCATGAATATCTGAGATGCAGCTAGTGCTCCTCGGTCGCCCATAGCCACACAAACACAGCAATGGGAGGCAAGAATGAAGAAAGATAGGCAAGGTACATAATTAAGAGCATAAGCAGAAACTAGTCACAAATTATTGTATAAATAAGAGCATGTATGACAAGTGAAGTGTCAATAGTTACTTCAGATGCAGTTGCGGTTCGATGGAAAATTCTTGTTATTCCACGTTCAATATCAGGTGATCTTCCCAAAGCAGTCAAAACAGTAGAAAGCAGATAGTACAGGTCAGGTTGTACAATTGCTACTTCAGAATCATCCTCATCAAGTCCGCTTACATGCTGAGAATCTTTATACGATCCCATGCATTCTGCAATCTCAGAAACAGCATCAAGACGAGTGGATATCATGTTTCCATCACATAAAGGGTGAGTCACCTGCACCATGAATCAAACTCAGAATTGCATGGTGGCTATAACCAAAGTTGAAATTATATATCAAATTAAAAACAGCCCATACCCAATGTCTGAGTAGCCTTGAACCATATATTGTAAGAGTAAGATTCATGATATGCAGCAAGGAACCAGACTCGGACCCATCTGAGTTATTTCTCAAAACCTGAACATGTTGATACTTCCATCATTTTAGCACAAACAAAGTCTAAACAGAGAATAAGAAAGACTTGAATGAGCAAAATATGGACTTCAAAAATGATTGAAATTCCATTAATTATAATAGAATGTTTACGCATTAGTTTTACAAAAACAAAACTGCAGACTGAATTTACGAGAATGTAGTCAAGTTCCTAAAACTTTAAGGAAGTTCCTCAGATTCTTCAATTAGTTATGACTAGTCAAAAATAATTTCTCTCTGTTTTCCACAATATTGTCCTTTTCAGACACTAAAAAGGATGGAATCGTGGAAGAGTATCACATGATAAAAACTGATCCACGATACACAAACCCTCCCCACCATATGCCATGAGTTGATAGCAAAAACCTGGAAGGAGGGTTACTAGTAGGAGTGTGCCATGGACCTTCGGTGACAACCACTTGCAGTTAAGTAAACCAATACTTTCATGGTTTCTCAGCAAATATGAACTATTCAATTACCTCTAATTGCTGGAGTGTATTGGCTGAAAGATTCATCTCCATGTTGCTTGAGAAGGGCCGAAAAGATGCTCCAAGGCACAACATTCTATCAAATCCAAATTGTTTTAGGTGGCGAATGGTTAAGGCCAACGCTTCCACAGCCAAATCAGGCATTTTCATTACTCCCTTCAAGACCCAAAAAAGAAGTTCAAGAAGATAACACTGGCTAAGTATAGACAAATATATTCTTCCTCTGCATTTAAAAAATTAAGAAATATCAAACCTCAATTGCCAGGTGATAGGACCCCTGTTCTTTGGCCTCTGTCGTTTGCTTTTCATTATCTCCTAAATTATCTTCAATCATATTCTCATATAGAGACATCACATCAGCAAGTGCACCACCATCACTGAAACAATCTCGCAAGACACGCTCCACGCGAACATTTGAGGAAGGTCCAGAATATGCCAGTAGCAACTGGTAATAAACAGGCCCATGCTATCAGACTGCTTTTTTTTTATTGCAATTGCTTTATGAAATTTTGATATATGGCAAAAATCTTTTCCGTGTTCAGTTTTAACAAACAGTTGGTCTGAGTCCTTATTATATACAGCTAAAGAAACAGACCATGCATCACATTTAACAACACATTCAAGAATTGAAAGAAAACATCTTTTCTTATACTTTTCTCCAGTTGTTGCATACACCACATTCTAATTCTAACACAGCTAAAACTACCTTCTCTGTTTGTTTTGAAAGTGGATCACCAAGAAGCAATTCAGCAGGAGCCAAGCTTAAAACAAAAGCTTCCAGCCCACTCCTCAAAAAACCATCATTAAACTCTCCATAAACAACATCCCCTGTGGAAATCTCAACCGCAACAACACCAACTCTCACATCAAAAACCCCAACCTCAACCCCAAAGTCCAAACCCTTCTCCACTACACAACACAAATAATTACTCTCACCACCACACCCCTCCTCTCTCCCTCCCACATTCTCCGCAGCCTCCAAGGTAGCTTTCGTATACAATGAAGATAAGCCTCTACAAAATGGCCCACTTTTATTCTCTCCATGTGCCTTAATCGCCGCAGTCTCAGTCTGGTTAACAACCCCGACTTTATAACCTTCACTGACTAACCTTCTCACATGGACATTTAATCGGAAAGTTGGAACACTGGCGGTCATAAAGTTATGATCTTTATGTGCATAAATACCCAAAACTCTAGCAGCAATCTCGGCGTCTTCACCGAAAAATCGAAATTTGTAGCCAACTTCAATCATTAAAAGAACATCGGGGTACTTTTGTTTCAAGTCAACTACCTGTTGTTCTAAAGGAGTGAACTTTTGAGTGTCTTGGGGTAGTGGGGTTTGTGGGATTTGAGGTTCTAAGAGTTTGTCGAGGAATTTTTTGTGTAAAGAGAGAAGTGGTTTTTGTGTGTGAGGTGAAAGTTTAGGTCTTTTTGGTGTGGAAGTTAAGCGAGAAGAGAGAAGTTTGCGTTTAGAGGGAGAGAAGGGGACTGTTGCTTTGATTTTTGGAGAGGAGGAAGATGAAGGGGCTGTTTGTGGCGGTGATGGTGGTGGTGGACTAGTGGTGGTGGGTTTTGATTTGGGAGCGAAAAAACGGGAAATAATTTGCTGCTTCTGTTTGCCCATGGTGGTGGTAGTGGTGGTGGAGGGGGGTTTCGTTGAAATGGCGCGCTTTTTGCTGTATCTTTTCCTAGATAATCGACTGCAAGAAAAAATAAAGTTTCTCTTTATGCTTCAGGGATACTGATCTGATGGCAAAAGTATAACAGTTTCTCTTTGAATTGAACTTGGGCATGCTAAGGATCACAGCAGGGAAATTATTATGTGCCCTGGGTAAGAACCCGAAAACAGTTGCTTTGCATAGGATATGATTCAGTAGAACTGGGCTTAATTTTCTATTTTATGACTAGATGCAAAATCTGATCCAATTTTCCGTTTTCCGACCACTGTTACACAGAACATGAACAGAGCAGTTCACGAAACAGAACAAAGTTGGGCCGATCAATACTGAATCCAGTCGGATACTGTGTCAAAGATACAGGCTCTTGACTAGATTACAATAATCAACATTCCCAGATTCCCTTGTACCCAAATCACTGGGTTCATAATAAATATTCTTGTAATTTACTCTTATATATGAACCTTGAATATGAGGTTGCATAAAAATAAATTTTCCAAGAATGGTACAAAATAATACATAATTTTCCGAAGAAAAGGTTTAGAAAATCATCCATTCATACTTCATATTTTACAAAATTTACAGTTGTGGTTTAATCTGCACAATCTTGCTTTCTTACTTAAAGCTACGATTGCCACCTCCACTGCAATTTTCCTCTAGCTAACTTGGGCTGCAAAAAGGCATGGAAAGTTTAGAAGAGTAGTGCACCCAATGCGGGTATCAAGCGGCCAGCAAAATACGCTCAGTTTTGTAAAATTCTTTCAGTATCGAGAGCATTCCGTCTTCCAAGTTAATAATTATGGACTTCATCTTTATAAGATCATGCATTTGTCACTGCATCTACATGCGGTGTCACCGCCACAACTATGCAACTTCAGCAATCAGAAGCATGGACCTCACCAAGACCTTGAGTGATTAATCATGGACATAGTCGTATGCTGAGAAACCACTGTACAGTAGAGAGCCATCCTCAGAATGGTGAAGAAGGTAATAGCAATCATTGCAGAAATAGCAGGGGTTATCTGGGGCCCACTTGTCATCCACAGTCACCTTTACAGCTCTATAAATCTTGCATACCATGCATTTCTGGGTACGAAATTTTATTTGAAAACTGACTATAGGATAAGCTATGCGATTTTGTAAATCATCAGGATGAATCAACCTCATGTCCCTGAATACAATTGTATGCTTACAACCCCCCTGTCCAAGATAGACAAAAAGTTGAATGCCATGATGATGTCATGAAACTCTTAGCATATACATGCAGTAACACCCATCAGCTCAAGCAAAATATGAAATGGAAATCACACAACCCCAGATGGAACTTGGGAATTTTAGTTAAGAAAATGATAGGTGAAAATATGAGCATAAAGACGCAAATATACAGTGTAAAAAGATAAGATTTGCATGTTCATGATCCCAGCAACATATGCGGGAAAAAAATCTACCTGGTGACAGTAAAGATATCCTGCACCGAGACAAAATCTCAAGTCACAAAACCGTGTGTTCTGCATCTCACGACGTCTAAATTGAGGCACACAAGGAGTGGTTGATTCGCCTACAACTGCTTTCTGCTTTTGTTGCAAGTCACCACTTATGATACATTCCCACTTTCTAAAAGCATCAGCTTTTTTGTTTCTAAGCCAATCAATTATAGGTTCACTATAATCTATGGCAGATGTATCTCTCAAATCATTGCAAAATACATCCTACATAAATGCAGTGTATCATTAGATATTGTGAAAAACTTTCTTTGTAACAAAATCAAACTAGAGTGCTTAGAGGTTCATACTTCTACAAGAAAATATCCCGAGGGATCATGCTGCCCTGCCTTCTGCATCATCTGGTCTGTCAAGCAATAAATCTTGTCCCTCATTTCAGTCAAGGTTTGTCCTCCTAGAACCAAGAACTCTTGAGTCTGCAACAAATTCAACATGATATCAATGAAGGAAATGGAAAGGGGAAGAATAAAGGCCTAGCCGAACATTAATTGTGTGAATAAAAGAAATTGTAGCAAAACAAAATAAATCTAACAAAACCAGTTCACGATGCAGAACAATAAGCAAATGTCACTATGTTAAAATTTGATGGGCGGAAAGTGCCGAAGTTACCTTTACCCATTTACGTATGCAGTGGTAAATCTCAACGCAAATAACAACCTCTGGAAGCATCACAGCTATGTGTTCTTGAATGTCTGGGGACTTCAGCTGTTGTGCAATTGAAAAAAAGTCAACTTTAACACAGTATTAAATCAAGCAGAATAGTGGAATGCACTATGAGAAATGCATATTTAGAGATGAAAAGCAATAGAAATCAAAACAAGAACTTCTAAAGAGAACCTGTTTCCCAAAATTTGTAGACCTGAGAGATTGCATTGTTTTGGTTGTATTTGAGGAAGGAATGCCACTGTGATTGATCTTGCAGCTACAGGAGACAAAAATAAAGGTAATAATAAGTGCAGGTTAAAAAAAAGCATGATAATAATTGCAAAAAAAAAAAAAAAAGCATCAATTTGAAATGCAAACACATATCCAAAAACATACTTGAAGGAATGCAGACAAACCATTGCTTTGTCTTGATCCTGTTTTTGTTTTATTTTTACCAGATCATCCACTTTCATCAGGTAACTCTCCTGGCCATGAAGAAATATAGAATACAGTAATAGAATAAGAATCCATAACTGGTTCTTGTAAGATGATGGAAATTTTAAAAATATTAAACCGAAAAGTAATCTTTGTTGATACAGTTACCAAGTAAATATTTGTGAGCTTCTTTCATTAATCTAACTAAATTCACCTATTTTATTCCAAACAAGAGAGCATGTGAAAATTGCTAGCATTTTTTTAGCATGCTTCTTTCAATCTTATGTGTGATTGTACTTAGAAATTGCAATCTCGGAGCAACTAACAAGTATTACAGAAACAAAATTATATATTCTTGGTATTAGACAGAAACATTAATAAGAGAAAGTTTTCAAGATGAGGAAAAGCAAATGTTCTGATTTATCGGAGCCTGAAGTTTGATTTTTTTTCAAATTTCAAGGTGATATTGTGCACCAACCTAGGTATTGTCTAAGCAAAGAAAAAACACATTAGCTGCAAGAGGGGAAGTAAAACATAGATACAGTAGAACAGGAGAGAGACATACATTAACATCATGCTTATTGGACTTTCTTCTCTTTCCATTCTTTGAATTGTTGCTATTAATAGTAGCTCTATTACTATTGGTGCTAGAATGAGATCCATTTGACAATTCCAGAGGAGCTGAAATGTCCCTTCTTCTAGAGTTTTGTGAGCATGAATCTTTATTGCTGCACATTCTAAGGTTGTCGTCTCTTCTGAAAACAAAAACTCAAGTGATTTAATAAAAAAGAAAAAAATCAAGGAGATGTTTGTTTAACAAATGGCAGGTCAATATTTCCTAATATTTAAAGGATCCTATGATTCATACATAGATAAGAGGAAAACAGAAGGATGCAGACAAAGAAGTTGATTAAACTCAATCAAACTAATCCCAGTCCCAAACTAGAAGAGGTTAGCCATTGACAACAATCATGGTCCACCATTGCGCCCTAATACAACTATTCTTTTTTGCAGCAATGTGATTTGACTATCACCAATAAGCAGAGGAAATTCATCAAATACAAAGATAGCATCCCATGATGTTATGACAATAGCAACTTTTCTATCATTCATCCAAGGTAAAACATGAAATATAAACCAATTGCTTTTGATAGGCATTTCTTGGAAATGGACAGCAGCAATTTTTTTAGCCTGGTCACACTAAATGAAAGATCACTTTTACCTTGAGAGTCCCGATTCCATTTATTTTACTTTAAATTTAAAAAAAAAAACTAACTCCCCATTAGCACATGCGAGAAAAAAAAACACCCAGATTTTTCATCCATATTCTGTTTTCTCCCTCTCGCTCTTTGAGAGTTGCATGAAAGCAAGTACTAACTTAAGCAGTAAATGCATATACATGCATGCATGCATAACGTGCAACTCGAGGGTATTTGATTTCAGCAGTACCATAATAAACCTGAAAGGACTTAAACATGGATAATAGGAACCTAAAGCAATGAATTTTTATGCTGCACACACATGAAATGGGGAAGTTTGATTAAGAAAACAAGAAGGAGAAAAACAAATGCCTACACTAACCTTGCTTTTGAGTGTTCTACAAAGGGCTCTGGTGAACTTCCAGTATTCTCACCATCCTGTTGCATTGCTCATTTAAAATATTTTAAACCAAAGTAGTGGTAAATTTAAGTTCGATTTTCTCATAAATTAATAGATTGATATTAGAAGGGGGGAGAAAGAGATGAAGAGCGGCACACCTTAAAAGCTTCTTTCAAGGCCATATCTACCAACTCTTCCTCACTAAAAATCTTAAGCTCATCAACCCTGCATACAGCAACTCAATTTGTGTAATTAAAGTTTAGTGAAGAGAAGACAACAAAACATCAAGAAATAAGATCATCATCAAGTTTTAATCAATAAAGGAGATGATAGAGGACAACATACGAAAGATCAATATCATCGCAGAGTTCTGAAGAATCCAAAGACAGTTCAGACTGTAAATTCTGCAATAATTGGATGTTACAAATAACGTAAATAATTAAACAGGGAGTTGTCAATGATCCATAATGATGTATAAAAGGAAGTGTTACAAAATAAAAAATATAAACCTGAAGCTCACTAAGAAGAGCAGTTTGGAAGTCAGGAACCCTAGTGAGAGGACCCACCAAATTGGGAATGTAAATGGGTCCACCATGAGCAATTGATTCATTCTCCCCTTCAATTGACTCTTTCATCTACTCCTTTTTTGCTTTTCGTTTTTGGTTCCTGAGTCCCAAATCAATAGGGGGGGTTTCCCACAATTGGCAACTAGGATTTGTAATTATTTAAGCAGGATAGGGAGAAATTATGACAATTTCTTATTCAAGCTGGATAGTTCATAAATCTAATGTGCCATGAACAAAGCATGGCATGCCACAATCAAGGTATACTGGCCTTTTTCGCCTGAGATTGTTGGGTGACCGTCTCCTGCAAGTTGGAATTTAATAAGGCTCAATAAGTGGGGCATAAAATGGAAGAAAGGGAATCTAAGATAGTCCAGACTAAAGAAAACCATTGCCTCACCAGAAATCCAACTTACCATCCCATTACTCAAACCACAACTTAATATAGGCAAAAATTAAATAAAAATAAGCCCAACAAACAAGTAGGGGACGTGATTATGCTGATTAATTTCTGTATTTTGTGTGAACCTACTTGCACATTATCTATCATGTCATTGCAACACCTCAAAGAATTTGTATCAGATTAAATCAGAATCGTTTGATAAAAAAAAACAGCCAAACCACCACCTTTTGTACTTGTGAAATCTCTCTAGTTGTTCTCCCATAATCCCATCTCTGTACAAAGTCAACAGTCAACAGACGTAGAAATCATCAAAGAACTCAACAATCAATAAATGTAGAAATCACCAAAGAACTCGGCCATGAGTTTGCCAAACTATTCAAGTCACCATTATTCATGCTCCAAACCCAATTTGCAACTCCTGATTCCAAAAGTCAATTTTGATGAGATGTCAAACAAAGAGCTCAAATGAAAGTTAACTGCCTGCCCATGCCCTTGCAAGAAAATTCTGGAACTGAAGGGTGATTAAGCTTAAACCTCCAGCCACCCACATCGAGCACCAAACCTTGGTGGCCACAATCAAGTAACTCTCTGGGGCCAGGCCTGACCAAATTTTTCAATACTAAATGTTCTAAACCCCTCCCCTTTAGTAATAATAAAAAAAAAAAATACACTATAATAAAAAATTCATGGTTCCCCAACAAATTTTGAGTGAAATGTTTTTGTGATCTGATGAGCATCCAAAACAAAGAACACGGCTCTATATAAGCACTAGCAAAAGAATACACAGTAACAACAACAACAGAAATAAAACTTTCAGTTAACACAATTCAAAAAACATAGTTATCTCCCAAGGAAAAACCTTAATATTCAGCCAATTTTAATTACAATAAAAAAAATAACTAAGATCCAAAAAAGACCACAAATTTAATTAAGTTCCCTTTAATTTCAATTAAAAATCTAATTTCCTAATTTTCCACCAAAAAAAAGCCTAGCTTTAGCTACAACAGCAATACCAACTGACTAAAACCCAAAAAGACCTAAGCTTTATCAACATGAAAACTCACTAATTATATATTATTAACAATCAATTAAGCCTAAACACATCTTAATTACTCAAATTCAAAAATCAACTTACCAACTGGAACCACCTACAACTTCTAATCATTAAAGATCAGTCGTCAAAACACATGGAATACCACTAGTTTATTTTTCAGTTTCTAGCAGCCCAGTACACAGATCAAAGGAGCCAGAGAAAATGGCACCAGATTGAATGCAAGGGAAGCAGCTCAAATCAGAACACAGCCGACCTATCAAACAAAATGTGGGCTGATAAAGGTAGGAAAAAAACGCATGCCAAAAAATATCATCAAGTAGTTGATGAAAAGGGTGAACTTGAATCTCCAAACATTCTAAAATATGGTTAAGAGAATCCTATGCAACCAAGAAAATGATAAAATCGTACTTCAACAAGTCGCAAGGAAAAACAGGATGCTTTGCTACATTCCCAGACACTGAAGCACTTTCGTGCAACGAAAGATAGTTGGGTCTCCCACTCGACTCATTTCTTCATCCATTTCTCCTCCAATTACAGCTTCCAGTTTAGGCCAAGTTTACAAAGCTCACCTTACCCATTCCAGACAGCTTATTGATGTCGACGCGCACACCTTGTACAAGAGAAGATATTGGACTTGAACTTTACCGGATTTTCATCGACAAATATGTCAACTTTATTGCCAGTAATGTTGTTGCCCTTACTGACGAATTTTCACACAGAGTTTATCAAGAGCTCAACTGTGCGCAGGTTGTTTCTTTCGTCATTCTTGCTATTAGTATAATTGCCTTGCATCACCACTTCTGGAGTTAATGCATGAATCTACAAATTATAATCTTAAATGGAATTTATTTTGATGTTATTATGACAAATTCAAGTTTGCATGAACAAGCAAAGTAAGACAGTTCAAAGCAAGGAAAACTAGATCAATAAACTGCAAAGCAACAGGACAAAAAAAAAACCATGTCCATGACCAACGTGCCTGAAATTGAATGAAAGCACTCTTCTGCGCGTGGATTAGGAGGAAGATACTTGAATTGAACGGAGGGGGGGAAGACAGGAATAGGAGAACTCTTTTGTCTTCTCCGTGTGGCTGCTGTTTTGTGAATCAGGGGTTTCTATCAAAGTTGTCAATACCGTTCCGGTCGCCGTTCCGGTTTTTCAATTGGAACGGAACGTTCCGGTTTCAGAGCGTTCCGGTGTGCCGGTCGCCGTACTATTCATTATTTCATATATATATGTGAATAAAATAAAATATTAATTTAACTGGAGAAATTACCTATAAATCACCAATTATAGGGAAAAATTGAAGGTATTATTAGTACATCTCCAAATTAACTTAATGAAACATATCTATTTCATGTAAAATTCTTAATATAAAGACTGTCCACAGATATGTAAATTACTTGTAGCTTTTATTTCTCACCCGGAAGCATGTGCAGAATGAGAAATGCTTTTTAGGAAGCCTCTTATGTGGATAACATAACTTTCCTTTATATGCAAATCATTAAACTAGAAGACCCTAAAGTGAACATTACCATCAGCACCACAGAGATTTACTTCAGGAAAAAGAAAAACAAGGCAAAGCTAAACCATTTAACATTTTCTGCAGAGTTCTGTTCGGATAAAACATTAAGGTTCATGCGACGGGAGAGATACCTGTTACAGAGAGAGGCGCGGCTGTCAACGAGGGATGAAGGCCGTGCTGTTTTTCAAGGGATGAAGGCTGGAAACTTGGAAGGTATGTCCGTATGTGTTTTACTTTTACTCTTCAGGCTGGGGTTTGCGATTTTCAGTTAGGGATTAGGGCTGCGATTTTGAGGTGAGGGATTACAGGATTAGGGATTGAGATTTGAGTTCAGATTTGGGGTGAGCTGATGGAAGAATGATAGAAAAATTGATTTGGGGATGAATTTTTGGGTGCCGGAGCCCGAAGTTGTGACTTTAAATTTTGAGATGAAAATTGAAATTGACAAATTAAAACGGCGTCGATTCGATTTCTTAAACCGGAACGCCACACCCGGAACTGAACCGGGTCGTTTCGATTCTGAAATTGACAGATTCTCTAGCGGGTTTTTATGTGAACCCGGACTGGTGCAGGCTCTGGATCCCGGGTTAATCTTCCGGTTGTTTCTGATTTTGTTGCTTTTCCTTTTCTTTTTGCCTTTTTTATTTTATCTAAAATTTTCTCATGAATCTTTCAATAATAAAAAGACATAACCAATGATCGCATCCTCTACTCTTGCTGGACGTCAAAAGTAAATAGATCATTTCTTTTTCTTGGATTATATTTGGTTATTATTTTAGAATTAAAAAAAAGTAAAACTAAATCATGCATCACTGGAAAAACAAAACAAAAGGATGAATATAAAACCTTTTTTAAATGATTTTTAAATATTTTTTATATCATTTAAAAATAAGATTTCTGGTGTCTATTTCAATTTTTTTTTCAATACCAAGAGATATAAGCTATCCTAGTGAGCATAACAAAGTAGATCAAACAATATACATACATACATGTATATGTATATACTAATCACTTATCCGCTCTTCATCACAGCCAAAATCATATTTTTTTTTAAATATAAAAAAAATATTAAGAGTGTAAGATTTTATTATATTATTATGAGTTTGGGCAAAAAAATAAATCTGCGTATAATTTTTGTAAAATATGAGTTTCTAATAAAAATATAAGAATTTTAAATTAATATGAATTTATTTAACAGGTTTCAACGAAATCATTTGCATAAAATTATTATCGTCATTAAAAAATCAAGAAGATTAGGATACATTACTATTGAATTCACTGTATTGGGATCAGTTCATTTAATAATTTAATTTAATTTAAACACAATAATAAAATATAAATTATGTAAACACCTACAATAACTAAATAACAAAAATAATCCATTGATTTTCTACCTATAAACAAAACATCATTCAAAAACCATTGTTATGTCACTATTATTATCATGACTATAACAATTAAAATTATTATTACTATTATTTCCAAATATTAAAAATTATTCAATTGCCTAGAAGAAAAAAAAAAGCAGAACACTTTAACAAAAGAGCAGACAATTAAACAATCGCTGAAACTATCATTATTATTGCATAAACAATGAAAACCATAAAATTATATCAAAGAATAAAAAAAACAAAACTTTAACAAAAGAGCAACTAAAAACAACAAGAAAAAAGACAAAATCAAAATAAATATTATGAGTATAAAAAAATCATATAATCTAAAGAACAAATAAAAACAACAGAAAATAATAAAAATAAAAAGGGAAAAAGGAAAATTTGTCAATTTTAAAATAATCATCAACATAAACTAAAATATTCAGGACTGAACTAAATGAAAATAAAACCTCGAGAAAAAATGACAAAATCAAAAAGTAAAACTAAGAGTATAGATACATAAATACAAGCAAAAAATAAAGATTGTCAAGTAAGGACCCAAAAAATCATATGAACTAAAACCAAATAAAAAAATGAAAGAATAAGGTACAAAATGAAAACTAAAATATATAATTAATTTAAAATAAAGGACAAGACTGCAACAAATCAAAACTTTGAGACTAGAAAAATTAAAGGAATTTAAAACAAATAAAATCTCAAAAGAATAAGGATCAAAATGAAAATAGCATATATGATCACTTTTAATTGGATGACAAAATTGAAACAAATAAAAATCTCGAGACAAAAAAATTTAAAGGAACTAAAAGCAAACCAAAAATAAAATAAAAAATAAGGGCTGAAATGAACAATAACATATATGCCCAAATTTAATTAAAGGGTAAAATTGAAAGAATTATATAGAAAATTAGGAAGAACAAGGAAATTAAAAGATCGGGTACTGAAATGAAACATACATAAACAAAGAAGATTTGTATGTATTTTGCCATTGCATGAGAGATAAAGGGGGGGGGGGGGGGGGATAAACCATCATGCTCTCAGCATCAGTCCTTTATTTTTATTATTTATGAAGGCATTTAAATGGTTTAACTATTCTTCAGATATGAAAAAACAAAAATACCCTCTCTATCAACTCTCTCTCGGTGTCCCACTTGAGGGTAAAGTTGTTTATTTATTGTTCATGATCCGATAAAAAACCCTAAAATATTTTCGTGCATCCTTGTTTTTCTGTCTTCTTCCAAGAGAAATCCATAGCTCTATCAGATAAAAACAAAAAAGAAGCAACCTCCCTATTTGCTAATGACACACAGGTGTAGTGAAAAGGCCTAAAATACCCCTAGAATCAAGAGTTAATTTTTTCTGGACTAGAAAGCAAAATGACAATTACACTATTAAATTTCAAAGTAAATCATGTCTAGGAACACAATAAAACATCTACACGTTTTGTTTGTTTTTCAAATTAGGCATGCACGATGCTACTTCTTGGTCCAGCTAAAAAAATTATTTTATGTTTTGAAAATATATTAAAATATTATTTTTTTAAATAAAATTGTTTTTATATAAATACTAAAAAAATTAAAGACAATAAAAAAAGACCAAGTGAAACGGCAATTCAACCTCGAGATACCTTAAATAATAAAGATTAAACCAAGCTTGAAATAACAAAAGCCTTACAAAGAGATAGCAGTATATCTTGTATCACTATCCTCCGCTCTAGCTATTTGTTTTTTATCTAGTGTTGGTTAAAAGTTTTGTTTATTTCTAAGGTTGACCCACGATTTGACAATGGTATTTAATAATTAATATTAACTATAGATGTAATTTTCGATATTTTCTGATGGTGTAAATTGATTCTTCAAAAAATCGAAAAATAATTATAGTCCTCCAGCCATTTTCATTGTCCGTGGACCACAGGGATTCATTACTGCATCAAATATATCTCATGTGAAAACAAATTAAAGACAAAAAGATAAGATCTTGCTTTTATAGGCATTGCTGGACAGACCAGCGAGCTGTTCTTCGCCATCATCTATCAATTCCACGAAATGGAATTGGACCACCATTGCTGAACCTTCATATACATCAGTGGTCCATGTATCATTCAATGCAACTCTCTCTCGCTCTCTCTCTCTCCCGTTAAAACATTGAAAAACTAATAACCTGGTCAGCAGTATCGGTGAGAATGTTATTTAAATTGTTTTTTTTTAATATTAAAATGATATTTTTTATTTTTTAAAAATTATTTTTGATAAAATAAAAATTAATTTAAAATAAAATAAAAACTAATTTTTTTTAAAAAGTATTTTTGAAATGCAGTGGAAAACATACACTAAATCTTTGACATCGAATTAAAAAAAAAAATACTTCATGCATTTTATATGCAGCACAATTCAATTCGGTTTATTTGTGTCAATCAAATATAATATAAGAAAAAAAAATCGTCATCGAAGAAATCTAGAAGTCTCCGTATATTATCTCTTTTTTTTGTTCTTTTTGCTTCGAAATAAAAAATTAATTTAAAAAAAAAAAGACCAGCAGATAGTTAATTATTTTCTTTTTCCAAAAAAAAAAAATGCAAGCAAACAAACTAACTTTCTATTTAAATTTCTAAGAGTCCGAAAAAAAAAAAAAAAGAATTGCTGTAAATGGTATATGCATCATGCTTGATATATGCTGTAGTTTCGTATCGTACCTAAATGAATCCCACTTTAGGTTTTCAGTAGACTTGGGAGAGACAAAAGGTGTGGATGGAACCACGTCGTTTAAGGGACAGAAACCAGCCTGTATCCACGCATATCGAATTCTTCAATAAATTCGAGGCACAAAAGCAACCACCCATTCCCTATCCACTTGAATAATGACTCATAAATTGGGTCTCGGTCGACGACTTTCAAAATCCAATTTTAATTATATTATTTTTTCCACCTTCCTTTTCCTTTTCGTAAAATATGTAAGGCAATTAATTAGTTAATTATAATGATTATATAAGGCAACTGGTCCTTGTTTTTTCAACAAGTTGCAAATTAATGAATTTAGACTAATTAATCTGCCTCTTTTCAAAGCACGAGTGTGGGTTTTGATGCTGCTGCGCTGTACTTTTAAGAGCTATTTTATACCTGAAGCAATGAAGAAGATGAGATTTATTTATTGTTTGAAGATCCAAGTTCAGACACCTTGGACATTAATTAGAAGATTCGAGGGAGAGAGATTCTACCATGATGAGATTTTCTGTAAATTTTTTTTTATCCTGCATTGCCATGAAACCACGCGCGCATTCCTGGATCGAGGTCTGGCTATGAGCACCAAACATAGTTTTTAGTAAAATACATAAATAAATATAGACAGCTCCAGTTTTTGATGGAGATTTTACATTGCTTCCTTATATGAATAAAAAGAATATATATATATTTTTTTTTTTTTTGAGATGGGTGCCAAACAGTAATAAATCAGACTGAAACCTTTTCCCCCTTGAAGAAATGGGAATATTGTACGTCCGTGCAAATACTAAACAGGACACGCAGTTCCCTCGATGGCATTGCCATATATATGAGAAAAAGAGTCAAGAATTTTATAAAGATAACGATAAAAGGGAGAAGAGAAATGAAAAATCCAAATAACAACGACCCTAGCTAGTTATCCATACTCGACTATAGAGTATAGAGAGCTGAGGTTAAGTTCATGGAGGTAGCCTTTTACTGGTCCAAAAGACAAAACCTCCAAACATACGCATCTCCACCAGATATCCTGGATGGGAAATGAAAAACTTCTCCACTAAATTCCATCCTGATAGCCATCACCACGCAAAAGAATCTCAAAACCAAGAAACAAGAAAACAAATTAAGGAAACCATAGAGGAGGAAGAAAAAGCAAGGTGTGAATGGGATTTCAGTCTCTCCACGATCGTTTCATCAAGAAACAACAGTACTGCATACATATCAGATGCTTTAGGGGTGATCGAATTCGACCAGACGAACAGCATCGTTGCCACGGGTGGAATAGCAAGGAAGATAAGGATCTATAGTCTCGAGTCTTTGTTGCCACATGAAAGTACTAGCCAAGATGTGCATCATACTGTTTGCTTAGACCATGCCAGGGCTGGTGACTATTATATCTGTACCCCGGCTAAGCTCAGTAGTCTCCGATGGAAACCCGGGTCAGACGGCCGGGTTCTAGGGTCCGGGGACTACGACGGGGTGGTGATGGAATACGATCTCGAGAGGAGAATACCAGTCTTCGAACGCGACGAGCATGGCGGGCGAAGGGTTTGGAGTGTGGATTATTCACATTGCGATCCGGCTATGGGTGCATCCGGGTCGGATGATGGAACCATGCAAATGTGGGACACACGTAGTGAGAGTGGGGAATGTGTGGCCACGGTTCAAACTAGCGTGAGACGCAGTGCCGTCTGCTGCGTGGAGTTTAATCCATTTGGTGGACCGATAGTAGCCATCGGATGTGCTGACCGCAAGGTGTACGGGTATGATATTCGAATGATGGCTGACCCGTTATTCGTTCTTGATGGGCATAGGAAAACCGTGACATACATCAAGTTTCTTGACAATGTTACGTTAGTATCTGCTAGCATTGATGGATGCTTGAAGCTTTGGAATTCGGACAGTTCGAACGTAACCCGGACCTACCACGGGCACGTCAACAACCGGAGCTTTGTTGGATTATCGGTGTGGAGGGACGGGGGGTTATTCGGGTGCGGATCGGAAAACAATAAGGTTTTCGTGTATGACAAAAGATGGAGTGAACCGGTTTGGGTTCACGAGTCTAGCTCAACGGATAGAGATGGGTTTGTCAGTAGTGTTTGCTGGAGGCAAGCTGGGGAGGACCAATGCACGCTTGTGGCAGGAGGATCAGATGGAATCCTGCAAGTTTTTCAAGGCAAAAGGAAGTCACAGACTGGATAATAAAGGAGTTTTCTTCTTGAGGTATATCAGGAAGTCACAGATGGGATCTCGCAGGTTTTTGTTTTAGCTAACAAGTCAATTATTATTATGAACGCAACTGTTACCTGACACATCTCAGATACATTTCTCAAATTCCAGTGCTTTTTGTAAAGTTTTTCTGTGATCATTTTCTAGCAGAGAACTCTGTGTTTAACCTCGTAATTAATTCTTTTCTTTTCTTTTGATCCACGTTAATTTGTTCACATCCCATGATATATTTGTCTGTCCTGTACTTCACGGATGTATAGCTGCTCTAATGGTCGCCGATCAGTCCATGTTGATGCAGAGATCTAGCTTTCCTGTCGCATGGCTGCTCCAGTATCCATATATTGTTCACGCACGCACCAGATCACCAGAACTGATCATGATTGCTTGGCAAAATAACAGGCAATCAAAAGATTTTCAATTGTGCAAACTTGGCTTGTTTTCGATCCTTTGAAAGGATAATACTTCTCCCCGTGGCCACATCTCTTGCAGCTGTTTTTGTTCTTGATTCTCTCTCTCTGTGGGTTTGTATGAGATCGGATGCTTCTGTGTTCCAGATATATTCCTTCGGGTGTTCATCTTTCTTTCAAGAGTTTTAGAGACAAGGATTTATTTTCATTTTGATGTTGATGCTGGTGAGATATCATTTTTTATTATTATTAATAACATGATGTCGGGTCAGTTTACGTCCCTCAACTAATTTTATTAATTTTAAAGTTAATAATAATATAAATTTTCAGTAATTATATTAACAACCATGAAAGAGAGCTGTGAGAATAGCTTGTGGGTTCAGTTCCCTGTATAACTCTCGCAGCACAAATAAATAATTGTGAGCAGAATTATAGATTAATTGAAATAAAACTGTTTCCTGGAGTTACAATTATAATAAATTTGACAAGCTAAATCTAGTTGATTAAAAAGGATGCTGGGGAGTTCATTTGAAAAATATTTTTGAAAAACAAATTTAAGAAAAATTATTTTTATTTTAAATTAAAATAATTTGGTGTTTTTAAATTATTTTGACATGCTGATGTCGTTTTTTTAAATAAAAAAAAATATTATTTTAATGAATTATTTAACGAATATAATTTTCAAAAACAACTTAACCATACTCCTAAATAGACACTAAAATTAATTTAATATTTTTTAAAAAATATCTTGATTTTTTTAATTAAGCTTTATTTTTAGTGGTCATTTAGATTGTTTTTTGACTTATGAAGTTGACTAAATCACATCGAATTAATTCCTGCATAATTTTTTTTATGCTAAAAAGCACATTAACAACAATTGTATATCTTTCCACATAAAAGATAATTTGACTTGCATCATGACATATACAACGATTTAGTGTAACAAAAACTCATAAATCAATAGTCGATAGAAAAAATTAACTTAGCTATTAACCATGTGCTAAAAAAATTTGGCATTTCACCATAACAATAATTAAAGATCCCAATGTCCTTTTCACCTTGTTCCTACAAAATTTGAGGACTTCTTTATTATATTTTCTCTTTTTTCCTTAAAAAAAAATCATTTCATCCCTAAACATTAGAGATTTTTAGGTATTGGATTTCATAGTTTATTTTGATCTCTATCTTGTGGATTTATCTTATTATACAAAACACAAAATTTATGAGTTAGATATGTTGACTGTGTAATTTATTGTCCTTGTTTCATTTATTATTATTTTTATCAACTTCATTGCCCAACATTAAGTTTGTTAGAAGTTAGACTTCATTCAATTGTTTTATATGAGTTCATCACAATGTTATGACATGAGTTTTGCGGGTTAGCTAAGTTAAATTGATTTTTTTTTTTATCATTTTTATTAAATATTTTTTTTATCATTTGAATTTTAGTTGACTATGAATTTAATATTTATTGTGTTTTATTTATTATGAAGTTAGTTTGATCTCATAACCTAGGTTTGACAAGTAAATTTGAATTAACTCGTGTCATTTTGTTCTTATGTCAATTTAGTTATTTAACATTGAGTTGATCGATTGTTAAGGTTTATAATTACTAATTTTGTTTTTTATATTAAATGGGGTCACAAGTGAGGTCAGTTAACTATTTCTTTGTTATTCATTTGTTTTTTTTTTTTTTAATTTTATCATTCAATATTAAGTCAACTAAAAATTAGTCTTCATAATTTATTTTGATCTTTGTTCTTTGAGGTTACCCTGGTCTCATGATCCAAGTCACGAGTTTGATCGGCTAACTCAATTTTTTTTTTTATATTTATATACTAGGTTGTTTGAGAGTTAAACTATGAGTTTATGTAATGCATTGTTATTTTTTTTTAAATCACATTGTATTGATTTTTTAGTCGAACTATATTTTTATTAATAGTGTAGATTAAATATATTAATTTGATCAATTCATATCAAGTCATTTTGTTTTTTTTGGTGTGTATATATATGTTAAAAAACACATTAACAGCCCCTTAATATTTTTTTCATATTGAAAAAATTTGATCAGACCCCCAATATAGTGTTAGAAAAGTTATAGTACCACTCTAATCCTTCATTCATTTCATGTTAAGAAAATAAAATAAATCAAGTCGGTAAATTTTTTAGGAAAATTAGACAAATAATTGCCATTCTCTTTTTCTGGGCTGAGATTTTCATTTTTTCCATTTCATCACACTGGGCCTGACTGGGACGAGGGAGGAGTTAGAACCTTAATAATTTGGAGTTATATTCACAGGCCCAAGCCAGAGCCTACTAGCACTAATTAGCAAACTATTCTAGTTATTTCTACCTACAAATCCCAAAATTAATCCAAAATTAATTTTAAAATTCATTCTCTAATCTCCCTCGACTACTCCCTTCCCTCTGCTATCTTTTTTTTTTTTTTTTTTGGTTTTCTAAGCTGAAAGATCTACAAAGAGGGAAACACAGCTTCAACTCACAGAAAAACACCAAAGTCAGAAGCTTTTGGCAATATAAAGGGAGAAGAAGTTGGGTTATAAACAGAGAGAAAGAGGGAGAGATGGTAGGGGCAGGGTCAGCGGTGGTGAACACATACCCTTTATCGAGCTACACATTCGGTACCAAAGAACCCAAGATGGAGAAAGACACTTCTGTGGCTGATCGCCTTGCTCGCATGAAAGTCAAGTAAAAAGACAAGAACCCTTTTGTTCGTTTTGCTTCTTTTGGAGTTGTGGTTGAATTTTGGAATTCTTCAGGAAAACCCTAGAGAAACCCTAGATTTCTTAGTTTAGTAAAAACCATCATGGAAAGTCTGATTCTTTGTTTTGTTATTGACAGTTATATGAAAGAGGGGATGAGGACCAGTGTTGAAGCTATTTTGCTGGTAATTATTCTTCATTCCTTTTCAACTGTTTTTTGTGTTTGAAATGTGTTATAACTGTTAAATTTTGTAAAATGAAGTTGTTTATGATTGTGTTTTGCAATTATACTAGCTTTGATTGTGGTTGTAGTTTATTAGTTTGAAAGGTATGATTGTATTTCTAGTCTTAGTGTGAGAATATAATCTTTGGTTCACCTGAAATGAAGACAAGAATTGCCCGGCCATTTTCTGTTAATTGATACCCACGCACAATGACCTCTCTATCTCTTTGATTACTGAACAATATTTTCTCTCGTGTTGTTCGACAATCCGAGGACCTTCTGGGAAAATATTTTGGAATAATTTTTACAGATAAATGTTAGATTCATACAATCTGGACCAAGTCATGCTGTTATAATTTTCCTCAAGGATAGCTCAATATCTTCTATCCAGTTTCAAGATCGAATTTCTTTGATGTGGATACTTATGTGGTGTCATGTCTTCTTTTAAGTCCTTTATATCTGTTCTGTTTGTGATAGCAACTTGTTGTTGCCTTGTCTTCTGTATAACTGCTCAATTTCTTCTCTATGATCTTGTACTTACCAACCTTAATCACCCGTGGCCTCATCTGTGATATCTCCATACATCTCTTTTCTAATTATTATGATCTGTCTTTTGGTGCAATATATTATCATCTTGCAGGTACAGGAACACAATCATCCTCACATACTTCTTCTGCAAATTGGAAACACATTCTGCAAACTTCCTGGTGGGCGTTTGAAGCCTGGAGAGAATGGTATTTTTTTCCTTCTCTATTTATTATCTTTCAATTTCGTTAGATATATCCCTTCATTATATTTGTTGTGGAATGAGCTCTTCCTGTATCACTGTGTGGGAGATTTCTATTGTATTTTGCCCGGGTTTATGTAACAGAAATTGAGGGTTTGAAAAGAAAGCTCACAAGCAAGCTTGGAGCTAATTCACCTGCTCTTGTGCCAGACTGGCAGGTAACTTTTTTGAGCTATCTTCAGTTCTAAGTATTAACTCATGAAGACAACTTTAAGGATTTGGTACTGTAGGTGTAAATTTCAGGAGAATATGATTGGATTCACACAAAAAAAATTGCACAACAAAAAACAAAAAAAAAAATGCTTCTATGGTGCATGTTCTTATGATAAGCTGCATTTCCCCCCTGCATTTCATGGTGAAAGAACTTCTGCTAGGAACCTATCCTGGAAAAAAAAAATGCTGCCTTAGTGGGCATTGCCCACTTAATTCTGTGTGTCCATAGATGCTCCTTGAGTTTGTTTTCTGATGCATATTTTGCCGCATGTCATTTGCTTGCAGATTGGTGAATGTGTGGCTACCTGGTGGAGGCCAAACTTTGAAACCATTATGTATCCATATTGCCCTCCCCACATAACAAAGCCCAAGGTAACTAAACTATGAATATTGTCTTGTTCTTAACTTATGTGGATCTTTCCTTTTCCTCCATATAACTAGTTTTATACGCAATGCTCACCCATTTCTTTCTATGGTCTTGATAATGCAGGAATGCAAGAAACTCTACCTTGTTCACTTATCTGAAAGGGAGTATTTTGCAGTGCCAAAAAATTTGAAACTGCTAGCCGTGCCATTGTTTGAACTCTATGATAATGTGCAGGTGTGCTCATGTGGATTGTTCATCGACCGAGTTTAGAGTTTGATCTGTTTTTGCAATTGTCTGAGAAGTTTTTATGGTTTTCAATGCTATATTTTCTTTGCTTTAACTAGTTCATGCGTAAAAATTGATTTTCTTAATCAAAGGGTAATGGTCTAACTAATTCAGAAACTGAGGATTTAGCTTTGATGAGTTGTATGCATGTAAAGAGTGATGTTCTAGCCTGGTTGATGCATCGTGTAGGTTTACCTAGGCAAACTGCCTGTGGTTTTTTTTGGTCCACTCTCCCCTTCCTCCACTTAGAGTCCATTTGGTATTGAGGTAGTTGATGCTTTTTATAGTGCTTTTTGCTTAAAAATACATTGAAATAATATTTTTTTTTCATTTTTTAAAATTAATTTTCAATATCACCACATCTAAAAAATTCAATTTTAAACAAAGAAAAAAAAACACGTTTTTTTCAAAAGCGTTTTTAAAATGTAATATCAATTAGGCTCTTAGTAACCTCTATTCTCCTGATTGTAAGACGGTGAAAACTGATTTCTTCCTCGCATGTCCTTAGTCAGGTTTCTGAAAAACCAGTCATGATTTTCTAGCATGCCTCTTTAGATCAATGAGTATCTAGTATTTCTTCTTACAATATGTTGCTTACGTGATGCAGAGATATGGACCAGTTATATCAACCATTCCTCAACAGCTCTCAAGATTCCAGTTTAACATGATTACTACTGCGTGAATTTTGCGAGGATTGGAGAAGCTTACACCTTTGTGACAGTACTTGATTGGAGGCGGCTATTGTCAACATATAGCATGAGTCTCAACATTACTTTAGAACAGACTCTTCATATGGTTTAGACTGGATGTCCAAAAGTTGTGTGGATCTCATAACCTGTGGTGTTAAGATTTTTATTGGACCCTTATCTTCATGGGTTTAAGGCTATTTGCTAATTAGATCTCTGTATTATGATTTACAAGTCAAACAGTAACGATCCAGAATGAGAGGGTGCGATGAGGCTGGATGTGCCCAGCAGCATCCGAGTATTACAGCCATTCTATGGGGTAGCAAGATGGAAAACGGTGGTCCTGTTTTGTCTTTGAAACCTTCATTTTGGTGCAATGGTTGTGATTTCTTGTACGTGATTGTAACCTGGAAGTCCAACATTTTTTGGTTGAATCAAGAAAGGTCTTCCATTTCTCAAGCTCTAAATCACCTAAATTAGAACGTTGCTGACAAAACAGAACAACAGTATAGCCATCTGGGGTCACACTTTCTGATTGCGGATGACAAAAAGATCCAAACTTTCTACTGATTTCCCATGACCAGCACAGCTTGAAATCATTGAATCCCACGGAACCACGTTCCTCGGACTGTCTTAAAAAAAACTCCTGGCTGTTTCAAGATCATACGTATCGGCATCTGCTCCAATCATCGGAGTCCATGAAATGGCATTCATCTCTGGCATTCGCGAATAAGGCATAACCTGCAATCATAGAATTCCAAGAAACAATCTCTCTTTTATGAAATAATATCAAACGACACTCTCGCCGACCTGACATCACCTATATTCACTAACATAGCTTTGATTATATAATGCTCCGGTCTTACACACAAATCATAAGAGAATCCTGCAAGCATCATCTAACTTGCAAGTATTAGCTGAACCCACATCAATAGAAGCTGGCATTTTCAATCACATGTTAAAAAGCGAGTTGGCAACCACATCGCTTGACTCAAATCCACATTTCATAGTCTGCCTAGAAAAACAGAGAAAGAAACAAAGATAGCAGAATTTCTGAGTCTTTGGGATTTATTGCAAAAAATTTCATCCCAACCTGAGCAACAAAATGGATTTTTTAGCTCAAGATATACACTTTTTCTTTTTTGTTTTAACTAGTCTGATTCAACGATGACTCATGCTACGAAACACCATGCTTACCTCATGCTCTAGGGATCCTTGTTGATATTTAGGTAGCATTTTATTGGTGTTATAAGACATGAGATGAAAATAATTTAAACAACATGAATTCACCTTAAAGCAATCATTTGAATACACTTATATTTATGTTTCTCAAACAAAACACGTTTTTTTTTTTTTGAACATGTCATAAAATACCAATCAAATCGTGTGGTGGAGAATATTTATTTTTATTGATATTTATGTGACCTGCATGCATAGCCAACAACAACAACAACAAAAAAACCTAATTCAGAGCCTGTCCTGCAATAATTGTGCGCGAGACAAAAAAAAAAACGTGTAAAGTTTCAGAAAACAATGTATAGAATAGTACATATGTGACGTGTAGCTTTATTTGTTGGAAAAAATAAATAGAGAGATGATAATAATAATAAAAAAAAAGGGGCCTGGTCTAGCGACTCGCGAGGCTGAGTCGTCACATAGACAGCCTGTGAGCATGGTCATCCAAAAATAGGGCGACCTCGCTGGTCTCCGCAGGCTTAGCCAAGCTGGTCACCCGAAAGGAGCGAACTCAAATGGGCGACGTGTGGGCTTGGCCTAAGATGACTAGTAGGGCCCATACAATATTTTTTTTTTAAATTCCTGGCCCATCAGTTATATATGCATCTATTCACATAAAATAGGATGTGTGGTCTATACAAGCAATTGCCGAGATAGGTTGTTCAATTTTGTCGGCATGGAAGAACGAAAGCTATAATAATTCGATGATTTGTCATTTCATTCGCCATGATTAATTAATTAATTAATTAATTAATTAATTGTACACTATAAACACAATGTCCTGAAAAACCATAAGAAGTTTAAGAATTATTGGTGGATAAATTAATTAATTACAATCTCTTATGTTATATTAAAGGATTCTTAGATGTTTAAATAAGTATTTTAGTACGCAATATTTAGTACGCAATATAAAATAGAGATTTTAAATCTGATGCTTGAATAATTCATGGGATATTTTTAATTCATGATTGTTTTTTTGGGGAAAGAAATGATTGAAGGGTAATTTTTTATCTTATAACATCAGTCAGTAATAAATATCTTTTATGCAAGTGAAAATATCCACGTGCATACTTAGGGGCTCACGTGGAGTTATTTATAAACTTTTTGATAAAATGTCAGGCTCAGACGAGTTGCCTGGGCCTGTTGAGAGCAATAGATGGGCCCAAACACGTTAAATAAGCAGGCTAGCAAGCTGATTGATGAGGGCAAATCATTTTTTTTAATTTAATTTTCTTGTAGGCAAAAATTAATCGGGAAAAAAAAAAACATTCTGCGTCGCCAATTAAACTTAGCACAGCGCTGGCAGAGAAAAGGATTGTGTGCCCGTACTGTCGATTCAGAGTCCAACACTGCAGGATTTAATCGCTATAATTACTAGTAGTTGATGATGCAAGTCTTAATTAATTAATTAATTTAGTTTTTTTTTCTTACTAATGAGATCGAGATCTCAACCGAGTGATAAACGCTATCACAGAAGTTGAAATTGTATTAAAAATTATTTTATACATTTAGAAATATATTAAAATAATAAAATTTTATTTCTGATATCAATATAATAAAATAACCCAAAAACATATAAAAAATAGTTTAAAAAACATAGTTGGATTGCAAAAGCAAACATAGAATAAAAATAATCGAATTTAATAGTCGAGATTGCTTTCATTTCATTTAAAAGATTTATTTATATTATTTTTATGTTTGATTGATAGGAAATATATTCACTAACAAAAATCAAAACGTCAAATACGAAATAAGTTTAATTATAAATAATGATTATTATATTTCTAGACTCGAAGTGTGATTATAACATTTGTTGGTTTATAAATGTTATAGAAGTTGACATTTTATATTTATTCGCTTAATTAAGTTCTGTATGATTCAGCATGTACGGACTTGCATAATCTCAATTTTAAAATATATCTAGGTTCATTATTCTTTTTTTTTTATATATATAAAAACTAAAGTAATTCTAATTTCACCAAAAACCACTTCTTCAAAATTACTTCCTGAAAATGTCATGGAGACACATCGAGCCTATCATTGAATCTGATGAATAAGTGTGTATATATATATATATATATATATGTGTGTGTGTGTGTGTGTTTGATAATATGGTTGAAATTGTTTTTGAAAGTGTTTTTCTTTTGGAAATGCATCAAAATAATATTTTTATTTTATTTTAAAAATTATTTTTGATCATTGTGCGTTCGAAACAAATATCCAATGCTTGCCCTTTTTACGAGTCAAATTTCTGAACGGTGATTCCTCGTCATTTCATCACTCTTTTTGGGTCTATTTTCCTTAAAAAAAATACTTCTTAAGGGTCATTTGTTGCTAATTAAGACGACTAATGACACGATTTAGTGCTTGGAAAATATTAATCAAATCACATTGCATCTCTCCATTGAGCAGACGGCTTTTCATGTAATACATATTTTAATCCCATTTTTTACACGACTATCGTTTTATGACTATACTTTATTCACCATTATGTTGACTCATTAATTTGGGATTTGAAAAAAATAAAAAACAATTTTATCAGGAGGGTACACAGTATTCCACGTGGATATGGATTAATAAGTTTAAATAATTAAGAAGTGGCACCAAAGGCAATAATATTGCTGTTGCTACCATGAACCGTTCATAATCTATTATTTTTTAATGGCAGAGGACATGAAAGTGTATACACACCTGTACATACATGTATGTACGTACTTGGATAAATTAGAATACTTTTTGGTATGTGAAGTGACAAAAACAAATACGCGGTACAAAGATCCAGTGTATCTCAATTTAATGAAAAATAATAATTAGAAAAATGAATTAGTATATTTTGATGGGCTTGTTTCATCTGCCCTAACAAGGGGTCAAGAGAGTGGTTGGAATAAGATACTAGAGTTAATTTGTCCTTACCAACCTCTTATGCTATTTTAATTTACTAAATCATCGATTGACTAGTGATGGTAAAAATAATAATTAATCACGTAGATAAATACACCCTTTAGCATTAAAGAAACTGGCCCGAACCAAATCAATCATAAATAATAATATAAATAAAAACATCATGAAATTCAATGATCCTTATTTGACCTCTTCAAATCACTTCTGTTCCTTTTCCCACTTTATATTCGACAGCGGTTTGATGGTGCATTTGGTCCCTTTGCTCTGCTCCCGTTTCTGTACTCGTTTCTTCTCCTTTTTTTTTTTTTTTTTTATGTGCATTTCAGATTAAATATACCATGGCCCGACTTATTCATTTATACATGGATAATTACAACATAAGCTGAGAATAAACATTGGAGTAAAAATAATAATAATAATAATAATATTTTTCAAAGAAAAACAAGCAGGTCCTGAATAGAACATTCCTGTCTAATAATGATAAAAAAACAAAAACAAAAAACATCATCAATTTGTTGGTAAGAATTTTATTTTCTAAAAATCCTTTAATCCCCAATAAAATGTGGGGTCAACAGAATTATTATATATCGACTTGATCAACCGTGCGCAATAATCAATTTATTTTATTTTCGAGACCTGTATTCCGTCCAATTTTTATGTGTAAATACAATCTGTCAACGCATCAAATCAATAAATACATTTGGTGTTTCTAGAAAAGTTTCATAAACTGGGTAGCCAGTGAACCAGAGAAGGCGAATTATTAATTAACAAATGATTTCCCTTGGCAATCTCAACAAGTTATTGATTTTCCAACATGTTATAATTAGGGCACGCCACAGTTTGTTTATTGCTGTTCACTGTCAGCCCAATTTTAGTCAAGGTTTAGCTATCAAGATTCAAGATCGGACATGGACTTGCATTAAAAAAAAAACCCACAATTAGTGAAATGGTTGCCTAATTATCGACGGGGTTATGTTTTTTGTTCTTGAAAATATTAAGAATATTTTATATTAAAAAAAGATGAGATACGTGGTTAAGAAATCATGAGCTGTAGTTGTACTCGATAATCTTACTATTTGAGAGTGTCCAGACCCCGTCAAGATAAATTGTTTTGCAAATATTAAAATTTGTACCACCAATCATTTGTTTTTTAAAAAATAATATTAATTAACATGACCATCCACTATCCAGACACTTGAAAAATTATATTCTTTGAGCATTGGATTTTAGGAAATTACAAAAAGAAAGGCTGTCCTTTTGTGAATACTTTAATGGCAGCTGCTTTGTTTCAAAGCATACGTAACAATGGAAGTGTCATTTTTCCCCATTAATCTTACCGAACAGCCAAAAAGTCTAAGCGCTTTGTTTGCAGCTACCAGGTCAAGATGTAATAAACGGGATTTAGCACCAAAACAGTCACTGTAATAAACGGGATTATTAGTCAACAAAGTTTAATGCTTTATTTTATTTATTTTTAAGATCAACCCTTCATATTTGGAATTTGTATGGGTTTAATAAATCGACTTTATCTCAATATAAATTTACAAAATGTAGAAAAAAATTAATATTTTGTATAAAATTAAAAGAAAAAAGGTAAACACAGTCTGGTTTAGGTACGTACGGCGGCTTCGAGGTCATTGTTCAATTTTCAAACTATGAATTATGGTTTTATTTTCTTGTTTTTAATTCAGCGGGCAAACCTCTGCTAATTTTTTTAATATCAAGTTTACCCTGCAATTGGCTTATTTTTTCAAACCCGGCCCTTAAATTATTAACTTTTCTTCTTCTTCTTTTAAAAAAGAAACGAGAGGGCCAGCCTTCTCTACCGGCCATCCAGGCGTGTCTGCGTTTTGATTCCCAAATTGGATTTTACAACTATAACCCTATAAGTCAATGTGATTAATCGCTTGGAATTGGAAGTTACCAATGGGTCCTGCCCGCCTGTGTAGCCAAAATAGTAGCAGCCGCAGCAGATGGTTTTAAGTCGAGTACCCATAGAAAATGTAGACAACCACAATGAATTAGGTGGTCCATGGATTATAAAATATAAGAAAAATATATTTTATAAGGGGCTCTACATGCACCATAAATGTTTACTTCTTTATTTTTTTGCTACTATAAAATCTTATTATTTGAAAAATATATTTTATATATTTAAGTGAACGAATCAAATATTGAATATTTTAAGTTTTTATATTAAATATATATATTCTGATTTGAACTCGATATCTACTATACAGATCACAAATCTTTGCCCGGCTAACTATCACTTCTTAATTAAAATTAGTTATTTAAAAAGTAATTCATACGACAGTAATTCATCAGCACTCTTCAATTGTTTTTTTTATTTTTTCATTTAGCCGGAACCATGCTCATAATTCAAGACATGTACCCTATTCTACCAACAAAAACAAAAAAAGAGTGTTTTTATCCGTCCCACTAAATTTGTTCTTCTACGCATCTATAATACAATTAGAAAATTCATAAATTTTTATTATTGTTTTTCATATTTTATATAAAATCCAAATATTAATGATAAAAAGATTCTACCGTTTTAACCATTTGCTAGCGAGTAGTATACATAATATTAGCCACAAAAAAGAAGATATATTTCAAAATTATTGGCAGGCAATTCATGTGTAAATTTTATAATATGGGAGGCTGAAACCGAATATTTTTGCTTTATATATACCAAAAGCTTTCATGGTCAGCTGTTCATTGCACCCATCACAAAGTCTTTCGCTCTCTTTCTCCTGCGCGCAGGGCATCGTCGACTGATACACTTCTGATCAGTCTTCCTTTCCTTCCTGTGGCAAAATGGGGTGCAAGCCATCTGACAAGCCGAAGCTAAAGCCGAAGCACAGGAAAGGGCTGTGGTCACCTGAAGAAGATCAAAGGCTCAGAGACTATGTCCTTAAACATGGCCATGGATGCTGGAGCTCTGTCCCCATTAATGCTGGTATGTATCCACTGCAAATTAGCTCATGATTGTTCACCGAGCAGTGCATTGCAGAACGACATGCCATTTTGCTAATGTATTTGAATAAGAAACAAGTTATTACATGCTGATTACAGGCACATTTTAACATAGTTCTCGAGACCTTGCTGCATCACATAACGTTGTTTAGCAGGGATGAGCCTGTTCTTGTATTTCGGGCCTTGATTTTTTTTTTTTTTTGAAGTAGGTATTTTTTCCATGAACGTTTCTATGGTTGGACAAAAGGTTTCGTGTTGATGGGATTGAATTAATATACTAATGTTGAGTATCTGCTGCATAGTTTTGATTAATCAATATTTTAAGATGACCGGGACATATGATTTGTTAGAAAACAATGGCCAAGTTCTATGTAAGAAGTCATCAAGATTACTGAAAAGTCTTCATGACTCTTGAGTTAAGAAAAGCTTAAGATTCAACAACCTCTCACCATCAATTGGCTACTTCAGTTGGCTCATTCTTTGGTTAACCAGGAGTTTAGATGGCAGCTTGCATCATCTGGACGGCATTTGTAGGAGAATCTCTAAATTTCACGAGAAAAGGATTGATGGTTTGCCTCCACTTAAAATAACTAGAAAAAACCTTATGAGCTGACTTTTCTTAGGTCCTCATGAAACAGTAAATATTGTGCTAATGCAGGCTTGCAGAGGAATGGGAAGAGCTGCAGATTGAGATGGATCAACTACCTGAGACCAGGATTAAAAAGAGGGTTGTTTTCTGAACAAGAAGAAGAGACAATCCTGGCCCTTCATCGCACGTTAGGCAACAAGTAAGCAGACTTAATCCCAAGTAATTATAATTACTATCGCTCTTGCAGAGTTAAGGACCACCTTTCTGCTATTAGGTGGGTGACCCCTTCAACAAAATTAATTAGTAGGAGTTCGGACTTGGATGATCATGACCATTTAGGTCAAATAATATAAACTCACAAGAAAATTATGATAATATAGATTATTACTCCGTGCTAGCCTAGCCTGCATTTTCTGAACTGTACCTAGCAAGGCAGCTGCCTCCACCAAATCAAGCCTACATTATGCTACGAGGGCACCCGGAGGACCTTTTTTATAAATAGATAGCAGGCCATTGCAGGTCAACTTGAGTTTTCTAACCTGAACAGTGATGCAAGGGGATAAGAGAATATGACTCGATCTAATTCTTTGCGCCGAATTCGCAGAAACGTTGTAGGATTAGTCATTTAGCATTAATTAACAGCTGCATTATTCCCGATCAAAGCAGAGATTTTATGTCTTTTGTGCAATAAAGCGGAACTAATGGAGACAATCTGTTCTGAACTGACTAGGTGGTCTCAGATAGCACAGCATTTGCCTGGAAGAACGGATAATGAGATAAAGAATCATTGGCATTCCTATTTGAAGAAGAAGTTTTTCAAAGATGAAGGAACGGAGTCTTTGAAAAGAACTCAATCTGACAGCTCAAACTCAGACATCATGGAACTTTCACCATCTCCCAAGAAAATCAAAATGCAAGCTTCAAGTTTCGAATCATCAATGAGCATGGAAAAACCATCAGCTGAAATCAACCGGCCAGTTCCGCAGATGCTCGAGTCTCCTAAAGAGCCTAAGGGAAGCTCCTTATTACCGAAGATTATGTTTGCGGAGTGGCTTTCACTTGACAGCTTTGCAAGTTTTGGTGAGCCTATGGATTCAAAGAGTACATTTGACCACAATACAAGCTTCCAGGACAATTTCATGCACGATTACTTACTGGATGAAAGAGCATTCTGTGGTGGGTATCATAATTCACTAAGCGATGGTTCGAGCGGCGACATTTTTAGTTCAGAATTCAAGTTTGAGAGCCAGAGTCCAGGAAATGAGTTTGACTTTTGCTCTGGACAGGATTTATGTAGTGATTTCAACTTGAGCAATATTAGTGATGTGATGTACATATGAGGGCCTGGTTTTCAAAAGCAACTACGAGGAAGAATAATTTCCGATCATACAACAACAGAAAAAAAAAATTTAATATATTGACATTCAAATAAAAGGGCCTGCAGGGAAAACAAATTGTAGATGACCAGGCCCCTTTCAATCCTTTCCACAAAACCAGGTGTATAGATGATGAAATAGGCTGTAGTAATCATTTGAGTTTGTGGTTATTCTTCCATGTAGTTGCTTTTGGGGACACCGTGAGAATAAATAACCTGTCAATTTCTTGTCTCTTGATGATGCTTAATGCCTACAGTTTCCATGCTCTCAGCATCAGTTTTTCTGTTCGGTCATTACTTGCTCCTTCCCCCAAGGATCATTCTCCTTGATTATGCAAATAATGAGAAGTTTTTTTTTTTAAAAAAAACTCAATTCATCTCCAAGTACTGAAAGTGAGAACCTCTTTTTCAAGCATCTGATAAAGGAAAACCGCAGCAGAGTTTAGGGCTGCTACATCCAATAACTTCAGAGTGAAGATTCAGTGCCGACACTTTGAGCAGGCATAAGGATGTGCGTGGACGCATAAAAAATTCCTAGGATTTATTATTCCTGAGTAGGTACTGAATCACAATGATTAGTGTACAAGTTCACAATATCACTTCACGAAGGGCTCGGGCAAGGGCTTACACAATCTCTTCTGCATAAAAGAAATCTCGACAGACATTGATGGAACATTAAATAATTAGTTTGGTTGAAAGATATTCAGCACGGCAATGCATGCTTCACTGTCCTCTAAGGTTTCAGATTATGATGTTTTTTTTTCCTCCTCAAATGATAGTTTAAACTCTTCCGGGAATTTTAAATGATGAAATCATCTGTGAGAATTAGGGTGCCCCATAACAGGATAGCAGCAACTGCAGCAATGATTGTGATTGGTGTCCATTTCAGTGCAATCAATCACCTGTCGGGGCAAAAATATTAAAAGAGATTAACCTTGTATGTTTTGTAAAAGGGCTAAAGAATATCCTTTGAGATTATTCATTTTTTGGTACTGTGTTTTGCATATCCATAGAGATTACAGGACATCTTACTGGATCGAGCTAATAAAATATACAGATACATTATCTGTGTATTTGATGCATTTAATATATTTTTGAGTGAAAAGGAGCTTGAAAATTCATAACAAAGGGGCTCTAACAGTCAAAGATTAAACTCAAACTCTAGAATGATTGAAACCTTCAAGCTGCACAGTTCCTCTAGAAGAGAGTGAAAATAATTGCATCAGACCTGTCTTCACTGAGTCGAGTTCAAGAGCCTGCAGATAGAATGTCCTTTACTGGGTCGCGTTACCGAATGGGCCCCATAGGAAGAAGACATGCTGCAGTTTCAGTGTACTGTAAGTGAAGTAGCATTGAGCATTCCAGGGAGCAAAATCATTAATGGAGCTCTATAATTCAAGACTCACTTTCGTTCTGGGCTCGTTCCATATGGCCAGTAGACCCCCTTCTTTTATTTAGCCTCTCTGGTAGTGATAGTGATAGTGATACATCATCGACCCCATGGGAGGCAAAGCCAATGACAATTTTGCTTGTCAAACTGTGGTCAAGTGGTAAACTGAACTCTTTCAGTAAAATGTACAAAGAAGAAGAAGAAGGGCTTTACGGATATATTATTTTAAAATAAAAAAATAACTTATTACAGTACTAATTACTACCTAGACCTAAAACTAGGTAACAGGAGAGAGAGAGAGAGACTCCAATGATTAGGTCGGCTGATCGATCGAAAGAAGAGCTGTCTGGTCAGGCCCAACTCTTGCCCGCTAGACCAGTTTGCATGGTTGACTGGTCGTATGAGTTAGGCCCGAGACAACAGCTAGACAAGTCATCAGCTGTTAAATTGTTAGGCTACATGGATGGGCCTAAGCCCAACCACAAGAACGGTTAGCCTAGCTAACTAGTCAGCAGTGACCACCAAACCGTTCGACCTTGCCTTGAGCAGCACTATTTGGGCTTGACTCGGTGTCATGCAGATTTCAAAAAGCCCAGCGCGAACTTATGGTCCCACAGGTTCGGTGTCATGGGACTCGATCAAAGAGGATCGAAGTCTAGTCATGTTCAAGCCTTGAGTTCCAAGACGCAACCCTTCTCCAAAGTTTTGTACATGCTCAGTTGACCACCTTTTTCTCTCTGGTTTACGGTGCTTCTGAAGGAAAACTGTATTGAACGAAAGGTCTGTTTCTATGGGGATAGGCTAGATGTAGGATGCACAGATTTCTGCCCATCCATCCGGATATTCATGAATTGCTTCAAGATGCTGGTTTATGGATTTTGAATGAAAGTTTCAAATGGTTAGAATTTTCCTGTTTTTGCCTATCAGTATGCCTCCATTTTTTATAGTATCATATAATTACATAAAGCATGCCACATCCTTTGATCTTACCACATTTCTATTTGGTACTCCATGCACCACTTCTCAGGTGGGCACACATTGCATCTCAATTACCTGGAAGAACAGACAGTGAGATACAAAAAACTTCTGGAACTCCCACCTGAAGAAGCGTCAGCTCACATCCATTGGTCCGAAGTTGCAGATCAACCACTCCTCCTCTTCTTATCCTGTCAATATGTGTGAATCTCCTTCTTCTTGCCATATGGTACAGTGGGAGAGTGCTAGGGTTGAGGCGGAGGCTCGTTTGTCAATGCAGTCCTTGCTCGTAAAACATACATCAACAGTTAAGGGCCATCCTGATATCTTTATCCAGTTATGGAACTCTGAAGTTGGATAACAAAACAAGTGCCTCCATCGACACCACTCAGGAACAAGAAGATAATTGCAAACCAAGGGCAGATGTTATGTCTGTTTCAGATTCCATCGGTTCCAACGAATTTGTAGATTCTTCAGATACAGCACTGAAACTATTGTTGGATTTCCCAGGAGGCAATGGTATGGAATTCATAAGAGAAAACTTCCTTGGTTCTGGGTGTGACTGAAACAGCCTCTTGCCTTTTGCACGCAATGGTGCCACTCTAAGAAGGAGCTGATGGCGGGCGGTTTCTCGGGTACCCTCCTCCCTGTTTAGCCTTTTGGTTTCTAGTATTTAGGCTATCTAGTTTCCTATTTTGGTTGATAACTCTCTGCTTGAAAAATCGAAGAAGGTAGAGGCAGCAGAGTTTAAAATAGGAATCCAGCGACAGGTTGCTGCGTTTCTAGTTTTCATTCCATGCCTTCTTTGCTAAACTCAATTGGGGTCCAATGGAAAAGAATGCCGGGTAGAAGAAAAGTTTTCAAGGTCTATAGTTCTTCAAGGAGTACCAGAGATGTTTTTGTCTGCTCTGTTACAATAGTACTAAGTGATCCTGATAGTCCATAGTGAGTATGAATTCATGAAGGGTGCCCTTTTGTGTATAAAGCACCATAGCAGCTTAAATCTAAGTTTCTTTCTGGTTTTCATCTACATATATCTGATCTTTCGTAAACGCTACACTTTGCGGCTGCTGAAGTGGAACTTGCTGTACAGCCGTAAAGAAACCTGGGCTCATGAGTTCTTATTTATGTATAAAGAATTGGTGTGGATACATATAGTGTTTTCACCAGACTATTGAATTGCATAATTTTCTGGAAAATATCATAGTTTTCTCTATCTATTTCCTTGGTGTCTTAGGCCGTAATCACAAGGCTTGATAACCTTAATCTTTATCCACGCCACAAATTGCCTCGCATATAGTATAAGGCTGGTTTGTTTTTCTTATCTTTGCTGATAATGTGGTATTTTGACAACCATGCTGATGAGGCTGCAAATAAAACCTGTTGCGTGGTATTCTTCTGTCAGGATGAGCTATGAATAACATGGCCCACTCCTTGTCTGGTCTGAAATCATCAAGAAAACTAGACTTGCTATTCAATTGGGTCCATTCATTGGGGAGAGAGAACGACAGAGAGTATCTTAGTCTTAAATGTTCTGATAAATCGAGGGCTGTAAACATAGGCACGCAGCAGAACCACACTTCTTTTGTCCCTCTGAATTGCTCTTGTACATCAGTTTCCAATTACTTCATGATTCATACAAGCTTCTTACAAATTCATTAAGTTAATTTTCCAAACAATATCCTGAGATGTTCTGTACACACAAATACACCAACATGGACACACAGAATAAATGAACAGCTCTTGACTCTCCCCTATTGATACAGCAAACAACCACTAACAAATGAAGGCTTAAAAATAAACAAATAATACAATTTTCAATCAAACCTGAGAAATCATAGACTAAAAACATCCAAGAAACTTCGCCGGAGAACTTCCAGTGGCACGATATTTCGCGGCCATCTCCTCAGCCTTGAGAAGATCTTCCCCACGTTGAGCTTCGACAATCGCCTTCTTTTCTTCTGCTTCCTTGTGAATCATTGCTATCTTGTTCTTCATTTTCTCCGTATATTCTGCCTTTTTCTTCTCAAGTTGTTCCTGCTCATATGCAAGTATAATCAATGATGTCAAACCACAAACTTCACCTACTACAACCATTAAACAGCCTGAATAATTTGGTTGGCATCCGAAATATGTTTAATTGCTTCATATCAACAAAAATAAAACAACGAAATATCCAGGGGACCATATGGATAATCAAGACAAAAGTTTGACAACTCTCTCTTGAAACATAAACTAAGACTTGTTGCTACCTCAATCTTCTTCAACTCAGCCTCCACAGATGCTTTCCTGCTGTTCTCCCATGATGTAATGGAAGAAAGTTTTTTGTGAGCCCTGCAAGTATATTTACCAAATTCAATTAGGTAGAAAAACCATCATTAAAAAAAAAACACTGCAAGTACAACAAGCGCATCACTATATCAGTTAATATTGTTTTAGAGCATAAGAATATCATCATCATCATGGTTTTCATTTGAAGTCTGAAGATTTAAGAATCATAGCTCGGTAGTAATTTAAAATCATTCTGAGATGTCAAAGATAAAATTAAGAGCTTGGCTATGTAGAAATAAACTGGAAATTACATGGAAGAAAGAAAAAGAATATTTGCTCCGAGAGAAAGCTCTTACTTGTTTTCTGCCTTGCACTTCTCACTCTCTTCCCATGCTTTGACAAGTGATATCTTCTTCTCTGTTGCAACCCTTGCAAGAACAGCATCTATACCAAGAAAATAAAAATAAAAATTGATTACTTAAACTGCTATCAATTGATCGAAGAACAGCCTAAAGATCTAACAATAGGTACCTCTATTGACAGAGTCCTCTTTTTTCTCCTCGGCAGATTCAGAAGCTTCTGTCCCAAAAAAAAAATATCAATTCAAGGTGATAACACCTATATATCAAATAACAAAGCGCGCAGAGTTTATTTATTTATTTTAATGTCTTGAAGATTCTAAAAGATTCTTTAAATCATAGTATAAGCAGAATCAAAACGATCCTAAAAAAGATACAAAAAAGAAGAAGACAAACATAAGGTTACAAAATCACCAAATACCAGAAAATTTAAAATCTATAGTGTATAAATGCAAGAAGAAAGAAAGGAGCATGTTACTTTCAATAACGGCAACTGCTTCTGACTCCTCCGCCGTCTCTTCAGAAACAGAAGGAGGGATCACAGTTTTCTCTTCAACCACATCTTTTGGAGCCTCAGCTAAAGGTTCAGGTTCAGGTTCAGCTGGTGGAGGAGGAGGAGGTGTTTCTGATGGGGTTTCAGTTTCCACCTTCTTTGGCTCCTCCTCTGCCATATCCTTCAGCACAAGCTACAAAGAGAATTATGGAGCCAACAAAAAGCTACAAGAAGATAGCTATAAAGATACCAGAGATGGCTGGTAACGGTGAGAGAGAGATACGAGGGAGGGCTAGGTGGTGATGGTTAGGATATTATAGTTGGAAGAGGGCAACTGTATCTTGAAAAACTGAGCTGGCTGGTAGGTCTACTCTCTCAGTTTCTCGGCACTTCGCGCGTTATATGCGCAGGCAGAGAGTGACGCCGCCTCTCCCACTTGAATATTTTTGTGTGCGTGTCTTGAAGCAACAATTTTTCAATTCTTGTATTCCTCATCTTATTGGCTGGCCTGGTGTGTTTTGTATCCATGATTCTTAGATTATGTTATCCTCTTACAAAGGTGTTTTGATACAAAATATATCGAAATAATAGTTTTTTTATCTATGTATATTTCATATCAGCTTTTTAAAATCATTAAAAAACATGGATTTGATGTTTTTAGATGAAAATTAATTTGAAAATATGTTATTCAGTGGACAAATTAATAAGTGATATTCTTCGCTCTCTTTTTTTTTTCCTGTATGGTGAAGAACATCCTTGATGTATTTTATTTGTCCATTAAGGATAAACTTTATGTTTTGATAATCTTAAAATGTATTATCTATGTCTTTTAAAATGTTTTTTCCGAAATATGAACTAATAAAAGTAGCAAACCTAATCAACTTCACCTACCCTCCACATAAAAAAGTTTTAGTTTAAGTTTTTAAGATTTCATTACTAGAAAATCAGACAAAAATACAGATATGATTTTTTTATTAATATTTTATTATGAATTTTATTGATGATGTTTTTTTGTTTTCTTATTTGTTGATAAACACCAACGAAAACATTTTTTCGATACATACTGAAAGAATTATAGTGAAAAAAACACATATAATGATGTTTAATTTTTACAGACATGATTATCAATCTATAGTTACTTGTGATGAGATGATTATATATATATATATATATATATATAAAAAAAAAGGACAGGGAGACACTCACCTACAATAATTTGGTGCGTGTGTGTAGGCAGAGGTTGGCTATTCAAGAGACAATAATTGAGCATACTGAAAGAAGCCAGCCATTTCTTTTGGGCAAAAAATAGATGGCAACTAAGAAGAGAGTTACATATAAAACGACTGGTCGTTGTCGAAAATTCCAAAGCAACGTTGTCTCAGTTCTATCTGGTGGACATGAAACGGCGCCGCTTCCTAGCCTTCAAAAGCTTCAACCACACAAGTTCGTAAAGAAAACTTTGTATTTCGTGTTGGCCAAGAGATCTTCGTGGACCAGGTTGTAAAGCGACTAAATCAATAATAACCCAATTAAAAAAAAATACAATTCTTAATCAATCCAAAGCCATCCCATTTGCATCTCTTCTTCTTCTTCTTTTCTCTCTCTTTTCTTCCTAGCAATCAATGGCCTCGAAGATAAGATCACAGGAAGACAAGTTGAGCTTGACTAGGTCATTAAAATGTTGGTTGAAAGTGGATTTATACAATTTCTTCTCTGCTTCATGATCAAGGAGAGACTCCATGGATAAAAACTTTAATCCCACTGAAATTATATATATATATATATAACTTGTTTATTCAACAACTAATGAAAAAGAAAAAATATAGTGTTGATGTACGATAATTAACTTGAATATTGGCACGTAAGAATATGCTAACCCAAGCTCGTTTATACATGAGGTCACCGGATTTATTTATTATTATTATTATTATTATTCTAGATCTTAAAATTATTTTAATGACTAGATTTTGAAGGGGGGGAATGGATTGACGAAAATGTATTTTGGTACGTAGCTCTCAAAACTTTGGAAGATGATGCCAATTAAGAATGATAACATGCTTTTGGTCCACAGGGCACACAACAAACTCATAACTTTTAAAAGTGATTGCGAAATTGTCCATGCTAATTCCAGACAATTTCTTCTTCTTCTTCTTTTTCTATTTTGGAAGTACATACATACATACATATATGTATGTATGTATATTTGTTTGCATGTACAGTCTAAGAAAAAAGATGAGGTCATTTGTTAGTGAGTACTAATATACATGTATGATAGAAACAGATAATATATAAATGTTTTTAATTTTGGAAACGTAGAATTTCATTTAAAAAATATATTATTTGATAATATCATAGGAAATTAAGCAAATATAACCTAACCTTGATGTGACAGGACAATCTATGATAATAATAATGTAATAGAAAACAAAAATGAGATAAGACAAGAGAAAAAGGGATGCATGCATAGTGAAAATGCTAGCAATGGGGGGGGGGGGGGGGGGGGGGGGGGGTTCGGTGAAATGATACCTTCTTTTTTTAAAATTTCATTACACTGTTATAATATGAAGATGCGAATTGTCCGAAAAAGAAGCCAAGTGTCCGAGCTCAGAGCTCATAGCTCATCGGACGATGAAGATGCGGGCGGGGTATAGGCAGCTTTGAAGTTACTCAATACATATATAAATGCAGGCTAAAACATATGTAAAGGAAGCATTTTACACGAAAATGAGACAATGTTTAACTAATGATCAAATGGAAAAAAAATATTGTGCTCTTTAATAACGTAATTTATTGGAATAAATGATATAATTAATATAATGATCACAATTGAACTGGACAGATTAAAAAAAAGGTGGATGCGTGTTAAATTAATAAAGTTGCTTTGCTTGCAAGTGCTATACGATGGACGCTTTTCTTGCAATAAAATTTGATGATGAAATATATATATGTATATAAAAACTATATAATAGTATTTATTAATTATCGGCCAAGTTCAGTTTGGCTTATATTGGACACTTGATTGAATGGATTTCAGGTGGGCGAACAGCATAGTCTTCATCTTATTGATCCAATCCTCTTTCTCCACTATTTTTATTATTAAATATTTATATTAAATATCATATACCTAGATATTTATATAAAATATATATTTCATCTCAGCATAAGACTCAACACACATTGAATACAACATGAATCGAATAAAAAACTTAAACAAAAGCTTAAGGACATTTTAGATTCTATGGATCCAGTTTTAAAAGCATCCAATCTTTTTCCCGGGGGTTTTTGTTCTTTCCATTCTTATCACTAGCATAGCCGCCGCGATGTTAGGTTTCGTGAGACATGAAAAGAGCCAATAACAATGCTGAATCACTGAGAGTGCACCAGATGTCATTGCATGATTGATCAGTCGCAAGCTATTTATTGAATTTATTCACGTAACATGCATTTACAGCTTTAATTATTTAATTCGAAGGACTTCGCTGGAAGTGTTTAATTGGTTGATCGATGCTTCTCACCCTTCTCAATTATCTGAAGTCTTTCTTGTCTTAGTTCTGGAAAAGAGACTTGAGAGGGTAGCTTGCGATCCAAAGAGCTAGTAGAACCTCTTCACTTTCAGTCTTTCTTGTCTTAGTTCTGGAAAAGAGACTTGAGAGGGTAGCTTGCGATCCAAAGAGCTAGTAGAACCTCTTCACTTTCAGTTGCATAGAGCTGTTTCAATGGAACAGAACGTCTTGTCGTTCTTCTTATTGCTTTCCTTGAAGAAATTTCTCCCGTCTCTGAATCGGTTCTCTCTCGACGAGCCTATGCTTAATTTTAATGATTTTAGGAGGTCATACCTGCTGATGTCAGAGGTTTGAACCTGGTTAGGACGAGTTAAAAGAGGGTAGATGATAAAGAGGCTGATTTGGTTTAGATAATTTTCATGATGAAGGGAAAATGACGGGCTGAACATTGATTTTCGATGACCCTGTTCTTCAATATCTAATTCAACAACTTACTCCACCGAAGCAAACCTTTTTTTATTTATTTTTGCTTTTGCAATCAGTCACAGTTTGAAATAACCGTGAAAAAACACACCCTAATACGGTCATATGGTTACAATTCCTCTTTTAATAGTGGATTGAAACACAAACCTAAGCCGCTAAAACCAATACAATACCCCCGCCCAAGTGATAGCAACAGTAATATTGTACAGGAAGGCAGAAGCACCATTTCAGTTCAAGGATGATCATAATTCCACATGCAGAAATACAAACAATAGATACACCAGCTTCCATAAAAATTCGGCCAATGGAAAATACGCTCACTTGATAGCTGATAATATACACATACAGGTCTCATATGGCAGTGTAGCTATCGTCATCTTCTACAGGACCCTGGCCGAGAACGGATAGCATAACAAAGGCTCCATATAATACTGTAATCACGGCAGTGAAGTTGACAAGCAAGGCCTCAGGACCATACTTGGCAATTCCAGAACTTTCAAGGAAGGTAAGCTTCTCCAAGAACCCTAAGGCAGCATTTCCAATTGCCAAAATATACAGAAAGATACCAAACAGCACGTGCCAGGGGAGGGACTCGCTCCTTAGTGCTGGTGACCCTTTAGGGTAAAAGAACATGAGGAACCCATAAATCCACTGCAAATTAAATTACCATTTTTAAGACAGATTCGACATAGAATCAAAAGAAAGTCACTGTAAAATTGGTTAAAATGAATGATTTACCTGAATACCATAAAGGGAAATGATGGTTATGCCAAACCATGAATGCAAGCTGTATAGGTTGGCAATGTTGCTCTCATTATGATTCTTGAATGCAGCCGCAATGCCAAGACAACCAAGAATTATTGCAATTGCATGGAGAACAAGATGGATCACTTTCTTAAGTTCTTTCTTCAAAGGAAGGGATTTGTAACTTATGATAGCTGTATTTTTATTTTTATTTTTTGTGGTGTGGAGGGAGGAAAAATATTAGTTACAAAAAACAAGCAAGCAAATTTCTGCTAATTAGCTGCGGTGAAGATTCAAAATGTTGTTCAATTACCTTCGCCTCCTATGATAATGAAGCCAATTAGCATCAGAACAGGATGAAGCTGTTGCATAAAAAAAAAATGAGATTCACATTACTTTATCTATCTATCTATCTATCTATATATATATATGTCCTCTATACATTGTACCATAACCAGTAATCATACTAGCTGCCTTTGGAAATGACAAGCTTCAAAGCTGAAGTTAAATTCAAAGCATCAAACCATAAGAGCTTTACCCTTATGCCTTGTTTTTGCTACCCGTTCAAGAAGAATGTGGTGGCCCTTTAATCCAAGACGCAAGAGCATGCTAATAACAGTTTCATATGTGATCGAACTCGCTTGCTTACTCTTTCTTGCTTACAAATCAACAGTACTTCTTTTAATGATTAAATTAACATATCGGAAAAGGTTAACAACTCGAAAAAGATTGTCGATACTTAGTTTTTCTCTTGATTTCTTTTAGAACACTTCTTCCTGTTTGTAAGTAAATGATCTGTTTTCTAGCCATGGAGAGCAAGCTCCAAGTTTGTACCAAGATAAGATTTTTGAAAGACTTAGACCATGAATATATTGGACAAATCAATTGCTGTTAAGAGCATGACCTACAAAGAAAGGTGTGTGCAAATGACCATGATATTGGACAAATCTTGGAATATTGTTCATGGATACAAGTACAATATTTGGTGGGCCTAAAACACAAGAATGCTTAGACAGGTCCACGCGTGATGTCCTGGTCCACTAATTTTCCAAAATAAAACAAAAGTCATACACACACACGACCACTACTTGATAGAGTTGTGCAAGTCATGGTAACCAGAGCATTCCACTAGTTAGTATCATATGTTTATGAAGATATTCATTGGGTTATTTTATGGTACCTCATGTGGGAAGAATAGGTAGGGGAGTTGGGGGTAAGGCCGTGTGGGATGATCAGAAGGTTATTCTGATATGCAGTATATTTCTACTTTCTTATTTTTTCCTTGAAGGTTATAAACTTCCCCCAAATTACAAGACTTCAATAATTATATCAAGGATTACTCTTGGATCCAGTAGTTAATGGTGAGATATTGCAGGCTGGCTTTTATCTTTGGTCCCAGTCAAGTTCTGTGCGCTTTACTGCTTTTCTAATTAATTAGACTGAATATTTACAAAAAAAAAATCTAATTAATTAAACTAAATTAATTAAGTCACTAAAAATATATATAAAAAAAATCCATTTCAGTCCAATTCAATGATCTCACAGCAGCCCTGACACTTTTTTTTTGTTTACATCAATTGGATGTGTAGCATCCAAAGCCATGTTCATACAAAAGAAAAGAGGGGGAAATAACCTAAAATGGCAGCAATCATGGAAGACACACATCCTAAGGCAATCCCTTTTGATATATTCCAATGCCTTATAAACAGCCAGGATTCTTGTTCCAGTAGCCAACTAAAGCCTATTGGTTAATTTCCTTACTAAATACTAATTGTTTAAAGGCATAGAATACTAAAACTCACTGTGTTCCACTGACTACTACCTTGTTTGTTAGGTAGTTAGAATATGTTTTTGAAGGCTTTTTTTAATAAATAAATAAATTTATTTTATTTTTAAAAATTAGCATATCAAAATAATTTAATAACATAAAACATTATTTTAAAACTGAAAAAAATCAAATTAATTTCAAATTTTCTGAAATGCAAAAACAACGTGGTGTTTGGAATTGCGTTGCGGTTAATGTATTTTTAAGAGTTTTTATTTGTATTTATTTCAGATTAAATTTTATATTTCAAAATTATATTAATATAAAGAAATAATATATATGTGTGTGTGTGTGTGTGTTTTAATACATTCCAAAATAATAAATAAATAATAATAAAAAAGCATTCTAACCCTCATCTCGAAAGGCACTCAAACCATAGCCTTTTACCCCAGCTTTTCAGCAATGAAACAAAAAACCTTAAATTCTGATGATAAACATAAACCTAGATAAGATCAAAAACTAAAAAAAATCAAGACAAGCACAAACACACAAGCAAACAAAAAAAAACCAAGGATCCGTAGAACCAGGAAAGAAAAACAGAAAGACACAGGCATGTGATGAAGATGAGGGCTAGAGACTTACATTGAAGATGAGATTCTTATTGGCAGAGTCCCATGCTAAGCCACCTCTATAATATAAAGTCCAGACCAGGACCATAATAGCACCAGCAATTGCAAGCACGTGTGCTCCAAAAGTGAATGGCAGTGCTCTAAACTCTATCGCCATGGTTGAGTCGTCGTCTCCTTCTTTTTCTCCTAGTTCAAAGCTGAGTGAGTGAGTTAGTGAGAAAGAGAGAGAGAGTAGAGACTCTTGGGGACACGTCTTAATTATATTGTTTCGACCAGATATTTTATGCGATTATGACCGTTGGATGGAAATCTTGTTCCCGATATGGTTGTGCCGCGTGGGTCTGACCGGTCGATGACTGCCTTTTTTATTGTGTCTCGTGTTACCGAGAATCCCAGCTTCGTGTCTCGTCACGATCCCTTCATTTTTAGTAGTTAATATTGGTTGGTGTAGATGTTAGTTTTTAAAATATTTTTAATTTATTAAAATATTTAAGTTATATTATTTTATTTCTAATATATAACATAAAATTAAATTTTAAAAAAATCCATAATTTTTTTTTAATAATAATCGCTTTGTTTGCACTCATTCTCGCATTTAAAATATCCTCCTATAATTTATCAAACATCATTTATTAGCATATTCTTAAAAATACATTTTAAAAATTGTAAGAGTTTATAAGTTGAAATAGATTAATTACTTGAAGATTTATTTTTATGTCTGTTCTGTTTTTTTATACATTTAAAATAAAGTTAAAATTATTTAAATAGGTGTGTTTTGCTAGTTAAATTTAGTCTTGTAAATTTATGGTGCATGAATTATCATCATGGACTTGACTTTCTAATATTATTATATAAATATTTAAGTGTATCCAAGTCGAATCTTTTGATTATGCACCTGAAGAAATATTTGGAATAAAATGTCATCCTAATATATATATATATACACTTACATAAAGATGAAAAGTATATATATATATATATATACATAGTATGATTTTGCATAAGCCTTTGCTAGAAAAAGCTTAACAAGAAGTCAATGAGACTGCTAATTCTTTTGGTAGCTGGAAGAAGAAGAACTTACAATTCACTAAGCCTCAAATAAGTTTTTCTAATTCTATATTTTTTTTTAACAATATGGACTATTTTTATGGATCCTGAAGTTATTGATCATGTAAATCTCTAGTGGTTATCATATTAGTAACTATAGAGTTTGAATCTGAAACAACATGAGAGTTAACCTATTAGTAACTATATTATCTCAAGTGAAAACCCCTTGACCTTGAAACTTGTACATATTCATATTATATTGTGCTTGATTTTTTATCAGATAAAATAAGAAGAGTGAGATTCAAACTTATGATCGCTTGGTCAACAAAATTTTAATATTATATTAAATAATTATTTTATCTAAAAACTTAAATAATTAATTAAAATTTTAAAAATATAATTTATATTATTTTCTATCATTTATTGCACATCGTGGTGCAGAAGCTGTCAAAGCACATCAACTATAAAGAGATAATAATTAAAAACAAGAAAAAGAGAGGCAACGTCTAGGCTGAAAATACGAAAAACTTGTCTAACCAGTGTTCACGAAAATGGGGTGATGCAAGCTTTTCCACGACGAAACTTGCAACTTGTCAGGACAGGGGAAAAGTCTGCTGCTGATGAAATGCCCGTGGGGGTCCTGTTAGCTGTTTGATTCTGACGGGGCTTGACCTGGGAAAATATTGAAACGACACCGTAACAGGTCCCTGTCGCATAATTGTCAAGAATTAGACCAACGGATAAGAGTATTATCAGCTGAGGTCATGCGTGACATCAGTTGAAGGAGGATCCACCGTCCTTGTTGGAGAAAATTAGCTGTGAGGGCTGTAGCTTAATATATAATGGACTCATTGGATTCCCCCTCTCGTCAATGCAATGGCCACGGTGTCATCCTTAGATCACGCTGCAAAACCTTGTACTCTATTAAATTAATTTGAATACACTGCAAATAAAAAACGTGCATTTTTTTAAAAAAATCATCGAAGAAAAAAAAAATCTTAGCTGGCTTGAATTTTCTTTACTGTTGAATAAACAAAGCTTGTAATAAAGCATTTTGTTAGGTGGTGTTTTTCCTATTAAACAATTAAAAAACAACTAAAAGTGGTGGGTGAGTTATTAGTGCGCTGTGGATTGAAATAATGTAATGATATTATAATATAGCTAAAACAGCTCGGGTTGGTACTGTGCACGCTGACTCAGGCGCACTGTGGAGTGGACTTTTGTCCTCCGTGTGTCGCGCGAGTTCGTCCACCTTTTTTTTTTACACGTGTCTTCTTTATGTATTTTCTTATGGTGAAATTGACAAATGAGAACCTTTGGCCTAGCGGTTGTCCGCGCGCTGCCAACATAGGCGCGCGCGAGTTCGAACCGCCTGGCACCAATTTTGTGTTTTTTTTTATCTGTTTTTTCACAAGTCTTCTTTATGTATTTTTTATGGTGAAATTGACAAATGAGTACCTTTGGCCGAGCGGTTGTCCGCGCGCTGCCAACATAGGCGCGCGCGAGTTCGAACCGCCTGGGCAACAAATTTGTGTTTTTTTTTTTAAAAAAAAATAACTATTTTTTAAAAAAAAAAAAACGGGTTTTTTTTTTGTTAAAAAAAAGAGACTGTTTTTTTTTTTTCAAATCTGATTTGTTTTCTTTTTTAAAAATAACTTCTTTTTTTAAAAAAAAAAAACCTGTTTTTTTAACCAAAAAAATGGTTGTTTTTTTTTTAACAAATCTGATTTGGTTTTTTTTAGAAACAGTTTTTTTTTTTCTTATAATTGGTTGTTTTTTTCTTTTTTACAAAAAACAAGAATTTGTTTTTATAATTGAAGTGTCAAAACCAACTTACGCGTACCACGACTAATCTCTGGATCCTTTTTTTTTTTTTTTGATATTTTTTTCTCTATTTTGTTTTGCCACTTATATATTTGTTTTTCTTAATCGAGGTGTCCGGGTCAGCTTACACGCACCATGATTGTTTCTTCACAAGTATATATATTTTTTCCTGGTCAACTGAGCGCGCGACGAATAATCCCTTGGCTCATTTTTTCATAATATTTTTTCCTATTTGTTCTTCCTACTTATACATTTTTTATATATAATCAGGATGTCCGGATTAGCTTACACGCACTATGACTATTATTATTTTATATAATACCTAAAGGAGATCGCAATTCCAAAAAGTTATGAATATATATATTTTAAGACGTTGATATGAAATAAATAGCAAAATATATAATTAATCTAACATATTTATCAGAGAAAAAATTACAACTAATTATTCACCCTTTTTTTCTATACACAGGTCTTCTTTATGTATTTTTTATGGTAAAATTGACAAATGAGTACCTTTGGCCGAGCGGTTGTCCGCGCGCAGCCAACATAGGCGCGTGCGAGTTCGAACCGCCTAGGCACCAAATCTTTTTTTTTTAACTGTTTTTTTGTAAAAAAGAAAAAGGTTGTTTTTTTTTTTAATAAAAAAGGGGTTTTTTTGGTTAAAAAAGGGATTTTTTTTTCAAATCCGATTTGTTTTTTTTTTTAAAAAAAAAAACCCGTTTTTTTAACAAAAAAAATGGTTGTTGTTGTTTTTTTAACAAATCTGATTTGTTTTTTTTTTAAAAAAAAAACGGGTTTTTTTTTAAATAATTGTTTTTTTTTCTTTTTTACAAAAAATAAGAATTTTTTTTATAACTGAAGTGTCTAGGACAGCTTATAAACACCATGAATAATCCCCGGAACCACTTTTTTTTAAATGTTTTTTCTTTTTTCCCCCCTTATATTTTTTTTATAACTGTGGTGTACGAGTCATCTTACGGGCGCCACGACTATTATTTTATAGAATGACTAACGGAGATTACAATTTCAAACATTAATAATAAACATAAAATATTTTTTATCAATTATCATTTTACTAATTAAATATTAAAATAACAAAATACAATACGTATAAAATCAAACAGTTTCCAACATAAATAAAAAAGCCATTATTATATGTTTTAATATTTATTGCATATTATAGCCTAAAAATATATAAAGAGATAAAAAAAATGACCTCGGATTTTTTGCAGAAAAAAAATTAATATCAGCATTCTTAAATACATTTAATATAATAATATGATGAATAAATCTTATAAAATAAAATAAAAAAATTGGCTTTGAATTTTAATTTTGTGCTCTTTTGTTCAAGTTTATTTCTTAAAAAAAATTAAAAATTTTGATTTTTAATATTTAAGATCTAATATTACCCGGGAAAAAATACAACTAAAAAAAACAAAAGGTAAACAAATTTGCCTAGATTATCTACAATTAAAAAATATATGAGGCATTTTCCGTTTCAACTACACTGCTCTTTTTAGACGGCAAATAAGTAATTATAGCACGCAAAAAATTTATATTATTTTTTTTTAAAAATTACAATATTTTTATTTATAATGTGTCAGATCTAATATTATTGGGGAAAAAAGGCAACTCATATTTTTTTTTTTACAAATTTACCTAGGTTATCTATAATTAAAAAAATATAAAAATCACTTTCCATTTAGATCACACTATATAGTATGTGAGACTAAGTATATGTGTTTAATATTTATTTAATATTATCGCCTAAAAATATATATATAGAGAAAAAAATGACCTACAATTTCTTGCAAAAAAAAATTAATATCGATATTCTTAAATATATTTAATATAATAATATGATGAATAAATCTTATAAAAAAAACTTTGGCTTTGAAGTTAAATTTATATTTTAGACTCTTTTTTTTCCTTTTAAGAAACTGTGACTTTTTTTTCACATGTATTTTTTATTTTTTAGTGTTCAAGTCAGTTGTTCTTTTTTTACCGTTTTTTTTTTTTTACCAGAGTATCCGTGACAATAAATTTCTAATAAATCATTTCACCTTCTTAGCAAATTTTCTAACAAATTTTATCAAAAGTTTTTTAGCAATAGCAATATTCAATCACATTTTGGTTTAAAAAACCATTTTTAACAACTTCTATCAATTATAATTATACTAATTAAATATTAAAATCACAAAATACAATATTTATAAAATCAATCAATTTTTTACATAAATAAAAAACCCCAACGAAGCGGGCAAATCAGCTCGTTTTATTCTAAAACAGATTATTGGACCGCTAATTGGAGGTGATATATCTGTGCTATGGTATACTGAATCGACCATTGGCCAGTGGGATGAGATTTTTTGGTTAAGGGCTAAAGCTAGCCCATCTAGCAAGAAAAAGCCCATATGAAAGGGCATGGGGAGAAGGCCCGGCCGGGAAACCCTTCAGCTTCAAATCTCAAAGAATCAAGTCCACGGTCTTTCTCTCTCTCTCTCTCATCTTTTTCATGCCTGCAGCATTGACCGCGACCAAGATTAGTTTATACAGAACAGTCCCTTCACTAGATCCAGATTTCTACTCCTCTTATTGGTCAGCACATATCTTAATATTTTTCATGATAATTTTATATGTAAGCTGTGCGGTAACCTGCAGCATAGAACTTGTTTAACAAACACATCACCTAAGATTTTACTTTTTCTACCGAAATCGGATTATTTTCTACGGGGGCAGGTTAACCCTGAAGTAGAAATCGGAGCGGGGGAGAAACAGAAGAAAGAAAGAGAGCACATGCTGCCACATGCTGCGACTACTCATTCACAGAGCAGCTTAGCTGGGGGTTGACCACCGGAGAATCAATGAGGCAGCAGGTTTGTGGGTCTTCGCAGTTCTGGGAGACCTTTCTGGGACAGCTAATAAGTTTCAGGGCCCTCTCTTTTGCGCCACCACACAATTATGATATCCTTTTTATTGTTTCATTCCAGCAATCTCAATAATGCAGTGTGTGATTGCAGTTCTTTCAGCTGCTTAATTATCTAAACCTCTAGGGAGGTAGTACTGTTCGTCCTGTCAGTGTTCTTAATTATTCTGGGATTGTAAATTCTCGCCAGCCTCTCCAAGAATTAATCATTTAATTGATTGGTTGGAAACTTGCTATTGAAATCTCAACTACAACATATAAATATTCATTGAATGGTGATGATATGCAAGGTTTTAGGAATAACTATCGTGAAGTAATCATCTCTTTTTAAAATTTAAGTTTAGATGGAGTCTTATAATACAATTTATTTTATTCTCTAATATTTTATTCAAGTGAAAACCCTTTGAGCTTGAAACTTGCACACAGATCCACACTATTTTATTTTTAATTTTTATCAAATAGAATGAGAATGGTTAGATTCAAACTCATGACCGTGTTAATCAAAGTTCTGATATCATATCAAAAAACATTTCACATCAAAATTTAAACTATTAGGTAAGATGTCAAAATACAATTTATATTATTCTCTTTTATAATAAAGTATTCGTAATAAAGAGAGTAATTATAAGGCTACCCAAGCTACCATACGCAAATCTCATTTTCATACCTAATAGAATCCTTTTCATCATTGATGTGACCACGAAATAGTAAGAACTCATTCGAGCTTCTCTTCTGTACGTGGGAGTAACTTGCTACAAAAAACAACATATACAAGGAGCCAGTAGATATCACACCAAAAGTAGTGACAAAATCGAGAGATGAGTATTGATGGCAGAGCACAAGAATTAGCTGCTTCTTCTAAACAAGGTAGATGCAGAAATTCTTCCATTGTTACCTAGCTAGCACCTTCCGTGGGGCAACCTTTTTCTTAAAAATTCTTTGCCTCCTACAATTTAATATCCCTGTCGTAAAATAGATGCTCAGGGCAATTACTGAATCCGTCGGTCTCCTTTCTCTCTCCCGTCTCGAAACAATGATGAAAAACTACTCGCAAGAACTTTTATGAGACATGGATGGAAGACATCCCATCAAAAAGGGAGAGGCCATCCATGTCATTTAAAGCATCCAGCACGACAGCACCTCATGCCTTCCCGCATTAAAAAGAAAAACTTTTTTTCTGGGGTACAGCTATATTTTGTTCTTTACAATAATACCACATTGTCCGATCAAGCCAAGTACAGATAAGCCTCTAAATTGTTTACTCTGTAACTGGTCCATTTTCTATTCAGATTAGAGTCACCTTCAGCTCTAATCTCAATGCTTTCTGCTGCATCTCAATTTTACTTGAAGATAACAATAAAAAAATACCACCAGCCACTGCACCCTTCTTTGTTCCTCTCTGGCTGTTTTTGGGTTTCAACAGTTTGAGAAAAACCAAAGGATACGATTTTTTTTTGTCCTGGCCATAACAAAGCCAAACTTGCTTCAGTGAAGATCCAGGTTACAAGTACTGAAAACTGAGCGAGTCTTTTGATGAAGATTCTCTGAGGAATATAGAGTAAGGTCAAAACATGTTCAAGTCATGGAGGAGCGACAAGAAAAGAATCAAAGCTACATTCAAACTGCAATTTCAGGCAACTCAGGTACTCATCTGGCAGATAACAAGTATTTCCTGTTACTGATTTGAAATGGGTTTTCTTTATCTGGAATCAGTTACTGCATCTTGGGTGTGCGGCAAGTTTTATAATGTAGGTAGTGTGATGGAACAATTCAGATAAATACTAACAAGAAGCTCTAACCTAATTTTTCATCTCCATTTCAGGTGCCGCATCTAAAGAAACCTGCCTTGATAATATCCTTGGTGCCAGAGGATGTTGGAAAGACAACATTCAAACTACAGAAAACTGCAGTTCAGGATGGAATCTGTTCATGGGAGAATCCGGTTTATGTAACCGTGAAGCTCATCAAGGAGCCAAAATCAGGAAAGCTGCATGAGAAGATATACCATTTCATTGTTGCAAGTGTACGTTAGAGTCACATTTCAAATCTGTGCTGAATTTCTAAGGTGTAGTGATTTGTGTGCGACTGTGCACGCGCGCGCTAATTCCTATGAATTCTTGCAGGGGTCATCCAAGTCAGGTTATCTGGGAGAAGCTTCAATTGACTTTGCAGATTTTGCTGATGAACCCGAACCACTGACTGTCTCCCTGCCCCTTAAATTTGCCAACTCTGGTGCAGTTCTACATGTTAGTGCCCTCTTTCTCCCCCCCTCACCTTCTCTCTCTCTCTCACACACACCCTTGTAATTCTCTTGAGTTTACTCTAGCCCTATGTTTGATTCACTCCTAGAGCAATGTCTATATTTTCAAAATATAAATAGACCATGCCATTTCGATATGAAAAAACTTTCATTGTTTCCTCATATTTCAAGTAATTTTGAAACAGGTGACTATTCAGAAGATGCAGGGAGATGTTGATCCAAGGTGAACACAAGCATTAACAAATTCACAATTTGTATTTATTTATCGTCTGTACTTGCATTTTAGCTTCTAATATAAGTTTTTCCCATCTCCTCTGTACTAATTTACGAAATGGACTTTGTAATCTCAGAAAAATTGGAGACAATGAAGATCCTATACTTTCTCAAGACCGAAGCTTGAAAAGCCAGCTGAGCAATGACCATACAGATGAGAATGATGAAAGTTTTACTGAAGTAAGGCCTGAAATTATCTATTTTGCTTTTCTGTTTCAATACTGTTTGGAAGGGCTGAACTGAACAAGTTCCTTTTCAGCAACCTTGGAAATAGATGGGCTGTTATTCAAGGTTATAATTGAACTATTCCTTGATGAATGTCACAGGACAGGGACTTGAACATTCTTTTATCACAGAATTCTGAACAAGAACACAGCTTCAGATCATCCGTTGGGGGCAATTCTAGCTTCAAATCAGTTCTCAGACAAGACTCAATGCCTCCGAAGGGAGCAGTTGGCGGCATCACAACAAAAAACCGCATGCATCGTAGAACAAGCACAGAATGGTCAATAGGTTCAGGGTCAGATAGAAGTTTAGTTGGCTCAACAAACAGCCCTCAAGAGAGCCTTCCGAGAGAATTTCAAGAAGCTTCAGATGAAACCATTGAAAGACTGAAAAGCGAATTATCTGGTTTCATGAGGCAGTCAGAATTATCAGAACTGGAATTACAGACTCTCCGGAAACAGATTACAAAAGAGAGTAGAAGGGGGCAGGATTTGTCAAGACAAGTTAAGGAACTAGAAGAGGAAAGAGATGAACTCAAAACAGAATGTGAACAGCTCAAGTCTTCAAGAAAATTTGCTGAAGCAGAATCCCTGAATCAATTGCGAGCCGAGTACGATGATTCTTTGGTTCAGCTAGAAGAAGTCAGGCGAGAGCTTAGTCACCAAAAGGATTTGAACACCAATCTTAAGTTGCAACTCCAGAAAACACAAGATTCAAATTCTGAGTTGATTCTTGCTGTGGGAGACCTTGATGAAATGCTAGAGAAAAAAAATAAGGAAGTGTCTTGTCTGTCCAGCAAGCTAGATGAGGTTCAGGAGAAAAATTGCAAATGCAGCATGAAAGAGGACACAGATCAACATGCAGTGCTTGCACCGGAAGAAAAGGCTAGGGAAGATGATGAATTATGTCTGCTGAAGCAAAGGGTCATAGACCTATCTGATGAAATTGAGGTCCACAGAGAAAATAGAGAAAAGCTGGAGAATTATATCGAAAAACTCACACAGGACCATGAGGATCTAAAGCAGGAAAACTATGATATATCTTCCAAGTTAGAGCAGAGCAAGATACAAGAACACAAATCGTCAGAATCTTTGGCTACCATTAAAGAACTTGAATCACAGCTACAAAGATTAGAGGAAAAATTGAAGACGCAGACACAAGAATTCTCAGAATCTTTGGTTTCCATCAATGAACTGGAAATACAGGTCAAAGGAATGGAGAAAGAACTGGAAAAACAGGCACAGGGGTTTGAAACTGACCTTGATGCCATGACACATGCCAGAATTGAGCAGGAGCAGAGAGCTATCCGTGCAGAAGAGGCCTTGAGGAAGACAAGGTGGAAAAATGCTGTCACAGCAGAGCGGATACAGGAGGAATTCAGAAAACTTTCTGTGGAAATGGCAGGCAAGTTTGATGAGAATGAGAAGCTGACAAACAAATCAATATCAGAAGCTGATGAACTCCGAGCACAGAACAGATTTCTGGAAGAGAATCTTCAGAAAGCTAACGAAGAGCTTGCATTGGTGATGGACCAGAAGGGAGTGAAAATGGAAGAACTATCAATGCAACTGGATTTGAAGACAAAACATGTAGAGCAGATGTCAGTGGAGCTAGAAGATGCTTCCAACCAGCTGAAGCAAGGAGGAGAAATGCAAGAGGCTTTGCAAGTGGAAATTGATATGCTGAAAAAGGAGATAGAGACACTCAGAAAAGACAAGAATGGCATCCCTGAACAGGAAAAGGTGAACTTAAGACATGAAACAGAGAAATTGAAGACATCTTGTGAAGAAGCAAAGATACTAACAGAAAGGTGGAAAAGAGAAAGAGATGAAATAGAGGGAAAATTTGAATCGACGAAGAAGGAAGCAGAAAATAGAAGGCAAGAATTACTCAATGTGAGGTCGTTAAAGGATGAAAAAGAGGCAACGATCAAGAACCTTTCATCGCAACTTCAAAACCTCAGGGATCAGCAGATTACGTTAAAACATAGCCTGTCCGAAGAAGAACGGGAGAAAGAAAAACTGCAGCAACAAGTAATCAAATTAAAGGGTGAACTGCAAAAGAAGGAACATGAAAATACCAGTGTCATTAAGAAGCCCTCTTTTTCAGATGAAAAAAACTTGACTCCAATGGACGATGAAATGCAGATGAACGGAAGAAAGGGTATTGAAAGGTACAATTTCAAGTTCTTTTCATATACCTACCACCTTTTTCTTGTGTAAATAATTTCCAACACTGATAAATCTAATCACCTCATTGTCAATTCTGATATGTTTTAGTTTATGATCATAATCATCACTGAAATTGGTTTCACTCTTCAATATTTGTTTTGACAGAAAAGCAAGAACTTGCTCAAAGGAAGAACTAGGAGTGGGCACTTCCCACCCAATGGATGAGGGTAACCTTACTGAAATTTTGACAGAAATGGCACAGCTAAAAGAAAAGAACAAATGCATGGAAACTGAGTTAAAAGAAATGGAAGAGAGATATTCAGAGATCAGCCTCAAATTTGCAGAAGTAGAAGGTGAAAGGCAACAGCTTGTCATGACTGTACGAAACCTCAAGAATGGTAAGAAAAGCTAGCATTCTTACTCTTTCAGATATGGATACAGTGAGTGAAGCAGCTGCTATGTGAGCCTCTGACGAGCAAGACTGTTTGTCTTCTATTCATTATGCATATTGTAACGGGGAGTTCAGCTAAAGGTGCTCTAGAAGCAGGTCAACAGTTCAGAAAGGAGTAGATCTTTCACTAAAAATATAGGAACTACATGCTCCTTTGCTTTATGCGGATTTTGTGTGCTCCTTATTTGTGAAGTTCATGTAGGCTATATAGTTGAAGTAGTAGTGCCTAAACTGAAACATGGTTGTATTGCAGAAATTACTAGCAATAAAGTGAGATATATAAAAAGAGATTCCAAATTTCAGACACCACTGTCTAGAATTTTAAGGTAAACAATGACAACAGATTTATGTTCACTGAAACCGAATGTGTTCAAGCAATCCAATTATACACCAAGACTCTTGGCTTTGTAAATTTGCTGAACCTTGGTGTTGATACAACCATGGATGTGATGATAATAGACTATGTCAAAAGAAATTTACTTGTCTCAGAGATGTTCATCAAGAAAATAATGACATTTTTTCAGATTGAAGAGGTTAAGATATTGCAATATCATATAATGCGCAGGAAAAGATGGCATTGTTACAAGATTTAGAAGAAAAGCATAGCATTGGTAAAGATGTTTAAGAGCCCAACTCAAGCTTTATCAACTTAAACCCAGATATCTATACTTTCAGAACAATTCTCTCCCCTCAATTTCTCCTGAACTTTTTCCTCAGATGATGGTGGACACTTCCACCAGTCCAGACCAGTGCAGTCTGGCTTCCACTATCATCCATTGCAAAAGATAAACCATGCAGTTGATGAAGTATCTTACTATGATGACAATGTTTGATATATTTCCTGAACACAAAAAATGTGTAGAAACCTCCTTCTAAGAAGGTTTTTATTGTAATCTTCAACCCATGCCAGTCCTTTTAGAGATCCGAATCGTCATCAAGTAAAAAAATATTAGGTAATTACTCTATAAGAATAGCAATATCATCATGTTATAGAGTCTTGATCACTTATATTTAATCTTTGTTCTTCGCTGTGTTTTGAGCAATACAAAAGTAAAAATATAATATATATTAAAAATTAATTAATCCTATTTCAACAAGGTCGTTGTAGTATAGTGGTAAGTATTCCCGCCTGTCACGCGGGTGACCCGGGTTCGATCCCCGGCAACGGCGAAAGGTTTTTCGGTCGATCAAGAATTATTTTGTTTAACGTCATCTCTCCTCAAATTTCAGCTCTTCGCAGGCAAATGGAAGATGGGCCTGTGTTTCTTGCCGAACCAAAAGCCCACAACACGTCATTGGAGTGCACTGCAGACACAGTACGGCCCAACATTTTTCTTTAATATTCTGGGGAGAGAAACTTGATATTATCCACCAGTGGAATCAACTTTGGTCACGTGTGATTTGTTTTTTATGATATTCAATAGACCCTTGTGATTTTTTTTTGATAAAGATTATCCACTCCCGTCACTCTCTCCGGCATTGCCGCCGCGTGTATAAACAGCTCTGGTTACGTGTCAGGAAATGGTGATATCATGCTTATTTTACACGTGTCGAATGCCCTTCATACCCACCTCCATGCAAATGTGGCAACTGCAAGATGATGTTCCCTCTATTTATTTTCCTGGATGGCTATCGTTTTCTTTAAAAGTAACCGACTGATAGAAACTTGTTTTCGGTCTTGTCACTGGCAATTTCTGTTTTCGCTATGGAATCACGAATGGCACTACCACATGGTGTTCATGACCATGACCATGGTCCCAACAATGTTGGACTGCATCCTGGTTAGAACCTTATTTACTTAATTTCCTATGTTATTGAAGTGTGGTTTATGCTTTTTTTTAAAAAGTTTTATGTAACGTGAATTGTTGGTGCTAGAGGGTGAAGATGAGCATCGCCATGAGAAGAAGTCGGTGCTGAAGAAAGTTAAGGATAAAGCCAAAAAATTGAAGGAAAAAGTATTACATGGTCATGGCCAGAATGAACATCAAGAAGTTCACGAGACTGATGATCATGACTTATATGAGGAAGATGAGGAGGAGGGTGCAGAAATGGTCGAGGACCCGGAAGTTCATGGACCCTCAGGTACGTTAATGTTGCTACTTGCTTCAATGTCTATTCATTAACTACTGGTAAATGGCCTTGCTAGAGAAAAAAAACGGGCTTAGATTTGCGTGTAATGGAATCTCTTGGGTTTTTATGTTTTTTATTGTGAATAAAGCTACAGGCTATGGCTCTGCTTCCCTTAGAAGCTCAACCCATGGACAAGGAGGGAGGTTAGGTGACCCTAGGACAACAACAATGCAAGATCATATGGCTAGTGGTCCCATGAAAAGCTCTCTTCTTGGACAGGAGGAAGATGAATTGGCACCACCAAAGGTTCTTCTCGAAAGGACAGATGCTATTAAAGAAGTACCTCATGCCCCAGTTAATTCGCCTGCATCCATTTTTCCTGCTGATCCCGTTAAAGGTCTTGTTCATGAACAAGAGAGGATTCGGTGGCAACCTGAAGTTAATTTTGAAGTACCGGTAGGGTTGGAGGAGGACCCTCACGCCCCAAAGGATAGACTTGTGGATCGTGCCCCTTCCAGTTATCAGACCAAAGTCACTGATCCAGCTGGTTCTGGTAAGTTTTGTTCAATGTTTGCATGCCGACAAGGGCTTTTTGGCATTGATGTTTGGGAAGTTTTTTGTCTTTCAGAGGGGCTAATTACTGCATCTTGCAGGGGCTAATTCGCCTGCATCCATTTTTCCTGCTGATCCCGTTAAAGGTCTTGTTCATGAACAAGAGAGGATTCGGTGGCAACCTGAAGTTAATTTTGAAGTACCGGTAGGGTTGGAGGAGGACCCTCACGCCCCAAAGGATAGACTTGTGGATCGTGCCCCTTCCAGTTATCAGACCAAAGTCATTGATCCAGCTGGTTCTGGTAAGTTTTGTTCAATGTTTGCATGCCGACAAGGGCTTTTTGGCATTGATGTTTGGGAAGTTTTTTGTCTTTCAGAGGGGCTAATTACTGCATCTTGCAGGAGGGAAGGAAGCTGGAATAACTCCAATGCTCCAGTCTTTTGACAAAATGAATATCTATGATGAATCAAGAAAAGCAGGAAAAAAAAACTTATCTGTCACACGGCGTGATGCTCAGCCCTCTATGTTTCCCACCGGGAGCCATGACCAATTTTCTGCAGAACCAACCCCCCCAATTTCCTTTAACCCCAAAGAGAACCCAGTATCAGGTTCAGAGTCTCTCTACTCCTTGAAAATCAAGGAGCAACCACGAGGTGACATTACTGTGGAACCATCAAATCAGAGAAGCCACACTGGAAAAATCTCCTCTGCCACCTCTGCAATTGCTGATAAAGAAAAAGGCGCCACAAATTTCATAGCTTCCAAACTTGGATATATAGAGAGAGACGATAACATTCCAGAACATGAAGTAGCACATGAAGGACAGGATGCTGCGAAGCCAGCATCGTCAGTGGAATATGGAAAGAAAATTGCTGCAACTGTGACAGAGAAACTCACTCCAGTGTATGAAAAAGTTGTTGGTTTAGGCAGTACTGTGATGTCAAAAGTCCATGGCAATACCAGCACCAACACCAGCAATGAAGCACAATACATGATTAAAGGGAAAGATGAAGGGGTGTCAGTGAAAGACTATTTCGCGGAGAAGTTGAGTCCTGGAGATGAAGACAGGGCGCTTTCTGAAGTTATTTTGGAGACTTTGAACAAGGGGAAGGCTGAAGCCGTGATAGGGAAGAAAGACAGGCCAATGGGGAAAGTGACAGAGTCGGAGGAGGTGAAGAGGAGGTTAGGGAGTAGTGCAGAAGAGTATTCTGGTGGAAGGGTGGAATCAGGGTCTGTTAATATTCCTGATAAAACTGTGGTTGATAAGCTTAAAGATGCTGTTGGTTCTTTGTTTGTCAAAGGGGAAGATTCCAAGTCATCTCAGCAGCACGCGCTGAGTTCCTCCAATGCAGGTAGAGATTAAACATGATCCTGATTGAATTTGAAAGTTGAGTTCTTAGTAGAGAATCAGAAAACTGAGTTGAACTGATTGTCAGCAGGTACTGAAGCGCTTTCTTCTACTTGTGTTAGTGGAGAAGAAATGGGGGAGAGGAAACTTCAGGAGTCAGGAAACTGAGAAGCAAGCAACGTATACTAAGATAGAATGCGTGTTTTTAACATGGTTGGTTTCTCCGAATTATGTAAAGTTGTTTTCCTTAAAGTGTTGTGTGGATGGAACTGTATCGAAATGGTAATGGCACTGCATGGATATATGAATTGCTGTGGACACCACGGAATTCTATGTTATTTAACTCTCAAGATCTGCTTTGGTCCATCATGTTATATGTTCTCTTAAATATATTATAAAGTTTTTACTCTTTTGAGAAATGAAGTGGGGGGGGGTATTCAACCTCTTGAGTTCAAGTTCATATTAACTAATCAAAGCAACACGAATTACTTCAAAGCATAAAATTGAAGCTGCTTTTTGTACGGTTCAAGTCTCCAACTCTTTGACACATATGAAGGCCTGGAGATATGATTACGGATTCACTAAAGTAATCCGCCATCCCATCCACTATTAGATAAAGTTTGAATCTTTCTATTAAAATGTTTTTTTTTTGGAGTTTTCAGATCTATAAACCTCTCCCATATAATTTCTAAAAGAATCTATGAAATCCGATAAATTTTGCTAATATATAAAACACATGATATAAAAGTGGGATATATAAGTGGGTTTACCTAAAACTCGTTCAAGTCGAAGAGATAATAAAATAAAAAATTTAAATTTATAAGATGACCTAAAAGATTAAAACTTGTAGCTCGTTTTTTTTATATAAAAAAAATCAAAACAATATCATTTTAATTAATTTACCAAAAGCAAGTTTTTTTTTATTTTTTAAATGAACATGGTAAACTATCACAACCAAGACCCAAATCTTTCTGTATATTGACAAAAATATAACCAGAAGACACGAGACTGAGATAGCATGTAGGCTCTCCTTGTACAATTTATAGTAAAGATCTCTCTCCCCTCAGATAAGCTTCAATCATAACCAGTACTTCTGGATCCATTCATTGAAAATTTGGACTATTTGGCCTCTAACAGAAAGTGTCCTCCTTTCTATGCCTCTCTTGGGCCTTGCCCTTACACTCAAATACCAAACACTCTAAACTCTAAGTCCATTTACGTGGCCTTCTCTGGTTAGTTTCTTGAAGTGACATGCTTTTCTACGAAAAACATTTGATTGCAGTCCTTAATCCCCTCGCATTTGGGGTTTTTGTTTTGTTCACTGCAGTCCTTTCCCTTCTCCTTACAGAAACATGAACACCATGCTGAAGGTTTAAAACACCTGAAAAGACTGGAAACACCTTTTCAACAAATAGGTTAGAACCAGGTGAGTCCCCAGCTTTTGCTCATTCTCTTATTTCGCTCCTCTGTTCAATGAGCGTTTTCTGTGAAGGTAAAACCCTTATTTCGTTCAATTGAGCTGTTTTTGTTTGATGGGTATTTCTCAATTTTATTGTAGAAAAAGTTTCAAGCTCTATGAGTTGGAAAGTCTCAATCTTTTGGTTGGTTTATTGGATTTGTTGAGTATTGTAGAGCTGGTGAGATAATGGGTCTAACAAGGACAAACAATGAACTCTGTAGCTTTATTTGGTATGAGGGTAGTTCATAAATTTTTGTGCTTTCCTTCCATTTCGAGGAGGTTATGTGATTATAGTTTTGATGGTGGTGATAATAATGATAATGGGTTTCAATATGTTGAAGAACCCTTGAAGAGAATGTACAAAGGTTCAGATTTTGATTCTTTTCAGAGTGAAACTTGTGTTGAGGAGGAACATTTCTCAGTTAGGCGTAGTTATTTTGAGTGCACAAGGATTGACGCTGACAGAGTTCTCGATATTCTAAGACGGGATGGCCCTGGATTTGACGTGAAAAGGGCTTTAAGTGATTTAGAGATAAAGGTCTCGTGGCTTCTTGTGAGGGAGGTTTTTACTGGAATTTTGAGGAACATAAATAAGGAAAATAAAACCAGATGTGCGAAATTGGGTTTTAAGTTTTTCTTGTGGTCTGATCAGCAGGGAAATTACACGCACACGGGGAACTCATATCATTTGTTAATGAAGATATTTGCAGAGTGTGAGGAGTTTAGGGCGATGTGGAAACTAGCCGATGAGATGGTTGAGAAGGGGTTTCACACTACAGCACAGACGTTTAATATATTAATTTGTACTTGCGGTGAGGCTGGTTTGGCTATGAATGTCGTGGAAAGGTTCATTAGGTCAAAAACATTCAATTTTAGGCCCTACAAGAACTCCTACAATGCGATTCTGCATTCACTACTGGTTTTGCGTCAGTACAAGTTGATTGAGTGGGTATATCACCATATGTTGGAGGAGCGTCACTCCCCGGATGTTCTTACTTATAATGTTATCTTGTATGCAAAATGTAGGTTGGGGAAGGCACCTGAGTTTCATAGATTACTCGAAGAAATGCTTAGTTGTGGAATTTTTCCAGATTTTCACACCTATAACATCCTTCTACATGTTTATGGAAAAACAAACAATCCAGTTGCTGCACTTGATCTCTTGAATGCTATGAAGGAAGCGAGTATTGATCCTACTGTTCTTCATTACACTACGTTGATAGATGGGTTGGGCCGGGCTGGAAATTTACTTGGCTGCCAGTATTTTTTTGATGAAATGATAAAAGCTGGATGCATACCAGATGTTGTCTGTTACACAGTAATGATCACAGGATATACAATGAATGGTGAGCTTGAAAAGGCACAAGAAATGTTTGAAGACATGATAGTAAACGGTCAATTACCAAATGTATTTACCTATAATTCTATGATTCGTGGGCTTTGTATGGCTGGGAAGTTTGAGGAAGCATGTTCCTTGCTCAAAGAAATGGAATCCAGAGGCTGCAATCCTAATTTTCATGTGTACAGAACCTTGGTAAGAAATTTGCGGAATGCTGGAAGGCTTTCGGAAGCTCATGAAGTGATAAAGCAGATGATAGAGAAAAGCCAATACAGCCATCTAGTGACAAAGATCAAAAGATATAAGAGATGATGCTATGGTACATGTTGTACCTTATTTAATTTTGAACTGTAACTTCATGGGAAGATTCTCAATGATTCAGCCCAATTGATGCCTTGTACCTGCTCCCAGTATTATATTTTATGGAAATTAGTAGGGTAAAGTATGCATATCTTTTCTCCCCGGTCACATTTACTATTGAGATAGAATAGAAGGCTTGGTTTTCCTATATATTTCTTACATGAAGTTAGTGTTGAAAAACTGATCTGGATCATCAACTTCTTGTGATGCTTTTGCATATCTGGAATTTGCTGTGCTCTAGTAGTATTGATGTAAAGATTTCTAAGTTTTCAATTCATTTATGTGCATCTTACCATTATGATGATGCTGCATGATACTTTTGTTAACCCCATTTCTACCAGGATTTGGTGATGATAAGTTCTTTTGGAACTCAAGCTATCTTTTGAAACCGATATCATTATCTCAATCATTGATCATTTTGTGAGTGGAAGTTTAAAATGGCCTTTTTGACAAGGAAACACCATAAGAATATGGATCTTGGAAGTTTTAAAGAATAAGAATGGATGCTGATCAATTCATGATGATGAGTTTTTTTGGCTTCTTATTCCATTATTATGACGATGAGCATGACGAAACAAAGGAATTTGAGTGATACGGTTGCATGCGAATTTTGGTAATATAGTGACATGAAGAACCTTTCGGATTGTTGCGGGTGTTGTCATTTCTTTCTAAAGCTTTCGAGTGGATCTGCTTTTGAATAGTTAGATCTACCTTAGTGCTAGCTTATGGATGAATTTTGAAGATTCTTAATAAATATCAATTATTGTTTCCTGTTCTTTCTTTCTTTTGCTTCTTATTTGGTAGTTTCTTCATGAGTTTCCACTCACTGACCTCCTGTCCAACTCTCTATGAGAGAGCACATTATGATTATTTGAGAGTTGCTGGTTTTCATCAATTTCTCTTAAAATTTCACTTATTACCTTGGAGATTAGATACGTGCAAGAGAAGACTTGCGAACAGAAATATTTAAGAATGTGCAGCGTAGTTAGCACACCATAATAACTCTACCTTAACAGCAATGAAATTGGCTCTTTGAAAATCTAGAGCTCGAGTCTCGTCCTATTTGCTTCCTATAATCCTAGCTGCATTCTTGAAATTTCTAACTTGTCTTAAAAAATCCATATAGCACCCTGATCTATGGATTTAGTATTCTGTATCTATGGGTTTAGTGTTCTGTAAACTACCGTGACCTTCCATTATTGTATTAAATTACTTTACCCTTTGTTTACTTGTGTGTTTGAAAGTTTATATTTTGATTCCCCCTCTACCTTCATCTTAGAAGTTATATTTTTTGTGGATCTATGTGTAGTTTTCCCCCTTATTTAGTCTGTGATCAGTATTTTGAGAATTCCAAGTGTTAGCATTTTGGCTATTTTGAGGTTAAGATTTCAGGAGTTTGGTGTTTCAAGGGAGGATTCTGAGCAGGTGTCGTGGAATAGGGTTAGATGAGGGTAAATAGTGCAGGCTGTGGCCGTGCCATTGAAGCTGGTGATGCTGGTGTGCCACTGGTTACGGTGGTGGGGGTAATGGATTGACCGAGGAAAATAATGTAAGTGTGGCAGCAGCTGTTTCATTGTCAGCACTGCTAATAACTGTGCGGTATTAAGGTGCCGAGGGACCAGTTGCTCATATCCAGTGATGACGCTCGCAACAGTGGCCATCAAAAGCAATGTAAATCCTTGTCAATGTTTACTGGAATTAAGATCTTTCTGTGGAAAGAACAGTGACTTCTGGAATTGAAGAATGGAGCCGCAAAACACTGAACTTTAAACGTCAATACAGTCTATGGGAAGAAAGTTTATTCAAGGAAGAAAGGTGTGGCTGGTGCATATGACAAGAATTGAGGTTTCTTGGTAAGAGCAATTTCTTAAATTATCAAAAGATGCTGACAATTCTATGCATGAAAATTCCGTAAGCCACTGTTTTCCACCAACCTGAGATAGTTATACACAACTGTGCTTGTTTTAATAACCATGTTACTGGTTTGCTTCATTTCCTTGCTAATTTTGCTGTTAATTTTTTCTGGATGGTTCATGGCTTCATTTATATCTATTTTCTTCAAATTACTTATCTTATTAATCTAAAACCTTATTTTCTTTCATGCAGCACTGCTCCTTTTTTGAACCATATCTGAAGGTATTAAACTAAGAAGAAGAGTTCAAGCTTATGCAGAATTTGCAGATAGCCTCATGTTTTTCATCATGGTTGAACTCAGAAGCTTTTCCCTTTTATCATTCTTACCAGGAAAACTTTCTGCCACTTTCTTGCATTGCATTGATTTTGGAACACGACACTAACTATTTCGATTGAGATTGTTGTCACCACCACTGCCCACAAGCTGCAATAGACCACCTGCGTTTCACGACTGTGTTCTTCCTTCAAAAGCTAGTCCATCTGCTGGGCCAATTTGGCAAACTATCGGAGTTTTACCCTTGTGCTAGATCATTAACCAAGTTCCAGCCATGCTGACGTGTAAGAGTTTTGGCCGTGGCCCAAATGAAAATTCCGTTTCCTGGCTGCTCGTATTATCATCATTTTTCAAAGAGCTCGCCGTAGCCAATTGAGAACGTGAAAATGATTTGCATAGCAAGACAGAACAGGCCAAATCATGGTGAGAGTAAGACTTCATTAATTGACTTGCCAGCTGCAATATCCTGCCAAATCACGGTTATGTTTGTCTGATAGTTTTATTTGTTGACAAGAGTTTATATTATCTATTTATTTGTCTAATAATTTATGAGAAATATATATGATCTCAATTTTTTATTTTGAATTAATTTTATTTTTTAAATGATTTTCTTATATTATTAAAATCATGAATAGATTTATCAGAGTTTTAAAGTTTTTTCTAGGTGTTTTGGGTTAGATGTAAATTGAAAATTAGGTTTTTGGGCTAAGAAAATCTAATCCTTTATTTTATAGCCATCAAAGTGTTTTATTGTTTGATTAAATAAAAAAATTGTTTTAATAAAAAAGTATAGCAAACATAACAGAGTAAATATACCATTTTACAAAATTAAATATCTTTATTTACATATGTCTCTTGTTTTTTCTAGATTTATTTTTAGTTACTGATTATAATTTTTATTTATTTATTAACACATATAGTTATTGATTTATGTGATTATAAATATATAAATTAATTTTCACATAGAATTTTTTTAACTACAAAAATCTAAAAAAAATATTCAATTCACGTTGGGCAAAGCATCTCGTAGTTGCTATTTATTAATTTATTGCTGTTATGTTATAAGATGGGATGAGGAATCAGGAATTAGCAGGTACATTTTTGTGCGGAGGCATTCAAAATCTCGCTGGCCAAGGTTTTCTGTGCCTGAAAAAAAGCACCCAATTTTAAAGGGCTGCTGCTGGGCATTGTTTCTTGTGAGCGAGCCAGCATGCTTAATGACGTACTACCATCCCACTAAACACTATAATTAGGAGCCTAGCAAGACAAAAACAGGTGCTGTTATTTCTTTTTAATTTGACAATGAAATTGGCTCTAGATTGGGTGCACCATAGATTTCCATTTCACGAATCCAGCAAATGGTCTCTCTGATCTTTTGGTGCAGCTAGCAGCGACTGTTCCTATCTCATCCTTCTGTTTTTTTTCCTTCTTTAGATCCTCGAGCCCGTCCACGAATTGTTCATGGTGGGGTGGCCTCGTTGATGTCACTCTCTTGTATTCTCCCTCGTAATCTTTGAAAGAAAGAATGATAAAACTCTCACCTCTTTCTTGACCTTGGAAGAAATGATGTCATTTGCCTGTCCTTTTGCTGAGTTTCTTCACGTGAAGGAATCTTAATGGCACATGCAGTGCAGAAAGTATTTTGGATGGACCCTTTAGCTAACAGGAAGAGAGGAGACTCTCGTTGGACCAAACCGGCGACATTTCCTCAAACCCCTTCTACGTAAGTGAATTACATTTAGCAGATGCTCATCTAATCAACGTTGCTAATATCAAAGAAAAGCTGCTAATATATAATAGGAGAATTAATATATAGAGAGATAAAAACCCTTCTGCTTGGCTCCCGGCCAGTACACAGTTAATCAAGTGAAGACGTTTATGGAATGAAAAACAAGCAAGCAAGCTATTTCCTTGTGCAACTCGATCGAAGCTCCACTTTTGTACATCGGTTCTTGAGATATATGGATTCTCCGAGGCTTTTTTTTTCATGGGCAAAACTTATCTCTCAAAAACTTATTACAATATGTATTTAGCTCTGTTTAGAACAATTAAGCTTATATAAGTACACAAGGCAGGAAGGAGAAGGAGGGGTCGAATAATTCTTGGTTTAATTGATTACTTCTCCTCTTTCTTTTCTTCCTTATTTTCTTCCTTCTTCTCTTCCTTCTTCTCTTCCTTTTTCTCCTCTTTCTTCTCCTCTTTCTTCTCTTCTTTAGCAGGTCCAACTGAGACTATGTCCACTTTCCCTACTTTCTTCAGCCTTTTCACCACCGCCACTGTATCCATCAGACCTATCACTGTTAGCTTCTGATCTTTGAGATCTACCGCTATGGAATCAACTCCTGTTCATGTACAAAAATAGAGCACAAAGTAACTAACAAAAACTTGCCAAGTACTTGTTTCATTTATCTCGGCAACTCCAGAAAAAGAAAAGAAAAGAAAAGAAGTAAAACCAAAAATATCAGCAGCAGCTTCTATTGCTTTCTTCTTTGTCTTTTCATCAGTCATGGTCAAGATCTTCAACACCACCTTCTGCTGCAGAGAAATTAACAGGAGTACTTGTTAAAAAAGAGAGGAAAACATGATCAAATATAAACGTACAGAACGTGAAAATAAAGAAGAGCAGAAGGGTACCTGAGCCATTAGAAGAGAGGGTAGATCGAAGAAGGGAAAATAATGGATAGGATTGGAGAAGTTTAAGTGCCTGATAAATTTGTGGTGGGCTTTCTATCTATACACAAGGGGGTTTGAAGAAGTTAGGTGGCGGTGGTAGTGGTGGTTGATTTCATGCAAATAGATGCGTGTGGGTGTGGATCCATGTCACTTCTTTGACATCTAATTTAGCATGCTAGACTACTTTCGGACAGCTGATTGATTGGACTGTCACTATTTGTTCCCTCCCCCCCCCCCCCATTTCTTTATAAAAATATTCTCTCCTCTTTGGTAATTCATGGGGTAGGCATACGAGATTATTTGGGGATGACTTTGGAAAAAAGTAATTAATTGATGAATAACATTGGGGATGAAATTGAAAATCAATCGTGTAAATATTTGCAGTAACGAACCCACCTGGCAGGGCAGGATGGAGGAGATAAGGAAGGAGGGGAGGCTTTCCCTTTCCAATGCACACACAGCTTGACTAAATTGCTTTCCCTGTCAATAGTTGATTTACTCTTTCGGTTCTGAAGATTCTCTTCCTTGCAAAAAGTTGAAACGAAAGATCGTCTACCCTACAAGGCTAGAAGAAAAAGAGCTGCCTTTTCTTTTCTTGTTTTGAATGCAAAGTCTTTCCCCTTTTCGGGTTACAAAATTAAGTTCCCACGATCATTAATTACATTGAAGACGATAAAGTTTTGAATTTTACGGAATATTTTACTATTACTTATTTTCAAGATTCATTTAAAAAAGAGAGAGGAATATATAATTCATTATCCATAAATAATAATAAAAATATTTCTATCATCAATTTCATTTTGACTAGCGGGTGACCAACGCTATACCGTGATTATAACTAGAGTTAACCCGGATTAATTTAATTCTAGATTAATTTAATTGGTGTGTGTCTAGAACATGAGATTAAGATAGATTTATAGAAAAAAAAAAGATTCTATTTATAAATCTCAAGTTTAATAGTCTTATGTCAAATGATAAAACAAAAAGAATAATTTTTTTTTAAATAGCGTTGAAGAAAAAACCCAGATTAATATAACCAACCAATACATATTATATGAGATTATCATAAAAATATTAGACTCATTTTTTTTATATATAAAAAAATATTGAATTTCAGTAAAAAAACATTTAAAAAAAAACACAGCTAGATATGAATCTAATTAAGCTCTTGAATGTTTATTGCCTTAATAATCCATAATATGAGTTTGATACCTTAATAATAATCAATATGAATCGTACAGTCATCTAATTTAATTGAATTAGAAATAAATCTTAACAATACTAGCAATTTAAATTTATTTCACTTTTTTACTAAACAATTTTATTGCTAGGGATAGATGATAGAGAGGGTGGCATCTCAATTCCTTAATTTTAAGACCAATTTTTCACAAGGGAACATTATGTGTTCTTGTTCTCAAATAATGTCCAAAATCAGATGAAGGCAAGAAACCTACCATCGAGAACAAAAACATATCATGTTGAAAGAGGGGGGGAGGCAATATAGAAAGCTATTAGGCACCTTGTACGTTCAACCATGAAAACAAAATGCAGGTATCCTAAATTACACAAAACTCGAATGAATCAGTACGACAATCCTCATAAGAAAACAAGGAAAAGAAATACATGAAAAGGGAAAAAATAAAATAAAATAAAACTAGCATGATCACATGATCGCGCAAGCATGAGGATTGTCATCGCTGAAAAGGGAGGCAACAGCCTCGTCAGAGGCAACAGCAAGTGAATAAACAGCAGGAGTGTGAAAAAAGGTGTGGACACCATTGGTGTCAGCGACATTCTTGTAGGTGTCGTAGTAATGGTTGACGATGTAGGTTGGATACTTGTAAAACGAGGCAAAATGAGAGTGTCCTGGAAACGGCCATGGCTCTGCTGATTTCCCTGCTCGTTTGATTGCTTTGATCACCTTCTTTTCCTCCAGTGCATAGCCTGTAACAGTAATCTTTTGAGCTTCCATCTCTATCTCCACCTCTTCTGCTCCTGAGATTTATATACATATGAGAAAGATCAGATAGAGAGCTGCTTACTATTTGCTGTCCTGTATCTATCTAGCTAGTCTCACGTATAAAACCAAACACGATCTCAAATTTGTAACTCGAGAGAGGAAAGGCATGGAATGGCAGCATTACATAGCCTGGACCATCGGCATTATATATAATCATCAATCAACTTTTGTACAAAATGTAGGCCGGCCTACCTACCTTTTAGCTTGAGGAGAGCTTTCTTTATCTTCGAAGCACAGCCCTCGCAATCCACTACAAAAAAAGGGGGCGTTTTGCAACGGATTGATCCGTTGCAAATTACAAAGAAATCCGTTGCAAATATTAATTTGCAACGGCATTTGCAACGGACACAATCCGTTGCAAAAAAGTCGATTCAAATTTAGTTTGCAACGGATTACCCGTTGCAAATTCGCCCGTTGCAAATACAAATTTTGCAACGGCTAGTCCGTTGCAATTGCAACGGAAAATCCATTGCAAATTTATCCATTTGCAACGGCAATTTGCAACGGAAAATCCGTTGCAAATTTATCCATTTGCAACGGAAATTTGCAACGGAAATTCCGTTGCAAATTAAATTTTTTAACTTTTTAATCAATTTCGAATTTATTTATTTTTTAATTAATTATGAAAAAATATTTTCATAAATATTATTGATATATTATTAATATTGAGAACTAAATAAATACAGTTGAAATAAAAATTTCATAAATTAAAATTTATAATACAACAGAAATTCAGTTACAATTACATGTATAAGTAAATCAACATGGAATAAAAAAATACATATTTTGAAGTATTGGCTACTGATCCATTTATGGAATCAAAAACCATAAGTTAAAAGAACTCGCATAAGACCTCGCTGTTCTGATCTGCCAGGGCTATAGCATCAAGATCAGCCTCAAAGCCTTTCTCTGGGAGGGGGATTGCCCCTTCTTGGCTTCAACGCCATCCTCAAACTGTCTCATTTTCTTCTGTGAAACAAAATTAACAACCATTACAAAGCAATCTCTTTGGCTTCCAGCTGATCAGTAGAATTTTCGAGCTTTGTTCTTAACTCCGCTTCTCTTTGAATGGAGCCATTCAAATTTAACTGGAATATTTGGAGTCGAAGCAGAAGTTCTTTTGAAATTCCCATCAAAACTTCAGCAGCATTTTCTGCTCCAAACCATTTTTCTCAAATATCCATCATTTCTTCCTCCTTGAAGAATATTTCTTGCTCCATAGAGTGTACTCTATCTTTCAACTCTTCTTCAAGTTGTCTTGATTCAGTTAGCTTCTTTTCAAGGTCCATCTCTCTTGCCAATGACTTCTCGAGCATCCTCAAGAAATGTCTTTGTTGTTCTGCAGTTTGCAATTTGATCTTTGAATTCATACTTGACAGTTGGTCATCTTCTAAGAAGTTTGATCCCTTGTCAGCATCCCCTGTAAAAATGAATGCACGAGTAAAGAAATTACAACCTGTAAGAAATTTATCTTTCCTTCTCACCAAAGTTCCAAACAATTAAAAAGCAACAATTTCATTATTTATCAAATATCTGTTTCATAGTAGCAGAATTAGCCAGTCAAATAAAAGAATATCCTGAAAAGATTCCATGCATAGTTCCTAATTTAGCACACATGCATATGTGCACGTATATCCATCACAAAAAAAAAGTCATGACCAGCACGGCTTCTCACAGACAGGCAGAGAGGACATCTGATATCAAGAACAAACATAATAGCCTGGGTTCATTTGCTGAGTTCTAAGGCAGCCCCCCATCAAAACAGACATGAATAAAATTTGGTTAATTAAATTAAATTTATGAGATCTATTATAGCTTAAAAGAACTCAGCAAAGAGAAATTACAGGGGCAATGAGCAAGGAAAATACTTATTAAAATGGAACTCAATGCATCTGATGCATGCTCCTGAAGCAGAGGAAAAACTGCGGTGTAGGTTTTCATCGTATTTTAAGCAAATCAAGTCCATTTGGCATTCTAATCAAGAAGTTTAAGGAGATATAAAGCACCTGTGTATTTGTGTCGACATTATGACAAACCCATTCAAACCACCCCAATGTCCTCGAAGATCTTTGTATTAAATGGTTAGACTTAAAATGTACTGGGAAAATTGAATTATGTCTAAACCAGGCACTCTCTAGTCTCTATCAAACAAATAATAGACGAGCAGGATAAAAAAAACATGGGTGCAGCTACTTCAAATATATCTTTATAAAATCCCACAGAAGAGGACCAAGAAAATGATCAATGAAAAAGCAATCCACTAACCAGTTTCTATAGAAATGTATAGATCAAATACTGATTAGATCGTGTGTGTCATCAAAACAGAGTCATTCACTTGCAAGAATCAAATGCATCAAAAGAGCTAATCAATTAAACAGCATTTCGACAAAATAGCAAAAGCACATACCTCTGAACAAACTGACGAATCCTGGGGTACTTAGGGTTGATAACCCTACGTTGAATCCTTAAAGCCAATTTGTAAGTCCGTTTCAAACCCAAAAAATACGCAGTTCCCAGTGTGATCTCCCACAGCACCATCTTGTTAACCCGTTTCTCAAACAACTTCTACTCTCTCTTTTGTTTTTGTAAAAAAGGACCAAACGAATCAACACACACCAAGCATCAAACCAAGCTATAAAAACTCAAACACAGCATATTTAAAACCCTAGCAAAATCACAAGAAAAAAAAAGGTATAAAAAAGACGAAAACAAACCGAGATGATTAGCGCAGATCTTGAGTGTCTTCGATTGTCTCATAACAAGACGAACTTTCCTTCGAAGCGAGGGAGAGGAGTGGAAAGGTGAGGAGGGAAATGGGTGAGGAAAAGTGAAGGCCTTGGGGTGTGGACTGTGGAGGGAGAGGAGAGGTATCATGGAGGTGGAAGATGAGACGGGGAGAGTGAGATTGCGTAAGACTTGAAAAATGGAGGTGGAAGATGAGACGGGGAGAGTAGTGTTTCCAGACTTGAAAAATCCAACCTTTTCATTTAGCCCGCCCATCCCATGTCTAGAGCGGGAGTTTTCTTTTCTTTTCTAGACTGGGAATTTTATCAGTGGACAAGAAACAATTATTAATACATAAGTATTAATCGGTGAATTATTTACCATATTTTTTTTAACAGTTATTAACAAAAAAATTTAATTTCAAGTTAAATAATTTTTTTAGCTAATAATTTTTATTTTATCATTTTTTTGTTTGTTCTTTTGTTAAAGTTTTAAGATTTTTTTAGTCTTTGATTTAATTTTTTTTCTCATTATTAACGCAATACTAACAATAATATTAATAATAATTTTAGGCTTTTCTTCGTGCTTACTCTTTTGTTAATGTTGTTGAGTTTATATCAATTATTATTATTAATTATAATAAAATTCATTTTTTAATAATAATTAAATTCATTTTTTTAATTTAAATAAAAATAAAAAATAATAATTTTATTTATTAATTTATATTATTTTTCCATTACAACATTTGCTTAAATTGCAACGGATTTTCTGTTGCAAATTAAATTTGCAACGGTATATCCGTTGCAACCCATGTGTATTTTTTTTTTATTTTCTGAATTTGTTTAGCACCCTTTTCTTGTAGTGTAATTACTGGAACTTCATTCACTCTTCCACCTTCAAAATTGCATACAAATAAAAAAATCAGACACCCTAGGCCTCTGAAATTAACAGAACGACAAATCGTTTTGGTGCGCAAGAAACAGAAAATCAAAGGAATGTAGGGTTTGGGTGGGTGGGGGGTTTTATATTAATTATTATTATTAATCATAATTAAATTCATTTTTTAATAATAATTAAATTTATTTTTTTAATTTAAATATAAATAAAAAATAATAATTTTATTTATTAATTTATATTATCAGGAATGTAGGAATGTAATGGAATGTATTTTAATTAATTATGTTTGAACTTATTGGTTATTTATTAATGTGTTCATTTTATTTTCTTAAGTTTTTCTAGCACTCAAAGACAATAAGTAACATTAATTAACTTCAAATAAAACAACCATAAAAAAAAACATACAAATTACTTTAAAAACATACAATAAGTAGCTTAAATTTCAAATTTCAAATATTGAGGATCTTTTAATTATATTTAAATTTATTTTTTTAATTTAAACATGATTAAAAAATAATTTTATTGTTGGAAGGTTTTTCAAAAGCAATTATTTAATTGTATAATTTACTCCTATTAATTGCATAATTAAACTAAATTCAAAATAATTGCATTATATTTGAAATAATATAAAAAATAGCTCTTCAAAATATTTTTTACCATTGGAGTACATATCAATAAAAAAATCAAATATACATTATTCAAAGAGCCATTTTCAAGATTTGAATCTTCAAAACGGATCTTGCCATTGAACTTGCTCTTACAAAGAGGTTGAGCCAGATTCAGAGTAGTTGAAGGAGGTGAAGTTGGGTTAGAGAGTTCGGATTGGGTCAGATTATCCATAATTAAAGGTTTTGAAATGAAAATGAAAACATGTTTTTGTGGCTGATCCTCGTGAGATTTAAGTTAGATATATTGCTTAGAACCTGACAGAGCACGCACACGTGCATGCGCTGATGATGAATTATTTGATTTTATGCTTCAAAATTGTTTCTTGCATTTTTTTAGTAATTTTTTGAAGTTTTATAGTAAAATATATATATTTTTTGAGATTTTTTTATATTTTTATAGTAAAATAACTATTCTATCCTGATATAAGATAAAAACTAAGAGTTAACAGAGGAGGTGTCATAGTGATTTCACATACTATTGCACGGTAAAATAACTCTTTTACCCATGATAAGACAAAATTGAAGAGTTGAATGTAGGGGTGCTATGTTAATTTATCATTTTTTATTATTCTTTTCTGCGAATACTATGTACGCATCTGACACCCCTGCCGACAATATTCGACCTGACGCACACCTTATTTTTGTCTAAATTTATATATGTGTGCTCTTAGTTTTGATTTTTAATTTTTATTATTTTCTTATTTGTTAAGGTGGTAACTTTTTGAAAAATTTTGTTCTTAGATTTTAGTTTGTTCTTTCTTTTAGTTTTTTTTTATTTTATTTTCAAGTCAAATAATTTTTTTCCAGCTAATATTTTTTTTTCATTGATTTTGTTATAGTTTTTAGGCTTTTTTATTCTTTGATTTAATTTTTTTTTCATTATTGATGCAATAATAATAATAATAATAATAATAATAATAATAATAATAATAATAATAATAGTTTTATTCTTTGAATTTGCAACGGACAATTTTGCAACGGATAATCCGTTGCAAAATCCGTTGCAACATTGTCCGTTGCAAATTAAATTTGCAACGGCTAATCCGTTGCAAACCATGTTTTTTTTTTCTGGAATTTTCATTTGCAACGGATTAGCCGTTGCAAATGTAATTTGCAACGGACAATGTTGCAACGGATAATCCGTTGCAAAATTGTCTGTTGCAAATTAAATTTGCAACGGTGAATCCGTTGCAAAACTTCTTTTTTTTCCGGAATTGGTTTAGCAACGGATTTTCCGTTGCTAAACAATTTCCGGATGCAAATTTAGCAATGGAATTTTGCCGTTGCAAAATTCCGTTGCTAACGGCACCCTTTTTTTGTAGTGATCTAGGTTCGGAACTCTTACCTCCACCATCAGCTGAAATACCGACATGTAAGAATATCAACGAATATACTTGTGAAACATATGCATGTGTGCATGTACATGGGCTTGCGAGAGAAGGAGACTTACAGACATGGTTGATGACCAGGTTAAGAATTTGGCGACCTTAATTGGCAGAGGTGTGGAAGCTAGGGCTAATTAAGGAGGAGGATATGGGAAGCAGCTCCTTGGCTTTTGAAATTTGAAAGCATGCAATGAGATTGTTCACGCGTGGATTAGGAAAGCGTGAGAGCCCTTTTTATGTCCTTTTCTTGAGGGCACGCTAGCTCGTTGTGAAATGATCACAGCGCTCAAATCTATGACAGGAAAACATTTGCCAGGTCTATGTAGGACCTTTCACATGACTTCGGTTCTAATTCTTCAGGATTCATCTTGGTTTTGCTGTAGTTTCTTTATAAATTAGCAATGCATAATTTATAATAGGCCATCATCTATAATTGGTCAACCATCTATTTGCTCTTGTCGTGTTAAGAAAATATACAAGCTTAGTTCATTTATTTGTTAACCAAAACGTACTTAACTGTACTTATACCTTAATTACTGCAGTAATCTGAACTCTGAAGACAACCAAACCGAGTGCAATTCTTTCGATGTCCACAAAGTCCAAATAGAGAACAAGAAAAGAGAACTTATATACAAAAGTTCTGAAGCATTACAAAATCAGCTTTGGCACAGCAAAAGAATTTCAGAACTTTTTCTGGGAAGGGGCAGGAAAAGTAAAGGAAGAAGCTGAATAGTGACGACTCTTTGTATAGCCTGCAGACTAGCTAGAACACATATACAAACAATACCCAGTTGGGAAAGTACATCAAAGACTGCACAGTACACTCATTTATATAATATTCTCTTATAAAGCTGAGGAAAAAAAAAAGGGAGGGAGATAAAGACCATATCATTCACTTGTCCCTTCAAAACGATGCAAGGAGCCTACATGTCATAATTCAGAGGGCTTGCTCGGGGGCAAAATGATCATGGATTTTATATATATATAAAAAAAACAGAAATTTATGTTGGAATTTAATCTGATTCAACTCTAGCTTGAAGAAAAAAAAGTGTTTCCTTTCTAGGCTGGCTGGAGGTGTGCTTGCTTATGTTGTAGCTTCCAGGCTGGCTGGAGGTGTCTTTGCTTATGTTCTAGCTTCCAGGCTGGCTGAAGCTGCGCTTGCTTATGTTCCAGCTTCCAGGCTGGCTTAAGGTGTGTTTGCTTATGCTCTAGCTTCCACGCTGGTCCAAGCTATATCAGCTCCAGCTTTATAGCAAGCCCATGTCTCGTTTTGATTCCGCTGAGCTGGTCCATTAAAGCCCAGGAAAGCTTTCATCTTCACACATGTTTTTATAAAGAGTTAAAGCCACATTTCAAATGGGCTTGTGGTCCACTCACTAGATAAATGGGTCAATTTTGAGGCTGTTATTTTTCCAGGCCTATTCTTACAGGCCCATCAAGCCAGGTAGGTTTATAGCGTAACAAAAGTGTATGATTTTGTTTTTGTACACCTTAGGGCATCCTTGGAGCCATTTATTTATTTGTTTATTTTTATATATACTGAAATTATGAATGTTTTTAATTGTCTATAAATAAATTGTTATATCGAGATCAAAGGATATGTAAGAAATTTCTTTTCTCTTTTTTTGATACTTCATAGTGATTATAAATGCAAACCCATGTTCGGTTTGAAATATTGAAAGCTTGCTTATTGGGATAGGCAGCTCTAGCAGAGTGTGTTTTTGCAGTCAACTCTCCATGATCCCAACCAACCCTGCAAAGCAACCCTTGAAAATCCAAATTCAATGTTATTTAATCCTCGATCATATTTTGCTTTCTTAACGGAGTCAATCGAGGAAATCTTTATTCGATGAGAGGGTGCTGTTTCCTCGAGCTTTGAGCACTCCAGATACTTCTTTTTGGACCCCCAAGTAAAATTACCTCGAAAGCAAAAGCTTGCTGTACAATCAACGCTTTACAAGATCCAAAACCTTAGTTATCCTTGGATATCTAGTTGGATTCCTGACCGTGCGATCTCCCACCACCACAACTACTTGATGAACTCACTTATATGTGAGCCAGCTATTCGCATCCATAATTAAAATCTTCCGTGTATGAGCACTGTATGTACATGGGCGGTGAAACATGAACCACCAGGAACAAGGCACTTCCCACGTTTGAGGTCTTGTCCCCATCCTCGGTTTCGCCTCTGTCCCGTTACCACTCTCTTCCTCTATCTGTTGCTGCCACAAGTACTGAAATAGACAGCCGCCGCCCTGTCACAAGTTCTACCTCTCTGAACCCCCTTTCTCTGGATCTCCTCACCGGTCGCCTGACATCTCCTCTTTATCTCTCTCTCCTTCCCTTTTTCTCCACAAATAGTACTTGCAGAATCTCTGCTCTCTCTCTTTAAATTAGCTATAAATCTCCCCAGGTCAAAATTCACTGTGGAAACTCGCTTGTGAGGAGCATAGATCGTGTCGGGCTTTTGTGTCTGTTTCTTGGAAATTCGAAAGAAGAGAGAAACAAAAACTATACTCCCTCAACCCTACGTGGGGTTTTAGGAAAAAATTAAGGCTCAAAACTGAAGTGCCCCTCTGAGGAAATCGTCCCCGTAACGTGACTGCCAGATCTCCAAATCATCAAAAGGTGTAAAAAATGAGAGAGATCAATAATAGCATGAAGCAGAGGGTTGCAGAACGGATGATTTGGCGGCCATTTATGAAGTTTCCAGCCAGATCATCTTCTGTCATCTTCCTCCTCCTCCTCCTAGTCGTCGGCGCGTTGGTCTGCACGCGTCTCCTCGACTCCACTGTAAGTATGGACCGTAATTATTTACGAAATTATTAAAAACAATCTCCTCCGTCACGCAACCGTTAATTATTACTATGTCAAGCTCACCATGTGCATGTTTTCTTTAGAATCGTAAGCATCTTCTTTTCTTCTTCTTTTTCCTCATAAATTAAAAGTTTTGTTGATGCAAGGTCTACGTGCACACTCATTCATAAGTTTGAATACAGATTAAATTATAAACATAGTATCAGGCCTTTGGAGGATCTAATCAGATAATAATTTAGATCAATTATTTCTATTGGGGATAATATTTATATATATATATTAACCCGACAGTAGTCAAGTTAGCCAGTTTCCCAAAAACCGAACCCAGTTCATGCATTTATCGATTCACCTGGATTCAATCAAATCATGTAAGGTCAGGCTAAATTTAACGGTCATGGTTGCAAAGGATACAAATTTACTGACAAGTGATCCTCTCATTAATGTCATTAAAAGAGACGAATAATAAAACTGCGATGGTACATGATTCTCCATTTTTTACGGGGACGAGATTTTGAAGGGGAGAGTGTCGGCTCACCAAACTTCGTTTGAAAATCGGTGCTGCTGTTTCTTCCATGTGAGAGGGTCCACTTGCACGATACTTTCTTGTCTGCTTTTTTATCAGAGTACCTATGGAGTCCTTTTATCGGCCGCTGTTTGACCTTTTCGGTTCCCAAACATCGAGTTCCATGCTCTCATGATTCTTTTTTTGTTCAAATAATTTATGTTTCTTCATTTTCATTTTCATTACAATATAATTCAAAGTTTATCAAACCGTAGATTCTGATTTGACTCAAGATTTATATTTTAAGAATTTAGATTGACTTTATCAATCCAAACTATATTTTGTCGATTTCTTCTTTTTTTAAATCAATTTTTAATGGGATCTAATTGACATATGCTTAGATAATTAATTGTGTTAATTTTTATCTGGTTTAACATGAAATCAATATATATATATATATTTTGTGGATATATATAAAAGCAATTCAGCAAAAAGATACCTATGATTTTGTGTTAAAAAGTCATATACTTTGTGGATTGGATCATTTTGTCTGTTTGTTTTGTCATAGAAAAAATCATAGGTTATCTTTTTGCTGAATTGCTTTTAAAATTATATACACCAGCTGACTTATTTACTTAGCATGTAAGACATATTTATTACTGATTGCTAGCTAACTTAGTTGATAATAAAGGTGTATGGTGTTGTTCCAAGTAATTTGAGGTAAGATCTCATGCGTTTACACTTAGAAAAAGGAGGATTAAGGGACGCAATTAAAAGCAAGAGATAGAAAAGGATTCTAAAAAAGGTTTATTTATTTTATAAACTAACTTCTAGGTCCCATACATATTTAACTTCATGTGCACGTGTTTTAGTAATAACCTCGAGTGGTTTTGCAGTAAAAAATGCAAAGTGGAGTGATATTTCCTTTGAATATCTAATAAAAGAAACAAGAAAAAAAACAAAAGTCTTGATGATGTAATTAAATAGCTGTGATTAAAAGTCTAAACCCCAATTCATATACACGTATATATTGTCGTGTTGCAGGTTATTAGTGGCAGCTCGGTCGTGAAACCATTTTTGAGCAGCAAAATCCCTAAAATACCCCGAAGCAAAACCGAGTACCCGGTCAATTGCACCGCATTCAACCCCACGCTAAAATGCCCCGCGAGCTACCCGACAAACATTCAAGAAGATCCGGACCGTCCATCGCTCTCCACGTGCCCCGAGTACTTCCGCTGGATCCACGAAGACTTCCGTCCGTGGGCCCGCACTGGAATCTCAAGAGACATGGTGGAGAGGGCAAAAAGAACAGCGAATTTTAGACTGGTGATCGTGAACGGCAAAGCATACATGGAAAGATACAGAAAGTCTTTCCAGTCAAGAGATACTTTTACATTGTGGGGAATCTTACAGCTGCTGAGGAAGTACCCGGGGAAACTGCCTGATTTGGACATGATGTTTGACTGCGTTGACTGGCCTGTTGTTAAGTCAAGCGATTATAGAGGCTCCAATGCCGCGACGCCACCTGCTTTGTTTCGGTACTGTGGTGACGGCGACTCCCTTGATGTTGTTTTCCCTGACTGGTCCTTCTGGGGATGGTAAGACCCTTGAAGCCATTTTTTCCGGTGGAAGCGGCCATGGTTGTAAAATCTGATATCTGATGAAGGGGTTGCTTTTTGTGGTTCAGGCCAGAGATTAATCTTAAGCCATGGGCGTCGCTGTTGAATGACTTGAAAGAAGGAAACAAGCACACCAAATGGATGGAAAGGGAGCCTTATGCTTACTGGAAAGGAAATCCAGCTGTGGCAGAAACAAGGCAGGACCTTATGAAATGCCATGCTTCTGAAACACAAGACTGGAATGCTCGTGTCTATGCTCAGGTAACAACAAGCCACCGGTTCCCATCTGGACCACTCGTGCCTCGCCCTAGCCGGCGGACCCCGTTGGCGCGCGCGCGCCATGCACGGTCCAGATGAGGCGGTCCCATCAAGCGTGGCTGCTCCGTTGTGATCTACGTACGTTGTCATATAACAGCTTTTATGATGCCAATAAATCTTTCATGCAGGACTGGATTAAAGAATCACAGCAAGGATACCAGCAATCAAACTTGGCAAACCAGTGCATTCACAAGTAAAAAATAAACAGAATCAATCTTTAGTTTCCATCCGGTTAAATTTGTTTGCTGCTTTTTACGATGAATGCTCACTGTCTGTGCTTCTGCAATGCAATTGTTGCAGGTATAAGATCTACATCGAAGGGTCTGCGTGGTCGGTCAGTGAAAAATACATTCTTGCCTGTGACTCTGTCACCTTGCTGGTGAAACCCCATTATTACGATTTCTTCACCAGAAGTTTGGTGCCGAATCAGCACTACTGGCCTATCAAGGAGGATGACAAGTGCAGATCCATCAAGTTTGCTGTTGAATGGGGCAACAACCACACTGAAGAAGTATAAAATTTATTGCATTCTACTTCTCCATTAACATAAGAAGATAGAAATATTCTCATCAGTATATAACATTCTTTCTTTGGATTGCCAGTCACAGGCAATGGGAAAATCGGCGAGTGAATTCATTCTAGAGGACTTGAAGATGGATTATGTGTATGACTACATGTTTCATCTCTTAAATGAGTACGCTAAACTCTTAACCTTCAAGCCTACCATACCTGGAAAAGCTATTGAACTATGTGCAGAAGCTATGGCTTGCCCAGCAAAAGGTCCAGAGAAGAAGTTTATGATGGAGTCCATGGTGATGAGTCCTGCAGACACAAGTCCATGCACCATGCCTCCTCCCTATGATCCTCCATCTCTGCATTCCATTCTTCAAAGAAATGGCAATTCGATAAAACAGGTCGAGTCATGGGAGAAGGAATACTGGGATACTAAAACTAAGCAGCCTTAGCTACCATTATATAATCTTCGATATTTATCTTTCAATGCACATAAATAAATATAATAAATATATAGTCTTGAATTACAGCTCTTTCCATTTTTGTCACTACGACACGCATAAACATCTTTTGATGATTATGTTAGCCGAAAACGAATTCTATAAAATAAACATCTTTTAACAAGACAGTGCCTTAGGTTGCTTATATTGTTTTTCTAATGATCTTTAATAGAATACGTCATTTCTAGTTGCCTGTTAAATTTTTCCAAAAACATAGAATACATGTATTCTTGTTTCATCTTCCTCCAGAAACGTCAATCTTGACATGCTCAAGAGATTTCACCTACAAGTTGGCTCAGATATTCTAGTGATCCCATGCCGTCGATATTCTCAGGGATTCTTCCATGGGAATGATTGAGACAAATTCAATGACTGCAGTGTTATGTCTCTTGTCACTTCTTCTGGAATCTCCCTGATAAATAATATCTTCAAAGGTCTGTGTTTCTTGCAATATCTCAGAGTGGTGCCCTATTCTTCTATTTTTCCTTTCATCACAAGCACTGCATTCTCATAAAAGCCTTCATACGATGTACTATATGATGTGTCGTCGGATGAATATTCGCTCCCATGGAACTGGAGTTATCACACATCGTGGTATGTTTCACTACTAAAAAAAGGGTGTTTTGCAACGGAAGCATCCGTTGCAAATAAGTAAGGGTGCCGTTGCAAATTTGCATTTGCAACGGATTTTGCAACGGATACATTCGGATGCAATACCTTGACTGCAAATTGATTTGCAAGGGATAATCCCTTGCCAATTTGCAACGGCTTAGCCGTTGCAACTTTGCAACGGATTATCCGTTGCACCGTTGCAACGGATTAGCCGTTGCACCGTTGCAACGGATAATCCGTTGCAAAGTTGCAACGGCTAAGCCGTTGCAAATTGGCAAGGGATTATCCCTTGCAAATACGCAACAGCTTATCCCTTGCAAATCTGTTGCCAAATCTTTTCTTAATTAATTTTTTAATCCCTTCTTGTGTCCAAGTTCTATCCTCCCTGCCTTTGATACAGGGTAGTTCTTTTGTTCTTGTTCAGATCGTTTAAGTCTTGTCTAATTTCATCCCATGCCTAATGCAGGCCATGAATCATAATCTCATAATAGATATTTTGGGAAACAAAGAGCAAGTCCGGGGAGAGGAAACCCAATAGCCAAACCTTCCATTTGAAACAATTCAAAAAAACACATCCTACAACCAATAATCCAACAACAGATTCATGCAACTAATAATCCAGGCCTTCACGGAATGAGAAGGATCAGAGAAGGGCATCTTAAATGAAATCGATCCCATACCCGCCGATTGAGGAGTTTTCCCAGCTCAAGGCACCAAGATGAGGCAGAGTTCCAGACCCAAGTGGTGGAAATTGACGGCAAAGAAATTAAGGCACGGATCTGGGACGGATGGATGGATTGATTGTTGAGAAAAAGATGAGGGAGGCGGCCAGAGCGAGAAGCTCGTGAAAGGAATACGCAACTCTGTGATGGAGATAATAAAGAAGAGAGAAGAAAAGGTGAAGACTGGAGAAGCCGAAGGTCTTGGGAATGATTTTCTTGGAGTTCTTTTGAACTCATACCAGGACGCGGACGAGGAGAAGAGGATTTCGATAGAAGATGTGGTTGACGAGTGCAAGACGTTCTACATTACTGGAGAAAAAAGATGAGGGGGGCGCGCGGCCAGAGCAAGAAGAGAGGATGGGATAGGGTTTTAAGATTGAGATGAAGGGTAACAGACGGGTGTGGGTTTTTATGCTTATTATAATAATAATAAATATTAATAATATTTCAAACTGTACAGTTTGTATGGGCGCCAGGATTTTGAAAATCAATTTTCATTTGCAACGGATTATCCGTTGCAAATGGTTTTACTTTGCAACGGATTTTCCGTTGCAAAGTAATATAATATGCAACGGATTATCCGTTGCAACTGGTTTTAAATTGCAACGGATAATCCGTTGCAAATGGTTTTAAATTGCAACGGATTTTCCGTTGCAAAGTAATTTTATTTTGCAACGGATAATCCGTTGCAAATGGTAGTCAATTGCAACGGATTTTCCGTTGCAAAGTAATTTTATTTTGCAACGGATAATCCGTTGCAAATGGTAGTCAATTGCAACGGATTTTCCGTTGCAAAGTAATTTTATTTTGCAACGGATAATCCGTTGCAAATGGTTGTCAATTGCAACGGATTTTCCGTTGCAAAGTAATTTTATTTTGCAACGGATAATCCGTTGCAAATGGTTTTAAATTGCAACGGAATTTCCGTTGCAACCCATGTTTTTTTTTTTTTTTTCCGGAATGTGTTTAGCAACGGAAAATCCGTTGCTAAACAAAAATCCGTTGCAAACAGCCCCCTTTTTTAGTAGTGTTTGCAGAAAGCTTTTTGTGTGTGCAGGGTCTCAGATTTGTACAGAAGCTAGTCTGCAGAGTTCTTCAGGGATGAAAGCATCAAAGTTATCTTAGAAATTCTTTCTCCATTTCATTTTGGAATCTTTCCTCTTAAAAGGATTTTCAGCAAAGTCAAGAGACTCCAAGTTTGTACATTTTCAAGTGACAAAGGTCTTTCTCCGGACGAGCTGTCATAACATAAAGTACCTATAATAACATACCATTCAACCTTTGCCATGCACTTCACTCGCTTTTAAATTGCTTCTAACCAGTGCACGGTAATGGAAAGTTCAGTGAGTTTAATTTTCATTTTTGTTTAAAAGCTTTGAAAGTCATCGACCTATGCTCGAATCGCCTTGAAAGTTCATCACCTTTGATCCCCTCTAGTGTGACCGCACTAAATCTTCCCAACAATTCATTACCATTATTCATATCTCATTTTTTTGTGTGACCTAATCTTCTGTCTAGAGAGAGACCAGATTTGTTGGATGCAGTGGCGAGGTTCAGTTGCCATAACCATAGGCAACAACAAATTTAATGGTAAGAGTCCGAGTTTTGTTAAAAGCATCTTGGTATGCTTCCACAACGATGAATTCTCCAAACATCGAAATGATTTATATTATACTCCAAGAGTATTACGTGCAGAGCTTGTGATGAAAGGGAGAACGGCAGACGACGGCACTATTCTGGGTTCTGCTAAAAGCATAGACCCTTCAAGAAATGATTTTTATCAGGAGATATCCCAGAATAAATGACAAACCTGATAACATTTCCGCCATTGAATTGTCACACAACTCAATGAAAGAATCCCCAAAAATATTGGAACTACGGGAGCACTTGAATCTCTTGATTTTTCTGCGAACCAACTTGCTGGAGAAATCCCTCCTACCATGTCAAACTTGACATTCTTGAGTCACATGAACCTTTCCTAAAACAGCACGACTGTAAAAATCCCTTCAAGCGCTCAATTTCAGAGCCTTGATACCTTCAGCTTTCTCGGCAACAATCTGTGTGGACCCCCACTTGCAGCCCTGACATTGATGTAACAGCTAAAATTCAAGGTGGCGGAGAAGGACAAGGGCACAAGGAAGTGAATAGGTTCTATGTGAGCATGGCATTTGGATTTGTGGTGAGTTTTCTAAATATTAGCAGTTAATCAACTCCATTGTATGCTTCTCATACGTTCAATCCTCATTTCAGTAACAGGATGCTAATTTATTTCATCAAGGCATCATATCAGTGATCTCTCGATCGATGAGAAGCAGGAATAATAAGGAGTATAGGGTGTGTTTGACATTGCTTTTACTTTTGTGATTGAGGTTAAAAAAAAGTAGTTTAAAAAAAAACGCTTTTACTATGATTCAAAATAAACAGTGAAGTATTTGGTTAAAACTGTGGTTGAGTTGGAGGTTGAAAAAAAAAACAGTTTTGGATGTTTGGTTACCAAACTTTTCATATTGCTTTTAAGTTGTGAAATTATATATATATAATTTTTTAAATATTGTAAATTTAATAATTATAATAATATAATGTAATTAATAATTCATGAAAAAACAAATATTATTTTTTATTCTCCCATCAAACTACTTGCAATTTAATCACGAACTAAATCGATACGTGAATGCCTATGCGATCCCTTGCTATTTGATCGAGGAAGAACATATGGTAACAATATCATTACTAACAACATCTGCGATCCAGTTGTAAGGATATAATTTCAATGTCAAATGCAGTTGCAAGTTTTTAACTCATAAGCAATCGAAAAATAACAGGGTTGTGGAGTGCAACGAAGTCACACGTCATTGTTTTTCATCAAAACAGATCTTTATCTACACATTTTTTTTAAAATATTTTTTTAAAAATAATCGGACTGGGCCTGTCCCAAACTAAATAGGCTGGCCAAGCCAAGCTGGGCCAAAAGGGCCCAACTCTCATGGCTTTGGGCTAGGCCGAGAGCAGGCCCAACCCAAGTCCTTACAAGTAGAAGACTAAAACGGTGCGTTGCACGTGTCGTCTTTATATTGTCCCTCTGCCATGTTACTGTTCACGTGAACAGTAACATGGCTGACTGTGACGAGAGGGTGAACGGCCGATACCTACGGGTAGAGGAGGCCGAGGTGGTTCTTCCTATGGTGGTGGCGTTTGAAATGGTGGCCTGTGGTGGCCGGAGGCAGCGTTGGAAGGTTGCGGTACTATTCACCGACCATGACGAGAGCTTCAACGGACGATGCTGATGGGTAGAGGAGGCTGGGGTGGTTCTTCCTGTGGTGGTTTCGTCGTAAATGATGTCCCGTGGTGGCCGGACTCAGCGTTGGAAGGTGCCGGCATCCATGGCTGTTCTGTTTTAAAGAGAGAGAGATAGTTGCATGCAGAGTCGAAGCTTCCTCGTGGTCGTGGCTTGTGAAGCACGCACTGTCATCTTCTTCGTAGGGGTTTTTTTTCAACGGTTACTTTTTTTATTTCAAATGTGTATCGTCATTTCAATAAGCACGAATCGCAGATAAAAAAGCATCAATTTCCAGCTTTCCATGAATCGGCGTTTTGGAGAGAATTTGGTGTGGATCCCACACAATAAATCTGTGTTTACCTGTTATCCAAACAACAAATTGTGGTGCGATCTGGTAATTGTGGATCGCACCACAATGCCAAACAACCACTAAAATAGTAACGCAATGCTATTGAACATGACAAAGTAAATCATAATGTCACATCAAACAAGAAGGTTTAACATAACATTCATATGACGAAGATTAGAAGAAATTAAAAGAATAAACATAAAAAAAAACAAATAAATAAACACCGGCAAAATGTAATTTGTCAAGAAAGGCTGATTGCTGAAAGAAGAGAAACAAGAAGAGTGTCTAAAGAGCTCGGGACTTTATGATGTCGAAGCTCATTTCGCTAGGATCGGTTGCTTGCAACTCCACTTGAATGCCATCTAGTTCCCTCTTGAATCTGTCTTTGGAGCTTGCATAAACCATCTTCATTCTCACCCTTGATGTATCAGGTGACCTACAAAGAAAAAACAATCTAGTTATGGCGTGTCTTGCTAGCGTTTTCAATATCTTGTTCAAAATGATTGCCCAACAAGGACAGCCTATAGCCAGAATCTCATGCATGGTTTGCTCTTGATTATTGGTTCTTGAGCCAGGCGTTAGAGGAAAGAAACTGTTAAGAAATTTGAAGAACTATTAAATTACCATGCAATGAAGAAGATTTTACTTTTCTGGCAATTATCATTGGTAATGAAATCATAGTCGAAGACAGCATAGCGACACTCGTCAGCAGGGAGGGAAGCCGCGAATTCCTCGTAGGTTTCTTCAGGGCTCCCGAGTTTCTCTACCACCACTTGCTGAGACTCAATCTTGAAAATGATGGATCGATAGTTTCTCTTTGCCTTCAGTTCCAAAAACTTCAGCTTACACGCATCATCAACAGCCATTCCAGACGCTGCGTTCGCCTAATTATTCCACATGTGAAGAGAACAGAAAAGAAATACATGAATCACAGAATTTCCTAGAAAAGATATCAACCATCCTGGCCCAATAAATTTTCATTACTTTGTCTTTCTTTTTTTCCCTCCCTATTCCTTCAGATCTTTCTCAATTCTCCGACATAGTTACAGAATTTAAACTAGATGCAGTAACCATACAGCAATGGTTTGAACCTTTTGATTTAGTGGCAAGTTCCAAATATTTAACCATCAAAGATAAAAAATAGTAGTCGGAGAAGTTCTCAAGGCCTAGAACAAACGAAACTGCATGATAGACATGGTGATTGAAATTATAGGGCACGAATCATTTAAGCAGCAAAACTCAATGAGTGAACAGAAACGACCTTGATGCTCCAATAAAAAAAAAAAGAAAAAAAAAAAGAGCCCCAAAGAAGAATTCGATGAGACAGCAATGCTTATTGAATATGCACACTTTTGATCCAACTGCACATCATGCTAGGTTCTGTATTAAGTATGCAAATCAATGTAGAAGATTAATGGCAGGTGCTTTCTTTTTCTTAGCCATCATATCATATCAGAATATATACCATAAAAATGTTGGAGAGAAGGAGCATACCATGTTGCCTTCCAAAGAGAGCAAAAGCCTTGTGAGAACCCTGCTGGAAGAAGAGAAAAGAAAATGGAATGGAAAGATGGGAAAATAGAAGAGGATAGAGATCCTTAATTGGGGGTATAGAATGAGAGGTTAGACAAATACAGGGAAGGAGAGAAATTTAGGGGACAAAATATGGGTTGAGAATTGTCTAACATTTCAAGGCTCGTCATGTCCACAACAATGTTTTCGTGTATCAAAGACAGCAAAAATAGTAAACTCCAACTGTTTAATGTTGCCACGTTGTGCCTACCTTCTCAACCCTTTATCAAGTATCAACCTTGCTGGCTTGTATTATTTTGGGGGGAAAGGGTGCTCTGTCACAAGGGTTGCACATAATTATAGTAATTTAATGAAGGTATTGGTCAATGATCTTCAAGGACTTTTTTTTTTATATAAAAAAACCCGAAAATGGCAAAGCAGGCTAAGATAAAGCTGTGAAAAATCGATTAAAGAACATGTGCAAATTGATCACAAAAACTCAACTAGTCACGTCTGAAAAATAACTCTCATAAAAGAGTAATTAAAAAGATCATTCTCAAAGGAAAGGAAAATCTACAATTCAAGTGACAAGAACAAAAAATTTATCAATTCATCAAGTACAAGCTGTTGAACACCGCAGAAAATGATGCTGATTCAACACAAAAATGATTTGCCTCTTTGTAGGTAACACAGGAACATCAGAAAAAGGAAAAGCGGAAAAGATGTTACACATAAAGCTTTGTCATATTCATCATAAGACTGTTTCTATCCTACAAAGTTCACTACTTTGGGACCTTGTTTCTTCTTTGATTTTACATGACCATCCTTTGAGTCGAGAGGAACACCTTTTGAATCAGTTGGCTTGTCTTTTGGAAAGCTATACATGTTTTCTGTCATAAAATCATCACCAAGCTCATCTCCACTAATAAACTTAGTCACTCGCCCAGTAGGCCTCATGTCCCTCCCAGTGGCTGAAATTCAGAGATAAGTAACGGGTAAGTAAAATATTACGCATTACATGGAAAAATAAAAGGAGAAGGAAAAAACATGTACGGTCTTTAAGGGATATAAAAGTTGATAAAAATCATATAATGAAGTAGCAGCTTGCAACCCAAACACCACATCTTTTACAATTCCCACATCAAGTCTCGCTCACAAGTAGCTCATACTTGATTTTGTGACCCAAATAAACATTATATCAGGATAATTATGACTCTTATCATGTTTTATCAGCCTGGATCGTATTCCTGCAAGACCACAAAAATCACGCTTCAACTGACAGAGCAAAGAACTCTAGATGAAATACTGTCATCAGCCATTTCGATGGATCATCGTGATTTTTGCCAGCTCCAGCAGTCAGTATCAGATCATATAGTCAAAATTGCTAATTTTCTTGATCAAGCACCACCAATTTCCTGTTTTCCTATTCTCTTTCTGTTTTCTAGCAATGTTTTATATAGAGAATGACATCCACAACCTTCAAATTATAGTCTACAGTTCTAACTACACTTGTATTTGAACTATTTCATAAGGAGCTGAGCTGAAGAAGTACACAAACAACATCCAAATACTAAAGAACTTAAACCAACACCAACAATTTGCAATATACATAAGAAAGGGGACAGGCTCACTGCGGGAAAAAAAGAAGTGTCTTTTCCGCGTAGAATTTGAAATAACCACCACCAGATATGTATAAGCAGAAAATTGAAATAATATCAGTTAAAAGGTTGCATGTTTAAGCTTACCTCCTCTGCCAAAGGCTGTGTCACCTCTCTTGCCCTTATCAGGACAATCTCTAGCCAAATGCGTTACACCACCACATATTTTACAGCAACCACCCTGTAAAAAGCAATATATTTCTAATATGTAAAAAATAATGGGTGGGTGGGGGTGCCTATATGGCTTGAAATGGAAGTCAATTGAGCATCTATCTAGATACCAAGTACATCGCCCCATCATCAAAGAAAAGAAGATAGAGTGCACTATGACAATGTCAACCAAGAAAATACTTTCCAGTTTCACATACCTTTGGGTATATACCACGAGTATTTTTAGGACAGTCCTTGCTCAAATGTCCACGTTCATTACAGATAAAGCAATTGGCAAACTTTGTCCCTCCTGCATTATTAAAAGAGAGATTACTTTTCATAATAACAATAAGCATTGTCAAGGTAACAAGAAGGTCCAGTTCTCTTAACAAAACCAGAGGTTACAGAGCTCACTACTGAATTCACTCCCACTTAATATCTTCTACAAGGAAAGTTGAAAAGAGAGTTAAATTCCTTTTAATGAGTCATGCTTTATGTTTAATAGGATTGCAATTTGCATCTTTTTTACACCATGTATATAATGCCATACATACGGACATTATCTCGAAGTCCTTATGTAGTCAATATCACCTCTCCTCAAGAATACTCCTGGCGACCAATTCCCAAGTCCTACCACTGGTAACTGAAAAGGTTTTTACATAAATAATCTATAACGTAGCTAATTCCAAAATCCTTATTCATTCATTGTCGTTTATCAAGAAAAAAAAACCTTTGTAGGAACTAAAGAAACTGATCACACAACATTTTATACCAAGAGATTTTTTATTTCCTTTGAAATTAATTGCGTAAAAAATCATATGAAAAGTCACCCTAGCTAGAGCTATCTAAACTCAATTGAAAGATGAATTACCATCTTCTCGAGGCTGAGGACATTGAGAAAGAGAGTGCCAAGTTTCCCCACAATTGTAACACAATTTCTGATCCATAATCTCATCATTCTTCTTAGGACAGCGCTTCAGGCTATGCCCTCGGTGCCGACAAAGCAAACATATCTGCAGCCATGACCATTAAATCACAAAAACACCACCATCAATTTCTTCATTCAACTAAGCAATGTCTCACATCCAGCCACAAAATCAATTGAGCAAGAAAACTTCAATTATAAACATAGTCTACACATAATATTCAATTTCATACATACTTTTCTTTAAATTTCATAGCTGCAACACTATCAAGAGCACAAACTCATATCAAACTGAATAAAACCAAACTTTTATCTAACCAATTCAAAACATAGCAGGAAACAAAGGTTCAAACTTTATGAGAATCACCTATCAATCTACGCAAAGCAAAAAATGGTATTCTCTAGAAATTCACCAGGACTCATGTTTTCAGAGAACTATAAACCAAAAACAATAAAAAGAGCAAACCTTATTCTTCTCCCATTCATCTTTTTGAGGGCAAAGTTTGGCAATATGGTCTTGAGCTTTGCAAATAAAACAACTATCACCAGGCTTCATACCAGGAACTCTAAGAGGATGTTTTCTAAACCCTTTTTTATTTTCTTTATTTGGATCTTTTGGGTCAGGTTTTTTTCTCTTGAACAAGCTCTTTTTCTTCTTCTTCTTGTTGGGGTCTTTAGGTGGTGTTGGTTCTGGTTTTGGAAACAACTCTGGATGCTCTTCTTTGTATATCTTTCGTGCTAGTCTCTGTCTTTTGCTCACCATCTTGTCTTCAAAGAATGGAGCTCAAGCAGAACGACAGAGGCTGTTTTCAGAGGAGCTTGAACCAAGAGGAAGCTGTGTTTTCGTGTAGGGTTTTACAGTGTCAATGTATTCTCTCTGTGTTTTTTTCTGGGGACTGGGAGGAGGATGTGCAACAACATATTTCTGTTTATTTCCTGTCTTGCTCTAAGTCCAATTCAGCAATTATATTTGGTAGGCCCAACTCACCACACTGAATCAGAATCTTGCCCAGTCTTATCCCTTACCCAGACAAAACGGCCCGAATTTAAGTTGGCCCAAAGTAACAAGCACATGGAGATGGTTCCCACGCAAGTCCAATGTGGCTCGACAGATATGCTATTTTTATATTTTAAAATAGCATGTAATAACTTTTTTTAATTTTCATTTAAAAATATGTTGAAATAATATTTTTTTTTATTTTAATATTACAATAATAATAATAATAATAATAATAATAAATACTAGTTTAAAATTAAAAAAAAAACTCATAAACTTTTAAAATTACAATTGAACAACCACAATAGTAGACAATATTTAAATTATAATGATTTTTTTTATAAAAAAAAAGATATAATTTCAGTAAAAAGGATCCGCTTAATTAAAAGTAAAACCTAGCATACGCCAGCAGATTGTCAGGTTAATTTATCAAGTCGGGCTGATTTTACAACTACTAGTTTCAATTCTAAAAATATCAAATATTTTTAATGTATTTTCAACAAGTATTTAAATGTTTTTAAAACAAAAAAGAAATGAGCCCTCTCCTTTTGTTGGGCCCAAATGCTAACCATATCGGCCCAGTAACCGTGAGCCTTTCTCTTTCCCTTCATAACTTCTGTTTCCTTTTCTTCTCCACCGCGAGTCAACGCCAGCCACCACAACAAAACACCTGCCGCGCTAGTTTACGATCATCTATTAGAGTTTTTTATCAATTATTTTATTCATTTTTATTTTTGTATTTTATAATTTAGCTATAGATTTTAACATTGGAGTATAAAACTACATTATAGAATATCTCCTTGGGTATTAAAAATACAATAAAATAAAAGTGTTTCTAAATTTTAAACTTTAAAATGGTTAAATTTTTGACCTATTAAGATAAAAACTTCATCATGAAAAAAGATCTATCTCAAACCTTAAGAAAAACTAACAAATAAAAATTTAATATGAAAAACAATCAAACAATAATACAATTTATTTTAGGTAAACAATAATACAATTTATTTTAGATAAAGTGTATTAGAAGTTATATATGTTTTCTTTGTACAATAAATACTTTTACCTAGCTCTCCTAAAGACCGTGGTCGCATCCTTCACGGTTTAAAGAGCCAAGACATTTTGATAACAACCATGGCCATCACTGCTCGGAAGCCATGGCCGGATATTCTTTAGGCAACATGCAAGATTTAGCTGATAGAGGCTGTTAGTGGCATTCGAAAGCTAAAAATTTCCGACAAGAGATCATTGTACATGTCTTCAACGAAAATCTGCAGACTATCTTTTGTCTTTTGCCATCTAATTGTTCATATTCAAATATATTCTTGTCCAAGTCATCCAGTTTAGTTCTCATGTCCACCATGAGAGAAAAACGTCTTCTTATTTGCATCAAATCATAAGCTCAAATTTGTATTTAATTGGAATTATAATCAAAACAATCTTCGATTCATTTCTCATCTGAATGCTGCTCATAGGCCATAACAGGACAACAAATGATCCAGAAAAAAGAAGAGAAAATAACAAGAAAACTATAGCTAACCCGACGGACTCACTATTTTTCTTTTTTAAAAAACAATGGCGTCATGTGTTTTCTCACTGTATTTGTAGAATTAATTAGCAGTAGGCTTAACTCTGTGTTATTGTTCAGGGCTTGAATATGATGAGAAGAATATCAGGGGGGGAATTCTCGTGAATATATCAATTTAGGTGTGAGGAACTTAATTTCGATAAACGTAACTAAGTTGATATATTTCAGGATAATTTTACAGCTTAAAAAAGTCTATCAATGTAATGCTCTCTGTTACCTGGCTTTCCTGGAGAGGCAAAAGAAGGCGAAAGCAGAAACTAACTAACTTGTTCGACCAAGGCCATAAAATATATTAAAGTCGGGCTGTACTTATAAAACAATCGAAAATAAAAGGTTGCCGATCGATGACTCACAACTGAATCCCGGCTTTGCTCATATGTAGGCAAGAACATGACTAGTAGGATGAACCAAAAACATTAAAGTAGTAATTCAAGCGTTACACACCATATCTACCTATAAAACATTTGGGTAGCACCTTATTGATTCAAATGACAAACACGTACAGAACGGACTATTATGCTAACGGTGGACTTCTGAAGGCCGGCCTGCTGCTGAAATCTTGGTCGGTGCCACTCCCTTATTGCCGCTTGCATGCTAATATCTGTTTGTTTCCTTTGCTCTCCCCGATCGCAAAAGGGTTAATTAATAAGGTGGCATTGCTGGGGCTGCGGTGTATGTTATTTCAACTGGGGCTGGGGCATATGTGTATTTCACTGCGTTCACTGGTCCTGGTGCAACAAAACCAGAACTTTTGATATCAGCCATCAATCCTCTTCTGACATTTCCCTCTTGCGCCTCACATAATACGGGGAGGAACACACCTGCGGAGACAGGGAATTGAAGAGCATTAACTGTAAGTGGCATGAATCTAAATTACTTGAGCTCCATTAATGTCAGTTATTACTGACTAGCTATATATGGTTAATTTATTGATCAATTACGTACCTTCAGCAGCCGCAAGGTTGAAGTAAAGATCGACAACGTTAGGGCAGCTGTCGTAGCACTGAGGAGAGCAAAGTTGTTGTGCGAAGCGAGACTCAAGGAGAGAGTCTGATGAGATTCCAAGTGATTTTCTGTCAAGTCCACACGCTTTGATGCACTGGTCTGATTCAATCCAGTTCCTCAATCTATCAGCCTCAATTTCAGATGTGCGGCAAGTGTATGCTTCTTCTCCGGTCCTTTTTAAACGTTTTTCGAGCACGCAGCGCTGGCCGGACGATGAGATTGCGTAGGCACATGTGTCTTGGTCAAGATGTTCACATGTTATCTCTCCTGAAACAAGAACACCATTAGGATCATGAAGTTGTTGCCAAAGAAAACTCAAGAAGGGCTGCTGGCTGGCTAGCTAGGTTCTCGCATTGGCAAGGAAATAAAGAAACCGAGAGAAGAGTCTCTGCTTACCTAGAGTACCTTGCACGCAGATGGAAAGGGCGAGAGCCAGAACTACTGACAGGATATTGAAGCTAGAAGTCATGATGATTATGCACGTACGGTTGTGATTGAATTAACAGATTCGTTGAGCTCCAAAAAAGGTGGTCACAGCTTTTGTACTTGTCCTAGGAGGAGCTTGTTGTGAGGAATGAAGGGCAGGGTGTCGGGGAATTTATACGCGTTTAAGGGCACTGTAGAATATTGGGAAACAGTGATGGAAATGTTACTGTGACTGCTCTGTAGAATATTGATTACCGGAGTTGACCCCACAGAAGTGGGTCATCTTGCCCCACATGAAGGTCACTAATTTCGGAAAGAGCTGTATTTACCGGTCAAAGACGTCCGAAATCAATGGCGGGTGTGCGACTTTACCATGCTCTGGAAATACTGAAGGTCTTCGTCATATGGCTCTTCCACATGAAGCTGTCAGTTTGATAATATAAGGTTAATAGTACATTGGAAAGGAGAGTTGCCATTAATTGCGATCGATGCTACTATATATGAATTGATTATATTAATTATTATTATTTCAAAGTACTCCTATATTACCCCATTACTTGTCCAAATGTTTCCTTATAGTTGATACAGAAATCATCCGGACAATCTCCATGGCTAAATACTAATGCAATTGTCCCAAATGCTCTTGTACAGAACATAAAATTGAATGAGATTAAATCGAAATTAGATTTTTATTCAATGAATTATCTAAATAAATTGACAAGTGAAAGAATAGGGAATAAATAAATAAAAAAGGTTTAGTGGCTAACTTGAAAAAAACAGGTTGCTAGCGCCTACACCAAGAAAAAATGAAATTGTTGAATGATAAAATTGGAAAAAAAAATCAATTTAAAAAATGACACTAAAAAATAACATTTCAATACAAATTTATGAAAATCTCATTGACAGTTTCACAAAACTATGATTGTCCTAAAATTCTAATTTGAGATATATATATATATATATATATTAAAAGTAAACAAAAGAAAAAAAACATTATTTGACCGGCTGAATCAATTTTTATAATTATTATTTGAGCTGAATAGTTGAGTATATTTTATTTAATTATGATGATATAAATTTTAACCATTAAATTTTTAAAAATTGCTTTTGCACATGGAGCCGGAGACTTTTGAAATGGGGTTTTAACCTCCGTATAAAATTCACGATATTTTTCAAAGAAAAAGTGAGATGACTTTTGAGGGCTAACATGGGAGCCCACCCACACCCTATTAACCCATTACTTGTATATATATATATATAATTTATTTGTAATTTTTTCATTCAGAATCAATTAAGATAATATTTTTTTAACTCAAATTAAATAATTTTTAAAAAATAAGCTTTTGTTTTTTAAAGCGAAGGGAAAAAAGAGGAAAGATTTAGGAAGAAAACGTTTCTTGAGAAAAAAAGAAAAGGTCGGCCTCCTTTTCTGCTCCGTGACTCACGGAGCAAAATGGGAAACGATGGCCGTGGCAGGAGTTAGTTGGTGGTCGAGTTCCGACCAAACATCTGAACTTTAAACTCTCAAGTTAGGCAATGATTATGGAGAAAATCCTGCTTTTTATTCAATTTAACAGTCCTGTAATCTTGGGCCTAACTTTTTTGAAAAGTAAGATCGACGTGGTTAAATTCCAACTCGTTGATATACCTTTCGAGCCAAGTGAGTGCAGCAAGTCGATTATATGAAGTTTAATAGTCGTATGCCGGCTAGGATTTTCAAACCACAATTTTCGGTTAATTTTCAAACCCATTTTGATGTTATTGAATTTTCAAACCCATTTCGCGAATTGACCTTTGAGCCAAGCAATTGACCTGGATTTGGATTTAATTTATCCATGTGCTTCTGATGTTATTGAATTTCTCTTGTTAATTTTCCTTTTTTTATATCATAATTAAAAGGGTATTATTGAAATCATTTCTTACACTAGTAATCGAGACCAAGTTAGCTCTACAGTTTTTCTCGTCCACGGTTACCCATGTCGAGTGACATGTAAAATTAAAATCATTATGAAAGGAAACAAGCATCGTTGCTGCCCCATATATATCACTCAGAAAATTAAATTTGTAAAACAAACGAAACCAGATGGCGAATCAGAAGATCAAATATTTTTGTAACCAAAATCTCCTCTTTCACCATGTTAAAAGGTATTTGTCTTCAATTTAAGAGCACGTGAGCCCAGAAGAATCCTTTTCGACGGCAATAAATAAATAGAAAACAAGGTTTGAGGATCTGGTCTTGTTGGAACTTGGAAACAGGTTAGAGCTTTCATACACATGCAGCTCATATTGATCCTGGGCTACTGCTGTAAAACGGGAAATGCACTTGTTTTTCTTCCCTTCTGACTAACATTTTCATTTTTCTGTTCAACCTTTATATCTGAAAATATTTTTTAGAAAGCTTTACATATAGAAGAGATGAAAAAAAAAAAAAAGTAAATGTCTTCTTAGACTGTAATAATCAAAATTATTTTATAAATATCATTATTTTATGTTCATGTTTTTACTTGTATAACCAAACACGTTGATGTGTATATCTTGAAATATGTTTAGCTTGGGAAATCTCGCATGTAGAACATGTCTCATTAACAATACAAATGCCATCCTATTTTCTTTCTTTCCTTTTCTTATAAGCATTCCATGTCTTGCATACAATCTCTCTTATAACAAAATTAAAATTAGTCCAACAATTTTTGGTTGTAGTAATATATATCATTTGTTATCAAATCAAAGAAACTACAGTGAAGGAATCATGCCGATCATTTTAATAGTTTTCGTATTCTTCACATCTATCATCACGCAAGCAAGGTAACACGAATATTGTTTTCATGATTCTATAAATAATAATCGTTCCTAATTTAATCTATAAAAATTGCAACACATAAGATGCTGTCAAGCCAGCCTGCAGAAATCAATCATATGTTTGTTTACTAAACGTAAATGTTTTCCATTCTACTCTTTCAAGTGAGTTCACTTAATAAGATTCAGGTGCATCATGGTTTTTTATTTTATCAAAAAAATGATTTAAAGCTTGGATCCACTTAGAGGGATCAAGTCATGTAGCATTTTAAGTTGCCATTTGGGATCTTGGGCCAGCTTTCGCTGTTCAAAATCTGAAGCTGATTAAAGGATTTCAAAATAGGCGAGGCCTAGTTGTGAGGGGATCCTGAACATAAGAATATCACAGGAATTGCAAGTAGTTTAAGTACTAGAATTTTTTAACAGGAGTCCAAAATCACAGGATGAGTCATATTTCTGAGGGGGGAAAACACAAACTTAACATGGAGCACTTGAATTTCATCTATTTCCCTTGAGGAATAAAGCAATACTGCAGGTAGGTTCAGTATTGATAGCTAGCTGATCATGAGGACCATTCTGCTGTTTGAGTTTTTTTTCAGATTAGAACAAGATGGGAAGCAAATCGATCCTTTCATTTACAAGTATCTATAGCATTGATCGTCGGCATAGCAATATATTCTATATAGGAACTGTGCAAATGCTGTCGATCGATAAGCACGTAATATTATGAAGAAATTAACTATCTTCATCATCAATAGTTAAGGCACAGACTTTATACTATGTAAATATTCTGTAATTTTTTTTTGAAACAAGGACAGTTTAATTCCTTGGCCCGGCTTGTCATATGGTAAATTCTATCTATCTATCTATCTATCTATCTATCTATCTATCTATATATATATATATATATATATATATATATAATGACTTATTGATCCTTCAGAGTCATTCGAGGAGCACTGCGTTAGGTAGTTGCCACTGTCAATGCTATCTCGTACGAGTATCAATAAAGACAGAAGCAGCAACAAATCAATTGCACTATCTTAGGCCCGTAGGAAATGAGAATCCGACATGGTAGCTAGGCAGTTGTCTGTCTACGAGGACATTCATGTTGGTTCTTGTCTCATGGGGTGGAAGAAAATCCCTACACAAGATTTTCCTTGCAGCAGATGAGTACAAAATGTTTGAACCATAACCAAAGCTGAAATTCGATCAAGTTTAATATATTTTTAGTAACCTGGAGCTGAAGTAATGCTGAGCCCTGAGCTACGAGAATTTTAATGAAATGTATAATCCAGTTAAGGAAAGAGGAAAATCAAATGTTAACCCTCTCTTAATCACTGTGTTATTCTACTAATTTTATTAATTTATCTAATATCTATCCTCGATAGCTAGCTGGAAGTGGTTTACACCATGGTTAAGCAAAAAGGATCACAGATCATAACATCATCTTTTATCTCATCAAGGGATGCAACCTCACCTAAATAATTAACAGGTGATATCATGAGACTTGAATTGCAGAAGGCAGAAATCATAGACACACATTTAACAGTCAACAAATTAACAAGACGTGGGGAGGGGGAGGGGGGGGTCGCTGTTGATATTTGTGCTCAATCTATACTTGTTTCAAAGGGTCAATCTATTAATTACTGCCTTCTAAGAGATGATCACTGTGGACCAGTTAGCTGAGTTTTGCTACTATATTGATAAAGACTCAGCACTGAATTCAAACATTAAAAAAAGAAATGATAATAATGAAAACCACTAAACTTTCAAAACATATATAGAAGGGAAAACATGTCCATATTAAGCTTGCGTTGGCTTACCTTGATCAAGGGTTTGTGGAAATCTATATAGAGCTATATGCTGGAAAATTCCCAAGGGATGGCATGATCCAATGAATCGATCACTAAACATAAACATGATTTTAGACAGCAGAAGCCATTAGATCAATGCGATCCCTTTGGAACACTCCAACTGCACTAAGGATGTTGGAAGAGCTCTCAGAACTTCGTTGTAGATAAGAGAGCTCTTGTTGCAGCACACGGGAATACAGAACCGAGGGTAGGGTTAGTTCTTGTTTTATACAAGAGAGGAGAAATATTGGACTTTTCTGGTAGCTCACACAATTGGTGCAGCGCGCGGGAGATTAACTAGGCCTCGTGAAATATGAATTACCGCATGGTACAGTAGACCAAGATTAATTATTTTTTGTCATATTCTTTGGCCATTTTATCATCTCCTCTAGCTAGCTAATAATTGAGATCATTAATTGAATACAAACCTGTTCAACTTAATCAAGATGATCAAAAGGGTATCCAGGTAATTATAAAGAGGGTAGACAAGAGACAGCGAGAATCTTACATGGCAAGTAAGAGTTGCAATCGAACAGCTAGTGCTGTTAGGAAGAAACTAAACACTTAGTCCATTCAAGAAAATGACACGATCCCTTTTTTCTTTTTAAATCCCAATCTTTATCTATATATGTCTCGTCCATAATTAAATGCAAATACGGAAAATATCCATGGCCACACGAGTGCTGGATTATTGCTTCCAATTAATCGATCTGTGGCTGCTTGACTGTAATGATAGATACTTGGGGGCATATTTGTAGGGTAACGTGGCAGATGCTTCTCTTCTCTCCACAAAGTTTATTAGCAAATCAGATTACAGTATATTGATTAATTAAATATTTCTAGTTTTTTTTTTTATTAAAACAAAACACGGACCGCATAAGAAAATAGAGCTATAAAGTCTTACCTACACAAACAATCAATTATTTATTAGTTGAAGGAGTCCATTAATTAATCAAACCAGGACTGATCTGGATCGTTGGAATGTATATTCTTGGAAGAAATTTCTTCCACTGAGCTGAGCAGAAGTTTAAGTGAGCAGTACTTCCAGAAGATATACATAATTCACTGTCAAAGGAGGAGATCGTTTGATGTTACATGGTATTATCTAGTGAAGAAAATGGCCTTCATATAATATCTGCTGTGGTCATATCCAACTTTTGAGCACATTAAAATCCCACAATCATAGTGGGAGGTCGAATATAATGTTGGAACCATTGTAGAATATCACCTATGATTTTGATGAGAGATACTTTAGACCCTTGATTCCATCATAGGAACCACATACATAGATCGAGTCAGGATTAAATTGATCAGGGCCTTGACCGTCCAAGACGTTCTGGCAAATATGACTCAGGTGGTTCGATCGAGAGAACGTAGAGCTGGTTAATATTTTAGCACATAAATTAATATACTTAAATAAAATCCAACAGACTTGAAGTAGAATCTTAGTGTTAAATTATAGTAAATTCTTTTTATAAATGCTAGAAACTAAAGGAGAGAGAGTTCTGCACGTATATACAATCATATAGATCAATTATGATCATGCCATTGTCATCTCCATGTAGATACGAGCCATTTTCTGTCATGTGAGGTGCTGGGTTAAGGTGAAGAAACTATCCAAGAGCTTGTTTGAAGGCACATCATCTTCACACCGGCCCCACGTGCCACGTACCATGATCTCGTCGTGATGCACTTACAACGATATGTCCCCTCGATTTGCTCCTCGTGGGGTCTTATGTTCTCTTCTTTTTTAGCCCCGTATCACTTTCTTCCTCAATTTCTCTACGTTCCCCAATTTGATTACCTCTCTTTCACGTTTTTGATGCCTCCGTTTCTGTTAAAAAGATGGGGGGAAATCTTACTTGTGAGAAAAGAGAATCTCCTGCATGACTCGATCTTTGGTGATCAAGGAGCGATCTCTTATGTATTTACAAACCATGGGTGGGGCATTGATTTACAAACCTAGCTAGCTCACAATCAGCTAGCTAGGTTTGCCACGACTCATCTTCCACTTTTAAGACTTGCCATGCCAAGAAACGTACCCCTAACTTGTAAGACCAGCCTGATTTGAATCCCGAGTTGAACCAGACATGCGTTTGTTTGGGAGAGCTGTTGCGGTAGTTTTTCAAAGTGCTTTTCGTGTCGAAATACATCAAAATTATTATTTTTTATTTTTTAAAAATTATTTTTGACATCAGCACATCAAAATGATTTAAAAATATCAAAACATATTTATTTAAAATGAAAAAAAAAATTATTTTTAAAAAAAAAACTATGTTTAAAACGCGTCCCGAACGGGCACTACAACCCTCTACACCACACCCTTCAATTGGTACGGAGTGTATTGCATGCAAGTACGAGTAGCTTTCACCGGCTCCATTCAGTTAAACTCCATTATCAAATAATTATTTAATTTTTAGAGTTGGGCTACGATGATGAAAAAGGAATCCCTTCTCCCTCGCAAGTTGGCCACAATATTCATTTTCAACCAATAAATGCAGCTTTAAACTGACATCCATATATTCACACAGGCTCCCGTGAAATTTCACCCTAAATTTTTATCCAATATTGTGCGAGAAAAATATATTTGCAAGCAACTTCACTTGCAATTATCTGGGGATCGATTCATCGCCTTATGCATGTATCATATCGATGATGTTTCCTTTGAAATGAAGCTTGTCTTTTGGGTCTACTTAGCTCTTCTAAGACACCAACATGCATTCACCTGCAATTGCGTTGTTGAAACTTAACAAGCAAAGCTTGTCTTGTTATGTGTTTGTGTTTGTGTATGTTAGCACGCTTACACGTCGGACATTTGATGCCCTCAATGCAATCCTTCACTGATTTTATTAATTAGTTTTTTCAGGAATAAGAATAGGGTCATACAAATCTATTTTATGGCGTTTTGTGATCGTATATACCATGTCTATTTTTTAAAATATAATTATAGATGGTGAAGCGTGAAAGAAATTCACTCAGAAATTAGGTTTTTCACAGGCTCTAATCTTGCCCAAAACATTTAAGTTTGATTTAGGCTTTGTTTTTGGTCTTGGTTAATGGCTTCATTGTTTATGAAAAACAAATCTCTTCGGGTGGCGCTTGCGGCGTACTCCAGCAGTTGAAAATGAGCTCCCAGCATCTCACACAATGCGCCTCCATCTGATCTTTCTCTTGGTGTGGCGCATTTTGACACCGGGTGTCCGTAGCCGTGACCGTGGCCAGTTAAACGTTTGTTTTCTGTTTTATCTCTCATCACGCTAAAGTATAGGAGAGGCCCCTGGGATAATGTTTTTTTCACTCCCGTCCCGTATACTTTTAATTTTGTGTATGATCCTGATTTCTGTTATATAAGTTTTAATTTAGTTAATTGGGTCTTTCGATTGAAATTAATTATATATTTAGGTTTTACTTCGGTTCTCCTTCTTTTAATTTCCGGATTGGGTTTAAATACCTTAATATATTCGGTATAGAAGTTGTGATTTTTTCAATTTTATCCTTTGATTAAAATTGATAATATATTTAATTTTTATTTCGGTCCTTATACTTTTAATTTTTGATTTTAATCCCTGTATTTTTTTTATTTATGGAATAGTCTCTATTTTCGTCATGTATATATAAGTGTGCCTTTATTTTGTGTCTATAATCATTTGAAAATTAACATTTCTGTTTTTTCTCCCTTTGCTCTTGAATTTTTTTCACCTCATAATTTTTTTTGTATGATAATTTTATAAATTAACTCAATCAAATTTTTATTTGATTTTTCTAGGTTTAGAAATATAATACTTGTATTTGTTATATTCTAATTTGAATTTCTAAAATACATTTTAATTAAATCATATCAGTTTAGTATCTAAGTATTTGTTTTTTTAATTTATATGATCCATGAAGCTTTTATTATGTTAACCCAAATATAGACTATAATGTTAATTGAATAAAATATTAATAAACTAAACTTGTATCATATATAAAAAGCAAATAAAATGTTCATATTTCTCGTGCTTTCTCCTTATCATATACTTATTAAAATACAATTCAAGCGGGTTTTTTGCTTCTTCTTCTTTTTTAAAAAAGCATTTCAAAATGACTTTAATTTTTTTTTCATATTATGATTTATTTACCGTTATAATAAATCTTCTTTATACATATGATTTTAGAGTAAATATTCAAATTATGCATGTTTAATTTTTCAACAATTTTATTTAAAAAATCAATAAAAAAGGCCCAGGCGGTATGAGTTATGGCCCAATTACACGTACCCAAAAATCCTACTCAACCCTCCTCCTCCGTCTCCCACTCTCTCCACAGCCAGAAGCCGAAGAAGCAAGCCTTGACGACAGCAATGGTGTCTCAATACGGCATAAAGTACGCCGTTCACATCATCACCAATCACTTCGGTCCACTAGTTGCCGTAAGCATAAATTCTCTAACTCATACTCTCTGTCTTGCAATCTCTCTGAGTCGATATCTAATATTAAATCGCGTTTTTTTTTTGCAAACTAAAACAGAAAGTATGCGACTGCCTACTCAAGAAAGGACCGTTGCCGCTCCGTGAAATAGTCCGTTACACTGAGCTATCTGAGACTCTCGTCAGAAACTGCTTGCTCGTCTTGATCCAGCATAACTGCCTCCAGCCTTTCCTCCTTGAAGAAGAAGGTAATTGACTACCAAACGGAGCCTTTTCTGTTAACATCGATTTGTGATGTTTGTTTTATTATTTTTTGAGTTTCCTTAAATAATTAGGTGGATTTGGAGAAGTAAATAAAGTGAGTTCGCTGTACATGGTGCTATTCGATAATGTATTGCATCGCGTTAGGTTTTCCAAGTTTATGGCTATTGTTTCGCAGGAATTCAATAAGCTGGTTAGTTTTTTTTTCTTTTTTTTTATTTGTAATTTTTTTTGGAGGTTAGGTTAAATTATGGATTTGTTTAGTGTGTAGATTTGATTGAGACATTGCTTCAACACGGGAGGCTTTCGTCAGAACAAATTTTTGATGGATTTAGGGACAGTACAGAAGGCAAGTCTCGAATAACTTAGCTAACTGCAGTTCTTAATTGTATTTAGAGTTGAGTTTTGGCTCTAGTGTTCTTAACACTTAGTTTTTGCTTAAAACTTTAGGTAGTAGTAGTGGAGGTATGGAAGCCTTGCAAGAAAATATTCATAAGCTTGTGATGGCGCGATATGTTGAAAGGTGTCCTATCTCGGAACCATTTCTTGCATTACCAAGTGAAGAAGAAGCTGCTCCTGCGAGGAGGCGAGGTGCTAAATCTGCTAAGGTTGTAGCTTTTATTTTTAGTGTGAAATTTATAGGCTGCTTCTTATTTGTTACATAGAATTGACAATTGCAGCTGGCTATTTATGTATGTCTCTGAACATGGCCAGCAAAGAGACCGTCCTATGAGGGGTGGAGTGGAAAGCCTTACACACTTTGACGTCGGAAAGTCAAAACAGATGAAAAACTAATAGAGGAAAATTCCAGATTTTCTTTGACATGAGCTGAATAATTAGTTATGCCATTGTTGTATTTATTTCTTCACGAGAAATAATGAGAAGGACAACAACTATGCAATTATTGATTTATCAATTAGTCACCTTTTAGGTTTCAATGAATGCCATGTTTGGATAATGAATGACCAGAGAACTTGATGTTTCATTATTCTGACTTATCCTTCTTGAATGGACTTGTGCAATGCAAAATTTGAATTCCCCTTTCTAAAGTTGATTCTCATACATTAACAAATTTCCTTGATACTTACAGGTATTTTTAGAGCCAGAAACCCTAGAACAACGTGTTCTTGCAGCAGCAGTGCCTCCAGAAGGAATGAGATTTTCATTTGAATTAAATCCTGAGATAGGTGCTGACAGAGAGAAAGCTGAGAATAGCAGTACTGGAGATAAGGTTGGTATATGAATTGTTATATTGAATTATGGGGTTTATTAATGTGCTAATTTTTATTGTTATGTTTATAGCGCAAGCTTGATGCTTTGGAGTCTGGTACTGATGGTGGCTTTGTGGATAAGCAAGTAGTTCTTTGGCGTGTCAATTGTGAGGAGTTTACTCGCCGGCTTAGGCATAAGGTTTGCTTTGACTTACAATCTTCATCTTAATTGTGACAATACATGTATACAAATATGTCTGTTGAATTAACATTGAAATATAATTTCTAAATTGTCTTCATACTTACTCCATACTTGTGTATTCTGATCAAGAGAAAACTTATGGTCCCATTGTGTAAAATTGCAAAACAAGCTCAGATCACTTTCATACTGAATCAACTGTCCCACAACATTCCCTGGGGGAGGGTGGTGTGATGAGATATAAACACAAGATGTTCAAATGGTTGGAAAAAATCTGTCACATCATGTATGCATGGCTATTTTCCATTTCTTTTCTGAGGGCCGGGTTGACAGTGAGGTGCCACATGTTCACTATTTGAAATTTAGGATGTTCCTTGCACAAAAAGAGAAAATCCAAGATGCTAAAGTAAAAACTGTGAAAATGCTGTTTGTTTTACTTTATCCTGTATGATGTCTTTTTCATTCCATTTCTGTATCGACTTTTATGACACTGTGATGGGCTTCCATTTGATACCAATTACAATCATGTGTTAAGATGGTTTCATGCAAATGAAAGCTATTCACCTTGTTCCTTTTCTTATATGCTCCCTGCATATTTTGGTTCAAATGATGCTACTGCTCTATTTTTGTTCTAGATTTGTATTGAGATTGTGAGAACACGGCTGGATGATGAAGCTGCCACTGTCTTCACTGCAATGCTCAATGCATCAAGGAGTGAGGAAAAGAAAATAAAAACAGCAAGTTCAGGTGATGAGATTCTAAGATGATTGCGTAAATTGCTTTAACTCATTGTACATCAGATATTCTTCAGTATGTATGCCGCCCCCCCCCCCCCCCACCAAAAAAAAAAGAAAAAAAAAGAAAAAGAAAAGATATAACACATCATCCGTGGAGGAATTGATGATTTCCATCTCACCCCCTTCTCCTTCTTTCTACATTTATGTGTGTGTGTGTGTTGATGAATGGGAAATTATAAACTGATGGTTTGGCTTTCTAAGTGTGTTGAGTGGTAGAGAAGAAACATTATTTGTGTTGCCTAAATAATATGGACATAGCTCAGTGTTTTTCCATGTAGCACAGGCATCTTGACAGAACCCGCCAAAATAAAATATTAGATCCTTGTAGCTTAAATTTATGTCCCAGAAAGAAAAAAAAATAAGAATATGAAAAAGTTCGGGAAAAAATTCCTCCAACTTTTGGGGTTACTTTCTGACTGGATTTCAATGGGATATATGAGTGAAGGCACTCATACCATGAATGAAATTAAAAATGTATTTTTTTCATCTTTATCCTACATCATATGCTTCTCATGCACTTTGCTTTCTTTATTGTAATTAAAAACATTTCAACTAATGAAAATAGACACAATGCAGTGAAATGGATTGTCAGGAAAAAAGACAGGAAATTTATCTCTTTCCTCTAACCATTTTTCAAACAACTCTCTTATCCATTTGCTTTTATGATGTATTGTGTCTTGCAGTTCCTTTATCAGAAAATTCCATTTATGCAGAGGTGATTAAGAGTGAAAAGGGCCGTAATATGACCTTAGATTATGTTATATCTGTCCTTGTCGGGTTGAGTTCTTCTCCACCATTTGTAAGGGTGGTTGACAACTCATACAGTATAGGTATAATTTCTCTCCTTTTCAACTCCATTTCATTTCTTTTTGAAACATAAAACCAGTTTCTTTTTGGATGGATTTCTATCCTTCATTTTGGTTTCTAATGACTTATTTGTACTTGTGCAGATTACAAACATATAATCGAAGTAGCTCAAACTGACGAGGTCTGTTCACTTGTGATCCTTTCAAATTATTAGAATCAAATGCTTCCTTTGTTGAAGCAGGTGTCTAATTACATTTTATACTCTGCAGGTGGAGTCAATTGTTTATAAAAAATATGGCAAGGATGCTTATAGAATGTTCAGGCTACTGTCAAAGACTGGTCGCTTTCTAGAGACTGATAAGGTGATAAGTTTGAATTGATGGATATGTTCTCAGTTCCATTGCAATAGTTCATATGATGGAAACCATGTCTTTCTTTCTTGGTTTACAGTGTGGTTGAATAATCTTGAAATTGAGAATTATCTACATGTTATTTCTTTCCTGTAAATCTATTAATTAGGTCATGTATTGTGGAGAAGCAGGTCTCTCTATAAATTTGAGGAGATGGTTTATCTAGCTCTACAGCAGGTTTAGCGAGTGTTCTTCCTACATTGCTCAATGCTTAGGTTTCAGTCACACCCCACACTCTTGTTGGGGTTGGGTTGGACAGCCTTAGCACTGTAGGACTTGCAAACATAGGGGTCTGGAAAGCCATTCTGCAGCAATTGGCCTCTGGAGCTACACAAAACCCATCTCGTTTGTATTCTGCTGTCAGCATGGCCAAACACTCTCTTCATCTTCAATTTCAACTATAGAGTGTTGAGGCCCATATGTCTCCGCTTAGCATTAGTGTTTTTAGGATATGTACAAAGGTTAATGAAGGTTAATAGGCTATATTCTTTTGCTTCTTCCACTTTTAGAGATCGCATTTAAATTAAGTATCAGCATTCTTTTATCAGAAAACTTCGACTAAACGAACCATATTTATTGTCCTTATATTTGTATATAACCATATATTTGAAATGAGGTTAAATGTCTCTGTAGGCTGAAGTTTGCAATACTATAGTCCAAAAATCTCGGAACAGAAATACTTTGAGCTCCATCTTTTTTCTTGCTTCAGACAATTTAATGTCTCTATAGGTTGAAGTTTGCAAGACTCTAGTCCAAAAACCACTGCTTTAATCTACAAAACAACAGTATTTTCCCCTCTTTTTTTCCAGTATGAATTTGTTTGGATGATGTGTTCTGTTTATCTTGTTGTCATTTTTCTAGATTTCAGATTCAATATTCGTTGAAAAGAAGGAAACAGCCAATATTCTTTCTAAGATGTGGCAGGGCGACTACTTGCAGATGGAGGTAAATGAATTTACATGCTTCTCCTTTTGCTTAGCAAATGAAGATATCATATCTTGTTGGAGCTGAAATTTTATTTTGCCCGTTAAAGAATGAGTGTTTGAATTACAAAAAAACTGTGAAGTATCATAAAATTACGATGACACCCAAAAGCTTGAAGATATTACAAAACCACCCCCAAGTTGAAGCGAATATTACAAAATCTCCCTTTTGTATCCAAAACTACTGTAAATATTCCCCTTAACATTAAAGGTGTTTTGGGAACTTTTTTAAAAATTGGGTGGTCAATGTAATATCATGATATCTTTGGGGGGGTATTGTAATTTATGCTAAAAAAGGGGTTTAAGAGATTTGGACTTTGAGCTTGTAACAAGTTTATGATGATCATTAAGGTATTCATAATGCTCAATCTTTTATGCAGAAATTAGTTGCCGGACCAACACAATTCTTGTTGTGGAAAGTGAATATGATAAACCTAAGGGAACGTGTATTGGATGATATGTTCCATGCTAGCTTAAACTTGAGTCTTCGAGTGGCATACGAGCTAGAACAACAAAAGGAGGTTTGACAGCTACTTTTATTTGGCCCTTTTTCCTCGTGAATTTCTTGCTTCACTTTTCAATGAAATCTTCAACCTTTTTTTTCTCATTTTCTTTTACTTAGCATAGTTCCATGCTTAACGTATTAATCACGGCGAATTCTTTCAGATTTTACATCTCGGAGTTGATGGGCCAATGAAGGAGAAGTATGAGAAACTTAAAAAAGTTAGATTTCTCCTGGAATCCTCAAGGATGAAGCTTGACGATGCTATAATGATTTTCCATGATTTCTAAATGCATCCTACGAGTGTAAAAATATGTTTTCATATCATAAGATAAATTATTTTGTTTTCTCTCTTCTTGAGTGTCAAGATCGTTGAATTCCATCTCTTTTGCCCCCACAATTTTGGCTTTACTAATTGCAGATAACGAAAAGAGTTGTTGAATGTACTAGGGTAAATTGAAATAGTTGCCTTGGAAATTTACCATATTTAATCGTCATGCCTTTCCAAGATGTTTGAAACCTGTGATTTTTCTCCCATCATCAATAAGATGATCCTCTGTAGTGTTCACTTCTCATTGATAAGATTGCAGCAATGATCAATGCATCAAAAGCAATGTTGGCCACGGTGATTCGCAGAAGCAGAACAAAATATCGATGTGCAATCACATTATTACTCCATGTTTGATATTTTTATTTTAAAAAAAATACTGTTGAAAGATTTGAGAATTTGGGAGGGCAATTAATGGTTTAATTTTAAAATGTTATTTTTATTGCATGTTTTTGCATTACATGTAATTTGTCTGTGTTTGCTTGTTTTAGTCTTTTTTTTCATAAAAAAAAGTAATTGTATGTTTATATGATTTGTGCATGTTAGAGTTTGTTTGGGATTTTGAAGGATTAAGTTTGTAATTTGATGAAATTAACTTTGAATTTGTGATTTAGGTGTTTTATTATAAAATAAATAATGACTTATTTAATGAATTCATTTTATGTGTGGTAAATGTATAAGAATTTAAATTTATATAAATAGTTGATAATGATTTTAAGAATGCTACTAAAATATATTGATTAAGTTTGATTTAATCCAATTATAGCTTATTTATTTATTTTACATTATATTTAATACATGTTTTTGTAGATGTTATGTGTATGTTTGATATAAGTAATGAATGATTATTTATAAATGTATTGAGACTCACTCAAAAAGTTGTGCATGATGGAATATTGTAATGGGTAATGGGTTTAAGGTTTTATTAATTAAATACTATCCAATTCCAGAAATATTAGCAGAAACAATATTAGATCATATAAGGTGAAAATAAAAATTCTTCGATCTATATTTTGTAACAATGCATCTCTTACAAAAAAAAAAAGTTCAATAAAATAATATTTATTTGGTTTGCAACAAGATAATCATATGTTCTTGACGAGACTATGATAAAAATAAAGGTCGAGTCATCTTCTAAGTTCTAGAAAAGTACATGGAGTTATAGATAACAATAGTAATTCTTATAAGAATATGAGTATGAATACAATCAAAATGAATTAGGATTATGCAAGTTAATGTCTAATCATAGATTAATAGTTAAATATAGACAACCAAGTTTTTTGATATTTTAAAAAACTCCAATGAACCACTATGGGATAGGTGCATAAATCACCATAAATAATTGATCATTACATAAATGTTTACTATCAAGTCATATAATGTGTTGAGTGAAGTTGATTCTGAAAGAATTACCGAATGAGAAGAACATTTTCCCTGAAAGAAAATAAATTATAAAAGAACTTTTATGTTGCTAAATCTACGATGAAACCCTTCAATATATGATATTAGAAAATTGACATGTATCTAAATATTTGCATGTTGTTCTACCTTATAAATACAAAGTTGACTAGGTGCAAAAAATATAGACACTCGTTATTTATGTCTTAAAATTAGAAAGAAAAAACTTTTGTCGCACATATAAAACTTACATACTTTTCAATCACTCTTAAAATTCAAATGTTATTTATGTCTTTAAAGACCATTGAACACATAACATGACATTATTCATATATTTAGTGGATAAAGTCATGGTACACACATGATGGTGAAACTTGAAAGCATTTTAACATGATGCATCCTTTGTTTTCAATTGAATCATAAAATGTACATCTTAGGTTATGTACAGATAAATTCAATCCATTTAGATCATTTGTTACTCCTTGTTCCTACACGTCAATGATATTCATGATTTCTAATTTGCCACTAAAAATGTGTATGAGGTTTCAGACCATGTTTTTATTTATGGTTATACATGGTCCTAATAATTTGGGTTGGATGGTTGGAATATAAAATGTTTATTTTTAACTATTGATTGATAAGTTGAAGTAATTATGTTCATCTAGGACTTTAATTTATAATGTCTTGGGAACTTTAATTTATGATGTCTTAAGACAACAATTTTTTCATATAAAGATAGCTTTGATGTCGACTTTCAATGATTCTCTTACCTATAAAATGGCTTGTAATTAGAGAACACATGTAAAATCAACATATTTATATTGAATGAAAAATAGCAAGGCATTAACAATTGGTAGAATTGAAAGGGATGTTCCACCACCGTTACAATCAGGTGTGTTGCATGTTGTCACGCAACATTTAGGAGGTTTTTGTTATGTTGAGGATTCGTCACCAAGTTGTTCAAGGTCGCTAGGATAACTTAGTTGTGATGGTTTGATCTGAGATTTAAAGATAAGGGACTGACTGTGTGAAAAAAAATATATTAAAATCTATTGTATGTCTTACCTGAGATAAGTTGCATTAAGTATTTTGATATGATTAAAAAGTTTCAATGTGTAGTATTAATTTATATACATAAATTTGACTTTTGAAATTTTATATAGGCTTATGCCCTAAAAGGAATCAACTATCTTTGAAGGCAGGTGAAATTTCTTTAATTTATGAATCGAAAAATATTCTAATTAAAAATCAATCACTTCTCATGACAACTTTCAAATATTTTTGGTTATTTCCAGATATTTAAATATTAGACTGTATATAAGCCCAATATTTATTATCTAAATTTACATCTTTAATTCTTGTAAATTAAGTTTATGAATTATTTAAACTAGACAAATTCTTGAGGATTTAATAAATCGATTATTAATTCTTAAAACTAATACCAAAACATTTTTTATTTTTATTTTTTCATATGAAAATGCTAAACAATTGTGTATTTTTTTCGGGTGTATTTTTCTCGGGAGGCTTTGGCTGTATACAATTAAAACATTTTATTTTTTTTTGTATTAAGATTTGTTTTAAAACAAATTAAAATGCAATGTACACACACGATTTTATTACATTCCTACTTTGATATTTTATAAATTACACAACATTTACAAAACAACAAAATTCAAATACACATGAAATAATTAAAAATTACAAAATCGAACTTTATAAGGTCAAAATTATCTCAAATTAACAGAAAAAGCATTCAGGAACAGTGCTCAATAGTGGAGGCAGGGTAGGGATAGTAACGACGCGTGGATCCATTCGCAACATAACCACGCGCCGCCGAAAGTGAAAAAATAAAATCGATCGATTCTTTCCTTGGACAGATGTTTTTTTTCTTAGTTTTCATACTTCTTTCTTCTCTGTTTCACGTGTCCACCGCTCGATGGTCTTGCTTTCGGTGGAAAGGTTGCCGACGGTTGGGGAAGGGAAATGGACGAGAGAAAGGAGTTGACTGAGCTGGTTTGCTGTGGAGGATGTAGAGGAGGGGAACGAGGCAAGGATGGAGTAGTCACCGACGCGGAATAGAAGAAAAGGACAATGAAGGCAACAACTGGATCTTGGAAAGAGAAGAGAGAGGTGACGGGTTGGCCTGGTGGTTGCCAGAAGGAGAAGAGGGTTGTTAAGAGGGAGGACGAGACCATGCAGTGAAAAATGAAAAGAAGAAGAAGATGGGGGCTGCGGTAGGAAGGAGGGACGGCGAGGAGAGGAGCAAGAATGGGTTTCGGGTGGAAAGAAAAAAGGAGAGGCAGAAGTCTGAGAGGGGAAAGATTTGCTAAAAGTGTCCAAGGAGTGGAGAGAACTTAAATGGACAAGGAAGAAAAGGAGTGGGTGAAAAAGAAGAGGGAAATATGTTTTTAGGTTTAAGGTTTTTTTTTTTTTTTTTTTTTTTTTTTTTTTTTTTTTTATAATTATTGAGATTAAAATATAATAGTTATACATGTAAAGTTTGATATAATGAAATAGATCAACATACTTTATTATAATAACAACAACATCGAAGTCTTAAAATCTAAAATTATCATTATTATTACAGCCAAAATAATAAATATTATCAAATTATTCAGAGAAAAAAAAACTCAAACACATTAACAAAAGAGTAAGCAATAAAAAAACTAAAATTATTATTATTATTATTATTATTATTATTATTATTATTATTATTATTATTATTATTATTATTATTATTATTATTATTATTATTATTGTGCTAATAATGAATAAATAAATAAATGAAAGACTAAAAAAATCCTACAAACTTTAACAAAAGATCAAATAAAAAATAAAATAAATGATAAAATAAAAATAAAATTATCAAGTGAAATAAATTCATTTGACTTCAAAATTAAAAAAAAAATAAAAGAAAGAATAAAGAGAAAAAAAACAGAAATATCAATTTTCAAATGATCATAAACACAAACTAAAATTTAAGAGTTATTTTTAAAAAACAATATCACCTCAGCAAATAAAAAATAATAAAAATTAAAAATAAAAGCTAAGAGCACACTTATATATGCATGGGCAAAAATTAGGACTATTTCAAAAATATATAAAAAAAATAAAGGGATTAAAATAAAAAAAAATTAAGTATAAGAGCTAAAATAAAAATCAAATATATTATCAATTTCAATCAAATGACAAAATTGAAAAAATCAAAACTCTTGTATTGAATATATTAAGGTATTTAAATCCAATTTGGAAATTAAAAGGAGGACCGAAGTGAAACCTAAATATATAATTAATTTCAATTGAATGGCCCAATTGAAATAAATCAAAACTTATATAACATAAATTAGGACCATACAAAACATCCAACCGGCCACCGTCACGACTCTGGCCATCCTTTGCCAAAACGTGCAACACTATGAGGAAGAGCACACAGTAGCTCATCGACAGAGACGCCGGAAGCTCATTTTCACCTGCCGGAGGACGTCACACACGTCGCCCGAAGCGGGCATGAAGACGAACAATTTTCGACGAATAATAATAAAAAAATGTGATCAATTACTGGAATACCCCTACAACCAATTACTCAATTTTGTCTTATTGGGAGCATATTAGTATTTACCCATTTTCAAAAAATGAAAAATCCCCGTGGTATCCCTCCCGGCCAAAATTGGTTTTTGTCTCATATGGAGACAGATTAATATTTAGCTATTTTAAAAAAAATGAGAAATTCTTGCGAAGCCCCTACCGGTTACACTCGTTTTCTTGTCTTTTACGAGGGACAACGCTATTTTACCGTGTAAATAAATATAAAAAAATCAATAAACTGATGAACCGACCGACCTGAACCGAAAATTGAGTCGATCCAAAAACACATTATTATAATTCACAGTGTTTTTACTCACATACTACAGTGAAACAATGACCTCTTTTAGTTTATTTTAAAATATTACCCACAATTGGGTAAAACAAAATAGGTTTTAGTATCTTTTTTATTAGCTGACTAATGTCCTCCGCCATTATCATGCACATTAAGAATAACATGTTTGAGTTAGAGGGAAATAGTCAAGGGATGATCGTGAAGGAGTAAGATCTAGTGGTGGTTCGAGGTAAGAAGAGAAAAGAGGAGAAGAAACAATGATGAGGACAAGAAGATCTGGCGGATGACGGTGTGGCTGGCCGGCTGTTAACGGTTGGTGGTTTGGGTGACGATGGACAATGACAGTAGTGGAATAGAGGACAATTTAAAGGGTATATAAAAGTTTTTGTTTTTTATGGAGGAGAAGCTATCACCGACAAGGAAAGAGGGAGAGTTCTACCGTGGGACTGTGTAGCTGACGGCTGGGTGGTTGGCCGGAGGTGATAGTTCTGTGGCTGATAAGTTATAGAGGTTGAAGATGAGGCTGGGGGGGTTTTAGTCTGAAAACGAGAGGAAAGAATGGTTGAGTCTAGCCAAAACAAAAAGATACGGTCGAGGGTTTTTTGTGTGGGGGTGTGGGGGAGAAGTGTGGAATTTTTTTTTCTCCTCTTATTTTTGTAAGATATGAACTCGTGACCGCTGGATCAACAAGGATCTGATACCATGTTAAGGAACCATCTCACCTAAAAGCTCAAACTTGTAAGTGAAACCCATAATATGATTTATATTATTTTCTAACAGTCATGTCTGATTATTTTTTGCGACATTCATAACCCGGTAGGGAGAACCAGAATATGCAAACTTACGATTCCACTACCATGCACGCTAACAGATCCATAATAAAGATTTTTTTTATTGCATCGATTTTCTTATATAATTTTTGTTTTATATAAATATGTTTAACTAGCAATAATTGTTTTTTGGTTGCACTGTAATGAATTTAATCTTTGATTCTGACGTTATAATTAACTCATCTGGACTTTATTTAGAATTATAGTTGGATATATGATCGTCCATTGAACTCGATAAAAATCAGGTTTATAGTATCTTAAATACAACGACCAAGGACCTGCGAATGACTTGAAAAGTTTTTATAGTTTCTTAGCACTCAAACTCTAAAGTTATAATTGTTTCTTAATTAGCACTCAAACTCTAAAAACAATTTTGTTGCCAAGATGATTAGACTTTGTTGATTGTACATGTAGATGAGATCATAAATAGGTGGTACATGTGCTCCATTTTGTTAGCTTCATGATTATGGGGAAGACTCGTCTCTCCCTCCTCCTACCTTTTTATTCTAGATTAATTGTATTTGAGCTAATAAATTTTTAAATATTTAATGAGTATTTCCTTTTTATTATTCTACTCACTTAATTATATTTTATTTAAAAAAACATTTTACGAAAACTATTGTTGACTATCTTAGTAGCATATTTGGTTGCCTATATATGCTAAAGAGTTGAAATAGAATTACCTGAAACACCATTGCTATTGTTTAATCAGAGTCAAAACTAAACCGTCAATTATATTGAAGAAAAACATCAATGCAATTACAACCTACAAGTGGTCCTTTTTATCGGTGAAATATCATATTCATATATGGAAATATCGACAGAATAAAGCATGCTTTTTTTTTTTGTTTTTGTTTGACACGCATTTTCTATCATTAAATCTATGAGAGAATGAATTACCAAGTTACTATTAATAAAATCGTGGCACGACCCATTGATCGTCACATGTAGGCAGATACCATTTGCATGTAGTTTTACACAAAAGTGAAGTTTTGAAAAAAAGGAAGCCACTAATTGTTTCTTGACTTGTATGCGTGGCCGGCCGGCCGGCTGTGCGTGCTAGCAGGGAAATTGCGAATAATATTTTAATTTAAAGGGAAAAGAAGAGAACAAAAGGGTGACAGGCTCAACAAAGAAGAAATGAAAATGGAAACAGTTTGTTGGTAGCAAAGTCTTGGTATTTTCTTCCTTTCCCTCCTCGTAAAAAAGCTAGTAAACTAATGCGGCTATGAGGATTGGAATACTACAGCACTTATGTTAATTAACAATAACCCTAATCATATCGTCAAAAGTATAGATTTGTATATTTCAGAGTTGTTTTCCTATTATAATTATTGAGAATGAATTTATAGAGTAATTACAAGACTAAATCAGCTAAAAATAAAGGTTATTTTATTCTTAATTTACGCACTTTCCATATCTAGAAATTAACGATCATACAGTAACCCTAAAATTAATGCTAATGTGGAGCATGAGCCATTGATTTACATGGAAGCGCGTCCCATGATATGAACGTGCTCCGAATGGCTCCTTGAAAAGTAGCAACATGTCATTTTGTAGTGTACGTATTGTGCTGCCCAATGATTCCTCTGGACGACCCGTCCTCATCACTGATCCTGTACGATTTCAATGTCAAAAAACCAATGATGAGATCTCAGGAATGCTGGGGATGTGGCACGACCGTCCATATATTTTTATATAGATACACCGCCACAATTTTCACGATTCATTGCTTGTATATCCATGTGGTTGAAAAGGGGGAATTGATTGTGTGCTCGGGCGATCGAGCATGGAAGAAAGTGGTCGATGCTTAGGTGAATCAGGCCTAACTTTCTGAAACGCGGCTCCCTTCTTGCATGCTGCTTCCAAGGGCGTTCTTTTTCTGTCTATTTTATCTTTTAATTTACCCTGTCACTGTACCCAGTTTGAAATGTTGAAGGATCCCACCATGCTTGTCAAACACAGCAATTCAAATCCACACTAATTCTGTGCACGTATTAGACTGTAGGAATCCAGTCTTGGCGAGTGTTTGACCGGGATTAGGTTAGATCAGATCAGTTAAAACCGTTAAGTTGGGAGTTGCTGCTCTGATATGATGCGGTCCAATATTAATACAAATCCTGTCAATAGAGTGCCCACCGACCATCCATGTCAGCTACCTACAACCTTAGGGTAAGAGTCTTCAACGACTGGTTCTTATTCCGACGATGATGATTCACTTTCACACTGATTTCTGTATTCTTTCATTTTATGCTGTTTCATATATGCTTTTAGAATTTTAAAGCAAGAGATTTAGAGATAATAATAATAATAATAATAATAATAATAATAATAATAATAATAATAATAATAATAATAATAATAATAATAATAATAAGGCTCGGGCTTTTCAAAAGAAGGGAAGAAACAAAAAGATAATGTTAGTTAGAAGAACACCACGGGACATGAATCAAAGTCTACATTTGAATTCAAAAACACTTTTAACTTTTAAGATTCACGTTTGCAATGTGAATATCAACAGAAGAGGAAGCGCGGTCTCCCTTCCCATTAAAAGTCCACCGTCCTCCTCCCACTTTGGTGGTAGATATATCATGACATCCCTTGTATATGCATGTGTGCAGATCATGACCCCATGATTTGTTTTTTTTTTTTTTTTTGCTTGGTTTTGAATTTACTTGTTATGTTTTTTCTCATTTAAAGTTTTTTCTCTCCTTAAAAAAAAGATAAGTTTTTGAGGTGCTCCAATGCCCTACAAATACGTGTCAAAATATAATATAGGTAGCCACTCACATGTTCACTGTTCATATATACGATAAATCATACTCCTCTTTGTGTTTTACTCCTTTGTCTCTCCCCTTCAACTTTCCTTTCCATTCCTCACCTCTTCTACTTTTATTTTTGTCATTTAGTTTTCCAATTTCATATGTCAATATTTTCATGATTTAACCTCTTCCTTCTTTTTCTTTTATATATATAAAATTTGTTTTTATTTGCAGCATAGCTTAAATATATTACTATCTTAGCATCATAACAATATTATTTTATTTTTAAAAAATCCTAACCATACATCTTACCCGCTATTTGGGTTGACTTTGAATTCATAAAGTCAACTAAGACATATTATTATAATCTCTACTTGATTTAACTGTTCTAAACAAAAAAAAAATAAGATTGAAAAAATTAAAATGAACCATTCAACAGCAACACCGGGTAATTTGATCAATCATTTTATATGTATATTTTGTTTTAATCCCGCCCGGTGTAACTCTGTCTGTATCATGCAAGAAAATGTGACATTTTTGTTTTGTTTTGTCGGTTTGTAGTTAAAGGTGTCGAGTATCGTAGCTTCTGTTGGCATATATAATAATAAGTCCACCCATCAACAATGAATTAGGGTTTGTGGATGTCAATCTCATATTAAATTAAATGAAATGAAATAATAACATACAGACAAATAAGCCGCTATTTTCTTTTTCAATATTTGAAAACATAAATGGAGCTCTAATATTATTAAATCCTTGAGGGGGCCGCCATGATCATATATATCAATTACAGAACAAATCTGTGCAACTAAATCCATTTCAGAAAAGCACAAAGAGGAGGAGGCTCCACCTGCGATCTGTTGATGGGTCTCGTCAGGGGTACTGCATGATCATACAGATTGAAAAACTGTAAAAAATAAAATAAAATATATTATTTTAGACGGAATTAATGTGTAATTTACCACCAGCCCACGACAACTTGCCGATCTCTCCCACCCATTGATATCCTTTCCCATCAAAGCTTTAGCTGAGTTGAAGATGTAAGACAGCATTATTTTGCCCCATGAAATTAATGAGAGATGATGCTCTAAGAATCAATTTCTTTGTCCCCTAGCAATTGCAGAAATTAGGTTGATGATGATTCGCTGTGTTACTCAATTAATATCCAAGTCATCTGGATTACATAATGAAAGAAAACCTCCCCGCTGATTTATTCTTGATGCAAGCACGGTTTCTTCACACGTTATTTGAAACTAAGCAAAGGAAGGATGTATTTCTCACACATGCATATCAGTGAAAGAAAGGGAAGGAAGAAAGTAGAAATATTAATGATGAATAAATGTTTTTCCCCGTCCAGTTAAGAAACCAAGGTAGCATGGCCAAGATTTCGAGTTGACTTTTTCACTCAAAACTAAGAAAAATTCGTCTAGTGGTAACGAGCAGTGGGTGAAGACGAAGAGGGTTTTTGAGTTGTGACAGCTAGTGATTGTATGTATATACACTTGGTTTGGCTCGTCGATGGTGAATTCGCTAAGGATATTCTGGCTCGAGAGAATTTTCAGCTTAAAAAACTGAGAATGATCTGTTCGTTTGACTTTCTATGTCGATGCTTTGTAATTGGTTGACAAATACATGTAGCAGCTGGAAGATTAATGAACGACGTAGGCATTTATGTTCATATGAGGAGACTGTATATATATATACTCCAAATCTTAATAAAGTAAGATCCCCGGTTCATCACTGCTTTAGTCACTAATTAATTCCAAGCCAATATAACCATTCAAGTTCAATTTTCCCAGCTAATTAATTAGAACAGATCTCACCTTGAAGATTATCTGCTATAGTATGCTTAGATCCTCTTGATGGTATCATAGAATTCAAATTATCAATTTATATTTTATCTTAAATCGAAATATTACTTAATTCCCATCGATACACTCCATCTACTTGAAATGAAAGACGAGACTTTATAAACATGAGAGGTGCAGGACCATGTTTCTGAAATATTTTAAATTACAAAGTAGATGTATATATATATATATACCAATCACTTTCAAGAACCAAACCCATATGAAAGAACCCACCAAACTCAGGATTCTCATACACATTGCATGTGAGTTGAAAGATGCAAGTGGTAGAGTTTGAAGTAGAAATATGATCTCTTAATTTCTTGCTGATTCCTTACGTTCAACTATTATCAGCTAAGTTTTCTCTAACTTGCTTTTAAAATTCATCGACTCCTATATATGTATATGATTCAAAGAAATTTCCATCTCATGATGAAACGATCAAACATTTGATAGGCGTACGTATCACACTGGTCGTAAAGGTAGATTCTTATGATTACATCAATTAAAGTTTTCAAAGATCACACCAGGAATTAATTACCTTTTACTTTCGTCAAGAATTGGGAATTAATTCAAGCTTTACTAAGAACCTATCTTGATTTTTGTAACCTTTTGGGATGAATACTAAATCAAGTTCTCTAGTAATATCTACTTTACTTTTATCATTTGAAATGTTTTAAATGATTTGCATTTAATTAACACCATACTTGCTTGATTTAACGGAAAGTTACGAGCACAAAAATAAATAAATAAATACTATTGAGATTGACAAAAGGCTCAATTTTATGTTTTATCTTAAAAGGGAAAGAAAAGAAAAGAAAACCTTGTTGCATGCAGTACCTCAACGTTGTTAACAACATCCGTGTTTTAATTCTGCTTAAAACTATTTAGGTTCCTAAGAAACTTTTTTTTTATAACTCGGGTTCACTGAACATCCTGTAAATTCAATAAACATTTAAGGTACCGCGGGGATGACAAGCATGCCTAACAAAACTTGAACCTGAAATAAAAGAAAAAGAAAAATCCTTCTTGACCACCTGCAGGCGGTTCTAAGAGCTTTATTTGACTTTGTAACTGCAAATGTCTCATCTTAAATTAAAATCATTAGGACACGACTTGCTTGATCTCACGGTTAAGAATTAATGCATGTATAACGTCAAATACATTGATTAAGACCACGATGCAGTGCTTAAGAAAATAAACCCTAGCTAACTTCGGATTGTATATAAACCTGAAAAATAAATAAATAAATAAATAAATAAACTATAAAGAGGGGATACTGTCCTTCTTTCTTCTTTCTTGATTAATAGTCATTCGCAATACTATCAATCAATTTTTCCAGTTAATCTGCTCTCCTGTTACAGGACTTTCTGATGACGAGTTTTAATTTTTTAAGCTAATTATCTAGAAAAAAATATATATTGAAATGCATCATCAAGGTAATAATAATAAAAAAAACTTTTTTTAAAATCATAAAAAGTAAATTTAATGTTGATTGAAATAAAAGTAGTCTTGAATAAAAGAAAAGGTGCGGATATGTACGTGGCAGTATGGCAATCATATCTCTGTACCGAAAAGTAAATATATGGATTTGAAGCCTCTGGTTTGTGATCCAAAAAGAAAGACACTTTGATAATCGTCAAATGCGTTGCCCACACACGGTTGTTATCCAGTCCAAGAGTACGTGTGCTGCAGCCATGGTCAGTCAATAATTCAAAGAGGTGGAATACACTACAGGATTTCGTATCCCTACCCAATGTGCGTGTTTCGTATATTAGGTTTCTAAATTCCACTTAGAATATATGTATTTTCTTAATAAATATTTAAGATAATTGGTATTAAAGAATCATTTTATTTAAAAGCTTAAGCTTATGAGCAAGGTCCCAGAATATAATTTATATTATTCTCTAATACCTCCTCTCAAGTGAAAGTCGTCTGAGTTTAAAACTTGTACAAACCCACATCATTTTATGCTTGCTTTTTATCAAATAGAGGGGGGTGATGAGATTTGAACTCGTGACCGCTGGGTCGACAAGACTCTGATACCATATTAAGGAACCATCTCACCTAAAAACTTAAGCTTGTAAGTGAAGTCCAAGAATATGATTTATATTATTCTCTGACCATTAGAGTTTTATTTTTTTATTTAAACCTATAAAATATATTTTTTAAGAGTAAAATTATTTTAGAATGAATCGTATTGTTTTTTATTTTAACTTCATACTTTACAATAACAGTTGAAACCAGAAGTTTTTACAGCTTCGAGATTAATAAAAACGCAGGTTGGCAAAAGCACAAGACAGCAATATGGCCAGCCAAAAAAAGTAAATAAATAAATAAAATGAATAGCTAACTAATATTCCCACAAGACAAAAACAGTTGAACGAGGAAAAAAAAGATGATGTTCAAACTAATACTGTGTAAAAGGTGACTGTAGTTTCATTGGTCAAACCTCCGACAATCCTTAAGGCCCTCATCTCCATCTATAAAAACCCATCAGCTTCCTCTTTCTTATCATTCCCAAAGCATTGAGAAAGAGCAAGCAAACAGTAGGAGTATACTGCTATTTCTACTGCTTTGAAAGATATTTGAGTCGCTACTTTTTGATTGTTTCTGTGTGTGAAAGATAAGAGAGAGAGAGAGAGAGAGAGATGGGAGTGTTATTTCAAGTGCTTATTTTTGCCATTCTTAGTAGCTTTCTTTACATAATCTGGAGAATATTGTTTTCTTGCTGGATTTCGCCTGCCGGGGTGTATCTTAAGCTAAAGAAAAACGGGTTCGGAGGCCCAACTCCAAATTTCCCTCTAGGAAATCATAAGGAAATAAAAAATATTAGTAGGGCAGCGGCCGCCGCCGCCGCAGCTTCTTCTTCTTCTTCTTCTTATACTACTACCTTTTCTTCATCTGAGACCTCAAAAATCTCTAATGATATTCATTCTTCAGTTTTCCCCTACTTCTCTCAATGGCAAAAGTCTCATGGTAAGACTCGTGACCTTCTTCTTCTGAATCTCTTGTCTCTACGTATGCACATTTGTTACCGTAGGTGTCGTGTAAAGATTCATGATTTCTTTTTTAAGACAAGCATACGCATGTATTGGTATGCTTGTCGGTTAAAGGCTTACTGTTCGTTATGATATAACTATCTAGTATGAATAATAATACGTGTACACTTGTTGTCTTGCAGGGAAGGTATTCATTTACTGGTTAGGTACAGAGCCATTTCTGTACATAGCAGACCCAGAGTTCCTAAGAAAAATGAGTTCAGGGGTGATGGGAAAGAGTTGGGGAAAGCCTCAAGTGTTTAAACAAGATAGAGAACCCATGTTTGGTAATGGTTTGGTTATGGTTGAAGGTGATGAATGGGTTCGCCACCGCCATGTTATCACTCCTGCATTCTCTCCAGCCAACTTGAAGGTCCATAACATCTCTCTCTTTATTCTCCTTTTCTATTGTTCAAGAGTATATATATATATATATATATATGCTCACACACACTACTATTATACGTGTACGTAGTTTTCAGGTTTTTTGTTTGTCTGCGTGGTTGAAAAATTTCAGTTAATTTTTCTCACAAAGTTTTGATAATCTTCAACCAAGTTGCACTGTCACATTTGAATTATACTTACACTAGTTTACCATCACAATCATCATCATGAACTCCATAAAATATTGGGTGGTGGTGTAGACTTGGTAGTTCCAATTGTGAATTTTGACGAAAGAATGCACTCTAAACATTGACATCTCTATCACTAATTACCATAATTGTGTGTGTGTTAATACATCACCTTACCCTAAATAGAAAAGGGACGTGTTTGCTTTTCTAAGATTCTATAAAGTTATTAACATAATGAATGACTCTACATGTTCAAGGGCTGGTCGTATAAACTTCATATATAGAGTGAGTGGATGGGTGGAATTTCACTTTGCCATAAAGTCCTAATTATTAAATGCCTATTCTTATCTCATCATGTTTTGATTGGGCTCGATATTAAAGACTTTGACAAGCAAAATTCTTCCTTTTCGTTTTTAATAGATAGTCTCCGGGGATTGTGTTTATTCTAAAATTAGATTTGTTACTTGTACTGTAGGCTATGTCAAGCTTGATGGTGGAGTCCACCACAAAGATGCTAGACAAATGGGCTGCTCTCATAAATTCCGGGAGCCGAGAAATCGACGTCGAGAGAGAAATCACCGCGACGGCTGGAGAGATCATAGCCAAGACAAGCTTTGGCATAAGCTATGAAAATGGGAGGAAAGTGTTTGAAAAATTAAGAGCAATGCAAATCACTCTATTCAAATCAAACCGTTATGTGGGAGTACCCTTTAGCAAGCTCATGTGCCCTGGGAAAACCCTGGAGGCCAAGAAACTCGGGAAAGAAATTGATGCTATCCTCTTAACCATCGTAAGAGCTCGCAAAAGCTCTAATGACAGGTGCGGCCAAAAAGACTTGCTAGGGTTGTTGCTCCAGGAGAATGGTGTGGATGGGAGGTTAGGGAAGATGTTAACAACAAGAGAACTGGTGGATGAGTGCAAGACTTTCTTCTTTGGTGGCCACGAGACCACAGCATTGGCTCTTTCATGGACACTGCTGCTTTTGGCGAGGCATCCAGAGTGGCAAAACCATCTGAGAGAGGAGATTAGAGGAGTTACAGGAGATAAGGAAATTGATTTCACAAAGCTTGCTGGACTTAAGAAGGTATATATATAAGATGCTAGCTAGCTGTATCACAGTTAAAGATTAGATATGATCATGCATGCATGTTTTGTTTGTCTGTCTATTACCCCTATGTGACCTGAGATTCTCAGGGGAAATTAAGGTTGGAGCCCATAATTAACACCATATATTAACGAAGATGAATAATTGAAAAATATATTACTTTGGTATTACAAATTCTTTTGTTGACCTATTTTTTTCAAAGAGAATTCTTTCTCTTGATGAAGAATGGAAAATAGAGAAATATGTTATGGAATAGTCCAAGGATAATTAAAATTGAATTTGAAAACTACATTTTGGAGGAGGCGTTAGGAAACCAAATTTTAATTCGATTTGGTCATGGGTCAAACACAGCACGGTCTTAGTCCACGCGCACCGCGCACCTTTTGGGTCTTGAGATGTCATGTCCGTGTCACACACGTACCTGACACATGGCAGCACCCCAATGGCGTTGACTGGTGAAAAAGGGACGCGGCCTATTCGACAACATTCCTCAAACCGTCCAATGACGGAAACAAGCTTACTGCTAGTATTAAAAACATATAATTAATCAGCGTCTTCGTAGCTCGTCGTACTGCTAGTTTTAAAAATATATATTTATCTTTCCATTAATCCATTGTATTTTGATCCTTACAAGCATGGCAGAATCTAACCATCATCCGGCACATCCCTGCAGTATTTCTTATGATATTTTGTGGATGCTATCTCATTGCAGATGGGATGGGTGATGAATGAGGTGCTGAGGCTGTACTCGCCGGCGCCGAATGTACAAAGGCAAGCTAGAGAAGATATACAAGTAGATGACCTCGTAATACCGAACGGAACCAACATGTGGATTGATGTTGTAGCCATGCACCATGACCCCAAACTGTGGGGAGACGACGTGAACGAGTTTAAACCAGAGAGATTCAAGGATGACCTGTATGGCGGGTGCAAACACAAGATGGGGTTTTTGCCTTTCGGGTTCGGAGGAAGAATGTGCATTGGTCGGAACTTGACAATGATGGAGTACAAGATTGTGCTAACCTTAGTTCTCACGAGGTTTTCATTCTCCATCTCCCCAAGTTACAGCCATTCTCCTGCTATTGTTCTCTCCTTGAGGCCTAGCAATGGTTTGCCACTCATTGTCACACCCCTGTAGGGGTCACCTAGCTATATCCCATGCCATTGATCATAGCTAGGGTCAAGTACTGTAGTTTTCGGACCACGAGATATAGATAGATACCTAAGTTTTTTCTTGAAGCTCATCCATGTGTAAGAGAAATGAATAATGTAGAGGATAGCTTCCTTGCTCATTTCAGTTGTTTAAATGTTCTTTGTCATCAATTCAATTTCATTGCTTGGAATGTTAGAAAAGGGGTTGTTAAATTGCTCCAAGCGAAATGAATAGATGAACAAAATGGATATATATAATTCAATTAGCTTGTGTCCCCTAATGCCACAAACTCAGGACAATCTCAACGGGGAAGATGGGCCAAGAAAAAAAAATAAAAATGAGACCGATCCTAGAAAGCGAGACGACTGGTGGCTGATTAGAAAAGGGCTTTTATTAGCTATGGTGCCTGCCTGGGATCCTGAAAATGGGACCAAGCCATGTTGCTTTGGTAAGAATACAGACCGTCTCTTAATTTGCTTGGTGGGATCAACCATGCACTATCTATGCTGATCGGAAAGAAAGATAAAGAAACACACATTGGTAAAATGAAGTACCTCTCGACTTCTACAATTAGATCCTGATAGCGAGAGCAAAAACAACAGATGCTCCGAAGCCACAGAGCTGAAACTCCCAAGTTAGACTATTACAACATAAGAAACATGGCAAAACAACATGAATCGATCTCTTTGCAAGTTGTGAAAGAACAAGAATCTGTTTACATGCAGTTGTGAGCATGAATCTCATGACGTCTGTCTAATGATAATCCAAATCAAAGAGTAGAACCCATTTGTGGTTGTTTCAGAGTGTATAGAGACTCAACAAGCTTCCAAAGATAAAGAAGGAACGAAATGATTAGAAAGTCCAAATCAGGCAAAAAACAATGTAAAGAACATCCAAAATCTGATTGCATTCTAGAATTCTGAAAAGGAGAAGATGGAGCATGCAGAGTGATCTTAACTTGCTTGGAGCTGGATTATCAGCGAGAGTGGGATACTCAGGAGGCCTCGCTACAGGCTTTTCAGAACAGTGGAGCTCAATACATTCCCGAAGGTGCCAATCTCAAATTAATTAGTAGCACCTTCATGATGACGAATTGTATCTTCCACATTGCTCTGTGAAAGCGAGCCTTCAAAATCGTAGTGGAGCAAAGTTTGGGTAATCAGACTTACAAAGTCATGCTGATTATTAGGTGACAACAGTGTATTGGAAAAATTCTATAACCTTTAAATGTAGTTGCCTACTGCTAATTTTGCTGCAAAATACAAATAAATCATTTTTACTATTGTTCCACTGTAATTTATTTATCAAAATAAAAATATTTAATATTAACTTGTATGCATTATCAAGCATAAACTAAAAACGCTATGCATGATATTTACTGTTGTTCTTACTGTAGATATTGTCTAAATAATTGAAACCAAGGGATGGCTTGCAGAAAAGAACTGATGGTCTAATGTTGTAAGGAACTTCTTTTTTTGTCAGACAAGGAGGACTTATTCCCATTATGACTTTCATTTTACTTTGGACGATGGATTCCCAGCATAGAGAATTACATGTGATTAATCCTCCTCTGTTCATTGAACAAAAGGTTGACCCTTGATTGTATATTTTATTACACCTCCTTCACATTCAAGCATAGAATTGGATTTCTAGTATTTTGGGCCCTGACAACAAATATTATTAGAAAAGAAAAAGATTTGTGATTATAGGCAGCCACAAAAGAGAACATTTTGAATTAATCACTCCTGTAAATATATAGTAAACATCCTCTATTACAATCACCATAATTTGCATCTCAACATGTTTTTGAGACTTCTCTCTGTCACTCTATCATCATCCTGTTTAAGGCCTTCGGTTTTTTATTGCCCAGCTTGAAAAAAATGTGTGAACCTTTTCTGTGTTGATTTTGATTTTACTATATCTCTCACCAGTTTATGATTTCCTCTGGAATTAATAAAAAATGTTTTGAACTCCATCGATTGTTTCCTGCACTTCCTTTTAGTGTCCCTTCTTTACACTCTCTTCTTTTTCTTTCATAGTATCTCCAAAATTCAAGCAACGAAGCTGGTAAAAATCTCTGTTTTCCCATCTTCATCTTTCCCATGTAGGAAACCTGCAACATTTGCACTTTAGCAACAAGAACACAAGGTGATCTGCCAATGATAGTAAATATATCTGGGACCGTGAGGAAACTTACATTCCTATGCAAAGAGCTACGCTGCAATGTTATGGCAGGAGGTGTCGCAAGGATACGCACAGTCAATTAACTTGCTTGTATTTCTACTAAAATACCAGTCACCAACTGCTTCTGCAATAGTCTGAAAAAGGACGTCCAGATTTTACTCACAATGCCAAACAGTTTAAGTTTTGCTAGTAGTTTAGACTAAGAAGAAAGGGAAACATGAGAGATGGTATGTCTTAACTGTTGCAGTACCCTCTACACAGAACTATACATATTGGCATCAGGATTTTCAATGATTTTATGAGTGATTCGGCCAGCCGGAATTTAAAGCAAGTGATCTAAGGTTTTCCTAGAGTGTAACGGGCATAGTGTTAGCAATGTACCTTACTGTATATTTGCGGGGAGTCTCGCGCAAACCATGTGTCTTGAGACTCACTTTGACAATGAGCAAAGCATGAATTTATAAACATCCCCCCTCTTCGAGAATATATGTGAAATGATCGCAGTGCCACTAGCATGTCTTGCCTGAAATCTGGATACGAGATGTTTTCAGTTCATACAAATTTCAAAACTTTGAGCTCATACACAGGATGGCTAGTGAACGCCCAAGCAGAGACCGACCTTGCAATATGTCAAGCTGTCGAGTGTTACATGAGTCTATGCTGAGCTTGCAACGGTTCCAGTGTCCTCTCGTGTCAGCGGAAGGTGGAACCAATGCATGATGGAACTGTTAAATTTGGCAGTTTCAACCTTTCTTTATTGTCTGATTGAACATAAAAACACAAAGCCATGCTACTCGGTTTCAGATAAATGAAGGCCGGGACAGAAATTACTTGGTAAACATCATAGGCCGTGTTCAGGATGAAGAAAGGTGCTGTAATGTATCTCAAGAAATACTGCGGAAACATGCACTGCACCAGTACGAGGTAAATGCCATTACCATCCGAGTTAGCAAAAAACAGACTAAGAAGTTGGACAGGAGGCTTAAGTAAAAGGTACCAGTTTTGGGTTGTCGAGGAAACTAGTGCAGTTCTTATTGAGATTCTCTTCGATTCCCTGCCGCGGGAAGTTCAAAATATCAGTACAAGATTCATGATTTATGGCACGCATGATGGAACACAGATTTCAGCAAGTTGTACCTGTAGAGAAACAAGGTTTTCAAAGAAGTTCCTCATAGTGTGGTTCAAAGTGATGTCTCTTCTGCAAGAACAAACACAAATATTATGAAAACATAAACAGGAAAAACAAATTATACTGCACATTCATATAAGAAAGAGCAAACTGACTCATCCATGAAAAAACCAGCATCACTCAAGCATTTCACACTGGTATTCCTCGGTAGTATCCTGGCAAAGTTTTCGCAATGGAGAAAGGATGATAAACCCCCAGCAGAGCAACCTGAAAGCAAAGCCTGGAGAAGAGATGGAATGATTGTTCAAATCTACAGTCAAGTTTATGACCACAAAGATCTCATTTCCACTTTTGGGACGATTTTAAGCAGAAGACAATAGTCTATTCAAGCACGTTCAATATTTCCTTTGAGAGATTTTTACCTTGCGTGCATGCATCAAGCCTTGGGGGAGAAGGTCAAGAATGATTGCTTCCCAGATCTTTTTCCCTCTAAAGTAAAGGACTGATGTCTGTTTCAATCACATGCACACCAAACTGATCAGGTTAAACTAAGCTTTAATCTGATGTTTGGTGCAAGAAAAATTGTGCAGCAAACAAAATTTTCTTGCTTTACTAAACAGAGGTGAAAGAATATATTTAAGTTCACTAGATTTTAGCAAGATTATGATTAAGCTTTGAACTCCAAAAGCAACATGATAGCAAAAGAATGAAAATTTGAGGTGAGAGGACTACCCCATTGTCGAACTTGGCATCTCCAGAAAACGAGCCTCCATCACAATATCTAAGCTTCACACGGTTCCAATTGTAAAAATCTGATAAAGAAAACATAATTTAATGGTTAATTAACAAGAATAAGCAAAAAGAAGAAGACCAATTCTACACATGGGGATGTTAAAATAATGCCATTTTTTGCCATTAAATTTGTAGCCTGCGACTAAATTTAGCATTCTACTTCAAAACACACTGAGAATCACTGCCATTTTTTGCTATTGAACTGACAAGCTTTTTCTTTGTATCTGTACAAGCTATTAAAAAAGTTCATGAATCCATACAAGATTTAGGTGGTAAATAATGTTTCGTATCATGAACAGGAGACAGAACCAAAAGTCAGTTATGTGAACAAGCTATAAAAATTTCTCATCTGTTCATCTCTTTTTGTACTACTTTTTTTGGGTCTGAAACTCACCAACACATTCCCGGAAATTATTTCTACCCCTAGAGACAATAAAATAGGACTCTGGGTTTTTTTTTCCCGGAGACAAGAAAAGCAGGAAAGGGTAGGAAAGGAGGGAAGCTAGCTAGATGCCTAGAAGCAGTAGGTGTCTGTCAACTGCATTTTATATCACGCGAAACAAGATAGACGCAAGGGGAAGGAGCATGTACTGTCATATGCTAGATTTCTGTGGAGTAAATGTAAATGATGGGCCATTAGAATTTGGATAACAAGGTGAGTAATTACCTGGATTAAGAGAAGCGTTGTTGCTTAGGATTCCGTTGAAATCCTCCAACTTGTTCATGTAAAGGGTAGATCCACGCCGCGTTTGGGCTCTCTCCAAGCATGATTGGATATCATTGCACCATCCACCTCCCTGTCAAACATCATAATCATTTTTTACTTCCTGTTAACATCCAGCTTCCTAATTTCACTGTTCTGGATCCCACCAACTAGTTTCTTTACCCTAAAAAGCCTATCCAAACCCCATGGTGACAAGAAAAACCTGAACATTAACTTTTCTTGAGAATCTTCTTTTTGAAATTTTCAAGCTTTGTAGTTTCTTTTTCCTCGTATTTTTTGCAAGTCACCACTGCTACCATAGTTAAGCTCCTGCCCAAGCTCTTAGGCAATTAGAGGGACCGTTAGTTATTGCATCAAGGGTTTTGCTTAGGTTGAAAGTTTAGAATCTAGACTAATGATTTTCCTATTTGGACCAACAGTTCTTTTGAGACCACATCGTGGGCCGTACTGTTTGGTGCATCTTTTGCAGTTCTTTAACTTCATGTTTCTTTTCGTGGGGCCATCGAGGTCACAACATGAGCAGAACCTCTCAATAAACATGGCGGGAGTAATAAATGTGGCAATTGGATTATTGTAGCGATCAAAATTGCTGTCTTTCTGTGAAATGACTTCACACATTGACATGTTACTTTCACGCGTTCCACCTTCCAGTTTTCAGCAAGCCCGTCAATGGCTTTAAACAATAAATTTCTACCCTATTTAGCAGATGACCAGGCGAGTTCAGGCACCAGATCTGCGCGGTCTCTAAAATGGTAAAGCGAGTGCAACATGATGCACGAGACACTAGGCAAATGAAACCCACTTTGACGTATTGGTTTCCTAACTCATCCAACCATACAAAACCTAACGAAGGTCAGCACATCTTACCCCAAGTCACTGTGCGTTCACCAAAGAATAACAACTGCCTGCGTGCCAAGTTCTCATTGGATACTTTTTGCCAACCTATTTTGTTTGGTACTGGCCGTCTGGCCCTATTATGAACCTTTCCTATGAGAGCTTGTAGCCATAATTAACTGTTTTTTATATATAAACTACGACTAAATTATTAAAAAAAAAAAACTTGTATATTAAAATGGTGTATTTATTATTTAGAAGAATATCTTTAAAAAAAATTCTAAAATCTGAATTGGAGAAGAAGTAAGGAAAGACTGAAATTTCTTGCCTGACCGTTTTAATGACTTTATTATTATCAGCTAAACTAACTGGGGAATACTTAAATTATCCTTTTACCTTCAAAAGGATAGAGATTTTACCTCGAATTGCAGAAGCCAGTTGCGTGCACCAGCACCGAATCCTCTGTGCAAGTGATACGCTGGCAAACTTCCATCCAAGCAAACTACGAATAACATTCACCAACAAGGAAGAAGAAAACAAGGGTTAGTAATAAAGTAATATATAGTAATTAATCAATGCTTCGAAAACAAAGAATTGATGGTGTATCAATAAGACAATAAGAAATGTAACAGAAACTTACAGCCACCAATTTTGGAAGCATTGTGAACCAGAGTCATCTTAACAAGAAGCCGGCTATCTGAACAGGTGTACCGGGATGCCAGATTCAACAATATCAGTAATATGGCCGCTGCTAAATCCATCTTGAATGGAAGATGGGGGCGTTAGTTTGATCGAATTAAGATGAATATTGAACGGCAGCAATGCTTTTTGTACGTTGAAAGGAACTGAAACCAGACGTTTGTGAGATGTAAGAGATGGGGCGCTAAGGAAATCTACAACCACCGTGATGTTAGCTCTGACTCATGCATTGCTCATTTTCTGAAACATGATATTGGCAATCCAGTCAGAGCTAAGACTTGGGATCTTAGCTGTACAAGGAAGCAAAAAAGAGAAAGAAGAAACTGAAAAGGAAAAGGTGAGATTTTTGGGAAAGTGTGTCGACTGTATTGAAGGAGAGGAAGGGGATTTCGTGGTGCAAGATATTGGCAGCCCAAGAAGTACTATCTATGCCCTGAAGGCTTGAGGTTATCAAGGTGGCTTTTCTGTCTTGGAAAGAGATGGCGGGGAGAGGTCCAAAAGAGAAGCAACCAATCATGTAAGAGAGAAAGGGTGGGGGAGGAATGGACCAATCAATATATGGGGCCCGACAAGAAATTGATGAATTATCGTGTTATGATAAGAGTCTTGAAAGGGAAGACAATCACCAATCTCTGGTGTAAACATTGGCGGTGGATGGATTGCATAATGGGTTGGTGAAGATAACGTTTTAGAAGTCACTTTTTCCTAGTGAGAAAGTTTTGTCTGCGAGTAGTACATGCAAAGAGTCTTAGTTCGTTGTTGAGAATTCTAGCCAGCTTGCGACTTGTGTGTGCCTGGCGGTCCCCTTATGGCTGCTAGTCCACATGAAGCCGCAGCCTTGTGCGTCTCTCTCTCTCTCCCCGCCCTTGTAATTCATGGGTCAACAAATCCTGTATTCCGGCTATGCAACTATTTGATCCAACCGAAGAAAAAAACTGGCAATAACTTACTGTTTAGAACGAAGGAAATAGGATGCAGAGATTTGAGTAGGAAAGAAGATGTTTTTGAAAAGAAAAAAAAAAAAACGAATCCAGAGGATGGTCAGCACTGGTAGAAGGATTGTTTTATTTTGTATTGCAGGGATTGATTAATACGGTTCGATCAACTATAGGGACTGTTTACACGAAATCTGGCAAATTTGCGCACAGGCAAGGAAACAAGGGCGGGGTCGGGGTGGAGTTAAAAACTTTCCTGCAATATTTATGATATTGAAATACTCATTAAAGACGTATTAACGTACGTGGAGTAAACACATAACCGTAGGCGTTAATTAACAATGAAGATGTTATATATATATATATATATATATATATATATATATATATATATATCAGTGGCGTGATCATAATCTGATGAATAAACCCTTTGGCATGCATAATCTGATCAGTACTGGAGCCTGTACATGAACCACCCTGCTGCATGCATAAATGTCAGTCATCGAAGAAGGATTTAATACGTGAAGGAGGCCTCCAGCATGAAAATCAACCCTCGCATGTCCAACCGGGCACATGCCTCTGAGACAGAGATCGAGGAAGTCTTGATTCTTTTAATGTTTATTACTTCATCGTCCACTACCTTCCACACAGAGTTGGTACATCTGAAACAAACCTTAAACCAATCCATTCCCGGTGGTTGTTAGATCTGGATCTGTAACTAGCCACACCCTGAATATCTTTAATCTTTTGTTTTTTTCATATATATACTGGTATTAGAAATAAAACAAATATATCAGAATATCACAGAACTCTAGATTGATTGAAAAAATAATAATCTAGAACGATCATTTTGAATTGATCTTGATGGACCCATTCAGTCAGTAACGTGAGCCATGACTATGATGAGATTTTTGGGAAGGTGGATCGACTTGTATCGGAGGTGGGATAGTGTCTGGGGCAGGCTCATCGATGGTGGTATCATGGGCCACTCGAGCATAAAATGGAGGTCTAAAGAGGTTAAGCTCAACTATAAACCTCGGAGTCTGGCCCATAACATTACAAACAGAAAGGGGTGGTTCATTGACAGCCCAGGCACGTAGCTAGCGATGAGAAAACTGGTTAGCCAGTAGCAACACACTCTTCCCAATATACAAAAACGGGGGCTAGTTTGCAAATCATCGTAATTTTGTTTCTCTTTTGCTGTACGTTTTCAGGCAGCACCCAGAGTCATACAGAAAACGGGTTGATGGTAAATTGAGGGCGCGCGCGCGCGCGCCTGTGTGTGAGTGCTTGTGTTTTCAGCCTCTTCAAAGAGTCCCAGGTCAGTCCTTTCTCTCAAACCCTGATTGCCCATATTGAAATTTCTCTTTTTTTGGTTTCATATCCTTAGCTGTTAGTTGCTCTTACCTATTTCATTTTTAGAGGGGGGGAAATGAGAATCTGAACTTAAATTGGCAGCATAACTATGCTTGGTTCAGTAAAGTCGAGGCTGTTGTTGTCCTGGTTGTTTTGAAAAATGAAGTAGGATTCACAACCTTCTTTTTTTCCCGTGAAGTTTTGGTTTTGTTTGATGCTGTATTGGAAACTTGATAGAAATGAAATGTGCTTGCTTGATGTTAACTTGGATGGGAACTGTTTCGTGCTGGTTGGCATTCTAAGTTGTGATAATTATTCATTACTTAGGTGATTACGTGTGCTGTATTTCAGTTGTGTTCTGTACTACTGGCTGGGAATGAAAATTGTGGAACTTGTTGATGTATGCGACAGAAGCTTGAAGTGTTCTGTGTCCACTTATGTTTCTTTTTACAGGACCGCACTGTTTTGCAGGTTCCAAGAATATCTTTATTCAAATGTTCATGGGACAAAGGATGCAACTTTGACTGCAAAATTGGTGGCCAGACTTTCTTGATTTTTTATTCGCAAGAAAGACGGGTTTGAAATAGTTTGGTTCTCCGTCATGGAGACCTTGTGGAAACTTTTATATTTGCTGGAACCTACACCGGCTACCCGTATAGTGGCAGCAGTAGCTGTAACATTTGGGTCTGCTTATCGAGCTTTAAATTATGGCAAAGAAATGGAGAGGAACCGTGGCCGGTCAGAAGCATCCATTACATTAGATAGCTCACAGGCACTAATGATCCCGATTATGAGTTCTTGCAGTTTGCTGTTGATGTTTTACCTGTTTTTGTCTGTCTCACAACTCCTCACTGCATTTACAGCCAATGCCTCTGTTTCATCGTTTTTCTTCTGCCTCTCCCCTCTTGTTGCATATATAAAGTCACGGTATGGCTTGGCAGACCCACTTGTGTCTCGATGCTGTGCAAAGTCATTTACACGAATCCAAGGGTTATTGTTGGTGTCATGCTTTCTAACCATTGCAGCTTGGCTTGTTTCTGGGCATTGGATATTGAATAATTTGTTGGGTATTTCAATTTGCATTGCATTTGTGAGTCATTTCCAAACATCAAAATATGTGCAATTCTCCTTGCATGCTTGTTTGTATATGACATATTTTGGGTATTCTTCCCGGAGAGATGTTTTGGTGCCAATGTCATGGTATCAGTGGTAATGCAACAAGCATCAAATCCTGTTCATACAGTGGCAAATAGTTTGAGTCTTCCAGGTTTGCAATTGATTACAAAGAAGCTTGAGTTGCCAGTGAAAATAGTCTTTCCCAGAAATTTGTTAGGTCTTACAGCTTCAGGAGGAAATGCTACAAATTCCATGATGCTCGGTCTTGGCGACATGGTATGGTAGCATTTATTTATTTTGGTGGTCTTGCGTAGTACTTCTCGATTCTATAAGACATGCTGTCCCCCCTCCAAAATAGTGATGGTTTGACATCAAAGTTTCTGCTTAAAGTTTTCTCGAATGGACATAGGTAATATTTTATGTTCTGTTTGAAACAATGACCAGGGGCATCTGTAAAGTGTTAGCCCCAACAACCTGTCCCCCTCCCCCTTCTTTGTCAGGCTATTGTTTTTTAAAGCTGCTGAATAAGCTGTTCATTGAGCGGCCATGCTAAATATCAGGCACATCTGTAAAGTACTAACTAGAACCGCTATTGAGGTGATCTCTGCTACAAAACTTTTATAAAAAATGGTTAGTGAGCAGTTCTTTGTGCGATCATTCTAAATACCAGTTCTCTGTAAATTTCCTTGTTGCATCATGCTCTTGGATTACTTGGTCGTTGATCTATAGCTTCTAATCCCTTTTCTTGATTCACATACAGTCTTTAATCCAGTCATTATAGGTAGACTCTTTGCAGTCAGGTCAGATTGTATCCATGGGAGCCCATAGTACCATTTTTTTTTTTACCATGCATTTAGATATAGAATGATGAAGATAGAATATCTTGGGACCCATTGGTTAAAAATCTTAATAATCATTTCGCCCCTGGATATACGTTGTTTCTTCTACCTTTCTGACTCAGAGGCCTACCAAGAACTGATTTGTTAATGTTGCTCTTGTTCCAAGCTATTCTTTCTGGTAGTAACTAACAGCTAAGCTGTTATGAATCATGATTTTACTGCCCGCATGCTTGGAACATGAAGTTATCCTATGATATAAGATGACATGCTTTCTTTGCAATTTAATTATGGTAAGGATATCTGTTAAATTTATTAGCAGGCATGCTTGCACACCAAGATTTTACTGGATGTTTTTGTACATGAATGATTTTGGCACCTTGTGCTGTTCCGGAGAAAATATTGAAAGATGTTACATGTTATTTCAATAATGTTGTTCTTGCAGGCTATACCTGCCATGCTTCTAGCATTAGTCCTTCGTTTTGACTACCGAAAGAGCCGAGATCCCGTGAATCTCTTAGATTTGCGCATTCTTCCAAGGGACATAGATATATATGGTATGTGCTTCCTGGATATGCCATAGGATTAATTAGCAACTGCATTAGCTGCTGGTGTTCTGACTCACTCACTGCAACCTGCTCTTCTCTATCGGGTATTTCTACTAGCAATGTATTTATTTGTTGAATACTGTAGTTGGAATATAAACGCCTTACGCATGCAGGGTTGTGTTGCCTTTTTTATGAAACAAGAGATAAATACCATCCAAAGAACTTCCTAATCTGCTGTGCTTGCAACTTTCCATTAGTTTCGTTTATTGCTTGCCCCATTTCGATATATGCTTTTTACTTGCAGATTTCAATATATTTTCTTGTGGTTTAAAAACATTTGTATTTATCTGAGTTTTTGTTGCTTGATGGTGAATGTAGGTGCCTTCTACACTCGGACCTGTTATAGTTGTGTGCCTGAGTTGTGGGAAGGAAGCATCATGTCTAATGGCGGCAATGACAAAGCACGTCAAATAGAAGTTTGAGCCGAGCTTTGTGGGCTTGACACCACAGAGTTTGCAGGGCCAGTTCGAAGTTGTAAATTCTCCTGGGAGTTGAATCCGTTGAAAACTTGAACGAAATTTGATGTTTATTTAGTTCTATTTGACTTTTCGGCCAGCCGGTTCAGTTGTTAGATATGAACGAAGGATGGAAATTTATCTTCTTGATGTCCTTTTCACAAGCAACAGAAAAAAGGAAAAGTTTTCAAATGGATTTTGGTTGAATTAATATATTTGTCTATTTTTCGTATCAAAATTATGTTCCTATCTATCTATTTGTCTATTTTTCGTATCAAGTTAAATTTATCATGATCTTTGAAGCAATTATATATGTATAAAATGTTATTATTCTCATGCGATCATATAAAAATAATAAATGATAAATGATAATAATAAAATACATATATTATTCTTTGCTGAGTTTTTTAAAAGTTGTGTATATGAGTTTCGCAAGTAATAAGAGAATAATATTACTATCCATTTCACAGGAAATTGAAATGAGGAGAACAAGTATCCACAAAGTTATCTTATCAAAGGATCTTGTAATAAATTTGGACAAAATAATAGATTAAATCTGTTAGAAATGAGTTTTTTTCGCCTAAAAAGAATATTGTAATCGAAATGCAGGGGAAGCGATTTATATATTTTTTCATTGTAGATAACTTGGACAAATTTGTCTACCCGTTTTGTTTATGTGCTGCCCCGTATATTTTTTTGTTTATATAATATTAGATCTGAAATATTATACATAAAAATAAAAATATTGTAAAAGTAATTTTTTAACCAAAACAACCAGAAATCTAAGAATTTAAGTTTTCTAAGAAATACAACCTAAGCAAAACAACAAATAATTAGAATTAAAAACCAAAATTAAGAGCGTATATATATAAATATGGAAAAAAATAGAGACTGTTTAGAAATATATCTAAAAAATAAAAGAATTAAAATAAATAATTAAAAGTATATGGGCCGAAATGAAAATAAAATATGTAAATAATTTAAAAGAAAGGATTAAATTAAAAAATTAAAATTGTTGTAAGGAAAAAATAAATAATTCTTTTATATCTTGATTTAGTTTCGGTCCCTTTATTTTTTCTAGTAATTTTGGTATAATTCTAAATAATTTGTTTGTATTTATGTATCTATACTTTTAGTTTTGACTTTTAATTTTTATTAGATTTTATCTTTGTATTAAATATAGTTTTGGTTAAAAACCAGAGTAAGTTCACCTGTGGTGGTGTGAGATAAAAATAAAACTTTCTCTTGTGCATGCATAGTTAATCTTCAGTTGTTAGTTATTTCTTATATTTTTTAAGGCGTCAATATTAAACAAATATCAATATATATAATTATTTTTAAGAGAAAAAAACTTTAAAATAATTTTTCTCATTATTTTAAATTTATTATTTATAATAAAATTAATATATTAAAAAACTAAATAATTGAATGTCTTTTAGATTGATTGTTTCGTTTTAATGTATACCATTATTAAAAAAATCAAGAACCATTAATATTTTTTGACATGTTATAAAATTTGGTTTTGTCTGCAGCGAAGCGCAGACAAGTGACTCGTATATTTTGTATTTGTAGATAATTTGACAAAAAAAAATTCACATGTTTTGTCTATGTGTAGCTTCATATATTTTTTATTTGAGTAATATTAGATCTGAAATATCATACATAAAAAAGTTACAAAAGTTATTTTTTTCACAAAAACAACATCGATTAATGAATTATCTTGATTATTATTCTTATTGTTATTATCATGATTGTTAAATTATCACAATTATTATAGATGTTATTGTAACAATTATTGTAAATAAATTAATATTCTAATTATTACTGACAATATTATCGTTGGCACTATCATTATTGTTATAAAAAGAAATTCTTTTTTTTTTATTTTCCAAGATTTATTCTTCATATTATTATATTTGAAGTATTCCAGAATACTAAGATTAAATTACTTTGAGAATTTTAAAAAGAACTCACTATATTTATATATATATTTTAAGGTTTTAATATTAAAAATATCAAAATATATAATTATTTTTAAGAGAAAAATCCTTAAAATAATCATTATCATTATTTTAAACGCATTTTGCATAATAAAATGAATATATAAAAACCTAATAAACAATTATTATTATTATTATTGTAAATATTTTTGCTATAGTAAAAAACCAAAAGTTTTGTAAGCTGATTATTTTGCTAAGATATATAGCATTATAAAAAAATCTAAGACCATTAATATTTTTTTGTATTTTAAAAAATTTGTTTATGGCTACGAAAAAGTGGAGGACAATTGACTCGTATATTTTTTCATTGTAGATAAATTGCCCTAATTTTTCCACTTGTTTTGTCTATGTCTCACTTCGTATATTTTTTGTCTATGTGATATTAGATATGAAATATTATACATAAAAAAGTCACAGAAGTCAACCTCTAAGAAAAATAACATCAACTAATGAATTATTTTGATTATTATTGTCATTGTTATTATTATGATTATTAAATTGTCATAATAATTGTAGCTATCATTATAAATATTATTATAAATAATTCATATTCTAATTATTATTGTTCATACTATTGACGACATCATAATTATTGTTAGAAAAAAAAATATTTTTATTTTATAAGATCTATTCCTCATATTACTATATTAAAAGTATTTCAGAATACTAATATTATTATTTTTTTAAAAAAAAAACTAGGTAATTATATATATATATATATATATATATATATTTATATATATATATATATATCAAGACACTAATATTAAATAAATATCAATATATATAATTAGTCTAACATATTTATAATAAAAAAAAAACTACAAATAATCATTATCATTATTATGAATGCCTTATCTATAATAATTAGAAATTTCAACACCTAATAATATTAACAAAAAGGAAATTAAAAAAATAAATGACAAAACAAAAATAAATATTATTAGATTTAAAAAAATTATTTGACTTGAAGAATAAATAAAAATAAAAAAATAAAAAAATCAAAGAGAAAAATAATACATATCAATTTTTAAATGATCATCAACACAAATTAAAATTTAAACATTAAATAAAAAAACTTTAATAACAGTGAAAATAATAAAAATAAGAAACAAAAACTAAGAGCATGTATATATAAACATAGACAAAAATAGGAACCATTTAAGAAATATATATATAAAATAAAGTAATTAAAATAAAATCAAGGATTAGAAGTACAAGAATCAAAATGAAAAGCACATATATAATAAATGTCATTTAAAGGACAAAATTTAGTTAGTAGTTCAATTCGTCTTTTACCTTCCACCTCCACCACATGTCGTACCTGTTTGTAATTGTGGTTGGGGCTGGTTTTGAAAGTGCTTTTCGTTCAAAAATGCATCAAAATAATATTTGTAAAAAATTTTAAAAATCATTTTTGACATCAGCCCATCAAAATCATCTAGAAACACCAATTTTTTAAATTTAAATTTAAAATAAAAATATTTTTTTTTCAAAAACGCTTTCCAAATGCATTCCTAAACACCCCTTCTATCTCCCACCAAAACCACAGTTCAATTCACCTTTTTAAACAATAATGAACAGTGAAAATAACTATTCATTACTGTTTGAAATTGCATTTCATTTAGCTATTCTATAAAATAATAATAGTCGTGGTGCGCGTAAGCTGGTCTGGACACCCCGGTTATAAGAAAAAGTTTATAAGTGGGAAAAAACAGAAAAAAATGGGTCCGGGGATTATTCGTGGCGCGTGTAAGTTGACCTGGACACCCTGGTTATAAAAAAACATGTATACGTTGGAAAAAAAATCATAGGGCGCGTAAGCTGGCCCGGACATCCCGGTTATAAAAAAACAAAAAAATATATATGTGGGAAAAAACAGGAAAAAAAAATGGGTTCAGAAATTAGTCGTGGTACGCGTAAGCTGGTCTGGACACCCCGATTATAAAAAAAAGAAGCCCTGTTATAAAAAAATGCAAGAGGAAAACATTTTTTTCAAATAGTAAAATCATGGTGTGCGTAAACTGGCCCAAATATCCTAGTTATTAAAAACAAAAAAATATATAAGTGAAAAAAAATTAAAAAAAATAGGTTCAGAGATTAATCATGATGTACGTAAATTAGGTTGAATGCTCTAGTTAGAAAAAAATAAACAAAAAAAGCCGGAAAAAAAAAAAAAGAAAAGTTCATTTTCAAATAATAATAATAATAATTAAAAGTGTGGTTGAAAACCAATTCCAGTTTCCCTCCATAGAAGACCCGGGCGTTGCCGCTTCAAGTTTTATGTATGCAAATTAACTAGCATGCGCCGGACACTCTGCAAAAGAAGATTTATGGTGGCAGGCTTTAACAACTGTCAATGATAATTAGATGACATGTTGGCATCAGCAGGTGTAAGAAGAGGAAATGAAGGCGTGAGCTGGCAATGTAAAAGGAGGAAATGAAGGCGTGAGCTTGCAGCTGCTCATGCACAGAGTGTGAGTTAAGTGAACTGCATCCTTGACCTACTGTAGCTTTCATCATCGACATGACAGAATTAATTAAATGGAAAAGAAAGCAACATATTATGGATGAATAATTAATTAACAGGTGTTTTTTAAAATAAAAAAGATACTATTTCTTATCGAAGGGTGTCACCAAAAGAAGACAATAACCATCTTCCGCATGTAGCATATACGAGCTATAAACCCGCGCTCTGTCGCGGGGATTAAAATTTTTTTTTATCTAGTTTAATTATATATAATTTTTTGTTTTATATTTTTGTTTTTATTTTTTTATTTTTTGGTTTAGTTTTGATCTATTGATTCTTTTTTTATCTTTTTGTGATAGTTTTTAATTTTTTGTTTGTATTTATATACCTCTGCTCTTAGTTTAGATTTTTTTTTTATTTTTATTAAATGCAGCTTGCGTTAAAAAACATAGTAAATTCAGCTTTGATTGTGTAAAATGAGAGTGAAACTCTCTCTTATCCATATATACAAAGGTTATTTTGTATTTGTATATTAAAAAAAAACCAAAAAAATGTATAAGTGGGGGGGGAAAAGGAAAACAAATGTAAAAAAAGTGGGTCTGGGATTAGTCGTAGTGCATGTAAGCTGGCCCGAACACCACGGTTCTAAAAAAAATGTATACGTGGGAAAAAACTCGCGGTGCGTGTAACTTATCCCGGATACACCTGTTATAAAAAAATATCAAAAAAAAATTAGTCCAAAGATCAGTCGTGGTGCGCGTGAGCTGACCCGGACATCCCGGTTATAAAAAAACAAAAAAAAAAGATCTCAGTTAACCAAACAAAAAAAGAGCAACGAAAAGCACTGTAGCAATCCATAGTGAAATGTGTGAGGAGTTACAATGTTTTCCCCACACCGTTTGTATGTATACACCTCTACTCTTAATTTAGATTTTTTATTTTTATTTTTATTTGTATAAATGCAGTTGCGTGAAAAAACATAGTAAGTTCAGCTTTGATAGTATAAAATGAGAGTGAAAATCTCTCTTATGCATGTATACGAAGGTTATTTTGTATTTGTATATTAAAAAAAACAAAAAAAAATTATAAGTGGGAAAAAATGTAAAAACAAAGTGTGTCCGAGGATTAATCGTGATGCACGTAAGCTGACCCGGACACCCTGGTTATAAAAAAACCCCAAAAAAATGCATAGGTGGGGGGGAAAATCATGGTGAGCGTAAGTTGACACGGATACCACGGCTATAAAAAAAACCAAAAAAACATGTATAAGTGGGGGGAAAAATGTAAAAAAAATGAGTTCGGGGATTAGTCGTGGTGCGCATAAGCTGGCTTGGACACCTCGGTTATCAAAAAAAAGGAAAAAAATACATAAGCGGGAAAACACTGTAGCAATTAAAAAAAAATAGGTCCGATGATTAGTTGTAGTGCGCGTAAGCTGGCCTGGACATCACGTTTATCAAAAATAAAATGTATAAGTGGGGAAAAAACATGAGAAAAATGTAAGAAAAAAGGTGGGTTCGGGGATCAGTTGAGGTGCACGTAAGCTGACCCAAATACCACGATTATAAAAATATATATACATGGCAAAAACAAATCGCGGTGCGCATAAGCTTGTCGGGTATCCCGGTTATTAAAAAAACAAACAAAAATGTAAAAATGGAGAAAAAACATGAAAAAAATGTTAAAAAAGTTGGTCCGGAGATCAGTCATGGTGTGTATGAGCTGGCCTGGACACTCAGGTTATCACAAAATAAAAAAAAAGCATCCCGATTAAAAAAAAAACAAGGGAAAACATTGTTGCAATCTGCAGTGAAATGTGTGGGGAGGTACAACGCTGTCCCTACACTGTTTACATTTTTATTTTTATTTGTATAGATGCAGCTTACGTTAAAAAAAATAGTAAGTTCAGTTTTGATGGTATAAAATGAGAGTGAAACTCTCTCTTATGCATGTATACGAAGGTTATTTTGTATTTGTATATTAAAAAAACAAAAAAAAATGTATAAGTGGGAAAAAAAAGAAAAAAAAGTAAAAAAAAAGTGGATCCGGGGATTAGTCATGGTGCGTGTAAGCTGACCTAAACACCCCAAATTATATATAAAAAAAATATAAGATGGAAAAGAATCGTGGAGCTATAAACTCGTTCTCCGCCACTGGGATATTTTTTTTTGTCTCGTTTGCATATATATATATATATATATATATATATATATATATATATATATATATATATATATATATATATAATTTCTTGTTATTTATTTTGGTTTTTATTCTTTATTCTTTGGTTTAATTTTGATACCTTGATTTTTTTGGTTCTTCTATGATAATTTTTTATTTATATTTATGTATCTATACTCTTGGTTTTGACTTTTAATTTTTATTGTTATTTATATTTATATTAAATGAAGCTTGTGTTTAAAAATTGAGTAAATTTAGCTCTGATGGCATGAAATAAGAATGAAATTCTTTTTTAGGCATGTATAGTTAACCTTCTATTGCTAGTGATGTGTTATCTTTGTATTTTTTTTTCATCTCTTTTGTTTATGTGTTGTTTGATATATTTTTAGTTTAAAATAATTTTAATTTCAGAAGAAAAAAAATTATTATTTTATTTTTTCAGATTTTTTTGTCATATTATTATATTAAAAGTATTTAGTAACATTGAGATAAAATTAATTTGAGAATTAAAAGAAAAAGTTACTTCATTTTTTATATATATTATAAGAATTTAATATTAAACAAATATCATAATATATAATTAGTATCACGTATTTTTAAGGAAAAAACCCTTAAAATAATTGTTATCATTATTTCAAACGTCTTGTCTATATATATATATATATATATAATAATGATAATAATAATAATAATTGAAAGTTCTATAAGCTGATTATTTAGTTCAAATACACAGTATTATAAAAAAATTCTGGTTGCGGCAAAGCGTAGGACAAGTATTTAATATATTTTTTCATCGTAGATAATTTAACTCAATTTTTTTACCTGTTTTTTCAACTTGTAGTTTCATATATTTTTTGTTTATGTGATATTAGATCTAAAATATCATACATAAAAATATAAAATTACCGTGCAACCCCCGCAGACAAGGTAAAACAATAATTTTACTATTCCCATCTGCGATAAACAACTAAGCTCTTTTACGTTTTTGTTAATACCATTTCACCACCGTAACTTTTCAAAAATATAATTCCATTTTCTAATAACTTGTGGTAGTTTTCTAACAAAAGAGTAATCAGGATTAGGTTTTAATAAATTAAAATTATAAATTATTTAAATAAAATCAAATTTTTATAGATTTAATAAACTGGTTTAGTAAATTTAAAAATACATGTAAAGACATTTTGATTTTTGTATTAAACACTAATCAATATAATATTTTTTATGTTTGAGAGATTTGATTGTAAACAAATTAAAACTTTCTATATGTGTCAATTAATTTTTTTTATCTTTTTTATTGTTTATTCGAAAACAAAATAAAATTAAATAAAAAGAAAAACAGCACGCACACACTTTTGTTTTACTATATTAATCGAACACTAATAAAATACACATGTTTATGAACACAAAAAAATTCAAAATAATCCAAACGAAGTTAAAACATATATAATAATGTTGGGAACAGTGAATGGAAGCTCTGGGAACTGCGAAGAGCAATGGTGGAACTATGCGTTGCCGCCGGTAGAACCAATAAATAGGTGAATTTGAAATGTCTTCCCCTTCTCTTTCCTCTTGTACCGATAATGCCACCGATAGAGACTATGAAAAGAGAAAATACACAACAATTTTTGGTTGTCTTTTTTTTTTCTTTCCAGATATATATTTTTCATCTTCCTGGTTGCTGTCGTCGGTGTTTCTTCTCCACACACAGACCCACCTAAGAGCATGGTTCGCTTTCTTATAAAAAAAACATATCCGTATCATCCACAGTTCTATCAAGCTTTTTCACTATCACAGTATCTCTAAGATCGATTATATCCTGCTTCGCATATTCAACATCAAGGGAGCTAATGATGAACATCGACCACCGACTTCACTATTTAATGAAGTATTAACAGATTTAATTAATAAATCATTAACTTTAATGGAAGATATATGCAAAGAATTGGCTGGTTGGGCAGGGGAGACAGAATGGATGTGGTGTGCTGGGGCTGACTGGATAGTGGCTGTCGGTGGTGGAAAAAGAAAAGATTTGGGTATAAAAAAACAGAAAGCAGAGAGGGTGAAAAAGGAAATGAAGAAAGAACAACGAAATAACACATAATTTTATAATTAACAACACAGAATTTTGACAGTGAAGCGTTAAGATTAAATAAAAAAAGGGCACAGATCATGAGAGAAAATACAGGGGAAGCCAACTAATTTAGAGAAGAAAAAAACAAATAAATCAATAAATACCTGTATTCGTGTTTTTGATGGTTTGGAAATCCATTAGGTTTATATGCTTCGGAGAGAGATAGGTAGAGAGATTTGTTGTTTGCTAATAAGAGAAGAGGGGGGGGGGGGGGGGGGGGGGGGGCCGGGGGACCGAGAGACAGGGAGGTAAGCGAATGGATATTGTTGAACTGTCATGATGCTCTGCTAAAGGAGTTCTCGATGCACAGCAAACATTAATTAGTTGTTGTACATTAATGGAGCTGCGAGCTGCGAGAAACGACTGAACCACAACAAATATTGCCTGGTAGTCCTTGTAGCTACTCCATTAAAGGCAGGGTACTTTGATCATGGATGAAATTAATTTATTTCCATTTATATGTCAAATATAAAAAATATTGTAATAATCTCATTACATTGCAGAACCAAATTTAGAAAGGCTTTTGCTTTTTGAAAAAGGCTCAACACTTCGATCGATACGCGTTTTAAGTTAACTACTTGATATTTGCGGTCTGGCTTGGGAGAGGTAACTGTAGCAGTTACCACGCCACCTCCTTCTTCCCCCTCCGTCCCTTCAACCCCCTCGCCCACCTCTGCAGCCAAAGTAGCAGCCACAACCACTCTGCAAGGTCTAGATTTTGCCTCTGTAAGCGAATGGATATTGTTGAACTGTCATGATGCTCTGCTAAAGGAGTTCTCGATGCACAGCAAACATTAATTAGTTGTTGTACATTAATGGAGCTGCGAGCTGCGAGAAACGACTGAACCACAACAAATATTGCCTGGTAGTCCTTGTAGCTACTCCATTAAAGGCAGGGTACTTTGATCATGGATGAAATTAATTTATTTCCATTTATATGTCAAATATAAAAAATATTGTAATAATCTCATTACATTGCAGAACCAAATTTAGAAAGGCTTTTGCTTTTTGAAAAAGGCTCAACACTTCGATCGATACGCGTTTTAAGTTAACTACTTGATATTTGCGGTCTGGCTTGGGAGAGGTAACTGTAGCAGTTACCACGCCACCTCCTTCTTCCCCCTCCGTCCCTTCAACCCCCTCGCCCACCTCTGCAGCCAAAGTAGCAGCCACAACCACTCTGCAAGGTCTAGATTTTGCCTCTGTAAGCGAATGGATATTGTTGAACTGTCATGATGCTCTGCTAAAGGAGTTCTCGATGCACAGCAAACATTAATTAGTTGTTGTACATTAATGGAGCTGCGAGCTGCGAGAAACGACTGAACCACAACAAATATTGCCTGGTAGTCCTTGTAGCTACTCCATTAAAGGCAGGGTACTTTGATCATGGATGAAATTAATTTATTTCCATTTATATGTCAAATATAAAAAATATTGTAATAATCTCATTACATTGCATAACCAAATTTAGAAAGGCTTTTGCTTTTTGAAAAAGGCTCAACACTTCGATCGATACGCGTTTTAAGTTAACTACTTGATATTTGCGGTCTGGCTTGGGAGAGGTAACTGTAGCAGTTACCACGCCACCTCCTTCTTCCCCCTCCGTCCCTTCAACCCCCTCGCCCACCTCTGCAGCCAAAGTAGCAGCCACAACCACTCTGCAAGGTCTAGATTTTGCCTCTGTAAGCGAATGGATATTGTTGAACTGTCATGATGCTCTGCTAAAGGAGTTCTCGATGCACAGCAAACATTAATTAGTTGTTGTACATTAATGGAGCTGCGAGCTGCGAGAAACGACTGAACCACAACAAATATTGCCTGGTAGTCCTTGTAGCTACTCCATTAAAGGCAGGGTACTTTGATCATGGATGAAATTAATTTATTTCCATTTATATGTCAAATATAAAAAATATTGTAATAATCTCATTACATTGCAGAACCAAATTTAGAAAGGCTTTTGCTTTTTGAAAAAGGCTCAACACTTCGATCGATACGCGTTTTAAGTTAACTACTTGATATTTGCGGTCTGGCTTGGGAGAGGTAACTGTAGCAGTTACCACGCCACCTCCTTCTTCCCCCTCCGTCCCTTCAACCCCCTCGCCCACCTCTGCAGCCAAAGTAGCAGCCACAACCACTCTGCAAGGTCTAGATTTTGCCTCTGTAAGCGAATGGATATTGTTGAACTGTCATGATGCTCTGCTAAAGGAGTTCTCGATGCACAGCAAACATTAATTAGTTGTTGTACATTAATGGAGCTGCGAGCTGCGAGAAACGACTGAACCACAACAAATATTGCCTGGTAGTCCTTGTAGCTACTCCATTAAAGGCAGGGTACTTTGATCATGGATGAAATTAATTTATTTCCATTTATATGTCAAATATAAAAAATATTGTAATAATCTCATTACATTGCAGAACCAAATTTAGAAAGGCTTTTGCTTTTTGAAAAAGGCTCAACACTTCGATCGATACGCGTTTTAAGTTAACTACTTGATATTTGCGGTCTGGCTTGGGAGAGGTAACTGTAGCAGTTACCACGCCACCTCCTTCTACCCCTCCGTCCCTTCAACCCCCTCGCCCACCTCTGCAGCCAAAGTAGCAGCCACAACCACTCTGCAAGGTCTAGATTTTGCCTCTGTAAGCGAATGGATATTGTTGAACTGTCATGATGCTCTGCTAAAGGAGTTCTCGATGCACAGCAAACATTAATTAGTTGTTGTACATTAATGGAGCTGCGAGCTGCGAGAAACGACTGAACCACAACAAATATTGCCTGGTAGTCCTTGTAGCTACTCCATTAAAGGCAGGGTACTTTGATCATGGATGAAATTAATTTATTTCCATTTATATGTCAAATATAAAAAATATTGTAATAATCTCATTACATTGCAGAACCAAATTTAGAAAGGCTTTTGCTTTTTGAAAAAGGCTCAACACTTCGATCGATACGCGTTTTAAGTTAACTACTTGATATTTGCGGTCTGGCTTGGGAGAGGTAACTGTAGCAGTTACCACGCCACCTCCTTCTTCCCCCTCCGTCCCTTCAACCCCCTCGCCCACCTCTGCAGCCAAAGTAGCAGCCACAACCACTCTGCAAGGTCTAGATTTTGCCTCTGTAAGCGAATGGATATTGTTGAACTGTCATGATGCTCTGCTAAAGGAGTTCTCGATGCACAGCAAACATTAATTAGTTGTTGTACATTAATGGAGCTGCGAGCTGCGAGAAACGACTGAACCACAACAAATATTGCCTGGTAGTCCTTGTAGCTACTCCATTAAAGGCAGGGTACTTTGATCATGGATGAAATTAATTTATTTCCATTTATATGTCAAATATAAAAAATATTGTAATAATCTCATTACATTGCAGAACCAAATTTAGAAAGGCTTTTGCTTTTTGAAAAAGGCTCAACACTTCGATCGATACGCGTTTTAAGTTAACTACTTGATATTTGCGGTCTGGCTTGGGAGAGGTAACTGTAGCAGTTACCACGCCACCTCCTTCTTCCCCCTCCGTCCCTTCAACCCCCTCGCCCACCTCTGCAGCCAAAGTAGCAGCCACAACCACTCTGCAAGGTCTAGATTTTGCCTCTGTAAGCGAATGGATATTGTTGAACTGTCATGATGCTCTGCTAAAGGAGTTCTCGATGCACAGCAAACATTAATTAGTTGTTGTACATTAATGGAGCTGCGAGCTGCGAGAAACGACTGAACCACAACAAATATTGCCTGGTAGTCCTTGTAGCTACTCCATTAAAGGCAGGGTACTTTGATCATGGATGAAATTAATTTATTTCCATTTATATGTCAAATATAAAAAATATTGTAATAATCTCATTACATTGCAGAACCAAATTTAGAAAGGCTTTTGCTTTTTGAAAAAGGCTCAACACTTCGATCGATACGCGTTTTAAGTTAACTACTTGATATTTGCGGTCTGGCTTGGGAGAGGTAACTGTAGCAGTTACCACGCCACCTCCTTCTTCCCCCTCCGTCCCTTCAACCCCCTCGCCCACCTCTGCAGCCAAAGTAGCAGCCACAACCACTCTGCAAGGTCTAGATTTTGCCTCTGTAAGCGAATGGATATTGTTGAACTGTCATGATGCTCTGCTAAAGGAGTTCTCGATGCACAGCAAACATTAATTAGTTGTTGTACATTAATGGAGCTGCGAGCTGCGAGAAACGACTGAACCACAACAAATATTGCCTGGTAGTCCTTGTAGCTACTCCATTAAAGGCAGGGTACTTTGATCATGGATGAAATTAATTTATTTCCATTTATATGTCAAATATAAAAAATATTGTAATAATCTCATTACATTGCAGAACCAAATTTAGAAAGGCTTTTGCTTTTTGAAAAAGGCTCAACAGTTCGATCGATACGCGTTTTAAGTTAACTACTTGATATTTGCGGTCTGGCTTGGGAGAGGTAACTGTAGCAGTTACCACGCCACCTCCTTCTTCCCCCTCCGTCCCTTCAACCCCCTCGCCCACCTCTGCAGCCAAAGTAGCAGCCACAACCACTCTGCAAGGTCTAGATTTTGCCTCTGTAAGCGAATGGATATTGTTGAACTGTCATGATGCTCTGCTAAAGGAGTTCTCGATGCACAGCAAACATTAATTAGTTGTTGTACATTAATGGAGCTGCGAGCTGCGAGAAACGACTGAACCACAACAAATATTGCCTGGTAGTCCTTGTAGCTACTCCATTAAAGGCAGGGTACTTTGATCATGGATGAAATTAATTTATTTCCATTTATATGTCAAATATAAAAAATATTGTAATAATCTCATTACATTGCAGAACCAAATTTAGAAAGGCTTTTGCTTTTTGAAAAAGGCTCAACACTTCGATCGATACGCGTTTTAAGTTAACTACTTGATATTTGCGGTCTGGCTTGGGAGAGGTAACTGTAGCAGTTACCACGCCACCTCCTTCTTCCCCCTCCGTCCCTTCAACCCCCTCGCCCACCTCTGCAGCCAAAGTAGCAGCCACAACCACTCTGCAAGGTCTAGATTTTGCCTCTGTAAGCGAATGGATATTGTTGAACTGTCATGATGCTCTGCTAAAGGAGTTCTCGATGCACAGCAAACATTAATTAGTTGTTGTACATTAATGGAGCTGCGAGCTGCGAGAAACGACTGAACCACAACAAATATTGCCTGGTAGTCCTTGTAGCTACTCCATTAAAGGCAGGGTACTTTGATCATGGATGAAATTAATTTATTTCCATTTATATGTCAAATATAAAAAATATTGTAATAATCTCATTACATTGCAGAACCAAATTTAGAAAGGCTTTTGCTTTTTGAAAAAGGCTCAACACTTCGATCGATACGCGTTTTAAGTTAACTACTTGATATTTGCGGTCTGGCTTGGGAGAGGTAACTGTAGCAGTTACCACGCCACCTCCTTCTTCCCCCTCCGTCCCTTCAACCCCCTCGCCCACCTCTGCAGCCAAAGTAGCAGCCACAACCACTCTGCAAGGTCTAGATTTTGCCTCTGTAAGCGAATGGATATTGTTGAACTGTCATGATGCTCTGCTAAAGGAGTTCTCGATGCACAGCAAACATTAATTAGTTGTTGTACATTAATGGAGCTGCGAGCTGCGAGAAACGACTGAACCACAACAAATATTGCCTGGTAGTCCTTGTAGCTACTCCATTAAAGGCAGGGTACTTTGATCATGGATGAAATTAATTTATTTCCATTTATATGTCAAATATAAAAAATATTGTAATAATCTCATTACATTGCAGAACCAAATTTAGAAAGGCTTTTGCTTTTTGAAAAAGGCTCAACACTTCGATCGATACGCGTTTTAAGTTAACTACTTGATATTTGCGGTCTGGCTTGGGAGAGGTAACTGTAGCAGTTACCACGCCACCTCCTTCTTCCCCCTCCGTCCCTTCAACCCCCTCGCCCACCTCTGCAGCCAAAGTAGCAGCCACAACCACTCTGCAAGGTCTAGATTTTGCCTCTGTAAGCGAATGGATATTGTTGAACTGTCATGATGCTCTGCTAAAGGAGTTCTCGATGCACAGCAAACATTAATTAGTTGTTGTACATTAATGGAGCTGCGAGCTGCGAGAAACGACTAAACCACAACAAATATTGCCTGGTAGTCCTTGTAGCTACTCCATTAAAGGCAGGGTACTTTGATCATGGATGAAATTAATTTATTTCCATTTATATGTCAAATATAAAAAATATTGTAATAATCTCATTACATTGCAGAACCAAATTTAGAAAGGCTTTTGCTTTTTGAAAAAGGCTCAACACTTCGATCGATACGCGTTTTAAGTTAACTACTTGATATTTGCGGTCTGGCTTGGGAGAGGTAACTGTAGCAGTTACCACGCCACCTCCTTCTTCCCCCTCCGTCCCTTCAACCCCCTCGCCCACCTCTGCAGCCAAAGTAGCAGCCACAACCACTCTGCAAGGTCTAGATTTTGCCTCTGTAAGCGAATGGATATTGTTGAACTGTCATGATGCTCTGCTAAAGGAGTTCTCGATGCACAGCAAACATTAATTAGTTGTTGTACATTAATGGAGCTGCGAGCTGCGAGAAACGACTGAACCACAACAAATATTGCCTGGTAGTCCTTGTAGCTACTCCATTAAAGGCAGGGTACTTTGATCATGGATGAAATTAATTTATTTCCATTTATATGTCAAATATAAAAAATATTGTAATAATCTCATTACATTGCAGAACCAAATTTAGAAAGGCTTTTGCTTTTTGAAAAAGGCTCAACAGTTCGATCGATACGCGTTTTAAGTTAACTACTTGATATTTGCGGTCTGGCTTGGGAGAGGTAACTGTAGCAGTTACCACGCCACCTCCTTCTTCCCCCTCCGTCCCTTCAACCCCCTCGCCCACCTCTGCAGCCAAAGTAGCAGCCACAACCACTCTGCAAGGTCTAGATTTTGCCTCTGTAAGCGAATGGATATTGTTGAACTGTCATGATGCTCTGCTAAAGGAGTTCTCGATGCACAGCAAACATTAATTAGTTGTTGTACATTAATGGAGCTGCGAGCTGCGAGAAACGACTGAACCACAACAAATATTGCCTGGTAGTCCTTGTAGCTACTCCATTAAAGGCAGGGTACTTTGATCATGGATGAAATTAATTTATTTCCATTTATATGTCAAATATAAAAAATATTGTAATAATCTCATTACATTGCAGAACCAAATTTAGAAAGGCTTTTGCTTTTTGAAAAAGGCTCAACACTTCGATCGATACGCGTTTTAAGTTAACTACTTGATATTTGCGGTCTGGCTTGGGAGAGGTAACTGTAGCAGTTACCACGCCACCTCCTTCTTCCCCCTCCGTCCCTTCAACCCCCTCGCCCACCTCTGCAGCCAAAGTAGCAGCCACAACCACTCTGCAAGGTCTAGATTTTGCCTCTGTAAGCGAATGGATATTGTTGAACTGTCATGATGCTCTGCTAAAGGAGTTCTCGATGCACAGCAAACATTAATTAGTTGTTGTACATTAATGGAGCTGCGAGCTGCGAGAAACGACTGAACCACAACAAATATTGCCTGGTAGTCCTTGTAGCTACTCCATTAAAGGCAGGGTACTTTGATCATGGATGAAATTAATTTATTTCCATTTATATGTCAAATATAAAAAATATTGTAATAATCTCATTACATTGCAGAACCAAATTTAGAAAGGCTTTTGCTTTTTGAAAAAGGCTCAACACTTCGATCGATACGCGTTTTAAGTTAACTACTTGATATTTGCGGTCTGGCTTGGGAGAGGTAACTGTAGCAGTTACCACGCCACCTCCTTCTTCCCCCTCCGTCCCTTCAACCCCCTCGCCCACCTCTGCAGCCAAAGTAGCAGCCACAACCACTCTGCAAGGTCTAGATTTTGCCTCTGTAAGCGAATGGATATTGTTGAACTGTCATGATGCTCTGCTAAAGGAGTTCTCGATGCACAGCAAACATTAATTAGTTGTTGTACATTAATGGAGCTGCGAGCTGCGAGAAACGACTGAACCACAACAAATATTGCCTGGTAGTCCTTGTAGCTACTCCATTAAAGGCAGGGTACTTTGATCATGGATGAAATTAATTTATTTCCATTTATATGTCAAATATAAAAAATATTGTAATAATCTCATTACATTGCAGAACCAAATTTAGAAAGGCTTTTGCTTTTTGAAAAAGGCTCAACACTTCGATCGATACGCGTTTTAAGTTAACTACTTGATATTTGCGGTCTGGCTTGGGAGAGGTAACTGTAGCAGTTACCACGCCACCTCCTTCTTCCCCCTCCGTCCCTTCAACCCCCTCGCCCACCTCTGCAGCCAAAGTAGCAGCCACAACCACTCTGCAAGGTCTAGATTTTGCCTCTGTAAGCGAATGGATATTGTTGAACTGTCATGATGCTCTGCTAAAGGAGTTCTCGATGCACAGCAAACATTAATTAGTTGTTGTACATTAATGGAGCTGCGAGCTGCGAGAAACGACTAAACCACAACAAATATTGCCTGGTAGTCCTTGTAGCTACTCCATTAAAGGCAGGGTACTTTGATCATGGATGAAATTAATTTATTTCCATTTATATGTCAAATATAAAAAATATTGTAATAATCTCATTACATTGCAGAACCAAATTTAGAAAGGCTTTTGCTTTTTGAAAAAGGCTCAACACTTCGATCGATACGCGTTTTAAGTTAACTACTTGATATTTGCGGTCTGGCTTGGGAGAGGTAACTGTAGCAGTTACCACGCCACCTCCTTCTTCCCCCTCCGTCCCTTCAACCCCCTCGCCCACCTCTGCAGCCAAAGTAGCAGCCACAACCACTCTGCAAGGTCTAGATTTTGCCTCTGTAAGCGAATGGATATTGTTGAACTGTCATGATGCTCTGCTAAAGGAGTTCTCGATGCACAGCAAACATTAATTAGTTGTTGTACATTAATGGAGCTGCGAGCTGCGAGAAACGACTGAACCACAACAAATATTGCCTGGTAGTCCTTGTAGCTACTCCATTAAAGGCAGGGTACTTTGATCATGGATGAAATTAATTTATTTCCATTTATATGTCAAATATAAAAAATATTGTAATAATCTCATTACATTGCAGAACCAAATTTAGAAAGGCTTTTGCTTTTTGAAAAAGGCTCAACACTTCGATCGATACGCGTTTTAAGTTAACTACTTGATATTTGCGGTCTGGCTTGGGAGAGGTAACTGTAGCAGTTACCACGCCACCTCCTTCTTCCCCCTCCGTCCCTTCAACCCCCTCGCCCACCTCTGCAGCCAAAGTAGCAGCCACAACCACTCTGCAAGGTCTAGATTTTGCCTCTGTAAGCGAATGGATATTGTTGAACTGTCATGATGCTCTGCTAAAGGAGTTCTCGATGCACAGCAAACATTAATTAGTTGTTGTACATTAATGGAGCTGCGAGCTGCGAGAAACGACTGAACCACAACAAATATTGCCTGGTAGTCCTTGTAGCTACTCCATTAAAGGCAGGGTACTTTGATCATGGATGAAATTAATTTATTTCCATTTATATGTCAAATATAAAAAATATTGTAATAATCTCATTACATTGCAGAACCAAATTTAGAAAGGCTTTTGCTTTTTGAAAAAGGCTCAACACTTCGATCGATACGCGTTTTAAGTTAACTACTTGATATTTGCGGTCTGGCTTGGGAGAGGTAACTGTAGCAGTTACCACGCCACCTCCTTCTTCCCCCTCCGTCCCTTCAACCCCCTCGCCCACCTCTGCAGCCAAAGTAGCAGCCACAACCACTCTGCAAGGTCTAGATTTTGCCTCTGTAAGCGAATGGATATTGTTGAACTGTCATGATGCTCTGCTAAAGGAGTTCTCGATGCACAGCAAACATTAATTAGTTGTTGTACATTAATGGAGCTGCGAGCTGCGAGAAACGACTGAACCACAACAAATATTGCCTGGTAGTCCTTGTAGCTACTCCATTAAAGGCAGGGTACTTTGATCATGGATGAAATTAATTTATTTCCATTTATATGTCAAATATAAAAAATATTGTAATAATCTCATTACATTGCAGAACCAAATTTAGAAAGGCTTTTGCTTTTTGAAAAAGGCTCAACACTTCGATCGATACGCGTTTTAAGTTAACTACTTGATATTTGCGGTCTGGCTTGGGAGAGGTAACTGTAGCAGTTACCACGCCACCTCCTTCTTCCCCCTCCGTCCCTTCAACCCCCTCGCCCACCTCTGCAGCCAAAGTAGCAGCCACAACCACTCTGCAAGGTCTAGATTTTGCCTCTGTAAGCGAATGGATATTGTTGAACTGTCATGATGCTCTGCTAAAGGAGTTCTCGATGCACAGCAAACATTAATTAGTTGTTGTACATTAATGGAGCTGCGAGCTGCGAGAAACGACTGAACCACAACAAATATTGCCTGGTAGTCCTTGTAGCTACTCCATTAAAGGCAGGGTACTTTGATCATGGATGAAATTAATTTATTTCCATTTATATGTCAAATATAAAAAATATTGTAATAATCTCATTACATTGCAGAACCAAATTTAGAAAGGCTTTTGCTTTTTGAAAAAGGCTCAACACTTCGATCGATACGCGTTTTAAGTTAACTACTTGATATTTGCGGTCTGGCTTGGGAGAGGTAACTGTAGCAGTTACCACGCCACCTCCTTCTTCCCCCTCCGTCCCTTCAACCCCCTCGCCCACCTCTGCAGCCAAAGTAGCAGCCACAACCACTCTGCAAGGTCTAGATTTTGCCTCTGTAAGCGAATGGATATTGTTGAACTGTCATGATGCTCTGCTAAAGGAGTTCTCGATGCACAGCAAACATTAATTAGTTGTTGTACATTAATGGAGCTGCGAGCTGCGAGAAACGACTGAACCACAACAAATATTGCCTGGTAGTCCTTGTAGCTACTCCATTAAAGGCAGGGTACTTTGATCATGGATGAAATTAATTTATTTCCATTTATATGTCAAATATAAAAAATATTGTAATAATCTCATTACATTGCAGAACCAAATTTAGAAAGGCTTTTGCTTTTTGAAAAAGGCTCAACACTTCGATCGATACGCGTTTTAAGTTAACTACTTGATATTTGCGGTCTGGCTTGGGAGAGGTAACTGTAGCAGTTACCACGCCACCTCCTTCTTCCCCCTCCGTCCCTTCAACCCCCTCGCTCACCTCTGCAGCCAAAGTAGCAGCCACAACCACTCTGCAAGGTCTAGATTTTGCCTCTGTAAGCGAATGGATATTGTTGAACTGTCATGATGCTCTGCTAAAGGAGTTCTCGATGCACAGCAAACATTAATTAGTTGTTGTACATTAATGGAGCTGCGAGCTGCGAGAAACGACTGAACCACAACAAATATTGCCTGGTAGTCCTTGTAGCTACTCCATTAAAGGCAGGGTACTTTGATCATGGATGAAATTAATTTATTTCCATTTATATGTCAAATATAAAAAATATTGTAATAATCTCATTACATTGCAGAACCAAATTTAGAAAGGCTTTTGCTTTTTGAAAAAGGCTCAACACTTCGATCGATACGCGTTTTAAGTTAACTACTTGATATTTGCGGTCTGGCTTGGGAGAGGTAACTGTAGCAGTTACCACGCCACCTCCTTCTTCCCCCTCCGTCCCTTCAACCCCCTCGCCCACCTCTGCAGCCAAAGTAGCAGCCACAACCACTCTGCAAGGTCTAGATTTTGCCTCTGTAAGCGAATGGATATTGTTGAACTGTCATGATGCTCTGCTAAAGGAGTTCTCGATGCACAGTGGGTAGATAGAGAGAGTTTTGGGCTTGAAAGAAAGAAGAGAAGGGGTTAGGTATTGTGGATGAACTGTGGAGGAGGCGTACGAGGGATGATGTTGTCGAAGTGCAAGCTGTTGTTGCCATTGTTTTGGTTTTGTTTTAAATCCGCGTCTTCCTTTCTCCTCCGGAAGTGAAGCTCTCTGTTTGCTTATCTAATCTCGCCTACACGGGAAGAAAAGTCCACGTTTTTTCTTAATCTATTATTTCTGTAATATTGGATTAAAATAACTTTTATTATTGTTGTTATCTAGAAAAAAGGCCGAGAACCAGATCGGAAGCCTCAAGGCTCTTCGAAGTAAATCTTAATCTGAGCAATGCAACTCAGAACTCAGCTGAGAGAAATAGTTCCTGCAGTTGTTGATCAACTTCAAGGACAGACATTTGCTGCATTGCAAGTTTTGAAGGTAATGTTTTTGATTATCAATATTGTTGAGTGATGGGGAGGCAACCAGTGTGTATAAACTGTATAGAAAAATGCGGATTACTAGTTTAAAATTTTTCATGCTCATTATTTAAAAAAAAAATTTATTCCAGGTTATTGAGGCTGATGATCAACCAAGTGATCTATGTACGCGACGTGAATATGCTCGCTGGTTAGTTGCTGCTAGCAGTGCTCTTTCAAGGTATGCATCTTTCTTAATAGGATGACTTGTCTAGCATTGAGCTTGAGGATTAGCATCCAACTAGCAATACAAAATTTTCATCAGAAGCTTAGAATATGTGTTTTGACTGCCTTCTAATTGCTTGAAGGAGCACGGTGTCAAAAGTATATCCTGCGATGTACATAGAGAATGTTACTGAACTTGCATTTGATGATATCAAACCTGATGACCCTGATTTTTCATCCATTCAAGGTTTGAATTGCAGCTAAGATCTTCAATTATAATTTTAGTGGCAAAGCTTTGTTTCACAACATTATATTTGTTAACTGAGCTGTATCTTTTTAGGCTTAGCTGAAGCAGGATTTATCTCAAGCAAGCTTTCGAATCATGATTTGTTTTCTTCTTCAGTTGAAAAGATAGCATTTCACCAGGTAAAAAAATAGACAAGGAAAGCAGCAGTTCAGTTGTCAGTGAAGGTGGATCACCACATATTAGCACACAATTGCAAGTAAACAATATGAGGTCAATATGTTTCTCAACTTCATCGTCCATGGATATACCACCACACAGTGATGCATTCCACGCTCAAACCTCAACCGATATTGGGGAACCAACAACTCTTAACTCAGTATGGGAGTAAGTAATACGGACATCACAAGCTTTAGTACATGGGAAAAATTCACTGCCGAGAGTACTAGGATTAAGGTTAAACATATATTTTCTCTACTCTATCTCCTCTTTTCAAATGCTTATCTGCAATTGCTAACATCGACCTTTCGTTCTGTTGTAGAACTCACTTGCTCAAGATTATCTTAGATTGTTGAACACAGCTGACAAGTAAGTGCACCCTGTCAATTTTGATTATGCTTCGTGCACTATCAATTCTTTTTTGCTTCTGTTTAGGTACTTCAACTTTAATCTAACTTCTATTTTGATAGAAATTTCACAATATATACATTTTGTGAAAGCTGCCAAGCTGTTTCTTTATTGTGACATAACAGTCGCAGCTACCATAACTAAGATTTTATAGTAATTACTCATAGTTTGATTGTGCAACATTAATACTTGTGCATTACTGTTTCCTATCTTAAGTTGATAAACTAAACTTGGTACTCTCATCTTTCTTAATAGGGAAGTATTGAAGGTGATTAGCGTTTCTAATTTTATAAATATCAATATATGATGTCTTATTGCTGGCATATCATATGAATCAGAGTGATGCTTCATGTAGGGTATTGGAGAAAAGAGAGCTACTTACATCCTTGAAAGTAGAGAGAGTTTCAAAATATATATATACATAATCAAAATGTAAGTAGCTCTCTTTTCTCCAATACCCTACATGAAGCATCACTCTGATTCATATGATATGCCAGCAATAAGACATCATATATTGATATTTACAAAATTAGAAACGCTAATCACCTTCAATACTTCTCTATTAAGAAAGATGAGAGTACCAAGTTTAGTTTATCAACTTAAGATAGGAAACAGTAATGCACAAGTATTAATGTTGCACAATCAAACTATGAGTAATTACTATAAAATCTTAGTTATGGTAGCTGCGACTGTTATGTCACAATAAAGAAACAGCTTGGCAGCTTTCACAAAATGTATATATTGTGAAATTTCTATCAAAATAGAAGTTAGATTAAAGTTGAAGTACCTAAACAGAAGCAAAAAAGAATTGATAGTGCACGAAGCATAATCAAAATTGACAGGGTGCACTTACTTGTCAGCTGTGTTCAACAATCTAAGATAATCTTGAGCAAGTGAGTTCTACAACAGAACGAAAGGTCGATGTTAGCAATTGCAGATAAGCATTTGAAAAGAGGAGATAGAGTAGAGAAAATATATGTTTAACCTTAATCCTAGTACTCTCGGCAGTGAATTTTTCCCATGTACTAAAGCTTGTGATGTCCGTATTACTTACTCCCATACTTGAGTTAAGAGTTGCTGGTTCCCCAATATCGGTTGAGGTTTGAGCGTGGAATGCATCACTGTGTGGTGGTATATCCATGGACGATGAAGTTGAGGAACATATTGACCTCATATTGTTTACTTGCAATTGTGTGCTAATATGTGGTGATCCACCTTCACTGACAACTGAACTGCTGCTTTCCTTGTCTATTTTTTTACTTGGTGAAATAAGAAGACTACATAAGAGAACAACATTATTGTTTATTAAATCATTATTATCACGTATTTTATTTTATACCTTCATCAAGCATAGATAACTCTCCAATGGAAAGCGCAAGTGTGTTGTTATCATCATCAGTCTGCATGAATAGATATAACTTCCATGAAATATCTATTACTATTAACTAGGAGTTTTGTAGAGAAAATATATATTTAACCTTCAACCCAGTACTGTGGGCATTGAATTTTTCCCATGTACTAAAGCTTGTGATGTCCCTATTACTTACTCTCATACTTGAATTAAGAGTAATATCGGTTGAGGTTTCAGCGTGGAATCCATCATTGTGTGGTGTTGTATCCATGCACGATGGAATTGAGGAACATAATGACCTCATGTTGTTTATTATATCTTGTACTCGTGTGCCAATGGGTGGCCACATATTTATAGCACGATGGAGTGAGAGGGGACAGCTGCTGGGGATCAAGACTTTTTCAAACTGCAAGAGACTATTCAACATTGGAACATAAATAAACAAAGGATTGCTCTAAAACAAGCAAGATCAACAGATTCAGTACCAGATCAACAAAAAAATGACAAAAACAAAAGGGCAGCATGAAAATTTAAAACAGGATGTGAACCAAGACAAAAAAAAGTTCTATCGAAGAGGCTCGTGTTTATTTTATTGAAGTATAAATGGTCTGATTCGTGATTTCCTATTTCAATCAAGATATCGGAGTGGGACATTAGTTCTTTTTCTTGAATCGATTGGAATGGGATGATAAATCTATTTTTTCGCCCCTTTGCCAATAAATCAGAATTTTCGTGGAGAATACTTATATCTGCATTTTGACGAGAAAAAAACAATTCAGGATTCAGTTTTTTAACAGCTCAACGGTGTAGCAGAAATTAAACACAAGAAAACTTTTCCCTTACAAAAACAAATGCACGCTGTATGTGATCTGAGATGGGTTGTTGACATGCCCAGCAAAAGAGAGACGGGTAGAAAAGAGCAGGGGAGAAAACTTACCGGGGTTGAGACGGGATGGCTGCCGGGGTTGAGAAAACCGTCCGGTTCGGATGCAGTTGCAGAGGGAGTGAGAGGGAACGGCTGCCGGGGAATGAGAATTAGGAAATAAGAAGAGAAAAACAGGGGAGAGAGGAAGAGATTGAAAAGTTGAAATGGTAAATATTCTGTAATGTGACAATATAAAAGGAAAGAGAAACGTTGAAGAAGGAAGGGCTTGGCTGTTTGTTTTCTGTTTTTTTTTCTTCAAAATTTGATAAAACCGATTACTCTAAATGGTGTAAATGGTGTGGAAAGTGACAGTGACAGTGCTTTCCAGAAATTGGCTAAGGAGATGAGGCAGAAATTGGCTAATGAGGAGAGGAGGCGAGATGCGGTGCCGTTTTCCTTTCTTTTAAGTTTTTAATCACTCACACGGGTGGTGTGTCTTTTGTGAATTATGACTTGCCCCATTCTTTCTTGTTAGGATTATTATGTGTTTCATTCTTGTTAGGATTGTGTGTTTTTTAGGACCACATGCGACACACCTGCAAACTTGCTCCCACAAGGATTGTGTGTTTTTTAGGACCAGATGGGATACACGTGTAAACGTGCCCCCATTTTTTTTTTTTTTTGATAATTTTTTTATAAGGATTATGATGGGATACACTGCAAACTTGCCACTACATGAAAGATGAAAAAGATTTTCGTATATAGTTAATTATTGGGGAAAATAGCATATTTTTAAGAACTCAAAAATAAAAATCATGTTTTTATTAATAAAAAAAAGATGTTAGTATATAGGGATTTTATTATGAATAAGGTGTTGAATATATGCATAATGATTATTTTTAAAGTATTTATTTTTCATAGAAATATGTTAGAATCATAATATATTTCAACATTTGTTTAATAAACTCTATTTAAAACTTCACAAATGCCACCACTAATTAAATATTTTAGTTTTTTATAATACAATGTTGTTATAAGCAACACCAGTAAGAAAATCACTGAACTAAAAGTTTTGTTTGTTTGTTTGTTTGTCGTGCAGCCGTGTACTCCTCACTATACATGTTCTCGATCGGGCCGAAGTCTCTTGTCGTTCCATCCTTTGCTTCGCTGGGATCTCCATGCTATCATCTTTCTCTACCATTATCTGGGTGACCAAGGAGATTTACATATCACCGAACTTGAAACATATGGACATCATGAAGATCAAGTTAAGGAAGATAGGCTATTGAAGTCCAAGCATTCATCCCTTCACCCTCACAACAAACTTGCAGAGGAGAAATTAAAGGTGTACACTAGATAGTCCAGGATTTTGGTATCTTGTTTCAGATTAACAAAAGTTTACCACTTTCAGACTAGCAAATAATAGAACCAGAAAGAACTATATGGGCTTGAAAACAACCAACATGCAAGCAAAATAAAACAACAGCAGCAGCAACTATTGCCTTGAAAACTTGGCATGAACCAGCTGAAAAAGGACAAGTTTAATACCAAGAAATTGAAAACTTGCATCCACAGCCCTCTGGGCTTCTCTTTCTATACATCCAAATGATTGAATGATCAGAAGTAACATTACAGGAAAGAACTAAATGCATGCTCAAAACGCCCACCTACTGGTACTGCTGTCCTCACAACTGGGGGGAATCTTCCCAATCTGCAACCAGGTAAAATGCTCAATTGTCAAAAAATCAAAGATGTTCTCCAGTCAAAAGTGACTAGAGTATCTACCGAATCTAAAAACTGGTAAACGCAACAAAGCAAATGAACACTGCATACGATGTTATAATTCTTGAACTTTCCTCCAATTTGAATGGTTGATAGACATAGAAATACCTGACCATTATGCAACCCAGACTACTTTCATGATTCATGCATGGTGAAAACTGGTAGCAAATATGCTCCACTTAACTAGCTACATGAGATAACTAAACTCATTATAACTAAGAAAGTAATACCTGCAGATCTTTCTCTCAACAATGTGATAGAGGCGACCAGGTGTGTACAGTCTCCTTGGATCCTTGATCACTTTCTCATCAGGTATCCCTCATGCACTTCAAACATAGAAGGCAGGGAAAACTGTTGAAGAAAAGGAAAACTAGCAGAATCAGCGAGTTGGAATAATATTCAATATTACACGAATAAAAATAAGAAAAAGGAAAGGGGAAGTTTCATAGTCCTTAGAGTATCAAATAGTCAATGTCATCACCTAACTACATTCTTAGATAACAATTGTGTTTTGCTAATACCAGCTCAAGCACTTAGTTCTACAAGCCTCCCTTTTGTTAACCTTCCACTAGTTAATTCAGTCCCGTGGAACCTCAATCAAACATTACTGAGGAAAAAGAGCATTGCAAGGGTTTGATGCAGATATGATCCAGATTTTCAAGAAGATTAGCAAAATTTTTAATGAAACAAAATGTAATTGAAAAACACGATCTGTACCAGAAAAGATACTTGAAAATGTCTTCCAAGGGCATGGCTATCCGTGGTAAGAAATCATCGTGGTTCAGTGAAATAATTCACGGCATTTAGCAACTTCATCAGAGGTTCTTCAGATAAAATACCCATGACAAACAGAGGCAAGTATATCCATGAGCACCAATGCTCTCCAAACAGTAACTCATGGACAGAATTAAAGTTTTTAACGCAAAAAAATTAAAATAAATTATGTGAATGAGCAAATGAAATATTTCAACCCTTTCACTGCAATAAAACTCTAGTCATTTCGCAGCAGCAATTCATGGCCTTGCCACCTATTAAATATTTTATCCTCTTACCAAAAACAAGGAAATAAAAGCTTCAAATCAAGGGAGAACCATTACTGGGGTTTCCCTGTGAATAACATTTTTCATATTGATCAAATATGAAATAATAAGAAGCTATAGCAAAGAGAACCTTTTCACAGAAAGAAAGGTACACTGTAATATCACAGTTTCTTAATGCAGGGTATTGGCAATGCAAAAGTAGGGTAAATTTTGTTTAGGTTTCTTTAGCTGCATGTCTTCATATTATTTTCCATATATATGAAATGGATAAAAACTTGCCAGAAGCACTACAGAATTGATAACATCTGCATATCTGACTGCCAAATTAAGTGACATACATCTTGCAGGTGCAACTGTGTAGCATCTGATCCTCCTTCTGTCAATGTTTCCCAGTTTATCACGATGTAGCACTTCCAAAAGTGTCAGCATTGCTGCTACACCTGACCCTAGAGAATGACCTGTAAAAGTCAGTGTGTAATCCGGATACTTCTCCACTAATTCCTTCAAAATGTCACACTCCGCATCCAAAAACCAACCAGCAGCCTTCAATAGCCCATTGAGAACATGCCCTCCATTAATTTCCTTTTCCCTAGCTTATTATCCAAAAGTACAGCATAGTCACTCTCCTTTGAAAACTTAAGGCCCTTGATGGCTAGAACTATATCAGCATGGACATGATCAAGATACAATATATATGGTGGCGCCCTTCCATGAGTATCTTCATAAGCTGTTCTTAGGATTAACAATCTGGGTTTATTACATACCCTCCAGGAGGTTCCCTAAGAGGGTGTTGAGGATCATCTTCATAAACAGCTAGTATATAGCAGCAAAGGCGAGGACCTGGATCAAATTCTTCAGCAGTTGCAAGACCCCAAGTTTCACTGTCATGACCTGCAGTGTGGAGACATTGTTTCCACGCCCAACGAGCACAACCCTCAAGCAGACGTAGGCCACATAAGATTGACATTGGTGTCTTGAGTCTAATCACACCAACATAGATCAAGAGGCGTGGATTTACCAGGGTATTGCCAAAAAGAACCTCAGGAAATAATATCAGGTCGATGGATGATTCAAAATGCGAGGAGAGATTTCAAAGTTGAATTGAAAATGATGAATTTTCCTTTTCTAGATAATGTGCTACGGTTTTGAACAAAGCAAGATGAGTGGCAGAAAGACCAAGTCCACAAAAGCTCATGGGTAATAGCATGGAAAAGATTATGAACAGTAGAAACAGAATCGCACACCAGAAGATTCCTTCCAATAACAAAATGGCACAGAATCTCAATTGTCAAATCAAATAAGAAGAGAGTGGCAGCAGTGGAAATTCTAGAAAGCAATACAAATAACAAGAGAAACTTGACAGCATCAGTGAAGAATATGTACAGGAGGGGACACACCACTTGCCAAAGCTTGAAACTTTACAATTTAGTGGAGAGCCCAGAAGTTGACTATTTGAGACAAAAAATGATCCGGGTCTCCGCTACTACGGCTCAAGGTCAGAGCTTTTAATACTCGTAAAATTAAAATGAAGAGAAAACAGGACAAAAGAAGAGATACCCTTGAGCAGAATTTAGTTGAGCAGATGAAAGATGAAAACTTTACAGGGCAACATCCATGGAAAACACGGAAGAGATTCCACTCCATCCATCCAAATGATTTGAAGCATGTGCTTTCTTACACTGCCAAGAAGGGGACAGCTTTCTTCTTCTTCCATCTTCTTCTTGGTGACAGAGATTGGAATGTATAATTCTGTAGACTTGTTGGCGGTAATGGTATTGCTGAGTTGTTTTAATTGGAATTGAAAAACAAAAAGACATAGAATTTGAAGGGTTACTGCCAAGTTGCAACTACAAGTCAAATGGAGATTACAGTTGTTCAAACTGCAAAGGGCTTAATAATTTGTATCTTGTACTCCTCCATGTATATGTACAGGACATGGACGTCACTGTTCTTTTGATCGGCAACGATTCATGAATGGAATGGGTTGGTTGGCTGCGGCTACAGTCAGGACTAGGCTCTTTCTTTTCCCTTTTATTAATGGTAAATGAATGCATGCATAAAAAAAATAAAAATAAAAAGGGTTCTTGTACGAGCAGATGAGGGGGAGAATGGAGTTTTGTTCTCATTGGAGTTTGAGATGGAGTTAGAAGCCAAGGATTCTTCATTAATAAAGATACGTGCCTTTTCCTTTTTTCTTACAATTTAATATTTAAAAGTTAATAAGTGGTGTAAGAGTAAATATTCTATTTTTGAAAATAAAATTCTTTTTTTCCTTAAAATAATATTTTTTTAATATATTTAAAAAACATTTTAAAAAATAACCTTTATTGCATTTTTAAAAAGTTATAGTGTAGAATGCTTATGGAGGTTTAAGCATCAAATTGAAGAATATTAATTGCATTGGATAGTAGAGGGTTAAGGAATTAGATATTTATTTGATATTGTAATAGTGATTATTTTTTAAAATATATTAAAATAATATTTTTTTATTTTTAATATCAATATAACAAAATGATTAAAAAACATTAAAAATTAAATTTAAATAAAAAAACATTTTAAAAAAACATGCTTTGAAAACACAAAATAAACAAGCTCTGACCTCAAACATGTCCATAACCTGAAAAATATAACTCAAGCTGCTTTCAAAAATTCTCAATTTAAGTTTTTTTATCGAAAATATTCACGATTTTTTTAAACAAATGGGCTGGGCTAAAGATTTTGCTTCAGATAAGCCCATTTATAAAGGAAACGAAAGCCCTTTTATTAATAAATTAAAATACTAAATTACCCCTCTGCACTCTCTATAAACTTTACATGTATATAACCCTAATTTTTCTGAACCTTCTCATACTTTTGCCGCTGCTACTATTCTGACAGGTGCTGTCACAAATCCAAACTAGGGTTTGTAAGTTTCTTTGCTTTCTCCTGTTTTAGGTTGTCAAGAAATTAAATTGGAAACTTTGGATAGTCTAATCCGTCTGTGCTGTGATTTCCCGTGCTTTTTTTTTCATATGAAACTAGTATACCTGTTTCTTTATTATTTATTAGTCTGCTGGTTCGAGTGTAAAAATACTTGACCTTGGTTTTTCCTTTCATGCATTCGTATCATTTGTGGTATTGGTATCCTTTGTTTTGTGCTAGATAGGTTATAATGTATGTAGAGTCAAGTAAGCTAAACTGTGCTGTGATTCAGTACTTGGATTTTGAATGGTTTGAACCTGATTTATCATGCTTTGGAATGTTGGTTTGATTGTATGCTGAAATGATCAATCTTTTCTGTTTCAGAAATGGCTCCAAAACAGCCGAATACCGGTCTCTTTGTGGGTTTGAACAAGGGGCACGTAGTTACTAAGAAGGATTTAGCTCCACGTCCTTCTGATCGCAAAGGGGTACGTAACTTCTTGCCAAGCAAGTTTCAAGGTTACTAACTTGGAATTTTTTTCGCTTGAGGGACTACATTGCTATTCTTACTTAGATTATTCTTTGGACGGTTTAGATTAACAATTTGTTCAATGGGACATTTTTTTTTGTATAATAAATTATGGATATGATGTGATCTCTTTCCCATGTACGAGTTGAGTGCAGAAATCTAGCAAAAGGGTTCTCTTTGTCAGGAGTTTGATCAGGGAAGTTGCTGGCTTTGCACCATATGAGAAGAGGATCACTGAGCTTCTCAAGGTTGGCAAGGACAAACGTGCTTTGAAGGTGGCTAAAAGAAAGCTTGGGACGCACAAAAGAGCTAAGAAGAAGCGTGAGGAGATGTCCAGTGTTCTCCGCAAGATGAGGTACATTTCTAGGATATCTTGTTTTCCTGTCCTTATTAGATTTGCAGAATTAAAAGTGCTCGGAAGTCCAAGCTTTTATGCTATATAATGATTTCTTGTTGCCTTCTGTGGTAATGTTTCGTGCAGGTCTGCTGGAGGTGGTGAGAAGAAGAAGTGATTTGATTTGAATTCTCTTGGGACAAGATGCTAGTTAGAGGAACGGATTTGTTTAGAGGCAGTGCTCAGCCAGTTTATTTTAATTTTCAGCAAATTCTGTTGTTTTTTATCCAGAACTAAATGTCATGTGCCTCCTTTATGATCAGAATATGTTCAGATTAATTGCAGCTATTTGCGTGGGTGATTTTGGAAATTAACTTGGTTCTTTTTTGGAAATACATGATTTCCATGAGGGACTAGGTTACAAAAACATTCATCAATGCTTTCAAGCCTTGCCTAATGGATTCTGCTAGTGCAGGTCGGCTTGTGCCTTCCTGACAAATGTTAATGTTGGGATTTTTTGTAGGCATGAATGAAACCCTTTAACTTAATTTCATGCGTTTCTTTTACCTTCGACTCTGTTCTATAAGCTGTACACGCATGATGGCTGTTTGTAATAGTCAGAGATACATGCGCTTGAGCCACTAATCTTGTATTTCAGAGCACGAGAATATGGAATCATGTAATAATGGCTTGGATGATAGTGAAATTCAGTTGTAGAAGTGGATTTATCATGATTGAAATTGAACAGGCAAGTAGTCTTGGCAAGAAGGAAATGAGCAGGTTGTAAATCTCAAGATTTATGCGGATATCAATCCCATTTCGCTGAAATTGATGCCCATGCAATTCTCTTTCAAAGGATCCATATATACTCCCAAATCTCGCAAGCGCGGACGTCATTTCCATTTCACAGTAATTAAAATACAGAGCTACATTTTCTCTGAGATGGTAATTTGTGGCAACACCCAACTAACATTCTCAAAAGAGGGTGAAGATTATGACAGTTGATAAACGAATATTATATCACTAATTTCTCAGTAATAGTTGCCTGCAAAATTTATTACTGATACACCGATACAGTGAGAAGAAACTGGAGGTCAGGGCAGTCAGTATTCACGACTTGAACTTCTGTGTGAGTTTCTCTACTCCCTCCCTGCAATCTTCCGCCACCCGCTTTGTGCTTTCCTTGACAGCCAAACTAAGATCTGCAGTATGTTGCTGCAACTCTTGCATTGATCCTATTGCCTTCTCCTTGATGGCAAAACTAAATTCAGTTGTGTTCTGCTGCAACTCTTGTATTGATCCCCGAGTCTTTGAGATGGTGGCTTCTTGAAGTTCTTTGGTCCGTGAATATGCCTTGGCAGTCCACTCCCTTAGAAATGAGATTAATACCTGTACCTTCTGTATGATTTTACCAATTACTTTTAGAGATTTCCCTTTAACGTTATCTGCCATTAGCTTGAGCTTGTCCACCAAGTTCTCAGCCCTGCTAACAGTTCCTTCAACGGAAGGGATTTGCTTTCCAGCAGTCAGCCATGTAACTCCAGTAGAACTCTCTTCATCAAGACTACTGTCAACGACCACCTTGATGCCATGCTTCTCCCACCGATATCTAGCCTCTTCAAGGGCTTTTGCCTGCTCTCTTGCTCTTTTTGCCTCATCTTCAGCCCAAGCCCTGAATGATAACATAAAAAATGAAAGACGGTAAATTAGTTATGGCCACAACCCTGAAAGATAATGTAAAAAATGAAAGACTTTGTAATTAGTTATGGTACTGGTTTTAGCAATAAGGCAATAGAACTACAGTTGAGGACAACATGATAACTCCATTTCAGCTTTATATTAGCCAGTCATGCCAAAGACAATTATTACTATATTACCTGGCCATAGATAAGGCTTTCCGCTCAACCTCTAGGTCATACTGTAATCTAGAGATTTCCTGCTTTTCACTCTCTGCTTCCTTTTGAAGCTTGCTAATCCTTTCCTTTTCATATGATATCTCCACCTTGTTGCTCAAAAGGCTTTGCAACTGCTCCTCCACTTCACGCCTTAACTTTGAAAGAACTTCCATTTCAGATTCAATAGCAATGCGTTCCTTCATCAAGGCAACGTCATCCTTCTCCCTCTCAGCTCTTAACCTTTCTAATTCGCACCTTACCTCTTCAGCCATGGTCTCTACAGCATTAATCTTTTCCCTCTCCATGGAAAGCTCCTTCTCAAAACTTGCATTTATATCCTGTTCAACTTGAGCTACTAAAGCATTGTGGGCAGAAACAGCATTTTCTGCCACAGATTCTGCTTCAATGCGTGCAAGCTCCTCGCTAACTGTGTCGGAAGCCTCACCAGTTGCAAGAGCAACAGCAGCTTGGGCCTTTGTGACAGGTTTATCAGGCTGGAACAATCTTGTGCAACCTTTAGGGACACACAAAGGAGGGGGTTGGATGGCTAGGCATCTCAATTATCCAACTTAACACAAAATTAAGAAAATATGACTGCAGGCTAACATGACTCACCGAATGCAAGTGATATAATTCCTTGATCTCCTGCAGACAAGTCAGCCACGAGTGCAGGCCATGCATCTGGGTTTATCTTGTCAATATCTCTAAACCCAGAAAGCATATACAGCATCTGTAAATGATTGCAAAGGAAAGATAAATGCAGCACTAAACATTTTTACCAAATGTAACACAGTAGCAAAAGAGACAGGTTAAGAATGAAAAAGCTGTGACCTTTTTATCAGCTTCTGGAAGTTGCCTTTTATCTAGGACCATCTTCCAACTTACAAGGTCCTGGCGTGATAAAGGACTGCAGTGGCAAAACTTGATGAGTACAATAACAAAGAGATGAATCATAAAATTGTATAAAATAATATTGCTGCACGTATTTCAAACAAAAGACAGAAAAATCCTGGTAGATTCCAAATGACACAACACTTTATGTATGATAAGCCAGAGGAGAAATTTTACATCACAGTAGCTAGGTAGCATCTTCATATATGATGCATAAATACTAATTACAGAACAATTGGAAATTAATATAGCAGCTCTAACTTCTAGAAAAGATGACCAGCCTAATTGCGAGATAACACAGGGCATCAAAATCAGCACAGTTAATATAGCAAGGTAGAACTGCTATCACCTTTCAGCAGCAAAGTAAAATGGACTTTGGTTTTCAACTGAAGAAGAAAGCAAATCATGATTCGAAAGCTTGCTTGAGATAAATCCTGCTTCAGCTAAGCCTAAAAAGATACAGCTCGGTTAACAAATATAATGCTGTGAAACAAAGCTTTGCCACTAAAATTATAATTGAAGATCTTAGCTGCAATTCAAACCTTGAATGGATGAAAAATCAGGGTCATCAGGTTTGATATCATCAAATGCAAGTTCAGTAACATTCTCTATGTACATCGCAGGATATACTTTTGACACCGTGCTCCTTCAAGCAATTAGAAGGCAGTCAAAACACATATTCTAAGCTTCTGATGAAAACTTTGTATTGCTAGTTGGATGCTAATCCTCAAGCTCAATGCTAGACAAGTCATCCTATTAAGAAAGATGCATACCTTGAAAGAGCACTGCTAGCAGCAACTAACCAGCGAGCATATTCACGTCGCGTACATAGATCACTCGGTTGATCATCAGCCTCAATAACCTGGAATAAATTTAAAAAAAAAAATAATGAGCACGAAAAATTTTAAACTGGTAATCCGCATTTTTCTATACAGTTTATACACACTGGTTGCCTCACCATCACTCAACAATATTGATAATCAAAAACATTACCTTCAAAACTTGCAATGCAGCAAATGTCTGTCCTTGAAGTTGATCAACAACTGCAGGAACTAGAACCTTTCCAGGAAGCACCTGCAAGGCTGCAGAAACTGCAGATGGAGCGGGTATACCAGCAGAGGAGAAGGAAATTTCAGGAGCTGGCAGTTCAAAAAATTGTTTGCTTTCCTTCATCTCATTGTTAGCAAACTCGGACACTGTTCCGGAGAAATCACTTTCATCTAAGTAATTCACTTCCAGGGCAGAACTATTTCTCTCAGCTGAGTTCTGAGTTGCATTGCTCAGATTAAGATTTTCTTTAGTTAAAAGTGAGGCTACAGCCTCAGTATCATCTTCAGGAACAATTTGAGGTTCTGAACTTGTATTCATGGGTGAACTGTCTGAAATATTCACACCCACGGGCTCATTGGGTTCACGAACTGTGGAAGTAAAAGAATTCAATGAAGGATCAGAATTTTCATTTATCTTCGAGACAACCAATTCACTCTTGTGGTCTGTGTTAAGATTTGTTATATCTGGCACGTTGCTAGGTTCAACTTTAACAGGGGTATTATCTACCTCAAAAGTTGATACAGGGGAACTTGCATCAATTTCAGAACTGGGCAAAATCTCTGAACTGGGAGTCATTTCAGGATCAACAGACTTGTCATCAAAACTTGATTCATTTTGTAAATCTTCTTGAAACGAATCATTATTACCTGTACCACTGGCACTGGTAGCATAATCAACATTGTCTGCAGTCGAGGTCTCAGTGCTGTCACCAAGTTTATTTTCACTGGGTGCTTCATTAAGTTCTGGAGATGAAGAAAGATCTGTTTGTGTACCAGTCTTGCTTTCCAGATCACTATCATTGCTGGCCTCACTTTTACTCTCCTCAACTTTATCATCCTCCTTGTCAGAGGCCAATGAAACTTCCTGCTGAGTTGTGAATGGTTCTATCTGTTGTTTTGGCCCTGTATCGAGCATTATAATTAAGCATTGGGACAGTTGAACACCAGCGAGAAGAGAAATTCAAAAGATCCATACATTTTAGCAAAGCCTGTTTGTTTGTTAAACATGGGACATCCAAACCAGAAGCTTAGGAAACAGTTGCCAGAAGACTGTAGTAGCATACAATTGAGCACTTGTTCTTTGTTTCATTTCATTATTTACTGTTTTTTATTTTTTTTTTATTTTTTTTTTCAGCAGAAAAACATCGTATGGTCTATAGTTTTGATATTTTTATATCAGTACTGCTCAATTAATTCTTCAAAGAATAGAGGCAACCACTTACTGGAAGTGCTCCACTTGCTTAAAGACAATGCTGCAAAGGTAAGCCCTGCAAATAGAATGACACCAGCTACTCCAGCTCCCACGGTACCTGAAAGCAAACTACTTCCAAAGTGTTATCGGTCCATTAAAAACACATAAATGAAACCTTTAGAGCCATTCTCACTTTCACACTGAAATGCAGGTAAAAATCACCCAACAAAAGAGTTCATATGCAAAGAAAGTATCAACCGAATCAACAGCAACAAAGATAATAGCTTTGTTCGGCTTCACTCAGTATCATTCACTAATATGATTATAGTTAAAAAAAAAAAAAAAAACAGCAAGCACAGATCCTAAGACCAACAAATTAAAATAAAACCCCAGTATAAACTTGCCTAATAAACCAAAACCAACTCCCTTGAACGAGCTACTATATTTCACATTTTAATCTTATAAAAAAAAAGAGGCATGTCCATGATTCATTTCCCGGAACTACCACAAAAACAACACCAATAATTAAACATTTAGCCTCCCTTTATGCCAAATTTTCTCAATCACAGTTAAACATGGACAACTACAGATTCTATACAGGAGTGATAAAAAATCAGAAGAACACAGTTTTTTTCCATGTAGGCTTTAACCCACTTGAGAGAGCTACATTTTCCATTGCAAGCTAACAAAATTAAAACCCATAATCCATTTCTCAAAATTAATTTTTTTAGAAGAAAAAAAGAGAGCAAAAATCAAAACTTTTAAATCCATTACCTCCAAGCCATTTCTTTCTCTGATTTTCAATAGACTGGTCCCTATCATGATCCGAATCAGACCATCCAGCAAAATTATCTGCAGCAGAACTCGACACGATCCACGAATCTCCATTAAAACGCCGTTCATTTTGAGGCAGGAAGAGGCTGCCACTACCTACCTCCATGTTCCTCATCCAAGGCCGTGTTCGTGCTGGAGGCGATACTCGACGGTGATAGCAGTTCATGGCTAATCGCAGCTGTAGAGAGGTTGGAGAACAGGTGGCAGCCATGGATGATACCGTGGTGGGTTTGGGTTTGGGTCTGTTTTAATATTTATGGAGTCAAAAATTGAGACTGGGGATGATTGAGAGAGGTTTTGATTGTTGATTTTGAAGGAGAGGCAAAGGGAGAGTTTTTTTCCTTTTTCTTATCTATCTGTCTATTTCGAAGAGTGTAGCTGTGTTTTCTTTTCTTTTATATTATATTTATATTTATATTTACGTAAAAACAACAAAATTAATATTTTAGTCACTCAAATGTGAAAAAAAATGGTGGAGTCAACATGACAAATATATAATTTACATCGTAATATTGAGATAAACAAATAAAAAAAATCAAGCAAACCCAAACAACCCTTCTAAGTTCTAATCATAGGCCTGGGTCTCAAATTTGCATATCCATGTCACTTTCAAAGACATGAGCTTGAAGAAAGGGAAAACAAAACCAAACAAACTCGAGTGAACCTCCTCTGTAACTTGGGTTCATTTCTAAAACCTAAAGCTGGTGAAATCATAGACCCAAACTCAGTCAAAAAGCTCAATTTTTAATGAATATAATGTTGAATAACACATTTAAAAATAAATTAATTTAAACAGCCTGCATAAGATGTCGGTCTTACATTCATCATTGCACAGACTGATAGACAACAATGAAATTCCAAGGTTTAAGAAGATATGCCCAATATGTACTTCAAAGAAGATGGAGGCACGGAGCAAGAGGGTCACCATGAAAAAACAAGAAGAAGCTTCTCCTCTTAAACCAGAAAGAACTCAAATTGTTCAGGCTGACTTTGTTTAGGATTCCGGAGGTGGAGGAGGGTTGGGAGAAGGCCACGATCTATCTATGAGTGACGCTCGAGTTAATCAATCCCCTTTACTTTGTTCAACGCCTCCACATCGATCACACGCCGATATCACCTTCCAATCCTCCCTCTTCCTCTCTTTGCTCTTTTCCTTGGAAAAAGAAAGATTGAAGGAGTAACATGTGGCATCAACATCTTTAGAAAAGAAGTTTATTGACGGGATGCAAAACGCATCGTTTAATCAAATTGAATCGTGGGCTACGCATGTTAGAGGGGAGGGGAGGAGCGGCAGTGAAACAAAAATCAAATTTTGAAGAAAGAAAAACAGAAAAGAAACAGCTGAGCCCTTCCTTCTTTTAACGTCTCTCTTTTTCTTTTTTATTATCATTAAATTATTCACTACAAAATATCTACCATTTCAATCTCTCTACCAATTCAACCACTCTCGAAGAAGAGTAAAGATGAGAGCGCTGCAAGAAAACGAGACCTCAACATCAACCCCAAGGTCCACTGTTACTGTCAAAATCAAAGGTTCCTTACATATTGATATATTGACAGTCTTTTCAAATTCTTGGATTTTCGTTCATAATAAAATATGCAACGAGATTTTTTTCTCACTCTCTCCATTACTTGGAGACAAACCAGTAGCTACCAGGTTATTTATTATTTATCTTTTTTTAAAAAAATTGTGTTAGGTTGGCAGTATTTGTGCTCTGCTTGACTGTTTAAGTTGGATGAAAAAATCTAGATTAGATATTCATGTTTTATTTATTGATTTCCTGTTATTGTAGTAATAGTAGTAGCAGGATAGGAGCTTATATGGTTGATTATTGCTACGAACAAAACGAGAAAAATAACAAACACTAGTCAACCGAGTTAACCTAATAAACTTGTGATTTAAGTCATGAAACTAAGATAACTTTATTAAAAAAAAAAACAAGTTAAATAATTAAATTTAAATGCCCAATAAAACTTAATGTTGAAAGATGAAATTGAAAATAAAAAAATTGTAAAACAACAACAAAAAAACTATTACAACAAATAATATTTTATAAGAAAGGACAAAATAAACCCCATCTCTTTTAGTTTTTTGATGTAATATATACATTTACCAAAAATATAAAGGGCAAAAAGTAAAATGGTATTTTCCATGTGATACATTCATTTTTTTATTATTATGGATAGACAGGTTTATTGTTTAGGAACATCAAATTAGCTTTATTTCCCTTAAAAGAAAAGAAAATACAATTGTTGACTTTTAGGGACTTTTTTGAAGCTTCATATTTCATTGCATAATAAATTTTCAAAACTACCCCTGATTTTAAAATTATTTGATTCCTTTTCATATGCATTGTTTTATTTTTATCTTGGATTTTTTTTGTTATAATAAGATGGGTAAATTAGTCTTTATAATAATTAAAAAATATTAAAATTTAGATCACATTAGATTTACTTATTTACATTCAGTTTCATAATTAATTTAGTTTTTTTGGTTGTCAAATGGGTAAATTGGTCTTTACAATGATTTGAATAATTATTAAAAATTAAAACATGTCAAATGCATGCACACATGAGAAGGTTGTGTTGAAGATTCTGCAAAGTTTTGACAGCGCGTGAAGCATTGTCCAATGGTCAAAAAATTTCCTTCATAATGTCAGTTGATTGCGTACAACATCCTTTGGCACGTGTTGGGCTGCAGTGGAAGGATAGTTACCGGAATAATTTATCTCTCCTTTTTTTTTTCTTTTCTTTCCTCTCTCAAAATTCATGCATGACATTGAACAATTCAGGGTTATCCTCCTAGTTGGAGATATTTGAGGATAAATCCTTATTCTTTTGAATTATTAATTTGTGTTAGTGGAAGTTTTATATTTTTTCAATTGTACCTTTTAATTTTTTTCCAACATTAGTCCTGATTTTTTTCCTTCATTCTTTTCTTGTCTGTTTTGAGAAATCTCAATTCTTTTTAATTTCATGTTTTAATTAAAATTTTAAATTTGTTAGTATTTCTAAATCTAGTCCCCATTCTCCTGGTGGTTTACTCTTTTCTTTTTTATGATTTTTTTTCCAATTTAATCCTTTAGTCCAAAAGCATCCATATTTGATTTTTTTTTCAATTTTGATCATCATTATTTAAGTGTTTTTATCCAAAATATTCACATTTTTTTTAAAACAAATGGGCTGGGCTAACGATTGTGCTTCAGATAAGCCCGTTTATAAAGGAAACGAAAGCCCTTTTATTAATAAATTAAAATACTAAATTACCCCTCTGCTCTCTCTATATAAACTTTTTTTTTTTTGGATATCTCCGTATGGAGAACGGGGGAAACTCCACTAGCCGGAAAGCACACTTTGTGGGCCCAGGTAGTGTGGAAAACCTCCGGCTGTCCCAGTACTCTTACGAGGGGAGTTAGCATGCAGGGCTCGAACTGTGGGCGATGCGTTGGCATTCCCAGGCTCTTACCGTTGCACCCCACCCTCGGGGTTGACAACCTAAAACAAGAGAAAGCAAAGAAACTTACAAACCCTGGTGTGGATTTGTGATAGTACCTGTCAGAATAGTACCAGCGGCAAGTATGAGAAGCAGCAGAAAAATTAGGGTTCTATATACATGTAAAGTTTATAGAGAGTGCAGAGGGGTAATTTAGTATTTTAATTTATTAATAAAAGGGCTTTCGTTTCCTTTATAAACGGGCTTATCTGAAGCAAAATCTTTAGCCCAGCCCATTTGTTTAAAAAAATTGTGAATATTTTGGATAAAAAAACTTAAATTAAGAATTTTTGAAAGCAGCTTGAGTTATAGTTTTCAGGTTATGGACATGTTTGAGGTCAGAGCTTGTTTATTTTGTGTTTTCAAAGCATGTTTTTTTAAAATGTTTTTTTTATTTAAATTTAATTTTTAATGTTTTTTAATCATTTTGTTATATTGATATTAAAAATAAAAAAATATTATTTTAATATATTTTAAAAAATAATCACTATTACAATATCAAATAAATATCTAATTCTTTAACCCTCTACTATCCAATGCAATTAATATTCTTCAATTTGATGCTTAAACCTCCATAAGCATTCTACACTATAGCTTTTTAAAAATGCAATAAAGGTTATTTTTTAAAATGTTTTTGAAATATATTAAAAAATATTATTTTAAGGAAAAAAAGAATTTTATTTTCAAAAATAGAATATTTACTCTTACACCACTTATTAACTTTTAACTTTTAAATATTAAATTGTAAGAAAAAAGGAAAAGGCACGTATCTTTATTAATGAAGAATCCTTGGCTTCTAACTCCATCTCAAACTCCAATGAGAACAATACTCCATTCTCCCCCTCATCTGCTCGTACAAGAACCTTTTTTTTTTTTTTTTTAATGCATCAGCCCTTTTTTTCTTCTTTTTTTTATGCATGCATTCATTTACCATTAATAAAAGGGAAAAGAAAGAGCCTAGTCCTGACTGTAGCCGGAGCCAACCAACCCATTCCATTCATGAATCATTGCCGATCAAAAGAACAGTGACGTCCATGTCCTGTACATATACATGGAGGAGTACAAATTATTAAGCCCTTTGCAGTTTGAACAACTGTAATCTCCATTTGACTTGTAGTTGCAACTTGGCAGTAACCCTTCAAATTTTATGTCTTTTTGTTTTTTCAATTCCAATTAAAACAACTCAGCAATACCATTACCACCAACAAGTCTACAGAATTATACATTCCAATCTCTGTCACCAAGAAGAAGATAGAAGAAGAAGAAAGCTGTCCCCTTCTTGGCAGTGTAAGAAAGCACATGCTTCAAATCATTTGGGTGGATGGAGTGGAATCTCTTCCGTGTTTTCCATGGATGTTGCCCTGTAAAGTTTTCATCTTTCATCTGCTCAACTAAATTCTGCTCAAGGGTATCTCTTCTTTTGTCCTGTTTTCTCTTCATTTTAATTTTACGAGTATCAAAAGCTCTGACCTTGAGCCGTAGTAGCGGAGACCCGGATCATTTTTTGTCTCAAATAGTCAACTTCTGGGCTCTCCACTAAATTGTAAAGTTTCAAGCTTTGGCAAGTGGTGTGTCCACTCCTGTACATATTCTTCACTGATGCTGTCAAGTTTCTCTTGTTATTTGTATTGCTTTCTAGAATTTCCACTGCTGCCACTCTCTTCTTATTTGATTTGACAATTGAGATTCTGTGCCATTTTGTTATTGGAAGGAATCTTCTGGTGTGCGATTCTGTTTCTACTGTTCATAATCTTTTCCATGCTATTACCCATGAGCTTTTGTGGACTTGGTCTTTCTACCACTCATCTTGCTTTGTTCAAAACCGTGGCACATTATCTAGAAAAGGAAAATTCATCATTTTCAATTCACCTTTGAAATCTCTCCTCACATTTTGAATCATCCATCGACCTGATATTATTTCCTGAGGTTCTTTTTGGCAATACCCTGGTAAATCCACGCCTCTTGATCTATGTTGGTGTGATTAGACTCCAGACACCAATGTCAATCTTATATGGCCTACGTCTGCTTGAGGGTGTGTGTATTGTTTAGCTTGTGCTCGTTGGGCGTGGAAACAATGTCTCCACACTGCAGGTCATGACAGTGAAACTTGGGGTCTTGCAACTGCTGAAGAATTTGATCCAGGTCCTCGCCTTTGCTGCTATATACTAGCTGTTTATGAAGATGATCCTCAACACCCTCTTAGGGAACCTCCTGGAGGGTATGTAATAAACCCAGATTGTTAATCCTAAGAACAGCTTATGAAGATACTCATGGAAGGGCGCCACCATATATATTGTATCTTGATCATGACCATGCTGATATAGTTCTAGCCATCAAGGGCCTTAAGTTTTCAAAGGAGAGTGACTATGCTGTACTTTTGGATAGTAAGCTAGGGAAAAGGAAATTAATGGAGGGCATGTTCTCAATGGGCTATTGAAGGCTGCTGGTTGGTTTTTGGATGCGGAGTGTGACATTTTGAAGGAATTAGTGGAGAAGTATCCGGATTACACACTGACTTTTACAGGTCATTCTCTAGGGTCAGGTGTAGCAGCAATGCTGACACTTTTGGAAGTGCTACATCGTGATAAACTGGGAAACATTGACAGAAGGAGGATCAGATGCTACACAGTTGCACCTGCAAGATGTATGTCGCTTAATTTGGCAGTCAGATATGCAGATGTTATCAATTCTGTAGTGCTTCAGGAAAGTTCTTATCCATTTCATATATATGGAAAATAATATGAAGACATGCAGCTAAAGAAACCTAAACAAAATTTACCCTACTTTTGCATTGCCAATACCCTGCATTAAAAATCTGTGATATTACAGTGTACCTTTCTTTCTGTGAAAAGGTTCTCTTTGCTATAGCTTCTTATTATTTCATATTTGATCAATATGAAAAATGTTATTCACAGGGAAACCCCAGTAATGGTTCTCCCTTGATTTGAAGCTTTTATTTCCTTGTTTTTGGTAAGAGGATAAAATATTTAATAGGTGGCAAGGCCATGAATTGCTGCTGCGAAATGACTTGAGTTTTATTGCAGTGAAAGGGTTGAAATATTTTATTTGCTCATTCATATAATTTATTTTAATTTTTTTTGCGTTAAAAACTTTAATTCTGTCCATGAGTTACTGTTTGGAGAGCATTGGTGCTCATGGATATACTTGCCTCTGTTTGTCATGGGTATTTTATCTGAAGAACCTCTGATGAAGTTGCTAAATGCCGTGAATTATTTCACTGAACCAGGATGATTTCTTACCACGGATAGCCATGCCTTTGGAAGACATTTTCAAGTATCTTTTCTGGTACAGATCGTGTTTTTCAATTACATTTTGTTTCATTAAAATTTTTGCTAATCTTCTTGAAAATCTGGATCATATCTGCATCAAACCCTTGCAATGCTCTTTTTCCTCAGTAATGTTTGATTGAGGTTCCACGGGACTGAATTAACTAGTGGAAGGTTAACAAAAGGGAGGCTTGTAGAACTAAGTGCTTGAGCTGGTATTAGCAAAACACAATTGTTATCTAAGAATGTAGTTAGGTGATGACATTGACTATTTGATACTCTAAGGACTATGAAACTTCCCCTTTCCTTTTTCTTATTTTTATTCGTGTAATATTGAATATTATTCCAACTCGCTGATTCTGCTAGTTTTCCTTTTCTTCAACAGTTTTCCCTGCCTTCCATGTTTGAAGTGCATGAGGGATACCTGATGAGAAAGTGATCAAGGATCCAAGGAGACTGTACGCACCTGGTCGCCTCTATCACGTTGTTGAGAGAAAGATCTGCAGGTATTACTTGCTTGGTTACAATGAGTTTAGTTATCTCATGTAGTTAGTTAAGTGGAGCGTATTTGCTACCAGTTTTCACCATGCATGAATCATGAAAGTAGTCTGGGTGGCATAATGGTCAGGTATTTCTATGTCTACCAACCATTCAACTTGGAGGAAAGTTAAAGAATTATAACATCGTATGCAGTGTTCATGTGCTTTGTTGCGTTGACCAGTTTTTAGATTCAGTAGATATTCTAGTCACTTTTGACTGGAGAACATCTTTGATTTTTTGACAATTGAGCATTTTACCTGGTTGCAGATTGGGAAGATTCCCCCCAGTTGTGAGGACAGCAGTACCAGTAGGTGGGCGTTTTGAGCATATAGTTCTTTCCTGTAATGTTACTTCTGATCATTCAATCATTTGGATGTATAGAAAGAGAAGCCCAGAGGGCTGTGGATGCAAGTTTTCAATTTCTTGGTATTAAACTTGTCCTTTTTCAGCTGGTTCATGCCAAGTTTTCAAGGCAATAGTTGCTGCTGCTGTTGTTTTATTTTGCTTGCATGTTGGTTGTTTTCAAGCCCATATAGTTCTTTCTGGTTCTATTATTTGCTAGTCTGAAAGTGGTAAACTTTTGTTAATCTGAAACAAGATGCCAAAATCCTGGACTATCTAGTATACACTTTTCTCCTCTGAAGTTTGCTGTGAGGGTGAGGGGATGAATGCTTGGACTTCAATAGCCTATCTTCCTTAACTTGATCTTCATGTCCATATGTTTCAGTTCGGTGATATGTAAATCTACAGCAATTGAACTGAAATGACAAAAACAGGCTTTCTTTTACATAATCTTTTGAATTCACTCAGGTGCTGACAAAAACTATATCTTGGTCATGCCATTTCGTGAGTGCAAATCATTGATAACTTGAGACTAGGGGATGGGAGTTGGTACGGGCATTTTCTCGGTCACCATATGCTCAAGTTTCCTTTAAGGAAATTGCTTTCATCTTGACATTGGAACCCTGCTCTCCTTGGTCACGCAGATAATGGTAGAGAAAGATGATATCATGGAGATCCCATCGAAGCAAAGGATGGAACGACAAGAGACTTTGGTCCGAGAACATAGTGAGGAGTACCACTACTAAAAAATGGGGTGGTTTGCAACGGACGTGTCCGTTGCAAACGAGTAAGGAGGCCGTTGCAAATATTTATTTGCAACGGACTTTACAACAGATGTGATCTGTTGGAAACCGGTGATGTAAATTTTTTTGCAACAGATATTCCGTTGCAATTTTTCAACGGAAAAGCCGTTGCAAACTTGCAACGGAAAATCCGTTGAAAAATTGCAACGGAAATTCCGTTGCAAATTACCAATTCAATTTTTTAATCAATTTCGAATTTATTTATTTTGTAATTAATTATGAATAAATATTATTGATATATTATTAATATTGAGAACTAAAAAAATAGAGTTGAAATAAAAATTTCATAAATTAAAATTTATAATACAACAAAAATTCAGTTACAATTACATGTATAAGTAAATCAACATGGAATAAAAAAATACATATTTTGAAGTATTGGTTACTCCATTTATGGAATCAAAACCATAAGCTAAAAGAACTAGCATACGACCTCGCTGTTCTGATCTGCTAGGGCTGCAATAGCATCAAGATCAACCTCAAAGCCTTTCTCTGGGAGAAGATCAAAATGCCGAACTTCAAGACTCCTAAAAGCAGCACAAAGTTCATAAATTACATCGGCCTGTCCATCTTTATGAAATCAGCTTCATTACCCATGGCAGCAAAGCAGATTCTGCAGAGATCATAATCTTCTTTCCTGCCAAAAAAAAAACGAAGAGAAAATAGCATCAATCCAACAGCCATTATGTTTATAAGAAAACGCACAACATCAAAGCTCATATGATTAATTGCATGAGAGACAGAGACATGGAACTTGAGGAATTGAAAGCTGGCAAAGGAGAATCTGCTGGATTTTATATGGCTCTTGTTTTGGTGTGATTTTGCGTTGTTATCCGCATGAATGTGGCAGGAGTTCAACCATAAGACACCAAACGATGCGTCATTCCATCGAATCCTTTGACAAATTCAAGTTGCTGAGTTTTGATGAATGACAGTTGTGTATTTTCGAAAAAGTGAAAAACAAATATCATAATCATAGTTCAGATTCTAATTCAATACATTCTGGATAATTTCGTGTTAAATTAAAGCAAAAATGAAAAAAAGCCAAGATAAGAAACCTTCAAGTGAGCAGCTGCCTTGCCCTTGTCAGTGAAAGCTCCGGTGGACTCAGCAACAAACTCAACACCCGCTTGATCAGCCCACGGGATCTCCTCTGGGTTTCTACCGAAAAGAAATAGGCATAAAAATTAAAAAAAAAAAGATAAATAAACTTTACTATTAACATTAACAGTATTATCTACCGAAAAGAAATACCCCTTACCAGCTTTTTCCATGGTTTCAATCAAAGCCTTCTTCTTTGGAACAATCTACCCAAAATCACTTAATTAGTCACAAAATCAGGACAACCCACAAAATCAGGACAACCCACAAAATCACTTAACTGGTGCCGAGCCAAACAATCTACCTCCACAAAATGGAAATTTGACCGTACCGTGCGTGCAGGCAACACCGGAAGCAGATCGACGCCGACAAGGTGGAGATCGGGAAGCAGAGATGGAGAGTGTTGTTGTGAATAAATGAGAGAACGAGAGAGAGTTAAGAAGGTGAAGATCGGGAAGAGAGATGGAGAGTTTAAAATGAGAGAACGAGAGATCGGGAGATCTCTCTAGAGAAGAAGAGTGGATATATTTAGTACCCGCGGGTTGATGCGGGTACTAAATATATATTTAATTCTTTTTTTTTAAAAAAAAACAACAATTCTTGCGCGGGATGATGAAAATTAATTTTCATTTGCAACGGATAATCCGTTGCAATATCAATGTAATTAGCAACGGATTATCCGTTGCAAATTGTTTTTCACTTGCAACGGATTATCCATTGCAATTAAAAAGATTTGCAACGGATAATCTGTTGCAATTTCAATTTAAATTGCAACGGATTATCCGTTGCAAATTGTTTAATTTGCAACGGATAATCCGTTGCAATATCAATGTAATTTGCAACGGATATTCCGTTGCAAATGGTTTTTCACTTGCAACGGATTATCCGTTGCAATTTAAAAGATTTGCAACGGATAATCTGTTGCAATTTCAATTTAAATTGCAACTGATTATCCGTTGCAATATCAATGTAATTTGCAACGGATATTCCGTTGCAAATGGTTTTTCACTTGCAACGGATTATCCGTTGCAATTTAAAAGATTTGCAACGGATAATCCGTTGCAATTTCAATTTAACTTGCAACGGATTATTCGTTGCAAATTGTTTAACTTGCAACGGATAATCTGTTGCAATATCAATGTAATTTGCAACGGATATTCCTTAAGATTTATTTACTCAAATACCAACAGTGAATAATAGCATATCATTCCCGTCGAATAATTTGGATATTAACCCCTTTAGGATTTATTTACCCAAATACCAATAGTGAATAATAGTATATCATTCCCGTCGAATATTTTGGATATTAACCCCTTTAGGATTTATTTACCCAAATACCAACAGTGAATAATAGCATATCATTCCCGTCGAATATTTTGGATATTAACCCTTTTTGGATTTATTTACCCAAATACCGACAGTGAATAATAAATTCCCAAAAAAAAAAATAAGATTTTTATATTTTTTTGAATATTGGCCAATACCCTTTGGATTTTACAAACTTGTTGTAAAATCTCAAAAAGCAAGAAATGATTTTTTCTTTGTGAAATCCATGCTAAAACTCATTTTCTCTTCAAAACCCAAGATAATATATATTTTTTTTCAAAAGAAAAACAATTTTTAAAATATGCTAGTGTATTGGCCGTATGCAAGAAAACAACATATTTTTTTTTATAAAAATATTTTTTGGAAAATTTGTATTTATATATCTTTATTTATTATTTTATTATTTACTGGTGGGCTGGACAGCCAGCCCACCAGTTTGAGGTCTGGGCTGCCAACCCAGCCTGTCTCGGGCTGGGCTGCCAGCCCAGATAGACCTGGGCCGACGGCCCAGAAGACCCAGCCCGCATGCAGGGGGACAGAAATCGTCCCCTGCATGCAGCGGCCCGAGGAAGACGATGAACAGGAGATTTGCAAATTTTTGAGTGTAATGAAAAGCGTACCTGTTAACACAGTTGTGTAGAGGGCTTCAAGGTGGTTCTTATGGTCGTGTTGGAATCTGAAATTGTGGCCTGAGGTGGCCAGAAACTGCGTCGGAATGGAGACGGTTCACGTTACAGCTACCCCTTGTTGCTGCTGTTTCCTTCGCCTGAAAAGATGGCAGAAATGCTGGAGTAATGGTGGAGAGGCTGGTGACGAATTAATGGTGCGAAGTGGTCGGATTTGATGACTGGTATTGATGCAACCGAGAGAGAGAGAGAGACAGAGGCCTGGTTTTATAGAGAGAGAGGCACAGAAAAAAAACGAGCGAAAGATGCTGGGAAGAGCAGGAAGAAAAATCACGGAAGGCTCTGAAATTTCTCTCTATTTCTCTGCATGTTTTCACAAATTTCTCACGTAAATCTCCTCTCTGTTTTTCCTCCCTTCTTCTCCTCTCTTTCTCTCTGTTTTTTCCTCTTTTCTTCTTCACCACGCAGACTGCTATTTATAGCAGAGAAGACTCGAATGCAAGGAAGGTAAGTCTGGACAGCTATGCAAATCGATAAAAATCAAGAAGGAGATCACGCTGGAGATAACGATGGAGATGATTTGGGAAGGAAATCACGATTGATTAGGGGAAAATAAAATGAAATTCTGATTTGCTTTGCCGGAGACGAAATGGGAAGAAAATCAACACTGATATGGGAAGAAAATTTGGGTTGATCTGCTGAAAATTCAATGCAAGGCAACGGCACAATGCATGCTTATTTAAGAAATGCAGATTTCAAAATTGTTTAGGAAGGAAAAAAAAATATGATTTGATCCTTTAAAATTTTTCTTAATGCACCCAATTGGATTTAAACTTTTTATGCAATTAAATCCCATCAAAAATTCAATCTCAACCTCGGCTTTGCGCGACTTTCTAATCTGATCCTTGGCTCTTGATTTTCGCGATTTAACCCTCAATCGGCCATTAAACTCCAAATTGCTCGATTTCGCCCTTGAACCCAAAATCTATTTTTGAAATACTTTTTTCGAAACATAAAAAAATAAAGAGTCAAAAATTGGGTAGCAACAATTATAACAGCAACAACAACAACATCGAAGTCTTAACATCTAAAATTATCATTATTATTACTGCCAAAACAATAGAAAATACTATATTACCCCGAGAAAAAAAATACAAAAAATTAACAAAAGAGTAAGTAAGAACAAAAACTAAAATTATTATTATTATTATTATTATTATTATTATTATTATTATTATTATTATTATTATTGCTTTAATAATGAAAAAAAACAAAATTAAATCAAAGACTAAAAAAGCCTTTTTTTAAAAAAAGAAAACAAATACAAGTAAATCAATGATAAAACAAAAATAAAAATTATCAGCTGGAAAAAAAAATCATTTAACTTGAAAATTAAAAAAAATTGCCCGCACTACGTTGCGGGCCGAGCAAACAATTTTTATAATTGTTTGGATCAAAGAAATTAAAAGGATTTGCTAGTTTAAAAATAAAATATAATATCTATATATGTAAAGTTTAATATAATAAAATAGATTAACACACCCTATTATAACAACATCAACATTAAAGTCTTAACATCTAAAATTATCATTACTATTATAGCCAAAACAATAAAAATTATCAAATTATTCCGAGAGAAAAAAACTCAAACACATTAACAATTTAAGTATAAGGGCTGAAATGAAAATCAAATATATTATCAATTTCATCAAATCACAAAATTGAAAAAAATCAAAACTAGTGTACTAAATCTATTAATGTATTTAAACCCAATCTGAAAATTAAAAGAAGGAGGACCAAAGTGAAACCTAAATATATAATTAATTTCAATCGAAGGATCCAATTGAAATAAATCAAAACTTATATAGCAGAAATTAGGACCTTACAAAAAATCCAACCGGCCACCATCACGACTCCGGCCATCCTTTACCAAAACATGCCACACCGTGAGGAAGAGCACACGGTAGCTCATTGACAAAGAAGCCGGAAGCTTATTTTCCCTTGCCGGAGGACGTCACACGCGCCGCCCGAAGCGGGCGTGAAGCCGAACACCGTCGGTCGTGTGTGGCACACGCACGCACAATTTTCAACAGATAATAATAAAAAAAAGTGGTCAATTACTAGAATACCCCTACAACCAATTATTCAATTTTGTCTTATTGAGGGGCACATTAGTGTTTAACCATTTTCAAAAAATGGAAAATCCCCGTGGTATCCCTCCCGACCAAAATTATTTTTTGCCTCATATGGAGGCAGATTAGTATTTAACCATTTTAAAAAATTGTAAAATTCTCGTGAAGCTCCTACCGGTTACACTTGTTTTTTTGTCTTTTTCGAGGGACAAAAATGTTATTTTATCGTGTAAACAAATATAAAAAAATCAATAAACCGATGAACTGACCGACCCGAAAATTGAATCGACCCAAAAACACATTATTATAATCCACAATGTTTTTACTCACATACTACAGTGAAACACTGACCTCTTTTAGTTTATTTTATAATATGACCCCAATTGGGTAAAACAAAATAGGTTTTAGTATCTTTTTTATTAGCTGACTAATGTCCTCCGCCATTATCATGCACATTAAGAATAACATGTTTGAGTTAGAGGGAATTAGTCAAGGGATGATCGTGAAGGAGAAAGATCTAGTGGTGGCTCGAGGTCAGAAGAGAAAAGAGGAGAAGAAACAATGATTAGGACAAGAAGATCTGGCGGATGACGGTGTGGCTGGCTGTTAACGGGTGGTGGTTTGGGTCACCACGATGGACAATGATAGTAGTGGAATAGAGGACAATTTAAAGGGTAAGAGAATCACATTACAACTAAGTAAGATTGAAATTAAAATAAATATTTCTCTTATCCAAATATTAAAAGAATATTTGTTATTCATTAATTGATAATTCATTTTTACTATGGAGGTTGCATGATCTTTTAGCACGAGGCTTGGTAAAAAACCCAAAAAAATATGTTGAAGAAAGAGAGCTTTTAGGCTAGAAAGACGAGGTAGTTTGGAAGGATGTTAGACCGTTGCATATGTTTTAAGGTTGTATGGGAAGAATAAATTCAACATGCCATGTCTGATTATTTTTTGCGACATTCATAATCTGGTAGGGAGAGCCAGAACATGCAAACTTACGATTCCACTACCATGCACGCTAACAAATCCATTCTATTTGTTTTTCATGGAAAAGTAGAAAGCAAGATTTTTTTTATTACATCGATTTTTTTATATAATTTTTGTTTTATATAAATATGTTTAACTAGCAATAGTTTTTTTGTGTTGCACTGTAATGAATTTAATCTTTGATTATGACGTTATAACTCATCTGGACTTTATTTAAAATTATAGTTGGATATAGGATTGTGATGCAAATCAGGAGGTAGGACATGCAGATCATGAGCGGGAGGATGCAAATCAGGAGCGGGAGGATTTAATCGAGGCAGAACAGGGGATTAACAGGATTCCAAATATGGATACAGCTGCTGGAGTTTTGGAGAATGATCGTTACAATTGAGGCAGATATGGATATCAACACAAGCTGGAGTCTTGGAGCCTACCGTTACAAGAAGTTAATGCCATTAAATTGCTGATTGTTTTACTTATTTGAATTTTATTTAATTTCCTAATTTATTGCTTTCCTAGTTAAGCTTAGACATTGTGAGTTGTCGTAACTATTTAAGGGAAAGATTGTAAGAGACAAAGGCAGTTGATTTTTGATTTGAATAAATTCAGTGTGTTTTGGAGAGATTCCAATAAATTGCAGAGTGATTCTGCACAAGCCTGATTACATTTTCATTGAGATTTTGAATCTGTAATTCATGGCACCAATTTGGTATCAGAGCTGCAAGTGATTCCAGCACTTGCAAAGAGATTTTGCAACAAGCCAGAACTGAATTTTGGTGAGAAACTAAAATCTGAAGTTCACGGCATAAAGTACTGGTGTGATTCCAGCACTTGCAAAGAGATTTTGCAACAAGCCAGAACTTGATTTTTGGTGAGAAACTAAAATTTGAAGTTCACGGCATGTACTGGTGTGATTCCAGCACTTGCAAAGAGATTTTGCAACACGCCAGAACTGGACTTTTGGTGAGAAACTAAAATTTGAAGTTCACGACATACAGTACTGGTGTGATTCCAGCACTTGCAAAGAGATTTTGCAACAAGCCAGAACTGGATTTTTGGTGAGAAACTAAAATCTAAAGTTCACGGCATCAATTTGGGAGACTTGGCCAGTTTTGACAATGCGGCAATTCATGCGAGAAACAAAACAAGGTAACAGCAGCGTTCCGAAAAATACAGCACCACGTGTTGAGATTGCTGCCATTCTTGACCACCAGTTTGTTTCACCACGCCGAGGGGGTTATTACAAGTTCTTAGTCCAGTGGAAAAATCATCTTCATTCAGAGTTAGTTTGCAAATTACAGAAGGCTCTTTATGGGTTGAAACAAGCACCCCGTGCTTGGTTTCAACGTTTCAGCTCATTTCTTATTCATCTTGGGTTTACTTGTAGCCGCGCGGACACATCTTTGTTTGTTTTTCATTTGCAGGGTGATCTCATCTATTTGCTGCTGTATGTTGACGACATCATACTAACGGGCAACAACAACGCTCTTATTAATCGCTTCATCACTCAGCTGCACTCCGAATTTGCTGTCAAAGATCTTGGCCAGCTTACTTATTTCCTTGGCCTTGAAGCGACGTACACACCCACTGGTCTTTTTCTCAGCCAAGTTAAATATGCCACTGATATCTTGGCTCGTGCGCAGCTACTGGACAGCAAACCAGTCTCAACTCCCATGATTGTCTCTCAAAGACTCTCTTCTGATGGTACACCTTTTTCGGATCCAACACTATATAGATCCTTAGTGGGTGCACTACAATATTTGACAATCACGCGGCCTGATCTTGCTCACTCTGTCAACTCAGTCAGTCAGTTTCTTCATCAGCCCACGGACATTCATTTTCAGGCGGTCAAGCGAATTCTTCGCTATGTCAAAGGGACTCTTCAATTTGGCCTCAATATCACTTCATCCCCTTCAAAGGAATTGATTGCCTACTCAGATGCTGATTGGGCTGGCTGCCCGGACACTAGAAGATCTACTTCTGGTTACTCTATTTTCCTTGGCAACAATCTTGTCTCCTGGAGTGCAAAGAAACAACCAACTGTCTCTCGTTCCAGTTGTGAATCAGAATATCGAGCACTTGCCCTTGCTGCTGCTGAAGTGTTATGGATTAGTCATCTACTCAAAGATCTCAGAGTTTCTTTACCGTCACAGCCTCTTCTCCTTTGTGACAACAAAAGTGAAATTTTCATCAGCTCCAATCCAGTGTCCCACAAAAGAGCAAAACATATAGACCTTGATTATCACTTCCTACGTGAGCTTGTTACTGCTGGCACTCTCCGTCTGCAGCATATTCCATCACATTTACAAGTGGCCGATGTCTTCACCAAGAGTGTCTCCAAGAATCTCTTTGTCTTCTTTCGATCCAAGCTACGAGTTTGCGTTAATCCCACTCTTAGCTTGCAGGGGGCTGTAGAGAATCACAGCAAATCAAGAATTGATTTGTGTAATCCTCCGTGATCACAGCAGCTATTGTTTAGGAGATATGATCTCATTTAATTTGTAATTATCTCTTGTATTTATCTTCCTTATTTATCTGCCTTGTACACACTATTTAATTCAATACAAGATCACCACACAAATACAGTGGTTTCACAAACCTTGTTATATAGTATCTTAAATACCATGACCAAGGACTTGCGAATGACTTCAAAAGTTTTTATCGTTTCATGCTTATAATTGTTTCTTAGCATTCAAACTCTAAAGTTTGAGATGATTTTAAACAAATGAGTTGAAGCTCAGATAAAACAATTTTGTTACCGAGATAAAATGACTGAGTGTTAAGATGATTAGACTTTGTTGATTGCACAAGTAGATGAGAGTGGTACATGTGCTCCATTTTATTAGCTTCATGATTAGGGGGAAGACTCGTCTTTCCCTCCTCCTACCTTTTTATTCTAGATTAATTGTATTTGAGCTAATAAATTTTTAAATATTTAATGAGTATTTCCTTTTTATTATTTGACTCACTTAATTATATTTTATTTAAAAAAACATTTTATGAAAACTATGGACTATCTTGCTAGCATATTTGCTTGCCGATATATGCTAAAGAGTTGAAATAGAATTACTTGAAACACCATTGCTATTGTTTTATCAGAGTCAAAACTAAACCGTCAATTATATTGAAGAAAATCATCAATGCAATTACAACTTACAAGTGGTCCTTTTTATCGGTGAAATATCATATTCATATATGGAAATATCGACAAAATAAAGCATGCCTTTTTTTTTTTGTTTGTTTGACACGCATTTTCTATCATTAAATGTATGAGAGATTGAATTACCAAGTTACTATTAATAAAATCGTGGTACGACCCCTTGATCGTCACATGTAGGCAGATACCATTTGCATGTAGTTTTACACAAAAGTGAAGTTTTGAAAAAAAGGAAGCCACTAATTGTTTCTTGACTTGTATGCGTGGCCGGCCGGCCGGCTGTGCGTGCTAGCAGGGAAATTGCGAATAATATTTTAATTTAAAGGGAAAAGAAGAGAACAAAAGGGTGACAGGCTCAACAAAGAATAAATGAAAATGGAAACAGTTTGTTGGTAGCAAAGTCTTGCTATTTTCTTCCTTTCCCTCCTCGTAAAAAAGCTAGTAAACTAATGCGGCTATGAGGATTGGAATACTACAGCACTTATGTTAATTAACAATAACCCTAATCATATCGTCAAAAGTATAAATTTGTATATTTTCGAGTTGTTTTCTCATTATAATTGAGAATGAACTTATAAACTAATTATAAGACTAAATTAGCTAAACATAAAAGTTATTTTATTCTTATTTTACACAATTTTCATAACTAGAAATTATCGACCATGTTTTAACATATATGTATATACATGTATGTGTGTGTGTGTGAGAGAGAGAGAGAATTTCTTTTATAATGAATGAAACAATAACCCTAAAATTAGAGTCGTTTGAAACGCCGTGCCGCAGAAATTCAATTTTTTTTTTCATTTTAAATGAATATATTTTGGTGTTTTTGGATCATTTTGATATATTGATGTCAAAAATAATTTTTTAAAATAAAAAAAAATATCATTTTGATGTATTTCAATATAAAAATCATTTTAAAAAACTATCGCAATAACTTTCCCAAACAAGTCCTTAATGTCGAGCATGAGCCATGGATTTACATGAAAGCGCGTTCCATGATATGAACGTGCGCCGAATGGCTCCTTGAAAAGTAGCAACATGTCATTTTGTAGTGTACGTATTGTGCTGCCCAATGATTCCTCTGGACGACCCGTCCTCATCACTGATCCTGTACGATTTCAATGTCAAACAACCATTGATGAGATCTCAGGAATGCTGGGGATGTGGCACGACCGTCCATATATTTTTATTTAGATACACCGCCACAATTTTCAAGATTCATTGCCTGTACATCTATGTGGTTGAAAAAGGGAATGAAGAAAGTGGTCGATGCGTGGGTGAATCAGGCCTAACTTCCGGTAGAAATATCATGACATCCCTTGTATATGCATGTGTGTAGATCATGACCCCATGATTTGTTTTTTAATTTCGCTTGGTTTTGAATTTACTAGTTATGTTTTTTCTCATTTAAAGTTTTCTCTCCCCTTTTTTTCTAAAAAAAAAAAGATAAGTTTTTGAGGTACTTCAATGTCCTACAAATACGTGTTAAAAAATAATATAACTTGCCACTCACATGTTTCACTGTTCATATATACGATAAATCATACTCCTTTTTGTGTTTTACTACTTTCTCACTCCCCTTCAACTTTCGTTTCCATTCCTCACCTTTTCTACTTTTATTTTTGTCATTTAGTTTTCCAATTTCATGATTTAACCTCTTCCATAATTTGTTTTTATTTGCAGCATAGCTTAAATATATTACTATCTTAGCATTATAAAAATATTATTTTATTATTAAAAAGTCCTAACCATACATCTTACCCGCTATTTAGGTTGACTTTGAATTCATAAAGTCAACTAAGACATATTATTATAATCTTTACTTGATTTAACTGTTCTAAACAAAAAAAATATAAGATTGAAAAAATTAAAACGAACCATTCAACAACAACACCGGGTAATTTGATCAATCATTTTATATGTATATTTTGTTTTAATCCCGCCCGGTGTAACTCTGTCTGTATCATGCAAGAAAATGTGACATTTTTGTTTTGTTTTGTCGGTTTGTAGTTAAAGTTGTCGAGCATCGTAGCTTCTGTTGGCATATATAATAAATGAAATAATAACATACAGACAAATAAGCCGCTATTTCTTTTTCAATATTTGAAAACATAAATGGAGCTCTAATATTATTAAATCCTTGAGGGGGCCGCCATGATCATATCAGTTACAGAACAAATCTGTGCAACTAAATCCATTTTAGAAAAGCACAAAGAGGAGGAGGCTCCACCTGCGATCTGTTGATGGGTCTCGTCAGGGGTACTCCATGATACAGACTGAAAAACTGTAAAAAATAAAATAAAATATATTATTTTAGACGGAATTAATGTGTAATTTACCACCAGCCCACGACAACTTGCTGATCTCTCCCACCCATTGATATCCTTTCCCATCAAAGCTTTAGCTGAATTGAAGATGTAAGACAACATTATTTTGCCCCATGAAATTAATGAGAGATGATGCTGACAAAGAATCAAATTCTTTGTCCCCTAGTAATTGTAGAAATTAGGTTGATGATGATTTGCTGTGTTACTCAATTAATATCCAAGTCATCCGGATTACATAATGAAAGAAAACCTCCCCGCTAATTTATTCCTGATGCAAGCACGGTTTCTTCACACGTTATTTGAAACTAAGCAAAGGAAGGATGTATTTCTCACACATGCATATCAGTGAAAGAAAAGGAAGGAAGGAAGGAAGGAAGTAGAAATATTAATGATGAATAAATGTTTTTCCCCATCCAGTTAAGAAACCAAGGTAGCACCGTAAATTATATTCATTAACTGATTTCTATTTATGAAATCTATCCCCAAATACATAGACCATTTAATCCCACAAGTCTTATATATTGATGATGAAAACTTCAATAAACTAGAACAATGAAGAATTTAGAACTTACCGTTATCCATTTTGATCTTGAACTGTTGCATAGAATCCTTTGATGATCACTTTGTTGACCTTCTCCTCTATTCCTTCTACTGTTCTCAATCCCTTTGATGGAGAGGGATTCACTTTCGGTTTTCTCTCTTCTATTCTCTTTCTTTTCTAAATTTCAGTTATCACAAATGAATAACCACCCCTTCTATTTATACCCACCGAATGAGTGTCAACAAATGGGAAGGAGGGTTTGTGTCTTTTAATCAAATGACATTAAAGACATTGTATTAATTCTATAACTTTATTTTATACACATACATATATTTAAAACCATCAATATATGTATGTATACAACCTTATGAGAATATATGTTATTCTATGGTTAGAGGAGAGGGTCTCAATGTACCCATTCTAATACTCGTTTATTGAGACCGATCCATCACGGTTTCGCTTTGACGTATTAGAATTCGTAGACTTTACAAAGAACTTGAACTTTAATGATCGGACCGTTAATACATCGGCCACTCTAAGGGAAATATTCTTACATTCTCCCACTTGGCCGTTGTGTTAACTTTATAGTCCAATTCCCTTGCATGCACATCTTTACATCAAGTTCAATATATCGTAAGTGCCATAAAACCAGAGTTAGCCGAGTCATGGCGGTTGCCCATCATTTACTGCGATGGGGTCCCTTCCAAGTACCACACACCAACTCCAACTTTACTACTTTTCTATTGAGATTTTAAAATGATTCTCAAAAACCTTTATGTTGAGAGAAACCATAATTCTCAACTTTATTTGTTATCTAAAAAAAAACTGTACATGCATAACTATTATGATAACATTATTTAATTACAGAAAAACACAAACTTTAATGGCATCATCTTTGAGTAACAATTTTACATGAGCATAAACTATCGTAGCAAGGTCTTATCTATTATGCCCATTTTCTCTACATGGCCAATAAATATACCGGGCGACAATCCTTTCGTCAACGGATCTGCCAACATCATGTTAGTCCTTATATGCTCAAAAGTCACTTTGCGTTTCTACACTTCTTCCTTTACAGACAAGTATTTAATTTCCATGTGTTTAGCACCTTTCGAATACTTGTCATTCTTTGAGAAGAAGACTGCTGCGGAATTATCACAGTAAATTCTCAGTGGCTTGGTTATACTGTCAACGATTCCAAGCCCTGAGATAAGGTTCCGCAGCCACAATGCGTGAACCGTGGCTTCAAAGCATGCTACGAATTCGACCTCCATGGTGGAAGTAGTAATGACAGACTGCTTTCCACACTTCCATGAGACTGCTCCCCTAGCTAATAGGAACAGATAGCCAAACGTCGACTTTCTACTGTCAACGCAGCCGGCATAGTCTGAATCTGAGTATCCGATGATTTCTATATTGTCAGATCTCCTGTATGTAAGCATGTACTCTTTGGTGCCTTGCAAGTACCTGAGAACTTTCTTTGCAGCTTTCCAGTGATCCATTCCGGGATTACTTTGATATCGGCCCAACATACCAACAACAAAACTGATATCTGGCCGAGTACATGTTTGAACATAGTTCAAACTCCCAACCACTGAAGCATATGGAATTCTTTCCATTTCTTTACGTTCCAATTCATTTTTCGGGCATTGCATTTTGCTGAATTGATCCCCTTTCTGAATTGGAGCCTTTCCAATGGAACATTTATCCATCCCATATCTCTTTAAAACTTTATTTATATATCCTTTATGAGACAAACTTAATAGTCCTTGTGATCTATCACGGATTATTTCTATCCCTATCACATAAGATGCCTCACCCATATCCTTCATTTCGAAGTTACTAGAGAGATATTTCTTTACGTCACTTAACATTCCCATGTCATTCGCAGCTATTAATATGTCGTCAACATATAATACCAGAATGGCAAACTTGCTCCCACTAACCTTCATGTAGATGCATCGATCAACGATGATTTCTACAAAACCATACGACAATATGGTATCATTAAATTTTATATACCATTGTCTGGAAGCTTGTTTCAATCCATATATTGACTTCCTAAGCCTACACACAAGATTTTCCGTTCCTGTGGCCACAAAACCTTCAGGTTGGTCCATATAAGTTTCTTCCTCAAGCTCTCCATTCAGAAAGGCGGTTTTAACATCTATTTGGTGAAGCTCTAAATCATAATGAGCCACCAATGCCAACACAATTCTTAAGGAATCCTTCTTTGAAACTGGAGAGAAGGTTTCCGTATAGTCAATGCCATCCTTTTGAGTGAAACCTTTAGCAACAAGGCGAGCCTTGTACTTTTTTAAGTTGCCTTTAGAATCCCGTTTGGTCGTAAAGATCCATTTACACCCAACAGTTTTGAAACCATCAGGCAACTCTACTAGGTCCCACACTTTGTTGACAAGATTTCGAGTTGACTTTTTCACTCAAAACTAAGAAAAATTCGTCTAGTGGTAACGAGCAGTGGGTGAAGACGAAGAGGGTTTTTGAGTTGTGACAGCTAGTGATTGTATATACACTTGGTTTGGCTAGTCGATGGTGAATTCGCCAAGGATATTCTGGCCCGAGAGAATTTTCAGCTTAAAAAACTGAGAACGATCTGTTCGTTTGACTTTCTATGTCGATGCTATGTAATTGGTTGACAAATATGTAGCAGCTGGAAGAATGAAATCTGGGGTTGCACGACGTAGGATCTTAATAAAGTAAGATCCCCGGTTCATCACTGCTTTAGTCACTAATTAATTCCAAGCCAAAATAATCATTCAAGTTCAATTTTCCCAGCTAATTAATTAGAACACTCACCTTGAAGATTATCTGCTATAGTATGCTTAGATCCTCTTGATGGTATCATAGAATTCAAATTATCAATTTATATTTCATCTTAAATCGAAATATTACTTAATTCCCATTGATATACTCCATATACGTACTTGAAATGAAAGACGAGACTTTATAAACATGAGAGGTGCAGGACCATGTTTCTGAAATATTTTAAATTACAAAGTAGATTTATATATATATATATATATATACACCAATCACTTTCAAGAACCAAACCCATATGAAAGAACCCACCAAACTCAAGATTCTCATACACATTGCATGTGAGTTGAAAGATGCAAGTGGTAGAATTTGAACTAGAAATATCATCTCTTAATTTCTTGCTGATTTCTTACGTTCAACTATTATCAGCTAGGTTTTCTCTAACTTGATTTTGAAATTCATCTACTCCTATATATGTATATGATTCAAAATTATTTAGTCTCGTGAAATTTCCATCTCATGATGAAACGATCAAACATTTACGTATCACACTGGTCGTAAAGGTAGATTCTTATGATTACATCAATTAAAGTTTTCAAAGATCATACCAGGAATTAATTACTTTCGTCAAGAATTGGGAATTAATTCAAGCTTTACTAAGAACCTTTTGGGATGAATACTAAATCAAGTTCTCTAGTAATATCTACTGTACTTTTATCATTTGAAATGTTTTAAATGACTTGCATTTAATTAACACCATACTTGCTTGATTTAACGACAAATTACGACTACAAAATAAATAAATAAATAAATAAATACTATTGAGATTTGACTTTGTAACTGCAAATGTCTCTTCTTAAATTAAAATCATTAGGACACGACTTGCTTGATCTCACGGTTAAGAACTAATGTATAACGTCAAATACATTGATTAAGACCATTACGCAGTGTTTAAGAAAATAAACCCTAGCTAACCTTCGGATTGTATATAAACCTGAAAAATAAATAAATAAATTATAAAGAGGGGATACTGTCCTTCTTTCTTCTTTCTTGATTAATAGTCATTCGCAATACTATTAATCGATTTTTCCAGTTAATCTGCCCTCCTGTTACAGGACTTTCTGATTACGAGTTTAAATTTTTTAAATTTCTTCTTCTTCTTCTTCTTCTTCTTCTTCTTCTTCTTCTTCTTCTTCTTCTTCTTCTTCTTCTTCTTCTTCTTCTTCTTCTTCTTCTTATAGTACTACCTTTTCTTCATCTGAGACCTCAAAAATCTCTAATGATATTCATTCTTCAGTTTTTCCCTACTTCTCTCAATGGCAAAAGTCTCATGGTAAGACTCGTGACCTTCTTCTTCTGAATCTCTTGTCTTGATCATCTTGTCTCTACGTATGCACATTTGTTACCGTAGGTGTCGTGTAAAGATTCATGATTTCTTTTTTAAGACAAGCATACGCATGTATTGGTATGCTTGTCGGTTAAAGGCTTACTGTTCGTTATGATATATCTATCTAGTATGAATAATAATACGCGTACACTTGTTGTCTTGCAGGGAAGGTAATTTACTGGTTAGGTACAGAGCCATTTCTGTACATAGCAGACCCAGAGTTCCTAAGAAAAATGAGTTCAGGGGTGATGGGAAAGAGTTGGGGAAAGCCTCAAGTGTTTAAACAAGATAGAGAACCCATGTTTGGTAATGGTTTGGTTATGGTTGAAGGTGATGAATGGGTTCGCCACCGCCATGTTATCACTCCTGCATTCTCTCCAGCCAACTTGAAGGTCCATAACATCTCTCTCTTTATTCTCCTTTTCTATTGTTCAAGAGTATATATATATATATATATATATATATATATATATGCTCACACACACTACTATTATACGTGTACGTAGTTTTCAGGTTTTTTGTTTGTCTGCGTGGTTGAAAAATTTCAGTTAATTTTTCTCACAAAGTTTTGATAATCTTCAACCAAGTTGCACTGTCACATTTGAATTATACTTACACTAGTTTACCATCACAATCATCATCATGAACTCCATAAAATATTGGGTGGTGGTGTAAACTTGGTAGTTCCAATTGTGAATTTTGACGAAAGAATGCACTCCAAACATTGACATTTCTATCACTAATTACCATAATTGTGTGTGTGTTAATACATCACCTTACCCTAAATAGAAAAGGGACGTGTTTGCTTTTCTAAGATTCTATAAAGTTATTAACTCTACATGTTCAAGGGCTGGTCGTATAAACTTCATAGAGTGAGTGGATGGGTGGAATTTCACTTTGCCATAAAGTCCTAATTATTAAATGCCTATTCTTATCTCATCATGTTTTGATTGGGCTCGATATTAAAGACTTTGACAAGCAAAATTCTTCCTTTTCGTTTTTAATAGATAGTCTCCGGGGATTGTGTTTATTCTAAAATTAGATTTGTTACTTGTACTGTAGGCTATGTCAAGCTTGATGGTGGAGTCCACCACAAAGATGCTAGACAAATGGGCTGCTCTCATAAATTCCGGGAGCCAAGAAATCGACGTCGAGAGAGAAATCACCGCGACGGCTGGAGAGATCATAGCCAAGACAAGCTTTGGCATAAGCTATGAAAATGGGAGGAAAGTGTTTGAAAAATTAAGAGCAATGCAAATCACTCTATTCAAATCAAACCGTTATGTGGGAGTACCCTTTAGCAAGCTCATGTGCCCTGGGAAAACCCTGGAGGCCAAGAAACTCGGGAAAGAAATTGATGCTATCCTCTTAACCATCGTAAGAGCTCGCAAAAGCTCTAATGACAGGTGCGGCCAAAAAGACTTGCTAGGGTTGTTGCTCCAGGAGAATGGTGTGGATGGGAGGTTAGGGAAGATGTTAACAACAAGAGAACTGGTGGATGAGTGCAAGACTTTCTTCTTTGGTGGCCACGAGACCACAGCATTGGCTCTTTCATGGACACTGCTGCTTTTGGCGAGGCATCCAGAGTGGCAAAACCATCTGAGAGAGGAGATTAGAGGAGTTACAGGAGATAAGGAAATTGATTTCACAAAGCTTGCTGGACTTAAGAAGGTATATATATAAGATGCTAGCTAGCTGTATCACACAGTTAAAGATTATATATGATCATGCATGCATGTTTTGTTTGTCTGTCTATTACCCCTATGTGACCTGAGATTCTCAGGGGAAATTAAGGTTGGAGCCCATAATTAACACCATATATTAACGAAGATGAATAATTGAAAAATATATTACTTTGTTATTACAAATTCTTTTGTTGACCTATTTTTTTCAAAGAGAATTCTTTCTCTTGATGAAGAATGGAAAATAGAGAAATATATTATGGAATAGTCCAAGGATAATTAAAATTGAATTTGAAAACTACATTTTGGAGGAGGCGTTAGGAAACCAAATTTTAATTCGATTTGGTCATGGGTCAAACACAGCACGGTCTTAGTCCACGCGCACCGCGCACCTTTTGGGTCTTGAGATGTCATGTCCGTGTCACACACGTACCTGACACATGGCAGCGCCCCAATGGCGTTGACTGGTGAAAAAGGGACGCGGCCTATTCGACAACATTCCTCAAACCGTCCAATGACGGAAACAAGCTTACTGCTAGTATTAAAAACATATAATTAATCAGCGTCTTCGTAGCTCGTCGTACTGCTAGTTTTAAAAATATATATTTATCTTTCCATTAATCCATTGTATTTTGATCCTTACAAGCATGGCAGAATCTAACCATCATCCGGCACATCCCTGCAGTATTTCTTATGATATTTTGTGGATGCTATCTCATTGCAGATGGGATGGGTGATGAATGAGGTGCTGAGGCTGTACTCGCCGGCGCCGAATGTACAAAGGCAAGCTAGAGAAGATATACAAGTAGATGACCTCGTAATACCGAACGGAACCAACATGTGGATTGATGTTGTAGCCATGCACCATGACCCCAAACTGTGGGGAGACGACGTGAACGAGTTTAAACCAGAGAGATTCAAGGATGACCTGTATGGCGGGTGCAAACACAAGATGGGGTTTTTGCCTTTCGGGTTCGGAGGAAGAATGTGCATTGGTCGGAACTTGACAATGATGGAGTACAAGATTGTGCTAACCTTAGTTCTCACGAGGTTTTCATTCTCCATCTCCCCAAGTTACAGCCATTCTCCTGCTATTGTTCTCTCCTTGAGGCCTAGCAATGGTTTGCCACTCATTGTCACACCCCTATAGGGGTCACCTAGCTATATCCCATGCCATTGATATAGCTAGGGTCAAGTACTGTAGTGTTCGGACCACGAGATATAGATAGATACCTAAGTTTTATCTTGGAGCTTATCCATGTGTAAGAGAAATGAATAATGTAGAGGATAGCTTCCTTGATCATTTCAGTTGTTTAAATGTTCTTTGTCGTCAATTCAATATCATTGCTTGGAATGTTAGAAAAGGGGTTGTTAAATTGTTCCAAGCGAAATGAATAGATGAACAAAATGGATATATAATATTCAATTAGCTTGTGTCCACTAATGCCACAAACTCAGGACAATCTCAACGGGGAAGATGGGCCAAGAAAAAAAAAAAAATGAGACCGATCCTAGAAAACGAGACGACTGGTGGCTGATTAGAAAAGGGCTTTTATTAGCTATGGTGCCTGCCTGGATCCTGAAAATGGGACCAAGCCATGTTGCTTTGGTAAGAATACAGACCATCTCTTAATTTGCTTGGTGGGATCAACCATGCACTATCTATGCTGATCGGAAAGAAAGATAAAGAAACACACATTGGTAAAATGAAGTACCTCTCGACTTCTACAATTAGATCCTGATAGCGAGAGCAAAAACAACAGATGCTCCGAAGCCACAGAGCTGAAACTCCCAAGTTAGACTATAACAACATAAGAAACATGGCAAAACAACATGAATCGATCTCTTTGCAAGTTGTGAAAGAACAAGAATCTGTTTACATGCAGTTGTGAGCATGAATCTCATGACGTCTGTCTAATGATAATCCAAATCAAAGAGTAGAACCCATTTGTGGTTGTTTCAGAGTGTATAGAGACTCAAAAAGCTTCCAAAGATAAAGAAGGAACGAAATGTTTAGAAAGTCCAAATCAGGCAAAAAACAATGCAAGGAACATCCAAAATCTGATTGCATTCTAGAATTCTGAAAAGGAGAAGATGGAGCACGCAGAGTGATCTTAACTTGCTTGGAGCTGGATTATCAGCGAGAGTGGGATACTCAGGAGGCCTCGCTACAGGCTTTTCAGAACAGTGGAGCTCAATACATTCCCGAAGGTGCCAATTTCAAATTAATGAGTAGCACCTTCATGATGACGAATTGTATCTTCCACATCACTCTGTAAAACGGCGAGCCTTCAAAATCGTAGTGGAGCAAAGTTTGGGTAATCAGACTGACAAAGTCATGTTGATTATTAGGTGCCAACAGTGTATTGGAAATATTCTATAACCTTTAAATGTGATTGGTTGCCTCCTGCTAATTTTGCTGCAAAATACAACTCATTTTTAAAGGGTTTTATCAATTATTTGCTTATAAATCTGTTCATGCAATTATGGTTAAAGAAATTGCTTCTCCTTATGACGGAATGCAGATATTGTCTAAATAGTTGAAACCAAGGGATGGCTTGCAGAAAGGAACTGATGGTCTAATGTTGCAAGGAACTTTTCTTTTTGTCAGACAAGGAGGACTTATTCCCATTATGACTTTCATTTTACTATGGACGATGGATTCCCAGCATGGAGAATTACATGTGTGATTAATCCTCCTCTGTTCATTGAACAAAAGGTTGACCCCTGATTGTATATTTTATTACACCTCCTTCACATTCAAGCATAGAATTGGATTTCTAGTATTATTAGAAGAACAGAAAAAGATTTGTGATTATAGGCAGCCACAGAAGAGAACATTTTGAATTAATCACTCCCGTAAATATATACTAAACATCCTCTATTACAATCACCATCATTTCCATCTCAACATGTTTTTGAGACTTCTCTCTGTCACTCTATCATCATCCTGTTTAAGGCCTTCGATTTTTTATTGCCCAGCTTGAAAAAAATGTGTGAACCTTTTCTGTGTTTATTTTGATTTTACTATATCTCTCACCAGTTTATGATGATTTCCTCTGGAATTAAATAAAAAATGTTTTGAACTCCATCGATTGTTTCCTGCACTTCCTTTTAGTGTCCCTTCTTTGCACTCTCTTCTTTTTCTTTCATAGTATCTCCAAAATTCAAGCAACGAAGCTGGTAAAAATCTCTGTTTTCCCATCTTCATCTTTCCCATGTAGGAAACCTGCAACATTTGCACTTTAGCAACAAGAACACAAGGTGATCTGCCAATGATAGTAAATATATCTGGGACCGTGAGGAAACTTACATTCCTATGCAATGAGCTACGCTGCAATATTATGGCAGGAGGTGTCGCAAGGATACGCACAGTCGATTAACTTGCTTGTATTTCTACTAAAATACCAGTCACCAACTGCTTCTGCAATAGTCTGAAAAAGGACGTCCAGATTTTACTCACAATGCCAAACAGTTTAAGTTTTGCTAGTAGTTTAGACTAAGAAGAAAGGGAAACATGAGAGATGGTATGTCTTAACTATTGCAGTACCCTTTACACAGAACTATACATGTTGGCATCAGGATTTTCAATGATTTTATGAGTGATTCGGCCAGCCGGAATTTAAAGCAAGTGATCTAAGGTTTTCCTAGTGTGTAACGGGCATAGTGTTAGCAATGTACCTTACTGTATATTTGCGGGGAGTCTCGCGCAAACCATGTGTCTTGAGACTCACTTTGACAATGAGCAAAGCATGAATTTATAAACATCCCCCCTCTTCGAGAATATATGTGAAATGATCGCAGTGCCACTAGCATGTCTTGCCTGAAATCTGGATACGAGATGTTTTCAGTTCATACAAATTTCAAAACTTTGAGCTCATACACAGGATGGCTAGTGAACGCCCAAGCAGAGACCGACCTTGCAATATGTCAAGCTGTCGAGTGTTACATGAGTCTATGCTGAGCTTGCAACGGTTCCAGTGTCCTCTCGTGTCAGCGGAAGGTGGAACCAATGCATGATGGAACTGTTAAATTTGGCAGTTTCAACCTTTCTTTATTGTCTGATTGAACATAAAAATACAAAGCGATGCTACTCGGTTTCAGATAAATGAAGGCCGGGACAGAAATTACTTGGTAAACATCATAGGCCGTGTTCAGGATGAAGAAAGGTGCTGTAATGTATCTCAAGAAATACTGCGGAAACATGCACTGCACCAGTACGAGGTAAATGCCATTACCATCCGAGTTAGCAAAAAACAGACTAAGAAGTTGGACAGGAGGCTTAAGTAAAAGGTACCAGTTTTGGGTTGTCGAGGAAACTAGTGCAGTTCTTATTGAGATTCTCTTCGATTCCCTGCCGCGGGAAGTTCAAAATATCAGTACAAGATTCATGATTTATGGCACGCATGATGGAACACAGATTTCAGCAAGTTGTACCTGTAGAGAAACAAGGTTTTCAAAGAAGTTCCTCATAGTGTGGTTCAAAGTGATGTCTCTTCTACAAGAACAAACACAAATATTATGAAAACATAAACAGGAAAAACAAATTATACTGCACATTCATATAAGAAAGAGCAAACTGACTCATCCATGAAAAAACCAGCATCACTCAAGCATTTCACACTGGTATTCCTCGGTAGTATCCTGGCAAAGTTTTCGCAATGGAGAAAGGATGATAAACCCCCAGCAGAGCAACCTGAAAGCAAAGCCTGGAGAAGAGATGGAATGATTGTTCAAATCTACAGTCAAGTTTATGACCACAAAGATCTCATTTCCACTTTTGGGACGATTTTAAGCACGTTCAATATTTCCTTTGAGAGATTTTTACCTTGCGTGCATGCATCAAGCCTTGGGGGAGAAGGTCAAGAATGATTGCTTCCCAGATCTTTTTCCCTCTAAAGTAAAGGACTGATGTCTGTTTCAATCACATGCACACCAAACTGATCAGGTTAAACTAAGCTTTAATCTGATGTTTGGTGCAAGAAAAATTGTGCAGCAAACAAAATTTTCTTGCTTTACTAAACAGAGGTGAAAGAATATATTTAAGTTCACTAGATTTTAGCAAGATTATGATTAAGCTTTGAACTCCAAAAGCAACATGATAACAAAAGAATGAAAATTTGAGGTGAGAGGACTACCCCATTGTCGAACTTGGCATCTCCAGAAAACGAGCCTCCATCACAATATCTAAGCTTCACACGGTTCCAATTGTAAAAATCTGATAAAGAAAACATAATTTAATGGTTAATTAACAAGAATAAGCAAAAAAGAAGAAGACCAATTCTACACATGGGGATGTTAAAATAATGCCATTTTTTGCCATTAAATTTGTAGCCTGTGACTAAATTTAGCATTCTACTTCAAAACACACTGAGAATCACTGCCATTTTTTGCTATTGAACTGACAAGCTTTTTCTTTGTATCTGTACAAGCTATTAAAAAAGTTCATGAATCCATACAAGATTTAGGTGGTAAATAATGTTTCGTATCATGAACAGGAGACAGAACCAAAAGTCAGTTATGTGAACAAGCTATAAAAATTTCTCATCTGTTCATCTCTTTTTGTACTACTTTTTTTGGGTCTGAAACTCACCAACACATTCCCGGAAATTATTTCTACCCCTAGAGACAATAAAATAGGACTCTGGGTTTTTTTTTCCCGGAGACAAGAAAAGCAGGAAAGGGTAGGAAAGGAGGGAAGCTAGCTAGATGCCTAGAAGCAGTAGGTGTCTGTCAACTGCATTTTATATCACGCGAAACAACATAGACGCAAGGGGAAGGAGCATGTACTGTCATATGCTAGATTTCTGTGGAGTAAATGTAAATGATGGGCCATTAGAATTTGGATAACAAGGTGAGTAATTACCTGGATTAAGAGAAGCTTTGTTGCTTAGGATTCCGTTGAAATCCTCCAACTTGTTCATGTAAAGGGTAGATCCACGCCGCGTTTGGGCTCTCTTCAAGCATGATTGGATATCATTGCACCATCCACCTCCCTGTCAAACATCATAATCATTTTTTACTTCCTGTTAACATCCAGCTTCCTAATTTCACTGTTCTGGATCCCACCAACTAGTTTCTTTACCCTAAAAAGCCTATCCAAACCCCATGGTGACAAGAAAAACCTGAACATTAACTTTTCTTGAGAATCTTCTTTTTGAAATTTTCAAGCTTTGTAGTTTCTTTTTCCTCGTATTTTTTGCAAGTCACCACTGCTACCATAGTTAAGCTCCTGCCCAAGCTCTTAGGCAATTAGAGGGACCGTTAGTTATTGCATCAAGGGTTTTGCTTAGGTTGAAAGTTTAGAATCTAGACTAATGATTTTCCTATTTGGACCAACAGTTCTTTTGAGACCACATCGTGGGCCGTACTGTTTGGTGCATCTTTTGCAGTTCTTTAACTTCATGTTTCTTTTCGTGGGGCCATCGAGGTCACAACATGAGCAGAACCTCTCAATAAACATGGCGGGAGTAATAAATGTGGCAATTGGATTATTGTAGCGATCAAAATTGCTGTCTTTCTGTGAAATGACTTCACACATTGACATGTTACTTTCACGCGTTCCACCTTCCAGTTTTCAGCAAGCCCGTCAATGGCTTTAAACAATAAATTTCTACCCTATTTAGCAGATGACCAGGCGAGTTCAGGCACCAGATCTGCGCGGTCTCTAAAATGGTAAAGCGAGTGCAACATGATGCACGAGACACTAGGCAAATGAAACCCACTTTGACGTATTGGTTTCCTAACTCATCCAACCATACAAAACCTAACGAAGGTCAGCACATCTTACCCCAAGTCACTGTGCGTTCACCAAAGAATAACAACTGCCTGCGTGCCAAGTTCTCATTGGATACTTTTTGCCAACCTATTTTGTTTGGTACTGGCCGTCTGGCCCTATTTTGAACCTTTCCTATGAGAGCTTGTAGCCATAATTAACTGTTTTTTATATATAAACTACGACTAAATTATTAAAAAAAAAACTTGTATATTAAAATGGTGTATTTATTATTTAGAAGAATATCTTTAAAAAAAATTCTAAAATCTGAATTGGAGAAGAAGTAAGGAAAGACTGAAATTTCTTGCCTGACCGTTTTAATGACTTTATTATTATCAGCTAAACTAACTGGCGAATACTTAAATTATCCTTTTACCTTCAAAAGGATAGAGATTTTACCTCGAATTGCAGAAGCCAGTTGCGTGCACCAGCACCGAATCCTCTGTGCAAGTGATACGCTGGCAAACTTCCATCCAAGCAAACTACGAATAACATTCACCAACAAGGAAGAAGAAAACAAGGGTTAGTAATAAAGTAATATATAGTAATTAATCAATGCTTCGAAAACAAAGAATTGATGGTGTATCAATAAGACAATAAGAAATGTAACAGAAACTTACAGCCACCAATTTTGGAAGCATTGTGAACCAGAGTCATCTTAACAAGAAGCCGGCTATCTGAACAGGTGTACCGGGATGCCAGATTCAACAATATCAGTAATATGGCCGCTGCTAAATCCATCTTGAATGGAAGATGGGGGCGTTAGTTTGATCGAATTAAGATGAATATTGAACGGCAGCAATGCTTTTTGTACGTTGAAAGGAACTGAAACCAGACGTTTGTGAGATGTAAGAGATGGGGCGCTAAGGAAATCTACAACCACCGTGATGTTAGCTCTGACTCATGCATTGCTCATGTTCTGAAACATGATATTGGCAATCCAGTCAGAGCTAAGACTTGGGATCTTAGCTGTACAAGGAAGCAAAAAAGAGAAAGTAGAAACCGAAAAGGAAAAGGTGAGAGTTTTGGGAAAGTGTGTCGACTGTATTGAAGGAGAGGAAGGGGATTTCGTGGTGAAAGATATTGGCAGCCCAAGAAGTACTATCTATGCCTTGAAGGCTTGAGGTTATCAAGGTGGCTTTTCTGTCTTGGAAAGAGATGGCGGGGAGAGGTCCAAAAGAGAAGCAACCAATCATGTAAGAGAGAAAGGGTGGGGGAGGAATGGACCAATCAATATATGGGGCCCGACAAGAAATTGATGAATTATCGTGTTATGATAAGAGTCTTGAAAAGGAAGACAATTGTTGGAGATTGTGAGATGGCGGCTGCGCATGTCCTGTGCAGAGTTTATTCCTGCGCAATAAATGCTTCACCAACGGTCTTATTTTTTAGCCTTCCCGTTAGTTGCTGTAATTAGTTCTTCTTCTTTCCTTGTATATAAACTGCAGGATCATACATAATAAATTATGATGTTCATTCCAGTTTCACTGTAATCCTGTTTCTCTCTATTTTTGCTGTAACAATCAGCACATTATCATTTTCTTCATGGTATCAGAGCTGTGATCTTGCTACCTTTGCTCTGCATTTTTTTTCCTTTCTTTCTTGTTGGTTGCTGATAAACATGGATGACCATGTGGTTGCTGATAATTCTAAAAGAATTGTTGCTGCCTCTTCAAGCTTCGACAGTGAAGCCAACTCTTCTCAAAAAGTGACTACTGTGTTGCTAAATGAATTTAACTACTTACCATGGTCAAGAGCTGTCACCATTGCTCTTGGAGGGAGATCTCGTTTGGGATTCATTAACGGGAAAGAGAAGGCCCCCGATAGCAGCTCTCCAGGATACGAAAATTGGCTAGCAAAAGACCAAATGGTGATGTCCTGGATTCTGAATTCGATGGAACGAAACCTTGCTGAAATGTTCAGCTATTATCAATCTTCTTTAGAACTGTGGGAAGCTGTTAGAGACATGTATGGCAATCAGAATAATTCAGCTCGTATTTTTCAAATACAACAAGAAATCGCCAGCCTTCATCAAAATGGGCAGCCCTTTGTTACTCTGCTAAGCAAGCTTAAAAGCTTGTGGAATGAATTGGAAGTGTACAGACCACATTCAATCGATCCAATTGTCTTGCGCAACCGAAAGGAAGAGGACCAAATTTTCCAGTTATTAGCTAGTCTGGGATCGGACTTTGAAGATTTAAGAAGCCATCTTTTGATGAATGATGAGCTTCCATCCTTGAAGGGTGTTTGTGCCACCATTCAACGTGAAGAAATTAGAAGGAAAGTTATGGCCCGTGAACACCCATCAAAAATTGGAGATGCTCGTGCATTTGTTGCCCAAAAATCTGCAGAACTGGGCTCCTTCAACGCTGCCAACAACACTCGTTCATCTGCTGCCCAGAATCTTGCAGAACATGGCGCCTTCAACGCTGCAGAGGCTCGAGCGTATGTTGCCCAACAATCGGCAGAAAAGGGATTCTTCAAAGGTAAGCGTTCCAACCTTAAATGTGCACACTGTAATTCCATGGGTCACTCCATGGATCGTTGCTGGGGATTGCATCCTGAATTGAAGCCGAGAGACATGCCCAATCGACACAGTAGTCAGAAAAGATTTTTCAAACCCAAAGCTAATGTTGCTCATATTTCGGAATCTATGTATACTAGCCCAATGTCCTTGCTAAACGAATTTGCAAGTTTCCTTCAAGAAAAAAGAAACTTTGGAGGAGATGGATCGTCTGTTGAAGACGCCAGTGCTCTGTTGAGCAATTTTAACATCTCATGTGCCCGGGATGCCTTTAACGGGTCTTCAACCCGTAATGCTTTGAACGGGTCTTCAAACCGTGACATGAATGGGCTGTCACGTGCGGGCAATACTGCTTTTTTAAGCAATTTCGGTGACTTTACTGGAGATTCAAACCGCGAAAATGCGGACAAATTTGAAGGTATTTATATTGCTCTTTTAACTGCCTTAGAGTTAAGTAAATTGCATGATATTTGGGTTGTGGATTCAGGTGCTAGTGATCACATGACACCTAATTTAAACAAAATTCATGATTTTACCCCGTTCCCGATACCATCTTTTGTCTCGATTGCAAATGGATCTACGGCAGCAGTAAAAGGCAAGGGAAAAATTAAAATTGCGTCAACCACTATTAATTCCGATATTTTATATGTGCCTTCTTTTCCATTTCAGTTATTATCTGTTCGAAAATTAACTATTTCCCTTAATTGTGATGTTATATTTACTCCGTTTAAGGTGATTTTTCAGGACCATCACACCAAACAGAAGATTGGTGAAGGATTTCATTTGAATGGGCTTTATTTTTTCTGTGATTCTGAAGTTCCGAAAGGATTACAAGCTTTTTATTCTCCTATCAATGATCATCGTTTGTGGCATTTTCGTCTGGCTCATGCATCTGATTCTGTCATCTCAAAAATAAAACCAAATCTGTCAAAAAAAACGTATGATTGTGAGACGTGCCATTATTCCAAATCAAGTAGACTGCCATTTAAATTATCTGTGTCCAAAGTTTCTCAGGTTTTTGAACTTATTCATTCAGATGTATGGGGACCTTTTTCTATATCAATTGATGGGTTCAAATATTTTGTCACATTTATTGATGATTTTTCAAGAGTTACATGGATATATTTATTAAAATCAAAAACTGAAGTTTTTCATTGTTTTAAAGATTTTCACAAACTAGTTTCTACCCAATTTTCTACAAATATTAAAATTTTCCGATCTGACAATGGGTCTGAATTTACATCGCATGATATGGAAAATTACTTAATTTCTAATGGAATAATTCATCAAACTAGTTGTGTTAATACTCCTCAACAAAATGGAATTGCTGAACGCAAGAATCGGGATTTATTAGAAAAAACTAGAGCAATAATGCTTCAAATGCATGTTCCAAAAGAATTTTGGTCCTATGGAGTTCTTACTGCTACTTATATTATTAACCGCTTACTCAGTCAAGTACTGGATTTTCAGTGTCCTCTTGAAATATTGCAGGGTAAATCTCCCAATATCTCGCATTTGAAGATTTTTGGATGCCAGTGCTTTGTTCACCTACATTCAAATCAACGTGATAAACTTGACCCTCGAGCTATCAAATGTCTTTTTTTAGGGTATTCACACACCAAGAAAGGGTATAAATGTTACGATGCTACTCGTCAAAAATTGTACGTCAGTCGAGATGTTCGATTTGTCGAAACCAGTCCTTATTTCGCTGCACCCAACCAGGGGGAGTCCCTGGAGGACTTAGTTCCATTACCTAGAACAGAGATTTGTAGCCTCGACTTGGCTAGACCCCATGATCCTCCTATTAATCCTTCCTGTCCCATTGACATTGTCCCGGTTGACGAGTCTTCCTCTGTTGTCGTGCCAACAGAACCGATGATCCAAACTTCGTCGGGTGAAGTACCAGCTCCAAGACACAATCCTCCACGAGCTCGTCTTTGCCCTTCTAAATTTCAAGACTATGAGGCTTTCACAGTCAGGTATCCTGTCTCAAATTATTTGAATTATTCAAAATTCTCACCAGCGTATTCAGCTTTTTTGTCAGGTATATCCAATGATCATGAGCCCAGAAATTTCACTGATGCTCAATCTCAACCAGTGTGGAGAAAAGCTATGGAGGAGGAATTAACGGCTCTAGATGACAATCAAACTTGGAGTTTAGTTCCTCTTCCCAAAGGTAAACATGTCGTTGGTAGTCGGTGGATATACAAGACCAAGTTCAACTCTGATGGATCCGTTAATCGCTACAAAGCTCGTCTTGTGGCTCAAGGTTTTACGCAAGAATTTGGTGTGGATTACAAGGAGACATTCGCCCCTGTTGCAAAAATGACCACTGTAAGAGTTCTTTTATCTGTTTCTGTCAATAATGGATGGTTCTTATCTCAAATGGATGTAAAAAATGCCTTTTTACACGGAGATCTTGAAGAAGAAGTATTTATGAAGCTTCCTCCTGGCCACTCGCTAAGTTCCACTCCTAATTTGGTATGTAAACTTCATAAATCTATTTATGGGCTGAAGCAAAGTCCTCGCGCATGGCATGCAAAACTTAGTGGAGCCCTTGCTACATTAGGTTTTACGAAAAGTTCTGCAGATTCTTCTTTATATATTCGGTTTAACAATGATGATAAATTGATGGTTCTCATTTATGTCGATGATTTAATTATCTCAGGAAATAATATTGAATCTATTTCTACATTGAAGAAAACTCTTCAACAATTATTTCCGATTACAGATCTTGGTCCCTTAAAATATTTTCTTGGGATTGAAATGGCCTCATCTAAGAAAGGTTTTTTTCTTAATCAGCGTAAGTACACGCTTGATGTGCTTCAAGACGCAGGTATGCTTTCAACTAAACCTTCCGTTACTCCTGTTGATAGTAAACTCAAATTATCTCTTGCAGGAACGGCTCTTCCCTCGCCTAAATATTATCAACAACTTGTGGGCAAACTTATCTATCTGACGATTACCCGTCCGGACATTACCTACGCTGTCAGTCTTGTCAGCCAGTCCATGCACGCTCCAACCATCCATCATCTCAGTATGGTCAAGCGCATCTTGCGATATTTAAAAGGAACTATTGGCCGCGGAATTGTCATGACCAGAAACAACCATACCAATGTCATGGGCTATACCTACTCTGATTGGGCTGGAAATCAACTTGACCGGCGCTCGACTACTAGATATTGCATGTTTGTTGGAGGAAATCTTGTGTCTTGGAAGAGCAAAAAGCAACATGTTGTCGCTCGCTCTAGTGCCGAAGCAGAATATCGTGCAATGGCGACTGCGGCCTGTGAGATGGTGTGGCTTCGGAGTCTTTTAACAGATATGGGTTGCTTGTCTATCACTCCGATGAGTCTCTTTTGTGATAATCAAGCTGCTATGCATATTGCCAAGAACCCGGTGTTTCACGAAAGAACTAAACACATCGAAGTTGATTGTCACTTTATCCGTCAACAAGTTCAAGCGAACAACATCACTGCTCATTACGTGCGGACCGGTGATCAACTTGCCGATGTTTTTACCAAAGCCGTGCCTTCTTCCCAATTTCATCGTCTCCTGTGCAAGCTTGGATCCTTAAACCCCCTTGATCCAGCTTGAGGGGGAGTGTTGGAGATTGTGAGATGGCGGCTGCGCATGTCCTGTGCAGAGTTTATTCCTGCGCAATAAATGCTTCACCAACGGTCTTATTTTTTAGCCTTCCCGTTAGTTGCTGTAATTAGTTCTTCTTCTTTCCTTGTATATAAACTGCAGGATCATACATAATAAATTATGATGTTCATTCCAGTTTCACTGTAATCCCGTTTCTCTCTATTTTTGCTGTAACAATCAGCACATTATCATTTTCTTCAACAATCACCAATCTCTGGTGTAAACATTGGCGGTGGATGGATTGCATAATGGGTTGGTGAAGATAACGTTTTAGAAGTCACTTTTTCCTAGTGAGAAAGTTTTGTCTGCGAGTAGTACATGCAAAGAGTCTTAGTTCGTTGTTGAGAATTCTAGCCAGCTTGCGACTTGTGTGTGCCCTGGCGGTCCCCTTATGGCTGCTAGTCCACATGAAGCCGCAGCCTTGTGCGTCTCTCTCTCTCTCCCCGCCCTTGTAATTCATGGATCAACAAATCCTGTATTCCGGCTATGCAACTATTTGATCCAACCAAAGAAGATGTTTTTGAAAAGAAAAAAAAAAAACGAATCCAGAGGATGGTCAGCACTGGTAGAAGGATTGTTTTATTTTGTATTGCAGGGATTGATTAATACGGTTCGATCAACTATAGGGACTGTTTACACGAAATCTGGCAAATTTGCGCACAGGCAAGGAAACAAGGGCGGGGTCGGGGTTGAGTTAAAAACTTTCCTGCAATATTTATGATATTGAAATACTCATTTAAAGACGTATTAACGTACGTGGAGTAAACACATAACCGTAGGCGTTAATTAAAAATGAAGATGTTATATATATATATATATATATATATATATATATATATATATATATATATATATATATATATCAGTGGCGTGATCATAATCTGATGAAGAAACCCTTTGGCATGCATAATCTGATCAGTACTGGAGCCTGTACATGAACCACCCTGCTGCATGCATAAATGTCAGTCATCGAAGAAGGATTTAATACGTGAAGGAGGCCTCCAGCATGAAAATCAACCCTCGCATGTCAAACCGGGCACATGCCTCTGAGACAGAGATCGAGGAAGTCTTGAATCTTTTAATGTTTATTAATTAATCATCCACTACCTTCCACACAGAGTTGGTACATCTGAAACAAACCTTAAACCAATCCATTCCTGGTGGTTAGATCTGGATCTGGAACAAGCTTCACCCTGAATATCTTCAATCTTTTGTTTTTTCATATATATACTGGTATTAGAAATAAAATAAATATATCAGAATATCACAAAACTCAAGATTGATTTCTTTTGAAAAAATAATAATCTAGAACGATCATTTTGAATTGATCTTGATGGACCCATTCAGTCCGTAACGTAAGCCATGACTTGGACGGTTCTTACAACTATGATGAGATTTTTGGGAAGGTAGAACGACTTGTATCGGAGGTGGGATAGTGTTTGGGGCAGGCTCATCGATGGTGGTATGTTGGGCCACTCGAGCATAAAAATAAAATGGAGGTCTAAAGAGGTTAAGTTCAACAATAAACCTTGGAGTCTGGCCCATAACATTACAAACAGAAATGGGTGGTTCATTGACAGCCCAGGCACGTAGCTAGCGATGAGAAAACTGGCTAGCCAGTAGCAACACACACTTCCCAATATACAAAAACGGGGGCTAGTTTGCAAATCATCGTAATTCTGTTTCTCTTTTGTTATACGTTTTCAGGCAGCACCCAGAGTCATACAGAAAACGGGCTGATGATAAATTGAGGGCGTGTGTGTGTGTGGGCGCGCGCGCCGAATGCTTGTGTTTTAAGCCTCTTCAAAAAGTCCCAGGTCAGTCCTTTCTCTCGAACCCTGATTGCCCATATTGAAATTTCTCTTTTTTTGGTTTGAGATCCTTAACTGTTATTTTCTCTTACATATTTCGTCTTTAGAGGGGGGGGGGGGGGGGGGGGAGGGGGGGGGGCAAATTGGCAGCATAACTGTGCTTGGTTCAGTAAAGTCGAGGCTGTTGTTGTCCTGGTTGTTTTGAAAAGTGAAGTATGATTAACAGCCTTCTTTTTTTTTCCCCGTGAAGTTGTGGTTTTGTTTGATGCTGTATTGGAAACTTGGTAGAAATGAAATGTGCTTGCTCGATGTTAATTTGGATGGGAACTGTTTCGTGCTGGTTGGCATTCTAAGTTGTGATAATTATTCATTACTTAGGTCATTACGTGTGCTGTATTTCAGCTGTGTTCTGTACTACTGGCTGGGAATGAAAATTGTGGAACTTGTTGATGTATGCGACAGAAGCTTGAAGTGTTCTGTGTCCACTTATGTTTCTTTTTACAGGACCGCACTGTTTTGCAGGTTCCAAGAATATCTTTATTCAAATGTTCATGGGACAAAGGATGCAACTTTGACTGCAAAATTGTGGCCAGACTTTCTTGATTTTTTATTCGCAAGAAAGACGGGTTTGAAATAGTTTGGTTCTTTGTCATGGAGACCTTGTGGAAACTTTTATATTTGCTGGAACCTACACCGGCTACCCTTATAGTGGCAGCAGTAGCTGTAACATTTGGGTCTGCTTATCGAGCTTTAAATTATGGCAAAGAAATGGAGAGGAACCGTGGCCGGTCAGAAGCATCCATTACATTAGATAGCTCACAGGCACTAATGATCCCGATTATGAGTTCTTGCAGTTTGCTGTTGATGTTTTACCTGTTTTTGTCTGTCTCACAACTCCTCACTGCATTTACAGCCAATGCCTCTGTTTCATCGTTTTTCTTCTGCCTCTCCCCTCTTGTTGCATATATAAAGTCACGGTATGGCTTGGCAGACCCACTTGTGTCTCGATGCTGTGCAAAGTCATTTACACGAATCCAAGGGTTATTGTTGGTGTCATGCTTTCTAACCATTGCAGCTTGGCTTGTTTCTGGGCATTGGATATTGAATAATTTGTTGGGTATTTCAATTTGCATTGCATTTGTGAGTCATTTCCAAACATCAAAATATGTGCAATTCTCCTTGCATGCTTGTTTGTATATGACATATTTTGGGTATTCTTCCCGGAGAGATGTTTTGGTGCCAATGTCATGGTATCAGTGGTAATGCAACAAGCATCAAATCCTGTTCATACAGTGGCAAATAGTTTGAGTCTTCCAGGTTTGCAATTGATTACAAAGAAGCTTGAGTTGCCAGTGAAAATAGTCTTTCCCAGAAATTTGTTAGGTCTTACAGCTTCAGGAGGAAATGCTACAAATTCCATGATGCTCGGTCTTGGCGACATGGTATGGTAGCATTTATTTATTTTGGTGGTTTTGCGTAGTACTTCTCGATTCTATAAGACATGCTGTCCCCCCTCCAAAATAGTGATGGTTTGACATCAAAGTTTCTGCTTAAAGTTTTCTCGAATGGACATAGGTAATATTTTATGTTCTGTTTGAAACAATGACCAGGGGCATCTGTAAAGTGTTAGCCCCAGCAACCTGTCCCCCTCCCCCTTCTTTGTCAGGATATTGTTTTTTAAAGATGCTGAATAAGCTGTTCATTGAGCGGCCATGCTAAATATCAGGCACATCTGTAAAGTACTAACTAGAACCGCTATTGAGGTGATCTCTGCTACAAAACTCTTATAAAAAATGGTGAGTGAGCAGTTCTTTGTGCGATCATTCTAAATACCAGTTCTCTGTAAATTTCCTTGTTGCATCATGCTCTTGGATTACTTGGTCGTTGATCTATAGCTTCTAATCCCTTTTCTTGATTCACATACAGTCTTTAATCCAGTCATTATAGGTAGACTCTTTGCAGTCAGGTCAGATTGTATCCATGGGAGCCCATAGTACCATTTTTTTTTTTACCATGCATTTAGATATAGAATGATGAAGATAGAAGATCTTGGGACCCATTGGTTAAAAATCTTAATAATCATTTCGCCCCTGGATATACGTTGTTTCTTCTACCTTTCTGACTCAGAGGCCTACCAAGAACTGATTTGTTAATGTTGCTCTTGTTCCAAGCTATTCTTTCTGGTAGTAACTAACAGCTAAGCTGTTATGAATCATGATTTTACTGCCCGCATGCTTGGAACATGAAGTTATCCTATGATATAAGATGACATGCTTTCTTTGCAATTTAATTATGGTAAGGATATCTGTTAAATTTATTAGCAGGCATGCTTGCACACCAAGATTTTACTGGATGTTTTTGTACATGGATGGTTTTGGCACCTTGTGCTGTTCCGGAGAAAATATTGAAAGATGTTACATTTTATTTCAATAATGTTGTTCTTGCAGGCTATACCTGCCATGCTTCTAGCATTAGGCCTTCGTTTTGACTACCGAAAGAGCCGAGATCCCGTGAATCTCTTAGATTTGCATTCTTCCAAGGGACATAGATATATATGGTATGTGCCTCCTGGATATGCCATAGGATTAATTAGTAACTGCATTAGCTGCTGGTGTTCTGACTCACTCACTGCAACCTGCTCTTCTCTATCGGGTATTTCTTTTAGCAATGTATTTATTTGTTGAATACTGTAATATAAACGCCTTACCCATGCAGGGTTGTGTTGCCTTTTTTTATGAAACAAGAGATAAATACTAGGGGTGAGCATTTTCGGTTCGGTTCGGTTTTCATCAAAAAAAGTAACCAAACCGAATTTTTTTTTTTTTTAAATAAAAAACCGAACCTATTAGAAAACCGACCATTTTCGGTTCGGTTTGGTTCGGTTTTTATGATTAAAAAATTGGTAAAACCGGATTTGTTTATTGGGCTTTCTGCTGGGTCATCCAATGGGCTTTTCTGATGGGCTTTTCTGTAGGCCATCTAATGGGCTTATAATTAGTTTAAAAAAACTGATTTATACAAATATTAATATGTATTAAATTGTTAATATAGTTTTATTAAGTTTTTTTTAACTTTCTAGTTTCTAATTCTTTTGTTTTGATTACTTTAGCATGATACAAAATAATTACACAAACGAATAAGTTAAAGTTTAATTTACAGAATATTGCCTTCAAAGACTTCAAAATAAACAACAAGCCACATTAACATAAAAAAACTTCAAGAAATATACTAGATTTTGCACTAATTATCATTTGTTGCTAGATTTAGCTTTCCACCAAATTCTACAAAAAAAAAAAATGTTAGATTGAAAGTAAGGTGATTAATAAATCATAAAATAAGAGTACAAGTGTATAAAAAATAAACATGATTCTAGATTTACAAATATATATATTGTTTTATACTGTTTTTTTATGAACGAATCTGATTCATTGAAACTAACGTATAAACTATAATCAATCACATGGATTTTGATTGTTTGTCACTAGTTCTCACATTGATACAGTTCCGACTTGCGATATAATAAACAACTTTCAATAACATGATAAATTACTCGCTATAGGTTGAAGTATTTAAAGCAATTGTTATCCAAATAACAACAAAGCAAGCAATGGTGTTCTAAACATAAAGCAGCAAATCACATTCCCTGTATGCTTGTGCTAGCAAATATTATTTACCCAAAACTATTGTCCAAAGGAAAAACACAATAACAACATATTCTTTGTCCTCGAGAAGGAATTATTTGAAATATACCCCATTATTTTTTTGAGGCTAGACTTCAAGCTCAACTGTAAGTAAGATGCACTAACAGATTATCAACTAATATTGAATAAATAGAATCTCAAATCATTAAAAAAAAGTAGCATAAATTACATACCAAGTAGTTGATCGATTTTCTCTGGACAAGCCAACCAACTAGAAAGTTGAAACAGATGTGAGAACTTCTGAGACCCAAGTCAGTTCAACTGAAACAAGAAAAAAAAGAGGGAGGCGAGAGGCGAGAGGGAGGGAAGGAGATTGGGAGAGGACGAGAGGCAAGAGGGAGGGAAGGAGACTGAGAGAGGTCGAGAGGCGAGAGGGGGAGAGGGCCAAATGGGGGGCGGCTAGGGTTCCAAACTTTGTAATGTATGAAGAATGAACATTTCCTATTTATATTAAGTGTTTTAACCGAACCGGTTGTGCTTTTTTGTCCGTACAGAACCGATTCCGAACCGAACCGGTCAGTTTTTAATAATTTTGTAATCGGTTTAATCGGTTTTTTTTTTCGGTTCGGTTTTTTCGGTTTTTATTTTTCGGTTTTCTTGGTTAAATCGGTTATTCGGTTCGGTTTGCTCACCCCTAATAAATACCATGACAAAATAATTTATATATTTTATCCATGATTTTTGTTATTATAATATAAATTTGGACAAAATAATAAATCTATGCAGAAATCTTGTAAACTGCAAATTTTCTATAAAATATATAAATTTTAAATAGATATAAATTTATCTGTTTAGTAGGTTTTAATTAAATGATTAGTATAAAATTATTATTATAATTATATATATAAAAAAAGCAAGCAGATTTAGATATCTAAACTATCGAATACATTGTATTAAGATTAGTCATTTTATAATTTAATTTAAATTAAACACACAAATAAAATATAAATTGTGAAAGAATCTGTATTAATCAAATAACAAAAAAAGTAGTTAATTTTCTATCTCCAAAAAGAAGAAAATATAAATTGAAAATCCATCCTCATGTTAATATCATTATCATTACTATAACAGTTAAAATTATTATCAACAGTACTGCCCAAACAATGGAAATCATTAAATTGACCTGAATTTTTTTTTTAAAAAAAGTAAAATATTTTTTCAAAAAAAGAATAAAAAAAAGAATAACTAAAATTATCATTTTTATTATGCAAACAATAAAATCATAAAATTATTTGATCCAAAAATCAGATAAAAATAATAGAAAAAAAATGAGAAAAATGGAGAAATATTAATTTTAGAATGATCACCAACATAAATTAAAATTTTAGAATTGAACCGAATAAAAATAAAATTTCAATAAAGAATAAAATGACAAAAATTCAAAACAAAAACCAAAAGTATAAAGGAATGAATATGGACAAAAAATAAACATTGTCTAAGAAAGATCGAAAAAAAGTATCATGATTGTTAAATTATCACAATTATTATAGATATTATTGTAACAATTATTGTAAATAAATTAATATTCTAATTATTACTGACAATATTATCGTTGACACTATCATTATTGTTAAAAAAAAATCTTTTTTTTTATTTTCCAAGATTTATTCTTCATATTATTATATTTGAAGTATTCCAGAATACTAAGATTAAATTACTTTGAGAATTTTAAAAAGAACTCACTGTATTTATATATATATTTTAAGGTTTTAATATTAAAAAAAATCAAAATATATAATTATTTTTAAGAGAAAAATCCTTAAAAATAATCATTATCTTTAAACGCATTTTGCATAATAAAATGAATATATAAAAACCTAATAAATAATAATAATAATAATTATTATTATTATTATTATTATTATTATTATTATTATTATTTTTGCTATAGTAAAAAATGAAAGTTTTGTAAGCTGATTATTTTGCTAAGATATATAGCATTATAAAAAAATCTAAGACCATTAATATTTTTTTGTATTTTAAAAAATTTGTTTATGGCTACGAAAAAGTGGAGGACAATTGACTCGTATATTTTTTCATTGCAGATAAATTGCCCTAATTTTTCCACTTGTTTTGTCTATGTATCACTTCGTATTTTTTTGTTTATGTGATATTAGATATGAAATATTATACATAAAAAAGTCGCAGAAGTCAACCTCTAAGAAAAATAACATCAACTAATGAATTATTTTGATTATTATTGTCATTGTTATTATTATGATTATTAAATTGTCACAATAATTGTAGCTATCATTATAAATATTATTATAAATAATTCATATTCTAATTATTATTGTTCATACTATTGATGACATCATAATTATTGTTAGAAAAAAAATATTTTTATTTTATAAGATCTATTCCTCATATTACTATATTAAAAGTATTTCAGAATACTAATATTATTTAAAAAAAAAAGGTAATTATATATATATATATATATATATATATATATATATATTAAGACACTAATATTAAATAAATATCAATATATATAATTAGTCTAACATATTTATAATAAAAAAAAACCCTACAAATAATCATTATCATTATTTTGAATGACTTATCTATAATAATTAGAAATTTCAACACCTAATAATATAACAAAAAGGAAATTAAAAAAATAAATGAGAAAACAAAAATAAATATTATTAGATTTAAAAAAAATATTTGACTTGAAGAATAAATAAAAATAAAAAATAAAAAAACAAAGAGAAAGAGAAAAATAATACATATCAATTTTTAAATGATCACCAACATAAATTAAAATTTAAACATTAAATAAAAAAACTTTAATAATAGTGAAAATAATAAAAATAAGAAATAAAAACTAAGAGCATGTATATATAAACATAGACAAAAATAGGAACCATTTAAAAAATATATATAAAAAATAAAGTAATTAAAATAAAATCTAGGATTAGAAGTACAAGAATCAAAATGAAAAGCACATATATAATAAATGTCATTTAAAGGACAAAATTTAGTTAGTAGTTCAATTCGCCTTTTACCTTCCACCTCCACCACATGCCGTACCTGTTTGTAATTGTGGTTGAGGCTGGTTTTGAAAGTGTTTTTCATATAGAAATGCATCAAAATGATATTTGTAAAAAATTTAAAAATTATTTTTGATATCAGCACATCAAAATCATCTAGAAACACTAATTTTTTAAATTTAAATTTAAAATAAAAATATTTTTTTTTTCAAAAACGCTTTCCAAATGCATTCCTAAACACTCCTTCCATCTCCCACCAAAACCACAGTTGAATTCACCTTTTCAAACAATAATAAATAGTGAAAATAACTATTTATTACTATTTGAAATTGCATTTCATTTAGCTATTCTATAAAATAATAATAGTCGTGGTACGCGTAAGCTGGTCTGGACACCCCGGTTATAAGAAAAAGTCTATAAGTGGGGAAAAACAGAAAAAAATGGGTCCGGTGATTATTCGCGACGCGTGTAAGTTGGCATGGACACGCTGGTTATAAAAAAAGATGTATACGTTGGAAAAAAATCATAGGGCACGTAAGCTGGTCCGGACATCCCGATTATAAAAAAAACAAAAAATGTGGGAAAAAACAGGAAGAAAAATGTAAAAAAAATGGGTTCGGAAATTAGTCGTGGTACGTGTAAGCTGGTCTGGACACCCCGATTAAAAAAAAAAAACCTTGTTATAAAAAAAATGCAAGAGAAAAACATTTTTTCAAACAGTAAAATCGTGGTGTGCGTAAACTGACCTAGATATTTTAGTTATATAAAAACAAAAAAAATATATAAGTAAAAAAAATAATTAGTAAAATCGTGAAGGCGTGAGCTTGCAGCTGCTCATGCACAGAGGGTGAGTTAAGTGAACTGCAGCCTTGACCGACTGTAGCTTTCATCATCGACATGACAGAATTAATTAAATGGAAAAGAAAGCAACATATTATGGATGAATAATTAATTAACAGGTATTTTTTCAAATAAAAAAGAAACTATTTCTTATCGAAGGGTGTCACCAAAAGAAGACAATAACCATCTTCAGCATGTAGCATATACGAGCTATAAACCCGCGCTCTATCGCGTGAGCCATGACTATGATGAGATTTTTGGGAAGGTAGAACGACTTGTATCGGAGGTGGGATAGTGTCTGGGGCAGGCTCATCGATGGTGGTATCATGGGCCACTCGAGCATAAAATGGAGGTCTAAAGAGGTTAAGCTCAACTATAAACCTTGGAGTCTGGCCCATAACATTACAAACAGAAACGGGTGGTTCATTGACAGCCCAGGCACGTAGCTAGCGATGAGAAAACTGGTTAGCCAGTAGCAACACACACTTCCCAATATACAAAAACGGGGGCTAGTTTGCAAATCATCATAATTTTGTTCTCTTTTGTTGTACGTTTCCAGGCTGTGCGTGTTTCAGCCTCTTCAAAAAGTCCCAGGCCAGTCCTTTCTCTCGAACCCTGATTGCAGATCTTAGCTGTTAGTTTCTCTTACCTGTTTCATATTTAGAGAATCTGAACTTAATGCATGGTAAGGTTGGTTCAGTAAAGTCGAGGCTGTTGTTGTCCTGGTTATTTTGAAAAATGTAGGGTTCACAACCTTCTTTTCCCCCCGTGAAGTTCTGGTTTTGTTTGATGTCGTATTGGAAACTTGATAGAAATGAAACGTGCTTGCTCGATGTTAATTTGGATGGGAACTGTTTCGTGTTGGTTGGCATTCTAAGCTGTGAGATTTATTCATTACTTGGGTCATTACGTGTGTTGTATTTCAGTTGTGCTCTGTTGTACTGCTGGCTGGGAATGAAAAATCAGGACTAATGAAAAAAAACAATTTCATAAAAAAGAAAAGAGTAAACCACCAGGAGAACGGGGACTAGATTTAGAAATGCTAACAAATTTAAAATTTTGATTAAAACATGAAATTGAAAAGAATTGAGATTTCTCAAAACAGACAAGAAAAGAACGGAGACTAATGTTGAAAAGAAATAATTAAAAGGTACAATTGAAAAAACAAAAAACTTCCAATAACACAAATTAATAATTCAAAAGAATAAGGATTTATACTCAAATATCTCCAACCAGGGGGACAACTGCATGAATTTCGAGAGAGGAAAGAAAAGCAAGAAAAAAAAGGGAGAGATAAACGATTCCTGCTATTGGCTCAGCTGTCAGGACAAAGACGGGACTAGGTTGGCACCCCAGCCCAGCACGCGCCAGACGCAATCAACTGGCATTGTGAAGGAAACTTTTTGACCATCTGACAATGCTTCAACACAACCTTCGAGTGTGTGCAAGCATTTGACATGTTTGAATTTTTAATAATTATTCAAATCTACCCCTTGGACAACCAAAAACACTTATATGAAAATAAAATAAAATTATCAAAAAAAACTAAATTAATTATGAAACTGAATGTAAATAAGTAAATCTAATGTGATCTAAATTTTAATATTTTTTTAATTACTATAAAGATAATTTACCCTTTACCCATCTTATTATAACAAAAAAAATCCAAGATAAAAATAAAATAATGCAAATGAAAAGGAATCAATTAATTTTAAAATCAGGGGTAATTTTGAAAATTTACTATGCAATGAAATATGAAGCTTCAAAAAAGTCACTAAAAGTCCACAATTGTATTTTCAAAATAAAGGTAATTTGATGTTCCTAAACAACAAATCTATCATGAGTTTCATTATACTTTTATCATTTTTATTTCATTTAATCATCTCCGACAGGAGAGCTATCTTAAGAGCTAAAATGACTATTCCCTTCGCCATCTGCTATTTGTAGCAACCTGCACAAAAAAAGCCATAATACATATTCTCACTGTTCAATGTAAATAAATCACCCTCCTCTCTTCATCTCCGCTCCCTCCACCTCCCCAGGCGTCGCCTGCCCTCTTCCAACTTCCAAGCCCCATAACAACTGGTATATCCAGCCTCGTCAACCACTTCCTCTTCAAGACCATCACGGCCGACCCAGACCCATGAAGCCAAAGAAAAAGTAGAGTTGAACCGAGTTAATGGTTTTTGAAGGTGAAATCGAAACGGAAAGGAGAAAATTCTAACAAATACTATGTGGTGTTGCAGAAAAGCAAGTCACCTTCTTCAGTTCTTTAGTCTCTGTTTTGTTCTCTGTAATAATAAAAATAACAAAAGCAATTTCTTTCAGTACATATGTATGTTACCGGGATCTTGCAAGATGAGGAGCTCAATTCTTACTCGATATGGATACTCGTAGAGAAGCTCAATTCTTACTGGGTTCTTGCACAGACAAAAGTGCCTCTTCACTTGGGTTCATTCGAGTGGTGTTAATATTTTCAACATCCAGAGGTTTTCATTTCAATGATGCTTCAGAAAAGGAGGTTTTCTTGGGCTCTAATGGCTACCTTTTCTGGTAGCAAATCTATGAGTTCTTCTAGTATTTTTTTCTTACTCCGCCTCTCCTCTTTTCTATTTTCTTTGTTTTAAGTGCTTTTCATTTAAAGGTTTGCTTGATTCCTGGTTAACTGATATTTTAGTTAAGTATGAAGACTCGTTGCCTGATTTTATGAAGACTCGTTGCCTGATTTTAGTTAAGCCTTTTCAATTATTAAACATTATTTTATTTTTTTAACTCTTTGGTTGAAACATGTAAAAATAGCTCCTGCCATGACAATAGCTATTTTGGCTCTTCATTTATCTCCATATAAATAATATTTTTAATCGTCATTGCTTTGTATGTACTCTTAATTTATTTTCGCTGTTACCAGAATACATGGGTCATAATAGGCTACCAGATCCATGATTAAACTAGTTTGGATTTTTATTTTTTAACAGACTGCCACCCCAACTCTAGGAAGAATAAAAAAAAAAACATAATTTAATAGCTCACCGAACAGGCATAGAATCAAGAAATAAACATGCGGCAGAAATTATATTTAAAGAAAATAAGAGTTTAATGAGAGTAAAATAAATTTACTGTTCGAGAGTGACAGAGCTTACTCAAGTAAGTAGCTAATGAATTTGCTGCAGTACTTTTATATCCGTTAAACATCTACAAGTAGGTAGCTAATAATGCTACCAACAGAGCCTGCATGTAGTAGACTGACAAGTAGGCCTGTATGGTTTTTAATCATTTCGTTTTTGAGACAGAGAAACGGAGAAGATGTTTGGAATTATAATGCAGAAGGTGAGGGCCGGAGGTTATCCGCTTCTTGTATAATATAAAACAAAAAAAAGGAAACACAACAGCACCCTTCTTTTTTCCTCTCTGACTGTTTTTGGTTTCAACAGTTGAGAAAAACCAAAACATACATTTGTTTTTGTCCTCGCCATAACAAAGCCAAACTTGCTTTAGTGAAGATCCAGGTTACAAGTACTGAAAACCGAGCGAGTATTTTGAAGATTCTCTGAGGAATGTATAGCAAGGTCAAAACATGTTCAAGTCATGGAGGAGCGACAAGAAAAGAATCAAAGCTACATTCAAACTGCAATTTCAGGCAACTCAGGTACTAATCTGGCAGATAACAAGTATTTCCTGTTACTGATTTGAAATGGGGTTTCTTTATCTGGGATCAGCTACTGCATTTTGGGTGTGCGGCAAGTTTTATAATGTAGGTACTGTGATGGAACAATTCAGATAAATACTAACAAGAAGCTCTAACCTAATTTTTCATCTCCATTTCAGGTGCCGCATCTAAAGAAACCTGCCTTGATAATATCCTTGGTGCCAGAGGATGTTGGAAAGACAACATTCAAACTAGAGAAAGCTGCAGTTCAGGATGGAATCTGTTCATGGGACAATCCGGTTTATGTAACCGTGAAGCTCATCAAGGAGCCAAAATCAGGAATGCTGCATGAGAAGATATACCATTTCATTGTTGCAAGTGTACGTTAGAGTCACATTTCAATTCTGTGCTGAATTTCTAAGGTGTAGTGATTTGTGTGCGACTGTGCACGCGCGCGCTAATTCCTATGAATTCTTGCAGGGGTCATCCAAGTCAGGTTATCTGGGAGAAGCTTCAATTGACTTTGCAGATTTTGCTGATGAACCCGAACCACTGACTGTCTCCCTGCGCCTTAAATTTGCCAACTCTGGTGCAGTTCTACATGTTAGTCCCCTCTTCCCCCCCCCCCCCCCCCCCCCCCCCTCTCGCGCACACACCCTTGTAATTCTCTTGATTGGACTCTAGCCCTATCTTTGATTCACTCCTAGAGCAATGTCTATTTTCAAAATGTAAATAGACCATGCTATTTCGATGTGAAAAAACTTTCGTTGTTTCCTCATATTTCAAGTAATTTTGAAACAGGTGACTATTCAGAAGATGCAGGGAGATGTTGATCCAAGGTGAACACAAGCATTAACAAATTCACAATTTGCATTTATTTCTCGTTTTTACTTGCATTTTAGCTTCTAATTTATGTTTTTCCCATCTCCTCTGTAGTAATTTACGAAATGGACTCTGTAATCTCAATTGGAGACAATGAAGATCCTATACTTTCTCAAGACCAAAGCTTGAAAAGCCAGCTGAGCAATGGCCATACAGATGAGAATGATGAAAGTTTTACTGAAGTAAGGCCTGAAATTATCTATGTTGCTTTTCTGTTTTAATACAGTTCAGGAAGGGCTGGAACTGAACAAGTTCCTTTTCAGCAAAATAGATGGGCTGTTATTCAAGGTTATAATTGAACTATTCCTTGATGAATGTCACAGGACAGGGACTTGAACATTCTTTTATCACAGAATTCTGAACAAGAACACAGCTTCAGATCATCCGTTGGGGGCAATTCTAGCTTCAAATCAGTTCTCAGACAAGACTCAATGCCTCCGAAGGGAGCAGTTGACGGCATCACAACAAAAAACCGCATGCATCATAGAACAATTACATAATGGTCAATAGGTTCAGGGTCAGATAGAAGATCCAGGTTACAAGTACCGAACACCGAGCGAGTCTTTTGATGAAGATTCTCTGAGGAATATAGAGTAAGGTCAAAAACATGTTCAAGTCATGGAGGAGCGACAAGAAAAGAATCGAAGCTACATTCAAACTGCAATTTCAGGCAACTCAAGTACTAATCTAGCAGATAACAAGTATTTCCTGTTACTGATTTGAAATGGGTTGTCTTTATCTGGGATCAGGTACTGCATCTTGGGTGTGCGGCAAGTTTTATAATGTAGGTAGTTGAAACCTGCCTTGATAATATCCTTGGTGCCAGAGGATGTTGGAAAGATCCCTGTCCCCAAGTATTTTCATTTAGTCAGGGTTAATATATATTTCTTTTTCGGTCTGTAGAAGAGTTCTCACCTTTTAACCTTAAGCCACTCATCATTTCCCTTCGATCTTTTCAACTTTGATCAGTTTATGCTGCCTGCTTTCTTAACATTGTGTACCTTCTTCTTCGTTTTGCATGAAGATGGAGTTTGAATATCGGGAGGTAATAATTTAAGGTTTTGAATCCATCTGTTTTCATTCCTCTCTTCTAGTGGAGATATGCTTGATGATATTCATGATTGTGTTAATTTGGACAGGAGTACATAAAAAACTTCCAGGGGAGTGCAGCTCTTTACATGTAGATGGTTGCCTTCGAATTCATCTTCTCCAAAAGCACCTGTTTTCCTCTGCCATGGTATTTTTCTTCCATGTACTCTCTCTTTCTCTTTGTCTGGATCTCTCGGTCTCAGTGGTGCTGGTTGCTGTTGTTGGAGGTTTGGTGTGAATTAATGAACTCATTTATGAAGCTTGCAGGGTTTGGCATGGAGTGCAGTGGTTTCATCAGAGGTAATGAATTCCCTTTAGTGACATTTTTGTTTATCCCTTGCACTGTATTTTGCTGCAACGTCTTAACTGTTCATTATACAGCACAACTTTTAGCACTGTTCATCCTAATTAATTAGCATGAACAATGCTGAAAAGAAGTTAAATGTACTCCACAATGAAATGATAGCTGAATGTATAATCTTATTTTTTTGTATAAATAATATACATACTCAAACTTTGTTTTTAACCGATAAAAAAAATGTTTTTACCCGGTGATGCAAGTATAAATATAAAACAAAAGGAAGCACAACAACACTCTTCATTCTCTTCGAAATAGATAGATAAGAAAAGCTCTGGAATCATGATTTGCTTCCTTCTTCGGTTGAAAACCAAAGTCTATTTGACTTTGCGGCTGAAAAGTGATAGCAGTTCTACCCATAGTTGTAAAATCTGTTCCGGGTACCGTTCCGGTTTTTTGTTTGGAACGGAACGTTCCGGTTTCGGTGCATTCCGGTGTTCCGTTCCGGTTTTGTACTGTTCATATATAATTAATTATATATATATATGAAAAAAAAATATTTTAACAAATATAATTAAAATTCAAGATAAATTAACTTTAAATTATACAATACAAACACAAAATCAAACAAACATAATCTCAAAATTAGAAACATCTCTAAAATTCCAACAATAAAATTATATTTTTAAAAATAAAAAATAAAAAATGAATTTAATTATAATTAAAAGATCCAAAATATTTGAAATTTAAGCTACTTATTGTATGTTTTTCAAGTAATTCTATGTTTTTTTTATGGTGGTTGTATTTGAATTTGAATTTTGAAATTAATTAATGTTACTTATTGTTTTTGATGTTAGAAAAACTTAAAAAAAACAAAATAAACACATTAAGAAATAATCAATAAATTCAAACATAATTAATTAAAATACATTCTATTACAAATAATTCAATCAAATTAATTACAAATTAATACCCCTATTTTTTATGTTAACTATTATTATATAATAATTAATTATTAATTATTATATAATAATTAATATAAAAACCAATAAAAGTATAAAACCCTACCCTACCCATCCTTTCTTCTTCTCTAGTCGCCGCCCAACCCTACCCGTCCTCATCTTCCTCTTCTCTTCCTCTTCCTCGTCCTCATCTTGGGGAGAGCATCTACGAGAAGTCGAGAACAGAGACCCACAAAGTTGGTTTTCCACTTTTGACAGTCTCCGTCTCTTTCCTCAACTCATTTTTCTTGTTTTGGAACTGCTTTCGCTTCCTCGGCTTCATGGCTTCCTTCATCCTTTTTTCATCAGCTTAAGTTCTTCCTCTTCCTCGTCGTTTTTTATGTGTTTTGTAAGGGGACATGAAACGGCGTCGTTTTGCCTTGAACCGGAACGGAACGCCCGGTACGGAACCGGGGCGATCCGGCCGGAATTCGGCCGGATTTACCGGTACTGACCGGAATTTTTACCGGAAAAAAAACGTCGTCGTTTTGTTCCGGATTTGCTTCTGGAACGGGGCGTTCCGGCCATTCCGGCCGGAACGGAACGGAACTTACAACACTGGTTCTACCTTGCTATATTAACTGTGCTGATTTTGATGCCCTGTTATCTCACAATTAGGCTGGTCTGTCTTTTCTAGAATTTAGAGCTGCCATATTAACTTTCAATTGTTCTGTAATTAGTATTTATGCATCATATATGAAGATGCTACCTAGCTACTGTGATGTAAAATTTCTCCTCTGGCTAAATCCAACCTTATCATACATAAAGTGTTGTATCATTTGGAATCTAACAGGATTTTCTGTCTTTTGTTTGAAATACGTGCACCAATAATATTTTATATAATTTTATTATTCATCTCTTTGTTGTTGTACTCATCAAGTTTTGCCACTACAGTCTTTTATCTTGGCAGGACCTTGTAAGTTGGAAGATGGCCTAGATAAAAGACAACTTCCAGAAGCTGATAAAAAGATCACAGCTTTTTCATTCTTAACCTGTCTCTTTTGCTACTGTGTTACATTTGATAAAAATGTTTAGTGTTGCATTTATCTTTCCTTTGCAATCATTTAAAGATGCTGTACAAGCTTTCTGGGTTTAGAGATATTGATGCTCGGTCCTAATAAATCTGCAATTTTTTTTTTATCTAGCAATTATTGGTGGTTAAATATATAAGTTTATTAGACAAGTGCTATTTCGGGCCAAACATTGATCTTTGAATCATAAAATCACAGATTGAGTAGTGCTGGATGGCCTAATTACTAAAAGACATGACTTTATTTTCCTTGAATTAGGGTGTTCTTGTAAAAAGGTCTTTTGCCAGATGAGGAATGTTATCATCTTATTTCTTTGGTATACCATTGCCTCGTACTTTTATTTTGATATATCTATTTATTGTGTCGGAAATCATTTGAAATGCTTGTTTTTGGGGTTTAGGCACGGGGTACAAGAGCGACTTATGAGGGAAAGGATTATGATTCAGGAAGGAATTGAGAAGAACTGGTTGCTTAGAAGGTCAGGTTCAATCTTAAACATGGATGTGAATTTCTATATGATTCTAATTTCACAATTTTGTGCACATATTCTTGCAATATGGATCTAGTTGATGTGGTGCAATAAACTAAAAAGAAAGAAAAGCAGGGAAAGAAAAAAAAAGAAGACAGGAATTAAGTCATGAAAGAAAAGTTAGGAAGAAAAGAGAGTTTAGAGGAGGGGTAATCTGTAATCTTCATTCAATCATCAAAAACTCATTGTGATGTGAATACAATTATATATAAATAATACAATTTTAGTCATAATCAATCTGGGTTTAAAACCCACCAACTAATAAAAATCTAATAAAATAACAATACTTGATAAGGTAAATAGTTACTTGATGAACTCTAATATTTGTTGTAAAATTAATTGTTAATTTTATGGTTAATGTATATATAAAAAATACAAATCTAAAAGTTTCAATACCTTCTCATGAATCTTCTTCTATAGCAGCAGTTTCTGTTACTTGTGAAGGTAGAATACTTGATAATATAATAACTATTTTCTTGATGAACCCTAATTTTCTCTGTTAATAATATTTAGAAAAATACAAATGTAATTCCAATTCTTTCTCTGGAAGCTTCCTCACTAGCTTCCAAAATGTTATTATTTATATATAATTCTATTCACATCACAATGAGCTTTTGATGGTTGAATGAAGATTACAGATTACCCCTCCTCTAAACTCTCTTTTCTTACTAACTTTTCTTTCATGACTTAATTCCTGTCTTCTTTTTTTCTTTCTTTCCCTGCTTTTCTTTCTTTTTAGTTTATTGCACCGCATCAACTCGATCCATATTGCAAGAATACGTGCACAAAATTGTGAAAGTAGAGTCATATAGAAATTCACATCCATGTTTAAGAATGAATCTGACCTTGTAAGCAACCAGTTCTTCTCAATTCCTTCCTGAATCATAATCCTTTCTCTCAGAAGTCGCTCTTGTACCCCGTGCCTAAACCCAAAAACAAGCATTTCAAATGATTTCCGACACAATAAATAGATAAATCAAAATAAGAGTACAAGGAAATGGTATACCAAAGATAACATTCCTCGTCTGGCAGAAGGCCTTTGTACAAGAACACCCTAATTCAAGGAAAATAAAGTCATGTCTTTTAGTAATTGGGCCATCCAGCACTACTCAATCTGTGATTTTATGATTCAAAGATCAATGTTTGGCCCGAAATAACACTTGTCTAATAACCTTATATATTGAACCACCAATAATTGCTAGATAAAAAAAATTGCAGATTTATTAGAACCGACCATCAATATCTCTAAACCCAGAAAGCTTGTACACCATCTGTAAATGATTGCAAATGAAAGATAAATGCAACACTAAACATTTTTATCAAATGTAACACAGTAGCAAAAGAGACAGGTTAAGAATGAAAAGGCTGTGACCTTTTTATCAGCTTCTAGAAGTTGTCTTTTATCCAGGGTCATCTTTCAACTTCTAAGGTCCTGGCGTGATAAAGGACTGCAGTGGCAAAACTTGATGAGCACAACAACAAAGAGATGAATAATAAAATTGTATAAAATAGTATTTGTGCACGTGTTTCAAACAAAAGACAGAAAATCCTGTTAGATTCCAAATGATACAACACTTTATGTATGATAAGGTTGGATTTAGCCAGAGGAGAAATTTTATATCGCAGTAGCTAGGTAGCATCTTCATAAATGATGTATAAATACTAATTACAGAACAATTGGAAGTTAATATGGCAGCTCTAAATTCTAGAAAAGACAGACCAGCCTAACTGTGAGATAACAAAGGGCATCAAAATCAGCACAGTTAATATAGCAAGGTAGAACTGCTATCACCTTCCAGCTGCAAAGTAAAATGGACTTTGGTTGTCAACTGAAGAAGGAAGCAAATCATGATTCTAAAGCTTTTCTTTTCTATCTATTTGAAGAGAGTGTTGTTGTGTTTCCTTTTGTTTTATATTTATACTTGCATCACCGGGTAAAAACATTTTTTTTATCGGTTAAAAACAAAGTTTGAGTATGTATATTATTTATATAAAAAAATAAGATTATACATTCAGCTATCATTTCATTGTGGAGTGCATTTAACTTCTTTTCAGCATTGTTCATGCTAATTAATTAGGATGAACAGTGCTGAAAGCTGTGCTGTATAATGAACAGTTAAGACGTTGCAGCAAAATACAGTGCAAGGGATAAACAAAAATATCACTAAAGGGAATTCATTACCTCTGATGAAACCACTGCACTCCATGCCAAACCCTGCAAGCTTCATAAATGAGTTCATTAATTCACACCAAACCTCCAACAACAGCAACCAGCACCACTGAGACCGAGAGATCCAGACAAAGAGAAAGAGAGAGTACATGGAAGAAAAATACCTGATTGCCCGTATTGAAATTTCTCTTTTTTTGGTTTCATATCCTTAGCTGTTAGTTGCTCTTACCTGTTTCATTTTTAGAGGGGGGGAAATGAGAATCTGAACTTAAATTGGCAGCATAACTGTGCGTGGTTCAGTAAAGTCGAGGTTGTTGTTGTCCTGGTTGTTTTGAAAAATGAAGTATGATTAACAGCCTTCTTTTTTTTTCCCCGTGAAGTTGTGGTTTTGTTTGATGCTGTATTGGAAACTTCATAGAAATGAAATGTGCTTGCTCGATGTTAATTTGGATGGGAACTGTTTCGTGTTGGTTGGCATTCTAAGTTGTGAGAATTATTCATTACTAAGGTCATTACGTGTGCTGTATTTCAGCTGTGTTCTGTACTACTGTCTGGGAATGAAAATTGTGGAACTTGTCGATGTATGCGACAGAAGCTTGAAGTGTTCTGTGTCCACTTATGTTTCTTTTTACAGGACCGCACTGTTTTGCAGGTTCCAAGAATATCTTTATTCAAATGTTCATGGGACAAAGGGTGCAACTTTGACTGCAAAATTGGTGGCCAGACTTTCTTGATTTTTTATTCGCAAGAAAGACGGGTTTGAAATAGTTTGGTTCTCCGTCATGGAGACCTTGTGGAAACTTTTATATTTGCTGGAACCTACACTGGCTACCCGTATAGTGACAGCAGTAGCTGTAACATTTGGGTCTGCTTATCGAGCTTTAAATTATGGCAAAGAAATGGAGAGGAACCGTGGCCGGTCAGAAGCATCCATTACATTAGATAGGTCACAGGCACTAATGATCCCGATTATGAGTTCTTGCAGTTTGCTGTTGATGTTTTACCTGTTTTCGTCTGTCTCACAACTCCTCACTGCATTTACAGCCAATGCCTCTGTTTCATCGTTTTTCTTCTGCCTCTCCCCTCTTGTTGCATATATAAAGTCACGGTATGGCTTGGCAGACCCACTAGTGTCTCGATGCTGTGCAAAGTCATTTACACGAATCCAAGGGTTATTGTTGGTGTCATGCTTTCTAACCATTGCAGCTTGGCTTGTTTCTGGGCATTGGATATTGAATAAGTTGTTGGGTATTTCAATTTGCATTGCATTTGTGAGTCATTTCCAAACATCAAAATATGTGCAATTCTCCTTGCATGCTTGTTTGTATATGACATATTTTGGGTATTCTTCCCGGAGAGATGTTTTGGTGCCAATGTCATGGTATCAGTGGTAATGCAACAAGCATCAGATCCTGTTCATACGGTGGCAAATAGTTTGAGTCTTCCAGGTTTGCAATTGATTACAAAGAAGCTTGAGTTGCCAGTGAAAATAGTCTTTCCCAGAAATTTGTTAGGTCTTACAGCTTCAGGAGGAAATGCTACAAATTCCATGATGCTCGGTCTTGGCGACATGGTATGGTAGCATTTATTTTTTTTGGTGGTCTTGCGTAGTACTTCTCGATTCTATAAGACATGCTGTCCCCCCTCCAAAATAGTGATGGTTTGACATCAAAGTTTCTGCTCAAAGTTTTCTCGAATGGACTTAGGTAATATTTTATGTTCTGTTTGAAACAATGACCAGGGGCATCTGTAAAGTGTTAGCCCCAACAACCTGTCCCCCTCCCCATTCTTTGTCAGGATATTGTTTTTTAAAGATGCTGAATAAGCTGTTCATTGAGCGGCCATGCTAAATATCAGGCACATCTGTAAGGTACTAACTAGAACTGCTATTGAGGTGATCTCTGCTACAAAACTTTTATAAAAAATGGTGAGTGAGCAGTTCTTTGTGCGATCATTCTAAATACCAGTTCTCTGTAAATTTCCTTGTTGCATCATGCTCTTGGATTACTTGGTCGTTGATCTATAGCTTCTAATCCCTTTTCTTGATTCACATACAGTCTTTAATCCAGTCATTATAGGTAGACTCTTTGCAGTCAGGTCAGATTGTATCCATGGGAGCCCATAGTTCCATTTTTTTTTTTTTACCATGCATTTAGATATAGAATGATGAAGATAGAAGATCTTGGGACCCATTGGTTAAAAATCTTAATAATCATTTCGCCCCTGGATATACTTTGTTTCTTCTACCTTTCTGACTCCGAGGCCTACCAAGAACTGATTTGTTAATGTTGCTCTTGTTCCAAGCTATTCTTTCTGGTAGTAACTAACAGCTAAGCTGTTATGAATCATGGTTTTACTGCCCGCATGCTTGGAACATGAAGTTATCCTATGATACAAATGACATGCTTTCTTTGCAATTTAATTATGGTAAGGATATCTGTTAAATTTATTAGCAGGCATGCTTGCACACCAAGATTTTACTGGATGTTTTTGTACATGGATGATTTTGGCACCTTGTGCTGTTCCGGAGAAAATATTGAAAGATGTTACATTTTATTTCAATAATGTTGTTCTTGCAGGCTATACCTGCCATGCTTCTAGCATTAGGCCTTCGTTTTGACTACCGAAAGAGCCGAGATCCCGTGAATCTCTTGGATTTGCATTCTTCCAAGGGACATAGATATATATGGTATGTGCTTCCTGGATATGCCATAGGATTAATTAGCAACTGCATTAGCTGCTGGTGTTCTGACTCACTCACTGCAACCTGCTCTTCTCTATCGGGTATTTCTACTAGCAATGTATTTATTTGTTGAATACTGTGGTTGGAATATAAACGCCTTACGCATGCAGGGTTGTGTTGCCTTTTTTTATGAAACAAGAGATAAATACCATGCAAAGAACTTCCTAATCTGCTGTGCTTGCAACTTTCCATTAGTTTCGTTTATTGCTTGCCCCATTTCGATATATGCTTTTTACTTGCAGATTTCAATATATTTTCTTGTGGTTTAAAAACATTTGTATTTATCTGAGTTTTTGTTGCTTGATGGTGAATGTAGGTGCCTTCTACACTCGGACCTGTTATAGTTGTGTGCCTGAGTTGTGGGAAGGAAGCATCATGTCTAATGGCGGCAATGACAAAGCACGTCAAATAGAAGTTTGAGCCGAGCTTTGTGGGCTTGACACCACAGAGTTTGCAGGGCCAGTTCGAAGTTGTAAATTCTCCTGGGAGTTGAATCCATTGAAAACTTGAACGAAATTTGATGTTTATTTAGTTGTATTTGACTTTTCGGCCAGCCGGTTCAGTTGTTAGATATGAACGAAGGATGGAAATTTATCTTCTTGATGTCCTTTTCACAAGCAACAGAAAAAAGGAAAAGTTTTCAAATGGATTTTGGTTGAATTAATATATTTGTCTATTTTTCTTATCCAAATTATGTTCCTATCTATCTATTTGTCTATTTTTCGTATCAAGTTAAATTTATCATGATCTTTGAAGCAATTATATATGTATAAAATGTTATTATTCTCATGCGATCATATAAAAATAATAAATGATAAATGATAATAATAAAATACATATATTATTCTTTGCTGAGTTTTTTAAAAGTTGTGTATATGAGTTTCGCAAGTAATAAGAGAATAATATTACTATCCATTTCACAGGAAATTGAAATGAGGAGAACAAGTATCCACAAAGTTATCTTATCAAAGGATCTTGTAATAAATTTGGACAAAATAATAGATTAAATTGGTTAGAAATGAGTTTTATTTGTATATGGGCCGAAATGAAAATAAAATATTCAAAATAATATAAATATAGAAAAAAATAGAGATTGTTTAGAAATATATCTAAAAAATAAAGGAATTAAAATAAATAATTAAAAGTATATGGGCCGAAATGAAAATAAAATATGTAAATAATTTAAAAGAAAGGATTAAATTAAAAAAATTAAAATTGTTGTAAGGAAAAATAAATAAGTATTTTATATCTTGATTTAGTTTCGGTCCCTTTATTTTTTCTATTAATTTTGGTATAACTCTAAATAATTTATTTGTGTTTGTGTATCTATACTTTTAGTTTTGACTTTTAATTTTTATTAGATTTTATCTTTGTATTAAATATAGTTTTGGTTAAAAAACAGAGTAAGTTCACCTATGGTGGTGTTAGAAAAAAAATAAAACTCTCTCTTGTGCATGCATAGTTAATCTTCAATTGTTAGTTATTTCTTATATTTTTTAAAGCGTCAATATTAAACAAATATCAATATATATAATTATTTTTAAGAGAAAAAAACTTTAAAATAATTTTCCTCATTATTTTAAATTTATTATTTATAATAAAATTAATATATTAAAAAACTAAATAATTGAATGTCTTGTAGATTGATTGTTTTGTTTTAATGTATAGCATTTTAAAAAAAATCAAGAACCATTAATATTTTTTGACATGTTATAAAATTTGGTTTTGTTTGCGGCAAAGCGCAGACAAGTGACTCATATAATTTGTATTTGTAGATAATTTGACAAACAAAATTCACATGTTTTGTCTATGTGTAGCTTCATATATTTTTTATTTGAGTAATATTAGATCTGAAATATCATACATAAAAAAGTTACAAAAGTTATTTTTTTCACAAAAACAACATCGATTAATGAATTATCTTGATTATTATTCTTATTGTTATTATCATGATTGTTAAATTATCACAATTATTATAGATGTTATTGTAACAATTATTGTAAATAAATTAATATTCTAATTATTACTGACAATATTATCGTTGACACTATCATTATTGTTAAAAAAAAATCTTTTTTTTATTTTCCAAGATTTATTCTTCATATTAATATATTTGAAGTATTCCAGAATACTAAGATTAAATTACTTTGAGAATTTTAAAAAGAACTCACTGTATTTATATATATATTTTAAGGTTTTAATATTAAAAAAAATCAAAATATATAATTATTTTTAAGAGAAAAATCCTTAAAAATAATCATTATCTTTAAACGCATTTTGCATAATAAAATGAATATATAAAACCCTAATAAATAATAATAATAATAATAATTATTATTATTATTATTATTATGTTTTTTTTTTTTTTTTTTGCTATAGTAAAAAATGAAAGTTTTGTAAGCTGATTATTTTGCTAAGATATATAGCATTATAAAAAAATCTAAGACCATTAATATTTTTTTGTATTTTAAAAAATTTGTTTATGGCTACGAAAAAGTGGAGGACAATTGACTCGTATATTTTTTCATTGCAGATAAATTGCCCTAATTTTTCCACTTGTTTTGTCTATGTATCACTTCGTATTTTTTTGTTTATGTGATATTAGATATGAAATATTATACATAAAAAAGTCGCAGAAGTCAACCTCTAAGAAAAATAACATCAACTAATGAATTATTTTGATTATTATTGTCATTGTTATTATTATGATTATTAAATTGTCACAATAATTGTAGCTGTCATTATAAATATTATTATAAATAATTCATATTCTAATTATTATTGTTCATACTATTGATGACATCATAATTATTGTTAGAAAAAAAATATTTTTATTTTATAAGATCTATTCCTCATATTACTATATTAAAAGTATTTCAGAATACTAATATTATTTAAAAAAAAAGGTAATTATATATATATATATATATATATATATATATATATATTAAGACACTAATATTAAATAAATATCAATATATATAATTAGTCTAACATATTTATAAAAAAAAAAACCCTACAAATAATCATTATCATTATTTTGAATGACTTATCTATAATAATTAGAAATTTCAACACCTAATAATATAACAAAAAGGAAATTAAAAAAATAAATGAGAAAACAAAAATAAATATTATTAGATTTAAAAAAAATATTTGACTTGAAGAATAAATAAAAATAAAAAATAAAAAAACAAAGAGAAAGAGAAAAATAATACATATCAATTTTTAAATGATCACCAACATAAATTAAAATTTAAACATTAAATAAAAAAACTTTAATAATAGTGAAAATAATAAAAATAAGAAATAAAAACTAAGAGCATGTATATATAAACATAGACAAAAATAGGAACCATTTAAAAAATATATATAAAAAATAAAGTAATTAAAATAAAATCTAGGATTAGAAGTACAAGAATCAAAATGAAAAGCATATATATAATAAATGTCATTTAAAGGACAAAATTTAGTTAGTAGTTTAATTCGCCTTTTACCTTCCACCTCCACCACATGCCGTACCTGTTTGTAATTGTGGTTGAGGCTGGTTTTGAAAGTGTTTTTCATTTAGAAATGCATCAAAATGATATTTGTAAAAAAATTAAAAATTATTTTTGACATCAGCACATCAAAATCATCTAGAAACACTAATTTTTTAAATTTAAATTTAAAATAAAAATATTTTTTTTTTCAAAAACGCTTTCCAAATGCATTCCTAAACACTCCTTCCATCTCCCACCAAAACCACAGTTGAATTCACCTTTTCAAACAATAATAAATAGTGAAAATAACTATTTATTACTATTTGAAATTGCATTTCATTTAGCTATTCTATAAAATAATAATAGTCGTGGTACGCGTAAGCTGGTCTGGACACCCCGGTTATAAGAAAAAGTCTATAAGTGGGGAAAAACAGAAAAAAATGGGTCCGGTGATTATTCGCGACGCGTGTAAGTTGGCATGGACACGCTGGTTATAAAAAAAGATGTATACGTTGGAAAAAAATCATAGGGCACGTAAGCTGGTCCGGACATCCCGATTATAAAAAAAACAAAAAATGTGGGAAAAAACAGGAAGAAAAATGTAAAAAAAATGGGTTCGGAAATTAGTCGTGGTACGTGTAAGCTGGTCTGGACACCCCGATTAAAAAAAAAAAACCTTGTTATAAAAAAAATGCAAGAGAAAAACATTTTTTCAAACAGTAAAATCGTGGTGTGCGTAAACTGACCTAGATATTTTAGTTATATAAAAACAAAAAAAATATATAAGTAAAAAAAATAATTAGTAAAATCGTGAAGGCGTGAGCTTGCAGCTGCTCATGCACAGAGGGTGAGTTAAGTGAACTGCAGCCTTGACCGACTGTAGCTTTCATCATCGACATGACAGAATTAATTAAATGGAAAAGAAAGCAACATATTATGGATGAATAATTAATTAACAGGTATTTTTTCAAATAAAAAAGAAACTATTTCTTATCGAAGGGTGTCACCAAAAGAAGACAATAACCATCTTCAGCATGTAGCATATACGAGCTATAAACCCGCGCTCTATCGCGTGAGCCATGACTATGATGAGATTTTTGGGAAGGTAGAACGACTTGTATCGGAGGTGGGATAGTGTCTGGGGCAGGCTCATCGATGGTGGTATCATGGGCCACTCGAGCATAAAATGGAGGTCTAAAGAGGTTAAGCTCAACTATAAACCTTGGAGTCTGGCCCATAACATTACAAACAGAAACGGGTGGTTCATTGACAGCCCAGGCACGTAGCTAGCGATGAGAAAACTGGTTAGCCAGTAGCAACACACACTTCCCAATATACAAAAACGGGGGCTAGTTTGCAAATCATCATAATTTTGTTCTCTTTTGTTGTACGTTTCCAGGCTGTGCGTGTTTCAGCCTCTTCAAAAAGTCCCAGGCCAGTCCTTTCTCTCGAACCCTGATTGCAGATCTTAGCTGTTAGTTTCTCTTACCTGTTTCATATTTAGAGAATCTGAACTTAATGCATGGTAAGGTTGGTTCAGTAAAGTCGAGGCTGTTGTTGTCCTGGTTATTTTGAAAAATGTAGGGTTCACAACCTTCTTTTCCCCCCGTGAAGTTCTGGTTTTGTTTGATGTCGTATTGGAAACTTGATAGAAATGAAACGTGCTTGCTCGATGTTAATTTGGATGGGAACTGTTTCGTGTTGGTTGGCATTCTAAGCTGTGAGATTTATTCATTACTTGGGTCATTACGTGTGTTGTATTTCAGTTGTGCTCTGTTGTACTGCTGGCTGGGAATGAAAAATCAGGACTAATGAAAAAAAACAATTTCATAAAAAAGAAAAGAGTAAACCACCAGGAGAACGGGGACTAGATTTAGAAATGCTAACAAATTTAAAATTTTGATTAAAACATGAAATTGAAAAGAATTGAGATTTCTCAAAACAGACAAGAAAAGAACGGAGACTAATGTTGAAAAGAAATAATTAAAAGGTACAATTGAAAAAACAAAAAACTTCCAATAACACAAATTAATAATTCAAAAGAATAAGGATTTATACTCAAATATCTCCAACCAGGGGGACAACTGCATGAATTTCGAGAGAGGAAAGAAAAGCAAGAAAAAAAAGGGAGAGATAAACGATTCCTGCTATTGGCTCAGCTGTCAGGACAAAGACGGGACTAGGTTGGCACCCCAGCCCAGCACGCGCCAGACGCAATCAACTGGCATTGTGAAGGAAACTTTTTGACCATCTGACAATGCTTCAACACAACCTTCGAGTGTGTGCAAGCATTTGACATGTTTGAATTTTTAATAATTATTCAAATCTACCCCTTGGACAACCAAAAACACTTATATGAAAATAAAATAAAATTATCAAAAAAAACTAAATTAATTATGAAACTGAATGTAAATAAGTAAATCTAATGTGATCTAAATTTTAATATTTTTTTAATTACTATAAAGATAATTTACCCTTTACCCATCTTATTATAACAAAAAAAATCCAAGATAAAAATAAAATAATGCAAATGAAAAGGAATCAATTAATTTTAAAATCAGGGGTAATTTTGAAAATTTACTATGCAATGAAATATGAAGCTTCAAAAAAGTCACTAAAAGTCCACAATTGTATTTTCAAAATAAAGGTAATTTGATGTTCCTAAACAACAAATCTATCATGAGTTTCATTATACTTTTATCATTTTTATTTCATTTAATCATCTCCGACAGGAGAGCTATCTTAAGAGCTAAAATGACTATTCCCTTCGCCATCTGCTATTTGTAGCAACCTGCACAAAAAAAGCCATAATACATATTCTCACTGTTCAATGTAAATAAATCACCCTCCTCTCTTCATCTCCGCTCCCTTCACCTCCCCAGGCGTCGCCTGCCCTCTTCCAACTTCCAAGCCCCATAACAACTGGTATATCCAGCCTCGTCAACCACTTCCTCTTCAAGACCATCACGGCCGACCCAGACCCATGAAGCCAAAGAAAAAGTAGAGTTGAACCGAGTTAATGGTTTTTGAAGGTGAAATCGAAACGGAAAGGAGAAAATTCTAACAAATACTATGTGGTGTTGCAGAAAAGCAAGTCACCTTCTTCAGTTCTTTAGTCTCTGTTTTGTTCTCTGTAATAATAAAAATAACAAAAGCAATTTCTTTCAGTACATATGTATGTTACCGGGATCTTGCAAGATGAGGAGCTCAATTCTTACTCGATATGGATACTCGTAGAGAAGCTCAATTCTTACTGGGTTCTTGCACAGACAAAAGTGCCTCTTCACTTGGGTTCATTCGAGTGGTGTTAATATTTTCAACATCCAGAGGTTTTCATTTCAATGATGCTTCAGAAAAGGAGGTTTTCTTGGGCTCTAATGGCTACCTTTTCTGGTAGCAAATCTATGAGTTCTTCTAGTATTTTTTTCTTACTCCGCCTCTCCTCTTTTCTATTTTCTTTGTTTTAAGTGCTTTTCATTTAAAGGTTTGCTTGATTCCTGGTTAACTGATATTTTAGTTAAGTATGAAGACTCGTTGCCTGATTTTATGAAGACTCGTTGCCTGATTTTAGTTAAGCCTTTTCAATTATTAAACATTATTTTATTTTTTTAACTCTTTGGTTGAAACATGTAAAAATAGCTCCTGCCATGACAATAGCTATTTTGGCTCTTCATTTATCTCCATATAAATAATATTTTTAATCGTCATTGCTTTGTATGTACTCTTAATTTATTTTCGCTGTTACCAGAATACATGGGTCATAATAGGCTACCAGATCCATGATTAAACTAGTTTGGATTTTTATTTTTTAACAGACTGCCACCCCAACTCTAGGAAGAATAAAAAAAAAAACATAATTTAATAGCTCACCGAACAGGCATAGAATCAAGAAATAAACATGCGGCAGAAATTATATTTAAAGAAAATAAGAGTTTAATGAGAGTAAAATAAATTTACTGTTCGAGAGTGACAGAGCTTACTCAAGTAAGTAGCTAATGAATTTGCTGCAGTACTTTTATATCCGTTAAACATCTACAAGTAGGTAGCTAATAATGCTACCAACAGAGCCTGCATGTAGTAGACTGACAAGTAGGCCTGTATGGTTTTTAATCATTTCGTTTTTGAGACAGAGAAACGGAGAAGATGTTTGGAATTATAATGCAGAAGGTGAGGGCCGGAGGTTATCCGCTTCTTGTATAATATAAAACAAAAAAAAGGAAACACAACAGCACCCTTCTTTTTTCCTCTCTGACTGTTTTTGGTTTCAACAGTTGAGAAAAACCAAAACATACATTTGTTTTTGTCCTCGCCATAACAAAGCCAAACTTGCTTTAGTGAAGATCCAGGTTACAAGTACTGAAAACCGAGCGAGTATTTTGAAGATTCTCTGAGGAATGTATAGCAAGGTCAAAACATGTTCAAGTCATGGAGGAGCGACAAGAAAAGAATCAAAGCTACATTCAAACTGCAATTTCAGGCAACTCAGGTACTAATCTGGCAGATAACAAGTATTTCCTGTTACTGATTTGAAATGGGGTTTCTTTATCTGGGATCAGCTACTGCATTTTGGGTGTGCGGCAAGTTTTATAATGTAGGTACTGTGATGGAACAATTCAGATAAATACTAACAAGAAGCTCTAACCTAATTTTTCATCTCCATTTCAGGTGCCGCATCTAAAGAAACCTGCCTTGATAATATCCTTGGTGCCAGAGGATGTTGGAAAGACAACATTCAAACTAGAGAAAGCTGCAGTTCAGGATGGAATCTGTTCATGGGACAATCCGGTTTATGTAACCGTGAAGCTCATCAAGGAGCCAAAATCAGGAATGCTGCATGAGAAGATATACCATTTCATTGTTGCAAGTGTACGTTAGAGTCACATTTCAATTCTGTGCTGAATTTCTAAGGTGTAGTGATTTGTGTGCGACTGTGCACGCGCGCGCTAATTCCTATGAATTCTTGCAGGGGTCATCCAAGTCAGGTTATCTGGGAGAAGCTTCAATTGACTTTGCAGATTTTGCTGATGAACCCGAACCACTGACTGTCTCCCTGCGCCTTAAATTTGCCAACTCTGGTGCAGTTCTACATGTTAGTCCCCTCTTCCCCCCCCCCCCCCCCCCCCCCCCCCCCTCTCGCGCACACACCCTTGTAATTCTCTTGATTGGACTCTAGCCCTATCTTTGATTCACTCCTAGAGCAATGTCTATTTTCAAAATGTAAATAGACCATGCTATTTCGATGTGAAAAAACTTTCGTTGTTTCCTCATATTTCAAGTAATTTTGAAACAGGTGACTATTCAGAAGATGCAGGGAGATGTTGATCCAAGGTGAACACAAGCATTAACAAATTCACAATTTGCATTTATTTCTCGTTTTTACTTGCATTTTAGCTTCTAATTTATGTTTTTCCCATCTCCTCTGTAGTAATTTACGAAATGGACTCTGTAATCTCAATTGGAGACAATGAAGATCCTATACTTTCTCAAGACCAAAGCTTGAAAAGCCAGCTGAGCAATGGCCATACAGATGAGAATGATGAAAGTTTTACTGAAGTAAGGCCTGAAATTATCTATGTTGCTTTTCTGTTTTAATACAGTTCAGGAAGGGCTGGAACTGAACAAGTTCCTTTTCAGCAAAATAGATGGGCTGTTATTCAAGGTTATAATTGAACTATTCCTTGATGAATGTCACAGGACAGGGACTTGAACATTCTTTTATCACAGAATTCTGAACAAGAACACAGCTTCAGATCATCCGTTGGGGGCAATTCTAGCTTCAAATCAGTTCTCAGACAAGACTCAATGCCTCCGAAGGGAGCAGTTGACGGCATCACAACAAAAAACCGCATGCATCATAGAACAATTACATAATGGTCAATAGGTTCAGGGTCAGATAGAAGATCCAGGTTACAAGTACCGAACACCGAGCGAGTCTTTTGATGAAGATTCTCTGAGGAATATAGAGTAAGGTCAAAAACATGTTCAAGTCATGGAGGAGCGACAAGAAAAGAATCGAAGCTACATTCAAACTGCAATTTCAGGCAACTCAAGTACTAATCTAGCAGATAACAAGTATTTCCTGTTACTGATTTGAAATGGGTTGTCTTTATCTGGGATCAGGTACTGCATCTTGGGTGTGCGGCAAGTTTTATAATGTAGGTAGTTGAAACCTGCCTTGATAATATCCTTGGTGCCAGAGGATGTTGGAAAGATCCCTGTCCCCAAGTATTTTCATTTAGTCAGGGTTAATATATATTTCTTTTTCGGTCTGTAGAAGAGTTCTCACCTTTTAACCTTAAGCCACTCATCATTTCCCTTCGATCTTTTCAACTTTGATCAGTTTATGCTGCCTGCTTTCTTAACATTGTGTACCTTCTTCTTCGTTTTGCATGAAGATGGAGTTTGAATATCGGGAGGTAATAATTTAAGGTTTTGAATCCATCTGTTTTCATTCCTCTCTTCTAGTGGAGATATGCTTGATGATATTCATGATTGTGTTAATTTGGACAGGAGTACATAAAAAACTTCCAGGGGAGTGCAGCTCTTTACATGTAGATGGTTGCCTTCGAATTCATCTTCTCCAAAAGCACCTGTTTTCCTCTGCCATGGTATTTTTCTTCCATGTACTCTCTCTTTCTCTTTGTCTGGATCTCTCGGTCTCAGTGGTGCTGGTTGCTGTTGTTGGAGGTTTGGTGTGAATTAATGAACTCATTTATGAAGCTTGCAGGGTTTGGCATGGAGTGCAGTGGTTTCATCAGAGGTAATGAATTCCCTTTAGTGACATTTTTGTTTATCCCTTGCACTGTATTTTGCTGCAACGTCTTAACTGTTCATTATACAGCACAACTTTTAGCACTGTTCATCCTAATTAATTAGCATGAACAATGCTGAAAAGAAGTTAAATGTACTCCACAATGAAATGATAGCTGAATGTATAATCTTATTTTTTTGTATAAATAATATACATACTCAAACTTTGTTTTTAACCGATAAAAAAAATGTTTTTACCCGGTGATGCAAGTATAAATATAAAACAAAAGGAAGCACAACAACACTCTTCATTCTCTTCGAAATAGATAGATAAGAAAAGCTCTGGAATCATGATTTGCTTCCTTCTTCGGTTGAAAACCAAAGTCTATTTGACTTTGCGGCTGAAAAGTGATAGCAGTTCTACCCATAGTTGTAAAATCTGTTCCGGGTACCGTTCCGGTTTTTTGTTTGGAACGGAACGTTCCGGTTTCGGTGCATTCCGGTGTTCCGTTCCGGTTTTGTACTGTTCATATATAATTAATTATATATATATATGAAAAAAAAATATTTTAACAAATATAATTAAAATTCAAGATAAATTAACTTTAAATTATACAATACAAACACAAAATCAAACAAACATAATCTCAAAATTAGAAACATCTCTAAAATTCCAACAATAAAATTATATTTTTAAAAATAAAAAATAAAAAATGAATTTAATTATAATTAAAAGATCCAAAATATTTGAAATTTAAGCTACTTATTGTATGTTTTTCAAGTAATTCTATGTTTTTTTTATGGTGGTTGTATTTGAATTTGAATTTTGAAATTAATTAATGTTACTTATTGTTTTTGATGTTAGAAAAACTTAAAAAAAACAAAATAAACACATTAAGAAATAATCAATAAGTTCAAACATAATTAATTAAAATACATTCTATTACAAATAATTCAATCAAATTAATTACAAATTAATACCCCTATTTTTTATGTTAACTATTATTATATAATAATTAATTATTAATTATTATATAATAATTAATATAAAAACCAATAAAAGTATAAAACCCTACCCTACCCATCCTTTCTTCTTCTCTAGTCGCCGCCCAACCCTACCCGTCCTCATCTTCCTCTTCTCTTCCTCTTCCTCGTCCTCATCTTGGGGAGAGCATCTACGAGAAGTCGAGAACAGAGACCCACAAAGTTGGTTTTCCACTTTTGACAGTCTCCGTCTCTTTCCTCAACTCATTTTTCTTGTTTTGGAACTGCTTTCGCTTCCTCGGCTTCATGGCTTCCTTCATCCTTTTTTCATCAGCTTAAGTTCTTCCTCTTCCTCGTCGTTTTTTATGTGTTTTGTAAGGGGACATGAAACGGCGTCGTTTTGCCTTGAACCGGAACGGAACGCCCGGTACGGAACCGGGGCGATCCGGCCGGAATTCGGCCGGATTTACCGGTACTGACCGGAATTTTTACCGGAAAAAAAACGTCGTCGTTTTGTTCCGGATTTGCTTCTGGAACGGGGCGTTCCGGCCATTCCGGCCGGAACGGAACGGAACTTACAACACTGGTTCTACCTTGCTATATTAACTGTGCTGATTTTGATGCCCTGTTATCTCACAATTAGGCTGGTCTGTCTTTTCTAGAATTTAGAGCTGCCATATTAACTTTCAATTGTTCTGTAATTAGTATTTATGCATCATATATGAAGATGCTACCTAGCTACTGTGATGTAAAATTTCTCCTCTGGCTAAATCCAACCTTATCATACATAAAGTGTTGTATCATTTGGAATCTAACAGGATTTTCTGTCTTTTGTTTGAAATACGTGCACCAATAATATTTTATATAATTTTATTATTCATCTCTTTGTTGTTGTACTCATCAAGTTTTGCCACTACAGTCTTTTATCTTGGCAGGACCTTGTAAGTTGGAAGATGGCCTAGATAAAAGACAACTTCCAGAAGCTGATAAAAAGATCACAGCTTTTTCATTCTTAACCTGTCTCTTTTGCTACTGTGTTACATTTGATAAAAATGTTTAGTGTTGCATTTATCTTTCCTTTGCAATCATTTAAAGATGCTGTACAAGCTTTCTGGGTTTAGAGATATTGATGCTCGGTCCTAATAAATCTGCAATTTTTTTTTTATCTAGCAATTATTGGTGGTTAAATATATAAGTTTATTAGACAAGTGCTATTTCGGGCCAAACATTGATCTTTGAATCATAAAATCACAGATTGAGTAGTGCTGGATGGCCTAATTACTAAAAGACATGACTTTATTTTCCTTGAATTAGGGTGTTCTTGTAAAAAGGTCTTTTGCCAGATGAGGAATGTTATCATCTTATTTCTTTGGTATACCATTGCCTCGTACTTTTATTTTGATATATCTATTTATTGTGTCGGAAATCATTTGAAATGCTTGTTTTTGGGGTTTAGGCACGGGGTACAAGAGCGACTTATGAGGGAAAGGATTATGATTCAGGAAGGAATTGAGAAGAACTGGTTGCTTAGAAGGTCAGGTTCAATCTTAAACATGGATGTGAATTTCTATATGATTCTAATTTCACAATTTTGTGCACATATTCTTGCAATATGGATCTAGTTGATGTGGTGCAATAAACTAAAAAGAAAGAAAAGCAGGGAAAGAAAAAAAAAGAAGACAGGAATTAAGTCATGAAAGAAAAGTTAGGAAGAAAAGAGAGTTTAGAGGAGGGGTAATCTGTAATCTTCATTCAATCATCAAAAACTCATTGTGATGTGAATACAATTATATATAAATAATACAATTTTAGTCATAATCAATCTGGGTTTAAAACCCACCAACTAATAAAAATCTAATAAAATAACAATACTTGATAAGGTAAATAGTTACTTGATGAACTCTAATATTTGTTGTAAAATTAATTGTTAATTTTATGGTTAATGTATATATAAAAAATACAAATCTAAAAGTTTCAATACCTTCTCATGAATCTTCTTCTATAGCAGCAGTTTCTGTTACTTGTGAAGGTAGAATACTTGATAATATAATAACTATTTTCTTGATGAACCCTAATTTTCTCTGTTAATAATATTTAGAAAAATACAAATGTAATTCCAATTCTTTCTCTGGAAGCTTCCTCACTAGCTTCCAAAATGTTATTATTTATATATAATTCTATTCACATCACAATGAGCTTTTGATGGTTGAATGAAGATTACAGATTACCCCTCCTCTAAACTCTCTTTTCTTACTAACTTTTCTTTCATGACTTAATTCCTGTCTTCTTTTTTTCTTTCTTTCCCTGCTTTTCTTTCTTTTTAGTTTATTGCACCGCATCAACTCGATCCATATTGCAAGAATACGTGCACAAAATTGTGAAAGTAGAGTCATATAGAAATTCACATCCATGTTTAAGAATGAATCTGACCTTGTAAGCAACCAGTTCTTCTCAATTCCTTCCTGAATCATAATCCTTTCTCTCAGAAGTCGCTCTTGTACCCCGTGCCTAAACCCAAAAACAAGCATTTCAAATGATTTCCGACACAATAAATAGATAAATCAAAATAAGAGTACAAGGAAATGGTATACCAAAGATAACATTCCTCGTCTGGCAGAAGGCCTTTGTACAAGAACACCCTAATTCAAGGAAAATAAAGTCATGTCTTTTAGTAATTGGGCCATCCAGCACTACTCAATCTGTGATTTTATGATTCAAAGATCAATGTTTGGCCCGAAATAACACTTGTCTAATAACCTTATATATTGAACCACCAATAATTGCTAGATAAAAAAAATTGCAGATTTATTAGAACCGACCATCAATATCTCTAAACCCAGAAAGCTTGTACACCATCTGTAAATGATTGCAAATGAAAGATAAATGCAACACTAAACATTTTTATCAAATGTAACACAGTAGCAAAAGAGACAGGTTAAGAATGAAAAGGCTGTGACCTTTTTATCAGCTTCTAGAAGTTGTCTTTTATCCAGGGTCATCTTTCAACTTCTAAGGTCCTGGCGTGATAAAGGACTGCAGTGGCAAAACTTGATGAGCACAACAACAAAGAGATGAATAATAAAATTGTATAAAATAGTATTTGTGCACGTGTTTCAAACAAAAGACAGAAAATCCTGTTAGATTCCAAATGATACAACACTTTATGTATGATAAGGTTGGATTTAGCCAGAGGAGAAATTTTATATCGCAGTAGCTAGGTAGCATCTTCATAAATGATGTATAAATACTAATTACAGAACAATTGGAAGTTAATATGGCAGCTCTAAATTCTAGAAAAGACAGACCAGCCTAACTGTGAGATAACAAAGGGCATCAAAATCAGCACAGTTAATATAGCAAGGTAGAACTGCTATCACCTTCCAGCTGCAAAGTAAAATGGACTTTGGTTGTCAACTGAAGAAGGAAGCAAATCATGATTCTAAAGCTTTTCTTTTCTATCTATTTGAAGAGAGTGTTGTTGTGTTTCCTTTTGTTTTATATTTATACTTGCATCACCGGGTAAAAACATTTTTTTTATCGGTTAAAAACAAAGTTTGAGTATGTATATTATTTATATAAAAAAATAAGATTATACATTCAGCTATCATTTCATTGTGGAGTGCATTTAACTTCTTTTCAGCATTGTTCATGCTAATTAATTAGGATGAACAGTGCTGAAAGCTGTGCTGTATAATGAACAGTTAAGACGTTGCAGCAAAATACAGTGCAAGGGATAAACAAAAATATCACTAAAGGGAATTCATTACCTCTGATGAAACCACTGCACTCCATGCCAAACCCTGCAAGCTTCATAAATGAGTTCATTAATTCACACCAAACCTCCAACAACAGCAACCAGCACCACTGAGACCGAGAGATCCAGACAAAGAGAAAGAGAGAGTACATGGAAGAAAAATACCTGATTGCCCGTATTGAAATTTCTCTTTTTTTGGTTTCATATCCTTAGCTGTTAGTTGCTCTTACCTGTTTCATTTTTAGAGGGGGGGAAATGAGAATCTGAACTTAAATTGGCAGCATAACTGTGCGTGGTTCAGTAAAGTCGAGGTTGTTGTTGTCCTGGTTGTTTTGAAAAATGAAGTATGATTAACAGCCTTCTTTTTTTTTCCCCGTGAAGTTGTGGTTTTGTTTGATGCTGTATTGGAAACTTCATAGAAATGAAATGTGCTTGCTCGATGTTAATTTGGATGGGAACTGTTTCGTGTTGGTTGGCATTCTAAGTTGTGAGAATTATTCATTACTAAGGTCATTACGTGTGCTGTATTTCAGCTGTGTTCTGTACTACTGTCTGGGAATGAAAATTGTGGAACTTGTCGATGTATGCGACAGAAGCTTGAAGTGTTCTGTGTCCACTTATGTTTCTTTTTACAGGACCGCACTGTTTTGCAGGTTCCAAGAATATCTTTATTCAAATGTTCATGGGACAAAGGGTGCAACTTTGACTGCAAAATTGGTGGCCAGACTTTCTTGATTTTTTATTCGCAAGAAAGACGGGTTTGAAATAGTTTGGTTCTCCGTCATGGAGACCTTGTGGAAACTTTTATATTTGCTGGAACCTACACTGGCTACCCGTATAGTGACAGCAGTAGCTGTAACATTTGGGTCTGCTTATCGAGCTTTAAATTATGGCAAAGAAATGGAGAGGAACCGTGGCCGGTCAGAAGCATCCAATAAATTAGATAGGTCACAGGCACTAATGATCCCGATTATGAGTTCTTGCAGTTTGCTGTTGATGTTTTACCTGTTTTCGTCTGTCTCACAACTCCTCACTGCATTTACAGCCAATGCCTCTGTTTCATCGTTTTTCTTCTGCCTCTCCCCTCTTGTTGCATATATAAAGTCACGGTATGGCTTGGCAGACCCACTTGTGTCTCGATGCTGTGCAAAGTCATTTACACGAATCCAAGGGTTATTGTTGGTGTCATGCTTTCTAACCATTGCAGCTTGGCTTGTTTCTGGGCATTGGATATTGAATAAGTTGTTGGGTATTTCAATTTGCATTGCATTTGTGAGTCATTTCCAAACATCAAAATATGTGCAATTCTCCTTGCATGCTTGTTTGTATATGACATATTTTGGGTATTCTTCCCGGAGAGATGTTTTGGTGCCAATGTCATGGTATCAGTGGTAATGCAACAAGCATCAGATCCTGTTCATACGGTGGCAAATAGTTTGAGTCTTCCAGGTTTGCAATTGATTACAAAGAAGCTTGAGTTGCCAGTGAAAATAGTCTTTCCCAGAAATTTGTTAGGTCTTACAGCTTCAGGAGGAAATGCTACAAATTCCATGATGCTCGGTCTTGGCGACATGGTATGGTAGCATTTATTTTTTTTGGTGGTCTTGCGTAGTACTTCTCGATTCTATAAGACATGCTGTCCCCCCTCCAAAATAGTGATGGTTTGACATCAAAGTTTCTGCTCAAAGTTTTCTCGAATGGACTTAGGTAATATTTTATGTTCTGTTTGAAACAATGACCAGGGGCATCTGTAAAGTGTTAGCCCCAACAACCTGTCCCCCTCCCCATTCTTTGTCAGGATATTGTTTTTTAAAGATGCTGAATAAGCTGTTCATTGAGCGGCCATGCTAAATATCAGGCACATCTGTAAGGTACTAACTAGAACTGCTATTGAGGTGATCTCTGCTACAAAACTTTTATAAAAAATGGTGAGTGAGCAGTTCTTTGTGCGATCATTCTAAATACCAGTTCTCTGTAAATTTCCTTGTTGCATCATGCTCTTGGATTACTTGGTCGTTGATCTATAGCTTCTAATCCCTTTTCTTGATTCACATACAGTCTTTAATCCAGTCATTATAGGTAGACTCTTTGCAGTCAGGTCAGATTGTATCCATGGGAGCCCATAGTTCCATTTTTTTTTTTTTTACCATGCATTTAGATATAGAATGATGAAGATAGAAGATCTTGGGACCCATTGGTTAAAAATCTTAATAATCATTTCGCCCCTGGATATACTTTGTTTCTTCTACCTTTCTGACTCCGAGGCCTACCAAGAACTGATTTGTTAATGTTGCTCTTGTTCCAAGCTATTCTTTCTGGTAGTAACTAACAGCTAAGCTGTTATGAATCATGGTTTTACTGCCCGCATGCTTGGAACATGAAGTTATCCTATGATACAAATGACATGCTTTCTTTGCAATTTAATTATGGTAAGGATATCTGTTAAATTTATTAGCAGGCATGCTTGCACACCAAGATTTTACTGGATGTTTTTGTACATGGATGATTTTGGCACCTTGTGCTGTTCCGGAGAAAATATTGAAAGATGTTACATTTTATTTCAATAATGTTGTTCTTGCAGGCTATACCTGCCATGCTTCTAGCATTAGGCCTTCGTTTTGACTACCGAAAGAGCCGAGATCCCGTGAATCTCTTGGATTTGCATTCTTCCAAGGGACATAGATATATATGGTATGTGCTTCCTGGATATGCCATAGGATTAATTAGCAACTGCATTAGCTGCTGGTGTTCTTACTCACTCACTGCAACCTGCTCTTCTCTATCGGGTATTTCTACTAGCAATGTATTTATTTGTTGAATACTGTGGTTGGAATATAAACGCCTTACGCATGCAGGGTTGTGTTGCCTTTTTTTATGAAACAAGAGATAAATACCATGCAAAGAACTTCCTAATCTGCTGTGCTTGCAACTTTCCATTAGTTTCGTTTATTGCTTGCCCCATTTCGATATATGCTTTTTACTTGCAGATTTCAATATATTTTCTTGTGGTTTAAAAACATTTGTATTTATCTGAGTTTTTGTTGCTTGATGGTGAATGTAGGTGCCTTCTACACTCGGACCTGTTATAGTTGTGTGCCTGAGTTGTGGGAAGGAAGCATCATGTCTAATGGCGGCAATGACAAAGCACGTCAAATAGAAGTTTGAGCCGAGCTTTGTGGGCTTGACACCACAGAGTTTGCAGGGCCAGTTCGAAGTTGTAAATTCTCCTGGGAGTTGAATCCATTGAAAACTTGAACGAAATTTGATGTTTATTTAGTTGTATTTGACTTTTCGGCCAGCCGGTTCAGTTGTTAGATATGAACGAAGGATGGAAATTTATCTTCTTGATGTCCTTTTCACAAGCAACAGAAAAAAGGAAAAGTTTTCAAATGGATTTTGGTTGAATTAATATATTTGTCTATTTTTCTTATCCAAATTATGTTCCTATCTATCTATTTGTCTATTTTTCGTATCAAGTTAAATTTATCATGATCTTTGAAGCAATTATATATGTATAAAATGTTATTATTCTCATGCGATCATATAAAAATAATAAATGATAAATGATAATAATAAAATACATATATTATTCTTTGCTGAGTTTTTTAAAAGTTGTGTATATGAGTTTCGCAAGTAATAAGAGAATAATATTACTATCCATTTCACAGGAAATTGAAATGAGGAGAACAAGTATCCACAAAGTTATCTTATCAAAGGATCTTGTAATAAATTTGGACAAAATAATAGATTAAATTGGTTAGAAATGAGTTTTATTTGTCTAAAAAGAATATTGTAATCTAAATGCAGGGGAAGCGATTTATATATTTTTTTCATTGTAGATAACTTGGACAAATTTGTCTACCCATTTTGTTTATGTGCTGCCCCGTATATTTTTTTGTTTATATAATATTAGATCTGAAATATTATACATAAAAATAAAAATATTGTAAGAGTAATTTTTTAACCAAAACAACCTGAAATCTAAGAATTTAAGTTTTCTAAGAAATACAACCTAAGCAAAACAGCAAATAATTAGAATTAAAAACCAAAATTAAGAGCGTATATATATAAAAATGGAAAAAAAATAGAGACTATTTAGAAATATATATAAAGAATAAAGGAATTAAAATAAATCATTAAAAGTATATGGGCCGAAATGAAAATAAAATATGTAAATAATTTAAAAGAAAGGATTAAATTAAAAAATTAAAAGTGTTGTAAGGAAAAAATAAATAATTCTTTTATTTCTTTATTTAGCTTCGGTCCCTTTATTTTTTCTAGTAATTTTGGTATAACTCTAAATAATTTGTTTGTCTTTGTGTATCTATACTTTTAGTTTTGACTTTTAATTTTTATTAGATTTTATCTTTGTATTAAATATAATTTTGGTTAAAAAACAGAGTAAGTTCACCTTTGGTGGTGTGAGATGAAAGTAGAATTCTCTCTTGTGCATGCATAGTTAATATTCAATTGTTAGTTATATTTTTTTTAAGGAATTAATATTTTTTAAGGCGTTAATCTCTTGTGCATGCATATTTGTTTAGTTATCGTTGACACTATCATTATTTTTATAAAAAGAAATTCTTTTTTTTTTTATTTTTCAAGATTTATTCTTCATATTATTATATTTGAAGTATTCCAGAATACTAAGATTAAATTACTTTGAGAATTTTAAAAAGAACTCAATATATATATATATATATATTAAGGTTTTAATATTAAAAAATATCAAAATATATAATTATTTTTAAGAGAAAAATCTTTAAAAATAATCATTATCATTATTTTAAACGCGTTTTGCATAATAAAATCAATATATAAACACCTAATAAACAATTATTATTATTATTATTATTATTATTATTGTAAATAATTTTGCTATAGTAAAAAATGAAAGTTTTGTAAGTTGATTATTTTGCTAAGATATATAGCATGATAAAAAAAAATATAAGACCATTAATATTTTTTTGTATTTTAAAAAATTTGTTTATGGCTATGAGAAAATGGAGGACAATTGAGTCGTATATTTTTTCATTGTAGATAAATTACCCCAATTTTTCCACTTGTTTTGTCTATGTATCACTTTGTATATTTTTTGTTTATGTGATATTGGATATGAAATATTATACATAAAAAAGTCACAGAAGTTAACCTCTAAGAAAAATAACATCAACTAATGAATTATTTTGATTATTATTGTCATTGTTATTGTTATGATTGTTAAATTGTCACAATAATTGTAGTTGTCATTATAAATATTATTATAAATAATTCATATTCTAATTATTATTGTTCATACTATGACGACACCATAATTATTGTTAGAAAAAAAATTATTTTTATTTTATAAGATCTATTCCTCATATTACTATATTAAAAGTATTTCAGAATACTAATATTATTATTTTTTATAAAAAAAACCTAGGTAATTTTTTGATATATATATATATATATATTAAGACACTAATATTAAATAAATATCAATATATATAATTAGTCTAACATATTTATAATAAAAAAACCCTACAAATAATCATTATCATTATTTTGAATGCCTTATCTATAATAATTAGAAATTTCAACAGCTAATAATATTAACAAAAAGGAAATTAAAAAAAATAAATGACAAAACAAAAATAAACATTATTAGATTTAAAAAAAATTATTTGACTTGAAGAATAAATAAAAATAAAAATAAAAAAACAAAGAGAAAGAGAAAAATAATACATATCAATTTTTAAATGGTCACCAACACAAATTAAAATTTAAACATTAAATAAAAAAACTTTCATAACAATGAAAATAATAAAAATAAGAAACAAAAACTAATAGCATGTATATATAAACATAGACAAAAATAGGAACCATTTAAGAAATATATATAAAAAATAAAATAATTAAAATAAAATCCAGGAATAGAAGTACAAGAATCAAAATGAAAAGCACATATATAATAAATGTCATTTAAAGGACAAAATTTAGCTAGTAGTTCAATTCGCCTTTTACCGTCCACCTCCACCACATGTCGTACCTGTTTGTAATTGTGGTTGGGGCTGGTTTCGAAAGTGTTTTTCGTTCAGAAATGCATTAAAATGATATTTGTAAAAAAATTTAAAAATTATTTTTGACATCAGCACATCAAAATCATCTAGAAACACCATTTTTTTAAAATTTAAAATAAAAATATTTTTTTTTTCAAAAGCGCTTTCCAAACGCATTCCTAAACACCTCTTCCATCTCCCACCAAAACCACAGTTCAATTCACCTTTTCAAACAATAATGAACAGTGAAAATAACTATTCATTACTGTTTGAAATTGCATTTCATTTAGCTATTGTATAAAATAATAATAGTCGTGGTGCGCGTAAGCTGGTCTGGACACCCTAGTTATAAGAAAAAATCTATATGTGGGAAAAAAACAGAAAAAAAAACATAAAACAATGGGTCTGGGGATTATTCGTGACGCATGTAAGTTGGTCCGGACACCCTGGTTATAAAAAAAGATGTATACGTTGGAAAAAAATCATGGGGCGCGTAAGCTGGCCCGGACATCCCGGTTATAAAAAAACAAAAAAATATATATATGTGGGAAAAAACAGGAAGAAAAATGTAAAAAAAATTGGGTTCGGAGATTAGTCGTGGTGCGCGTGAGCTGGTCTAGACACCCCGATTATAAAAAAAAGAAGCCCTATTAAAATGCAAGAGGGAAACATTTTTTCAAACAGTAAAATCGTGGTGCGCGTAAACTGATCCAAATATCCTGGTTATAAAAAATATGTAAGTGAATAAAAAATATATAAAAAAATAGATTCAGAGATTAATCATGATACACGTAAATTGAGCTGAATGCTCTAGTTAGAAAAAAAGAAGAAGAAGAAAGCCGGAAAAAAAAGGATAGTTCATTTTCAAATAATAATAATTAAAAGTGTGGTTGAAAACCAATTCCAGTTTCCCTCCAAAGAAAACCCGGGCGTTGCCGATTGAAGTTTTATGTGTAAGAAGAAGAGGAAATGAAGGCGTGAGCCGGCAGTGGCAGTGGCAGTGGCAGTGGAAGAAGAGGAAATGAAGGCGTGAGCTTGCAGCTGCTCATGCAGAGTGTGAGTGAAGTGAACTGCAGGCCTGAGCTACTGTAGCTTTCGTCATCGACTGACAGGCGTGAGCTACTGTATTTCTATTCTGCCCGTTACCCGTCCAAGGTAATTTAGCTTGAGAAAACTTTTTCCTCCTTTTCATTTAAAGCTAAAGAAAGAAAATAAAAAGCAGACTAATAAATATAAAACAACTGGCCCGTCCAAGAGCACTGTATTTTCAGACTGCAGGAGCTGCCGAGATGTTGATGGGCGTCTGCTGCCCGAAGGCAAATCAGCCTCCATTGCAACTGTGCGTTTCACCATTTTGAGCAACAATGCAGTTCTGGTTTTGTTTGATGTTGTATTGGAAACTTGATGGAAATGAAACGTGCTTGCTCGATGTTAATTTGGATGGGAACTGTTTCGTGTTGGTTGGCATTCTAAGCTGTGAGATTTATTCATTACTTGGGTCATTACGTGTTCCTAAACAATAAATCTGTCATGAATTTCATTATACTTTTATCATTTTTATTTCATTTAATCATCTCCGACAGAAGAGCTATCTTAAGAACTAAAAAGACTATTCCCTAATTTGTCCAGTTCTACAAGCTCCTCGTGGAGCCATTGGATATTGCCGAGTACTATCGAACAGGCATGCATCGTAGCAAGGGGCATTACATTATCCATGGAAGGGAGAGGAGATATCGTATTTTTGACAGGTGGTGGAATGAGACAAGTGGTAGCGAGAAAGAGAATAAACGGAGCAAGTTTGCAAGTTTGACCCAAGACACATGCTTCTGGGCCAAAGTGGAGGAAGCCAGGGATCTGTTAGATGCTCTTAGAAGTACCGGTGATCCGAGTCAATCTCAGTACTGGGAGAAGATAGATTCTTTTGCGAGCTCTGCAAAAACGTTGGTCGAGAATAAGGATGTGTCTATAGATGTAGTGGCAAAGAACTCAAGCTATTCTTTGTGGCTAAAAGATTATAATGAACTGAAATCACAGATGGAGCTATTCCGTCCCCAGTTTTTGAGTTTTGCGAATGAGGAAATGGTTCCCTAGTTTCCATTGACAGGCTAGGAAGGCGTCTGCCAAGCAAGTTTTGTAATGAATATGTAAGATATATTCTCTGTATTTTTTTTATACTTCAATCAATATACATAATCTTAGGATTCCTGTTGCGTGCCTGTTCCTTTCGCTCTGCAGAAAAAATGATAAGAAAATCTTCTGATGCTTGCTCCACCAAATTGAATCAAAGAACAGGTGACGTTTAACTAACAGAGATTAGATTGTAAAACCCTTTTTCTTTTTAGGGAAAAATAACCGAACAAATGTATCAAAAGGAGAAACTGAAACTATGTTGTTCTAATAAACACATCCATGGTTAAATTGGTGTTAGAGCTCACACCTTACCATCTGGAATCATCAATGGTTTTGACTTTTGACCAACAGGTCGACCAATCCGCAGAACAAAAAAACATTATGTTCTTCAACAAACCCATGATTCAGATATCAACCTAATTTGTTTTAAGCTATCTAAAAGAGCAAATAATACTGATTGTATTATATTGAATAATGATATTTCAATTGCTTGAATTACATGTTTACAACAAAAGGCAGACCTGTTTGTAATTGTGGTTGAGGCTGGTTTTGAAAGTGTTTTTCATTTAGAAATGCATCAAAATAATATTTGTAAAAAATTTAAAAATTATTTTTGACATCAGCACATCAAAATCATCTAGAAACACTAATTTTTTAAATTTAAATTTAAAATAAAAATATTTTTAAAAAAAAAAACGCTTTCCAAATGCATTCCTAAACACTCCTTCCATCTCCCACCAAAACCACAGTTGAATTCACATTTTCAAACAATAATGAATAGTGAAAATAACTATTTATTACTATTTGCAATTGCATTTCATTTAGCTATTCTATAAAATAATAATAGTCGTGGTACGCGTAAGCTGGTCTAGACACCCCGGTTATAAGAAAAAGTCTATAAGTGGGGAAAAACAGAAAAAAATGGGTCCGGTGATTATTCGTGGCGTGTGTAAGTTGGCACGGACACCCTGGTTATAAAAAAAGATGTATACGTTGGAAAAAAATCATAGGGCACGTAAGCTGGTCCGGACATCCCGATTATAAAAAAAAAAACAAAAAATGTGGGAAAAAACAGGAAGAAAAATGTAAAAAAAATGGGTGCGGAAATTAGTCGTGGTACGCGTAAGCTGGTCTGGACACCCCGATTATAAAAAAAAAACCTTGTTATAAAAAAAATGCAAGAGAAAAATATTTTTTCAAACAGTAAAATCGTGGTGTGCGTAAACTGACCTAGATATCCTAGTTATAAAAAAACAAAAAAAAATATATAAGTAAAAAAAATAGGTTCAGAGATTAATCATGATATACGTAAATTGGGTTGAATGATTTAGTTAGAAAAAAATAAACAAAAAAAGCCGGAAAAAAAAAAAAGGAAAGTTCATTTTCAAATAATAATAATAATAATTAAAAGTGTGGTTGAAAACCAATTCCAGTTTCCCTCCTAGAAGACCCGGGCGTTGCCGCTTCAAGTTTTATGTATGCAAATTAATTAGCATGCGCCGGACACTCTGCAAAAGAAGAGTTATGGTGGCAGGCTTTAACAACTGTCAATGATAATTAGATGACATGTTGGCAGGCTTTAACAACTGTCAATGATAAATAGATGACATGTTGGCACCAGCAGGTGTAAGAAGAGAAATGAAGGCGTGAGCTGGCAATGTAAGAAGAGGAAATGAAGGCGTGAGCTTGCAGCTGCTCATGCACAGAGGGTGAGTTAAGTGAACTGCAGCCTTGACCGACGGTGAGTTAAGTGAACTGCAGCCTTGACCGACTGTAGCTTTCATCATCGACATGACAGAATTAATTAAATGGAAAAGAAAGCAACATATTATGGATGAATAATTAATTAACAGGTATTTTTTCAAATAAAAAAGAAACTATTTCTTATCGAAGGGTGTCACCAAAAGAAGACAATAACCATCTTCAGCATGTAGCATATACGAGCTATAAACCCGCGCTCTATCGTGGGGTTAAATTTTTTTTTATCTAATTTAATTATATATAATTTTTTATTTTGTATTTTGGTTTTTATTTTTTTATTTTTTGGTTTAGTTTTGATCTATTGATTTTTTTGAGATAGTTTTTAATTTTTTGTTTGTATTTATACACCTCTACTCTTAGTTTAGATTTTTTATTTTATTTTTATTTTTATTTTTATTAAATACATCTTGCGTTAAAAAAGATAGTAAGTTCAGCTTTGGTTGTGTAAAATGAAAGTGAAACTCTCTCTTATCCATGTATACAAAGGTTATTTTGTATTTGTATATTAAAAAAACCAAAAAAATATATAAGTGGGGAAAAAAAGGAAAACAAATGTAAAAAAAGTGGGTCCGGTATTAGTCGTAGTGCATGTAAGTTGGCCCGAACATCACGGTTCTAAAAAAAAATGTATACGTGGGAAAAAAATCGCGGTGCACGTAACTTGTCCCGGATACACCGGTTATAAAAATAATGTAAAAAAATTTAGTGCAAAGATCAGTCGTGGTGAGTGTGAGCTGGCCCGGACATCCAGGTTATAAAAAAAACAGATCTCAGTTAACCAAACAAAAAAAGAGCAACGAAAACAACAGTAGCAATCCACAGTGAAATGTGTGAGGAGTTACAGTGTTTTCCCCACACCGTTTGTATGTATACACCTCTACTCTTAATTTAGATGTTTTATTTTAATTTTTATTTTTATTTGTATAAATGAAGTTTGCGTGAAAAAACATAGTAAGTTCAGCTTTGATAGTAAAAAATGAGAGTGAAAATCTCTCTTATGCATGTATACGAAGGTTATTTTGTATTTGTATATTAAAAAAAACCAAAAAAAAATTTATAAGTGGGAAAAAATGTAAAAACGAAGTGTGTCCGAGGATTAATTGCGATGCACGTAAGTTGACCCGGACACCCTGGTTATAAAAAAACAAAAAAAAAATGTATAGGTGGGGGGAAAATCATGGTGAGCGTAAGTTGACACGGATACCACGGCTATAAAAAAAACCAAAAAAACATGTATAAGTGGGGAAAAAAAAGAGTTCGGGGATTAGTCGTGGTGCGCATAAGCTGGCCTGGACACCTAGGTTATCAAAAAAAGAAAAAAAAATACATAAGCGGGAAAACACTGAAGCAATTAAAAAAAATAGGTCCGATGTTTAGTTGTGGTGTGCGTAAGCTGGCATGGACAACACGTTTATCAAAAATAAAATGTACAAGTGGGGAAAAGGCATGAGAAAAATGTAAGAAAAAACGTGGGTTCGGGGATCAGTTGAGGTGCACGTAAGCTGACCCAAATACCATGATTATAAAAATATATATACATGGCAAAAACAAATTGCGGTGCGCATAAGCTGGTCGGGTACCCCGGTTATAAAAAAAACAAAAAAAATGTAAAAATGGAGAAAAAAACATGAAAAAATGTTTAAAAAGTTGGTCCCGAGATCAGTCATGGTGTGCATGAGCTGGCCTGAACACTCTGGTTATCACAAAATAAAAATAAAAAGCATCCCGATTAAAAAAAGCAAGGGAAAGCATTGTTGCAATTTGCAGTGAAATGTGTGGGGAGGTACAACGCTTTCCCCACACTGTTTACATTTTTATTTTTATTTGTATAAATGCATCTTACGTTAAAAAAAAATAGTAAGTCCAGTTTTGATGGTGTAAAATGAAAGTGAAACTCTCTCTTATGCATGTATACGAAGATTATTTTGTATTTGTATATTAAAAAACAAAAAAAAATGTATAAGTGAGAAAAAAAAAGAAAAAAATGTAAAAAAAAAAGTGGATCCGGGGATTAGTCGTGGTGTGTGTAAGCTCGCCTGAACACCCCAATTATATATAAAAAAATATATAAGATGGAAAAGAATCGTGAAGCTATAAACCCGTGCTCTGCCACTGGGATACTTTTTTTTTGTCTATATATATATATATATATATATATATATAATTTCTTGTTATTTATTTTGGCTTTTATTCTTTATTCTTTGGTTTAATTTTGATACCTTGATTTTTTTTGGTTCTTCTGTGATAATTTTTTATTTGTATTTATGTATTTATACTCTTGGTTTTGACTTTTAATTTTTATTGTTATTTATATTTGTATTAAATGAAGCTTGTGTTTAAAAATTGAATAAATTTAGCTCTGGTGGCGTGAAATAAGAATGAAATTATTTTTTAGGCATGTATAGTTAACCTTCTATTGTTAGTGATTTGTTATATTTGTATTTTTTTTCATCTCTTTTGTTTATGTGTTGTTTGATATATTTTTAGTTTAAAGTAATTTTAATTTCAGAAGAAAAAAAATTATTATTTTATTTTTTCAGATTTTTTTGTCATATTATATTAAAAGTATTTAGTAACATTGAGATAAAATTAATTTGAGATTTAAAAGAAAAGTTACTTCATTTTTTATATATATTATAAGGATTTAATATTAAACAAATATCATAACATATAATTAGTATCACGTATTTTTAAGGGAAAAACCCTTAAAATAATTGTTATCATTATTTCAAACGTCTTGTCTATATATATATATATATATATATATATATATATATATATATATATATATATAATAATAATTGAAAGTTCTGTAAGCTGATTATTTAGTTCAGATACACAGTATTATAAAAAAAATCTGGTTGCGGCAAAGCGTAGGACAAATATTTAATATATTTTTTCATCGTAGATAATTTAACTCAATTTTTTTACCTGTTTTTTCAACTTGTAGTTTCATATATTTTTTGTTTACATGATATTAGATCTAAAATATCATACATAAAAATATAAAATTACCGTGCAACCCCTGCAAACAACTTTTGATTTTTGTTTTATTATGAAGTATGTTAGGTATTATTTTATTGTGCATAAAAATGTAAGAAAATAAAAATATCCTTCATTCCAGGCTAAATTTCAAGTGCATTAACGGCAAAATAATAATTTTACTATTCTCATCTACGATAAACAACTAAGCTCTTTTACGTTTTTGTTAATACCCGGAACGGATTTTACAACTATGTTCAAAACTATAATTCCATTTTCTAATAACTTGGGGTAGTTTTCTAACAAAAGAGTAATCAGGATTAGGTTTTAATAAATTAAAATTATAAATTATTTAAATATAATCAAATTTTTATAGATTTAATAAACTGGTTTATTAAATTTAAAAATACATGTAAAGAAATTTTGATTTTTGTATTAAACACTAATCAATATAATATTTTTTATGTTTGAGAGATTTGATTGTAAACAAATTAAAACTTTCTATATGTGTCAATTATTATTTTTTTTTATCTTTTTTATTGTTTATTCGAAAACAAAATAAAATTAAATAAAAAGAAAAACAACACGCACACACTTTTTTTTTACTATATTAATCGAACACTAATAAAATACACATGTTTATGAACACAAAAAAATTCAAAATAATCCAAACGAAGTTTAAACATTTATAATAATGTTGGGAACAGTGAATGGAAGCTCTGGGAACTGCGAAGAGCAATGGTGGAACTATGCGTTGCCGCCGGTAGAACCAATAAATAGGTGAATTTGAAATGTCTTCCCCTTCTCTTTCCTCTTGTACCGATAATGCCACCGATAGAGACTATGAAAAGAGAAGATACACAACAATTTTTGGTTGTCTTTTTTTTTTTTTTTCCAGATATATATTTTTCTTCTTCCTGGTTGCTGTCGTCGGTGTTTCTTCTCCACACACAGACCCACCTAGAGCATGGTTCACTTTCTTATAAAAAAAACATATCTGTATCATCCACAGTTCTATCAAGCTTTTTCACTATCACAGTATCTCTAAGATCGACTCTATCCTGCTTCGCATATTCAACATCATGGGAGGGAGAGGTAACTGTAGCAGTTACCACGCCACCTCCTTCTTCCCCCTCCGTCCCTTCAACCCCCTCGCCCACCTCTGCAGCCAAAGTAGCAGCCACAACCACTCTGCAAGGTCTAGATTTTGCCTCTGTCTGGGCATAAAAGTTGACCCATTTGCTCGATTTTCTTTCTGAAACCAGTGGGTAGATAGAGAGAGTTTTGGGCTTGAAAGATAGATCGTGTCGAGTTCTGCCGCAGATAATTTTGCTGGATGGTCTGATTCTGGATCATGATAGTGATCAGTCTATTGAGAATCAGAGAAAGAAATGACTTGGAGGTAATGGATTTAAAAGTTTTGATTTTTGCTCTCTCTTTTTTTTCTTCTAAAAAAATTAATTTTGAGAAATGGATTATGGGTTTTAATTTTGTTAGCTTGCAATGGAAAATGTAGCTCTCTCAAGTGGGTTAAAGCCTACTTGGAAAAAAACTGTGTTCTTCTGATTTTTTATCACTCCTGTATAGAATCTGTAATTGTCCATGTTTAATTGTGATTGAGAAAATTTGGCATAAAGGGAGGCTAAATGTTTAATTATTGGTGTTGTTTTTGTGGTAGTTCTGGGAAATGAATCATGGACATGCTTTTTTTTTTTTATAAGATTAAAATGTGAAATATAGTAGCTCTTTCAAGGGAGTTGGTTTTGGTTTATTAGGCAAGTTTATTCTGGGGTTTTATTTTAATTTGTTGGTCTTAGGATCTGCGCTTGCTGTTTTTTTTAAACTATAATCATATTAGTGAATGATACTGAGTGAAGCCGAACAAAGCTATTATCTTTGTTGCTGTAGATTCGGTCGATACTTTCTTTGCATATGAACTCTTTTGTTGGATGATTTTTACCTGCATTTCAGTGTGAAAGTGAGAATGGCTCTAAAGGTTTCATTTATGTGTTTTTAATGGACCGATAACACTTTGGAAGTAGTTTGCTTTCAGGTACCGTGGGAGCTGGAGTAGCTGGTGTCATTCTATTTGCAGGGCTTACCTTTGCAGTATTGTCTTTAAGCAAGTGGAGCACTTCCAGTAAGTGGTTGCCTCTATTCTTTGAAGAATTAATTGAGCAGTACTGATATAAAAATATAAAAACTATAGACCATACGATGTTTTTCTGCTGAAAAATAAATAAAATAAAAATAAAAAACAATAAATAATGAAATGAAACAAAGAACAGGTGCTCAATTGTATGCTACTACAGTCTTCTAGCAACTGTTTCCTAAGCTTCTGGTTTGGATGTCCCATGTTTAACAAACAAATAGGCTTTGCTGAAATGTATGGATCTTTTGAATTTCTCTTCTCGCTAGTGTTCAACTGTACCAATGGTTTTTTATTTTTATTTTATTTTATTTTTCAGCAGAAAAACATCGTATGGTCTATAGTTTTTATATTTTTATATCAGTACTGCTCAATTAATTCTTCAAAGAATAGAGGCAACCACTTACTGGAAGTGCTCCACTTGCTTAAAGACAATGCTGCAAAGGTAAGCCCTGCAAATAGAATGACACCAGCTACTCCAGCTCCCACGGTACCTGAAAGCAAACTACTTCCAAAGTGTTATCGGTCCATTAAAAACACATAAATGAAACCTTTAGAGCCATTCTCACTTTCACACTGAAATGCAGGTAAAAATCATCCAACAAAAGAGTTCATATGCAAAGAAAGTATCGACCGAATCTACAGCAACAAAGATAATAGCTTTGTTCGGCTTCACTCAGTATCATTCACTAATATGATTATAGTTTAAAAAAAAACAGCAAGCGCAGATCCTAAGACCAACAAATTAAAATAAAACCCCAGAATAAACTTGCCTAATAAACCAAAACCAACTCCCTTGAAAGAGCTACTATATTTCACATTTTAATCTTATAAAAAAAAAGCATGTCCATGATTCATTTCCCAGAACTACCACAAAAACAACACCAATAATTAAACATTTAGCCTCCCTTTATGCCAATTTTTCTCAATCACAATTAAACATGGACAATTACAGATTCTATACAGGAGTGATAAAAAATCAGAAGAACACAGTTTTTTTTCAAGTAGGCTTTAACCCACTTGAGAGAGCTACATTTTCCATTGCAAGCTAACAAAATTAAAACCCATAATCCATTTCTCAAAATTAATTTTTTTAGAAGAAAAAAAGAGAGCAAAAATCAAAACTTTTAAATCCATTACTTCCAAGACATTTCTTTCTCTGATTCTCAATAGACTGGTCACTATCATGATCCGAATCAGATCATCCAGCAAAATTATCGGCGGCAGAACTCGACACGATCCACGAATCTCCATTAAAACGCCGTTCATTTTGAGGCAGGAAGAGGCTGCCACTACCTACCTCCATGTTCCTCATCCAAGGCCGTGTTGGAGGCGATACTCGACGGTTATAGCAGTTCATGGCTAATCGCAGCTGTAGAGAGGTTGGAGAACAGGTGGCAGCCATGGATGATACCGTGGTGGGTTTGGGTTTGGGTTTGTTTTAATATTTATGGAGTCAAAAATTGAGACCGGGGATGATTGAGAGAGGTTTTGATTGTTGATTTTGAAGGAGAGGCAAAGGTAGAGTTTTTCCCCTTTTTTCTTATCTGTCTGTCTATTTCAAAGAGAGTAGCTGTGTTTTCTTTTCTTTTCTTTTGTTTTATATTATATTTATATTTACGTAACTGGGTTAAAACATTTTTTTATCAGTTAAAAAACAACAAAATTAATATTTTAGTCACTCAAATGTGAAAAAAATGGTGGAGTCAACATGACAAATATATAATTTACATCGTAATATTGAGATAAACAAATAAAAAAAATCAAGCAAACCCAAACAACCCTTCTAAGTTCTAATCATAGGCCTGGGTCTCAAATTTGCATATCCATGTCACTTTCAAAGACATGAGCTTGAAGAAAGGGAAAACAAAACCAAACAAACTCGAGTGAACCTCCTCTGTAACTTGGGTTCATTTCTAAAACCTAAAGATGGTGAAATCATAGACCCAAACTCAGTCAAAAAGCTCAATTTTTAATGAATATAATGTTGAATAACACAATTAAAAATAAATTAATTTAAACAGCCTGCATAAGATGTCGGTCTTACATTCATCATTGCACAGACTGATAGACAACAATGAAATTCCAAGGTTTAAGAAGATATGCCCAATATGTACTTCAAAGAAGATGGAGGCACGGAGCAAGAGGGTCACCATGAAAAAACAAGAAGAAGCTTCTCCTCTTAAACCAGAAAGAACTCAAATTGTTCAGGCTGACTTTGTTTAGGATTCCGGAGGTGGAGGAGGGTTGGGAGAAGGCCACGATCTATCTATGAGTGACGCTCGAGTTAATCAATCCCCTTTACTTTGTTCAACGCCTCCACATCACACGCCGATATCACCTTCCAGTCCTCCCTCTTCCTCTCTCTGCTCTTTTCCTTGGAAAAAGAAAGATTGAAGGAGTAACATGTGGCATCAACATCTTTAGAAAAGAAGTTTATTGAAGGGATGCAAAACGCATCGTTTAATCAATTTGAATCGTGGGCTACGCATGTTAGAGGGGAGGGGAGGAGCGGCAGTGAAACAAAAATCAAATTTTGAAGAAAGAAAAACAGAAAAGAAACAGCTGAGCCCTTCCTTCTTTTAACGTCTCTCTTTTTCTTTTTTATTATCATTAAATTATTCACTACAAAATATCTACCATTTCAATCTCTCTACCAATTCAACCACTCTCGAAGAAGAGTAAAGATGAGAGCGCTGCAAGAAAACGAGACCTCAACATCAACCCCAAGGTCCACTGTTACTGTCAAAATCAAAGGTTCCTTACATATTGATATATTGACAGTCTTTTCAAATTCTTGGATTTTCGTTCATAATAAAATATGTAACGAGATTTTTTTCTCACTCTCTCCATTACTTGGAGACAAACCAGTAGCTACCAGGTTATTTATTATTTATCTTTTTAAAAAAAAATCGTGTTAGGTTGGCAGTATTTGTGCTCTGTTTGACTGTTTAAGTTGGATGAAAAAATCTAGATTAGATATTCATATTTTATTTATTGATTTCCTGTTATTGTAGTAATAGTAGTAGCAGGATAGGAGCTTATATGGTTGATTATTGCTACGAACAAAACGAGAAAAATAACAAACACTAGTCAACCGAGTTAACCTAATAAACTTGTGATTTAAGTCATGAAACTAAGATAACTTTATTAAAAAAAAAAACAAGTTAAATAATTAAATTTAAATGCCCAATAAAACTTAATGTTGAAAGATGAAATTGAAAATAAAAAAATTGTAAAACAACAACAAAAAAACTATTACAACAAATAATATTTTATAAGAAAGGACAAAATAAACCCCATCTCTTTTAGTTTTTTGATGCAATATATACATTTACCAAAAATATAAAGGGCAAAAAGTAAAATGGTATTTTCCATGTGATACATTCATTTTTTTTATTATTATGGATAGACAGGTTTATTGTTTAGGAACATCAAATTAGCTTTATTTCCCTTAAAAGAAAAGAAAATACAATTGTTGACTTTTAGGGACTTTTTTGAAGCTTCATATTTCATTGCATAATAAATTTTCAAAACTACCCCTGATTTTAAAATTATTTGATTCCTTTTCATATGCATTGTTTTATTTTTATCTTGGATTTTTTTTGTTATAATAAGATGGGTAAATTAGTCTTTATAATAATTAAAAAATATTAAAATTTAGATCACATTAGATTTACTTATTTACATTCAGTTTCATAATTAATTTAGTTTTTTTGGTTGTCAAATGGGTAAATTGGTCTTTACAATGATTTGAATAATTATTAAAAATTAAAACATGTCAAATGCATGCACACATGAGAAGGTTGTGTTGAAGATTCTGCAAAGTTTTGACAGCGCGTGAAGCATTGTCCAATGGTCAAAAAATTTCCTTCATAATGTCAGTTGATTGCGTACAACATCCTTTGGCACGTGTTGGGCTGCAGTGGAAGGATAGTTACCGGAATAATTTATCTCTCCCTTTTTTTTTCTTTTCTTTCCTCTCTCAAAATTCATGCATGACATTGAACAATTCAGGGTTATCCTCCTAGTTGGAGATATTTGAGGATAAATCCTTATTCTTTTGAATTATTAATTTGTGTTAGTGGAAGTTTTATATTTTTTCAATTGTACCTTTTAATTTTTTTCCAACATTAGTCCTGATTTTTTTCCTTCATTCTTTTCTTGTCTGTTTTGAGAAATCTCAATTCTTTTTAATTTCATGTTTTAATTAAAATTTTAAATTTGTTAGTATTTCTAAATCTAGTCCCCATTCTCCTGGTGGTTTACTCTTTTCTTTTTTATGATTTTTTTTCCAATTTAATCCTTTAGTCCAAAAGCATCCATATTTGATTTTTTTTTCAATTTTGATCATCATTATTTAAGTGTTTTTATCCAAAATATTCACATTTTTTTTAAAACAAATGGGCTGGGCTAACGATTGTGCTTCAGATAAGCCCGTTTATAAAGGAAACGAAAGCCCTTTTATTAATAAATTAAAATACTAAATTACCCCTCTGCTCTCTCTATATAAACTTTTTTTTTTTTGGATATCTCCTTATGGAGAACGGGGGAAACTCCACTAGCCGGAAAGCACACTTTGTGGGCTCAGGTAGTGTGGAAAACCTCCGGCTGTCCCAGTACTCTTACGAGGGGAGTTAGCATGCAGGGCTCGAACCGTGGGCGATGCGTTGGCATTCCCAGGCTCTTACCGTTGCACCCCACCCTCGGGGTTGACAACCTAAAACAGGAGAAAGCAAAGAAACTTACAAACCCTGGTGTGGATTTGTGATAGTACCTGTCAGAATAGTAGCAGCGGCAAGTATGAGAAGCAACAGAAAAATTAGGGTTCTATATACATGTAAAGTTTATAGAGAGTGCAGAGGGGTAATTTAGTATTTTAATTTATTAATAAAAGGGCTTTCGTTTCCTTTATAAACGGGCTTATCTGAAGCAAAATCTTTAGCCCAGCCCATTTGTTTAAAAAAATTGTGAATATTTTGGATAAAAAAACTTAAATTAAGAATTTTTGAAAGCAGCTTGAGTTATAGTTTTCAGGTTATGGACATGTTTGAGGTCAGAGCTTGTTTATTTTGTGTTTTCAAAGCATGTTTTTTTAAAATGTTTTTTTATTTAAATTTAATTTTTAATGTTTTTTAATCATTTTGTTATATTGATATTAAAAATAAAAAAATATTATTTTAATATATTTTAAAAAATAATCACTATTACAATATCAAATAAATATCTAATTCTTTAACCCTCTACTATCCAATGCAATTAATATTCTTCAATTTGATGCTTAAACCTCCATAAGCATTCTACACTATAGCTTTTTAAAAATGCAATAAAGGTTATTTTTTAAAATGTTTTTGAAATATATTAAAAAATATTATTTTAAGGAAAAAAAGAATTTTATTTTCAAAAATAGAATATTTACTCTTACACCACTTATTAACTTTTAACTTTTAAATATTAAATTGTAAGAAAAAAGGAAAAGGCACGTATCTTTATTAATGAAGAATCCTTGGCTTCTAACTCCATCTCAAACTCCAATGAGAACAATACTCCATTCTCCCCCTCATCTGCTCGTACAAGAACCTTTTTTTTTTTTTTTTTAATGCATGAGCCCTTTTTTTCTTCTTTTTTTTATGCATGCATTCATTTACCATTAATAAAAGGGAAAAGAAAGAGCCTAGTCCTGACTGTAGCCGGAGCCAACCAACCCATTCCATTCATGAATCATTGCCGATCAAAAGAACAGTGACGTCCATGTCCTGTACATATACATGGAGGAGTACAAATTATTAAGCCCTTTGCAGTTTGAACAACTGTAATCTCCATTTGACTTGTAGTTGCAACTTGGCAGTAACCCTTCAAATTTTATGTCTTTTTGTTTTTTCAATTCCAATTAAAACAACTCAGCAATACCATTACCACCAACAAGTCTACAGAATTATACATTCCAATCTCTGTCACCAAGAAGAAGATAGAAGAAGAAGAAAGCTGTCCCCTTCTTGGCAGTGTAAGAAAGCACATGCTTCAAATCATTTGGGTGGATGGAGTGGAATCTCTTCCGTGTTTTCCATGGATGTTGCCCTGTAAAGTTTTCATCTTTCATCTGCTCAACTAAATTCTGCTCAAGGGTATCTCTTCTTTTGTCCTGTTTTCTCTTCATTTTAATTTTACGAGTATCAAAAGCTCTGACCTTGAGCCGTAGTAGCGGAGACCCGGATCATTTTTTGTCTCAAATAGTCAACTTCTGGGCTCTCCACTAAATTGTAAAGTTTCAAGCTTTGGCAAGTGGTGTGTCCACTCCTGTACATATTCTTCACTGATGCTGTCAAGTTTCTCTTGTTATTTGTATTGCTTTCTAGAATTTCCACTGCTGCCACTCTCTTCTTATTTGATTTGACAATTGAGATTCTGTGCCATTTTGTTATTGGAAGGAATCTTCTGGTGTGCGATTCTGTTTCTACTGTTCATAATCTTTTCCATGCTATTACCCATGAGCTTTTGTGGACTTGGTCTTTCTACCACTCATCTTGCTTTGTTCAAAACCGTGGCACATTATCTAGAAAAGGAAAATTCATCATTTTCAATTCACCTTTGAAATCTCTCCTCACATTTTGAATCATCCATCGACCTGATATTATTTCCTGAGGTTCTTTTTGGCAATACCCTGGTAAATCCACGCCTCTTGATCTATGTTGGTGTGATTAGACTCCAGACACCAATGTCAATCTTATATGGCCTACGTCTGCTTGAGGGTGTGTGTATTGTTTAGCTTGTGCTCGTTGGGCGTGGAAACAATGTCTCCACACTGCAGGTCATGACAGTGAAACTTGGGGTCTTGCAACTGCTGAAGAATTTGATCCAGGTCCTCGCCTTTGCTGCTATATACTAGCTGTTTATGAAGATGATCCTCAACACCCTCTTAGGGAACCTCCTGGAGGGTATGTAATAAACCCAGATTGTTAATCCTAAGAACAGCTTATGAAGATACTCATGGAAGGGCGCCACCATATATATTGTATCTTGATCATGACCATGCTGATATAGTTCTAGCCATCAAGGGCCTTAAGTTTTCAAAGGAGAGTGACTATGCTGTACTTTTGGATAGTAAGCTAGGGAAAAGGAAATTAATGGAGGGCATGTTCTCAATGGGCTATTGAAGGCTGCTGGTTGGTTTTTGGATGCGGAGTGTGACATTTTGAAGGAATTAGTGGAGAAGTATCCGGATTACACACTGACTTTTACAGGTCATTCTCTAGGGTCAGGTGTAGCAGCAATGCTGACACTTTTGGAAGTGCTACATCGTGATAAACTGGGAAACATTGACAGAAGGAGGATCAGATGCTACACAGTTGCACCTGCAAGATGTATGTCGCTTAATTTGGCAGTCAGATATGCAGATGTTATCAATTCTGTAGTGCTTCAGGAAAGTTCTTATCCATTTCATAAATATGGAAAATAATATGAAGACATGCAGCTAAAGAAACCTAAACAAAATTTACCCTACTTTTGCATTGCCAATACCCTGCATTAAAAATCTGTGATATTACAGTGTACCTTTCTTTCTGTGAAAAGGTTCTCTTTGCTATAGCTTCTTATTATTTCATATTTGATCAATATGAAAAATGTTATTCACAGGGAAACCCCAGTAATGGTTCTCCCTTGATTTGAAGCTTTTATTTCCTTGTTTTTGGTAAGAGGATAAAATATTTAATAGGTGGCAAGGCCATGAATTGCTGCTGCGAAATGACTTGAGTTTTATTGCAGTGAAAGGGTTGAAATATTTTATTTGCTCATTCATATAATTTATTTTAATTTTTTTTGCGTTAAAAACTTTAATTCTGTCCATGAGTTACTGTTTGGAGAGCATTGGTGCTCATGGATATACTTGCCTCTGTTTGTCATGGGTATTTTATCTGAAGAACCTCTGATGAAGTTGCTAAATGCCGTGAATTATTTCACTGAACCAGGATGATTTCTTACCACGGATAGCCATGCCTTTGGAAGACATTTTCAAGTATCTTTTCTGGTACAGATCGTGTTTTTCAATTACATTTTGTTTCATTAAAATTTTTGCTAATCTTCTTGAAAATCTGGATCATATCTGCATCAAACCCTTGCAATGCTCTTTTTCCTCAGTAATGTTTGATTGAGGTTCCACGGGACTGAATTAACTAGTGGAAGGTTAACAAAAGGGAGGCTTGTAGAACTAAGTGCTTGAGCTGGTATTAGCAAAACACAATTGTTATCTAAGAATGTAGTTAGGTGATGACATTGACTATTTGATACTCTAAGGACTATGAAACTTCCCCTTTCCTTTTTCTTATTTTTATTCGTGTAATATTGAATATTATTCCAACTCGCTGATTCTGCTAGTTTTCCTTTTCTTCAACAGTTTTCCCTGCCTTCCATGTTTGAAGTGCATGAGGGATACCTGATGAGAAAGTGATCAAGGATCCAAGGAGACTGTACGCACCTGGTCGCCTCTATCACGTTGTTGAGAGAAAGATCTGCAGGTATTACTTGCTTGGTTACAATGAGTTTAGTTATCTCATGTAGTTAGTTAAGTGGAGCGTATTTGCTACCAGTTTTCACCATGCATGAATCATGAAAGTAGTCTGGGTGGCATAATGGTCAGGTATTTCTATGTCTACCAACCATTCAACTTGGAGGAAAGTTAAAGAATTATAACATCGTATGCAGTGTTCATGTGCTTTGTTGCGTTGACCAGTTTTTAGATTCAGTAGATATTCTAGTCACTTTTGACTGGAGAACATCTTTGATTTTTTGACAATTGAGCATTTTACCTGGTTGCAGATTGGGAAGATTCCCCCCAGTTGTGAGGACAGCAGTACCAGTAGGTGGGCGTTTTGAGCATATAGTTCTTTCCTGTAATGTTACTTCTGATCATTCAATCATTTGGATGTATAGAAAGAGAAGCCCAGAGGGCTGTGGATGCAAGTTTTCAATTTCTTGGTATTAAACTTGTCCTTTTTCAGCTGGTTCATGCCAAGTTTTCAAGGCAATAGTTGCTGCTGCTGTTGTTTTATTTTGCTTGCATGTTGGTTGTTTTCAAGCCCATATAGTTCTTTCTGGTTCTATTATTTGCTAGTCTGAAAGTGGTAAACTTTTGTTAATCTGAAACAAGATGCCAAAATCCTGGACTATCTAGTATACACTTTTCTCCTCTGAAGTTTGCTGTGAGGGTGAGGGGATGAATGCTTGGACTTCAATAGCCTATCTTCCTTAACTTGATCTTCATGTCCATATGTTTCAGTTCGGTGATATGTAAATCTACAGCAATTGAACTGAAATGACAAAAACAGGCTTTCTTTTACATAATCTTTTGAATTCACTCAGGTGCTGACAAAAACTATATCTTGGTCATGCCATTTCGTGAGTGCAAATCATTGATAACTTGAGACTAGGGGATGGGAGTTGGTACGGGCATTTTCTCGGTCACCATATGCTCAAGTTTCCTTTAAGGAAATTGCTTTCATCTTGACATTGGAACCCTGCTCTCCTTGGTCACGCAGATAATGGTAGAGAAAGATGATATCATGGAGATCCCATCGAAGCAAAGGATGGAACGACAAGAGACTTTGGTCCGAGAACATAGTGAGGAGTACCACTACTAAAAAATGGGGTGGTTTGCAACGGACGTGTCCGTTGCAAACGAGTAAGGAGGCCGTTGCAAATATTTATTTGCAACGGACTTTACAACAGATGTGATCTGTTGGAAACCGGTGATGTAAATTTTTTTGCAACAGATATTCCGTTGCAATTTTTCAACGGAAAAGCCGTTGCAAACTTGCAACGGAAAATCCGTTGAAAAATTGCAACGGAAATTCCGTTGCAAATTACCAATTCAATTTTTTAATCAATTTCGAATTTATTTATTTTGTAATTAATTATGAATAAATATTATTGATATATTATTAATATTGAGAACTAAAAAAATAGAGTTGAAATAAAAATTTCATAAATTAAAATTTATAATACAACAAAAATTCAGTTACAATTACATGTATAAGTAAATCAACATGGAATAAAAAAATACATATTTTGAAGTATTGGTTACTCCATTTATGGAATCAAAACCATAAGCTAAAAGAACTAGCATACGACCTCGCTGTTCTGATCTGCTAGGGCTGCAATAGCATCAAGATCAACCTCAAAGCCTTTCTCTGGGAGAAGATCAAAATGCCGAACTTCAAGACTCCTAAAAGCAGCACAAAGTTCATAAATTACATCGGCCTGTCCATCTTTATGAAATCAGCTTCATTACCCATGGCAGCAAAGCAGATTCTGCAGAGATCATAATCTTCTTTCCTGCCAAAAAAAAAACGAAGAGAAAATAGCATCAATCCAACAGCCATTATGTTTATAAGAAAACGCACAACATCAAAGCTCATATGATTAATTGCATGAGAGACAGAGACATGGAACTTGAGGAATTGAAAGCTGGCAAAGGAGAATCTGCTGGATTTTATATGGCTCTTGTTTTGGTGTGATTTTGCGTTGTTATCCGCATGAATGTGGCAGGAGTTCAACCATAAGACACCAAACGATGCGTCATTCCATCGAATCCTTTGACAAATTCAAGTTGCTGAGTTTTGATGAATGACAGTTGTGTATTTTCGAAAAAGTGAAAAACAAATATCATAATCATAGTTCAGATTCTAATTCAATACATTCTGGATAATTTCGTGTTAAATTAAAGCAAAAATGAAAAAAAGCCAAGATAAGAAACCTTCAAGTGAGCAGCTGCCTTGCCCTTGTCAGTGAAAGCTCCGGTGGACTCAGCAACAAACTCAGCACCCGCTTGATCAGCCCACGGGATCTCCTCTGGGTTTCTACCGAAAAGAAATAGGCATAAAAATTAAAAAAAAAAGATAAATAAACTTTACTATTAACATTAACAGTATTATCTACCGAAAAGAAATACCCCTTACCAGCCTTTTCCATGGCTTCAATCAAAGCCTTCTTCTTTGGAACAATCTACCCAAAATCACTTAATTAGTCACAAAATCAGGACAACCCACAAAATCAGGACAACCCACAAAATCACTTAACTGGTGCCGAGCCAAACAATCTACCTCCACAAAATGGAAATTTGACCGTACCGTGCGTGCAGGCAACACCAGAAGCAGATCGACGCCGGCAAGGTGGAGATCGGGAAGCAGAGATGGAGAGTGTTGTTGTGAATAAATGAGAGAACGAGAGAGAGTTAAGAAGGTGAAGATCGGGAAGAGAGATGGAGAGTTTAAAATGAGAGAACGAGAGATCGGGAGATCTCTCTAGAGAAGAAGAGTGGATATATTTAGTACCCGCGGGTTGATGCGGGTACTAAATATATATTTAATTCTTTTTTTAAAAAAAAAAAACTATTCTTGCGCGGGATGATGAAAATTAATTTTCATTTGCAACGGATAATCCGTTGCAATATCAATGTAATTAGCAACGGATTATCCGTTGCAAATTGTTTTTCACTTGCAACGGATTATCCATTGCAATTAAAAAGATTTGCAACGGATAATCTGTTGCAATTTCAATTTAAATTGTCCCCTGCATGCAGCGGACAATTTAAAAAGATTTGCAACGGATTACCCAGACAAATCTTGGGTCTGGGCCGTCGGCCCAGAAGACCCAGCCCGCATGCAGGGGGACAGAAATCGTCCCCTGCATGCAGCGGCCCGAGGAAGACGATGAACAGGAGATTTGCAAATTTTTGAGTGTAATGAAAATCGTACCTGTTAACACAGTTGTGTAGAGGGCTTCAAGGTGGTTCTTATGGTCGTGTTGGAATCGGAAATTGTGGCCTGAGGTGGCCGGAAACTGTGTCGGAATGGAGACGGTTCACGTTACAGCTACCCCTTGTTGCTGCTGTTTCCTTCGCCTGAAAAGATGGCAGAAATGCTGGAGTAATGGTGGAGAGGCTGGTGACGAAGTAATGGTGCGAAGTGGTCGGATTTGATGACTGGTATTGATGCAACCGAGAGAGAGAGAGAGACAGAGGCCTGGTTTTATAGAGAGAGAGGCACAGAAAAAAAACGAGCGAAAGATGCTGGGAAGAGCAGGAAGAAAAATCACGGAAGGCTCTGAAATTTCTCTCTATTTCTCTGCATGTTTTCACAAATTTCTCACGTAAATCTCCTCTCTGTTTTTCCTCCCTTCTTCTCCTCTCTTTCTCTCTGTTTTTTCCTCTTTTCTTCTTCACCACGCAGACTGCTATTTATAGCAGAGAAGACTCGAATGCAAGGAAGGTAAGTCTGGACAGCTATGCAAATCGATAAAAATCAAGAAGGAGATCACGCTGGAGATAACGATGGAGATGATTTGGGAAGGAAATCACGATTGATTAGGGGAAAATAAAATGAAATTCTGATTTGCTTTGCCGGAGACGAAATGGGAAGAAAATCAACACTGATATGGGAAGAAAATTTGGGTTGATCTGCTGAAAATTCAATGCAAGGCAACGGCACAATGCATGCTTATTTAAGAAATGCAGATTTCAAAATTGTTTAGGAAGGAAAAAAAATATGATTTGATCCTTTAAAATTTTTCTTAATGCACCCAATTGGATTTAAACTTTTTATGCAATTAAATCCCATCAAAAATTCAATCTCAACCTCGGCTTTGCGCGACTTTCTAATCTGATCCTTGGCTCTTGATTTTCGCGATTTAACCCTCAATCGGCCATTAAACTCCAAATTGCTCGATTTCGCCCTTGAACCCAAAATCTATTTTTGAAATACTTTTTTCGAAACATAAAAAAATAAAGAGTCAAAAAATGGGTAGCAACAATTATAACAGCAACAACAACAACATCGAAGTCTTAACATCTAAAATTATCATTATTATTACTGCCAAAATAATAGAAAATACTATATTACCCCGAGAAAAAAATACAAAAAAATAACAAAAGAGTAAGTAAGAACAAAAACTAAAATTATTATTATTATTATTATTATTATTATTATTATTATTATTGCTTTAATAATGAAAAAAACAAAATTAAATCAAAGACTAAAAAAGCCTTTTTTTTTAAAAAAAAGAAAACAAATACAAGTAAATCAATGATAAAACAAAAATAAAAATTATCGGCTGGAAAAAAAAATCATTTAACTTGAAAATTAAAAAAAATTGCCCGCACTACGTTGCGGGCCGAGCAAACAATTTTTATAATTGTTTGGATCAAAGAAATTAAAAGGATTTGCTAGTTTAAAAATAAAATATAATATCTATATATGTAAAGTTTAATATAATAAAATAGATTAACACACCCTATTATAACAACATCAACATTAAAGTCTTAACATCTAAAATTATCATTACTATTATAGCCAAAACAATAAAAATTATCAAATTATTCCGAGAGAAAAAAACTCAAACACATTAACAATTTAAGTATAAGGGCTGAAATGAAAATCAAATATATTATCAATTTCATCAAATCACAAAATTGAAAAAAATCAAAACTAGTGTACTAAATCTATTAATGTATTTAAACCCAATCTGAAAATTAAAAGAAGGAGGACCAAAGTGAAACCTAAATATATAATTAATTTCAATCGAAGGATCCAATTGAAATAAATCAAAACTTATATAGCAGAAATTAGGACCTTACAAAAAATCCAACCGGCCACCATCACGACTCCGGCCATCCTTTACCAAAACGTGCCACGCCGTGAGGAAGAGCACACGGTAGCTCATTGACAAAGAAGCCAGAAGCTTATTTTCCCTTGCCGGAGGACGTCACACGCGCCGCCCGAAGCGGGCGTGAAGCCGAACACCGTCGGTCGTGTGTGGCACACGCACGCACAATTTTCAACAGATAATAATAAAAAAAAGTGGTCAATTACTAGAATACCCCTACAACCAATTATTCAATTTTGTCTTATTGAGGGGCACATTAGTGTTTAACCATTTTCAAAAAATGGAAAATCCCCGTGGTATCCCTCCCGACCAAAATTATTTTTTGCCTCATATTGAGGCAGATTAGTATTTAACCATTTTAAAAAATTGTAAAATTCTCGTGAAGCTCCTACCGGTTACACTTGTTTTTTTGTCTTTTTCGAGGGACAAAAATGTTATTTTATCGTGTAAACAAATATAAAAAAATCAATAAACCGATGAACCGACCGACCCGAAAATTGAATCGACCCAAAAACACATTATTATAATCCACAATGTTTTTACTCACATACTACAATGAAACACTGACCTCTTTTAGTTTATTTTATAATATGACCCCAATTGGGTAAAACAAAATAGGTTTTAGTATCTTTTTTATTAGCTGACTAATGTCCTCCGCCATTATCATGCACATTAAGAATAACATGTTTGAGTTAGAGGGAATTAGTCAAGGGATGATCGTGAAGGAGAAAGATCTAGTGGTGGCTCGAGGTCAGAAGAGAAAAGAGGAGAAGAAACAATGATTAGGACAAGAAGATCTGGCGGATGACGGTGTGGCTGGCTGTTAACGGGTGGTGGTTTGGGTCACCACGATGGACAATGACAGTAGTGGAATAGAGGACAATTTAAAGGGTATATAAAAGTTTTTGTTTTTTATGGAGGAGAAACTATCACCGACAAGGAGAGAGAGAGAGTTCTACCGTGGGACTGTGTAGCTTACGGCTGGGTGGTTGGCCGGAGGTGATAGTTCTGTGGTTGATAAGTTATTGAGGTTGAAGATGAGGCTGGGGGGGTTTTTGTCTGAAAACGAGAGGAAAGAATTGTTGAGTCTAGGCAAAACAAAAAGGGCGGTGAACTTGTTGTTTTTGTGTTGGCGATGAAGTTGATAAAGACACGGTCGAGGTTTTTTTTTGTGTGGGTGTGGGGGAGAAGTGTGGATTTTTTTTCTCCTCTTATTTTTGTGTTTCGCACACCATTTTTATAGGTAAATTGTTTTTAATCTTAGTCCATTGTGTTTTTCCTCTTTAATTTTTTTTTTTGATAAGCCGAAGCTAACCACGGGTATCCAGGCCGCTGGGCCTGACTAATCCCGAGGGTGCACAAGGCTTCGGCAAGCATGTTTCCCACAAATGCACCACGGTTAAGTCAAGGGCTTCGCTCAAGTCCGATGGCCCCAAGGAATTGTTTGCACCTGAGCGGATTCGAACCTGAGACCTCATGGGGAGCATACCATTGTTTTTAATCTTAGTCCATTGTGTTTTTCCTCTTTAATTTTGGTCATTCTGTACAATTATTTTTCATTTTTTTTCAAAAATATGTTCTAACAATACGGTAAAAAAAAAAATTATAAACTAATTTTATTTACAGATTTGAATTACAAGGAAAAGTTTTATTGGGATAAGACTCCCAATATTATTGTCGGAAAGGTTTAAGAGAATCACATTACAACTAAGTAAGATTGAAATTAAAATAAATATTTCTCTTATCCAAATATTAAAAGAATATTTGTTATTCATTAATTGATAATTCATTTTTACTATGGAGGTTGCATGATCTTTTAGCACGAGGCTTGGTAAAAAACCCAAAAAAATATGTTGAAGAAAGAGAGCTTTTAGGCTAGAAAGACGAGGTAGTTTGGAAGGATGTTAGACCGTTGCATATGTTTTAAGGTTGTATGGGAAGAATAAATTCAACATGCCATGTCTGATTATTTTTTGCGACATTCATAATCTGGTAGGGAGAGCCAGAACATGCAAACTTACGATTCCACTACCATGCACGCTAACAAATCCATTCTATTTGTTTTTCATGGAAAAGTAGAAAGCAAGATTTTTTTTATTACATCGATTTTTTTATATAATTTTTGTTTTATATAAATATGTTTAACTAGCAATAGTTTTTTTTGTGTTGCACTGTAATGAATTTAATCTTTGATTATGACGTTATAACTCATCTGGACTTTATTTAAAATTATAGTTGGATATAGGATTGTCCATTGGACTCGATAAAAATCAGGTTTATAGTGTAGAGAATCACAGCAAATCAAGAATTGATTTGTGTAATCCTCCGTGATCACAGCAGCTATTGTTTAGGAGATATGATCTCATTTAATTTGTAATTATCTCTTGTATTTATCTTCCTTATTTATCTGCCTTGTACACACTATTTAATTCAATACAAGATCACCACACAAATACAGTGGTTTCACAAACCTTGTTATGGTATCAGAGCAGTCCTTGGATTAAACTCCCCGATCCACCTATGGCTGACTCCTCTTTCAATTTCAATACCATGATTCACATGGTCACAATCAAACTGTGTTCCACCAATTATCTCCTCTGGCGAAATCAACTTATTCCCCTTCTTCAGTGTCAAAATCTTCTCAGCCATGTAGATGGGTCTGCCACAGCACCCTCACCAACTGTCAACTCTGAATCTTCCTCTGAATCCTCATCTTCCTCTCAATCAAACCCCAGCTATGTGGCATGGAAACTCCAAGATCAGCGTCTTCTCAGTCTTCTATTCTCCTCATTGACTGAAGAAGCCATGGCCGAAGTCCTCAATCTCACAACTGCCCGAGAAGTATGGGTTACCTTAGAAAATTCCTTCAGCCACATATCAAAAACCCGTGAGCTTCGAATTAAGGATGATCTGCAACTCATCAGACGTGGCACTAGAAGTGTCACTGAATACTCACGATCTTTTAAGGCTTTATGCGACCAACTTGCTGCAATGGGTCGCCCAATTGAAGACATAGACAAAGTGCACTGGTATCTTAGAGGATTGGGCACCGATTTCATCAATTTCTCTACTGCACAGATGTCTCTCACTCCACTGCCATCTTTCAAAGATCTGGTTCCCAAAGCTGAAAGCTTTGAGATTTTTCAGAAATCCATGGGATCCCCATCCATCTCCTCTGCTTTTATGGCCACCAACAGGTATTCCTCTTCATCCCGTGGTGGTCGTTCCTCCAGATTTCGTGGCTATGACCGTGGCCGTGGATATGCCCGTGGCTCTCGAGGAGGTTACAATGGCAGTCGTGGTTTTGAGAATAATGGCAGCCGTGGTTTTGAGCGTGGATTTGAGCGTGAACGTGGCAGACGCACCTTTTATAGGTGCCAAATTTGCAATATTGAAGGTCACACTGCTGATCGTTGCAGAAGGCGTTATAATGAACCGACGGCACAATTGGCCGAAGCCTTCACTGCATGCTCTCTCTCAAATGGATCGGAGTCAGATTGGTACACTGATACCGGCGCCTCTGCCCATATGACTCCCGATCCCTCTCAATTAGATAAGGTTGAACCTTATAATGGTAAGGATTGTGTTATAGTAGGAAATGGTGCCTCACTTCCGATAACCCACACTGGCACACTCTCTACTGATCTTCAACTTTTAGATGTCCTGGTTGTTCCTCACCTTACTAAAAATTTGTTATCAATCAGCAAATTAACCAAAGATTTTCCCTTATCTGTCACCTTTGTTGATGATTTTTTTGTTGTCCAGAATCGATTAACGGGAGCGGCAGTGGCAAGAGGTAGACGAGAAGGTGGATTGTATGTGCTGGAACGCGGCAATTCTGCATTTGTTTCTGTCCTACGAAATAAAACTTTACATGCCTCCTTTGAATTATGGCACGCACGCCTAGGTCATGTAAATCACTCTATTTTATCTCTTTTAAATAAAAAAGGACATTTATTTCTTACTTCATTGTTGCCCAAACCATCTATTTGTTCTACTTGCCAAATTGCTAAAAGTCATCGCTTGCCTTTTTCCCCAAATAATTCGCGTTCTAATATTGTTTTAGGACTTATTCATTGCGATATTTGGGGTCCTGCTCCCATTACATCTAAAATGGGTTTTCGTTACTATGTGTTATTTGTCGATGATTACTCGCGTTTCACTTGGCTTTACCCAATGCTATTAAAATCTGATTTCTTTGATGTTTTCATTCAATTTCAAAAATTGGTTGAAAATCAATATTCCACTAAAATCAAGATTTTTCAAACCGACGGTGGCGCTGAATTTACAAGCAACCGCTTTAAATCTCACCTTCGACAATTTGGCATTCACCATCAAATGTCCTGTCCATACACACCTTCCCAAAATGGTAGGGCTGAACGTAAACACCGTCATGTCACCGAAACAGGTCTTGCTCTCCTTTTTCACTCTCATGTCCCACTTATGCATTGGGTTGACGCTTTCAGCACAGCAACCTACATAATCAACCGATTGCCAATGCCTGTTCTTGGAAATCTTTCTCCTTTTGAAGTTTTATATGGTAAGCCTCCTAATTATGAAAATTTTCATCCTTTTGGTTGTCGTGTTTATCCATGTCTACGAGATTATGCACCTAACAAATTTTCTCCGCGCAGCTTACCATGTATTTTTCTTGGCTACAGTTTATCTCATAAAGGTTTTCGTTGTTTAGACGTTAATTCATCTCGTCTATATATTACAAGACATGCTCGGTTTGATGAGCAATTTTTTCCCTTTTCAAATACCTCAAATGCTGCTTCAATTGATGACATTACTTTTTCCAATTTTTTTGAACCCGGAGAACCTGCACCATCCATCAATTCACCCCATTCAGGCATTACATCTCCTACTGTAACACATACTCCTTGCCATGTGTGTCCGGATAATTCGTTTGTTGAGTGCTTGCAGGTACCATCAAATGACACGGTGGCTTCCACCTCATCCACCACTGCAGATGTGGACATATCATCCTCTGCTCCCGTGGCTCCATCAGCTGCTCCCGTGGATAACTCTCCTGATCGTAATCCACCAGCTGCTCCTGCCTCTCATCCACCAGCTGCTCCTGCCTCTCATCCAATGATCACGCGATCTAAATCCGGAATATTTAAGCCAAGGCATCCAGTGCATCTCAGTACAGTGGCATCTTCTCCATTGATTGCAGCACTATTATCCACTGCCGAGCCTAAAGGCTTCAAAACTGCAGCCAAAAATCCGGCATGGCTTGCTGCCATGGATGATGAGATCCAAGCTCTTCAGACAAATAAAACTTGGGTTCTTGTTCCCCGGCCCCCAAATACAAATATTGTTGGGTCAAAATGGGTATTTCGAACTAAGTTTCTTAAAGATGGTTCCGTTGAGAGGCTAAAAGCGAGACTTGTTGCGAAGGGCTATACACAGCTTCCGGGACTTGATTATTCATCTACATTCAGTCCAGTGGTCAAAGCTTCTACAATCCGAGTTGTCCTCACTCTTGCCGTATCACACAAGTGGTCCATCCGACAACTTGATGTGAATAATGCCTTTCTCAATGGCATTCTTCAAGAGCATGTCTATATGGAGCAGCCACCGGGATATGTTGATCCTCATCACCCCCTTCATGTTTGCAAATTACAGAAGGCTCTTTATGGGTTGAAACAAGCACCCCGTGCTTGGTTTCAACGTTTCAGCTCATTTCTTATTCATCTTGGGTTTACTTGTAGCCGCGCGGACACATCTTTATTTGTTTTTCATTTGCAGGGTGATCTCATCTATTTGCTGCTGTATGTTGACGACATCATACTAACGGGCAACAACAACGCTCTTATTAATCGCTTCATCACTCAGCTGCACTCCGAATTTGCTGTCAAAGATCTTGGCCAGCTTACTTATTTCCTTGGCCTTGAAGCGACGTACACACCCACTGGTCTTTTTCTCAGCCAAGTTAAATATGCCACTGATATCTTGGCTCGTGCGCAGCTACTGGACAGCAAACCAGTCTCAACTCCCATGATTGTCTCTCAAAGACTCTCTTCTGATGGTACACCTTTTTCGGATCCAACACTATATAGATCCTTAGTGGGTGCACTACAATATTTGACAATCACGCGGTCTGATCTTGCTCACTCTGTCAACTCAGTCAGTCAGTTTCTTCATCAGCCCACGGACATTCATTTTCAGGCGGTCAAGCGAATTCTTCGCTATGTCAAAGGGACTCTTCAATTTGGCCTCAATATCACTTCATCCCCTTCAAAGGAATTGATTGCCTACTCAGATGCTGATTGGGCTGGCTGCCCGGACACTAGAAGATCTACTTCTGGTTACTCTATTTTCCTTGGCAACAATCTTGTCTCCTGGAGTGCAAAGAAACAACCAACTGTCTCTCGTTCCAGTTGTGAATCAGAATATCGAGCACTTGCCCTTGCTGCTGCTGAAGTGTTATGGATTAGTCATCTACTCAAAGATCTCAGAGTTTCTTTACCGTCACAGCCTCTTCTCCTTTGTGACAACAAAAGTGAAATTTTCATCAGCTCCAATCCAGTGTCCCACAAAAGAGCAAAACATATAGACCTTGATTATCACTTCCTACGTGAGCTTGTTACTGCTGGCACTCTCCGTCTGCAGCATATTCCATCACATTTACAAGTGGCCGATGTCTTCACCAAGAGTGTCTCCAAGAATCTCTTTGTCTTCTTTCGATCCAAGCTACGAGTTTGCGTTAATCCCACTCTTAGCTTGCAGGGGGCTGTAGAGAATCACAGCAAATCAAGAATTGATTTGTGTAATCCTCCGTGATCACAGCAGCTATTGTTTAGGAGATATGATCTCATTTAATTTGTAATTATCTCTTGTATTTATCTTCCTTATTTATCTGCCTTGTACACACTATTTAATTCAATACAAGATCACCACACAAATACAGTGGTTTCACAAACCTTGTTATATAGTATCTTAAATACCATGACCAAGGACTTGCGAATGACTTCAAAAGTTTTTATCGTTTCATGCTTATAATTGTTTCTTAGCATTCAAACTCTAAAGTTTGAGATGATTTTAAACAAATGAGTTGAAGCTCAGATAAAATAATTTTGTTACCGAGATAAAATGACTGAGTGTTAAGATGATTAGACTTTGTTGATTGCACAAGTAGATGAGAGTGGTACATGTGCTCCATTTTATTAGCTTCATGATTAGGGGGAAGACTCGTCTTTCCCTCCTCCTACCTTTTTATTCTAGATTAATTGTATTTGAGCTAATAAATTTTTAAATATTTAATGAGTATTTCCTTTTTATTATTTGACTCACTTAATTATATTTTATTTAAAAAAACATTTTATGAAAACTATGGACTATCTTGCTAGCATATTTGCTTGCCGATATATGCTAAAGAGTTGAAATAGAATTACTTGAAACACCATTGCTATTGTTTTATCAGAGTCAAAACTAAACCGTCAATTATATTGAAGAAAATCATCAATGCAATTACAACTTACAAGTGGTCCTTTTTATCGGTGAAATATCATATTCATATATGGAAATATCGACAAAATAAAGCATGCCTTTTTTTTTTTGTTTGTTTGACACGCATTTTCTATCATTAAATGTATGAGAGATTGAATTACCAAGTTACTATTAATAAAATCGTGGTACGACCCCTTGATCGTCACATGTAGGCAGATACCATTTGCATGTAGTTTTACACAAAAGTGAAGTTTTGAAAAAAAGGAAGCCACTAATTGTTTCTTGACTTGTATGCGTGGCCGGCCGGCCGGCTGTGCGTGCTAGCAGGGAAATTGCGAATAATATTTTAATTTAAAGGGAAAAGAAGAGAACAAAAGGGTGACAGGCTCAACAAAGAATAAATGAAAATGGAAACAGTTTGTTGGTAGCAAAGTCTTGCTATTTTCTTCCTTTCCCTCCTCGTAAAAAAGCTAGTAAACTAATGCGGCTATGAGGATTGGAATACTACAGCACTTATGTTAATTAACAATAACCCTAATCATATCGTCAAAAGTATAAATTTGTATATTTTCGAGTTGTTTTCTCATTATAATTGAGAATGAACTTATAAACTAATTATAAGACTAAATTAGCTAAACATAAAAGTTATTTTATTCTTATTTTACACAATTTTCATAACTAGAAATTATCGACCATGTTTTAACATATATGTATATACATGTATGTGTGTGTGTGTGAGAGAGAGAGAGAATTTCTTTTATAATGAATGAAACAATAACCCTAAAATTAGAGTCGTTTGAAACGCCGTGCCGCAGAAATTCAATTTTTTTTTTCATTTTAAATGAATATATTTTGGTGTTTTTGGATCATTTTGATATATTGATGTCAAAAATAATTTTTTAAAATAAAAAAAAATATCATTTTGATGTATTTCAATATAAAAATCATTTTAAAAAACTATCGCAATAACTTTCCCAAACAAGTCCTTAATGTCGAGCATGAGCCATGGATTTACATGAAAGCGCGTTCCATGATATGAACGTGCGCCGAATGGCTCCTTGAAAAGTAGCAACATGTCATTTTGTAGTGTACGTATTGTGCTGCCCAATGATTCCTCTGGACGACCCGTCCTCATCACTGATCCTGTACGATTTCAATGTCAAACAACCATTGATGAGATCTCAGGAATGCTGGGGATGTGGCACGACCGTCCATATATTTTTATTTAGATACACCGCCACAATTTTCAAGATTCATTGCCTGTACATCTATGTGGTTGAAAAAGGGAATGAAGAAAGTGGTCGATGCGTGGGTGAATCAGGCCTAACTTCCGGTAGAAATATCATGACATCCCTTGTATATGCATGTGTGTAGATCATGACCCCATGATTTGTTTTTTAATTTCGCTTGGTTTTGAATTTACTAGTTATGTTTTTTCTCATTTAAAGTTTTCTCTCCCCTTTTTTTCTAAAAAAAAAAAGATAAGTTTTTGAGGTACTTCAATGTCCTACAAATACGTGTTAAAAAATAATATAACTTGCCACTCACATGTTTCACTGTTCATATATACGATAAATCATACTCCTTTTTGTGTTTTACTACTTTCTCACTCCCCTTCAACTTTCGTTTCCACGATTGGTATACCCGCGTGATGCGGCGGGTTTTTTTTATCTATGTACAAATATGAATTATTTTTCTTGTATCGAACTTGTTGATGATTGGGTTTATTTTAACAGCAATGAACGATTTAACCAGCAGAGAGTAAAATTGCAACCGCTAAAATCTATCAGAGATAGATTATTTCTGGTTGATTGCTATTTTGTGTCGATTTATTTAATTCATGGATTGCAAAACTTCAATTGATTGATTATTTGGTGTGTCTTAATTGTTTTGACAATTATATAATCGGTTGATAAAAAAAAATACAATCGATGATATCAATTAGAGATGAATAAATTTATTTTTTGTAGTGAATTGGGCATTCATTGGCGGTTGGGTGTTTTGTAATTGTTTGGCTTATTATTCTCTTTTTTCTTTTTTATTTATTTTTCAAGTCAAATAATTTTTTAGAATCTAATAATATTTACGGTTATAAAAAAAAGTGCAAGGGGAAATCACCTTTTTAAACAGTAATTAGGAAAAAATTGGGGTGCGCATAAGCTAACCTGGAGACCCCGGTCACGGGGAAAAAAATACGCGGAAACAAAAAAATGGAAAAAAATGTATAAGTTGAACCAAAAAAGGGATAAAAAAGAAGAAACATGGTTATAAAAAAAACGTGCAAGGGGAAATCACCTTTTTAAACAGTAATGAGAAAAAAATTGTGGTGCGCATAAGTTAACCTGGACACCACGGTCACGGGGAAAAAAATAAGCGGGAAAAAAAAACAGGAAAAAAATGTATAAGTTGAACCAAAAAAGGAAAAAAAAATAGATCCGGAGATTAGTCATGGTACGCGTAAATTGTCATTGATATCCTAGTTTAAAAAAAATAATAATAAGAATAATAATAAAAAAAATAAAATAAAAGGGAAAGCAAATTTTCCAGACAATCATTTTTAAAATCAGGATTGTAGAAGAAAAAACAAAAACACAATAATTTAAAAAAAAAATAATCATAAGAATAATAAAAGAAAAAAAAAGAGAAAGCAACTGGAAAGTTGCTTTTAAAAAAAAAGGAATTTCAATAATAATAGAAAAAAAAAAAGAGAAAGCAACTGGAAAGTTGCTTTTAAAAAAAAAAAGGAATTTCGAAAAAAAAAAAGGAAAGCAGTTGCTTTTCAAATAAAACAAAAAACGGAATTTAGGGAAAAAAAAAAAAAAAAAAACAATGTCAAAATTTCTGGCTGAGAGATTCGAACCCTGCGCGCTGAATTTCCAGCGCGCAGCGAACCGCTCGGCCACAACTATTTATCTGTCAATTTCACCATAAAAAATACAAAAAGAAGCTCATTGTAAAAAAAAAAAAAAAAAGTGCACAAACTCTCGCGCACCACCGGAGCAAATTGCACGTTTACAGTGACTATGAGTCACTGTGTACAGTGCTCATCACTGTTGAAAATCCCGTAATCTTTTAGATATATACTAATTCCTCACCTTTTCTACTTTTATTTTTTACACACATTGGTAAAATGAAGTACCTCTCGACTTCTACAATTAGATCCTGATAGCGGGAGCAAAAACAACAGATGCTACGAAGGCACAGTGCTGAAACTCCCAACTAAGACTATAACAACATAAGAAACTTGGCAAAACAACATGAATCGATCTCTTTGCAACTTGTGAAAGAACAGGAATCTGTTTACATGCAGTTGTGAGCATGAATCTCATGACGTCTGTCTAATGATAATCCAAATCAAAGAGTAGAACCCATTTGTGGTTGTTTCAGAGTGTAAAAAACAAGCTTCCAAAGATAAAGAAGGAACGAAATGATTAGAAAGTCCAATTCAGGCAAAAAACAATGTAAAGAACATCCAAAATCTGATTGCGTTCTAGAATTCTGAAAAGGAGAAGATGGAGCATGCAGAGTGATCTTAACTTGCTTGGAGCTGGATTATCAGCGAGAGTGGGATACTCAGGAGGGATCGCTACAGGCTTTTCAGAACAGTGGAGCTAAATACATTCCCGAAGGTGCCAATTTCAAATTAATGAGTAGCACCTTCATGATGACGAATTGTATCTTCCACATTACTCTGTGAAAGCGAGCCTTCAAAATCGTACTGGAGCAAAGTTTGGGTAATCAGACTGACAAAGTCATGTTGATTATGAGGTGACAACAGTGTATTGGAAAAATTCTATAACCTTTAAATGTGACTGGTTGCCTACTGCTAATTTTGCTGCAAAATACAAATAAATCATTTTTACTATTGTTCCACTGTAATTTATTTATCAAAATAAAAATATTTAATATTAACTTGTATGCATTATCAAGCATAAACTAAAAACGCTATGCATGATATTTACTGTTGTTCTTACTGTAGAAAAGAACTGATGGTCTAATGTTGTAAGGAACTTCTTTTTTTGTCAGACTAGGAGGACTTATTCCCATTATGACTTTCATTTCACTTTGGACGATGGATTCCCAGCATAGAGAATTACATGTGTGATTAATCCAACTCTGTTCATTGAACAAAAGGTTGACCGTTGATTGTATATTTTATTACACCTCCTTCACATTCAAGCATAGAATTGGATTCCTGGTATTTTGGGCCCTGACAACAAATATTATTAGAAAAGAAAAAGGATTTGTGATTATAGGCAGCCACAGAAGAGAACATTTTGAATTAATCACTCCTGTAAATATATAGTAAACATCCTCTATTACAATCACCATAATTTGCATCTCAACATGTTTTTGAGACCTCTCTCTGTCACTCTATCATCATCCTGTTTAAGGCCTTCGATTTTTTATTGCCCAGCTTGAAAAAAATGTGTGAAACTTTTCTGTGTTGATATTGATTTTACTATATCTCTCACCAGTTTATGATTTCCTCTGGAATTAATAAAAAATGTTTTGAACTCCATCGATTGTTTCCTGCACTTCCTTTTAGTGTCCCTTCTTTACACTCTCTTCTTTTTCTTTCATAGTATCTCCAAAATTCAAGCAACGAAGCTGGTAAAAAACTCTGTTTTCCCATCTTCATCTTTCCCATATAGGAAACCTGCAACATTTGCACTTTAGCAACAAGAACACAAGGTGATCTGCCAATGTTATTAAATATATCTGGGACCGTGAGGAAACTTACATTCCTATGCAAAGAGCTACGCTGCAATGTTATGGCAGGAGGTGTCGCAAGGATACGCACAGTCAATTAACTTGCTTGTATTTCTACTAAAATACCAGTCACCAACTGCTTCTGCAATAGTCTGAAAAAGGACGTCCAGATTTTACTCACAATGCCAAACAGTTTAAGTTTTGCTAGTATTTTAGACTAAGAAGAAAGGGAAACATGAGAGATGGTATGCCTTAACTATTGCAGTACCCTCTACACAGAACTATACATATTGGCATCAGGATTTTCAATGATTTTATGAGTGATTCGGCCAGCCGGAATTTAAAGCAAGTGATCTAAGGTTTTCCTAGAGTGTAACGGGCATAGTGTTAGCAATGTACCTTACTGTATATTTGCGGGGAGTCTCGCGCAAACCATGTGTCTTGAGACTCACTTTGGCAATGAGCAAAGCATGAATTTATAAACATCCCCCCTCTTCGAGAATATATGTGAAATGATCGCAGTGCCACTAGCATGTCTTGCCTGAAATCTGGATACGAGATGTTTTCAGTTCATACAAATTTCAAAACTTTGAGCTCATACACAGGATGGCTAGTGAACGCCCAAGCAGAGACCGACCTTGCAATATGTCAAGCTGTCGAGTGTTACATGAGTCTATGCTGAGCTTGCAACGGTTCCAGTGTCCTGTCGTGTCAGCGGAAGGTGGAACCAATGCATGATGGAAGTGTTAAATTTGGCAGTTTCAACCTTTCTTTATTGTCTGATGAACATAAAAATACAAAGCGATGCTAATCGGTTTCAGATAAATGAAGGCCGGGACAGGAATTACTTGGTAAACATCATAGGCCGTGTTCAGGATGAAGAAAGGTGCTGTAATGTATCTCAAGAAATACTGCGGAAACATGCACTGCACCAGTACGAGGTAAATGCCATTACCATCCGAGTTAGCAAAAAACAGACTAAGAAGTTGGACAGGAGGCTTAAGTAAAAGGTACCAGTTTTGGGTTGTCGAGGAAACTAGTGCAGTTCTTATTGAGATTCTCTTCGATTCCCTGCCGCGGGAAGTTCAAAATATCAGTACAGGATTCATGATTTATAGCACGCACAATGGAACACAGATTTCAGGAAGTTGTACCTGTAGAGAAACAAGATTTTCAAAGAAGTTCCTCATGGTGTGGTTCAAAGCGATGTCTCTTCTGCAAGAACAAACACAAATATTATGAAAACATAAACAGGAAAAACAAATTATACTGCACAGTCATACAAGAAAGAGCAAACTGACTCATCCATGAAAAAACCAGCATCACTCAAGCATTTCACACTGGTATTCCTCGGTAGTATCCTGGCAAAGTTTTCGCAATGGAGAAAGGATGATAAACCCCCAGCAGAGCAACCTGAAAGCAAGGCCTGGAGAAGAGATGGAATGATTGTTCAAATCTACAGTCAAGTTTATGACCACAAAGATCTCATTTCCACTTCTGGGACGATTTTAAGCAGAAGACAATAGTCTATTCAAGCACGTTCAATATTTCCTTTGAGAAATTTTACCTTGCGTGCATGCATCAAGCCTTGGGGGAGAAGGTCAAGAATGATTGCTTCCCAGATCTTTTTCCCTCTAAAGTAAAGGACTGATGTCTGTTTCAATCACATGCACACCAAACTTACAGGTTAAACTAAGAAAAATTGTGCAACAAACAAAATTTTCTTGCTTCACTAAACAGAGGTGAAAGTATATATTTAAGTTCACTAGATTTTAGCAACATAATAACAAAAAGAATGAAAATTTTAGGCGAGAGGACTACCCCATTGTCGAACTTGGCATCTCCAGAAAACGAGCCTCCATCGCAATATCTAAGCTTCACACGGTTCCAATTGTAAAAATCTGATAAAGAAAACATAATTTAATGGTTAATTAACAAGAATAAGCAAAAAGAAGAAGACCAATTCTACACATGGGGATGTTAAAATAATGCCATTTTTTGCCATTAAATTTGTAGCCTGTGACTAAATTTAGCATTCTACTTCAAACACACTGAGAATCACTGCCATTTTTTGCTATTGAACTGACAAGCTTTTTCTTTGTATCTGTACAAGCTATTAAAAAAGTTCATGAATCCATACAAGATTTAGGTGGTAAATAATGTTTCGTATCTTGAACAGGAGACGGAACCAAAAGTCAGTTATGTGAACAAGCTATAAAAATTTCTCATCTGTTCATCTCTTTTTGTACTACTTTTTTTGGGTCTGCAACTCACCAACACATTCCCGGAAATTGTTTCTACCCCTAGAGACAATAAAATAGGACTCTGGGTTTTTTTTTCTCGGAGACAAGAAGCAGGGAAGGGTGGGAAAGGAGAGAAGCTGCTAGAAGCCTAGAAGCAGTAGGTGTCTGTCAACTGTGTTTTATATCACGCGAAACAAGATAGACGCAATGGGAAGGAGCATGGACTGTCATATACGTATATGCTAGATTTCTGTGGACTAAATGTAAATGATGGGCCATGAGTAATTACCTGGATTAAGAGAAGCGTTGTTGCTTAGGATTCCGTTGAAATCCTCCAACTTGTTCATGTAAAGGGTAGATCCACGCCGCGTTTGGGCTCTCTCCAGGCATGATTGGATATCATTGCACCATCCACCTCCCTGTCAAACATCATAATCATTTTTTACTTCCTGTTAACATCCAGCTTCCTAATTTCACTGTTCTGGATCCCACCAACTAGTTTCTTTACCCTAAAAAGCCTATCCAAACCCCATGGTGACAAGAAAAACCTGAACATTAACTTTTTTTGAGAATCTTCTTTTTGAAATTTTCAAGCTTTGTAGTTTCTTTTTCCTCGTATTTTTTGCAAGTCACCACTGCTACCATAGTTAAGCTCCTGCCTAAGCTCTTGGGCAATTAGAGGGACCGTTAGTTATTGCATCAAGGGTTTTGCTTAGGTTAAAAGTTTAGAATCTAGACTAATGATTTTCCTATTTGGACCAACAGTTCTTTTGAGACCACATCGTGGGCCGTACTGTTTGGTGCATCTTTTGCAGTTCTTTAACTTCTTTCGGCATGTTTCTTTTCGTGGGGCCATCGAGGTCACAACATGAGCAGAACCTCTCAATAAACATGGCGGGAGTCATAAATGTGGCAATTGGATTATTGTAGCGATCAAAATTGCTGTCTTTCTGTGAAATGACTTCACACATTGATACGTTCCTTTCACGCGTTCCACCTTCCAGTTTTCAGCAAGCCCGTCAATGGCTTTAAACAATAAATTTCTACCCTATTTAGCAGATGACCAAGCGAGTTCAGGCTCCAGATCTGCGCGGTCTCTAAAATGGTAAAGCGAGTGCAACATGATGCACGACACTAGGCAAATGAAACCCACTTTGTCGTATTGGTTTCCTAACTCATCCAACCATACAAAACCTAACGAAGGTCAGCAACATCTTCCCCAAAGTCACTGTGCGTTCACCAAAGAATAACTACTGCCTGCGTGCCAAGTTCTCATTGGATACTTTTTGCCAACCGATTTTGTTTGGCACTGGCCGTCTGGCCCTATTATGAACCTTTCCTACGAGAGCTTCTAGCCATAATTAACTGTTTTTATATATAAACTACGACTAAATTATATAAAAAAAACACCTGTATATTAAAATGGTGTGTTTATTATTTAGAAGAATATCTTTAAAAAAAAATTAAATTCTAAAATCTGAATTGGAGAAGAAGTAAAGAAAGACTGAAATTTCTTGCCTGACATGCATGACCGTGTTGATGACTTTATTATTATCAGCTAAACTAACTGGCGAATACTTAAATTATCCTTTTACCTTCAAAAGGATAAAGATTTTACCTCGAATTGCAGAAGCCAGTTGCGTGCACCAGCACCGAATCCTCTGTGCAAGTGATACGCTGGCAAACTCCCATCCAAGCAAACTACGAATAACATTCACCAACAAGGAAGAAGAAAACAAGGGTTAGTAATAAAGTAATATATAGTAATTAATCAATGCTTCGAAAACAAAGAATTGATGGTGTATCAATAAGACAATAAGAAATATAACAAAAACTTACAGCCACCAATTTTGGAAGCATTGTGAACCAGAGTCATCTTAACAAGAAGCCGGCTATCTGAACAGGTGTACCAGGATGCCAGATTCAACAATATCAGTATTATGGCCGCTGCTAAATCCATCTTGAATGGAAGATGGGGGCCTTAGTTTGATCGAATTAAGATGAATATTGAACGGCAGCAATGCTTTTTGTACGTTGAAAGGAACTGAAACCAGACGTTTGTGAGATGTAAGAGATGGGACGCTAAGGAAATCTACAACCACCGTGATGTTAGCTCTGACTCATGCATTGCTCATGTTCTGAAACAGATATTGGCAATCCAGTCAGAGCTAAGACTTGGGATCTTAGCTGTACAAGGAAGCAAAAAAGAGAAAGAAGAAACTGAAAAGGAAAAGGCGAGATTTTTGGCAAATTAAGTGTGTCGACTGTATTCAAGGAGAGGAAGGGGATTTCGTGGTGAAAGATACTGGTAGCCCAAGAAGTACTATCTATGCCTTGAAGGCTTGAGGTTATCAAGGTGGCTTTTCTGTCTTGGAAAAAGATGGCGGGGAGAGGTCCAAAAGAGAAGCAACCAATCATGTAAGAGAGAAAGGGTGGGGGAGGAATGGACCAATCAATATATGGGGCCCGACAAGAAATTGATGAATTATCGTGTTATGATAAGAGTCTTGAAAGGGAAGACAAGCACCCATCTCTGGTGTAAAAATTGGCGGTGGATGGATTGCATAATCACAATGGGTTGGTGAAGATAACGTTTTAGAAGTCACTTTTTCCTAGCGAGAAAGTTTTGTCTGTGTACATGCAAAGATGTCTTGATTCGTTGTTGAGAATTCTAGCCAACTTGCGACTTGTGAGTGCCTGGCGGTCCCCTTATGGCTGCTAGTCCACATGAAGCCGCAGCCTTGTATCATGGATCAACAAATCCTGTATTCCGGCTATGCAACTATCTGATCCAACCGAAGAAAAAAACTGGCAATAACTTACTGTTTAGAACGAAGGAAATAGGATGCAGAGATTTGATCAGCAGGAAAGAAGATGTGTTTTTGAAAAGAAAAAAAAAACGAATCAAGAGAGGATGGTCAGCACTGGTAGAAGGGTTGTTTTATTTTGTATTGCAGGGATTGATTAATATGGCTCAATCGACTATAGGGACTGTTTACACGAAATCTGGCAAATTTGCGCACAGGCAAGGAAACAAGGTCGGGGTCGGGGTGGAGTTAAGAACTTTCCTGCAATATTTATGATATTGAAATACTCATTAAAGACGTATTAACGTACTTGGAGTAAACACATAACCGTAGGCGTTAATTAACAATGAAGATGTTATATATATATATATATATATATATATATATATATATATATATATATATATATATATATCAGTGGCGTGATCATAATCTGATGAATAAACCCTTTGGCATAATCTGATCAGTACTGGAGCCTGTACATGAACCACCCTGCTGCATGCATAAATGTCAGTCATCGAAGAAGGATTTAATACGTGCAGGAAGGAGGCCTCCAGCATGAAAATCAACCCTCGCATGTCAAACCGGGCACATGCCTCTGAGACAGAGATCGAGGAAGTCTTGAATCTTTTAATGTTTTATTAACTCATCATCAACTACCTTCCACACAGAGTTGGTACATCTGAAAACCTTAAACCAATCCATTCCCGGTTGTTAGATCTGGATCTGGAACAAGCTTCACCCTGAATATCTTTCATCTTTTGTTTTTTTTCATATATTTACTGGTATTAGAAATAAAATAAATATATCAGAATATCACAGAACTCTAGATTGATTTCGTTTGAAAAAATAATAATCTAGAACGATCATTTTGAATTGATCTTGATGGACCCATTCAGTCCGTAACGTAAGCCATGTCTTGGACGGTTCTTACTTCTTACAGCTATGATGAGATTTTTGGGAAGGTAGAACGACTTGTTTCGGAGGCGGGATAGTGTGTGGGGCAGGCTCATCGATGGTGGTATCATGGGCCACTCAAGCATAAAATGGAGGTCTAAAGAGGTTAAGTTCAACTATAAACCTTGGAGTCTGGCCCATAACATTACAAACAGAAACGGGTGGTTCATTGACAGCCCAGGCACGTAGCTAGCGATGAGAAAACTGGTTAGCCAGTAGCAACACACACTTCCCTATATACAAAAACGGGGGCTAGTTTGCAAATCATCGTAATTTTGTATCTCTTTTGTTGTACGTTTCCAGGCTGTGTGTGTTTCAGCTTCTTGAAAAAGTCCCAGGTCAGTCCTTTCTCTCGAACCCTGGCCTAGCTTGTTCAATGTCACACATGAATTTTGAGAATAAGGATTTATACTCAAATATCTTCAACCAAGGGGACAACCCTGAATTGTTCAATGCCATGCATGAATTTCGAGAGAGGAAAGAAAAGCAAGAAAAAAAAGGGAGAGATAAACGATTCCTGCTATTGAATGCGCTGCTATTGGCTCAGCTGTCAGGACAAAGACGGGACTAGGTTGGCACCCCAGCCCAGCACGCGCCAGACGCAATCAACTGGCATTGTGAAGGAAACTTTTTGACCATCTGACAATGCTTCAACACAACCTTCGAGTGTGTGCAAGCATTTGACATGTTTGAATTTTTAATAATTATTCAAATCTACCCCTTGGACAACCAAAAACACTTATATGAAAATAAAATAAAATTACCAAAAAAAACTAAATTAATTATGAAACTGAATGTAAATAAGTAAATCTAATGTGATCTAAATTTTAATATTTTTTTAATTACTATAAAGATAATTTACCCTTTACCCATCTTATTATAACAAAAAAAATCCAAGATAAAAATAAAATAATGCAAATGAAAAGGAATCAATTAATTTTAAAATCAGGGGTAATTTTGAAAATTTACTATGCAATGAAATATGAAGCTTCAAAAAAGTCACTAAAAGTCCACAATTGTATTTTCAAAATAAAGGTAATTTGATGTTCCTAAACAACAAATCTATCATGAGTTTCATTATACTTTTATCATTTTTATTTCATTTAATCATCTCCGACAGGAGAGCTATCTTAAGAGCTAAAATGACTATTCCCTTCGCCATTTGCTATTTGTAGCAACCTGCACAAAAATAGCCATTATATATATTCTCATTGTTCAACGTAAATAAATCACCCTCCTCTCTTCATCTCCGCTTCCTCCACCTCCCCAGGCGTCGCTTGCCCTCTTCCAACTTCCAAGCCCCATAACAACTAGTATATCCAGCCTCGTCAACCTCTTCCTCTTCAAGACCATCACGGCCGACCCAGACCCATGAAGCCAAAGAAAAATTAGAATTGAACCGAGTTAATGGTTTTTGAAGGTGAAATCGAAACGCAAAGGAGAAAATTCTAACAAATACTATGTGGTGTTGCAGACAGGCAAGTCCCCTTCTTCAGTTCTTTAGTCTCTGTTTTGTTCTCTGTAATAATAAAAATAACAAAAGCAATTTCTTTCAGTACACATGTATGTTACCGGGATCTTGCATGAAGAGGAGCTCAATTCTTACTCGATATGGATACTCAAAGAGAAGCTCAATTCTTACCGGGTTCTTGCACAGACAAAAGTGCCTCTTCACTTGGGTTCTTTGTTTGTTCTGCTGGCTTTGCCTATTCCTGCAAAACCACACAAGGTATGCTCACGTTCTCCTTTTAAACTCCACTATCCTCTATACCCTTTTGAAATCTAGGATAATAGCTTTCCATTTTTTGGTCTTTCAAGTTCTATTTTTGGATCACCACAAGCGTGTGCGTTTGGAGAGTTTCAAGGCCAAGTTTTTATATTTTTGTTTAAAGCACCTAAAAACACTCTGCTCACGTAAGTTATCAATATGTTTCTCGACTGGAAAATTTGAACTTAATCTGTTGTGGTGGCCAATTGTCGAATCCATAAAGAAAAGATAACTATTTTAAACATCAAGGAATTTAGTTATGTACTTGGTTGGTCTTAAAAGTTTTAGGATGAAGAAATGATGCTTGAAGTGATGAAAAGAAATCGAGAACTAAATTGCCTATAGCTGATGTTAGGATTGCATGGTGTATGTGTCCTCTCTTTTTATAAGCATGAACTTAATCTATTTCCAAGTTGAGCAACTTCTGACACCTTCTCTGGAGGCCTGACAAAGGCTAGTTTCTGGGGTTGCTCATTGTAAATTCTAACTTGATATTAGAAAAATGCACAGAAAGGTCCAAAAATGGAACCTGAAAGACCAAAAAATGGAAAGCTATTATCCTAGATTTCAAAAGGGTATAGAGGATTGTGGAGTTTAAAAGGAGAACGTGAGCATACCTTGTCTGGTTTTGCAAGAATAGGCAAAGCCAAGAGAACAAACAAAGAACCCAAGTGAAGAGGCACTTTTGTCTGTGCAAGAACCCATTAAGAATTGAGCTTATCTTCGAGTATCTATATCGAGTAAGAATTGAGCTCCTCTTCGTGCAAGATCCCGGTAACATACATGTGTACTGAAAGAAATTGCTTTTGTTATTTTTATCATTACAGCTTTTGTTATTTTTATCATTATAGAGACTGAAGAAGGGCACTTGCCTGTCTGCAACACCACATAGTATTTGTTAGAATTTTCTCCTTTCCGTTTCGATTTCACCTTCAAAAACCATTAACTCGGTTCAACTCTACTTTTTCTTTGGCTTCATGGGTCTGGGTCGGCCGTGATGGTCTTGAAGAGGAAGAGGCTGGATATACTAGTTGTTATGGGGCTTGGAAGTTGGAAGAGGGCAGGCGACGCCTGGGGAGGTGGAGGAAGCGGAGATGAAGAGAGGAGGGTGATTTATTTACGTTGAACAGTGAGAATATGTATTATGGTTTTTTTTTGTGCAGGTTGCTACAAATAGCAGATGGCGAAGGGAATAGTCATTTTAGTTCTTAAGATAGCTCTCCTGTCAGAGATGATTAAATGACATAAAAATGATAAAAGTATAATGAAACTCATGACAGATTTATTGTTTAGGAAAACGTAATGACCCAAGTAATGAATAAATCTCACAGCTTAGAATGCCAACCAACACGAAACAGTTCCCATCCAAATTAACATCGAGCAAGCACGTTTCATTTCTATCAAGTTTCCAATACAACATCAAACAAAACCAGAACTTCACGGGGAAAAAAGAAGGCTGTGAATCCTACATTTTTTAACATAACCAGGACAACAACAGCCTCGATTTTTCAAAACCAACCTTACCATACGTTAAGTTCAAATTCTCTAAAAATGAAACAGGTAAGAGAAACTAACAGCTAAGATCTGCAATTAGGGTTTTCAAGAGAAAGGACTGACCTGGGGCTTTTTGAAGAGGCTGAAACACACACAGTCTGGAAACGTACAACAAAAGAGAAACAAAATGTTACAAACTGAATAATTTGTAATAATAATTAGTGTCAGGTTAGTAGCATTTGTGTTATGTTTGTCTATTTAGGTTTTGAACGTTGATTTTGAAGGGGAGGCAGAAGGAGAGTTTTCTTTTCTTATCTTATCTATCTATTTCGAAGAGAGTGAAGAGTGTTGATGTGTTTCCTTTTGTTTTATATTTATACTTACGTCACCGGGTAAAAACATTTTTTTTATCGGTTAAAAACAAAGTTTGAGTATGTATATTTTTTATATATAAAAATAAGATTATACATTCAGCTATCATTTCACTGTGGAGTGCATTTAACTTCTTTTCAGCGCTGTTCATGCTGATTAATTAGGATGAACAGTGCTGAAAGTTGTGCTGTATAATGAACAGTTAAGACGTCACAGCAAAATACAGTGCAAGGGATAAACAAAAGACGTCATTAAAGTGAATTCATTACCTCTGACGAAACCACTGCACTCCATGCCAAACCCTGCAAGTTTCATAAATGAGTTCATTAATTCACACCAAACCTCCAACAACAGCAACCAGCACCACTGAGACCGAGAGATCCAGACAAAGAGAAAGAGAGAGTACATGAAAGAAAAATATTATGGCAGAGGAAAACAGGTGCTTTTGGAGAAGATGAACTCGAAGGCAACCATCTACATGTAAAAAGCTGCACTCCCCTGGAAGTTTTCATGTACTCTTGTCGAAATTAACACAATCATGAATATCATCAAGCATATCTCCACTAGAAGACAGGAATTAAAACAGATGGATTCAAAACCTTGAATTATTACCTCCCGATATTCGAACCCCATCTTCATGCAAAACGAAGAAGGTACACAATGTTAAGAAAGTAGCATAAACTGATCAAAGTTGAAAAGATCGAAGGGAGATAATGAGTGGCTTAAGGTTAAAAGGTGAGAACTCTTCTACAGGCCGAAAAAGAAATATATATTAACCCTAACTAAATGAAAATACTTTGGGACAGGGATCCGGTGAGATTTGTTTACTATCCTTGAATCATTGAACAGTTAGGGGCCATGCTAATTATTATTATACATTATACATACAACTAAATTAAGTTTGAATGTTGTCTTTCCAACATCCTTTGGCACCAAGGATATTATCAAGGCAGGTTTCTTTAGATGCAGAACCTGAAATGGAGATGAAAAATTAGGTTTTAATTTTGAATTAATCACTCCTGTAAATATATAGTAAACATCCTCTATTACAATCACCATAATTTCCATCTTAACATGTTTTTGAGACTTCTCTCTGTCACTCTATCATCATCCTGTTTAAAGCCTTCGATTTTTTATTGCCTAGCTTGAAAAAAATATGTGAACCTTTTGTGTGTTGATATTGATTTTACTATATCTCTCACCAGTTTATGATTTCCTCTGGAATAAAAAAAAAAGTTTTGAACTCCATCGATTGTTTCCTGCACTTCCTTTTAGTATCCCTTCTTTATACTCTCATCTTTTTCTTTCATAGTATATCCAAAATTCAAGCAACGAAAAACCTCTGTTTTCCCATCTTCATCTTTCCCATATAGGAAACCTGCAACATTTGCACTTTAGCAACAAGAGCACAAGGTGATCTGCCAATGATATTAAATATATCTGGGATCGTATGGAAACTTACATTCCTATGCAATGAGCTACACTGCAATGTTATGGCAGGAGGTGTCACAAGGATACGCACAGTCAATTAACTTGCTTGTATTTCTACTAAAATACCAGTCACCAACTGCTTCTGCAATAGTCTGAAAAAGGACGTCCAGATTTTACTCACAATGCCAAACAATTTAAGTTTTGCTAGTAGTTTAAACTAAGAAGAAAGGGAAACATGAGAGATGGTATGTCTTAACTATTGCAGTACCCTCTACACAGAACTATACATGTTGGCATCAGGATTTTCAATGATTTTATGAGTGATTCGGCCAGCCAGAATTTAAAGCAAGTGATCTAAGGTTTTCCTAGAGTGTAACTGGCATAGTGTTAGCAATGTACCTTCCTGTATATTTGCGGGGAGTCTCGCGCAAACCATGTGTCTTGAGACTCACTTTGGCAATGAGCAAAGCATGAATTTATAAACATCCCCCCTCTTCGAGAATATATGTGAAATGATCGCAGTGCCACTAGCATGTCTTGCCTGAAATCTGGATACGAGATGTTTTCAGTTCATACAAATTTCAAAACTTTGAGCTCATACACAGGATGGCTAGTGCGCGCCCAAGCAGAGACCGACCTTGCAATATGTCAAGCTGTCGAGTGTTACATGAGTCTATGCTGAGCTTGCAACGGTTCCAGTGTCCTGTCGTGTCAGCGGAAGGTGGAACCAATGCATGATGGAAGTGTTAAATTTGGCAGTTTCAACCTTTCTTTATTGTCTGATGAACATAAAAATACAAAGCGATGCTACTCGGTTTCAGATAAATGAAGGCCGGGGCAGAAATTACTTGGTAAACATCATAGGCCGTGTTCAGGATGAAGAAAGGTGCTGTAATGTATCTCAAGAAATACTGCGGAAACATGCACTGCACCAGTACGAGGTAAATGCCATTACCATCCGAGTTAGCAAAAAAACAGACTAAGAAGTTGGACAGGAGGCTTAAGTAAAAGGTACCAGTTTTGGGTTGTCGAGGAAACTAGTGCAGTTCTTATTGAGATTCTCTTCGATTCCCTGCCGCGGGAAGTTCAAAATATCAGTACAGGATTCATGATTTATAGCACGCACAATGGAACACAGATTTCAGGAAGTTGTACCTGTAGAGAAACAAGATTTTCAAAGAAGTTCCTCATGGTGTGGTTCAAAGCGATGTCTCTTCTGCAAGAACAAACACAAATATTATGAAAACATAAACAGAAAAAACATATTATACTGCACATTCATATAAAAAGAGCAAACTGACTCATCCATGAAAAAACCAGCATCACTCAAGCATTTCACACTGGTATTCCTCGGTAGTATCCTGGCAAAGTTTTCGCAATGGAGAAAGGATGATAAGCCCCCAGCAGAGCAACCTGAAAGCAAAGCCTGGAGAAGAGATGGAATGATTGTTCAAATCTACAATCAAGTTTATGACCAAAAAGATCTCATTTCCACTTTTGGGACGATTTTAAGCAGAAGACAATAGTCTATTCAATATTTCCTTTGAGAAATTTTTACCTTGCGTGCATGCATCAAGCCTTTGGGGAGAAGATCAAGAATGATTGCTTCCCAGATCTTTTTCCCTCTAAAGTAAAGGACTGATGTCTGTTTCAATCACATGCACACCAAACTGATCAGGTTAAACTAAGCTTTGATCTGATGTTTGGTGCAAGAAAAATTGTGCAACAAACAAAATTTTCTTTGCTTTACTAAACAGAGGTGAAAGTATATATTTAAGTTCACTAGATTTTAGCAAGATTATGATTAAGCTTTAAGCTTTGAACTCCAGAACCAACATGATAACAAAAGAATGAAAATTTTAGGTGAGAGGACTACCCCATTGTCGAACTTGGCATCTCCAGAAAACGAGCCTCCATCGCAATATCTAAGCTTCACACGGTTCCAATTGTAAAAATCTGATAAAGAAAACATAATTTAATGGTTAATTAACAAGAATAAGCAAAAAGAAGAAGACCAATTCTACACATGGGGATGTTAAAATAATGCAATTTTTTGCCATTAAATTTGTAGCCTCCGACTAAATGTAGCATTCTACTTCCAACACACTGAGAATCACTGCCATTTTTTGCTATTGAACTGACAAGTTTTTTCTTTGTATATGTACAAGCTATTAAAAAATTTCATGCACCCATACAAGATTTAGGTGGTAAATAAATAATGTTTCGTATCTTGAACACGAGACAGAACCAAAAGTCAATTATGTGAACAAGCTATAAAAATTTCTCAGCTTTTTTTTGGTTTGAAACCCACGAACACTAACACATTCTCGGAAGTTATTTCTGCCCCTGGAGACAATAAAATAGGACTGTGGTTTTTTTTTTCCCGGAGACAGGAAAAGCTGGAAAAGGAGAGAAGCTAGCTAGAAGCCTAGAAGCAGTAGGTGTCTGTCAACTGTATTTTATATCACGCGAAAAGTGATAGACGCAATGGGAAGGACTGTCATATACGTATATGCTAGAAAGGACAAATTAAATTAAAGGAAATGAAGGCGTCCGCACACTCTGCATGAGCAGCTGCTAGCTCACGCCTTCATTTCCTCTTCTTCCACTGCAGCTGCCAGCTCACGCCTTCATTTCCTCTTCTTCCACTGCCAGCTCACGCCTTCATTTCCTTTAATTTAATTTGTCCTTTCTAGCATATACGTATATGACAGTCCTTCCCATTGCGTCTATCACTTTTCGCGTGATATAAAATACAGTTGACAGACACCTACTGCTTCTAGGCTTCTAGCTAGCTTCTCTCCTTTTCCAGCTTTTCCTGTCTCCGGGAAAAAAAAAACCACAGTCCTATTTTATTGTCTCCAGGGGCAGAAATAACTTCCGAGAATGTGTTAGTGTTCGTGGGTTTCAAACCAAAAAAAAGCTGAGAAATTTTTATAGCTTGTTCACATAATTGACTTTTGGTTCTGTCTCGTTTTCAAGATACGAAACATTATTTATTTACCACCTAAATCTTGTATGGGTGCATGATGTTAGGATCAGAAGAGTGAAGAAGAATTCACAGAGCAGAAGAGAATTGAGAACAGAGGATAGAGAAGGAAATTTTGAATTTATTCTGTTGCTATATTTTCTACACACACATGCTGTGTGTTTAGTATCTTTATATACACATTTTAAATACCATATACTACCATTATGTATATTCTAGAATACACTTTCATTATTCTAGAATATACATTCATTTACACTATAACATCCCCCCTCAATCTCATGCTTTGATAAACCAAGCATGAGATTGCAACAATGAAAATGAAATACAAGAGTACTTAATTCTTTTGACAAACAGTATATGTAAACGAGAGAAGAGAAGGAATTTCATTGGTCTATTTCTTGACCAGAATTTCATTCATCTACTTCAGTTTTTTTTTTTTTGAAGGATTTCATTTGGCTTCTTCAGCTTTTTTGAAGTTTTTCTTCAGCTTTTCTTCAGTTTTTGCCGATGAATTTCTTAATCTGTGTAAGAATTCATTTTCTTCTTCTTCTTCTTCTTCATTGGATTAAGTTTTTCTTAATCTCTATGTTTTTTTTTTTTTTTTTTTTTTTTTGCAAAACGGTGGAAGGTTAGGCATAAAACGGCACACCACAAAATACAAAAAAACAAACGACACACACAAAGCATCACCACAATACAAACGACACAAAACACAAAACCTAGGTTTCTACTTCTTTCTCTCTCAGCAGCCACCTCAAGCGCGTCTCTCTTCTCTGCCAAATCGATTTTATTCTTCCCCTGTTCCAGCTCCACCTTGCACGGCTTCAGCTGTCACCACGAAGAATCCAACAGCCTGACCATGAACAACACCGAATGACAACCCAGCTTTCTCTCACAGAGCGACACATACAATATATTTTTTTTTTTGAAAGAGTTGAAAGAGGCAAAACTGAAGATGTCATCTCGCAGCCAAAGAGCATGCGATGCTTTGCAATCTAATCACCGCTGAAGGTCTAAGTGAAGAAATCACGGCAGTAGCCCCAAGAGCAGATGAGATCTTTGACTGATGCTTTGAGAAGCAGCAATTATGATGCTAATCCAATGCTTCATTCTTCTGAAATTTCAATTAATGCTCAGTTTATTCTAGCAGTTGCGGCCTCTTCTGTTTCCGGTGATCGAGAGCTTGATCTGTGCAATAACCTGACTCCATCAACGACGGAGAAGGATGATTCACTGGTGACTGTGCAGATCATTTCCGTTGACAGCAGCCACCTCAGCCTTTTTTTTTTTTTTTTTTTTCAGATTTCTTCACATCATCTTGCATTTGTTAATCACAAAACGACACCACAATAACAACCCTACTTCACGTCTCTGGCGCCTTCTAGAAAGCAAAGAGCATAACAAACCGCTCATCGAGCAGACAGGAAGGAGCTAAACTGGCAGGAGTGCTGATCTCCTCCTCCAATCATGGCGTTCAAACGATGAGAGTGCAAAGAAGAGGAAGTTTGATGAATAAGGACCGTCGATTCTGAAATCAGCCAAAAAAAAAAAAAAAAAACTCTTCAACCAGAGCTAGAGATTGAAGGAAAAACAGAGCATCGGCTGGAGACTGGCAGAAATGACTTCGAAAAGGCAGGTATGAATCTCTTGTTGAAGCAAGCGGCAGAAATATTGATGCATCTAACCAGCTTCTCCTGCTGCTTAACAAGCTTGTCTTCTCACTTATGCTACTTGCTGCTCTCTGAGTTTTGAATCTAGAAAAGAAGAAACAGATTCAACCGAGAATTTTTTTTTTTTTGAATAATGCATTAGGATTAAATTGCGGAAGCAAAGAATTGTATCATTTAAGCTCTGATACCATGTTAGGATCAGAAGAGTGAAGAAGAATTCACAGAGCAGAAGAGAATTGAGAACAGAGGAGAGAGAGAAGGAAATTTTGAATTTATTCTGTTGCTATATTTTGTACACACACATGCTGTGTGTTTAGTATCTTTATATACAGATTTTAAATACCATATACTACCATCATGTATATTCTAGAATACACTTTCATTATTCTAGAATATACATTCATTTACGAAACATTATTTATTTACCACCTAAATCTTGTATGGGTGCATGAAATTTTTTAATAGCTTGTACATATACAAAGAAAAAGCTTGTCAGTTCAATAGCAAAAAATGGCAGTGATTCTCAGTGTGTTGGAAGTAGAATGCTACATTTAGTCGGAGGCTACAAATTTAATGGCAAAAAATTGCATTATTTTAACATCCCCATGTGTAGAATTGGTCTTCTTCTTTTTGCTTATTCTTGTTAATTAACCATTAAATTATGTTTTCTTTATCAGATTTTTACAATTGGAACCGTGTGAAGCTTAGATATTGCGATGGAGGCTCGTTTTCTGGAGATGCCAAGTTCGACAATGGGGTAGTCCTCTCACCTAAAATTTTCATTCTTTTGTTATCATGTTGGTTCTGGAGTTCAAAGCTTAAAGCTTAATCATAATCTTGCTAAAATCTAGTGAACTTAAATATATACTTTCACCTCTGTTTAGTAAAGCAAAGAAAATTTTGTTTGTTGCACAATTTTTCTTGCACCAAACATCAGATCAAAGCTTAGTTTAACCTGATCAGTTTGGTGTGCATGTGATTGAAACAGACATCAGTCCTTTACTTTAGAGGGAAAAAGATCTGGGAAGCAATCATTCTTGATCTTCTCCCCAAAGGCTTGATGCATGCACGCAAGGTAAAAATTTCTCAAAGGAAATATTGAATAGACTATTGTCTTCTGCTTAAAATCGTCCCAAAAGTGGAAATGAGATCTTTTTGGTCATAAACTTGATTGTAGATTTGAACAATCATTCCATCTCTTCTCCAGGCTTTGCTTTCAGGTTGCTCTGCTGGGGGCTTATCATCCTTTCTCCATTGCGAAAACTTTGCCAGGATACTACCGAGGAATACCAGTGTGAAATGCTTGAGTGATGCTGGTTTTTTCATGGATGAGTCAGTTTGCTCTTTTTATATGAATGTGCAGTATAATATGTTTTTTCTGTTTATGTTTTCATAATATTTGTGTTTGTTCTTGCAGAAGAGACATCGCTTTGAACCACACCATGAGGAACTTCTTTGAAAATCTTGTTTCTCTACAGGTACAACTTCCTGAAATCTGTGTTCCATTGTGCGTGCTATAAATCATGAATCCTGTACTGATATTTTGAACTTCCCGCGGCAGGGAATCGAAGAGAATCTCAATAAGAACTGCACTAGTTTCCTCGACAACCCAAAACTGGTACCTTTTACTTAAGCCTCCTGTCCAACTTCTTAGTCTGTTTTTTTGCTAACTCGGATGGTAATGGCATTTACCTCGTACTGGTGCAGTGCATGTTTCCGCAGTATTTCTTGAGATACATTACAGCACCTTTCTTCATCCTGAACACGGCCTATGATGTTTACCAAGTAATTTCTGCCCCGGCCTTCATTTATCTGAAACCGAGTAGCATCGCTTTGTATTTTTATGTTCATCAGACAATAAAGAAAGGTTGAAACTGCCAAATTTAACACTTCCATCATGCATTGGTTCCACCTTCCGCTGACACGACAGGACACTGGAACCGTTGCAAGCTCAGCATAGACTCATGTAACACTCGACAGCTTGACATATTGCAAGGTCGGTCTCTGCTTGGGCGCGCACTAGCCATCCTGTGTATGAGCTCAAAGTTTTGAAATTTGTATGAACTGAAAACATCTCGTATCCAGATTTCAGGCAAGACATGCTAGTGGCACTGCGATCATTTCACATATATTCTCGAAGAGGGGGGATGTTTATAAATTCATGCTTTGCTCATTGCCAAAGTGAGTCTCAAGACACATGGTTTGCGCGAGACTCCCCGCAAATATACAGGAAGGTACATTGCTAACACTATGCCAGTTACACTCTAGGAAAACCTTAGATCACTTGCTTTAAATTCCGGCTGGCCGAATCACTCATAAAATCATTGAAAATCCTGATGCCAACATGTATAGTTCTGTGTAGAGGGTACTGCAATAGTTAAGACATACCATCTCTCATGTTTCCCTTTCTTCTTAGTTTAAACTACTATCAAAACTTAAATTGTTTGGCATTGTGAGTAAAATCTGGACGTCCTTTTTCAGACTATTGCAGAAGCAGTTGGTGACTGGTATTTTAGTAGAAATACAAGCAAGTTAATTGACTGTGCGTATCCTTGTGACACCTCCTGCCATAACATTGCAGTGTAGCTCATTGCATAGGAATGTAAGTTTCCATACGATCCCAGATATATTTAATATCATTGGCAGATCACCTTGTGCTCTTGTTGCTAAAGTGCAAATGTTGCAGGTTTCCTATATGGGAAAGATGAAGATGGGAAAACAGAGGTTTTTCGTTGCTTGAATTTTGGAGATACTATGAAAGAAAAAGATGAGAGTATAAAGAAGGGATACTAAAAGGAAGTGCAGGAAACAATCGATGGAGTTCAAAACTTTTTTTTTTATTCCAGAGGAAATCATAAACTGGTGAGAGATATAGTAAAATCAATATCAACACACAAAAGGTTCACATATTTTTTTCAAGCTAGGCAATAAAAAATCGAAGGCTTTAAACAGGATGATGATAGAGTGACAGAGAGAAGTCTCAAAAACATGTTAAGATGGAAATTATGGTGATTGTAATAGAGGATGTTTACTATATATTTACAGGAGTGATTAATTCAAAATTAAAACCTAATTTTTCATCTCCATTTCAGGTTCTGCATCTAAAGAAACCTGCCTTGATAATATCCTTGGTGCCAAAGGATGTTGGAAAGACAACATTCAAACTTAATTTAGCTGTATGTATAATGTATAATAATAATTAGCATGGCCCCTAACTGTTCAATGATTCAAGGATAGTAAACAAATCTCACCGGATCCCTGTCCCAAAGTATTTTCATTTAGTTAGGGTTAATATATATTTCTTTTTCGGCCTGTAGAAGAGTTCTCACCTTTTAACCTTAAGCCACTCATTATCTCCCTTCGATCTTTTCAACTTTGATCAGTTTATGCTACTTTCTTAACATTGTGTACCTTCTTCGTTTTGCATGAAGATGGGGTTCGAATATCAGGAGGTAATAATTCAAGGTTTTGAATCCATCTGTTTTAATTCCTCTCTTCTAGTGGAGATATGCTTGATGATATTCATGATTGTGTTAATTTCGACAGGAGTACATGAAAACTTCCAGGGGAGTGCAGCTTTTTACATGTAGATGGTTGCCTTCGAGTTCATCTTCTCCAAAAGCACCTGTTTTCCTCTGCCATGGTATTTTTCTTCCATGTACTCTCTCTTTCTCTTTGTCTGGATCTCTCGGTCTCAGTGGTGCTGGTTGCTGTTGTTGGAGGTTTGGTGTGAATTAATGAACTCATTTATGAAACTTGCAGGGTTTGGCATGGAGTGCAGTGGTTTCGTCAGAGGTAATGAATTCACTTTAATGACGTCTTTTGTTTATCCCTTGCACTGTATTTTGCTGTGACGTCTTAAATGTTCATTATACAGCACAACTTTCAGCACTGTTCATCCTAATTAATCAGCATGAACAGCGCTGAAAAGAAGTTAAATGCACTCCACAGTGAAATGATAGCTGAATGTATAATCTTATTTTTATATATAAAAAATATACATACTCAAACTTTGTTTTTAACCGATAAAAAAAATGTTTTTACCCGGTGACGTAAGTATAAATATAAAACAAAAGGAAACACATCACCACTCTTCACTCTCTTCGAAATAGATAGATAAGATAAGAAAAGAAAACTCTCCTTCTGCCTCCCCTTCAAAATCAACGTTCAAAACCTAAATAGACAAACATAACACAAATGCTACTAACCTGACACTAATTATTATTACAAATTATTCAGTTTGTAACATTTTGTTTCTCTTTTGTTGTACGTTTCCAGGCTGTGTGTGTTTCAGCCTCTTCAAAAAGCCCCAGGTCAGTCCTTTCTCTTGAAAACCCTAATTGCAGATCTTAGCTGTTAGTTTCTCTTACCTGTTTCATTTTTAGAGAATTTGAACTTAACGTATGGTAAGGTTGGTTTTGAAAAATCGAGGCTGTTGTTGTCCTGGTTATGTTAAAAAATGTAGGATTCACAGCCTTCTTTTTTCCCCGTGAAGTTCTGGTTTTGTTTGATGTTGTATTGGAAACTTGATAGAAATGAAACGTGCTTGCTCGATGTTAATTTGGATGGGAACTGTTTCGTGTTGGTTGGCATTCTAAGCTGTGAGATTTATTCATTACTTGGGTCATTACGTTTTCCTAAACAATAAATCTGTCATGAGTTTCATTATACTTTTATCATTTTTATGTCATTTAATCATCTCCGACAGGAGAGCTATCTTATGAACTAAAATGACTATTCCCTTCGCCATCTGCTATTTGTAGCAACCTGCACAAAAAAAACCATAATACATATTCTCACTGTTCAACGTAAATAAATCACCCTCCTCTCTTCATCTCCGCTTCCTCCACCTCCCCAGGCGTCGCCTGCCCTCTTCCAACTTCCAAGCCCCATAACAACTAGTATATCCAGCCTCTTCCTCTTCAAGACCATCACGGCCGACCCAGACCCATGAAGCCAAAGAAAAAGTAGAGTTGAACCGAGTTAATGGTTTTTGAAGGTGAAATCGAAACGGAAAGGAGAAAATTCTAACAAATACTATGTGGTGTTGCAGACAGGCAAGTGCCCTTCTTCAGTCTCTATAATGATAAAAATAACAAAAGTTGTAATGATAAAAATAACAAAAGCAATTTCTTTCAGTACACATGTATGTTATCGGGATTTTGCACGAAGAGAAGCTCAATTCTTACTCGATATGGATACTCGAAGATAAGCTCAATTCTTAATGGGTTCTTTCACAGACAAAAGTGCCTCTTAACTTGGGTTCTTTGTTTGTTCTCCTGGCTTTGCCTATTCTTGCAAAACCAGACAAGGTATGCTCATGTTCTCCTTTTAAACTCCACAATCCTCTATACCCTTTTGAAATCTAGGATAATAGCTTTCCATATTTTGGTCTTTCAGGTTCCATTTTTGGACCTTTCTGTGCATTTTTCTATTACCACAAGCGTGTGCGTTTGGAGAGTTTCAAGGCCAAGTTTTTATCTTTTTGTTTAAAGCACCTCAAAACACTCTGCTCACGTAAGTTACCAATATGTTTCTTGACTGGAAAATTTGAACTTAATCTGTTGTGGTGGCTAATTGTCGAATCTATAAAGAAAAGATGACTATTTTAAACATCAAGAAATTTAGTTATGTACTTGGTTGGTCTTAGAAGTTTTAGGATGAAGAAATTGATGCTTGAAGTGATGAAAAGAAAACGAGAACTAAATTGCCTATAGCTGATGTTAGGATTGCATGGTGTATTTGCTATAAGCATGAACTTAATCTGTTTCCAAGTTGAGCAACTTCTGACATCTTCTTTGGAGGCCTGGCAAAGGCTAGTTTCTAGGGTTGCTCATTGTAAATTCTAACTTGATATTAGTTTCCAACAAAAGATACAAATTTATACACACACACACACATGCACTCGCATCAGTTGCAGATGTAAATTCATAAAAGATTCAAATCCTGTTCACCGCAGAAACAAAACAAGAGCTTCCACTCATGCATGCTATGGAATGTTTGCAATGATCTATATGGATCAGATCGCCGAGTCCACTTTTCTTGGCCTGTTTTTTTCAAAGTTTGGAAAAACTATGGATCGGCAGTGCCTCTACTAGTATTTCTTAGTAAAAAGAAAAGGAGAAAACTCAAAATACATTCGTTTTTTCTCCCAGTGTCTGTCTTAATGATTTTGTCTCTGAAGAACACGTCATTTATTGCCAGACTGCCAAACTATAATTCTTGTGGCGTGGAATTATAACCAGCCGGTGTTTCCAATAAATTCTAAATTTAAAATCCCCACCCACACCGGTACAGTGGGAAAAGTACTTCAATCTTACTTTTTATTAAACAAGTCCAGACACTGTGAAAACATTGTTCTTTTAACACGTGTACTGGCTAAGCATTGCTATTTTAAAATAAATAAATAATATTTTTAATCGTAATTGCTTTGTATTTACTCTTAATTTATTTTCGCTGTTACCAGAATATATGGGTCATAATAGGCTACCAGATCCATGATTACCAGAACATTGTTCTTAATTTATTTAACTAGTTTGGATTTTTATTTTTTAACAAGCTGCCACCCAAACTCTAGGAAGAATAAAAAAAAACATAATTTAATAGCTCACCGAACAGGCATAGAATCAAGAAATAAACATGCGTCAGAAATTATATTTAAGGAAAATCAGGGTTTAATGAGAGGAAAATAAATATATTGTTCGAGAGTGACAGAGCTTACTCAAGAGGTAGCTAATAAATTTGCTGCACTACTTTTATATCCGTTAAACATCTACAAGTAGGTAGCTAATAAAGCTACCAACAGAGCCTGCATGTAGTAGACTGACAAATAGGCCTGTATGGTTTTTAATCATTTTGTTTTTGAGACAGAGAAACGGAGAAGATGTTTGGAATTATAATGCACAAGGTGAGGGCCGGAGGTTTTCCGCTTCTTGTATAATATAAAACAAAACAAAAAGGAAACACAACAGCACCCTTCTTTGTTCCTCTCTGACTGTTTTTGGGTTTCAACAGTTGAGAAAAACCAAAACATACATTTGTTTTTGTCCTTGCCATAACAAAGCCAAACTTGCTTCAGTGAAGATCCAGGTTAGAAGTAGTGAAAACCGAGCGAGTCTTTTGAAGAAGATTCTCTGAGGAATGTATAGCAAGGTCAAAACCTGCTGGCGCGTGGAGCTGACAGCAGCCGAGATAAATAATAAAAAATAAGGTCAATTACTGACATGCCCCTGTACCTAAAACACTGTTTTTTTGTCTTATTAAGGGCTATAACCGTATTTAGCCAATTTCAAAAATTAATAAAATAAGCGGCTGGGCAGACCGGACTGGACCGGTTCGATCTGTGCAATTACAACGCAGCCCCTCGGTCTGGCGGTGTTTTTTGTCGTTTTCGAGGGGCTGTTTCGTTAATCCACTGTTCCCAGATGAAAAAAAAAAGAGGTGGATGAACTCGCGCGACGCACGGACGACAAATGTCCAATCCACAGTGCACATGAGTCACAATGCACAGTGGACCGAGCCCGAGCTCTTTTAGCTATTGTTATAATTGGAAACACCGACGAGTTATAATTCTTCGTCCACGACACAAGAATTATAGTTTGGCAGTCTAGCAATAAATGTTTGGCAGTCTTGCCCATATGAAGCGCTGGGTAGAGTTAAATGAAGAGCCAAATCCAAAAATTTGTCTTTTTAAGTCAATTTTTTCTCTTTAACACAGAGGTATTTGAAGAGCTAAAATAGCTATTGTCATGGCCAGTAGCCATTTCTACTTGTTTCAACTAAAGAGCCAAAAAATAAAATAATGTTTAATAATTGAAGAGGCTTAACTAAAATCAGGCAACGAGTCTTCATACTTAAATAAAATATCAGTAACCAGGAATCAAGCAAACCCTTAAATGAAAAGCACTTAAAACAAAGAAAATAGAAAAGAGGAGAGGCGGAGTAAGAAAAAAATACAAGAAGAACTCACAAATTTGCTACCAGAAAAGGTAGCCATTAGAGCCCCAAAAAACCTCCTTTCTGAAGCATCATTGAAATGAAAACCTCTGGAAGTTGAAAGTAATAACACCACTCCCTAAACAAGAAAAAGAGAGCGCCTATCTGATTCTGAAGCACTCTTTCCTCCTTGGCACAAAACAACAAAGGGGCTAAAAAACATAAAAAAGTAGCTTAAATACGACAACTATAAAAAACATACAAATTACTTGAAAAACATATAATAAGTAGCTTAAATTTCAAATTTCAAATATTACAGGTCTTTTAATTATATTTAAATTCAAAATAATTTAAAAAATAATTTTATTGTTGGGGGTTTTTTCAAAAGAAATTATTTAATTATATAACTTATTCCTATTAATTGTATAATTAATTGCATAATTAAACTACATACAAAATAATTGCACTTAAAGAATAGGTTGTCGTATTTGAATATGAATTATTTTGTATGTAGTTTAATTATGCAATTAATTATACAATTAATAGGAATACGTTATATAATTAAAAAATTGCTTTTGAAAAATCCCCCAACAATAAAATTATTTTTTAAATTATATTTAAATTCAAAAATGAATTTAAATATAATTAAAAGACCCGTAATATTTGAAATTTGAAATTTGAAATTTAAGCTACTTATTATATGTTTTTCAAGTAATTTGTATATTTTTTATGGTTGTCGTATTTGAAGTTAATTAATGTTACTTATTGTCTTTAAGTGTTAGAAAAACTTAAAAAAAAACAAAATGAACACATTAACAAATAACAAATAAGTTCAAACATAATTAATTAAAATACATTTCATTACAAATAATTCAATCAAATTAATTACAAATTAATACCCCTATTTTTTTATGCTAACTATTATTATAGAATTGAAGTCTAATACCAACTAAAAGGGCTTGGATATGAACAAGGTTATAAATCTAAGGATAAAACTCATTTAAATGGGGCTCGTCGAGTCAGGATCAATTTGTCCGAAAATCCAAGGCTAACACCCCCTCCAAAAACCAAATTCAATCATGTTTGGGGGAAAAGTCTTACTCATAAATTTGAGGTGTAATACCAACTAAAAGGGCTTGGATATGAATAAGGTTAGAAATCTAAGGCTAATACTCATGTAAATGGTGCTCGTTGAGTCAGTATCAAAATAATTCCGAAAATCCAAGGCTAACACCCCCTCCAAAAACGAAGTTCAATCATGCTTGGGGAAAAAATCTATTACCCATAAAATTGATGTTAATACCAAAAAAAAAGGCTTGGATATGAACATGGTTATAAATCTAAGTATAATACTCAATGAAATGGGGCTCGCCGAGTCAGGATCAATTTGTCCGAAAATTCAAGGCTAACACCCCCTCCACAAACCAAAATTCAATCATGCTTGGGGAAAACATCTATTACCCACAAAATTGAAATCTAATACCAACTAAAAGGGCTTGGATATGAACAAGTTTAGAAATCTAAAGCTAATACTCATTTAAATGGGGCTGGTCGAGTCAGGATCAATTTTTCCTGAAAATCCAAGCCTAACACCACCTCCAAAAACCAAGTTCAATCATGTTTTGGAGAAAAGTCAATTACCCATAAAATTGAAGACTAATACAAACTAAAAGGGCTTGGATATGAAAAAGGTTAGAAATCTAAGGCTAATACTCATTTAAATGGGGCTCGTCGAGTCAGGATCAATTTGTCCGAAAATCCAAGGCTAACACCCATTCCCAAAACGAAGTTCAGTCATGGTTGGGGGAAAGGTCTATTAACCATAAAATGGAAGTCTAATACCAACTAAAAAGGACTTGGATATGAACAAGGTTAGAAATCTAAGGCTAATACTCATTTAAATGGGGCTCCTCGAGTCAGGATCAATTTGTCCGATAATCCAAGGCTAACAACTCCTCCAAAAACCAAGTTCAATCATGCTTGGAGGAAAAGTCTATTACCCATAAAATTGAAGTCTAATGAAAACTAAAAGGCGCCTGGATATGAACAAGGTTAGAAATCTAAGGCTAATACTCATTAAAATGGGGTTCATCTAGTCAGGATCAATTTGTCCGAAAATCAAAGGCTAACAACCCCTCCAAACACCAAGTTCAATCATGCTTGGAGGAAAAGTCTATTACCCATGAAATTGAAGTCTAATACCAACTAGAAGGGCTTGTATATGAACAAGGTTGGAAATATAAGGCTAATACTCATTAAAATGGGGCTCTTCGAGTCAGGATCAATTTGTCCGAAAATCCAAGGCTAACACCCCCTCCAAAAACCAAGTTCAGTCATGGTTGGGGGAAAAGTCTATTACCCATAAAATTGAAGTCTAATACCAACTAAAAGGGGCTTGGATATGAACAAGGTTATAAATCTAAGGCTAATACTCATTAAAATGCGGATCGTCGAGTCAGGATCAATTTGTCCGAAAATCCAAGGCTAACAACCCCTCCAAAAACCAAGTTCAATCATGCTTGGAGGAAAAGTCTATTACCCATAAAATTGAAGTCTAATACCAACTACAAGGGCTTGGATATGAACAAGGTTAGAAATCTAAGGCTAATACTCATTTAAATGGGGCTCGTCGAGTAAGGATCAATTTGTCCGAAAGCCAAGGCTAACACCCCCTCCAAAAACCAAGTTCAATCATGTTTGGGGGAAAAGTCTATTACCCACAAAATTTAAATCTAATACTACTTAAAAGGGCTTGGATATGAACAAGGTTAGAAATCTAAGGCTAATACTCATTTGAATGGGGCTCGTCGAGTCAGGATCAATTTGTCCGAAAGCCAAGGCTAACACCCCCTCCAAAAACCAAGTTCAATCATGTTTGGGGGAAAAGTCTATTACCCACAAAATTTAAATCTAATACTACTTAAAAGGGCTTGGATATGAACAAGGTTAGAAATCTAAGGCTAATACTCATTTAAATGGGGCTCGTCGAGTCAGGATCAATTTGTGCAAAAATCCAAGGCTAACACCACCTCCAAAAACCAAGTTCAATCATGTTTGGGGGAAAAGTCTATTACCCATAAAATTGAAGTTTAATACAAACTAAAAGGGATTGTATATGAACAAGGTTATAAATCCAAGGCTAATACTCATGTAAATGGTGCTCGTTGAGTCAGTATCAATTTGTCCGAAAATCCAAGGCTAAAACCCCCTCCAAAAACGAAGTTCAATCATGTTTGGGGAAAAAAAGTATTACCCATAAAATTGATGTTAATACCAGAAAAAAAGGCTTGGATATGAACATGGTTATAAATCTAAGTATAATACTCATTGAAATGGGGCTCGTCGAGTCAGGATCAATTTGTCCGAAAATCCAAGGCTAACACCCCCTCCACAAACCAAATTCAATCATGCTTGAGGGAAACGTCTATTACCCACAAATTTGAAATCTAATACCAACTAAAAGAGCTTGGATATGAACAAGGTTAGAAATCTAAGGCTAATACTCATTTAAATGGGGTTCGTCGAGTTAGGATCAATTTGTCTGAAAATCCAAGGCTAACACCCCCTCCAAAAACCAAGTTCAGTCATGGTTGGGGGAAAGGTCTATTAACCATAAAGTTGAAGTCTAATACCAACTAAAAGGGCTTGGATATGAACAAGGTTAGAAATCTAAGGCTAATACTCATGTAAATGGTGCTCGTCGAGTCAGGATCAATTTGTCCAAAAATCCAAGGCTAACACCCCCTCCAAAAACCAAGTTGACTCATGTTTGGGGGAAAAGTCTATTACCCATAAAATTGAAGTCTAATACCAAGTGAAAGGGGTTTGGATATGAACAAGGTTATAAATCTAAGGCTAATACTCATTGTTGCTACCCAAATTTTGACCTACTTATTTTTATGTTTCGGAAGAAAAAGAAAAAAATAGAAAAAATAGACAAAAATCCAAAAATATCTTGTTGCAGGGGCAAAATTGAATAAATTGAGAATTTAACAGTTAATGCAGGGTCAAATCGCACAAATTGGAAATGAAGGACCAAATTGAAACAAGCACGCAAGCTAAGGGTTGTGTTTGGAATTTTGCATATGAAAAGTCTATAAATAGAGGTTTTAATCCACAAGAAAGAGGGACCAAAAAAATTACACATACCCAAAAACCCAAAAAACCCTAAACCTAGAAAATCTTTTTCCTCTCAAGGGGCTGCAGCCGCCAGCCCCCTTTGGGTTAGCTGCAGCCCCCTCTTCTCTTCCCCATTTCCAGCCCTTCCTCGGCCAACCTCCCCACTGCCTTCTCTGGTTTCAGTTCTCTTCTTGGCAGCCAACAGACGACCAACCAGCCTCATTTTAGCCCTCAGCTGCAGCCCCTCCCATTTCATTCTTTTCCACTCTCGGCGACAGACCCTTACAGCTCAAGCCTGTCCTCACTCTCTTCTCCGACCAGACCTCCACTGCCCTCTCCTCCTTGCCGTCAGCCACTTGCCCAGCAGACCCATTTTCTTCCTCCTCTCCTTCTTAGGTCAACAACCCCATCGCTCTCCTCTCCTCAGCCTCCTTGTCAGATCACGACAGCAGCCCCTCATTGTTGGCAGTCCCTTTGCACTTGAAGGACAAACCGAAAGAACCCAAGACTTAAGGAAGAGAAGAACCGATTTGATTTTTGTGTGTTTGCTTTTGTTGTTTGTTTCGTTGTTCTTTGCAGGCAGCCATTAAAAGCCACCACCAGTGGGAGAGAAGGGGAAGAAGCCAGTTCAGCCACCCCTGTTCCATTTTTCACCAACCCCTCAGCGCCGACAGCCCCCTTCACGGCAACCTAGCCTCTTCCATGGCAGCCACCACCATCAACAGCAGCCCTCACCTTGGGCAAAGCAGTCTACTTGCCATTTGAAGCCGAGAGAGAACAAGTCGACGAACAGACCCGGGATTTGAAGAAGAGATGGGTTCTGATTTCGTGCTTGTTGTGTGTGTCTCTTCTGTTTGCAGGTCATCGGCGAACACCCTTGCCGGCTAGAGCAGAAGAAGAAGAAGAAGAAGAAGAAAAAGAAGGGGAACGGGCTGAGAAGAACAGATCTCCGATCTGAAGGAGACGAACAGCCCAGCAGCCTGTTTTGTCTGTGTTTGTGTTGCGTTTTCTTTTGTTTTGCAGGTCACCATGAGCTCCACCACCTGCGAGACAGTGAAGAGAAGAAGCAGATCTGCCGGTTCCTCCCCATTGATACTGTTCACCGGCGGCTGCGCGTGGAACCACGCGCCGCCAGTGACAGTGGCGCGTGGACAGACGCGCCACCACTGCCACCAAGGCCACTGCACTGCCTCTGCCACTGTTCCTGAGTTGCTTTTGTATTTTTCTTTTTTGTTTATGTGTTTTATTTGAATTTATTGTATTTTAATTGTGGAATGTAAATGAGAAAAAGTGAAAAAAAAGATAATGTGTGTGTGAGTAGTATTTTACTTGTGAAATGTGATGAAAAAGAAATGAAAAAGAAAATGTGTGTGTGTTGTGTTGTGTTTTATTTATTTAATTTTTATGTTGTTTTATTAAAAAAAATGAATATAAAATGAAATAAAAAAAATGTGTTTTCTTTGTAAAAATCAAAAGGGTATTGGTTAATATTTCAAAAATATAAAAATTTTACTTTTTGGGAATTTATTATTCACTGTCGGTATTCGGATAATTAAATCTTAAGGGGTTGATATCCAAAATATTCGGGGGGAATAGTATGCTATTATTCACTGTCCGGTGATTGGATAAATAAATTCTATCCAAAACATTCGGTGGGGATAGTATGCTATTATTCACTGTTCGGTGTTTGGATCAATAAATTCTAAGGGGTTAATATCCAAAATATTCGGCGGGAATGATCATAATCAATAAAATTTGCAGGATTGTTCTAAGCGGTGATCGATTTCTTTCTCAATCGAAACATGTTTTTTGTGAATAAATACGACTTATTGAACCATTTTAAATCACATCGAAATAGACAATGCAGCTTACCTCAGGTAAGGCGTATTAGGGGTGCTAATACCTTCCCTTTACGCAACCAGTCCCTTACCCTTGAATCTCTGAGCAGACCAGTACAAATCGGGTGTTCCTAGCGACCCTTAACAGCCAGGTGGCGACTCCTCATCAACTCCATAGCGAGAGCCAGGATCCCTCCCGGGACGCCGCGCGGCGACGTGCGACAGAATGGCGACTCCACTGAGGACGGTATTTTTTCTGAAAAATATTGGACTAAGCTTTGAATATCTTGATGTGATTTATTTGTTTCAATTTGTTTGAATTTTATCTGTGTTTATTTTTAGCATGTTTCTTGCATTTTTATTTCGTATATATGTACATATGTTCATGCATTGTTAATTTATTTGAATTACGTCATTATGGTTTGCAAACTTTAAGTTACGTGGGGGACTAGCAGCTTACCTATGACTGGAGTCAAGGTTGAAGTTTGTGTAAACCCCAACTCTTCGCTGAGAGCTTAGATGGTAGTGATTGGTATACGTACCATCCCATTATCTGCTAAGACCCCATATTGCCTTTACGAGGGTGATCACTGGGACAGCAAGAGACCCTGTTTAGAGACCAAAGTAGCAAACTCACCATTTGTTGTGCAAAGATTAGAACCAATCATTAGGGTGTATGCTCCTTTCATTCCGTTTTGCATTAAGACAAACTCTTCTCGAGGCATTTTGAATTCAAGAGTTTTGGGTGACACAGTAGCCATCGCTTAGGAAATTTGCATTGCAGGATTTAAGCAAAAATCCAATTTTTGTTTGTCATACATTTGCTACAGTCATGTGTCACTTCCTCGAAAGACGAGTCTGCAAAAAAAAGCATGCATATGCATTTCAACATGCATTCTCACAATTTTTGTTTAGCATGCAGCCGTTATGACCACGTGTCACTATTTAAGGGGCGAGTTTGTCAAAAAAAAAAAAAACTAAAAAACCAAAAAAAAAAAACATGCATATACATTTCAACATGCATTCCCACAGTTTTGAAATAGGGGTCCCTCAATTTGTTATCCTCCAAAAGGTCAAGAGTCATGGACATATGACATTGCTGAGAAGAACTGACACCGATACAGAGCCGTCATTCATGTCTCTTATGCAAGCCAACAACAAAGTTCTCTGCTCTCTAGTGAAATCAGTTGACACATATGCTCAGATATCATCTGCAAAGTGTTAATGCATTCATCAATGCAGATTGTGGAAATTCGTGTTTCCTTTGAAGGGGTGCGGGTAGTCCATATACGAGTCCATTTCCAGAAAACAAGTATCAGTCAAAGAAGTCATAAGTCCATTTCAGTATCAATTGATTTCTCTCCTAGTCATGTGGAGTTATTGCGGCACCATCAAATCAAGAAGTTTTATGCCGTCACGCACAGAAGATCATTTTATTTGGTGCATAATTTTGTCTGTTATAGCAAGGACAAATATCTTGAGTGAGAAGATATGATATGATACTGCTGAATTTGTGCCGGTGTCTGAGAAGTCAAAGCATGTGCACTGCAAGATTACATTGCTCGAGGAAACAAATTTCCCGCAAAAAGACTATTTTCATCGGGTAATGAATTTGTTCATGATTTGCGCACTTTGTGTTTTGTCAAGAGTTCTTTCAAGCTTGACTCACTTTTTATGTCCAATGAGAAGCGCGGTGGAGCGCCAAAAAAGCCTTGCTTTTGCGACATGATCTAGATGAGAGAAATGAATAGTTGCAAGAATATCAGTAATCAAGTGTGGAAGTTAATCAGCAAAAGGCAAGTCAAGTTTTGTGGAGGATGTTATCGTTGAGCTATGCTGGAAGAGTTCAGCTAATCAAATCAACCCTCTTCTCCATGCAAGTTTTTTGGCTCAGCACGTTCATTCTCCCAGCTTCGGTAATAAGGAGTATAGAAGCAACAATGGCTCGATTCCTATGGAAAGGCTCAACCATGGAAAGGGGAGGGGCAAAAGTAAGCTGGGAATATATCTGCTACCCCATGCAGGAGGGAGGACTGGGGGTGAAGAGAATCAAGGACTGGAACATAGCGGCAATGGTTAAGCACACCTGGCACATCCTGACAAATCCAAGCTCCATTTGGTCCTCCTGGGTTCAGAGGATATTGCTCAAAGGTAAGAGTCTTTGGGAGGTCAGAACCCCATCTCGAGCTTCATGGGCTTGGAGAAAGATCATGGATAGTAGGGAATGGTGCAGAGGGTTGTTCATCTCAAAAATTGGTAATGGAGCAGACACTTCTCTATGGAGCGACTACTGGTTACCAAATGGGGGAAGAATATCTGACCACATATCAGCTAGGGTAATATCTTCGACAGGCTTACCTTGGAATGCAAAGGTGGCTGATATTATCAACAATGGTGTGTGGAAGTTCCCTAGGGGAAACCAGAACCTTCAACAGCTTTGGAACACTGTCACCATTCAGCCTAGAGAGCATGAGGACGACCACATTGAATGGAAGGGCACGACATCCGGAAAATTCACTATAGCTTCTGCGTGGAACATGGTCAGAAAAAAGAAGACAACCCATCACCTCCATGGCCTAATATGGTACCCTGGCAACGTCCCTCGTTACTCACTGACGTTGTGGCTAGCAAGTTTGGGTCGTCTGTCAACAATGGACAGACCTCATATGGGAGGTATTGAGGGGTCCAGGCAATGCACTCTATGTGCAACTGACGAAGAAAACCATGATCACTTATTTGTCTACTGCCCATACACAACCACCGTATGGAACAACCTCACAACCCTAGCAAATATACAATGGCCACGACAAAGCTGGGCCAACATGCTTCGTTGGGCTGGCATTAGCTTCAGCAAAAGGCAGGGGTTTCACAACCTATTAGCAAGACACATTTTAGCCACTACTACCTACTTCATCTGGACAGAGCGCAACAGAAGGATCTTTCAAAACAAGGAAAAGCCAGCTGGAACTCTCTCCCATGAAGTTATCACCCAAATTCGCCTCCTGCTTCTAAACTTCAAAGGCCACATCCCTTCGAATGTCAGAATGCGATGGAATGTTTGAGGATTTCACATGTGTTTTGTTTGTTGTTTTTTGGTTCGTTGTTGTAATGGGCAGGATAGGCTTTGTTTTAGGCTCTGTCCCGTTGGCCCTTGTTTAGGCCTTTGTTTCGCTGGCCATTGTTTAGGCTTGGTTTTGGGTTTGTAGTAGTTCGGGCTTCCCTCCAGTTAGCTAGCCTTTAGTAGTAGGTTGCGGGAAGGCTTTTCAGCCGGCCCTTTGTTTGTTCCCTGCTGTAGCCTGGCCCTATGTGGCCGGCCTGCAGGTTTTTTGTACTCTCCCTCTCTTTAATCCATTTCTTTTGTACAAAAAAAAGTTATCGTCGGCAGTGCCAACAATAAATCATCGCAAGCATAAACGAGATCAATGAGCAGCGACAATACAGAAATGGTTGTTTGAAAAGTCTGAGAAAAATGTCGCACAGTCAATAATTGTCTTATGGAATCTCATCGGCTATCACTTTGTTTTGGGGTTAAATCATCAATTCATTGAATCATGTGTTTTCCTTGTCTTTTTTTTTTTTTGAAATCAAGAGATATTTGTATTCTTATTTTTGACAAAATATTTTGATCAATCTCCAACATGCAAAATTTAAAGTTTATCATTTTCAAAAATTAAAAGTGTTTTTGATTGCATAATTGACCCAACTTTTGTTAAAAGACATGATGACCAATACCAGATGACCGAATAATTTTTTTGAGCCCATACACTGAGTTTTTGAACCATATCATAGAACTAAGCTTTATTGGTATGCATATCGACATGTAATGGATTCGGTTGTTATGGACCCGCGAATCATGACTCTTGCACGTCCAAATCATTACATTGGACGAGGTCAAAATTTATCAGATAAAACCAACTTTGCTTGAAATGACAAAAGGCCATCTTTGTTTATTTCCTTCACTATTCTTGAAATATTTATCCCTTGTTAAACCCAATTTGAGTCTGATATTATATTTCTTTGAAAACACCTGACAGGGATCACACCCTCACACTGGGGGCAAATACAGTAGAGGGCAAATAAGAGATTTGTAGTTTGAGGATACAGTGGCAACATTAGAATCAACAGAAGGGGGGATGCTCAAGAATGAAAACCCAATATTGTGAGCTATCAAATTGAGATGGAACATGACAAAAAAAACCAAGAGACGATGCTAAGGACAAGTTCAAAAAAAAAAAAAAAAAACGAAAAAAAAAGAAAAAAAAAGAAAAAAAAGGAGAATATTGAACTATACCATGTCCGTTGGTATCTGTGGTCAAACCTCACATGGGAAGAAATGTTATTAAGATTATCAAGTCTTCAAGATAATTGATCCATCAAATGAAGATCTTGTAGAATTGTTTTGTTAGACTATATTGAGTGCAACAAGAGATGAAATAACATTAGATGAAAAATGATGATTCGAGTTTTAGTATTCCCCTTTTAAGTTTGAAATTGTCAATGAAAGGAATGACATGGTTGTAGAGATTCTTAGAGCATTGGTTGATTGACAAAAAATCACGTTAAGATAATTAACGTATTTTGATGTGGTCTCTTCTACAAAGACAACAAGAGAAAAGGAGTTAACGACTAGATGATGGTGATCCTAGGTCTTTGAAACCCTTAAACACCTTTTTGAGCCTATGAATATCCCTTTCTTTTATAGCCATGAACCATAGCCTCATTACATGCTTGTAAAAGTCCTTCTTGATCAAGCAAGCAATTTTAACTGATAAGTGGCGCTCTCCAAATTTGCTAGAGTTTTTCCATAAGGGTTATAATTTCATGGAAAAGTTGCAAGTTGTTATGCATATTGATAAGGTAAGTACTGAAAAATGAGACAAATGTTTCAACTGAACCTCAAGTTTTTAGAAAGCTCTAATTGTTTGAAAACCACAAATTATCACTTCATCATGTACCATCAAATGTCATACCCCAAAATCAGAGATTAGAAGAAAAAAACCCATAAAAGACGATTTCAATCTCATAATGGGTCAATTACTGTTTGCAAAATACAAGACATTACAGATTTGCATGCATTGAATATCATGTATTGGATATTTGACCAAATGAATTTGATTTTCAACAAAATGACATCTCTTTGATTTTATTACAAGGATTAGACTTTGGATGCACATGACTTTTTAAATTGGTGATGTAATTTCAGAACAAAAAGATTTACAAACAAAGAAGACAGTGAGTGGGTTTTGTAGAATCCTTGATATTGGCAGTTCTGGATTGGAAAGCTCAGCAGTTAGAGGGCACAGTGTGGATTTTGATAGGAATACAAACAATTTCACTTCAGCTTGGGGGCAAAGAAGCACAAGCAAATAATGATTTAGTGAAATTCATCAATGAGCACCAGCAGATTCAACTTAAGGCAGAATTGCTTAGTAGAGAATGATGGCTCAAGAAGCTCCAACAGCGGTTGAGTCTAACATTGTATTTGAAGGGCAGCTTCAAATTTTTGGAATATCGGCTTACTCGCAGATTTGCTTGTCTCCAAAGATATGGTCACATGGGGGCATTTTGATAAATGTTGAAGAGTATGCACACCAAGATTGATTGAGGAATAATTTGCTTTGAAGCCAGTCGACTCAAGGTTCAGTTCACCGCATGAATATGGGAGACAGAAAAAACCTCGTTAATGACAACATCATAATTCTTTCCATAGACTAAGAAGAATTTGCTTAGAAGAAATTGAGTCTATGACGAAGAGTTTCAGATTGCATGGCCGAACAGCTGCATCAGTTCAAGGCGCAATTCATCGCATGAATGTGGGTGATGATAACATTACATCTCTTCTCACGAGCTGAGAGAAATTTATTGATGATAGCTTTGAGCATACCGATGAGTTTTGGATGCATTTATGGATGACTTGACAATTCCATGAAAGTTGATGATGATATATGCTGGAATAAATACAATTCAATTGATGAAAACTCCATTACTGATTGGCAACCGAAGATGAGATCAACATTAGCAAGCCTTGCAATGATTGTTAGCAAAACATACGCAAACCAAAGAGCTGTTATTGAGAGAATCCAAGAGGATGGATGCCTTGTTACGCTCCTTCACGAGGAATCAAGCAACACCACACTTGGGGGCAATGTTAAACTTGATAAGCACTAAGAGCAGAGATCATCGCAGATAGCCCAGAATAAGCAATGTGCTTAAGATTGGGTGAATGAATGACAACAAGCTTTGGAGACTGGGCAAAGACATCCTAGACAATGGAGCATCAGAGAAAGGGGACCTATATTTCTCAGGTAAGTATACATGCATCATCATGCATTGCATCCCCATCTTCATCATCTTTCATCTGGGTAGGTCACCCATAATAATGAGACCCCATTTTCACCATCTTCCATTTTTTTCCGGGTAGGTCACCCGTCACCATTGAGACCCCGTTTTTTCTGGGTAGGTCACCCGTCACCATTGAGACCCCATTTTTTCCGGGTAGGTCACCCGTCATAATTAGACCCGGGTAGGTCACCCGTCACCATTGAGACCCCATCTTCTATTCGGGTAGGTCACCCGTCATAATGAGACCCGGGCAGGTCACCCGTCACCATTGAGACCCCATCTAATCCGGGTAGGTCACCCGTCATAATGAGACCCGGGCAGGTCACCCGTCACCATTGAGACCCCATCTAATCCGGGTAGGTCACCCGTCATAATGAGACCCGGGCAGGTCACCCATCACCATTGAGACCCCATCTAATCCGGGTAGGTCACTCGTCATAATCAGACCCGGGTAAGTCATCCGTCACTATCGAGACTCTACTAACACGGGCAGGTCACCCGACATAATCAGACCCGGGTAAGTCATCCGTCACTATCGAGACTCTACTAACCCGGGCAGGTCACCCGTCATAATCAGACTCGGGTAAGTCATCCGTCACTATCGAGACTCTACTAACCAGGGCAGGTCACCCCTCATAATCAGACCCGGGTAAGTCATCCGTCACTATCGAGACTCTCCTAACTATTCTTTTATCTGGGTAGGTCACCCATCATAATGAGACCATCTCCACCATTCTATTTTTTTCTTTACAACGCTTACTATTTAAAATCTTTTGCAAGACTTTAGTCGTAAGCATTGTAAAGAGGGGGCATCTGTTGCTACCCAAATTTTGACCTACTTATTTTTATGTTTCGGAAGAAAAAGAAAAAAATAGAAAAAAAAGACAAAAATCCAAAAATATCTTGTTGCAGGGGCAAAATTGAATAAATTGAGAATTTAACAGTTAATGCAGGGTCAAATCGCACAAATTGGAAATGAAGGACCAAATTGAAACAAGCACGCAAGCTAAGGGTTGTGTTTGGAATTTTGCATATGAAAAGTCTATAAATAGAGGTTTTAATCCACAAGAAAGAGGGACCAAAAAAATTACACATACCCAAAAACCCAAAAAACCCTAAACCTAGAAAATCTTTTTCCTCTCAAGGGGCTGCAGCCGCCAGCCCCCTTCGGGTTAGCTGCAGCCCCCTCTTCTCTTCCCCATTTCCAGCCCTTCCTCGGCCAACCTCCCCACTGCCTTCCCTGGTTTCAGTTCTCTTCTTGGCAACCAACAGACCACCAACCAGCCTCATTTTAGCCCTCAGCTGCAGCCCCTCCCATTTCATTCTTTTCCACTCTCGGCGACAGACCCTTACAGCTCAAGCCTGTCCTCACTCTCTTCTCCGACCAGACCTCCACTGCCCTCTCCTCCTTGCCGTCAGCCACTTGCCCAGCAGACCCATTTTCTTCCTCCTCTCCTTCTTAGGCCAACAACCCCATCGCTCTCCTCTCCTCAGCCTCCTTGTCAGATCACGACAGCAGCCCCTCATTGTTGGCAGTCCCTTTGCACTTGAAGGACAAACCGAAAGAACCCAAGACTTAAGGAAGAGAAGAACCGATTTGATTTTTGTGTGTTTGCTTTTGTTGTTTGTTTCGTTGTTCTTTGCAGGCAGCCATTAAAAGCCACCACCAGTGGGAGAGAAGGGGAAGAAGCCAGTTCAGCCACCCCTGTTCCATTTTTCACCAACCCCTCAGCGCCGATAGCCCCCTTCACGGCAACCCAGCCTCTTCCATGGCAGCCACCACCATCAACAGCAGCCCTCACCTTGAGCAAAGCAGTCTACTTGCCATTTGAAGCCGAGAGAGAACAAGTCGACGAACAGACCCGGGATTTGAAGAAGAGATGGGTTCTGATTTCGTGCTTGTTGTGTGTGTCTCTTCTGTTTGCAGGTCATCGGCGAACACCCTTGCCGGCTAGAGCAGAAGAAGAAGAAGAAGAAGAAGAAGAAGAAGAAGAAGGGGAACGGGCTGAGAAGAACAGATCTCCGATCTGAAGGAGACGAACAGCCCAGCAGCCTGTTTTGTCTGTGTTTGTGTTGCGTTTTCTTTTGTTTTGCAGGTCACCATGAGCTCCACCACCTGCGAGACAGTGAAGAGAAGAAGCAGATCTGCCGGTTCCTCCCCATTGATACTGTTCACCGGCGGCTGCGCGTGGAACCACGCGCCGCCAGTGACGGTGGCGCGTGGACAGACGCGCCACCACTGCCACCAAGGCCACTGCACTGCCTCTGCCACTGTTCCTGAGTTGCTTTTGTATTTTTCTTTTTTGTTTATGTGTTTTATTTGAATTTATTGTATTTTAATTGTGGAATGTAAATGAGAAAAAGTGAAAAAAAAGATAATGTGTGTGTGAGTAGTATTTTACTTGTGAAATGTGATGAAAAAGAAATGAAAAAGAAAATGTGTGTGTGTTGTGTTGTGTTTTATTTATTTAATTTTTATGTTGTTTTATTAAAAAAAATGAATATAAAATGAAATAAAAAAAAATGTGTTTTCTTTGTAAAAATCAAAAGGGTATTGGTTAATATTTCAAAAATATAAAAATTTTACTTTTTGGGAATTTATTATTCACTGTCGGTATTCGGATAATTAAATCTTAAGGGGTTGATATCCAAAATATTCGGGGGGAATAGTATGCTATTATTCACTGTCCGGTGTTTGGATAAATAAATTCTATCCAAAACATTCGGCGGGGATAGTATGCTATTATTCACTGTTCGGTGTTTGGATCAATAAATTCTAAGGGGTTAGTATCCAAAATATTCGGCGGGAATGATCATAATCAATAAAATTTGCAGGATTGTTCTAAGCGGTGATCGATTTCTTTCTCAATCGAAACATGTTTTTTGTGAATAAATACGACTTATTGAACCATTTTAAATCACATCGAAATAGACAATGCAGCTTACCTCAGGTAAGGCGTATTAGGGGTGCTAATACCTTCCCTTTACGCAACCAGTCCCTTACCCTTGAATCTCTGAGCAGACCAGTACAAATCGGGTGTTCCTAGCGACCCTCAACAGCCAGGTGGCGACTCCTCATCAACTCCATAGCGAGAGCCAGGATCCCTCCCGGGACGCCGCGCGGCGACGTGCGACACTCATTAAAATGGGGCTCGTCGAGTCAGGATCAATTTGTCCAAAAATCCAAGGCTAACAACCCCTCCAAAAACCAAGTTCAATAATGCTTGGAGAAAAAGTCTATTACCCATAAAATTGAAGTCTAATACGAACTAAAAGGACTTGGATATGAACAAGGTTAGAAATCTAAGGCTAATACTCATTTAAATGGGGCTCGTCGAGTCAGGATCAATTTGTCCGAAAGCCAAGGCTAACACCCCCTCCAAAAACCAAGTTCAATCATGTTTGGAGGAAAAGTCTATTACCCACAAAATTTAAATCTAATACTACTTAAAAGGGCTTGGATATGAACAAGGTTAGAAATCTAAGGCTAATACTCATTTAAATGGGGCTCGTCGAGTCAGGATCAATTTGTCCGAAAGCCAAGGCTAACACCCCCTCTAAAAACCAAGTTCAATCATGTTTGGGGGAAAAGTCTATTACCCACAAAATTTAAATCTAATACTACTTAAAAGGGCTTGGATATGAACAAGGTTAGAAATCTAAGGCTAATACTCATTAAAATGGGGCTCGTCGAGTCAGGATCAATTTGTGCAAAAATCCAAGGCTAACACCACCTCCAAAAACCAAGTTCAATCATGTTTGGGGGAAAAGTCTATTACCCATAAAATTGAAGTTTAATACAAACTAAAAGGGATTGTATATGAACAAGGTTATAAATCCAAGGCTAATACTCATGTAAATGGTGCTCGTTGAGTCAGTATCAATTTGTCCGAAAATCCAAGGCTAAAACCCCCTCCAAAAACGAAGTTCAATCATGTTTGGGGAAAAAAAGTATTACCCATAAAATTGATGTTAATACCAGAAAAAAAGGCTTGGATATGAACATGGTTATAAATCTAAGTATAATACTCATTGAAATGGGGCTCGTCGAGTCAGGATCAATTTGTCCGAAAATCCAAGGCTAACACCCCCTCCACAAACCAAATTCAATCATGCTTGGGGGAAAAGTCTATTACCCATAAAATTGAAGTATAATACCAAATAAAAGGGCTTGGATATGAACAAGGTTAGAAATTTAAGGCCAATACTCATTTAAATGGGGCTCGTTGAGTCAGGATCAATTTATCTGAAAACGCCAAGGCTAACACCCCCTCCAAAATCCAAGTTCAATCATGCTTGGAGGAAAAGTCTATTACCCATAAAATTGAAGTCTAATACCAACTAAAAGGGCTTGGATATGAACAAGGTTAGAAATCTAAGGCTAATACTCATTAAAATGGGGCTCGTCGAGTCAGGATCAATTTGTCCAAAAATCCAAGGCTAACAACCCCTCCAAAAACCAAGTTCAATCATGCTTGGAGAAAAAGTCTATTACCCATAAAATTGAAGTCTAAAACCAACTAAAAGGGCTTGGATATGAACAAGGTTAGAAATCTAAGGCTAATACTCATTTAAATGGAGCTCGTCGAGTCAGGATCAATTTATCCGAAAATCGAAGGCTAACACCCCCTCCAAAAACTAAGTTCAGCCATGGTTGGGGGAAAAGTCTATTACCCATAAAATTGAAGTCTAATACCAACTAAAAGGGCTTGGATATGAAAAAGGTTAGAAATCTAAGGCTAAGACTCATGTAAATGGTGCTCGTTGAGTCAGTATCAATTTGTCCGAAAATCCAAGGCTAAAACCCCCTCCAAAAACGAAATTCAATCATGTTTGGGGAAAAAATCTATTACCCATAAAATTGATGTTAATACCAGAAAAAAAAGTCTTGGATATGAACATGGTTATAAATCTAAGTATAATACTCATTGAAATGGGGCTCGTCGAGTCAGGATCAATTTTTCCGAAAATCCAAGGCTAACACCCCCTCCACAAACCAAATTCAATCATGCTTGAGGGAAACGTCTATTACCCACAAATTTGAAATCTAATACCAACTAAATGAGCTTGGATATGAACAAGTTTAGAAATCTAAGGCTAATACTCATTTAAATGGGGCTCGTCGAGTTAGGATCAATTTGTCTGAAAATTCAAGGCTAACACCCCCTCCAAAAACCAAGTTCAGTCATGGTTGGGGGAAAGGTCTATTAACCATAAAATTGAAGTCTAATACCAACTAAAAGGGCTTGGATATGAATAAGGTTAGAAATGTAAAGCTAATACTCATTTAAACGGGACTCGTCGAGTCAGGATCAATTTGTCCGAAAATCCAAGGCTAACACCCCCTCCACAAACCAAATTCAATCATGCTTGGGGGAAAAGTCTATTACCCATAAAATTGAAGTATAATACCAAATAAAAGGGCTTGGATATGAACAAGGTTTGAAATTTAAGGCTAATACTCATTTAAATGGGGCTCGTTGAGTCAGGATCAATTTATCCGAAAACGCCAAGGCTAACACCCCCTCCAAAATCCAAGTTCAATCATGCTTGGAGGAAAAGTCTATTACCCATAAAATTGAAGTCTAATACCAACTAAAAGGGCTTGGATATGAACAAGGTTAGAAATCTAAGGCTAATACTCATTAAAATGGGGCTCGTCGAATCAGGATCAATTTGTCCAAAAATCCAAGGCTAACAATCCCTCCAAAAACCAAGTTCAATCATGCTTGGAGAAAAAGTCTATTACCCATAAAATTGAAGTCTAAAACCAACTAAAAGGGCTTGGATATGAACAAGGTTAGAAATCTAAGGCTAATACTCATTTAAATGGAGCTCGTCGAGTCAGGATCAATTTATCCGAAAATCGAATGCTAACACCCCCTCCAAAAACCAAGTTCAGCCATGGTTGGGGGAAAAGTCTATTACCCATAAAATTGAAGTCTAATACCAACTAAAAGGGCTTGGATATGAAAAAGGTTAGAAATCTAAGGCTAAGACTCATGTAAATGGTGCTCGTTGAGTCAGTATCAATTTGTCCGAAAATCCAAGGCTAAAACCCCCTCCAAAAACGAAATTCAATCATGTTTGGGGAAAAATCTACTACCCATAAAATTGATGTTAATACCAGAAAAAAAAGTCTTGGATATGAACATGGTTATAAATCTAAGTATAATACTCATTGAAATGGGGCTCGTCGAGTCAGGATCAATTTTTCCGAAAATCCAAGGCTAACACCCCCTCCACAAACCAAATTCAATCATGCTTGAGGGAAACGTCTATTACCCACAAATTTGAAATCTAATACCAACTAAATGAGCTTGGATATGAACAAGGTTAGAAATCTAAGGCTAATACTCATTTAAATGGGGCTCGTCGATTCAGGATCAATTTGTCCGAAAATCCAAGGCTAACACCCCCTCCAAAAACCAAATTCAATCATGTTTGGTGGAAAAGTCTATTACCTATAAATTTGAGGTATAATACCAACTTAAAGGGCTTGGATATGTAGAAGGTTAGAAATCTAAGGCTAATACTCATGTAAATGGTGCTCGTTGAGTCAGTATCAATTTGTCCAAAAATCCAAGGCTAACACCCCCTCCAAAAACGAAGTTCAATCATGCTTGGGGAAAAAATCTATTACCCATAAAATTGATGTTAATACCGAAAAAAAAGGCTTGGATATGAACATGGTTATAAATCTAAGTATAATACTCATTGAAATGAGGCTAGTCGAGTCAGGATCAATTTGTCCGAAAATCCAAGGCTAACACCCCCTCCACAAACGAAATTCAATCATGCTTGGGGGAAACGTCTATTACCCATAAAATTGAAGTATAATACCAAATAAAAGGGCTTGGATATGAACAAGGTTAGAAATATAAGGCTAATACTCATTGAAATGGGGCTCGTCGAGTCAGGATCAATTTATCCGAAAATCCAAGGCTAACACCCCCCCCCAAAAACCAAGTTCAATCATGTTATGGGGAAAAGTCTATTACCCATAAAATTGAATTCTAATACCAAGTAAAAGGGGCTTGGATATGAACAAGGTTATAAATCTAAGGCTAATACTCACTAAAATGGGGCTCGTCGAGTCAGGATCAATTTGTCCAAAAATCCAAGGCTAACAACCCCTCCAAAAACCAAGTTCAATCATGCTTGGAGAAAAAGTCTATTACCCATAAAATTGATGTTAATACCAGAAAAAAAAGGCTTGGATATGAACATGGTTATAAATCTAAGTATAATACTCATTGAAATGAGGCTCGTCAAGTCAGGATCAATTTGTCCGAAAATCCAAGGCTAACACCCCCTCCAAAAACCAAATTCAATCATGCTTGAGGGAAACGTCTATTACCCACAAATTTGAAATCTAATACCAACTAAAAGGGCTTGGATATGAACAAGGTTATAAATCTAAGGATAATACTCATTTAAATGGGGCTCGTCGAGTCAGGATCAATTTGTCCGAAAATCCAAGGCTAACACCCCCTCCAAAAACCAAGTTCAATCATGTTTGGGGGAAAAGTCTATTACCTACAAAATTTAAATATAATACTACTTAAAAGGGCTTGGATATGAAAAAGGTTAGAAATCTAAGGCTAATACTCATTTAAACGGGGCTCGTCAAGTGAGGATCAATTTGTCCAAAAATCCAAGGCTAACACCACCTCCTAAAACCAAGTTCAATCATGTTTGGGGGAAAAGTCTATTACCCATAAAATTGAAGTTTAATACAAACTAAAAGGGATTGTATATGAACAAGGTTAGAAATCTAAGGCTATTACTCATTAAAATGGGGCTCGCCGAGTCAGCATCAATTAGTCCAAAAATCCAAGACTAACAACCCCTCCAAAAACCACGTTAAATCAAGCTTGGAGGAAAAGTCTATTACCCATAAAATTGAAATCTAATACCAACTAAAAGGGCTTGGATATGAACAAGGTTAGAAATCTAAGGCTAATAGTCATTTAAATGGGGCTCATCAAGTCAGCATCAATTTGTCCGAAAATCCAAGGCTAACAACCCCTCCAAAAACCAAGTTCAGTCATGGTTGGGGGAAAAGTCTATTACCCATAAAATTGAAGTCTAATACCAACTAAAAGGGCTTGGATATGAACAAGGTTAGAAATCTAAGGCTAATACTCATTTAAATGGGGCTCGTCGATTCAGGATCAATTTGTCCGAAAATCCAAGGCTAACACCCCCTCCAAAAACCAAATTCAATCATGCTTGGGGGAAACGTCTATTACCCATAAAATTGAAGTATAATACCAAATAAAAGGGCTTGGATATGAACAAGGTTAGAAATATAAGGCTAATACTCATTGAAATGGGGCTCGTCGAGTCAGGATCAATTTATCCGAAAATCCAAGGCTAACACCCCCCCCCCCCAAAAAAAAAACCAAGTTCAATCATGTTATGGGGAAAAGTCTATTACCCATAAAATTGAATTCTAATACCAAGTAAAAGGGGCTTGGATATGAACAAGGTTATAAATCTAAGGCTAATACTCACTAAAATGGGGCTCATCGAGTCATGATCAATTTGTCCAAAAATCCAAGGCTAACAACCCCTCCAAAAACCAAGTTCAATCATGCTTGGAGAAAAAGTCTATTACCCATAAAATTGAAGTCTAATACCAACTAAAAGGGCTTGGATATGAACAAGGTTAGAAATCTGAGGCTAAAACTCATTTAAATGGAGCTCGTTGAGTCAGGATCAATTTATCCGAAAATCTAAGGCTAACACCCCCTCCAAAAACCAAGTTCAATCTTGTTTGGGGGAAAAGTCTATTACCCATAAAATTGAAGTCTAATACCGAGTGAAAGGGGCTTGGATATGAACAAGGTTATAAATCTAAGGCTAATACTCATTAAAATGGGGCTCGTCGAGTCAGGATCAATTTGTCCAAAAATCCAAGGCTAACAACCCCTCCAAAAACGAAGTTCAATCATGCTTGGGGAAAAAATCTATTACCCATAAAATTGATGTTAATACCAGAAAAAAAAGGCTTGGATATGAACATGGTTATAAATCTAAGTATAATACTCATTGAAATGAGGCTCGTCAAGTCAGGATCAATTTGTCCGAAAATCCAAGGCTAACACCCCCTCCAAAAACCAAATTCAATCATGCTTGAGGGAAACGTCTATTACCCACAAATTTGAAATCTAATACCAACTAAAAGGGCTTGGATATGAACAAGGTTACAAATCTAAGGATAATACTCATTTAAATGGGGCTCGTCGAGTCAGGATCAATTTGTCCGAAAATCCAAGGCTAACACCCCCTCCAAAAACCAAGTTCAATCATGTTTGGGGGAAAAGTCTATTACCTACAAAATTTAAATATAATACTACTTAAAAGGGCTTGGATATGAAAAAGGTTAGAAATCTAAGGCTAATACTCATTTAAACGGGGCTCGTCAAGTGAGGATCAATTTGTCCAAAAATCCAAGGCTAACACCACCTCCTAAAACCAAGTTCAATCATGTTTGGGGGAAAAGTCTATTACCCATAAAATTGAAGTTTAATACAAACTAAAAGGGATTGTATATGAACAAGGTTAGAAATCTAAGGCTATTACTCATTAAAATGGGGCTCGCCGAGTCAGCATCAATTAGTCCAAAAATCCAAGACTAACAACCCCTCAAAAAACCACGTTAAATCAAGCTTGGAGGAAAAGTCTATTACCCATAAAATTGAAATCTAATACCAACTAAAAGGGCTTGGATATGAACAAGGTTAGAAATCTAAGGCTAATAGTCATTTAAATGGGGCTCATCAAGTCAGGATCAATTTGTCCGAAAATCCAAGGCTAACAACCCCTCCAAAAACCAAGTTCAGTCATGGTTGGGGGAAAAGTCTATTACCCATAAAATTGAAGTCTAATACCAACTAAAAGGGCTTGGATATGAACAAGGTTAGAAATCTAAGGCTAATACTCATTTAAATGGGGCTCGTCGATTCAGGATCAATTTGTCCGAAAATCCAAGGCTAACACCCCCTCCAAAAACCAAATTCAATCATGCTTGGGGGAAACGTCTATTACCCATAAAATTGAAGTATAATACCAAATAAAAGGGCTTGGATATGAACAAGGTTAGAAATATAAGGCTAATACTCATTGAAATGGGGCTCGTCGAGTCAGGATCAATTTATCCGAAAATCCAAGGCTAACTCCCCCCCCCCCCCAAAAAAAAAAAACCAAGTTCAATCATGTTATGGGGAAAAGTCTATTACCCATAAAATTGAATTCTAATACCAACTAAAAGGGCTTGGATATGAACAAGGTTATAAATCTAAGGCTAATACTCACTAAAATGGGGTTCGTCGAGTCAGGATCAATTTGTCCAAAAATCCAAGGCTAACAACCCCTCCAAAAACCAAGTTCAATCATGCTTGGAGAAAAAGTCTATTACCCATAAAATTGAAGTCTAATACCAACTAAAAGGGCTTGGATATGAACAAGGTTAGAAATCTGAGGCTAATACTCATTTAAATGGCGCTCGTGGAGTCAGGATCAATTTATCCGAAAATTGAAGGCTAACACCCCCTCCAAAAACCAAGTTCAGTCATGTTTGGGGGAAAAGTCTATTACCCATAAATTTGAGGTGTAATACCAACTAAAAGGGCTTGGATATGAATAAGGTTAGAAATCTAAGGCTAATACTCATGTAAATGATGCTCGTTGAGTCAGTATCAATTTGTCCGAAAATCCAAGGCTAACACCCCCTCCAAAAACGAAGTTCAATCATGCTTGGGGAAAAAATCTATTACCCATAAAATTGATGTTAATACCAGAAAAAAAAAGGCTTGGATATGAACATGGTTATAAATCTAAGTATAATACTCATTGAAATGAGGCTCGTCAAGTCAGGATTAATTTGTCCGAAAATCCAAGGCTAACACCCCCTCCAAAAACCAAATTCAATCATGCTTGAGGGAAACGTCTATTACCCACAAATTTGAAATCTAATACCAACTAAAAGGGCTTGGATATGAACAAGGTTACAAATCTAAGGATAATACTCATTTAAATGGGGCTCGTCGAGTCAGGATCAATTTGTCCGAAAATCCAAGGCTAACACACCCTCCAAAAACCAAGTTCAATCATGTTTGGGGGAAAAGTCTATTACCTACAAAATTTAAATATAATACTACTTAAAAGGGCTTGGATATGAAAAAGGTTAGAAATCTAAGGCTAATACTCATTTAAACGGGGCTCGTCAAGTGAGGATCAATTTGTCCGAAAATCCGAGGCTAACACACCCTCCAAAAACCAAGTTCACTCATGCTTGGAGGAAAAGTCTATAACCCATAAAATTGAAGTCTAATACCAACTAAAAGGGCTTGGATATGGACAAGGTTAGAAATATAAGGCTATTACTCATTAAAAAGGGGCTCATCGAGTCAGGATCAATTTGTACGAAAATCCAAGGCTAACAACCCTTCCAAAAACCACGTTCAATCATGCTTGGGGGAAAAGTCTATTACCCATAAAATTGAAGTCTAATACCAACTAAAAAGGCTTGGATATGAACAAGGCTAGAAATCTAAGGCTAATACTCATTTATGGGGCTCGTCAAGTCAGGATCAATTTGTCCGAAAATCCAAGGCTAACACACCCTCCAAAAACCAAGTTCAGTCATGGTTGGGGGAAAGGTCTATTAACCATAAAATGGAAGTCTAATACCAACTAAAAAGGGCTTGGATATGAACAAGGTTAGAAATCTAAGGCTAATACTCATTTAAATGGGGCTCATCGAGGCAGGATCAATTTGTCTGAAAATCCAAGGCTAACAACCCCTCCAAAAACCAAGTTCAATCATGCTTAGAGGAAAAGTCTATTACCCATAAAATTGAAGTCTAATACAAACTAAAAGGCGCTTGGATATGAACAAGGTTAGAAATATAGGCCTAATACTCATTAAAATGGGGCTCGTCATGTCAGGATCAATTTGTCCGAAAATCCAAGGCTAACAACCCCTCCAAAAACCAAGTTCAATCATGCTTGGAGGAAAAGTCTATTACCCATAAAATAGAAGTCTAATACCAACTAAAAGGGCTTGGATATGAACAAGGTTAGAAATCTAAGGCTAATACTCATTTAAATGGGGCTCATCGGGTCAGGATCAATTTTTCTGAAAATCCAAGGCTAACACACCCTCCAAAAACCAAGTTCAGTCATGATTGGGGGAAAAGTCTATTACCAATAAATTTGAACTCTAATACCAAATTAAAGTGTTTGGATATGAACAAGGTTAGAAATATAAGGCTAATAGTCATTTAAATGGGGCTCGTCGAGTCAGGATCAATTTGTTCGAAAATCCAAGGCTAACACCCCCTCCAAAAACCAAGTTCAGTCATGATTGGGGGAAACGTCTATTACCCACAAATTTGAAATCTAATACCAACTAAAAGGGCTTGGATATGAACAAGGTTAGAAATCTAAGGCTAATATTCATTTAAATGAGGCTCGTCGAGTGATGATCAATTTGTTCAAAAATCCAAGCCTAACACCCCCTCCAAAAACCAAGTTCAATCATTTTTGGGGGATAAGTCTATTACCCATAAATTTGAATTCTAATAACAAATAAAAGGGCTTGGATATGAACAAGGTTAGAAATCTAAGGCTAATATTCATTTAAATGAGGCTCGTCAAGTCAGGATCAATTTGTCCGAAAATCCAAGGCTAACACCCCCTCCAAAAAACAAGTTCAATCATGTTTTGGGAAAAAGTTCATTACCCATAAATTTGAAGTCTAAAACCAACTAAAAGGGCTTGGATATGAACAAGGTTATAAATCTAAGGCTAATATTCATTTAAATGAGGCTCGTCGAGTCAGGATCAATTTGTCCAAAAATCCAAGGCTAACACCCCCTCCAAAAACCAAGTTCAATCATGTTTGGGGGAAAAGTCTATTACCAATAAATTTGAAGTCTAATACCAAATAAAAGGGGTTGGATATGAACAAGGTTAGAAATCTAAGGCTAATACACATTTAAATGGGGCTCGTCGAGTCAGGATCAATTTGTCCAAAATCCAAGGCTAACACGCCCTCCAAAAACCTAGTCAATCATGTTTGGGGGAACAGCCTATAAGCCATAAATTTGAAGTCGAATACCAATTTAAAGGGCTTGGATATAAACAAGGTTCGAAACTAAGGATAATACTCATTTAAATGGTGCTCGTCGAGTCAGGATCAATTTGTCCAAAAATCCAAGGTTAACACCCCCTCCAAAAACCAAGTTCAATCATGTTTGGGGGAAAAAGATATTACCCATAAATTTAAAGTCTAATACCAACTAAAAGGGCTTGGATATGAACAAGGTTAGAAATATAAGGCTAATACTCATTTAAATGGGGCTCGTCGAGTCAGGATCAATTTGTCCGAAAATCCAAGACTAACACACCCTCAAAAAACCAAATTTAATCATGTTTGGGGGAAAAGGATATTACCCATAAATTTGAAGTCTAATACCAACTAAAGGGGCTTGGATAGCAATAAGGTTAGAAGTCTAAGGATAATACTCATTTAAATGGGGCTCGTCGAGTCAGGATCAATTTGTCCGAAAATCCAAGGCTAACACCCCCTCCAAAAACCAAGTTCTATCATGTTTTTGGGAAAAGTCTATTACCTATAAATTTTAAGTCTTATACCAACTAAAAGGGCTTGGATATGAACAAGGTTAGAAATCTAAGGATAATACTCATTTAAATGGGGCTCGTCGAGTCATGATCAATTTGTCCGAAAATCCAAGGCTAACACTCCCTCCAAAAACCAAGTTCAATCATGTTTGGGGGAAAAGTCTATTACCCATAAATTTGAAGTCTTATACCAACTAAAAGGGCTTGGATATGAACAAGGTTAGAAATCTAAAGATAATACTCATTTAAATGGGGCTCGTCGAGTCAGGATCAATTTGTCCGAAAATCCAAGACTAACACCCCCTCTAAAAACCAAGTTCAATCATGTTTGGGGGAAAAGGATATTACCCTCAAATTTGAAGTCTAATACCAACTAAAACGGATTGGATATCAAAAAAGTTAGAAATCTAAGGATAATACTCATTTAAATGCGGCTCGTCGATTCAGGATCAATTTGTCCAAAATCCAAGGCTAACACGCCCTCTAAAAACCAAGTTCAATCATGTTTGGGGGAACAGCCTATAACCCATAAATTTGAAGTCTAATACCAACTAAAAGGGCTTGGATATGAACAAGGTTAAAAATCTGAGGATAATACTCATTTAAATGGGGCTCGTCGAGTCAGGGTCAATTTGTCCGAAAATCCAAGGCTAACACCTCCAAAAACCAAGTTCAATGAGGTTTGGGGGAAAAGTCTATTACCCATAATTTTGAAGTCTAATACCAATTAAAAGGGCTTGGATATGAATAAGGTTAGAAATATAAGGCTAATACTCATTTAAATGGGGCTCGTCGAGTCAGGATCAATTTGTTCGAAAATCCAAGGCTAACACCCCTCCAAAAACCAAGTTCAATCATGTTTGGGGGAAAAGGATATTACCCATAAATTTGAAGTCTAATACCAACTAAAACGGCTTGGATATCAAAAAGGTTAGAAATCTAAGGATAATACTCATTTAATTGGGGCTTGTCGATTCAGGATCAATTTGTCCAAAATCCAAGGCTAACACGCCGTCCAAAAACAAAGTTCAATCATGTTTGGGGGAACAGCCTATAACCCATAAATTTGAAGTCTAATACCAACTAAAAGGGCTTGTATATGAACAAGGTTAGAAATCTAAGGATAATACTCATTTAAATGGGGTTCGTCGAGTCAGGGTCAATTTGTCCGAAAATCCAAGGCTAACACCCCCTCCAAAAACCAAGTTCAATCATGTTTGGGGGAAAAGTCTATTACCCATAAATTTGAAGTCTTATACCAACTAAAAGGGCTTGGATGTGAACAAGGTTCGAAATCTAAGGATAATACTCATTTAAATGGGGCTCTTCGAGTCAGGATCAATTTGTCCAAAATCTAAGGCTAACACGCCCTCCAATAACCAAGTTTAATCATGTTTGGGGGAACAACCTATAACCCATAAATTTGAAGTCTAATACCAACTAAAAGGGCTTGGATATGAACAAGGTTAGAAATCTAAGGATAATACTCATTTAAATGGGGCTCGTCGAGTCAGGATCAATTTGTCCAAAATCCAAGGCTAACACGCCCTCCAAAAACCAAGTTCAATCATGTTTGGGGGAACAGCCAATAACCCATAAATTTGAAGTCTAATACCAACTAAAAGGGATTGGATATAAACAAGGTTAAAAATCTGAGGATAATACTCATTTAAATGGGGCTCGTTGAGTCAGGGTCAATTTGTCCGAAAATCCAAGGCTAACACCTCCAAAAACCAAGTTCAATGAGGTTTGGGGGAAAAGTCTATTACCCATAATTTTGAAGTCTAATACCAATAAAAAGGGCTTGGATATGAATAAGGTTAGAAATATAAGGCTAATACTCATTTAAATGGGGCTCGTCGAGTCAGGATCAATTTGTCCGAAAATCCAAGGCTAACACCCCTCCAAAAACCAAGTTCAATCATGTTTGGGGGAAAAGGATATTACCCATAAATTTGAAGTCTAATACCAACTAAAACGGCTAGGATATCAAAAAGGTTAGAAATCTAAGGATAATACTCATTTAATTGGGGCTTGTCGATTCAGGATCAATTTGTCCAAAATCTAAGGCTAACACGCCGTCCAAAAACAAAGTTCAATCATGTTTGGGGGAACAGCCTATAACCCATAAATTTGAAGTCTAATACCAACTAAAAGGGCTTGGATATGAACAAGGTTAAAAATCTAAGGATAATACTCATTTAAATAGGGTTCGTCGAGTCAGGGTCAATTTGTCCGAAAATCCAAGGCTAACACCCCCTCCAAAAACCAAGTTCCATCATGTTTGGGGGAAAAGTCTATTACCCATAAATTTGAAGTCTTATACCAACTAAAAGGGCTTGGATATGAACAAGGTTCGAAATCTAAGGATAATACTCATTTAAATGGGGCTCGTCGAGTCAGGATCAATTTGTCCAAAGTCCAAGGCTAACACGCCCTCCAAAAACCAAGTTCAATCATGTTTGGGGGAACATCCTATAACCCATAAATTTGAAGTCCAATACCAACTAAAAGGGCTTGGATATGAACAAGGTTAGAAATCTAAGGATAATACTCATTTAAATGGGGCTCGTCGAGTCAGGATCAATTTGTTCAAAATCCATGGCTAACACGCCCTCCAAAAACCAAGTTCAATCATGTTTGGGGGAAAAGGATATTACCCATAAATTTGAAGTCTAATACCAACTAAAACGGATTGGATATCAAAAAGGTTAGAAATCTAAGGATAATACTCATTTAAATGGGGCTCGTCGATTATGGATCAATTTGTCCAAAATCCAAGGCTAACACTCCCTCCAAAAACCAAGTTCAATCATGTTTGGGGGAAAAGTCTATTACCCATAAATTTGAAGTCTTATACCAACTAAAAGGGCTTGGATATGAACAAGGTTAGAAACCTAAAGATAATACTCATTTAAATGGGGCTCGTCGAGTCAGGATCAATTTGTCCGAAAATCCAAGACTAACACCCCCTCTAAAAACCAAGTTCAATCATGTTTGGGGGAAAAGGATATTACCCATAAATTTGAAGTCTAATACCAACTAAAACGGATTGGATATCAAAAAGGTTAGAAATCTAAGGATAATACTCATTTAAATGGGGCTCGTCGATTCAGGATCAATTTGTCCAAAATCCAAGGCTAACACGCCCTCCAAAAACCAAGTTCAATCATGTTTGGGGGAACAGCCTATAACCCATAAATTTGAAGTCTAATACCAACTAAAAGGGCTTGGATATGAACAAGGTTAGAAATCTGAGGATAATACTCATTTAAATGGGGCTCGTCGAGTCAGGGTCAATTTGTCCGAAAATCCAAGGCTAACACCTCCAAAAACCAAGTTCAATGAGGTTTGGGGGAAAAGTCTATTACCCATAATTTTGAAGTCTAATACCAATAAAAAGGGCTTGGATATGAATAAGGTTAGAAATATAAGGCTAATACTCATTTAAATGGGGCTCGTCGAGTCAGGATCAATTTGTCCGAAAATCCAAGGCTAACACCCCTCCAAAAACCAAGTTCAATCATGTTTGGGGGAAAAGGATATTACCCATAAATTTGAAGTCTAATACCAACTAAAACAGCTTAGATATCAAAAAGGTTAGAAATCTAAGGATAATACTCATTTAATTGGGGCTTGTCGATTCAGGATCAATTTGTCCACAATCTAAGGCTAACACGCCGTCCAAAAACAAAGTTCAATCATGTTTGGGGGAACAGCCTATAACCCATAAATTTGAAGTCTAATACCAACTAAAAGGGCTTGGATATGAACAAGGTTAGAAATCTAAGGATAATACTCATTTAAATGGGGTTCGTCGAGTCAGGGTCAATTTGTCCGAAAATCCAAGGCTAACACCCCCTCCAAAAACCAAGTTCCATCATGTTTGGGGGAAAAGTCTATTACCCATAAATTTGAAGTCTTATACCAACTAAAAGGGCTTGGATATGAACAAGGTTCGAAATCTAAGGATAATACTCATTTAAATGGGGCTCGTCGAGTCAGGATCAATTTGTCCAAAGTCCAAGGCTAACACGCCCTCCAAAAACCAAGTTCAATCATGTTTGGGGGAACAGCCTATAACCCATAAATTTGAAGTCCAATACCAACTAAAAGGGCTTGGATATGAACAAGTTTAGAAATCTCAGGATAATACTCATTTAAATGGGGCTCGTCGAGTCAGGATCAATTTGTCCAAAATCCATGGCTAACACGCCCTCCAAAAACCAAGTTCAATCATGTTTGGGGGAACAGCCTATAACCCATAAATTTGAAGTCTAATACCAACTAAAAGGGCTTGGATATCAACAAGGTTAGAAATCTAAGGATAATACTCATTTAAATGGGGCTCGTCGAGTCAGGATCAATTTGTCCAAAATCCAAGGCTAACACGCCCTCCAAAAACCAAGTTCAATCATGTTTGGGGGAACAGCCAATAACCCATAAATTTGAAGTCTAATACCAACTAAAAGGGCTTGGATATAAACAAGGTTAAAAATCTGAGGATAATACTCATTTAAATGGGGCTCGTTGAGTCAGGGTCAATTTGTCCGAAAATCCAAGGCTAACACCCCCTCCAAAAACCAAGTTCCATCATGTTTGGGGGAAAAGTCTATTACCCATAAATTTGAAGTCTTATACCAACTAAAAGGGCTTGGATATGAACAAGGTTCGAAATCTAAGGATAATACTCATTTAAATGGGGCTCGTCGAGTCAGGATCAATTTGTCCAAAGTCCAAGGCTAACACGCCCTCCAAAAACCAAGTTCAATCATGTTTGGGGGAACAGCCTATAACCCATACATTTGAAGTCCAATACCAACTAAAAGGGCTTGGATATGAACAAGGTTAGAAATCTCAGGATAATACTCATTTAAATGGGGCTCGTCGAGTCAGGATCAATTTGTCCAAAATCCATGGCTAACACGCCCTCCAAAAACCAAGTTCAATCATGTTTGGGGGAACAGCCTATAACCCATAAATTTGAAGTCTAATACCAACTAAAAGGGCTTGGATATCAACAAGGTTAGAAATCTAAGGATAATACTCATTTAAATGGGGCTCGTCGAGTCAGGATCAATTTGTCCAAAATCCAAGGCTAACACGCCCTCCAAAAACCAAGTTCAATCATGTTTGGGGGAACAGCCAATAACCCATAAATTTGAAGTCTAATACCAACTAAAAGGGCTTGGATATAAACAAGGTTAAAAATCTGAGGATAATACTCATTTAAATGGGGCTCGTTGAGTCAGTGTCAATTTGTCCGAAAATCCAAGGCTAACACCTCCAAAAACCAAGTTCAATGAGGTTTGGGGGAAAAGTCTATTACCCATAATTTTGAAGTCTAATACCAATAAAAAGGGCTTGGATATGAATAAGGTTAGAAATATAAGGCTAATACTCATTTAAATGGGGCTCGTCGAGTCAGGATCAATTTGTCCGAAAATCCAAGGCTAACACCCCTCCAAAAACCAAGTTCAATCATGTTTGGGGGAAAAGGATATTACCCATAAATTTGAAGTCTTATACCAACTAAAAGGGCTTGGATATGAACAAGGTTCGAAATCTAAGGATAATACTCATTTAAATGGGGCTCGTCGAGTCAGGATCAATTTGTCCAAAGTCCAAGGCTAACACGCCCTCCAAAAACCAAGTTCAATCATGTTTGGGGGAACAGCCTATAACCCATACATTTGAAGTCCAATACCAACTAAAAGGGCTTGGATATGAACAAGGTTAGAAATCTAAGGATAATACTCATTTAAATGGGGCTCGTCGAGTCAGGATCAATTTGTCCAAAATCCATGGCTAACACGCCCTCCAAAAACCAAGTTCAATCATGTTTGGGGGAACAGCCTATAACCCATAAATTTGAAGTCTAATACCAACTAAAAGGGCTTGGATATCAACAAGGTTAGAAATCTAAGGATAATACTCATTTAAATGGGGCTCGTCGAGTCAGGATCAATTTGTCCAAAATCCAAGGCTAACACGCCCTCCAAAAACCTAGTCAATCATGTTTGGGGGAACAGCCTATAAGCCATAAATTTGAAGTCGAATACCAATTAAAAGGGCTTGGATATAAACAAGGTTCGAAACTAAGGATAATACTCATTTAAATGGTGCTCGTCGAGTCAGGATCAATTTGTCCAAAAATCCAAGGTTAACACCCCCTCCAAAAACCAAGTTCAATCATGTTTGGGGGAAAAAGATATTACCCATAAATTTAAAATCTAATACCAACTAAAAGGGCTTGGATATGAACAAGGTTAGAAATATAAGGCTAATACTCATTTAAATGGGGCTCGTCGAGTCAGGATCAATATGTCCGAAAATCCAAGACTAACACACCCTCTAAAAACCAAGTTCAATCATGTTTGGGGGAAAAGTCTATTACCCATAAATTTGAAGTCTTATACCAACTAAAAGGGCTTGGATATGAACAAGGTTAGAAACCTAAAGATAATACTCATTTAAATGGGGCTCGTCGTGTCAGGATCAATTTGTCCGAAAATCCAAGACTAACACCCCCTCTAAAAACCAAGTTCAATCATGTTTGGGGGAAAAGGATATTACCCATAAATTTGAAGTCTAATACCAACTAAAACGGATTGGATATCAAAAAGGTTAGAAATCTAAGGATAATACTCATTTAAATGGGGCTCGTCGATTATGGATCAATTTGTCCAAAATCCAAGGCTAACACTCCCTCCAAAAACCAAGTTCAATCATGTTTGGGGGAAAAGTCTATTACCCATAAATTTGAAGTCTTATACCAACTAAAAGGGCTTGGATATGAACAAGGTTAGAAACCTAAAGATAATACTCATTTAAATGGGGCTCGTCGAGTCAGGATCAATTTGTCCGAAAATCCAAGACTAACACCCCCTCTAAAAACCAAGTTCAATCATGTTTGGGGGAAAAGGATATTACCCATAAATTTGAAGTCTAATACCAACTAAAACGGATTGGATATCAAAAAGGTTAGAAATCTAAGGATAATACTCATTTAAATGGGGCTCGTCGATTCAGGATCAATTTGTCCAAAATCCAAGGCTAACACGCCCTCCAAAAACCAAGTTCAATCATGTTTGGGGGAACAGCCTATAACCCATAAATTTGAAGTCTAATACCAACTAAAAGGGCTTGGATATGAACAAGGTTAGAAATCTGAGGATAATACTCATTTAAATGGGGCTCGTCGAGTCAGGGTCAATTTGTCCGAAAATCCAAGACTAACACCCCCTCTAAAAACCAAGTTCAATCATGTTTGGGGGAAAAGGATATTACCCATAAATTTGAAGTCTAATACCAACTAAAACGGATTGGATATCAAAAAGGTTAGAAATCTAAGGATAATACTCATTTAAATGGAGCTCGTCGATTATGGATCAATTTGTCCAAAATCCAAGGCTAACACTCCCTCCAAAAACCAAGTTCAATCATGTTTGGGGGAAAAGTCTATTACCCATAAATTTGAAGTCTTATACCAACTAAAAGGGCTTGGATATGAACAAGGTTAGAAACCTAAAGATAATACTCATTTAAATGGGGCTCGTCGAGTCAGGATCAATTTGTCCGAAAATCCAAGACTAACACCCCCTCTAAAAACCAAGTTCAATCATGTTTGGGGGAAAAGGATATTACCCATAAATTTGAAGTCTAATACCAACTAAAACGGATTGGATATCAAAAAGGTTAGAAATCTAAGGATAATACTCATTTAAATGGGGCTCGTCGATTCAGGATCAATTTGTCCAAAATCCAAGGCTAACACGCCCTCCAAAAACCAAGTTCAATCATGTTTGGGGGAACAGCCTATAACCCATAAATTTAAAGTCTAATACCAACTAAAAGGGCTTGGATATGAACAAGGTTAGAAATATAAGGCTAATACTCATTTAAATGGGGCTCGTCGAGTCAGGATCAATTTGTCCGAAAATCCAAGACTAACACACCCTCTAAAAACCAAGTTCAATCATGTTTGGGGGAAAAGTCTATTACCCATAAATTTGAAGTCTTATACCAACTAAAAGGGCTTGGATATGAACAAGGTTAGAAACCTAAAGATAATACTCATTTAAATGGGGCTCGTCGAGTCAGGATCAATTTGTCCGAAAATCCAAGACTAACACCCCCTCTAAAAACCAAGTTCAATCATGTTTGGGGGAAAAGGATATTACCCATAAATTTGAAGTCTAATACCAACTAAAACGGATTGGATATCAAAAAGGTTAGAAATCTAAGGATAATACTCATTTAAATGGGGCTCGTCGATTCAGGATCAATTTGTCCAAAATCCAAGGCTAACACGCCCTCCAAAAACCAAGTTCAATCATGTTTGGGGGAACAGCCTATAACCCATAAATTTGAAGTCTAATACCAACTAAAAGGGCTTGGATATGAACAAGGTTAGAAATCTGAGGATAATACTCATTTAAATGGGGCTCGTCGAGTCAGGGTCAATTTGTCCAAAAATCCAAGGCTAACACCTCCAAAAACCAAGTTCAATGAGGTTTGGGGGAAAAGTTTATTACCCATAATTTTGAAGTCTAATACCAATAAAAAGGGCTTGGATATGAATAAGGTTAGAAATATAAGGCTAATACTCATTTAAATGGGGCTCGTCGAGTCAGGATCAATTTGTCCGAAAATCCAAGGCTAACACCCCTCCAAAAACCAAGTTCAATCATGTTTGGGGGAAAAGGATATTACCCATAAATTTGAAGTCTAATACCAACTAAAACGGCTTAGATATCAAAAAGGTTAGAAATCTAAGGATAATACTCATTTAATTGGGGCTTGTCGATTCAGGATCAATTTGTCCAAAATCTAAGGCTAACACGCCGTCCAAAAACAAAGTTCAATCATGTTTGGGGGAACAGCCTATAACCCATAAATTTGAAGTCTAATACCAACTAAAAGGGCTTGGATATGAACAAGGTTAGAAATCTAAGGATAATACTCATTTAAATGGGGCTCGTCGAGTCAGGATCAATTTGTCCGAAAATCCAAGGCTAACACCCCTCCAAAAACCAAGTTCAATCATGTTTGGGGGAAAAGGATATTACCCATAAATTTGAAGTCTAATACCAACTAAAACGGCTTGGATATCAAAAAGGTTAGAAATCTATGGATAATACTCATTTAATTGGGGCTTGTCGATTCAGGATCAATTTGTCCAAAATCCAAGGCTAACACGCCGTCCAAAAACAAAGTTCAATCATGTTTGGGGGAACAGCCTATAACCAATAAATTTGAAGTCTAATACCAACTAAAAGGGCTTGGATATGAACAAGGTTAGAAATCTAAGGATAATACTCATTTAAATGGGGCTCGTCGAGTCAGGGTCAATTTGTCCGAAAATCCAAGGCTAACACCCCCTCCAAAAACCAAGTTCAATCATGTTTGGGGGAAAAGTCTATTACCCATAAATTTGAAGTCTTATACCAACTAAAAGGGCTTGGATATGAACAAGGTTCGAAATCTAAGGATAATACTCATTTAAATGGGGCTCGTCGAGTCAGGATCAATTTGTCCAAAATCCAAGGCTAACACGCCCTCCAAAAACCAAGTTCAATCATGTTTGGGGGAACAACCTATAACCCATAAATTTGAAGTCTAATACCAACTAAAAGGGCTTGGATATGAACAAGGTTAGAAATCTAAGGATAATACTCATTTAAATGGGGCTCGTCGAGTCAGGGTCAATTTGTCCGAAAATCGAAGGCTAACACCTCCAAAAACCAAGTTCAATGAGGTTTGGGGGAAAAGTCTATTACCCATAATTTTGAAGTCTAATACCAATTAAAAGGGCTTGGATATGAATAAGGTTAGAAATATAAGGCTAATACTCATTTAAATGGGGCTCGTCGAGTCAGGATCAATTTGTCCGAAAATCCAAGGCTAACACCCCTCCAAAAACCAAGTTCAATCATGTTTGGGGGAAAAGGATATTACCCATAAATTTGAAGTCTAATACCAACTAAAACGGCTTGGATATCAAAAAGGTTAGAAATCTATGGATAATACTCATTTAATTGGGGCTTGTCGATTCAGGATCAATTTGTCCAAAATCCAAGGCTAACACGCCGTCCAAAAACAAAGTTCAATCATGTTTGGGGGAACAGCCTATAACCCATAAATTTGAAGTCTAATACCAACTAAAAGGGCTTGGATATGAACAAGGTTAGAAATCTAAGGATAATACTCATTTAAATGGGGCTCGTCGAGTCAGGGTCAATTTGTCCGAAAATCCAAGGCTAACACCCCCTCCAAAAACCAAGTTCAATCATGTTTGGGGGAAAAGTCTATTACCCATAAATTTGAAGTCTTATACCAACTAAAAGGGCTTGGATATGAACAAGGTTCGAAATCTAAGGATAATACTCATTTAAATGGGGCTCGTCGAGTCAGGATCAATTTGTCAAAAATCCAAGGCTAACACGCCCTCCAAAAACCTAGTCAATCATGTTTGGGGGAACAGCCTATAAGCCATAAATTTGAAGTCGAATACCAATTAAAAGGGCTTGGATATAAACAAGGTTCGAAACTAAGGATAATACTCATTTAAATGGTGCTCGTCGAGTCAGGATCAATTTGTCCAAAAATCCAAGGTTAACACCCCCTCCAAAAACCAAGTTCAATCATGTTTGGGGGAAAAAGATATTACCCATAAATTTAAAATCTAATACCAACTAAAAGGGCTTGGATATGAACAAGGTTAGAAATATAAGGCTAATACTCATTTAAATGGGGCTCGTCGAGTCAGGATCAATATGTCCGAAAATCCAAGACTAACACACCCTCTAAAAACCAAGTTCAATCATGTTTGGGGGAAAAGTCTATTACCCATAAATTTGAAGTCTTATACCAACTAAAAGGGCTTGGATATGAACAAGGTTAGAAACCTAAAGATAATACTCATTTAAATGGGGCTCGTCGTGTCAGGATCAATTTGTCCGAAAATCCAAGACTAACACCCCCTCTAAAAACCAAGTTCAATCATGTTTGGGGGAAAAGGATATTACCCATAAATTTGAAGTCTAATACCAACTAAAACGGATTGGATATCAAAAAGGTTAGAAATCTAAGGATAATACTCATTTAAATGGGGCTCGTCGATTATGGATCAATTTGTCCAAAATCCAAGGCTAACACTCCCTCCAAAAACCAAGTTCAATCATGTTTGGGGGAAAAGTCTATTACCCATAAATTTGAAGTCTTATACCAACTAAAAGGGCTTGGATATGAACAAGGTTAGAAACCTAAAGATAATACTCATTTAAATGGGGCTCGTCGAGTCAGGATCAATTTGTCCGAAAATCCAAGACTAACACCCCCTCTAAAAACCAAGTTCAATCATGTTTGGGGGAAAAGGATATTACCCATAAATTTGAAGTCTAATACCAACTAAAACGGATTGGATATCAAAAAGGTTAGAAATCTAAGGATAATACTCATTTAAATGGGGCTCGTCGATTCAGGATCAATTTGTCCAAAATCCAAGGCTAACACGCCCTCCAAAAACCAAGTTCAATCATGTTTGGGGGAACAGCCTATAACCCATAAATTTGAAGTCTAATACCAACTAAAAGGGCTTGGATATGAACAAGGTTAGAAATCTGAGGATAATACTCATTTAAATGGGGCTCGTCGAGTCAGGGTCAATTTGTCCGAAAATCCAAGACTAACACCCCCTCTAAAAACCAAGTTCAATCATGTTTGGGGGAAAAGGATATTACCCATAAATTTGAAGTCTAATACCAACTAAAACGGATTGGATATCAAAAAGGTTAGAAATCTAAGGATAATACTCATTTAAATGGAGCTCGTCGATTATGGATCAATTTGTCCAAAATCCAAGGCTAACACTCCCTCCAAAAACCAAGTTCAATCATGTTTGGGGGAAAAGTCTATTACCCATAAATTTGAAGTCTTATACCAACTAAAAGGGCTTGGATATGAACAAGGTTAGAAACCTAAAGATAATACTCATTTAAATGGGGCTCGTCGAGTCAGGATCAATTTGTCCGAAAATCCAAGACTAACACCCCCTCTAAAAACCAAGTTCAATCATGTTTGGGGGAAAAGGATATTACCCATAAATTTGAAGTCTAATACCAACTAAAACGGATTGGATATCAAAAAGGTTAGAAATCTAAGGATAATACTCATTTAAATGGGGCTCGTCGATTCAGGATCAATTTGTCCAAAATCCAAGGCTAACACGCCCTCCAAAAACCAAGTTCAATCATGTTTGGGGGAACAGCCTATAACCCATAAATTTAAAGTCTAATACCAACTAAAAGGGCTTGGATATGAACAAGGTTAGAAATATAAGGCTAATACTCATTTAAATGGGGCTCGTCGAGTCAGGATCAATTTGTCCGAAAATCCAAGACTAACACACCCTCTAAAAACCAAGTTCAATCATGTTTGGGGGAAAAGTCTATTACCCATAAATTTGAAGTCTTATACCAACTAAAAGGGCTTGGATATGAACAAGGTTAGAAACCTAAAGATAATACTCATTTAAATGGGGCTCGTCGAGTCAGGATCAATTTGTCCGAAAATCCAAGACTAACACCCCCTCTAAAAACCAAGTTCAATCATGTTTGGGGGAAAAGGATATTACCCATAAATTTGAAGTCTAATACCAACTAAAACGGATTGGATATCAAAAAGGTTAGAAATCTAAGGATAATACTCATTTAAATGGGGCTCGTCGATTCAGGATCAATTTGTCCAAAATCCAAGGCTAACACGCCCTCCAAAAACCAAGTTCAATCATGTTTGGGGGAACAGCCTATAACCCATAAATTTGAAGTCTAATACCAACTAAAAGGGCTTGGATATGAACAAGGTTAGAAATCTGAGGATAATACTCATTTAAATGGGGCTCGTCGAGTCAGGGTCAATTTGTCCAAAAATCCAAGGCTAACACCTCCAAAAACCAAGTTCAATGAGGTTTGGGGGAAAAGTTTATTACCCATAATTTTGAAGTCTAATACCAATAAAAAGGGCTTGGATATGAATAAGGTTAGAAATATAAGGCTAATACTCATTTAAATGGGGCTCGTCGAGTCAGGATCAATTTGTCCGAAAATCCAAGGCTAACACCCCTCCAAAAACCAAGTTCAATCATGTTTGGGGGAAAAGGATATTACCCATAAATTTGAAGTCTAATACCAACTAAAACGGCTTAGATATCAAAAAGGTTAGAAATCTAAGGATAATACTCATTTAATTGGGGCTTGTCGATTCAGGATCAATTTGTCCAAAATCTAAGGCTAACACGCCGTCCAAAAACAAAGTTCAATCATGTTTGGGGGAACAGCCTATAACCCATAAATTTGAAGTCTAATACCAACTAAAAGGGCTTGGATATGAACAAGGTTAGAAATCTAAGGATAATACTCATTTAAATGGGGCTCGTCGAGTCAGGATCAATTTGTCCGAAAATCCAAGGCTAACACCCCTCCAAAAACCAAGTTCAATCATGTTTGGGGGAAAAGGATATTACCCATAAATTTGAAGTCTAATACCAACTAAAACGGCTTGGATATCAAAAAGGTTAGAAATCTATGGATAATACTCATTTAATTGGGGCTTGTCGATTCAGGATCAATTTGTCCAAAATCCAAGGCTAACACGCCGTCCAAAAACAAAGTTCAATCATGTTTGGGGGAACAGCCTATAACCAATAAATTTGAAGTCTAATACCAACTAAAAGGGCTTGGATATGAACAAGGTTAGAAATCTAAGGATAATACTCATTTAAATGGGGCTCGTCGAGTCAGGGTCAATTTGTCCGAAAATCCAAGGCTAACACCCCCTCCAAAAACCAAGTTCAATCATGTTTGGGGGAAAAGTCTATTACCCATAAATTTGAAGTCTTATACCAACTAAAAGGGCTTGGATATGAACAAGGTTCGAAATCTAAGGATAATACTCATTTAAATGGGGCTCGTCGAGTCAGGATCAATTTGTCCAAAATCCAAGGCTAACACGCCCTCCAAAAACCAAGTTCAATCATGTTTGGGGGAACAACCTATAACCCATAAATTTGAAGTCTAATACCAACTAAAAGGGCTTGGATATGAACAAGGTTAGAAATCTAAGGATAATACTCATTTAAATGGGGCTCGTCGAGTCAGGGTCAATTTGTCCGAAAATCGAAGGCTAACACCTCCAAAAACCAAGTTCAATGAGGTTTGGGGGAAAAGTCTATTACCCATAATTTTGAAGTCTAATACCAATTAAAAGGGCTTGGATATGAATAAGGTTAGAAATATAAGGCTAATACTCATTTAAATGGGGCTCGTCGAGTCAGGATCAATTTGTCCGAAAATCCAAGGCTAACACCCCTCCAAAAACCAAGTTCAATCATGTTTGGGGGAAAAGGATATTACCCATAAATTTGAAGTCTAATACCAACTAAAACGGCTTGGATATCAAAAAGGTTAGAAATCTATGGATAATACTCATTTAATTGGGGCTTGTCGATTCAGGATCAATTTGTCCAAAATCCAAGGCTAACACGCCGTCCAAAAACAAAGTTCAATCATGTTTGGGGGAACAGCCTATAACCCATAAATTTGAAGTCTAATACCAACTAAAAGGGCTTGGATATGAACAAGGTTAGAAATCTAAGGATAATACTCATTTAAATGGGGCTCGTCGAGTCAGGGTCAATTTGTCCGAAAATCCAAGGCTAACACCCCCTCCAAAAACCAAGTTCAATCATGTTTGGGGGAAAAGTCTATTACCCATAAATTTGAAGTCTTATACCAACTAAAAGGGCTTGGATATGAACAAGGTTCGAAATCTAAGGATAATACTCATTTAAATGGGGCTCGTCGAGTCAGGATCAATTTGTCCAAAATCCAAGGCTAACACGCCCTCCAAAAACCAAGTTCAATCATGTTTGGGGGAACAACCTATAACCCATAAATTTGAAGTCTAATACCAACTAAAAGGGCTTGGATATGAACAAGGTTAGAAATCTAAGGATAATACTCATTTAAATGGGGCTCGTCGAGTCAGGGTCAATTTGTCCGAAAATCGAAGGCTAACACCTCCAAAAACCAAGTTCAATGAGGTTTGGGGGAAAAGTCTATTACCCATAATTTTGAAGTCTAATACCAATTAAAAGGGCTTGGATATGAATAAGGTTAGAAATATAAGGCTAATACTCATTTAAATGGGGCTCGTCGAGTCAGGATCAATTTGTCCGAAAATCCAAGGCTAACACCCCTCCAAAAACCAAGTTCAATCATGTTTGGGGGAAAAGGATATTACCCATAAATTTGAAGTCTAATACCAACTAAAACGGCTTGGATATCAAAAAGGTTAGAAATCTATGGATAATACTCATTTAATTGGGGCTTGTCGATTCAGGATCAATTTGTCCAAAATCCAAGGCTAACACGCCGTCCAAAAACAAAGTTCAATCATGTTTGGGGGAACAGCCTATAACCAATAAATTTGAAGTCTAATACCAACTAAAAGGGCTTGGATATGAACAAGGTTAGAAATCTAAGGATAATACTCATTTAAATGGGGCTCGTCGAGTCAGGGTCAATTTGTCCGAAAATCCAAGGCTAACACCCCCTCCAAAAACCAAGTTCAATCATGTTTGGGGGAAAAGTCTATTACCCATAAATTTGAAGTCTTATACCAACTAAAAGGGCTTGGATATGAACAAGGTTCGAAATCTAAGGATAATACTCATTTAAATGGGGCTCGTCGAGTCAGGATCAATTTGTCCAAAATCCAAGGCTAACACGCCCTCCAAAAACCAAGTTCAATCATGTTTGGGGGAACAACCTATAACCCATAAATTTGAAGTCTTATACCAACTAAAAGGGCTTGGATATGAACAAGGTTAGAAATCTAAGGATAATACTCATTTAAATGGGGCTCGTCGATTCAGGATCAATTTGTCCAAAATCCAAGGCTAACACGCCGTCCAAAAACAAAGTTCAATTATGTTTGGGGGAACAGCCTATAACCCATAAATTTGAAGTCTAATACCAACTAAAAGGGCTTGGATATGAACAAGGTTAGAAATCTAAGGATAATACTCATTTAAATGGGGTTCGTCGCGTCAGGGTCAATTTGTCCGAAAATCCAAGGCTAACACCCCCTCCAAAAACCAAGTTCAATCATGTTTGGGGGAAAAGTCTATTACCCATAAATTTGAAGTCTTATACCAACTAAAAGGGCTTGGATATGAACAAGGTTCGAAATCTAAGGATAATACTCATTTAAATGGGGCTCGTCGAGTCAGGATCAATTTGTCCAAAATCCAAGGCTAACACGCCCTCCAAAAACCAAGTTCAATCATGTTTGGGGGAACAGCCTATAACCCATAAATTTGAAGTCTAATACCAACTAAAAGGGCTTGGATATGAATAAGGTTAGAAATCTAAGGATAATACTCATTTAAATGGGGCTCGTCGAGTCAGGATCAATTTGTCCAAAATCCAAGGCTAACACGCCCTCCAAAAACCAAGTTCAATCATGTTTGGGGGAACAGCCTATAACCCATAAATTTGAAGTCTAATACCAACTAAAAGGGCTTGGATATGAACAAGATTAGAAATCTAAGGATAATACTTATTTAAATGGGGCTCGTCGAGTCAGGGTCAATTTGTCCGAAAATCCAAGGCTAACACCTCCAAAAACCAAGTTCAATGAGGTTTGGGGGAAAAGTCTATTACCCATAATTTTGAAGTCTAATACCAATTAAAAGGGCTTGGATATGAAGAAGGTTAGAAATATAAGGCTAATACTCATTAAAATGGGGCTCGTCGAGTCAGGATCAATTTGTCCGAAAATCCAAGGCTAACACCCCTCCAAAAACCAAGTTCAATCATGTTTGGGGGAAAAGGATATTACCCATAAATTTGAAGTCTAAAAACCAACTAAAACGGATTGGATATCAAAAAGGTTAGAAATTTAAGGATAATACTCATTTAAATGGGGCTCGTCGATTCAGGATCAATTTGTCCAAAATCCAAGGCTAACACGCCCTCCAAAAACCAAGTTCAATCATGTTTTTAGGAAAAGGCTATTACCCATAAATTTTAAGTCTTATACCAACTAAAAGGGCTTGGATATGAACAAGGTTAGAAATCTAAGGATAATACTCATTTAAATGGGGCTCGTCGATTCAGGATCAATTTGTCCACAATCCAAGGCTAACACGCCGTCCAAAAACAAAGTTCAATAATGTTTGGGGGAACAGCCTATAACCCATAAATTTGAAGTCTAATACCAACTAAAAGGGCTTGGATATGAACAAGGTTAGAAATCTAAGGATAATACTCATTTAAATGGGGTTCGTCGCGTCAGGGTCAATTTGTCCGAAAATCCAAGGCTAACACCCCCTCCAAAAACCAAGTTCAATCATGTTTGGGGGAAAAGTCTATTACCCATAAATTTGAAGTCTTATACCAACTAAAAGGGCTTGGATATGAACAAGGTTCGAAATCTAAGGATAATACTCATTTAAATGGGGCTCGTCGAGTCAGGATCAATTTGTCCAAAATCCAAGGCTAACACGCCCTCCAAAAACCAAGTTCAATCATGTTTGGGGGAACAGCCTATAACCCATAAATTTGAAGTCTAATACCAACTAAAAGGGCTTGGATATGAACAAGGTTAGAAATCTAAGGATAATACTCATTTAAATGGGGCTCGTCGAGTCAGGATCAATTTGTCAAAAATCCAAGGCTAACACGCCCTCCAAAAACCAAGTTCAATCATGTTTGGGGGAACAGCCTATAACCCATAAATTTGAAGTCTAATACCAACTAAAAGGGCTTGGATATGAACAAGATTAGAAATCTAAGGATAATACTTATTTAAATGGGGCTCGTCGAGTCAGGGTCAATTTGTCCGAAAATCCAAGGCTAACACCTCCAAAAACCAAGTTCAATGAGGTTTGGGGGAAAAGTCTATTACCCATAATTTTGAAGTCTAATACCAATTAAAAGGGCTTGGATATGAATAAGGTTAGAAATATAAGGCTAATACTCATTTAAATGGGGCTCGTCGATTCAGGATCAATTTGTCCACAATCCAAGGCTAACACGCCGTCCAAAAACAAAGTTCAATAATGTTTGGGGGAACAGCCTATAACCCATAAATTTGAAGTCTAATACCAACTAAAAGGGCTTGGATATGAACAAGGTTAGAAATCTAAGGATAATACTCATTTAAATGGGGTTCGTCGCGTCAGGGTCAATTTGTCCGAAAATCCAAGGCTAACACCCCCTCCAAAAACCAAGTTCAATCATGTTTGGGGGAAAAGTCTATTACCCATAAATTTGAAGTCTTATACCAACTAAAAGGGCTTGGATATGAACAAGGTTCGAAATCTAAGGATAATACTCATTTAAATGGGGCTCGTCGAGTCAGGATCAATTTGTCCAAAATCCAAGGCTAACACGCCCTCCAAAAACCAAGTTCAATCATGTTTGGGGGAACAGCCTATAACCCATAAATTTGAAGTCTAATACCAACTAAAAGGGCTTGGATATGAACAAGGTTAGAAATCTAAGGATAATACTCATTTAAATGGGGCTCGTCGAGTCAGGATCAATTTGTCAAAAATCCAAGGCTAACACGCCCTCCAAAAACCAAGTTCAATCATGTTTGGGGGAACAGCCTATAACCCATAAATTTGAAGTCTAATACCAACTAAAAGGGCTTGGATATGAACAAGATTAGAAATCTAAGGATAATACTTATTTAAATGGGGCTCGTCGAGTCAGGGTCAATTTGTCCGAAAATCCAAGGCTAACACCTCCAAAAACCAAGTTCAATGAGGTTTGGGGGAAAAGTCTATTACCCATAATTTTGAAGTCTAATACCAATTAAAAGGGCTTGGATATGAATAAGGTTAGAAATATAAGGCTAATACTCATTTAAATGGGGCTCGTCGAGTCAGGATCAATTTGTCCGAAAATCCAAGGCTAACACCCCTCCAAAAACCAAGTTCAATCATGTTTGGGGGAAAAGGATATTACCCATAAATTTGAAGTCTAATACCAACTAAAACGGCTTGGATATCAAAAAGGTTAGAAATCTAAGGATAATACTCATTTAATTGGGGCTTGTCGATTCAGGATCAATTTGTCCAAAATCCAAGGCTAACACGCCGTCCAAAAACAAAGTTCAATAATGTTTGGGGGAACAACCTATAACCCATAAATTTGAAGTCTAATACCAACTAAAAGGGCTTGGATATGAACAAGGTTAGAAATCTAAGGATAATACTCATTTAAATGGGGTTCGTCGCGTCAGGGTCAATTTGTCCGAAAATCCAAGGCTAACACCCCCTCCAAAAACCAAGTTCAATCATGTTTGGGGGAAAAGTCTATTACCCATAAATTTGAAGTCTTATACCAACTAAAAGGGCTTGGATATGAACAAGGTTTGAAATCTAAGGATAATACTCATTTAAATGGGGCTCGTCGAGTCAGGATCAATTTGTCCAAAATCCAAGGCTAACACGCCCTCCAAAAACCAAGTTCAATCATGTTTGGGGGAACAGCCTATAACCCATAAATTTGAAGTCTAATACCAACTAAAAGGGCTTGGATATGAACAAGGTTAGAAATCTAAGGATAATACTCATTTAAATGGGGCTCGTCGAGTCAGGATCAATTTGTCCAAAATCCAAGGCTAACACGCCCTCCAAAAACCAAGTTCAATCATGTTTGGGGGAACAGCCTATAACCCATAAATTTGAAGTCTAATACCAACTAAAAGGGCTTGGATATGAACAAGGTTAGAAATCTAAGGATAATACTCATTTAAATGGGGCTCGTCGAGTCAGGATCAATTTGTCCAAAATCAAAGGCTAACACGCCCTCCAAAAACCAAGTTCAATCATGTTTGGGGGAACAGCCTATAACCCATAAATTTGAAGTCTAATACCAACTAAAAGGGCTTGGATATGAACAAGGTTAGAAATCTAAGGATAATACTCATTTAAATGGGGCTCGTCGAGTCAGGATCAATTTGTCCAAAATCCAAGGCTAACACGCCCTCCAAAAACCAAGTTCAATCATGTTTGGGGGAACAGCCTATAACCCATAAATTTGAAGTCTAATACCAACTAAAAGGGCTTGGATATGAACAAGATTAGAAATCTAAGGATAATACTCATTTAAATGGGGCTCGTCGCGTCAGGGTCAATTTGTCCGAAAATCCAAGGCTAACACCCCCTCCAAAAACCAAGTTCAATCATGTTTGGGGGAAAAGGATATTACCCATAAATTTGAAGTCTTATACCAACTAAAAGGGCTTGGATATGAACAAGGTTATAAATCTAAGGATAATACTCATTAAAATGGGGCTCGTCGAGTCAGGATCAATTTGTCCGAAAATCCAAGGCTAACACCCCTCCAAAAACCAAGTTCAATCATGTTTGGGGGAAAAGGATATTACCCATAAATTTGAAGTCTAAAAACCAACTAAAACGGATTGGATATCAAAAAGGTTAGAAATCTAAGGATAATACTCATTTAAATGGGGCTCGTCGAGTCAGGATCAATTTGTCCGAAAATCCAAGGCTAACACGCCCTCCAAAAACCAAGTTCAATCATGTTTGGGGGAAAAGGATATTACCCATAAATTTGAAGTCTAATACCAACTAAAACGGATTGGATATCAAAAAGGTTAGAAATCTAAGGATAATACTCATTTAAATGGGGCTCGTCGATTCAGGATCAATTTGTCCAAAATCCAAGGCTAACATCCCCTCCAAAAACCAAGTTCAATCATGCTTGGGAGAAAACTGTATTACCCATAAATTTGAAGTCTAATACCAACTAATATGGATTGGATATGAACAAGGTTAGAAATATAAGGCTAATACTCATTTAAATGGGGCTCATCGAGTCAGGATCAATTTGTCTGAAAATCCAAGACTAACACACCCTCGAAAAACCAAGTTCAATCATGTTTGGGGGAAAAGGATATTACCCATAAATTTGAAGTCTAATACCAACTAAAGGGGCTTGGATAGCAATAAGGTTAGAAGTCTAAGGATAATACTCATTTAAATGGGGCTCGTCGAGTCATGATCAATTTGTCCAAAAATCCAACGCTCACACCCCCTCCAAAAACCAAGTTCAATCATGTTTTTGGGAAAAGTCTATTACCCATAAATTTTAAGTCTTATACCAACTAAAAGGGCTTGGATAGGAACAAGGTTAGAAATCTAAGGATAATACTCATTTAAATCGGGCTCGTCGAGTCAGGATCAATTTGTCCAAAGTCCAAGGCTAACACGCCCTCCAAAAACCAAGTTCAATCATGTTTGGGGGAACAGCCTATAACCCATACATTTGAAGTCCAATACCAACTAAAAGGGCTTGGATATGAACAAGGTTAGAAATCTAAGGATAATACTTATTTAAATGGGGCTCGTCGAGTCAGGGTCAATTTGTCCGAAAATCCAAGGCTAACACCTCCAAAAACCAAGTTCAATGAGGTTTGGGGGAAAAGTCTATTACCCATAATTTTGAAGTCTAATACCAATTAAAAGGGCTTGGATATGAATAAGGTTAGAAATATAAGGCTAATACTCATTTAAATGGGGCTCGTCGAGTCAGGATCAATTTGTCCGAAAATCCAAGGCTAACACCCCTCCAAAAACCAAGTTCAATCATGTTTGGGGGAAAAGGATATTACCCATAAATTTGAAGTCTAATACCAACTAAAACGGCTTGGATATCAAAAAGGTTAGAAATCTAAGGATAATACTCATTTAATTGGGGCTTGTCGATTCAGGATCAATTTGTCCAAAATCCAAGGCTAACACGCCGTCCAAAAACAAAGTTCAATAATGTTTGGGGGAACAACCTATAACCCATAAATTTGAAGTCTAATACCAACTAAAAGGGCTTGGATATGAACAAGGTTAGAAATCTAAGGATAATACTCATTTAAATGGGGTTCGTCGCGTCAGGGTCAATTTGTCCGAAAATCCAAGGCTAACACCCCCTCCAAAAACCAAGTTCAATCATGTTTGGGGGAAAAGTCTATTACCCATAAATTTGAAGTCTTATACCAACTAAAAGGGCTTGGATATGAACAAGGTTTGAAATCTAAGGATAATACTCATTTAAATGGGGCTCGTCGAGTCAGGATCAATTTGTCCAAAATCCAAGGCTAACACGCCCTCCAAAAACCAAGTTCAATCATGTTTGGGGGAACAGCCTATAACCCATAAATTTGAAGTCTAATACCAACTAAAAGGGCTTGGATATGAACAAGGTTAGAAATCTAAGGATAATACTCATTTAAATGGGGCTCGTCGAGTCAGGATCAATTTGTCCAAAATCCAAGGCTAACACGCCCTCCAAAAACCAAGTTCAATCATGTTTGGGGGAACAGCCTATAACCCATAAATTTGAAGTCTAATACCAACTAAAAGGGCTTGGATATGAACAAGGTTAGAAATCTAAGGATAATACTCATTTAAATGGGGCTCGTCGAGTCAGGATCAATTTGTCCAAAATCAAAGGCTAACACGCCCTCCAAAAACCAAGTTCAATCATGTTTGGGGGAACAGCCTATAACCCATAAATTTGAAGTCTAATACCAACTAAAAGGGCTTGGATATGAACAAGGTTAGAAATCTAAGGATAATACTCATTTAAATGGGGCTCGTCGAGTCAGGATCAATTTGTCCAAAATCCAAGGCTAACACGCCCTCCAAAAACCAAGTTCAATCATGTTTGGGGGAACAGCCTATAACCCATAAATTTGAAGTCTAATACCAACTAAAAGGGCTTGGATATGAACAAGATTAGAAATCTAAGGATAATACTCATTTAAATGGGGCTCGTCGCGTCAGGGTCAATTTGTCCGAAAATCCAAGGCTAACACCCCCTCCAAAAACCAAGTTCAATCATGTTTGGGGGAAAAGGATATTACCCATAAATTTGAAGTCTTATACCAACTAAAAGGGCTTGGATATGAACAAGGTTATAAATCTAAGGATAATACTCATTAAAATGGGGCTCGTCGAGTCAGGATCAATTTGTCCGAAAATCCAAGGCTAACACCCCTCCAAAAACCAAGTTCAATCATGTTTGGGGGAAAAGGATATTACCCATAAATTTGAAGTCTAAAAACCAACTAAAACGGATTGGATATCAAAAAGGTTAGAAATCTAAGGATAATACTCATTTAAATGGGGCTCGTCGAGTCAGGATCAATTTGTCCGAAAATCCAAGGCTAACACGCCCTCCAAAAACCAAGTTCAATCATGTTTGGGGGAAAAGGATATTACCCATAAATTTGAAGTCTAATACCAACTAAAACGGATTGGATATCAAAAAGGTTAGAAATCTAAGGATAATACTCATTTAAATGGGGCTCGTCGATTCAGGATCAATTTGTCCAAAATCCAAGGCTAACATCCCCTCCAAAAACCAAGTTCAATCATGCTTGGGAGAAAACTGTATTGCCCATAAATTTGAAGTCTAATACCAACTAATATGGATTGGATATGAACAAGGTTAGAAATATAAGGCTAATACTCATTTAAATGGGGCTCATCGAGTCAGGATCAATTTGTCTGAAAATCCAAGACTAACACACCCTCGAAAAACCAAGTTCAATCATGTTTGGGGGAAAAGGATATTACCCATAAATTTGAAGTCTAATACCAACTAAAGGGGCTTGGATAGCAATAAGGTTAGAAGTCTAAGGATAATACTCATTTAAATGGGGCTCGTCGAGTCATGATCAATTTGTCCAAAAATCCAACGCTCACACCCCCTCCAAAAACCAAGTTCAATCATGTTTTTGGGAAAAGTCTATTACCCATAAATTTTAAGTCTTATACCAACTAAAAGGGCTTGGATAGGAACAAGGTTAGAAATCTAAGGATAATACTCATTTAAATCGGGCTCGTCGAGTCAGGATCAATTTGTCCGAAAATCCAAGGCTAACACCCCTCCAAAAACCAATTTCAATCATGTTTGGGGGAAAAGGATATTATCCATAAATTTGAAGTCTAAAAACCAACTAAAACGGATTGGATATCAAAAAGGTTAGAAATCTAAGGATAATACTCATTTAAATGGGGCTCGTCGATTCAGGATCAATTTGTCCAAAAATCCAAGGCTAACACCCCCTCCAAAAACCAAGTTCAATCATGTTTTTGGGAAAAATCTATTACCCATAAATTTTAAGTCTTATACCAACTAAAAGGATTTGGATATGAACAAGGTTAGAAGTCTAAGGATAATACTCATTTAAATGGGGCTCGTCGAGTCAGGATCAATTTGTCCGAAAATCCAAGGCTAACATCCCCTCCAAAAACCAAGTTCAATCATGTTTGGGGGAAAAGCCTATAACCCATAAATTTGAAGTCTAATACCAACTAAAAGGGCTTGGATATGAACAAGGTTAGAAATCTAAGGATAATACTCATTTAAATGGGGCTCGTCGATTCAGGATCAATTTGTCCGAATATCCAAGGCTAACACCCCCTCCAAAAACCAAGTTCAATCATGTTTTTGGGAAAAGTCTATTACCCATAAATTTTAAATCTTATACCAACTAAAAGGGCTTGGATATGAACAAGGTTATAAATCTAAGGATAATACTCATTTAAATGGGGCTCGTCGATTCAGGATCAATTTGTCCGAATATCCAAGGCTAACACCCCCTCCAAAAACCAAGTTCAATCATGTTTTTGGGAAAAGTCTATTACCCATAAATTTTAAGTCTTATACCAACTAAAAGGGCTTGGATATGAACAAGGTTAGAAATCTAAGGATAATACTCATTTAAATGGGGCTCGTCGAGTCATGATCAATTTGTCCGAAAATCCAAGGCTAACACTCCCTCCAAAAACCAAGTTCAATCATGTTTGGGGGAAAAGTCTATTACCCATAAATTTGAAGTCTTATACCAACTAAAAGGGCTTGGATATGAACAAGGTTAGAAACCTAAAGATAATACTCATTTAAATGGGGCTCGTCGAGTCAGGATCAATTTGTCCGAAAATCTAAGACTAACACCCCCTCTAAAAACCAAGTTCAATCATGTTTGGGGGAAAAGGATATTACCCATAAATTTGAAGTCTAATACCAACTAAAACGGATTGGATATCAAAAAGGTTAGAAATCTAAGGATAATACTCATTTAAATGGGGCTCGTCAATTCAGGATCAATTTGTCCAAAATCCAAGGCTAACACGCCCTCCAAAAACCAAGTTCAATCATGTTTGGGGGAACAGCCTATAACCCATAAATTTGAAGTCTAATACCAACTAAAAGGGCTTGGATATGAACAAGGTTAGAAATCTGAGGATAATACTCATTTAAATGGGGCTCGTCGAGTCAGGGTCAATTTGTCCGAAAATCCAAGGCTAACACCTCCAAAAACCAAGTTCAATGAGGTTTGGGGGAAAAGTCTATTACCCATAATTTTGAAGTCTAATACCAATTAAAAGGGCTTGGATATGAATAAGGTTAGAAATATAAGGCTAATACTCATTTAAATGGGGCTCGTCGAGTCAGGATCAATTTGTCCGAAAATCCAAGGCTAACACCCCTCCAAAAACCAAGTTCAATCATGTTTGGGGGAAAAGGATATTACCCATAAATTTGAAGTCTAATACCAACTAAAACGGCTTGGATATCAAAAAGGTTAGAAATCTAAGGATAATACTCATTTAATTGGGGCTTGTCGATTCAGGATCAATTTGTCCAAAATCCAAGGCTAACACGCCGTCCAAAAACAAAGTTCAATAATGTTTGGGGGAACAGCCTATAACCCATAAATTTGAAGTCTAATACCAACTAAAAGGGCTTGGATATGAACAAGGTTAGAAATCTAAGGATAATACTCATTTAAATGGGTTCGTCGCGTCAGGGTCAATTTGTCCGAAAATCCAAGGCTAACACCCCCTCCAAAAACCAAGTTCAATCATGTTTGGGGGAAAAGTCTATTACCCATAAATTTGAAGTCTTATACCAACTAAAAGGGCTTGGATAGCAATAAGGTTCGAAATCTAAGGATAATACTCATTTAAATGGGGCTCGTCGAGTCAGGATCAATTTGTCCAAAATCCAAGGCTAACACGCCCTCCAAAAACCAAGTTCAATCATGTTTGGGGGAACAGCCTATAACCCATAATTTTGAAGTCTAATACCAATTAAAAGGGCTTGGATATGAATAAGGTTAGAAATATAAGGCTAATACTCATTAAAATGGGGCTCGTCGAGTCAGGATCAATTTGTCCGAAAATCCAAGGCTAACACCCCTCCAAAAACCAAGTTCAATCATGTTTGGGGGAAAAGGATATTACCCATAAATTTGAAGTCTAAAAACCAACTAAAACAGATTGGATATCACAAAGGTTAGAAATCTAAGGATAATACTCATTTAAATGGGGCTCGTCGATTCAGAATCAATTTGTCCAAAATCCAAGGCTAACACGCCCTCCACAAACCAAGTTCAATCATGTTTGGGGGAAAAGGATATTACCCATAAATTTGAAGTCTAATACCAACTAAAACGGATTGGATATCAAAAAGGTTAGAAATCTAAGGATAATACTCATTTAAATGGGGCTCGTCGATTCAGGATCAATTTGTCCAAAATCCAAGGCTAACATCCCCTCCAAAAACCAAGTTCAATCATGCTTGGGAGAAAACTGTATTACCCATAAATTTGAAGTCTTATACCAACTAATATGGATTGGATATGAACAAGGTTAGAAATATAAGGCTAATACTTATTTAAATGGGGCTCGTCGAGTCAGGATCAATTTGTCCGAAAATCCAAGACTAACACACCCTCGAAAAACCAAGTTCAATCATGTTTGGGGGAAAAGGATATTACCCATAAATTTGAAGTCTAATACCAACTAAAGGGGCTTGGATAGCAACAAGGTTAGAAATCTAAGGATAATACTAATTTAAATGGGGCTCGTTGAATCAGGATCAATTTGTCCAAAATCCAAGGCTAACACGCCCTCCGAAAACCAAGTTCAATCATGTTTGGGGGAACAGCCTATAACCTATAAATTTGAAGTCTAATACCAACTAAAAGGGCTTGGATATGAACAAGGTTAGAAATCTAAGGATAATACTCATTTAAATGGGGCTCGTCGATTCAGGATCAATTTGTCCAAAATCCAAGGCTAACACCCCCTCCAAAAACCAAGTTCAATCATGTTTGGGGGAAAAGGATATTATCCATAAATTTGAAGTCTAAAAACCAACTAAAACGGATTGGATATCAAAAAGGTTAAAAATCTAAGGATAATACTCATTTAAATGGGGCTCGTCGATTCAGGATCAATTTGTCCGAAAATGCAAGGCTAACACCCCCTCCAAAAACCAAGTTCAATCATGTTTTTGGGAAAAGTCTATTACCCATAAATTTTAAGTCTTATACCAACTAAAAGGGCTTGGATATGAACAATGTTAGAAATCTAAGGATAATACTCATTTAAATGGGGCTCGTCGAGTCAGGATCAATTTGTCCGAAAATCCAAGGCTAACATCCCCTCCAAAAACCAAGTTCAATCATGTTTGGGGGAAAAGCCTATAACCCATAAATTTGAAGTCTAATACCAACTAAAAGGGCTTGGATATGAACAAGGTTAGAAATCTAAGGATAATACTCATTTAAATGGGGCTTGTCGAATCAGGATCAATTTGTCCAAAATCCAAGGCTAACACGCCCTCCAAAAACCAAGTTCAATCATGTTTGGGGGAAAAGTCTATTACCCATAAATTTGAAGTCTAATACCAACTAAAAGGGCTTGGATATCAACAAGGTTAGAAATCTTAGGATAATACTCATTTAAATGGTTCTCGTCGAGTCAGGATCAATTTGTCCAAAATCCAAGGCTAACACGCCCTCCAAAAACCAAGTCAATCATGTTTGGGGGAACAGCCTATAAGCCATAAATTTGAAGTCGAATACCAACTAAAAGGGCTTGGATATAAACAAGGTTCGAAACTAAGGATAATACTCATTTAAATGGTGCTCGTCGAGTCAGGATCAATTTGTCCAAAAATCCAAGGCTAACACTCCCTCCAAAAACCAAGTTCAATCATGTTTGGGGGAAAAGTCTATTACCCATAAATTTGAAGTCTTATACCAACTAAAAGGGCTTGGATATGAACAAGGTTAGAAATATAATGCTAATACTCATTTAAATGGGGCTCGTCGAGTCAGGATCAATTTGTCCGCAAATCCAAGACTAACACTCTCTCCAAAAACCAAGTTCAATCATGTTTGGGGGAAAAGTCTATTACCCATAAATTTGAAGTCTTATACCAACTAAAAGGGATTGGATATGAACAAGGTTCGAAATCTAAGGATAATACTCATTTAAATGGGGCTCGTCGAGTCAGGATCAATTTGTCCAAAATCCAAGGCTAACACGCCCTCCAAAAACCAAGTTCAATCATGTTTGGGGGAACAACCTATAACCCATAAATTTGAAGTCTAATACCAACTAAAAGGGCTTGGATATGAACAAGGTTAGAAATCTAAGGATAATACTCATTTAAATGGGGCTCGTCGATTCAGGATCAATTTGTCCAAAATCCAAGGCTAACACGCTCTTCAAAAACCAAGTTCAATCATGTTTGGGGGAACAGCCTATAACCCATAAATTTGAAGTCTAATACCAACTAAAAGGGCTTGGATATGAACAAGGTTAGAAATCTAAGGATAATACTCATTTAAATGGGGCTCGTCGAGTCAGGGTCAATTTGTCCGAAAATCCAAGGCTAACACCTCCAAAAACCAAGTTCAATGAGGTTTGGGGGAAAAGTCTATTACCCATAATTTTGAAGTCTAATACCAATTAAAAGGGCTTGGATATGAATAAGGTTAGAAATATAAGGCTAATACTCATTTAAATGGGGCTCGTCGAGTTAGGATCAATTTGTCAGAAAATCCAAGGCTAACACCCCTCCAAAAACCAAGTTCAATCATGTTTGGGGGAAAAGGATATTACCCATAAATTTGAAGTCTAAAAACCAACTTAAACGGATTGGATATCAAAAAGGTTAGAAATCTAAGGATAATACTCATTTAAATGGGGCTCGTCGATTCAGGATCAATTTGTCCGAAAATCCAAGGCTAACACCCCCTCCAAAAACCAAGTTCAATCATGTTTTTGGGAAAAGTCTATTACCCATAAATTTGAAGTCTTATACCAACTAAAAGGGCTTGGATATGAACAAGGTTAGAAATCTAAAGATAATACTCATTTAAATGGGGCTCGTCGAGTCAGGATCAATATGTCCGCAAATCCAAGGCTAACACCCATTCCAAAAACCAAGTTCAATCATGTTTGGGGGAAAAGTCTATTACCCATAAATTTGAAGTCTTATACCAACTAAAAGGGCTTGGATATGAACAAGGTTCGAAATCTAAGGATAATACTCATTTAAATGGGGCTCGTCGAGTCAGGATCAATTTGTCCGAAAATCCAAGGCTAACACTCCCTCCAAAAACCAAGTTCAATCATGTTTGGGGGAAAAGTCTATTACCCATAAATTTGAAGTCTTATACCAACTAAAAGGGCTTGGATATGAACAAGGTAAGAAATCTAAGGATAATACTCATTTAAATGGGGCTCGTCGAGTCAGGATCAATATGTCCGCAAATCCAAGGCTAACACCCATTCCAAAAACCAAGTTCAATCATGTTTGGGGGAAAAGTCTATTACCCATAAATTTGAAGTCTTATACCAACTAAAAGGGCTTGGATATGAACAAGGTTAGAAATCTAAAGATAATACTCATTTAAATGGGGCTCGTCGAGTCAGGATCAATTTGTCCGCAAATCCAAGGCTAACACCCATTCCAAAAACCAAGTTCAATCATGTTTGGGGGAAAAGTCTATTACCCATAAATTTGAAGTCTTATACCAACTAAAAGGGCTTGGATATGAACAAGGTTCGAAATCTAAGGATAATACTCATTTAAATGGGGCTCGTCGAGTCAGGATCAATTTGTCCGAAAATCCAAGGCTAACACTCCCTCCAAAAACCAAGTTCAATCATGTTTGGGGGAAAAGGATATTGCCCATAAATTTGAAGTCTAAAAACCAACTTAAACGGATTGGATATCAAAAAGGTTAGAAATCTAAGGATAATACTCATTTAAATGGGGCTCGTCGATTCAGGATCAATTTGTCCGAAAATCCAAGGCTAACACCCCCTCCAAAAACCAAGTTAAATCATGTTTTTGGGAAAAGTCTATTACCCATAAATTTGAAGTCTTATACCAACTAAAAGGGCTTGGATATGAACAAGGTTAGAAATCTAAAGATAATACTCATTTAAATGGGGCTCGTCGAGTCAGGATCAATTTGTCCGCAAATCCAAGGCTAACACCCATTCCAAAAACCAAGTTCAATCATGTTTGGGGGAAAAGTCTATTACCCATAAATTTGAAGTCTTATACCAACTAAAAGGGCTTGGATATGAACAAGGTTCGAAATCTAAGGATAATACTCATTTAAATGGGGCTCGTCGAGTCAGGATCAATTTGTCCAAAATCCAAGGTTAACACGCCCTCCAAAAACCAAGTTCAATCATGTTTTGGGGAACAGCCTATAACCCAAAAATTTGAAGTCTAATACCAACTAAAAGGGCTTGGATATGAACAAGGTTAGAAATCTAAAGATAATACTCATTTAAATGGACTCGTCGAGTCAGGGTCAATTTGTCCGAAAATCGAAGGCTAACACCTCCAAAAACCAAGTTCAATGAGGTTTGGGGGAAAAGTCTATTACCCATAATTTTGAAGTCTAATACCAATTAAAAGGGCTTGGATATGAATAAGGTTAGAAATATAAGGCTACTCATTTAAATGGGGCTCGTCGAGTTAGGATCAAATTGTCCGAAAATCCAAGGCTAACACCCCTCTAAAAACCAAGTTCAATCATGTTTGGGGGAAAAGGATATTACCCATAAATTTGAAGTCTAAAAACCAACTAAAACGGATTGGATATCAAAAAGGTTAGAAATCTAAGGATAATACTCATTTAAATGGGGCTCGTCGAGTCAAGGTTAATTTGTCGGAAAGTCCAAGGCTAACACGCCCTCCAAAAACCAAGTTCAATCATGTTTTTGGGAAAAGTCTATTACCCATAAATTTGAAGTCTAATACCAACTAAAAGGGCTTGGATATGAACAAGGTTAAAAATCTAAGGATAATACTCATTTAAATGGGGCTCGTCGAGTCAGGGTCAATTTGTCCGAAAATCTTAGGCTAACACCCCCTCCAAAAACCAAGTTCAATCATGTTTGGTGGAAAAGTCTATTACCCATAAATTTGAAGTCTTATACCAACTAAAAGGGCTTGGATATGAACAAGGTTCGAAATCTAAGGATAATACTCATTTAAATGGGGCTCGTCGAGTCAGGATCAATTTGTCCAAAATCCAAGGCTAACACGCCCTCCAAAAACCAAGTTCAATCATGTTTGGGGGAAAAGGATATTACCCATAAATTTGAAATCTAATACCAACTAAAACGGCTTGGATATCAAAAAGGTTAGAAATCTAAGGATAATACTCATTTAAATGGGGCTCGTCGATTCAGGATCAATTTGTCCAAAATCCAAGGCTAACACGCTCTCCAAAAACCAAGTTCAATCATGTTTGGGGGAACAGCCTATAACCCATAAATTTGAAGTCTAATACCAACTAAAAGGGCTTGGATATGAACAAGGTTAGAAATCTAAGGATAATACTCATTTAAATGGGGCTCGTCGAGTCAGGGTCAATTTGTCCGAAAATCCAAGGCTAACACCTCCAAAAACCAAGTTCAATGAGGTTTGGGGGAAAAGTCTATTACCCATAATTTTGAAGTCTAATACCAATTAAAAGGGCTTGGATATGAATAAGGTTAGAAATATAAGGGTAATACTCATTTAAATGGGGCTCGTCAAGTTAGGATCAATTTGTCCGAAAATCCAAGGCTAACACCCCTCCAAAAACCAAGTTCAATCATGTTTGGGGGAAAAGGATATTACCCATAAATTTGAAGTCTAAAAACCAACTTAAATGGATTGGATACCAAAAAGGTTAGAAATCTAAGGATAATACTCATTTAAATGGGGCTCGTCGATTCAGGATCAATTTGTCCGAAAATCCAAGGCTAACACCCCCTCCAAAAACCAAGTTCAATCATGTTTTTGGGAAAAGTCTATTACCCATAAATTTGAAGTCTTATACCAACTAAAAGGGCTTGGATATGAACAAGGTTAGAAATCTAAAGATAATACTCATTTAAATGGGGCTCGTCGAGTCAGGATCAATTTGTCCGAAAATCCAAGGCTAACACCCATTCCAAAAACCAAGTTCAATCATGTTTGGGGGAAAAGTCTATTACCCATAAATTTGAAGTCTTATACCAACTAAAAGGGCTTGGATATGAACAAGGTTCAAAATCTAAGGATAATACTCATTTAAATGGGGCTCGTCGAGTCAGGATCAATTTGTCCAAAATCCAAGGCTAACACGCCCTCCAAAAACCAAGTTCAATCATGTTTGGGGGAACAGCCTATAACCCATAAATTTGAAGTCTAATACCAACTAAAAGGGCTTGGATATGAACAAGGTTAGAAATCTAAGGATAATACTCATTTAAATGGGGCTCGTCGAGTCAGGGTCAATTTGTCCGAAAATCGAAGGCTAACACCTCCAAAAACCAAGTTCAATGAGGTTTGGGGGAAAAGTCTATTACCCATAATTTTGAAGTCTAATACCAATTAAAAGGGCTTGGATATGAATAAGGTTAGAAATATAAGGCTACTCATTTAAATGGGGCTCGTCTAGTTAGGATCAATTTGTCCGAAAATCCAAGGCTAACACCCCTCCAAAAACCAAGTTCAATCATGTTTGGGGGAAAAGGATATTACCCATAAATTTGAAGTCTAAAAACCAACTAAAACGGATTGGATATCAAAAAGGTTAGAAATCTAAGGATAATACTCATTTAAATGGGGCTCGTCGAGTCAAGGTTAATTTGTCGGAAAGTCCAAGGCTAACACGCCCTCCAAAAACCAAGTTCAATCATGTTTTTGGGAAAAGTCTATTACCCATAAATTTGAAGTCTAATACCAACTAAAAGGGCTTGGATATGAACAAGGTTAAAAATCTAAGGATAATACTCATTTAAATGGGGCTCGTCGAGTCAGGGTCAATTTGTCCGAAAATCGTAGGCTAACACCCCCTCCAAAAACAAAGTTCAATCATGTTAGGGGGGAAAGCCTATAACCCATAAATTTGAAGTCTAATACCAACTAAAAGGGCTTGGATATGAACAAGGTTAGAAATCTAAGGATAATACTCATTTAAATGGGGCTCGTCGAGTCAGGGTCAATTTGTCCGAAAATCCAAGGCTAACACCTCCAAAAACCAAGTTCAATGAGGTTTGGGGGAAAAGTCTATTACCCATAATTTTGAAGTCTAATACCAATTAAACGGGCTTGGATATGAATAAGGTTAGAAATATAAGGGTAATACTCATTTAAATGGGGCTCGTCGAGTTAGGATCAATTTGTCCGAAAATCCAAGGCTAACACCCCTCCAAAAACCAAGTTCAATCATGTTTGGGGGAAAAGGATATTACCCATAAATTTGAAGTCTAAAAACCAACTTAAATGGATTGGATACCAAAAAGGTTAGAAATCTAAGGATAATACTCATTTAAATGGGGCTCGTCGATTCAGGATCAATTTGTCCGAAAATCCAAGGCTAACACCCCCTCCAAAAACCAAGTTCAATCATGTTTTTGGGAAAAGTCTATTACCCATAAATTTGAAGTCTTATACCAACTAAAAGGGCTTGGATATGAACAAGGTTAGAAATCTAAGGATAATACTCATTTAAATGGGGCTCGTCGAGTCAGGGTCAATTTGTCCGAAAATCCAAGGCTAACACCTCCAAAAACCAAGTTCAATGAGGTTTGGGGGAAAAGTCTATTACCCATAATTTTGAAGTCTAATACCAATTAAAAGGGCTTGGATATGAATAAGGTTAGAAATATAAGGGTAATACTCATTTAAATGGGGCTCGTCGAGTTAGGATCAATTTGTCCGAAAATCCAAGGCTAACACCCCTCCAAAAACCAACTTCAATCATGTTTGGGGGAAAAGGATATTACCCATAAATTTGAAGTCTAAAAACCAACTTAAATGGATTGGATACCAAAAAGGTTAGAAATCTAAGGATAATACTCATTTAAATGGGGCTCGTCGATTCAGGATCAATTTGTCCGAAAATCCAAGGCTAACACCCCCTCCAAAAACCAAGTTCAATCATGTTTTTGGGAAAAGTCTATTACCCATAAATTTGAAGTCTTATACCAACTAAAAGGGCTTGGATATGAACAAGGTTAGAAATCTAAAGATAATACTCATTTAAATGGGGCTCGTCGAGTCAGGATCAATTTGTCCGCAAATCCAAGGCTAACACCCATTCCAAAAACCAAGTTCAATCATGTTTGGGGGAAAAGTCTATTACCCATAAATTTGAAGTCTTATACCAACTAAAAGGGCTTGGATATGAACAAGGTTCGAAATCTAAGGATAATACTAATTTAAATGGGGCTCGTCGAGTCAGGATCAATTTGTCCAAAATCCAAGGCTAACACGCCCTCCAAAAACCAAGTTCAATCATGTTGGGGGAACAGCCTATAACCCATAAATTTGAAGTCTAATACCAACTAAAAGGGCTTGGATATGAACAAGGTTAGAAATCTAAGGATAATACTCATTTAAATGGGGCTCGTCGAGTCAGGGTCAATTTGTCCGAAAATCTTAGGCTAACACCCCCTCCAAAAACCAAGTTCAATCATGTTTGGTGGAAAAGTCTATTACCCATAAATTTGAAGTCTTATACCAACTAAAAGGGCTTGGATATGAACAAGGTTCAAAATCTAAGGATAATACTCATTTAAATGGGGCTCGTCGAGTCAGGATCAATTTGTCCAAAATCCAAGGCTAACACCCCTCCAAAAACCAAGTTCAATCATGTTTGGGGGAAAAGGATATTACCCATAAATTTGAAGTCTAAAAACCAACTAAAACGGATTGGATATCAAAAAGGTTAGAAATCTAAGGATAATACTCATTTAAATGGGGCTCGTCGAGTCAAGGTTAATTTGTCGGAAAGTCCAAGGCTAACACGCCCTCCAAAAACCAAGTTCAATCATGTTTTTGGGAAAAGTCTATTACCCATAAATTTGAAGTCTAATACCAAATAAAAGGGCTTGGATATGAACAAGGTTAAAAATCTAAGGATAATACTCATTTAAATGTGGCTCGTCGAGTCAGGGTCAATTTGTCCGAAAATCTTAGGCTAACACCCCCTCCAAAAACCAAGTTCAATCATGTTTGGTGGAAAAGTCTATTACCCATAAATTTGAAGTCTTATACCAACTAAAAGGGCTTGGATATGAACAAGGTTAGAAATCTAAGGATAATACTCATTTAAATGGGGCTCGTCGAGTCAGGATCAATTTGTCCAAAATCCAAGGCTAACACGCCCTCCAAAAACCAAGTTCAATCATGTTTGGGGGAAAAGGATATTACCCATAAATTTGAAATCTAATACCAACTAAAACGGCTTGGATATCAAAAAGGTTAGAAATCTAAGGATAATACTCATTTAAATGGGGCTCGTCGATTCAGGATCAATTTGTCCAAAATCCAAGGCTAACACGCTCTCCAAAAACCAAGTTCAATCATGTTTGGGGGAACAGCCTATAACCCATAAATTTGAAGTCTAATACCAACTAAAAGGGCTTGGATATGAACAAGGTTAGAAATCTAAGGATAATACTCATTTAAATTAGGCTCGTCGAGTCAGGGTCAATTTGTCCGAAAATCCAAGGCTAACACCTCCAAAAACCAAGTTCAATGAGGTTTGGGGGAAAAGTCTATTACCCATAATTTTGAAGTCTAATACCAATTAAAAGGGCTTGGATATGAATAAGGTTAGAAATATAAGGGTAATACTCATTTAAATGGGGCTCGTCGAGTTAGGATCAATTTGTCCGAAAATCCAAGGCTAACACCCCTCCAAAAACCAAGTTCAATCATGTTTGGGGGAAAAGGATATTACCCATAAATTTGAAGTCTAAAAACCAACTTAAACGGATTGGATATCAAAAAGGTTAGAAATCTAAGGATAATACTCATTTAAATGGGGCTCGTCGATTCAGGATCAATTTGTCCAAAATCCAAGGCTAACACGCTCTTCAAAAACCAAGTTCAATCATGTTTGGGGGAACAGCCTATAACCCATAAATTTGAAGTCTAATACCAACTAAAAGGGCTTGGATATGAACAAGGTTAGAAATCTAAGGATAATACTCATTTAAATGGGGCTCGTCGAGTCAGGGTCAATTTGTCCGAAAATCCAAGGCTAACACCTCCAAAAACCAAGTTCAATGAGGTTTGGGGGAAAAGTCTATTACCCATAATTTTGAAGTCTAATACCAATTAAAAGGGCTTGGATATGAATAAGGTTAGAAATATAAGGCTAATACTCATTTAAATGGGGCTCGTCGAGTTAGGATCAATTTGTCCGAAAATCCAAGGCTAACACCCCTCCAAAAACCAAGTTCAATCATGTTTGGGGGAAAAGGATATTACCCATAAATTTGAAGTCTAAAAACCTACTTAAACGGATTGGATATCAAAAAGGTTAGAAATCTAAGGATAATACTCATTTAAATGGGGCTCGTCGAGTCAGGGTCAATTTGTCCGAAAATCTTAGGCTAACACCCCCTCCAAAAACCAAGTTCAATCATGTTTGGTGGAAAAGTCTATTACCCATAAATTTGAAGTCTTATACCAACTAAAAGGGCTTGGATATGAACAAGGTTCGAAATATAAGGATAATACTCATTTAAATGGGGCTCGTCGAGTCAGGATCAATTTGTCCAAAATCCAAGGCTAACACGCCCTCCAAAAACCAAGTTCAATCATGTTTGGGGGAACAGCCTATAACCCAAAAATTTGAAGTCTAATACCAACTAAAAGGGCTTGGATATGAACAAGGTTAGAAATCTAAAGATAATACTCATTTAAATGGACTCGTCGAGTCAGGGTCAATTTGTCCGAAAATCGAAGGCTAACACCTCCAAAAACCAAGTTCAATGAGGTTTGGGGGAAAAGTCTATTACCCATAATTTTGAAGTCTAATACCAATTAAAAGGGCTTGGATATGAATAAGGTTAGAAATATAAGGCTACTCATTTAAATGGGGCTCGTCGAGTTAGGATCAAATTGTCCGAAAATCCAAGGCTAACACCCCTCCAAAAACCAAGTTCAATCATGTTTGGGGGAAAAGGATATTACCCATAAATTTGAAGTCTAAAAACCAACTAAAACGGATTGGATATCAAAAAGGTTAGAAATCTAAGGATAATACTCATTTAAATGGGGCTCGTCGAGTCAAGGTTAATTTGTCGGAAAGTCCAAGGCTAACACGCCCTCCAAAAACCAAGTTCAATCATGTTTTTGGGAAAAGTCTATTACCCATAAATTTGAAGTCTAATACCAAATAAAAGGGCTTGGATATGAACAAGGTTAAAAATCTAAGGATAATACTCATTTAAATGTGGCTCGTCGAGTCAGGGTCAATTTGTCCGAAAATCTTAGGCTAACACCCCCTCCAAAAACCAAGTTCAATCATGTTTGGTGGAAAAGTCTATTACCCATAAATTTGAAGTCTTATACCAACTAAAAGGGCTTGGATATGAACAAGGTTAGAAATCTAAGGATAATACTCATTTAAATGGGGCTCGTCGAGTCAGGATCAATTTGTCCAAAATCCAAGGCTAACACGCCCTCCAAAAACCAAGTTCAATCATGTTTGGGGGAAAAGGATATTACCCATAAATTTGAAATCTAATACCAACTAAAACGGCTTGGATATCAAAAAGGTTAGAAATCTAAGGATAATACTCATTTAAATGGGGCTCGTCGATTCAGGATCAATTTGTCCAAAATCCAAGGCTAACACGCTCTCCAAAAACCAAGTTCAATCATGTTTGGGGGAACAGCCTATAACCCATAAATTTGAAGTCTAATACCAACTAAAAGGGCTTGGATATGAACAAGGTTAGAAATCTAAGGATAATACTCATTTAAATGGGGCTCGTCGAGTCAGGGTCAATTTGTCCGAAAATCCAAGGCTAACACCTCCAAAAACCAAGTTCAATGAGGTTTGGGGGAAAAGTCTATTACCCATAATTTTGAAGTCTAATACCAATTAAAAGGGCTTGGATATGAATAAGGTTAGAAATATAAGGGTAATACTCATTTAAATGGGGCTCGTCGAGTTAGGATCAATTTGTCCGAAAATCCAAGGCTAACACCCCTCCAAAAACCAAGTTCAATCATGTTTGGGGGAAAAGGATATTACCCATAAATTTGAAGTCTAAAAACCAACTTAAACGGATTGGATATCAAAAAGGTTAGAAATCTAAGGATAATACTCATTTAAATGGGGCTCGTCGATTCAGGATCAATTTGTCCAAAATCCAAGGCTAACACGCTCTTCAAAAACCAAGTTCAATCATGTTTGGGGGAACAGCCTATAACCCATAAATTTGAAGTCTAATACCAACTAAAAGGGCTTGGATATGAACAAGGTTAGAAATCTAAGGATAATACTCATTTAAATGGGGCTCGTCGAGTCAGGGTCAATTTGTCCGAAAATCCAAGGCTAACACCTCCAAAAACCAAGTTCAATGAGGTTTGGGGGAAAAGTCTATTACCCATAATTTTGAAGTCTAATACCAATTAAAAGGGCTTGGATATGAATAAGGTTAGAAATATAAGGCTAATACTCATTTAAATGGGGCTCGTCGAGTTAGGATCAATTTGTCCGAAAATCCAAGGCTAACACCCCTCCAAAAACCAAGTTCAATCATGTTTGGGGGAAAAGGATATTACCCATAAATTTGAAGTCTAAAAACCTACTTAAACGGATTGGATATCAAAAAGGTTAGAAATCTAAGGATAATACTCATTTAAATGGGGCTCGTCGAGTCAGGGTCAATTTGTCCGAAAATCTTAGGCTAACACCCCCTCCAAAAACCAAGTTCAATCATGTTTGGTGGAAAAGTCTATTACCCATAAATTTGAAGTCTTATACCAACTAAAAGGGCTTGGATATGAACAAGGTTCGAAATCTAAGGATAATACTCATTTAAATGGGGCTCGTCGAGTCAGGATCAATTTGTCCAAAATCCAAGGCTAACACGCCCTCCAAAAACCAAGTTCAATCATGTTTGGGGGAACAGCCTATAACCCAAAAATTTGAAGTCTAATACCAACTAAAAGGGCTTGGATATGAACAAGGTTAGAAATCTAAAGATAATACTCATTTAAATGGACTCGTCGAGTCAGGGTCAATTTGTCCGAAAATCGAAGGCTAACACCTCCAAAAACCAAGTTCAATGAGGTTTGGGGGAAAAGTCTATTACCCATAATTTTGAAGTCTAATACCAATTAAAAGGGCTTGGATATGAATAAGGTTAGAAATATAAGGCTACTCATTTAAATGGGGCTCGTCGAGTTAGGATCAAATTGTCCGAAAATCCAAGGCTAACACCCCTCCAAAAACCAAGTTCAATCATGTTTGGGGGAAAAGGATATTACCCATAAATTTGAAGTCTAAAAACCAACTAAAACGGATTGGATATCAAAAAGGTTAGAAATCTAAGGATAATACTCATTTAAATGGGGCTCGTCGAGTCAAGGTTAATTTGTCGGAAAGTCCAAGGCTAACACGCCCTCCAAAAACCAAGTTCAATCATGTTTTTGGGAAAAGTCTATTACCCATAAATTTGAAGTCTAATACCAAATAAAAGGGCTTGGATATGAACAAGGTTAAAAATCTAAGGATAATACTCATTTAAATGTGGCTCGTCGAGTCAGGGTCAATTTGTCCGAAAATCTTAGGCTAACACCCCCTCCAAAAACCAAGTTCAATCATGTTTGGTGGAAAAGTCTATTACCCATAAATTTGAAGTCTTATACCAACTAAAAGGGCTTGGATATGAACAAGGTTCGAAATCTAAGGATAATACTCATTTAAATGGGGCTCGTCGAGTCAGGATCAATTTGTCCAAAATCCAAGGCTAACACGCCCTCCAAAAACCAAGTTCAATCATGTTTGGGGGAAAAGGATATTACCCATAAATTTGAAATCTAATACCAACTAAAACGGCTTGGATATCAAAAAGGTTAGAAATCTAAGGATAATACTCATTTAAATGGGGCTCGTCGATTCAGGATCAATTTGTCCAAAATCCAAGGCTAACACGCTCTCCAAAAACCAAGTTCAATCATGTTTGGGGGAACAGCCTATAACCCATAAATTTGAAGTCTAATACCAACTAAAAGGGCTTGGATATGAACAAGGTTAGAAATCTAAGGATAATACTCATTTAAATGGGGCTCGTCGAGTCAGGGTCAATTTGTCCGAAAATCCAAGGCTAACACCTCCAAAAACCAAGTTCAATGAGGTTTGGGGGAAAAGTCTATTACCCATAATTTTGAAGTCTAATACCAATTAAAAGGGCTTGGATATGAATAAGGTTAGAAATATAAGGCTAATACTCATTTAAATGGGGCTCGTCGAGTTAGGATCAATTTGTCAGAAAATCCAAGGCTAACACCCCTCCAAAAACCAAGTTCAATCATGTTTGGGGGAAAAGGATATTACCCATAAATTTGAAGTCTAAAAACCAACTTAAACGGATTGGATATCAAAAAGGTTAGAAATCTAAGGATAATACTCATTTAAATGGGGCTCGTCGATTCAGGATCAATTTGTCCGAAAATCCAAGGCTAACACCCCCTCCAAAAACCAAGTTCAATCATGTTTTTGGGAAAAGTCTATTACCCATAAATTTGAAGTCTTATACCAACTAAAAGGGCTTGGATATGAACAAGGTTAGAAATCTAAAGATAATACTCATTTAAATGGGGCTCGTCGAGTCAGGGTCAATATGTCCGCAAATCCAAGGCTAACACCCATTCCAAAAACCAAGTTCAATCATGTTTGGGGGAAAAGGATATTACCCATAAATTTGAAGTCTAAAAACCAACTTAAACGGATTGGATATCAAAAAGGTTAGAAATCTAAGGATAATACTCATTTAAATGGGGCTCGTCGATTCAGGATCAATTTGTCTAAAATCCAAGGCTAACACGCTCTTCAAAAACCAAGTTCAATCATGTTTGGGGGAACAGCCTATAACCCATAAATTTGAAGTCTAATACCAACTAAAAGGGCTTGGATATGAACAAGGTTAGAAATCTAAGGATAATACTCATTTAAATGGGGCTCGTCGAGTCAGGGTCAATTTGTCCGAAAATCCAAGGCTAACACCTCCAAAAACCAAGTTCAATGAGGTTTGGGGGAAAAGTCTATTACCCATAATTTTGAAGTCTAATACCAATTAAAAGGGCTTGGATATGAATAAGGTTAGAAATATAAGGCTAATACTCATTTAAATGGGGCTTGTCGAGTTAGGATCAATTTGTCCGAAAATCCAAGGCTAACACCCCTCCAAAAACCAAGTTCAATCATGTTTGGGGGAAAAGGATATTACCCATAAATTTGAAGTCTAAAAACCAACTTAAACGGATTGGATATCAAAAAGGTTAGAAATCTAAGGATAATACTCATTTAAATGGGGCTCGTCGAGTCAGGGTCAATTTGTCCGAAAATCTTAGGCTAACACCCCCTCCAAAAACCAAGTTCAATCATGTTTGGTGGAAAAGTCTATTACCCATAAATTTGAAGTCTTATACCAACTAAAAGGGCTTGGATATGAACAAGGTTCGAAATCTAAGGATAATACTCATTTAAATGGGGCTCGTCGTGTCAGGATCAATTTGTCCAAAATCCAAGGCTAACACGCCCTCCAAAAACCAAGTTCAATCATGTTTGGGGGAACAACCTATAACCCATAAATTTGAAGTCTAATACCAACTAAAAGGGCTTGGATATGAACAAGGTTAAAAATTTAAGGATAATACTCATTTAAATGGGTCTCGTCGAGTCAGGGTCAATTTGCCCGAAAATCTAAGGTTAACACCCCCTCCAAAAACCAAGTTCAATCATGTTTGGGGGAAAACTCTATTACCCATAAATTTGAAGTCTTATACCAACTAAAAGGGCTTGGATATGAACAAGGTTCGAAATCTAAGGATAATACTCATTTAAATGGGGCTCGTCGAGTCAGGATCAATTTGTCCAAAATCCAAGGCTAACACGCCCTCCAAAAACCAAGTTCAATCATGTTTGGGGGAACAGCCTATAACCCATAAATTTGAAGTGTAATACCAACTAAAAGGGCTTGGATATGAACAAGGTTAGAAATCTAATGATAATACTCATTTAAATGGGGCTCGTCGAGTCAGGGTCAATTTGTCCGAAAATCCAAGGCTAACACCTCCAAAAACCAAGTTCAATGAGGTTTGGGGGAAAAGTCTATTACCCATAATTTTGAAGTCTAATACCAATTAAAAGGGCTTGGATATGAATAAGGTTAGAAATATAAGGCTAATACTCATTTAAATGGGGCTCGTCGAGTTAGGATCAATTTGTCCGAAAATCCAAGGCTAACACCCCTCCAAAAACCAAGTTCAATCATGTTTGGGGGAAAAGGATATTACCCATAAATTTGAAGTCTAAAAACCAACTTAAACGGATTGGATATCAAAAAGGTTAGAAATCTAAGGATAATACTCATTTAAATGGGGCTCGTCGATTCAGGATCAATTTGTCCAAAATCCAAGGCTAACACGCTCTTCAAAAACCAAGTTCAATCATGTTTGGGGGAACAGCCTATAACCCATAAATTTGAAGTCTAATACCAACTAAAAGGGCTTGGATATGAACAAGGTTAGAAATCTAAGGATAATACTCATTTAAATGGGGCTCGTCGAGTCAGGGTCAATTTGTCCGAAAATCCAAGGCTAACACCTCCAAAAACCAAGTTCAATGAGGTTTGGGGGAAAAGTCTATTACCCATAATTTTGAAGTCTAATACCAATTAAAAGGGCTTGGATATGAATAAGGTTAGAAATATAAGGGTAATACTCATTTAAATGGGGCTCGTCGAGTTAGGATCAATTTGTCCGAAAATCCAAGGCTAACACCCCTCCAAAAACCAAGTTCAATCATGTTTGGGGGAAAAGGATATTACCCATAAATTTGAAGTCTAAAAACCAACTTAAACGGATTGGATATCAAAAAGGTTAGAAATCTAAGGATAATACTCATTTAAATGGGGCTCGTCGATTCAGGATCAATTTGTCCAAAATCCAAGGCTAACACGCTCTTCAAAAACCAAGTTCAATCATGTTTGGGGGAACAGCCTATAACCCATAAATTTGAAGTCTAATACCAACTAAAAGGGCTTGGATATGAACAAGGTTAGAAATCTAAGGATAATACTCATTTAAATGGGGCTCGTCGAGTCAGGGTCAATTTGTCCGAAAATCCAAGGCTAACACCTCCAAAAACCAAGTTCAATGAGGTTTGGGGGAAAAGTCTATTACCCATAATTTTGAAGTCTAATACCAATTAAAAGGGCTTGGATATGAATAAGGTTAGAAATATAAGGCTAATACTCATTTAAATGGGGCTCGTCGAGTTAGGATCAATTTGTCCGAAAATCCAAGGCTAACACCCCTCCAAAAACCAAGTTCAATCATGTTTGGGGGAAAAGGATATTACCCATAATTTTGAAGTCTAATACCAATTAAAAGGGCTTGGATATGAATAAGGTTAGAAATATAAGGGTAATACTCATTTAAATTGGGCTCGTCGAGTTAGGATCAATTTGTCCGAAAATCCAAGGCTAACACCCCTCCAAAAACCAAGTTCAATCATGTTTGGGGGAAAAGGATATTACCCATAAATTTGAAGTCTAAAAACCAACTTAAACGGATTGGATATCAAAAAGGTTCGAAATCTAAGGATAATACTCATTTAAATGGGGCTCGTCGATTCAGGATCCATTTGTCCAAAATCCAAGGCTAACACGCTCTCCAAAAACCAAGTTCAATCATGTTTGGGGGAACAACCTATAACCCATAAATTTGAAGTCTAATACCAACTAAAAGGGCTTGGATATGAACAAGGTTAGAAATCTAAGGATAATACTCATTTAAATGGGGCTCGTCGAGTCAGGGTCAATTTGTCTGAAAATCCAAGGCTAACACCTCCAAAAACCAAGTTCAATGAGGTTTGGGGGAAAAGTCTATTACCCATAATTTTGAAGTCTAATACCAATTAAAAGGGCTTGGATATGAATAAGGTTAGAAATATAAGGGTAATACTCATTTAAATGGGGCTCGTCGAGTTAGGATCAATTTGTCCGAAAATCCAAGGCTAACACCCCTCCAAAAACCAAGTTCAATCATGTTTGGGGGAAAAGGATATTACCCATAAATTTGAAGTCTAAAAACCAACTTAAACGGATTGGATATCAAAAAGGTTAGAAATCTAAGGATAATACTCATTTAAATGGGGCTCGTCGATTCAGGATCAATTTGTCCAAAATCCAAGGCTAACACGCTCTTCAAAAACCAAGTTCAATCATGTTTGGGGGAACAGCCTATAACCCATAAATTTGAAGTCTAATACCAACTAAAAGGGCTTGGATATGAACAAGGTTAGAAATCTAAGGATAATACTCATTTAAATGGGGCTCGTCGAGTCAGGGTCAATTTGTCCGAAAATCCAAGGCTAACACCTCCAAAAACCAAGTTCAATGAGGTTTGGGGGAAAAGTCTATTACCCATAATTTTGAAGTCTAATACCAATTAAAAGGGCTTGGATATGAATAAGGTTAGAAATATAAGGCTAATACTCATTTAAATGGGGCTCGTCGAGTTAGGATCAATTTGTCCGAAAATCCAAGGCTAACACCCCTCCAAAAACCAAGTTCAATCATGTTTGGGGGAAAAGGATATTACCCATAAATTTGAAGTCTAAAAACCAACTTAAACGGATTGGATATCAAAAAGGTTAGAAATCTAAGGATAATACTCATTTAAATGGGGCTCGTCGAGTCAGGGTCAATTTGTCCGAAAATCTTAGGCTAACACCCCCTCCAAAAACCAAGTTCAATCATGTTTGGTGGAAAAGTCTATTACCCATAAATTTGAAGTCTTATACCAACTAAAAGGGCTTGGATATGAACAAGGTTCGAAATCTAAGGATAATACTCATTTAAATGGGGCTCGTCGAGTCAGGATCAATTTGTCCAAAATCCAAGGCTAACACGCCCTCCAAAAACCAAGTTCAATCATGTTTGGGGGAACAACCTATAACCCATAAATTTGAAGTCTAATACCAACTAAAAGGGCTTGGATATAAACAAGGTTAAAAATTTAAGGATAATACTCATTTAAATGGGGCTCGTCGAGTCAGGGTCAATTTGCCCGAAAATCTAAGGTTAACACCCCCTCCAAAAACCAAGTTCAATCATGTTTGGGGGAAAACTCTATTACCCATAAATTTGAAGTCTTATACCAACTAAAAGGGCTTGGATATGAACAAGGTTCGAAATCTAAGGATAATACTCATTTAAATGGGGCTCGTCGAGTCAGGATCAATTTGTCCAAAATCCAAGGCTAACATGCCCTCCAAAAACCAAGTTCAATCATGTTTGGGGGAACAGCCTATAACCCATAAATTTGAAGTCTAATACCAACTAAAAGGGCTTGGATATGAACAAGGTTAGAAATCTAAGGATAATACTCATTTAAATGGGGCTCGTCGAGTCAGGGTCAATTTGTCCGAAAATCCAAGGCTAACACCTCCAAAAACCAAGTTCAATGAGGTTTGGGGGAAAAGTCTATTACCCATAATTTTGAAGTCTAATACCAATTAAAAGGGCTTGGATATGAATAAGGTTAGAAATATAAGGCTAATACTCATTTAAATGGGGCTCGTCGAGTTAGGATCAATTTGTCCGAAAATCCAAGGCTAACACCCCTCCAAAAACCAAGTTCAATCATGTTTGGGGGAAAAGGATATTACCCATAAATTTGAAGTCTAAAAACCAACTTAAACGGATTGGATACCAAAAAGGTTAGAAATCTAAGGATAATACTCATTTAAATGGGGCTCGTCGATTCAGGATCAATTTGTCCGAAAATCCAAGGCTAACACCCCCTCCAAAAACCAAGTTCAATCATGTTTTTGGGAAAAGTCTATTACCCATAAATTTGAAGTCTTATACCAACTAAAAGGGCTTGGATATGAACAAGGTTAGAAATCTAAAGATAATACTCATTTAAATGGGGCTCGTCGAGTCAGGATCAATTTGTCCGCAAATCCAAGGCTAACACCCATTCCAAAAACCAAGTTCAATCATGTTTGGGGGAAAAGTCTATTACCCATAAATTTGAAGTCTTATACCAACTAAAAGGGCTTGGATATGAACAAGGTTCGAAATCTAAGGATAATACTCATTTAAATGGGGCTCGTCGAGTCAGGATCAATTTGTCCAAAATCCAAGGCTAACACGCCCTCCAAAAACCAAGTTCAATCATGTTTGGGGGAACAGCCTATAACCCATAAATTTGAAGTCTAATACCAACTAAAAGGGCTTGGATATGAACAAGGTTAGAAATCTAAGGATAATACTCATTTAAATGGGGCTCGTCGAGTCAAGGTTAATTTGTCGGAAAGTCCAAGGCTAACACGCCCTCCAAAAACCAAGTTCAATCATGTTTTTGGGAAAAGTCTATTACCCATAAATTTGAAGTCTAATACCAACTAAAAGGGCTTGGATATGAACAAGGTTAAAAATCTAAGGATAATACTCATTTAAATGGGGCTCGTCGAGTCAGGGTCAATTTGTCCGAAAATCTTAGGCTAACACCCCCTCCAAAAACCAAGTTCAATCATGTTTGGTGGAAAAGTCTATTACCCATAAATTTGAAGTCTTATACCAACTCAAAGGGCTTGGATATGAACAAGGTTCGAAATCTAAGGATAATACTCATTTAAATGGGGCTCGTCGAGTCAGGATCAATTTGTCCAAAATCCAAGGCTAACACGCCCTCCAAAAACCAAGTTCAATCATGTTTGGGGGAAAAGGATATTACCCATAAATTTGAAATCTAATACCAACTAAAACGGCTTGGATATCAAAAAGGTTAGAAATCTAAGGATAATACTCATTTAAATGGGGCTCGTCGATTCAGGATCAATTTGTCCAAAATCCAAGGCTAACACGCTCTCCAAAAACCAAGTTCAATCATGTTTGGGGGAACAGCCTATAACCCATAAATTTGAAGTCTAATACCAACTAAAAGGGCTTGGATATGAACAAGGTTAGAAATCTAAAGATAATACTCATTTAAATGGGGCTCGTCGAGTCAGGGTCAATTTGTCCGAAAATCCAAGGCTAACACCTCCAAAAACCAAGTTCAATGAGGTTTGGGGGAAAAGTCTATTACCCATAATTTTGAAGTCTAATACCAATTAAAAGGGCTTGGATATGAATAAGGTTAGAAATATAAGGGTAATACTCATTTAAATGGGGCTCGTCGAGTTAGGATCAATTTGTCCGAAAATCCAAGGCTAACACCCCTCCAAAAACCAAGTTCAATCATGTTTGGGGGAAAAGGATATTACCCATAAATTTGAAGTCTAAAAACCAACTTAAACGGATTGGATATCAAAAAGGTTAGAAATCTAAGGATAATACTCATTTAAATGGGGCTCGTCGAGTCAGGGTCAATTTGTCCGAAAATCTTAGGCTAACACCCCCTCCAAAAACCAAGTTCAATCATGTTTGGTGGAAAAGTCTATTACCCATAAATTTGAAGTCTTATACCAACTAAAAGGGCTTGGATATGAACAAGGTTCGAAATCTAAGGATAATACTCATTTAAATGGGGCTCGTCGAGTCAGGATCAATTTGTCCAAAATCCAAGGCTAACACGCCCTCCAAAAACCAAGTTCAATCATGTTTGGGGGAACAACCTATAACCCATAAATTTGAAGTCTAATACCAACTAAAAGGGCTTGGATATGAACAAGGTTAAAAATTTAAGGATAATACTCATTTAAATGGGTCTCGTCGAGTCAGGGTCAATTTGCCCGAAAATCTAAGGTTAACACCCCCTCCAAAAACCAAGTTCAATCATGTTTGGGGGAAAACTCTATTACCCATAAATTTGAAGTCTTATACCAACTAAAAGGGCTTGGATATGAACAAGGTTCGAAATCTAAGGATAATACTCATTTAAATGGGGCTCGTCGAGTCAGGATCAATTTGTCCAAAATCCAAGGCTAACACGCCCTCCAAAAACCAAGTTCAATCATGTTTGGGGGAACAGCCTATAACCCATAAATTTGAAGTGTAATACCAACTAAAAGGGCTTGGATATGAACAAGGTTAGAAATCTAATGATAATACTCATTTAAATGGGGCTCGTCGAGTCAGGGTCAATTTGTCCGAAAATCCAAGGCTAACACCTCCAAAAACCAAGTTCAATGAGGTTTGGGGGAAAAGTCTATTACCCATAATTTTGAAGTCTAATACCAATTAAAAGGGCTTGGATATGAATAAGGTTAGAAATATAAGGCTAATACTCATTTAAATGGGGCTCGTCGAGTTAGGATCAATTTGTCCGAAAATCCAAGGCTAACACCCCTCCAAAAACCAAGTTCAATCATGTTTGGGGGAAAAGGATATTACCCATAAATTTGAAGTCTAAAAACCAACTTAAACGGATTGGATATCAAAAAGGTTAGAAATCTAAGGATAATACTCATTTAAATGGGGCTCGTCGATTCAGGATCAATTTGTCCAAAATCCAAGGCTAACACGCTCTTCAAAAACCAAGTTCAATCATGTTTGGGGGAACAGCCTATAACCCATAAATTTGAAGTCTAATACCAACTAAAAGGGCTTGGATATGAACAAGGTTAGAAATCTAAGGATAATACTCATTTAAATGGGGCTCGTCGAGTCAGGGTCAATTTGTCCGAAAATCCAAGGCTAACACCTCCAAAAACCAAGTTCAATGAGGTTTGGGGGAAAAGTCTATTACCCATAATTTTGAAGTCTAATACCAATTAAAAGGGCTTGGATATGAATAAGGTTAGAAATATAAGGGTAATACTCATTTAAATGGGGCTCGTCGAGTTAGGATCAATTTGTCCGAAAATCCAAGGCTAACACCCCTCCAAAAACCAAGTTCAATCATGTTTGGGGGAAAAGGATATTACCCATAAATTTGAAGTCTAAAAACCAACTTAAACGGATTGGATATCAAAAAGGTTAGAAATCTAAGGATAATACTCATTTAAATGGGGCTCGTCGATTCAGGATCAATTTGTCCAAAATCCAAGGCTAACACGCTCTTCAAAAACCAAGTTCAATCATGTTTGGGGGAACAGCCTATAACCCATAAATTTGAAGTCTAATACCAACTAAAAGGGCTTGGATATGAACAAGGTTAGAAATCTAAGGATAATACTCATTTAAATGGGGCTCGTCGAGTCAGGGTCAATTTGTCTGAAAATCCAAGGCTAACACCTCCAAAAACCAAGTTCAATGAGGTTTGGGGGAAAAGTCTATTACCCATAATTTTGAAGTCTAATACCAATTAAAAGGGCTTGGATATGAATAAGGTTAGAAATATAAGGCTAATACTCATTTAAATGGGGCTCGTCGAGTTAGGATCAATTTGTCCGAAAATCCAAGGCTAACACCCCTCCAAAAACCAAGTTCAATCATGTTTGGGGGAAAAGGATATTACCCATAAATTTGAAGTCTAAAAACCAACTTAAACGGATTGGATATCAAAAAGGTTAGAAATCTAAGGATAATACTCATTTAAATGGGGCTCGTCGAGTCAGGGTCAATTTGTCCGAAAATCTTAGGCTAACACCCCCTCCAAAAACCAAGTTCAATCATGTTTGGTGGAAAAGTCTATTACCCATAAATTTGAAGTCTTATACCAACTAAAAGGGCTTGGATATGAACAAGGTTCGAAATCTAAGGATAATACTCATTTAAATGGGGCTCGTCGAGTCAGGATCAATTTGTCCAAAATCCAAGGCTAACACGCCCTCCAAAAACCAAGTTCAATCATGTTTGGGGGAACAACCTATAACCCATAAATTTGAAGTCTAATACCAACTAAAAGGGCTTGGATATGAACAAGGTTAAAAATTTAAGGATAATACTCATTTAAATGGGGCTCGTCGAGTCAGGGTCAATTTGCCCGAAAATCTAAGGTTAACACCCCCTCCAAAAACCAAGTTCAATCATGTTTGGGGGAAAACTCTATTACCCATAAATTTGAAGTCTTATACCAACTAAAAGGGCTTGGATATGAACAAGGTTCGAAATCTAAGGATAATACTCATTTAAATGGGGCTCGTCGAGTCAGGATCAATTTGTCCAAAATCCAAGGCTAACATGCCCTCCAAAAACCAAGTTCAATCATGTTTGGGGGAACAGCCTATAACCCATAAATTTGAAGTCTAATACCAACTAAAAGGGCTTGGATATGAACAAGGTTAGAAATCTAAGGATAATACTCATTTAAATGGGGCTCGTCGAGTCAGGGTCAATTTGTCCGAAAATCCAAGGCTAACACCTCCAAAAACCAAGTTCAATGAGGTTTGGGGGAAAAGTCTATTACCCATAATTTTGAAGTCTAATACCAATTAAAAGGGCTTGGATATGAATAAGGTTAGAAATATAAGGCTAATACTCATTTAAATGGGGCTCGTCGAGTTAGGATCAATTTGTCCGAAAATCCAAGGCTAACACCCCTCCAAAAACCAAGTTCAATCATGTTTGGGGGAAAAGGATATTACCCATAAATTTGAAGTCTAAAAACCAACTTAAACGGATTGGATACCAAAAAGGTTAGAAATCTAAGGATAATACTCATTTAAATGGGGCTCGTCGATTCAGGATCAATTTGTCCGAAAATCCAAGGCTAACACCCCCTCCAAAAACCAAGTTCAATCATGTTTTTGGGAAAAGTCTATTACCCATAAATTTGAAGTCTTATACCAACTAAAAGGGCTTGGATATGAACAAGGTTAGAAATCTAAAGATAATACTCATTTAAATGGGGCTCGTCGAGTCAGGATCAATTTGTCCGCAAATCCAAGGCTAACACCCATTCCAAAAACCAAGTTCAATCATGTTTGGGGGAAAAGTCTATTACCCATAAATTTGAAGTCTTATACCAACTAAAAGGGCTTGGATATGAACAAGGTTCGAAATCTAAGGATAATACTCATTTAAATGGGGCTCGTCGAGTCAGGATCAATTTGTCCAAAATCCAAGGCTAACACGCCCTCCAAAAACCAAGTTCAATCATGTTTGGGGGAACAGCCTATAACCCATAAATTTGAAGTCTAATACCAACTAAAAGGGCTTGGATATGAACAAGGTTAGAAATCTAAGGATAATACTCATTTAAATGGGGCTCGTCGAGTCAAGGTTAATTTGTCGGAAAGTCCAAGGCTAACACGCCCTCCAAAAACCAAGTTCAATCATGTTTTTGGGAAAAGTCTATTACCCATAAATTTGAAGTCTAATACCAACTAAAAGGGCTTGGATATGAACAAGGTTAAAAATCTAAGGATAATACTCATTTAAATGGGGCTCGTCGAGTCAGGGTCAATTTGTCCGAAAATCTTAGGCTAACACCCCCTCCAAAAACCAAGTTCAATCATGTTTGGTGGAAAAGTCTATTACCCATAAATTTGAAGTCTTATACCAACTCAAAGGGCTTGGATATGAACAAGGTTCGAAATCTAAGGATAATACTCATTTAAATGGGGCTCGTCGAGTCAGGATCAATTTGTCCAAAATCCAAGGCTAACACGCCCTCCAAAAACCAAGTTCAATCATGTTTGGGGGAAAAGGATATTACCCATAAATTTGAAATCTAATACCAACTAAAACGGCTTGGATATCAAAAAGGTTAGAAATCTAAGGATAATACTCATTTAAATGGGGCTCGTCGATTCAGGATCAATTTGTCCAAAATCCAAGGCTAACACGCTCTCCAAAAACCAAGTTCAATCATGTTTGGGGGAACAGCCTATAACCCATAAATTTGAAGTCTAATACCAACTAAAAGGGCTTGGATATGAACAAGGTTAGAAATCTAAAGATAATACTCATTTAAATGGGGCTCGTCGAGTCAGGATCAATTTGTCCGAAAATCCAAGGCTAACACCTCCAAAAACCAAGTTCAATGAGGTTTGGGGGAAAAGTCTATTACCCATAATTTTGAAGTCTAATACCAATTAAAAGGGCTTGGATATGAATAAGGTTAGAAATATAAGGGTAATACTCATTTAAATGGGGCTCGTCGAGTTAGGATCAATTTGTCCGAAAATCCAAGGCTAACACCCCTCCAAAAACCAAGTTCAATCATGTTTGGGGGAAAAGGATATTACCCATAAATTTGAAGTCTAAAAACCAACTTAAACGGATTGGATATCAAAAAGGTTAGAAATCTAAGGATAATACTCATTTAAATGGGGCTCGTCAAGTCAGGATCAATTTGTCCGAAAATCCAAGGCTAACACCCCCTCCAAAAACCAAGTTCAATCATGTTAGGGGGGAAAGCCTATAACCCATAAATTTGAAGTGTAATACCATCTAAACGGGCTTGGATATGAACAAGGTTAGAAATCTAAGGCTAATACTCATTTAAATGGGGCTCGTCGAGTTAGGATCAATTTGTCCGAAAATCCAAGGCTAACACCCCTCCAAAAACCAAGTTCAATCATGTTTGGGGGAAAAGGATCTTACCCATAAATTTGAAGTCTAAAAACCAACTTAAATGGATTGGATACCAAAAAGGTTAGAAATCTAAGGATAATACTCATTTAAATGGGGCTCGTCGATTCAGGATCAATTTGTCCGAAAATCCAAGGCTAACACCCCCTCCAAAAACCAAGTTCAATCATGTTTTTGGGAAAAGTCTATTACCCATAAATTTGAAGTCTTATACCAACTAAAAGGGCTTGGATATGAACAAGGTTAGAAATCTAAAGATAATACTCATTTAAATGGGGCTCGTCGAGTCAGGATCAATTTGTCCGCAAATCCAAGGCTAACACCCATTCCAAAAACCAAGTTCAATCATGTTTGGGGGAAAAGTCTATTACCCATAAATTTGAAGTCTTATACCAACTAAAAGGGCTTGGATATGAACAAGGTTCGAAATCTAAGGATAATACTCATTTAAATGGGGCTCGTCGAGTCAGGATCAATTTGTCCAAAATCCAAGGCTAACACGCCCTCCAAAAACCAAGTTCAATCATGTTTGGGGGAACAGCCTATAACCCATAAATTTGAAGTCTAATACCAACTAAAAGGGCTTGGATATGAACAAGGTTAGAAATCTAAGGATAATACTCATTTAAATGGGGCTCGTCGAGTCAGGGTCAATTTGTCCGGAAATCCAATTCTAACACCCCCTCCAAAAACCAATTTCAATCATAATAGTGGGGAAAGCCTATAACCCATAAATTTGAAGTGTAATACCATCTAAAAGAGCTTGGATATGAACATGGTTAGAAATATAAGGCTAATTCTCATTTAAATGGGGCTCGTCGAGTCAGGGTCAATTTGTCCGAAAATCCAAGGGTAACACCCCCTCCAAAAAACAAAGTTCAATCATGTTTGGGGGGAAAGTCTATTACCCATAAATTTGAAGTCTTATACCAACTAAAAGGGCTTGGATATGAACAAGGTTAGAAATATAAATATAATACTCATTTAAATGGGGCTAGTCGAGTCAGGATCAATTTGTCCGAAAATCCAAGCCTAACACCCCCTCCAAAAACAAAGTTCAATCATGTTTGGGGGGAAAGCCTATAACCCATAAATTTGAAGTGTAATACCATCTAAAAGGTATTGGATATGAAAAAGGTTAGAAATCTAAGGCTAATACTCATTTAAATGGGGCTCGTCGAGTCAGGATCAATTTGTCCGAAAATCCAAGGCTAACACCCCCTCCAAAAACCAAGTTCAATCATGTTTGGGGGAAAAGCCTATAACCCATAAATTTGAAGTCTAATACCATCTAAAAGGGCTTGGATATGAACAAGGTTAGAAATCTAAGGCTAATACTCATTTAAATGGGGCTCGTCGAGTCAGGATCAATTTGTCCAAAAATCCAAGGCTAACACCCCCTCCAAAAACCAAGTTCAATCATGTTTGGGGAAAAAGCCTATAACCCATAGATTTGAAATCTAAAACCATCTAAAAGGACTTGGATATGAACAAGGTTCAAAATCTAAGGATTATACTCATTTAAAAGGGGCTCATCGAGTCAGGATCAATTTGTCCAAAATTCAAGGCTAACACACCCTCCAAAAACCAAGTTCAATCATGTTTGGGGGAACAGCCTATTACCCATAAAGTTGAAGTCTAATACCAACTAAAAGGGCTTGGATATGAACAAGGTTAGAAATCTAAGGATAATACTCATTTAAATGGGGCTCGTCAAGTCAGAATCAATTTGTCCGAAAATCCAAGGCTAACACCCCTTCCAAAAACCAAGTTCAATCATGTTTGGGGGAAAAGCCTATAACCCATAAATTTGAAGTGTAATACCATCTAAAAGGTCTTGGATATAAACAAGGTTAGAAATCTAAGGCTAATACTCATTTAAATGGGGCTCGTCGAGTCAGGATCAATTTGTCCGAAAATCCAAGGCTAACACCCCCTCCAAAAACGAAGTTCAATCATGTTTGGGGGAAAAGCCTATAACCCATAAATTTGAAGTCTAATACCATCTAAAAGGGCTTGGATATGAACAAGGTTATAAATCTAAGGCTAATACTCATTTAAATGGGGCTCGTCGAGTCAGGATCAATTTGTCCCAATATCCAAGGCTAACACCCCCTCCAAAAACCAAGTTCAATCATGCTAGGGGGCAAAGCCTATAACCCATAAATTTGAAGTGTAATACCATATAAAAGGGCTTGGATATGAACAAGGTTAGAAATCTAAGTATAATACTCATTTAAATGGGGCTCGTCGAGTCAGGAACAATTTGACCGAAAATCCAAGGCTAACACCCCCTCCAAAAACCAAGTTCAATCATGTTTGGGGGAAAAGGATATTACCCATAAATTTGAAGTCTAATACCAACTAAAAGGGCTTGGATATGAACAAGATTAGAAATCTAAGGCTAATACTCATTTAAATGGGGCTCGTCGAGTCAGGATCAATTTGTCCGAAAATCCAAGGCTAACACCCCCTCCAAAAACCAAGTTCAATCATGTTTGGGGGAAAAGCCTATAACCCATAAATTTGAAGTCTAATACCATCTAAAAGGGATTGGATATGAACAAGGTTAGAAATATAAGGCTAATACTCATTTAAATGGGGCTCGTCGAGTCAGGAACAATTTGACCGAAAATCCAAGCCTAACACCCCCTCCAAAAACCAAGTTCAATCATGTTTGGGGGAAAAGGATATTACCCATAAATTTGAAGTCTAATACCAACTAAAAGGGCTTGGATATGAACAAGATTAGAAATCTAAGGCTAATACTCATTTAAATGGGGCTCGTCGAGTCAGGATCAATTTGTCCGAAAATCCAAGGCTAACACCCCCTCCAAAAACCAAGTTCAATCTTGTTTGGGGGAAAAGCCTATAACCCATAAATTTGAAGTCTAATACCATCTAAAAGGGCTTGGATATGAACAAGGTTAGAAATATAAGGCTAATACTCATTTAAATGGGGCTCGTCGAGTCAGGATCAATTTGTCCGAAAATCCAAGGCTAACACCCACTCCAAAAACCAGGTTCAATCATGTTTGGGGGAAAAGCCTATAACCCATAAATTTGATGTCTAATACCATCTAAAAGGGCTAGGATATGAACAAGGTTAGAAATCTAAGGCTAATACTCATTTAAATGGGGCTCGTCGAGTCAGGATCAATTTGTCCGAAAATCCAAGGCTAACACCCCCTCCAAAAACCAAGTTCAATCATGTTTGGGGAAAAAATCTATTACCCATAAAGTTGAAGTCTAATACCAACTAAAAGGACTTGGATATGAACAAGGTTAGAAATCTAAGGATAATACTCATTTAAATGGGGCTCGTCGAGGCAGGATCAATTTGTCCGAAAATCCAAGCCTAACACCCCCTCCAAAAACCAAGTTCAATCACAATAGGGGGGAAAGCCTATAACCCATAAATTTGAAGTGTAATACCATCTAAAGGACCTTGGATATGAACAAGGTTAGAAATATAAGGCAAATACTCATTTAAATGGGGCTCGTCGAGTCAGGATCAATTTGTCCGAAAATCTAAGGGTAACACCCCCTCTAAAAACCAAGTTCAATCATCTTTGGGGGAAAAGGATATTACCCATAAATTTGAAGTCTAATACCAACTAAAACGGCTTGGATATCAACAAGGTTAGAAATCTAAGGATAATACTCATTTAAATGGGGCACGTCGAGTCAGGATCATTTTGTCCAAAATCCAAGGCTGCCCTCGAAAAACTAAGTTCAATCATGTTTGGGGGAACAACCTATTACCCATAAAGTTGAAGTCTAATACCAACTAAAAGGGCTTGGATATGAACAAGGTTAGAAATCTAAGGATAATACTCATTTAAATGGGGCTCGTCAAGTCAGGATCAATTTGTCCGAAAATCCAAGCCTAACACCCCTTCCAAAAACCAAGTTCAATCATGTTAGGGGGGAAAGCCTATAACCCATAAATTTGAATTCTAATACCATCTAAAAGGTCTTGGATATGAACAAGGTTAGAAATATAAGGCTAATACTCATTTAAATGGGGCTCGTCGAGTCAGGATCAATTTGTCCGAAAATCTAAGGGTAACACCCCCTCTAAAAACCAAGTTCAATCATCTTTGGGGGAAAAGGATATTACCCATAAATTTGAAGTCTAATACCAACTAAAACGGCTTGGATATCAACAAGGTTAGAAATCTAAGGATAATACTCATTTAAATGGGGCACGTCGAGTCAGGATCATTTTGTCCAAAATCCAAGGCTGCCCTCGAAAAACTAAGTTCAATCATGTTTGGGGGAACAACCTATTACCCATAAAGTTGAAGTCTAATACCAACTAAAAGGGCTTGGATATGAACAAGGTTAGAAATCTAAGGATAATACTCATTTAAATGGGGCTCGTCAAGTCAGGATCAATTTGTCCGAAAATCCAAGCCTAACACCCCTTCCAAAAACCAAGTTCAATCATGTTTGGGGGAAAAGCCTATAACCCATAAATTTGAAGTATAATACCAACTAAAAGGGCTTGGATATGAACAAGGTTAGAAATCTAAGGATAATACTCATTTAAATGGGGCTCGTCGAGTCCGGATCAATTTGTCCGAAAATCCAAGGCTAACACCCACTCCAAAAACCAAGTTCAATCATTTTTGGAGGAAAAGCTTATAACCCATAAATTTGAAGTCTAATTCCATCTAAAAGGGCTTGGATATGAACAAGGTTAGAAATCTAAGGCTAATACTCATTTAAATGGGGCTCATCGAGTCAGGATCAATTTGTCCAAAAATCCAAGGCTAACACCCCTCCAAAAACCATGTTCAATCATGTTTGGGGGAAAAGGATATTACCCATAAATTTGAAGTCTAATACCAACTAAAAGGGCTTGGATATGAACAAGGTTAGAAATTTAAGGATAATACTCATTTAAATGGGGCTCGTCGAGTCAGGATCAATTTGTCCAAAATCCAAGGCTAACACGCCCTCCAAAAACCAAGTTCAATCATGTTTGGGGGGAAAGTCTATTACCCATAAATTTGAAGTCTTATACCAACTAAAAGGACTTAGATATGAACAAGGTTAGAAATCTAAGGATAATACTCATTTAAATGGGGCTCGTCGAGTCAGGGTCAATTTGTCCGAAAATCCAAGGCTAACACCCCCTCCAAAGACCAAGTTCAATCATGTTTGGGGGAACAACCTGTTACCCATAAAGTTGAAGTCTAATACCAACTAAAAGGGCTTGGATATGAACAAGGTTAGAAATCTAAGGATAATACTCATTTAAATGGGGCTCGTCAAGTCAGGATCAATTTGTCCAAAAATCCAAGGCTAAGACCCCTTCCAAAAACCAAGTTCAATCATGTTTGGGGGAAAAGCCTATAACCCATAAATTTGAAGTATAATACCAACTAAAAGGGCTTGGATATGAAAAAGTTAGAAATCTAAGGATAATACCCATTTAAATGGGCCTCGTCGAGTCCGGATCAATTAGTCCGAAAATCCAAGGCTAACACCCCCTCCAAAAACCAAGTTCAATCATTTTTGGAGGAAAAGCTTATAACCCATAAATTTGAAGTCTACTTCTATCTAAAAGGGCTTGGATATGAACAAGGTTAGAAATATAATGCTAATACTCATTTAAATGGGCCTCGTCGAGTCAGGATCAATTTGTCCGAAAATCCAAGGCTAACACCCCCTCCAAAAACCAAGTTCACTCATGTTTGGGGGAAAAGCCTATAACCCATAAATTTGAAGTCTAATACCATCTAAAAGGGCTTGGATATGAACAAGGTTAGAAATCTAAGCCTAATACTCATTTAAATGGAGCTCGTCGAGTCAGGATCAATTTGTCCGAAAATCCAAGGCTAACACCCCCTCCAAAAACCAAGTTCAATCATGTTTGGGGGAAAAGTCTATTACCCATAAATTTGAAGTCTTATACCAACTAAAAGTGCTTGGATATGAACAAGGTTTGAAATCTAAGGATAATACTCATTTAAATGGGGCTCGTCGAGTCAGGATCATTTTGTCCAAAATGCAAGGCTGCCCTCGAAAAACCAAGTTCAATCATATTTGGGGGAACAACCTATTACCCATAAAGTTGAAGTATAATACCAACTAAAAGGGCTTGGATATGAACAAGGTTAGAAATCTAAGGCTAATACTCATTTAAATGGGGCTCGTCGAGTCAGGATCAATTTGTCCAAAATCCAAGGCTAACATGCCCTCCAAAAACCAAGTTCAATCATGTTTGGGGGAACAACCTATTACCCATAAAGTTGAAGTCTAATACCAACTAAAAGCGCTTGGATATGAACAAGGTTAGAAATCTAAGGATAATACTCATTTAAATGGGGCTTGTCAAGTCAGGATCAATTTGTCCGAAAATCCAAGGATAACACCCCTTCCAAAAACCAAGTTCAATCATGTTTGGGGGAAAAGCCTATAACCCATAAATTTGAAGTCTAATACCAACTAAAAGGGCTTGGATATGAACAAGGTTAGAAATCTAAGGATAATACTCATTTAAATGGGGCTCGTCGAGTCCGGATCAATTTTGTCCGAAAATCCAAGGTTAACACCCCCTCCAAAAACCAAGTTCAATCATTTTTGGAGGAAAAGCTTATAACCCATAAATTTGAAGTCTAATTCCATCTAAAAGGGCTTGGATATGAACAAGGTTAGAAATCTAAGGCTAATACTCATTTAAATGGGGCTCGTCGAGTCAGGATCAATTTGTCCGAAAATCCAAGGCTAAAACCCCCTCCAAAAACCAAGTTCAATCATGTTTGGGGGAAAACCCTATAACCCATAAATTTGAAGTCTAATACCATCTAAAAGGACTTGGATATGAACAAGGTTAGAAATCTAAGGCTAATACTCATTTAAATGGGGCTCGTCGAGTCAGGATCAATTTGTCCGAAAATCCAAGGCTAACACCCCCTCCAAAAACCAAGTTCAATCATGTTTGGGGGAAAAGTCTATTACCCATAAATTTGAAGTCTTATACCAACTAAAAGGGCTTCGATATGAACAAGGTTTTAAATCTAAGCATAATACTCATTTAAATGGGGCTCGTCGAGTCAGGATCAAATTGTCCAAAATGCAAGGCTGCCCTCGAATAACCAAGTTCAATCATGTTTGGGGGAACAACCTATTACCCATAAAGTTGAAGTATAATACCAACTAAAAGAGCTTGGATATGAACAAGGTTAGACATCTAAGGATAATACTCATTTAAATGGGGCTCGTCGAGTCAGGATCAATTTGTCCGAAAATCCAAGGCTAACACCCCCTCTAAAAACCAAGTTCAATCATCTTTGGGGGAAAAGAATATTAGCCATAAATTTGAAGTCTAATACCAACTAAAATGGCTTGGATATCAACAAGGTTAGAAATCTAAGGATAATACTCATTTAAGTGGGGCTCGTCGAGTCAGGATCAATTTGTCCGAAAATCCAAGGCTAACAACCCCTCCAAAAACCAAGTTCAATCATGTTTGGGGGAAAAGCCTATAACCCATAAATTTGAAGTCTAATACCAACTAAAAGGGCTTGGATATGAACAAGGTTAGAAATCTAAGGAGAATACTCATTTAAATGGGGCTCGTCGAGTCCGGATCAATTTGTCCGAAAATCCAAGGCTAACACCCCCTCCAAAAACCAAGTTCAATCATTTTTGAAGGAAAAGCTTATAACCCATAAATTTGAAGTCTAATTCCAACTAAAAGGGCTTGGATATGAACAAGGTTAGAAATCTAAGGATAATACTCATTTAAATGGGGCTCGTCGAGTCCGGATCAATTTGTCCGAAAATCCAAGGCTAACACCCCCTCCAAAAACCAAGTTCAATCATTTTTGAAGGAAAAGCTTATAACCCATAAATTTGAAGTCTAATTCCATCTAAAAGGGCTTGGATATGAACAAGATTAGAAATCTAAGGCTAATACTCATTTAAATGGGGCTCGTCGAGTCAGGATCAATTTGTCCAAAAATCCAAGGCTAACACCCCTCCAAAAACCATGTTCAATCATGTTTGGGGGAACAGCCTATTACCCATAAATTTGAAGTCTAATACCAACTAAAAGGGCTTGGATATGAACAAGGTTCGAAATCTAAGGATAATACTCATTTAAATGGGGCTCGTCGAGTCAGGATCAATTTGTCCAAAATCCAAGGCTAACACGCCCTCCAAAAATCAAGTTCAATCATGTTTGGGGGAACAGCCTATTACCCATAAAGTTGAAGTCTAATACCAACTAAAAGGGCTTGGATATGAACAAGGTTAGAAATCTAAGGATAATACTCATTTAAATGGGGCTCGTCGAGTCAGGATCAATTTGTCCAAAATCCAAGGCTAACACGCCCTCCAAAAACCAAGTTCAATCATGTTTGGGGGAACAGCCTATAACCCATAAATTTGAAGTCTAATACCAACTAAAAGGGCTTGGATATGAACAAGGTTAGAAATCTAAGGACAATACTCATTTAAATGGGGCTCGTCGAGTCAGGGTCATTTTGGCCGAAAATCCAAGGCTAACATGCCCTCTAAAAACCATGTTCAATCATGTTTGGGGGAACAGCCTATTACCCATAAAGTTGAAGTCTAATACCAACTAAAAGGGCTTGGATATGAACAAGGTTAGAAATCTAAGGATAATACTCATTTAAATGGGGCTCGTCGAGTCAGGATCAATTTGTCCGAAAATCCAAGCCTAACACCCCCTCCAAAAACCAAGTTCAATCATGTTTGGGGGAAAAGGATATTACCCATAAACTTGAAGTCTAATACCAACTAAAAGGGCTTGGATATGAACAAGGTTATAAATCTAAGTATAATACTCATTTAAATGGGGCTCGTCGAGTCAGGATCAATTTGTCCGAAAATCCAAGGCTAACACCCCCTCCAAAAACCAAGTTCAATCATGTTTGGGGGAAAAGCCTATAACCCATAAATTTGAAGTCTAATACCATCTAAAAGGTCTTGGATATGAACAAGGTTAGAAATCTAAGGCTAATACTCATTTAAATGGGGCTCGTCGAGTCAGGATCAATTTGTCCGAAAATCCAAGGCTAACACCCCCTCCAAAAACCAAGTTCAATCATGTTTGGGGAAAAAGTCTATAACCCATAAAGTTGAAGTCTAATACCAACTAAAAGGACTTGGATATGAACAAGGTTAGAAATCTAAGGATAATACTCATTTAAATGGGGCTCGTCGAGTCAGGGTCAATTTGTCCGAAAATCCAAGGCTAACACCCCCTCCAAAGACCAAGTTCAATCATGTTTGGGGGAACAACCTGTTACCCATAAAGTAGAAGTCTAATACCAACTAAAAGGGCTTGGATATGAACAAGGTTAGAAATCTAAGGATAATACTCATTTAAATGGGGCTCGTCAAGTCAGGATCAATTTGTCCAAAAATCCAAGGCTAACACCCCTTCCAAAAACCAAGTTCAATCATGTTTGGGGGAAAAGCCTATAACCCATAAATTTGAAGTATAATACCAACTAAAAGGGCTTGGATATGAACAAGGTTATAAATCTAAGTATAATACTCATTTAAATGGGGCTCGTCGAGTCAGGATCAATTTGTCCGAAAATCCAAGGCTAACACCCCCTCCAAAAACCAAGTTCAATCATGTTTGGGGGAAAAGCCTATAACCCATAAATTTGAAGTCTAATACCATCTAAAAGGTCTTGGATATGAACAAGGTTAGAAATCTAAGGCTAATACTCATTTAAATGGGGCTCGTCGAGTCAGGATCAATTTGTCCGAAAATCCAAGGCTAACACCCCCTCCAAAAACCAAGTTCAATCATGTTTGGGAAAAAAGTCTATAACCCATAAAGTTGAAGTCTAATACCAACTAAAAGGACTTGGATATGAACAAGGTTAGAAATCTAAGGAGAATACTCATTTAAATGGGGCTCGTCGAGTCCAGATCAATTAGTCCGAAAATCCAAGGCTAACACCCCCTCCAAAAACCAAGTTCAATCATTTTTGAAGGAAAAGCTTATAACCCATAAATTTGAAGTCTAATTCCAACTAAAAGGGCTTGGATATGAACAAGGTTAGAAATCTAAGGATAATACTCATTTAAATGGGGCTCGTCGAGTCAGGATCAATTTGTCCGGAAATCCAATTCTAACACCCCCTCCAAAAACCAATTTCAATCATAATAGTGGGGAAAGCCTATAACCCATAAATTTGAAGTGTAATACCATCTAAAAGAGCTTGGATATGAACATGGTTAGAAATATAAGGCTAATTCTCATTTAAATGGGGCTCGTCGAGTCAGGGTCAATTTGTCCGAAAATCCAAGGGTAACACCCCCTCCAAAAAACAAAGTTCAATCATGTTTGGGGGGAAAGTCTATTACCCATAAATTTGAAGTCTTATACCAACTAAAAGGGCTTGGATATGAACAAGGTTAGAAATCTAAATATAATACTCATTTAAATGGGGCTAGTCGAGTCAGGATCAATTTGTCCGAAAATCCAAGCCTAACACCCCCTCCAAAAACAAAGTTCAATCATGTTTGGGGGGAAAGCCTATAACCCATAAATTTGAAGTGTAATACCATCTAAAAGGTCTTGGATATGAAAAAGGTTAGAAATCTAAGGCTAATACTCATTTAAATGGGGCTCGTCGAGTCAGGATCAATTTGTCCGAAAATCCAAGGCTAACACCCCCTCCAAAAACCAAGTTCAATCATGTTTGGGGGAAAAGCCTATAAACCATAAATTTGAAGTCTAATACCATCTAGAAGGGCTTGGATATGAACAAGGTTATAAATCTAAGGCTAATACTCATTTAAATGGGGCTCGTCGAGTCAGGATCAATTTGTCCAAAAATCCAAGGCTAACACCCCCTCCAAAAACCAAGTTCAATCATGTTTGGGGAAAAAGCCTATAACCCATAGATTTGAAATCTAAAACCATCTAAAAGGACTTGGATATGAACAAGGTTCAAAATCTAAGGATTATACTCATTTAAAAGGGGCTCATCGAGTCAGGATCAATTTGTCCAAAATTCAAGGCTAACACACCCTCCAAAAACCAAGTTCAATCATGTTTGGGGGAACAGCCTATTACCCATAAAGTTGAAGTCTAATACCAACTAAAAGGGCTTGGATATGAACAAGGTTAGAAATCTAAGGATAATACTCATTTAAATGGGGCTCGTCAAGTCAGAATCAATTTGTCCGAAAATCCAAGGCTAACACCCCTTCCAAAAACCAAGTTCAATCATGTTTGGGGGAAAACCCTATAACCCATAAATTTGAAGTGTAATACCATCTAAAAGGTCTTGGATATAAACAAGGTTAGAAATCTAAGGCTAATACTCATTTAAATGGGGCTCGTCGAGTCAGGATCAATTTGTCCGAAAATCCAAGGCTAACACCCCCTCCAAAAACCAAGTTCAATCATGTTTGGGGGAAAAGCCTATAACCCATAAATTTGAAGTCTAATACCATCTAAAAGGGCTTGGATATGAACAAGGTTATAAATCTAAGGCTAATACTCATTTAAATGGGGCTCGTCGAGTCAGGATCAATTTGTCCCAATATCCAAGGCTAACACCCCCTCCAAAAACCAAGTTCAATCATGCTAGGGGGGAAAGCCTATAACCCATAAATTTGAAGTGTAATACCATATAAAAGGGCTTGGATATGAACAAGGTTAGAAATCTAAGGCTAATACTCATTTAAATGGGGCTCGTTGAGTCAGGATCAATTTGTCCGAAAATCCAAGGCTAACACCCCCTCCAAAAACCAAGTTCAATCATGTTTGGGGAAAAAGTTTATTACCCATAAATTAGAAGTCTAATACCAACTAAAAGGGCTTGGATATGAAAAAGGTTAGAAATCTAAGGATAATACACATTTAAATGGGACTCGTCGAGTCAGGATCAATTAGTCCGAAAATCGAAGGCTAACACCCCCTCCAAAAACCAAGTTCAATCATGTTTGGGGGAAAAGCCTATAACCCATAAATTTGAAGTCTAATACCAACTAAAAGGGCTTGGATATGAACAAGGTTAGAAATCTAAGGATAAAGCTCATTTAAATGGGGCTCGTCGAGTCAGGGTCAATTTATCCGAAAATCCAAGTCTAACACCCCCTCTAAAAACCAAGTTCAATCATGTTTGGGGGAAAAGTCTGTTACCCATAAATTTGAAGTCTTATACCAACTAAAAGGGCTTGGATATGAACAAGGTTATAAATCTAAGTATAATACTCATTTAAATGGGGCTCGTCGAGTCAGGAACAATTTGACCGAAAATCCAAGGCTAACACCCCCTCCAAAAACCAAGTTCAATCATGTTTGGGGGAAAAGGATATTACCCATAAATTTGAAGTCTAATACCAACTAAAAGGGCTTGGATATGAACAAGATTAGAAATCTAAGGCTAATACTCATTTAAATGGGGCTCGTCGAGTCAGGATCAATTTGTCCGAAAATCCAAGGCTAACACCCCCTCCAAAAACCAAGTTCAATCATGTTTGGGGGAAAAGCCTATAACCCATAAATTTGAAGTCTAATACCATCTAAAAGGGATTGGATATGAACAAGGTTAGAAATATAAGGCTAATACTCATTTAAATGGGGCTCGTCGAGTCAGGAACAATTTGACCGAAAATCCAAGCCTAACACCCCCTCCAAAAACCAAGTTCAATCATGTTTGGGGGAAAAGGATATTACCCATAAATTTGAAGTCTAATACCAACTAAAAGGGCTTGGATATGAACAAGATTAGAAATCTAAGGCTAATACTCATTTAAATGGGGCTCGTCGAGTCAGGATCAATTTGTCCGAAAATCCAAGGCTAACACCCCCTCCAAAAACCAAGTTCAATCTTGTTTGGGGGAAAAGTCTATAACCCATAAATTTGAAGTCTAATACCATCTAAAAGGGCTTGGATATGAACAAGGTTAGAAATATAAGGCTAATACTCATTTAAATGGGGCTCGTCGAGTCAGGATCAATTTGTCCGAAAATCCAAGGCTAACACCCCCTCCAAAAACCAGGTTCAATCATGTTTGGGGGAAAAGCCTATAACCCATAAATTTGATGTCTAATACCATCTAAAAGGGCTAGGATATGAACAAGGTTAGAAATCTAAGGCTAATACTCATTTAAATGGGGCTCGTCGAGTCAGGATCAATTTGTCCGAAAATCCAAGGCTAACACCCCCTCCAAAAACCAAGTTCAATCATGTTTGGGGAAAAAATCTATTACCCATAAAGTTGAAGTCTAATACCAACTAAAAGGACTTGGATATGAACAAGGTTAGAAATCTAAGGATAATACTCATTTAAATGGGGCTCGTCGAGGCAGGATCAATTTGTCCGAAAATCCAAGCCTAACACCCCCTCCAAAAACCAAGTTCAATCACAATAGGGGGGAAAGCCTATAACCCATAAATTTGAAGTGTAATACCATCTAAAGGACCTTGGATATGAACAAGGTTAGAAATATAAGGCAAATACTCATTTAAATGGGGCTCGTCGAGTCAAGATCAATTTGACCGAAAATCCAAGGCTAACACCCCCTCCAAAAACCAAGTTCAATCATGTTAGGGGGGAAAGCCTATAACCCATAAATTTGAATTCTAATACCATCTAAAAGGTCTTGGATATGAACAAGGTTAGAAATATAAGGCTAATACTCATTTAAATGGGGCTCGTCGAGTCAGGATCAATTTGTCCGAAAATCTAAGGGTAACACCCCCTCTAAAAACCAAGTTCAATCATCTTTGGGGGAAAAGGATATTACCCATAAATTTGAAGTCTAATACCAACTAAAACGGCTTGGATATCAACAAGGTTAGAAATCTAAGGATAATACTCATTTAAATGGGGCACGTCGAGTCAGGATCATTTTGTCCAAAATCCAAGGCTGCCCTCGAAAAACTAAGTTCAATCATGTTTGGGGGAACAACCTATTACCCATAAAGTTGAAGTCTAATACCAACTAAAAGGGCTTGGATATGAACAAGGTTAGAAATCTAAGGATAATACTCATTTAAATGGGGCTCGTCAAGTCAGGATCAATTTGTCCGAAAATCCAAGCCTAACACCCCTTCCAAAAACCAAGTTCAATCATGTTTGGGGGAAAAGCCTATAACCCATAAATTTGAAGTCTAATACCAACTAAAAGGGCTTGGATATGAACAAGGTTAGAAATCTAAGGATAATACTCATTTAAATGGGGCTCGTCGAGTCCGGATCAATTTGTCCGAAAATCCAAGGCTAACACCCACTCCAAAAACCAAGTTCAATCATTTTTGGAGGAAAAGCTTATAACCCATAAATTTGAAGTCTAATTCCATCTAAAAGGGCTTGGATATGAACAAGGTTAGAAATCTAAGGCTAATACTCATTTAAATGGGGCTCATCGAGTCAGGATCAATTTGTCCAAAAATCCAAGGCTAAGACCCCTTCCAAAAACCAAGTTCAATCATGTTTGGGGGAAAAGCCTATAACCCATAAATTTGAAGTATAATACCAACTAAAAGGGCTTGGATATGAAAAAGGTTAGAAATCTAAGGATAATACTCATTTAAATGGGCCTCGTCGAGTCCGGATCAATTAGTCCGAAAATCCAAGGCTAACACCCCCTCCAAAAACCAAGTTCAATCATTTTTGGAGGAAAAGCTTATAACCCATAAATTTGAAGTCTACTTCTATCTAAAAGGGCTTGGATATGAACAAGGTTAGAAATATAATGCTAATACTCATTTAAATGGGCCTCGTCGAGTCAGGATCAATTTGTCCGAAAATCCAAGGCTAACACCCCCTCCAAAAACCAAGTTCACTCATGTTTGGGGGAAAAGCCTATAACCCATAAATTTGAAGTCTAATACCATCTAAAAGGGCTTGGATATGAACAAGGTTAGAAATCTAAGCCTAATACTCATTTAAATGGAGCTCGTCGAGTCAGGATCAATTTGTCCGAAAATCCAAGGCTAACACCCCCTCCAAAAACCAAGTTCAATCATGTTTGGGGGAAAAGTCTATTACCCATAAATTTGAAGTCTTATACCAACTAAAAGTGCTTGGATATGAACAAGGTTTGAAATCTAAGGATAATACTCATTTAAATGGGGCTCGTCGAGTCAGGATCATTTTGTCCAAAATGCAAGGCTGCCTTCGAAAAACCAAGTTCAATCATGTTTGGGGGAACAACCTATTACCCATAAAGTTGAAGTATAATACCAACTAAAAGGGCTTGGATATGAACAAGGTTAGAAATCTAAGGCTAATACTCATTTAAATGGGGCTCGTCGAGTCAGGATCAATTTGTCCAAAATCCAAGGCTAACATGCCCTCCAAAAACCAAGTTCAATCATGTTTGGGGGAACAACCTATTACCCATAAAGTTGAAGTCTAATACCAACTAAAAGCGCTTGGATATGAACAAGGTTAGAAATCTAAGGATAATACTCATTTAAATGGGGCTCGTCGAGTCAGGGTCAATTTGTCCGAAAATCCAAGGCTAACACCCCCTCCAAAGACCAAGTTCAATCATGTTTGGGGGAACAACCTGTTACCCATAAAGTAGAAGTCTAATACCAACTAAAAGGGCTTGGATATGAACAAGGTTAGAAATCTAAGGATAATACTCATTTAAATGGGGCTCGTCATGTCAGGATCAATTTGTCCAAAAATCCAAGGCTAACACCCCTTCCAAAAACCAAGTTCAATCATGTTTGGGGGAAAAGCCTATAACCCATAAATTTGAAGTATAATACCAACTAAAAGGGCTTGGATATGAACAAGGTTATAAATCTAAGTATAATACTCATTTAAATGGGGCTCATCCAGTCAGGATCAATTTGTCCGAAAATCCAAGGCTAACACCCCCTCCAAAAACCAAGTTCAATCATGTTTGGGGGAAAAGCCTATAACCCATAAATTTGAAGTCTAATACCATCTAAAAGGTCTTGGATATGAACAAGGTTAGAAATCTAAGGCTAATACTCATTTAAATGGGGCTCGTCGAGTCAGGATCAATTTGTCCGAAAATCCAAGGCTAACACCCCCTCCAAAAACCAAGTTCAATCATGTTTGGGAAAAAAGTCTATAACCCATAAAGTTGAAGTCTAATACCAACTAAAAGGACTTGGATATGAACAAGGTTAGAAATCTAAGGAGAATACTCATTTAAATGGGGCTCGTCGAGTCCAGATCAATTAGTCCGAAAATCCAAGGCTAACACCCCCTCCAAAAACCAAGTTCAATCATTTTTGAAGGAAAAGCTTATAACCCATAAATTTGAAGTCTAATTCCAACTAAAAGGGCTTGGATATGAACAAGGTTAGAAATCTAAGGATAATACTCATTTAAATGGGGCTCGTCGAGTCCGGATCAATTTGTCCGAAAATCCAAGGCTAACACCCCCTCCAAAAACCAAGTTCAATCATTTTTGAAGGAAAAGCTTATAACCCATAAATTTGAAGTCTAATTCCATCTAAAAGGGCTTGGATATGAACAAGATTAGAAATCTAAGGCTAATACTCATTTAAATGGGGCTCGTCGAGTCAGGATCAATTTGTCCAAAAATCCAAGGCTAACACCCCTCCAAAAACCATGTTCAATCATGTTTGGGGGAACAGCCTATTACCCATAAATTTGAAGTCTAATACCAACTAAAAGGGCTTGGATATGAACAAGGTTCGAAATCTAAGGATAATACTCATTTAAATGGGGCTCGTCGAGTCAGGATCAATTTGTCCAAAATCCAAGGCTAACACGCCCTCCAAAAATCAAGTTCAATCATGTTTGGGGGAACAGCCTATTACCCATAAAGTTGAAGTCTAATACCAACTAAAAGGGCTTGGATATGAACAAGGTTAGAAATCTAAGGATAATACTCATTTAAATGGGGCTCGTCGAGTCAGGATCAATTTGTCCAAAATCCAAGGCTAACACGCCCTCCAAAAACCAAGTTCAATCATGTTTGGGGGAACAGCCTATAACCCATAAATTTGAAGTCTAATACCAACTAAAAGGGCTTGGATATGAACAAGGTTAGAAATCTAAGGACAATACTCATTTAAATGGGGCTCGTCGAGTCAGGGTCAATTTGGCCGAAAATCCAAGGCTAACACGCCCTCTAAAAACCAAGTTCAATCATAATTGGGGGAACAGCCTATTACCCATAAAGTTGAAGTCTAATACCAACTAAAAGGGCTTGGATATGAACAAGGTTAGAAATCTAAGGATAATACTCATTTAAATGGGGCTCGTCGAGTCAGGATCAATTTGTCCGAAAATCCAAGCCTAACACCCCCTCCAAAAACCAAGTTCAATCATGTTTGGGGGAAAAGGATATTACCCATAAAGTTGAAGTCTAATACCAACTAAAAGGACTTGGATATGAACAAGGTTAGAAATCTTAGGAGAATACTCATTTAAATGGGGCTCGTCGAGTCCGGATCAATTAGTCCGAAAATCCAAGGCTAACACCCCCTCCAAAAACCAAGTTCAATCATTTTTGAAGGAAAAGCTTATAACCCATAAATTTGAAGTCTAATTCCAACTAAAAGGGCTTGGATATGAACAAGGTTAGAAATCTAAGGATAATACTCATTTAAATGGGGCTCGTCGAGTCCGGATCAATTTGTCCGAAAATCCAAGGCTAACACCCCCTCCAAAAACCAAGTTCAATCATTTTTGAAGGAAAAGCTTATAACCCATAAATTTGAAGTCTAATACCATCTAAAAGGTCTTGGATATGAACAAGGTTAGAAATCTAAGGCTAATACTCATTTAAATGGGGCTCGTCGAGTCAGGATCAATTTGTCCGAAAATCCAAGGCTAACACCCCCTCCAAAAACCAAGTTCAATCATGTTTGGGAAAAAAGTCTATAACCCATAAAGTTGAAGTCTAATACCAACTAAAAGAACTTGGATATGAACAAGGTTAGAAATCTAAGGAGAATACTCATTTAAATGGGGCTCGTCGAGTCCAGATCAATTAGTCCGAAAATCCAAGGCTAACACCCCCTCCAAAAACCAAGTTCAATCATTTTTGAAGGAAAAGCTTATAACCCATAAATTTGAAGTCTAATTCCAACTAAAAGGGCTTGGATATGAACAAGGTTATAAATCTAAGGATAATACTCAATTAAATGGGGCTCGTCGAGTCCGGATCAATTTGTCCGAAAATCCAAGGCTAACACCCCCTCCAAAAACCAAGTTCAATCATTTTTGAAGGAAAAGCTTATAACCCATAAATTTGAAGTCTAATTCCATCTAAAAGGGCTTGGATATGAACAAGATTAGAAATCTAAGGCTAATACTCATTTAAATGGGGCTCGTCGAGTCAGGATCAATTTGTCCAAAAATCCAAGGCTAACACCCCTCCAAAAACCATGTTCAATCATGTTTGGGGGAACAGCCTATTACCCATAAATTTGAAGTCTAATACCAACTAAAAGGGCTTGGATATGAACAAGGTTCGAAATCTAAGGATAATACTCATTTAAATGGGGCTCGTCGAGTCAGGATCAATTTGTCCAAAATCCAAGGCTAACACGCCCTCCAAAAATCAAGTTCAATCATGTTTGGGGGAACAGCCTATTACCCATAAAGTTGAAGTCTAATACCAACTAAAAGGGCTTGGATATGAACAAGGTTAGAAATCTAAGGATAATACTCATTTAAATGGGGCTCGTCGAGTCAGGATCAATTTGTCCAAAATCCAAGGCTAACACGCCCTCCAAAAACCAAGTTCAATCATGTTTGGGGGAACAGCCTATAACCCATAAATTTGAAGTCTAATACCAACTAAAAGGGCTTGGATATGAACAAGGTTAGAAATCTAAGGACAATACTCATTTAAATGGGGCTCGTCGAGTCAGGGTCAATTTGGCCGAAAATCCAAGGCTAACACGCCCTCTAAAAACCAAGTTCAATCATGTTTGGGGGAACAGCCTATTACCCATAAAGTTGAAGTCTAATACCAACTAAAAGGGCTTGGATATGAACAAGGTTAGAAATCTAAGGATAATACTCATTTAAATGGGGCTCGTCGAGTCAGGATCAATTTGTCCGAAAATCCAAGCCTAACACCCCCTCCAAAAATCAAGTTCAATCATGTTTGGGGGAAAAGGATATTACCCATAAAGTTGAAGTCTAATACCAACTAAAAGGACTTGGATATGAACAAGGTTAGAAATCTTAGGAGAATACTCATTTAAATGGGGCTCGTCGAGTCCGGATCAATTAGTCCGAAAATCCAAGGCTAACACCCCCTCCAAAAACCAAGTTCAATCATTTTTGAAGGAAAAGCTTATAACCCATAAATTTGAAGTCTAATTCCAACTAAAAGGGCTTGGATATGAACAAGGTTAGAAATCTAAGGATAATACTCATTTAAATGGGGCTCGTCGAGTCCGGATCAATTTGTCCGAAAATCCAAGGCTAACACCCCCTCCAAAAACCATGTTCAATCATGTTTGGGGGAACAGCCTATTACCCATAAATTTGAAGTCTAATACCAACTAAAAGGGCTTGGATATGAACAAGGTTCGAAATCTAAGGATAATACTCATTTAAATGGGGCTCGTCGAGTCAGGATCAATTTGTCCAAAATCCAAGGCTAACACGCCCTCCAAAAATCAAGTTCAATCATGTTTGGGGGAACAGCCTATTACCCATAAAGTTGAAGTCTAATACCAACTAAAAGTGCTTGGATATGAACAAGGTTAGAAATCTAAGGATAATACTCATTTAAATGGGGCTCGTCAAGTCAGGATCAATTTGTCCAAAATCCAAGGCTAACACGCCCTCCAAAAACCAAGTTCAATCATGTTTGGGGGAACAGCCTATAACCCATAAATTTGAAGTCTAATACCAACTAAAAGGGCTTGGATATGAACAAGGTTAGAAATCTAAGGACAATACTCATTTAAATGGGGCTCGTCGAGTCAGGGTCAATTTGGCCAAAAATCCAAGGCTAACACGCCCTCTAAAAACCAAGTTCAATCATGTTTGGGGGAACAGCCTATTACCCATAAAGTTGAAGTCTAATACCAACTAAAAGGGCTTGGATATGAACAAGGTTAGAAATCTAAGGATAATACTCATTTAAATAGGGCTCGTCGAGTCAGGATCAATTTGTCCGAAAATCCAAGCCTAACACCCCCTCCAAAAACCAAGTTCAATCATGTTTGGGGGAAAAGGATATTACCCATAAACTTGAAGTCTAATACCAACTAAAAGGGCTTGGATATGAACAAGGTTATAAATCTAAGTATAATACTCATTTAAATGGGGCTCGTCGAGTCAGGATCAATTTGTCCGAAAATCCAAGGCTAACACCCCCTCCAAAAACCAAGTTCAATCATGTTTGGGGGAAAAGCCTATAACCCATAAATTTGAAGTCTAATACCATCTAAAAGGTCTTGGATATGAACAAGGTTAGAAATCTAAGGCTAATACTCATTTAAATGGGGCTCGTCGAGTCAGGATCAATTTGTCCGAAAATCCAAGGCTAACACCCCCTCCAAAAACCAAGTTCAATCATGTTTGGGGAAAAAGTCTATAACCCATAAAGTTGAAGTCTAATACCAACTAAAAGGACTTGGATATGAACAAGGTTAGAAATCTAAGGATAATACTCATTTAAATGGGGCTCGTCGAGTCAGGGTCAATTTGTCCGAAAATCCAAGGCTAACACCCCCTCCAAAGACCAAGTTCAATCATGTTTGGGGGAACAACCTGTTACCCATAAAGTTGAAGTCTAATACCAACTAAAAGGGCTTGGATATGAACAAGGTTAGAAATCTAAGGATAATACTCATTTAAATGGGGCTCGTCAAGTCAGGATCAATTTGTTCAAAAATCCAAGGCTAACACCCCTTCCAAAAACCAAGTTCAATCATGTTTGGGGGAAAAGCCTATAAACCATAAATTTAAAGTATAATACCAACTAAAAGGGCTTGGATATGAAAAAGGTTAGAAATCTAAGGATAATACTCATTTAAATGGGGCTCGTTGAGTCTGGATCAATTAGTCCGAAAATCCAAGGCTAACACCCCCTCCAAAAACCAAGTTCAATCATTTTTGGAGGAAAAGCTTATAACCCATAAATTTGAAGTCTACTTCTATCTAAAAGGGCTTGGATATGAACAAGGTTAGAAATATAATGCTAATACTCATTTAAATGGGCCTCGTCGAGTCAGGATCAATTTGTCCGAAAATCCAAGGCTAACACCCCCTCTAAAAACCAAGTTCAATCATCTTTGGGGGAAAAGAATATTACCCATAAATTTGAAGTCTAATACCAACTAAAATGGCTTGGATATCAACAAGGTTAGAAATCTAAGGATAATACTCATTTAAATGGGGCTCGTCGAGTCAGGATCAATTTGTCCGAAAATCCAAGGCTAACAACCCCTCCATAAACCAAGTTCATCATGTTTGGGGGAAAAGCCTATAACCCATAAATTTGAAGTCTAATACCAACTAAAAGGGCTTGGATATGAACAAGGTTAGAAATCTAAGGAGAATACTCATTTAAATGGGGCTCGTCGAGTCCGGATCAATTTGTCCGAAAATCCAAGGCTAACACCCCCTCCAAAAACGAAGTTCAATCATTTTTGAAGGAAAAGCTTATAACCCATAAATTTGAAGTCTAATTCCAACTAAAAGGGCTTGGATATGAACAAGGTTAGAAATCTAAGGATAATACTCATTTAAATGGGGCTCGTCGAGTCCGGATCAATTTGTCCGAAAATCCAAGGCTAACACCCCCTCCAAAAACCAAGTTCAATCATTTTTGAAGGAAAAGCTTATAACCCATAAATTTGAAGTCTAATTCCATCTAAAAGGGCTTGGATATGAACAAGATTAGAAATCTAAGGCTAATACTCATTTAAATGGGACTCGTCGAGTCAGGATCAATTTGTCCAAAAATCCAAGGCTAACACCCCTCCAAAAACCATGTTCAATCATGTTTGGGGGAACATCCTATTACCCATAAATTTGAAGTCTAATACCAACTAAAAGGGCTTGGATATGAACAAGGTTCGAAATCTAAGGATAATACTCATTTAAATGGGGCTCGTCGAGTCAGGATCAATTTGTCCAAAATCCAAGGCTAACACGCCCTCCAAAAATCAAGTTCAATCATGTTTGGTGGAACAGCCTATTACCCATAAAGTTGAAGTCTAATACCAACTAAAAGGGCTTGGATATGAACAAGGTTAGAAATCTAAGGATAATACTCATTTAAATGGGGCTCGTCGAGTCAGGATCAATTTGTCCAAAATCCAAGGCTAACACGCCCTCCAAAAACCAAGTTCAATCATGTTTGGGGGAACAGCCTATAACCCATAAATTTGAAGTCTAATACCAACTAAAAGGGCTTGGATATGAACAAGGTTAGAAATCTAAGGACAACATTCATTTAAATGGGGCTCGTCGAGTCAGGGTCATTTTGTCCGAAAATCCAAGGCTAACACGCCCTCTAAAAACCAAGTTCAATCATGTTTGGGGGAAAAGTCTATTACCCATAAATTTGAAGTCTTATACTAACTAAAAGGGATTGGATATGAACAAGGTTCGAAATCTAAGGATAATACTCATTTAAATGGGGCTCGTCGAGTCAGGATCAATTTGTCCAAAATCCAAGGCTAACACGCCCTCCAAAAACCAAGTTCAATCATGTTTGGGGGAACAGCCTATTACCCATAAAGTTGAAGTCTAATACCAACTAAAAGGGCTTGATTATGAACAAGGTTAGAAATGTAAGGATAATACTCATTTAAATGGGGCTCGTCGAGTCAGGATCAATTTGTCCGAAAATCCAAGCCTAACACCCCCTCCAAAAACCAAGTTCAATCATGTTTGGGGGAAAAGGATATTACCCATAAACTTGAAGTCTAATACCAACTAAAAGGGCTTGGATATGAACAAGGTTATAAATCTAAGTATAATACTCATTTAAATGGGGCTCGTCGAGTCAGGATCAATTTGTCCGAAAATCCAAGGCTAACACCCCCTCCAAAAACCAAGTTCAATCATGTTTGGGGGAAAAGCCTATAACCCATAAATTTGAAGTCTAATACCATCTAAAAGGTCTTGGATATGAACAAGGTTAGAAATCTAAGGCTAATACTCATTTAAATGGGGCTCGTCGAGTCAGGATCAATTTGTCCGAAAATCCAAGGCTAACACCCCCTCCAAAAACCAAGTTCAATCATGTTTGGGGAAAAAGTCTATAACCCATAAAGTTGATGTCTAATACCAACTAAAAGGACTTGGATATGAACAAGGTTAGAAATCTAAGGATAATACTCATTTAAATGGGGCTCGTCGAGTCAGGGTCAATTTGTCCGAAAATCCAAGGCTAACACCCCCTCCAAAGACCAAGTTCAATCATGTTTGGGGGAAAAGTCTATTACCCATAAATTTGAAGTCTTATACTAACTAAAAGGGATTGGATATGAACAAGGTTCGAAATCTAAGGATAATACTCATTTAAATGGGGCTCGTCGAGTCAGGATCAATTTGTCCAAAATCCAAGGCTAACACCCCCTCCAAAAACCAAGTTCAATCATGTTTGGGGGAAAAGTCTATTACCCATAAATTTGAAGTCTTATACCAACTAAAAGGGCTTGGATATGAACAAGGTTTTAAATCTAAGCATAATACTCATTTAAATGGGGCTCGTCGAGTCAGGATCAAATTGTCCAAAATGCAAGGCTGCCCTCGAATAACCAAGTTCAATCATGTTTGGGGGAACAACCTATTACCCATAAAGTTGAAGTATAATACCAACTAAAAGGGCTTGGATATGAACAAGGTTAGACATCTAAGGATAATACTCATTTAAATGGGGCTCGTCGAGTCAGGATCAATTTGTCCGAAAATCCAAGGCTAACACCCCCTCTAAAAACCAAGTTCAATCATCTTTGGGGGAAAAGAATATTACCCATAAATTTGAAGTCTAATACCAACTAAAATGGCTTGGATATCAACAAGGTTAGAAATCTAAGGATAATACTAATTTAAATGGGGCTCGTCGAGTCAGGATCAATTTGTCCAAAAATCCAAGGCTAACACCCCTCCAAAAACCATGTTCAATCATGTTTGGGGGAACAGCCTATTACCCATAAATTTGAAGTCTAATACCAACTAAAAGGGCTTGGATATGAACAAGGTTCGAAATCTAAGGATAATACTCATTTAAATCGGGCTCGTCAAGTCAGGATCAATTTGTCCAAAATCCAAGGCTAACACGCCCTCCAAAAACCAAGTTCAATCATGTTTGGGGGAACAGCCTATAACCCATAAATTTGAAGTCTAATACCAACTAAAAGGGCTTGGATATGAACAAGGTTAGAAATCTAAGGACAATACTCATTTAAATGGGGCTCGTCGAGTCAGGGTCAATTTGGCCGAAAATCCAAGGCTAACACGCCCTCTAAAAACCAAGTTCAATCATGTTTGGGGAAAAAGTCTATAACCCATAAAGTTGATGTCTAATACCAACTAAAAGGACTTGGATATGAACAAGGTTAGAAATTTAAGGATAATACTCATTTAAATGGGGCTCGTCGAGTCAGGGTCAATTTGTCCGAAAATCCAAGGCTAACACCCCCTCCAAAGACCAAGTTCAATCATGTTTGGGGGAAAAGTCTATTACCCATAAATTTGAAGTCTTATACTAACTAAAAGGGATTGGATATGAACAAGGTTCGAAATCTAAGGATAATACTCATTTAAATGGGGCTCGTCGAGTCAGGATCAATTTGTCCAAAATCCAAGGCTAACACCCCCTCCAAAAACCAAGTTCAATCATGTTTGGGGGAAAAGTCTATTACCCATAAATTTGAAGTCTTATACCAACTAAAAGGGCTTGGATATGAACAAGGTTTTAAATCTAAGCATAATACTCATTTAAATGGGGCTCGTCGAGTCAGGATCAAATTGTCCAAAATGCAAGGCTGCCCTCGAATAACCAAGTTCAATCATGTTTGGGGGAACAACCTATTACCCATAAAGTTGAAGTATAATACCAACTAAAAGGGCTTGGATATGAACAAGGTTAGACATCTAAGGATAATACTCATTTAAATGGGGCTCGTCGAGTCAGGATCAATTTGTCCGAAAATCCAAGGCTAACACCCCCTCTAAAAACCAAGTTCAATCATCTTTGGGGGAAAAGAATATTACCCATAAATTTGAAGTCTAATACCAACTAAAATGGCTTGGATATCAACAAGGTTAGAAATCTAAGGATAATACTAATTTAAATGGGACTCGTCGAGTCAGGATCAATTTGTCCAAAAATCCAAGGCTAACACCCCTCCAAAAACCATGTTCAATCATGTTTGGGGGAACAGCCTATTACCCATAAATTTGAAGTCTAATACCAACTAAAAGGGCTTGGATATGAACAAGGTTCGAAATCTAAGGATAATACTCATTTAAATCGGGCTCGTCAAGTCAGGATCAATTTGTCCAAAATCCAAGGCTAACACGCCCTCCAAAAACCAAGTTCAATCATGTTTGGGGGAACAGCCTATAACCCATAAATTTGAAGTCTAATACCAACTAAAAGGGCTTGGATATGAACAAGGTTAGAAATCTAAGGACAATACTCATTTAAATGGGGCTCGTCGAGTCAGGATCAATTTGTCCGAAAATCCAAGCCTAACACCCCCTCCAAAAACCAAGTTCAATCATGTTTGGGGGAAAAGGATATTACCCATAAACTTGAAGTCTAATACCAACTAAAAGGGCTTGGATATGAACAAGGTTATAAATCTAAGTATAATACTCATTTAAATGGGGCTCGTCGAGTCAGGATCAATTTGTCCGAAAATCCAAGGCTAACACCCCCTCCAAAAACCAAGTTCAATCATGTTTGGGGGAAAAGCCTATAACCCATAAATTTGAAGTCTAATACCATCTAAAACGTCTTGGATATGAACAAGGTTAGAAATCTAAGGCTAATACTCATTTAAATGGGGCTCGTCGAGTCAGGATCAATTTGTCCGAAAATCCAAGGCTAACACCCCCTCCAAAAACCAAGTTCAATCATGTTTGGGGAAAAAGTCTATAACCCATAAAGTTGAAGTCTAATACCAACTAAAAGGACTTGGATATGAACAAGGTTAGAAATCTAAGGATAATACTCATTTAAATGGGGCTCGTCGAGTCAGGGTCAATTTGTCCGAAAATCCAAGGCTAACACCCCCTCCAAAGACCAAGTTCAATCATGTTTGGGGGAACAACCTGTTACCCATAAAGTTGAAGTCTAATACCAACTAAAAGGGCTTGGATATGAACAAGGTTAGAAATCTAAGGATAATACTCATTTAAATGGGGCTCGCCAAGTCAGGATCAATTTGTTCAAAAATCCAAGGCTAACACCCCTTCCAAAAACCAAGTTCAATCATGTTTGGGGGAAAAGCCTATAACCCATAAATTTAAAGTATAATACCAACTAAAAGGGCTTGGATATGAAAAAGGTTAGAAATCTAAGGATAATACTCATTTAAATGGGGCTCGTCGAGTCCGGATCAATTAGTCCGAAAATCCAAGGCTAACACCCCCTCCAAAAACCAAGTTCAATCATTTTTGGAGGAAAAGCTTATAACCCATAAATTTGAAGTCTACTTCTATCTAAAAGGGCTTGGATATGAACAAGGTTAGAAATATAATGCTAATACTCATTTAAATGGGCCTCGTCGAGTCAGGATCAATTTGTCCGAAAATCCAAGGCTAACACCCCCTCTAAAAACCAAGTTCAATCATCTTTGGGGGAAAAGAATATTACCCATAAATTTGAAGTCTAATACCAACTAAAATGGCTTGGATATCAACAAGGTTAGAAATCTAAGGATAATACTCATTTAAATGGGGCTCGTCGAGTCAGGATCAATTTGTCCGAAAATCCAAGGCTAACAACCCCTCCATAAACCAAGTTCATCATGTTTGGGGGAAAAGCCTATAACCCATAAATTTGAAGTCTAATACCAACTAAAAGGGCTTGGATATGAACAAGGTTAGAAATCTAAGGAGAATACTCATTTAAATGGGGCTCGTCGAGTCCGGATCAATTTGTCCGAAAATCCAAGGCTAACACCCCCTCCAAAAACGAAGTTCAATCATTTTTGAAGGAAAAGCTTATAACCCATAAATTTGAAGTCTAATTCCAACTAAAAGGGCTTGGATATGAACAAGGTTAGAAATCTAAGGATAATACTCATTTAAATGGGGCTCGTCGAGTCCGGATCAATTTGTCCGAAAATCCAAGGCTAACACCCCCTCCAAAAACCAAGTTCAATCATTTTTGAAGGAAAAGCTTATAACCCATAAATTTGAAGTCTAATTCCATCTAAAAGGGCTTGGATATGAACAAGATTAGAAATCTAAGGCTAATACTCATTTAAATGGGACTCGTCGAGTCAGGATCAATTTGTCCAAAAATCCAAGGCTAACACCCCTCCAAAAACCATGTTCAATCATGTTTGGGGGAACATCCTATTACCCATAAATTTGAAGTCTAATACCAACTAAAAGGGCTTGGATATGAACAAGGTTCGAAATCTAAGGATAATACTCATTTAAATGGGGCTCGTCGAGTCAGGATCAATTTGTCCAAAATCCAAGGCTAACACGCCCTCCAAAAATCAAGTTCAATCATGTTTGGTGGAACAGCCTATTACCCATAAAGTTGAAGTCTAATACCAACTAAAAGGGCTTGGATATGAACAAGGTTAGAAATCTAAGGATAATACTCATTTAAATGGGGCTCGTCGAGTCAGGATCAATTTGTCCAAAATCCAAGGCTAACACGCCCTCCAAAAACCAAGTTCAATCATGTTTGGGGGAACAGCCTATAACCCATAAATTTGAAGTCTAATACCAACTAAAAGGGCTTGGATATGAACAAGGTTAGAAATCTAAGGACAACATTCATTTAAATGGGGCTCGTCGAGTCAGGGTCATTTTGTCCGAAAATCCAAGGCTAACACGCCCTCTAAAAACCAAGTTCAATCATGTTTGGGGGAAAAGTCTATTACCCATAAATTTGAAGTCTTATACTAACTAAAAGGGATTGGATATGAACAAGGTTCGAAATCTAAGGATAATACTCATTTAAATGGGGCTCGTCGAGTCAGGATCAATTTGTCCAAAATCCAAGGCTAACACGCCCTCCAAAAACCAAGTTCAATCATGTTTGGGGGAACAGCCTATTACCCATAAAGTTGAAGTCTAATACCAACTAAAAGGGCTTGGATATGAACAAGGTTAGAAATCTAAGGATAATACTCATTTAAATGGGGCTCGTCGAGTCAGGATCAATTTGTCCGAAAATCCAAGCCTAACACCCCCTCCAAAAACCAAGTTCAATCATGTTTGGGGGAAAAGGATATTACCCATAAACTTGAAGTCTAATACCAACTAAAAGGGCTTGGATATGAACAAGGTTATAAATCTAAGTATAATACTCATTTAAATGGGGCTCGTCGAGTCAGGATCAATTTGTCCGAAAATCCAAGGCTAACACCCCCTCCAAAAACCAAGTTCAATCATGTTTGGGGGAAAAGCCTATAACCCATAAATTTGAAGTCTAATACCATCTAAAAGGTCTTGGATATGAACAAGGTTAGAAATCTAAGGCTAATACTCATTTAAATGGGGCTCGTCGAGTCAGGATCAATTTGTCCGAAAATCCAAGGCTAACACCCCCTCCAAAAACCAAGTTCAATCATGTTTGGGGAAAAAGTCTATAACCCATAAAGTTGATGTCTAATACCAACTAAAAGGACTTGGATATGAACAAGGTTAGAAATCTAAGGATAATACTCATTTAAATGGGGCTCGTCGAGTCAGGGTCAATTTGTCCGAAAATCCAAGGCTAACACCCCCTCCAAAGACCAAGTTCAATCATGTTTGGGGGAAAAGTCTATTACCCATAAATTTGAAGTCTTATACTAACTAAAAGGGATTGGATATGAACAAGGTTCGAAATCTAAGGATAATACTCATTTAAATGGGGCTCGTCGAGTCAGGATCAATTTGTCCAAAATCCAAGGCTAACACCCCCTCCAAAAACCAAGTTCAATCATGTTTGGGGGAAAAGTCTATTACCCATAAATTTGAAGTCTTATACCAACTAAAAGGGCTTGGATATGAACAAGGTTTTAAATCTAAGCATAATACTCATTTAAATGGGGCTCGTCGAGTCAGGATCAAATTGTCCAAAATGCAAGGCTGCCCTCGAATAACCAAGTTCAATCATGTTTGGGGGAACAACCTATTACCCATAAAGTTGAAGTATAATACCAACTAAAAGGGCTTGGATATGAACAAGGTTAGACATCTAAGGATAATACTCATTTAAATGGGGCTCGTCGAGTCAGGATCAATTTGTCCGAAAATCCAAGGCTAACACCCCCTCTAAAAACCAAGTTCAATCATCTTTCGGGGAAAAGAATATTACCCATAAATTTGAAGTCTAATACCAACTAAAATGGCTTGGATATCAACAAGGTTAGAAATCTAAGGATAATACTAATTTAAATGGGGCTCGTCGAGTCAGGATCAATTTGTCCAAAAATCCAAGGCTAACACCCCTCCAAAAACCATGTTCAATCATGTTTGGGGGAACAGCCTATTACCCATAAATTTGAAGTCTAATACCAACTAAAAGGGCTTGGATATGAACAAGGTTCGAAATCTAAGGATAATACTCATTTAAATCGGGCTCGTCAAGTCAGGATCAATTTGTCCAAAATCCAAGGCTAACACGCCCTCCAAAAACCAAGTTCAATCATGTTTGGGGGAACAGCCTATTACCCATAAATTTGAAGTCTAATACCAACTAAAAGGGCTTGGATATGAACAAGGTTAGAAATCTAAGGACAATACTCATTTAAATGGGGCTCGTCGAGTCAGGGTCAATTTGGCCGAAAATCCAAGGCTAACACGCCCTCTAAAAACCAAGTTCAATCATGTTTGGGGGAACAGCCTATTACCCATAAAGTTGAAGTCTAATACCAACTAAAAGGGCTTGGATATGAACAAGGTTAGAAATCTAAGGATAATACTCATTTAAATGGGGCTCGTCGAGTCAGGATCAATTTGTCCGAAAATCCAAGCCTAACACCCCCTCCAAAAACCAAGTTCAATCATGTTTGGGGGAAAAGGATATTACCCATAAACTTGAAGTCTAATACCAACTAAAAGGGCTTGGATATGAACAAGGTTATAAATCTAAGTATAATACTCATTTAAATGGGGCTCGTCGAGTCAGGATCAATTTGTCCGAAAATCCAAGGCTAACACCCCCTCCAAAAACCAAGTTCAATCATGTTTGGGGGAAAAGCCTATAACCCATAAATTTGAAGTCTAATACCATCTAAAAGGTCTTGGATATGAACAAGGTTAGAAATCTAAGGCTAATACTCATTTAAATGGGGCTCGTCGAGTCAGGATCAATTTGTCCGAAAATCCAAGGCTAACACCCCCTCCAAAAACCAAGTTCAATCATGTTTGGGGAAAAAGTCTATAACCCATAAAGTTGAAGTCTAATACCAACTAAAAGGACTTGGATATGAACAAGGTTAGAAATCTAAGGATAATACTCATTTAAATGGGGCTCGTCGAGTCAGGGTCAATTTGTCCGAAAATCCAAGGCTAACACCCCCTCCAAAGACCAAGTTCAATCATGTTTGGGGGAACAACCTGTTACCCATAAAGTTGAAGTCTAATACCAACTAAAAGGGCTTGGATATGAACAAGGTTAGAAATCTAAGGATAATACTCATTTAAATGGGGCTCGTCAAGTCAGGATCAATTTGTTCAAAAATCCAAGGCTAACACCCCTTCCAAAAACCAAGTTCAATCATGTTTGGGGGAAAAGCCTATAACCCATAAATTTAAAGTATAATACCAACTAAAAGGGCTTGGATATGAAAAAGGTTAGAAATCTAAGGATAATACTCATTTAAATGGGGCTCGTCGAGTCCGGATCAATTAGTCCGAAAATCCAAGGCTAACACCCCCTCCAAAAACCAAGTTCAATCATTTTTGGAGGAAAAGCTTATAACCCATAAATTTGAAGTCTACTTCTATCTAAAAGGGCTTGGATATGAACAAGGTTAGAAATATAATGCTAATACTCATTTAAATGGGCCTCGTCGAGTCAGGATCAATTTGTCCGAAAATCCAAGGCTAACACCCCCTCTAAAAACCAAGTTCAATCATCTTTGGGGGAAAAGAATATTACCCATAAATTTGAAGTCTAATAACAACTAAAATGGCTTGGATATCAACAAGGTTAGAAATCTAAGGATAATACTCATTTAAATGGGGCTCGTCGAGTCAGGATCAATTTGTCCGAAAATCCAAGGCTAACAACCCCTCCATAAACCAAGTTCATCATGTTTGGGGGAAAAGCCTATAACCCATAAATTTGAAGTCTAATACCAACTAAAAGGGCTTGGATATGAACAAGGTTAGAAATCTAAGGAGAATACTCATTTAAATGGGGCTCGTCGAGTCCGGATCAATTTGTCCGAAAATCCAAGGCTAACACCCCCTCCAAAAACGAAGTTCAATCATTTTTGAAGGAAAAGCTTATAACCCATAAATTTGAAGTCTAATTCCAACTAAAAGGGCTTGGATATGAACAAGGTTAGAAATCTAAGGATAATACTCATTTAAATGGGGCTCGTCGAGTCCGGATCAATTTGTCCGAAAATCCAAGGCTAACACCCCCTCCAAAAACCAAGTTCAATCATTTTTGAAGGAAAAGCTTATAACCCATAAATTTGAAGTCTAATTCCATCTAAAAGGGCTTGGATATGAACAAGATTAGAAATCTAAGGCTAATACTCATTTAAATGGGACTCGTCGAGTCAGGATCAATTTGTCCAAAAATCCAAGGCTAACACCCCTCCAAAAACCATGTTCAATCATGTTTGGGGGAACATCCTATTACCCATAAATTTGAAGTCTAATACCAACTAAAAGGGCTTGGATATGAACAAGGTTCGAAATCTAAGGATAATACTCATTTAAATGGGGCTCGTCGAGTCAGGATCAATTTGTCCAAAATCCAAGGCTAACACGCCCTCCAAAAATCAAGTTCAATCATGTTTGGGGGAACAGCCTATTACCCATAAAGTTGAAGTCTAATACCAACTAAAAGGGCTTGGATATGAACAAGGTTAGAAATCTAAGGATAATACTCATTTAAATGGGGCTCGTCGAGTCAGGATCAATTTGTCCAAAATCCAAGGCTAACACGCCCTCCAAAAACCAAGTTCAATCATGTTTGGGGGAACAGCCTATAACCCATAAATTTGAAGTCTAATACCAACTAAAAGGGCTTGGATATGAACAAGGTTAGAAATCTAAGGACAACATTCATTTAAATGGGGCTCGTCGAGTCAGGGTCATTTTGTCCGAAAATCCAAGGCTAACACGCCCTCTAAAAACCAAGTTCAATCATGTTTGGGGGAAAAGTCTATTACCCATAAATTTGAAGTCTTATACTAACTAAAAGGGATTGGATATGAACAAGGTTCGAAATCTAAGGATAATACTCATTTAAATGGGGCTCGTGGAGTCAGGATCAATTTGTCCAAAATCCAAGGCTAACACGCCCTCCAAAAACCAAGTTCAATCATGTTTGGGGGAACAGCCTATTACCCATAAAGTTGAAGTCTAATACCAACTAAAAGGGCTTGGATATGAACAAGGTTAGAAATCTAAGGATAATACTCATTTAAATGGGGCTCGTCGAGTCAGGATCAATTTGTCCGAAAATCCAAGCCTAACACCCCCTCCAAAAACCAAGTTCAATCATGTTTGGGGGAAAAGGATATTACCCATAAACTTGAAGTCTAATACCAACTAAAAGGGCTTGGATATGAACAAGGTTATAAATCTAAGTATAATACTCATTTAAATGGGGCTCGTCGAGTCAGGATCAATTTGTCCGAAAATCCAAGGCTAACACCCCCTCCAAAAACCAAGTTCAATCATGTTTGGGGGAAAAGCCTATAACCCATAAATTTGAAGTCTAATACCATCTAAAAGGTCTTGGATATGAACAAGGTTAGAAATCTAAGGCTAATACTCATTTAAATGGGGCTCGTCGAGTCAGGATCAATTTGTCCGAAAATCCAAGGCTAACACCCCCTCCAAAAACCAAGTTCAATCATGTTTGGGGAAAAAGTCTATAACCCATAAAGTTGAAGTCTAATACCAACTAAAAGGACTTGGATATGAACAAGGTTAGAAATCTAAGGATAATACTCATTTAAATGGGGCTCGTCGAGTCAGGGTCAATTTGTCCGAAAATCCAAGGCTAACACCCCCTCCAAAGACCAAGTTCAATCATGTTTGGGGGAAAAGTCTATTACCCATAAATTTGAAGTCTTATACTAACTAAAAGGGATTGGATATGAACAAGGTTCGAAATCTAAGGATAATACTCATTTAAATGGGGCTCGTCGAGTCAGGATCAAATTGTCCAAAATGCAAGGCTGCCCTCGAATAACCAAGTTCAATCATGTTTGGGGGAACAACCTATTACCCATAAAGTTGAAGTATAATACCAACTAAAAGGGCTTGGATATGAACAAGGTTAGACATCTAAGGATAATACTCATTTAAATGGGGCTCGTCGAGTCAGGATCAATTTGTCCGAAAATCCAAGGCTAACACCCCCTCTAAAAACCAAGTTCAATCATCTTTGGGGGAAAAGAATATTACCCATAAATTTGAAGTCTAATACCAACTAAAATGGCTTGGATATCAACAAGGTTAGAAATCTAAGGATAATACTCATTTAAATGGGGCTCGTCGAGTCAGGATCAATTTGTCCGAAAATCCAAGGCTAACAACCCCTCCAAAAAGCAAGTTCAATCATGTTTGGGGGAAAAGCCTATAACCCATAAATTTGAAGTCTAATACCAACTAAAAGGGCTTGGATATGAACAAGGTTAGAAATCTAAGGAGAATACTCATTTAAATGGGGCTCACCGAGTCCGGATCAATTTGTCCGAAAATCCAAGGCTAACACCCCCTCCAAAAACCAAGTTCAATCATTTTTGAAGGAAAAGCTTATAACCCATAAATTTGAAGTCTAATTCCAACTAAAAGGGCTTGGATATGAACAAGGTTAGAAATCTAAGGATAATACTCATTTAAATGGGGCTCGTCGAGTCCGGATCAATTTGTCCGAAAATCCAAGGCTAACACCCCCTCCAAAAACCAAGTTCAATCATTTTTGAAGGAAAAGCTTATAACCCATAAATTTGAAGTCTAATTCCATCTAAAAGGGCTTGGATATGAACAAGATTAGAAATCTAAGGCTAATACTAATTTAAATGGGGCTCGTCGAGTCAGGATCAATTTGTCCAAAAATCCAAGGCTAACACCCCTCCAAAAACCATGTTCAATCATGTTTGGGGGAACAACCTATTACCCATAAATTTGAAGTCTAATACCAACTAAAAGGGCTTGGATATGAACAAGGTTCGAAATCTAAGGATAATACTCATTTAAATGGGGCTCATCGAGTCAGGATCAATTTGTCCAAAATCCAAGGCTAACACGCCCTCCAAAAATCAAGTTCAATCATGTTTGGGGGAACAGCCTATTACCCATAAAGTTGAAGTCTAATACCAACTAAAAGGGCTTGGATATGAACAAGGTTAGAAATCTAAGGATAATACTCATTTAAATGGGGCTCGTCGAGTGAGGATCAATTTGTCCGAAAATCCAAGCCTAACACCCCCTCCAAAAACCAAGTGCAATCATGTTTGGGGAAAAAGTCTATTACCCATAAAGTTGAAGTCTAATACCAATTAAAAGGACTTGGGTATGAACAAGGTTAGAAATCTAAGGATAATACTCATTTAAATGGGGCTCGTCGAGTCAGGATCAATTTGTCCGAAAATCCAAGGCTAACACCCCCTCCAAAAACCAAGTTCAATCATGTTTGGGGGAAAAGGATATTACCCATAAACTTGAAGTCTAATACCAACTAAAAGGGCTTGGATATGAACAAGGTTATAAATCTAAGTATAATACTCATTTAAATGGGGCTCGTCGAGTCATGATCAATTTGTCCAAAATCCAAGGCTAACACGCCCTCCAAAAACCAAGTTCAATCATGTTTGGGGGAACAGCCTATTACCCATAAAGTTGAAGTCTAATACCAACTAAAAGGGCTTGGATATGAACAAGGTTAGAAATCTAAGGATAATACTCATTTAAATGGGGCTCGTCAAGTCAGGATCAATTTGTCCGAAAATCCAAGGCTAACACCCCTTCCAAAAACCAAGTTCAATCATGTTTGGGGGAAAAGCCTATAACCCATAAATTTGAAGTCTAATACCAACTAAAAGGGCTTGGATATGAACAAGGTTAGAAATCTAAGGATAATACTCATTTAAATGGGGCTCGTCGAGGCCGGATCAATTTGTCCGAAAATCCAAGGCTAACACCCCCTCCAAAAACCAAGTTCAATCATTTTTGAAGGAAAAGCTTATAACCCATAAATTTGAAGTCTAATTCCATCTAAAAGGGCTTGGATATGAACAAGGTTAGAAATATAAGGCTAATACTCATTTAAATGGGGCTCGTCGAGTCAGGATCAATTTGTCCAAAAATCCTAGGCTAACACCCCTCCAAAAACCATGTTCAATCATGTTTGGGGGAAAAGGATATTACCCATAAATTTGAAGTCTAATACCAACTAAAAGGGCTTGGATATGAACAAGGTTAGAAATCTAAGGATAATACTCATTTAAATGGGGCTCGTCGAGTCAGGGTCAATTTGTCCGAAAATCCAAGGCTAACACCCCCTCCAAAGACCAAGTTCAATCATGTTTGGGGGAAAAGTCTATTACCCATAAATTTGAAGTCTTATACTAACTAAAAGGGATTGGATATGAACAAGGTTCGAAATCTAAGGATAATACTCATTTAAATGGGGCTCGTCGAGTCAGGATCAATTTGTCCAAAATCCAAGGCTAACACCCCCTCCAAAAACCAAGTTCAATCATGTTTGGGGGAAAAGTCTATTACCCATAAATTTGAAGTCTTATACCAACTAAAAGGGCTTGGATATGAACAAGGTTTTAAATCTAAGCATAATACTCATTTAAATGGGGCTCGTCGAGTCAGGATCAAATTGTCCAAAATGCAAGGCTGCCCTCGAATAACCAAGTTCAATCATGTTTGGGGGAACAACCTATTACCCATAAAGTTGAAGTATAATACCAACTAAAAGGGCTTGGATATGAACAAGGTTAGACATCTAAGGATAATACTCATTTAAATGGGGCTCGTCGAGTCAGGATCAATTTGTCCGAAAATCCAAGGCTAACACCCCCTCTAAAAACCAAGTTCAATCATCTTTGGGGGAAAAGAATATTACCCATAAATTTGAAGTCTAATACCAACTAAAATGGCTTGGATATCAACAAGGTTAGAAATCTAAGGATAATACTCATTTAAATGGGGCTCGTCGAGTCAAGATCAATTTGTCCGAAAATCCAAGGCTAACAACCCCTCCAAAAAGCAAGTTCAATCATGTTTGGGGGAAAAGCCTATAACCCATAAATTTGAAGTCTAATACCAACTAAAAGGGCTTGGATATGAACAAGGTTAGAAATCTAAGGAGAATACTCATTTAAATGGGGCTCACCGAGTCCGGATCAATTTGTCCGAAAATCCAAGGCTAACACCCCCTCCAAAAACCAAGTTCAATCATTTTTGAAGGAAAAGCTTATAACCCATAAATTTGAAGTCTAATTCCAACTAAAAGGGCTTGGATATGAACAAGGTTAGAAATCTAAGGATAATACTCATTTAAACGGGGCTCGTCGAGTCCGGATCAATTTGTCCGAAAATCCAAGGCTAACACCCCCTCCAAAAACCAAGTTCAATCATTTTTGAAGGAAAAGCTTATAACCCATAAATTTGAAGTCTAATTCCATCTAAAAGGGCTTGGATATGAACAAGATTAGAAATCTAAGGCTAATACTCATTTAAATGGGGCTCGTCGAGTCAGGATCAATTTGTCCAAAAATCCAAGGCTAACACCCCTCCAAAAACCATGTTCAATCATGTTTGGGGGAACAGCCTATTACCCATAAATTTGAAGTCTAATACCAACTAAAAAGGCTTGGATATGAACAAGGTTCGAAATCTAAGGATAATACTCATTTAAATGGGGCTCATCGAGTCAGGATCAATTTGTCCAAAATCCAAGGCTAACACGCCCTCCAAAAATCAAGTTCAATCATGTTTGGGGGAACAGCCTATTACCCATAAAGTTGAAGTCTAATACCAACTAAAAGGGCTTGGATATGAACAAGGTTAGAAATCTAAGGATAATACTCATTTAAATGGGGCTCGTCGAGTGAGGATCAATTTGTCCGAAAATCCAAGCCTAACACCCCCTCCAAAAACCAAGTGCAATCATGTTTGGGGAAAAAGTCTATTACCCATAAAGTTGAAGTCTAATACCAATTAAAAAGACTTGGGTATGAACAAGGTTAGAAATCTAAAGATAATACTCATTTAAATGGGGCTCGTCGAGTCAGGATCAATTTGTCCGAAAATCCAAGGCTAACACCCCCTCCAAAAACCAAGTTCAATCATGTTTGGGGGAAAAGGATATTACCCATAAACTTGAAGTCTAATACCAACTAAATGGGATTGGATATGAACAAGGTTAGAATTCTAAGGATAATACTCATTTAAATGGGTCTCGTCGAGTCAGGGTCAATTTGTCCGAAAATCCAAGGCTAACACCCCCTCCAAAAACCAAGTTCAATCATGTTTGGGGGAAATGTCTATTACCCATAAATTTGAAATCTTATACCAACTAAAAGGGCTTGGATATGAACAAGGTTCGAAATCTAAGGATAATACTCATTTAAATGGGGCTCATCGAGTCAGGATCAATTTGTCCAAAATCCAAGGCTAACACGCCCTCCAAAAACCAAGTTCAATCATGTGTGGGGGAACAACCTATTACCCATAAAGTTGAAGTCTAATACCAACTAAAAGGGCTTGGATATGAACAAGGTTAGAAATCTAAGGCTAATACTCATTTAAATGGGGCTCATCGAGTCAGGATCAATTTGTCCGAAAATCCAAGGCTAACACCCCTCCAAAAACCATGTTCAATCATGTTTGGGGGAAAAGGATATTACCCATAAATTTGAGGTCCAATAACAACTAAGGTCTGGGATATGAACAAGGTTAGAAATCTAAGGATAATACTCATTTAAATGGGGCTCGTCGAGTCCGGATCAATTTGTCCAAAATCCAAGGCTAACACCCCTTCCAAAAACCAAGTTCAATCATGTGTGGGGGAACAACCTATTACCCATAAAGTTGAAGTCTAATACCAACTAAAAGGGCTTGGATATGAACAAGGTTAGAAATCTAAGGCTAATACTCATTTAAATGGGGCTCATCGAGTCAGGATCAATTTGTCCGAAAATCCAAGGCTAACACCCCTCCAAAAACCATGTTCAATCATGTTTGGGGGAAAAGGATATTACCCATAAATTTGAGGTCCAATAACAACTAAGGTCTGGGATATGAACAAGGTTAGAAATCTAAGGATAATACTCATTTAAATGGGGCTCGTCGAGTCCGGATCAATTTGTCCGAAAATCCAAGGCTAACATACCCTCCAAAAACCAAGTTCAATCATTTTTGGAGGAAAAGCTTATAACCCATAAATTTGAAGTCTAATTCCATCTAAAAGGGCTTGGATATGAACAAGGTTAGAAATCTAAGGCTAATACTCATTTAAATGGGGCTCGTCGAGTCAGGATCAATTTGTCCGAAAATCCATGGCTAACACCCCCTACAAAAACCAAGTTCAATCATGTTTGGGGGAAAAGCCTATAACCCATAAATTTGAAGTCTAATACCATCTAAAAGGGCTTGGATATGAACAAGGTTAGAAATCTAAGGATAATACTCTTTTAAATGGGGCTCGTCGAGTCAGGGTCAATTTGTCCGGAAATCCAAGGCTAACACCCCCTCCAAAAACCAAGTTAAATCATGTTTGGGGGAAAAGTCTATTACCCATAAATTTGAAGTCTTATACCAACTAAAAGGGCTTGGATATGAACAAGGTTTGAAATCTAAGGATAATACTCATTTAAATGGGGCTCGTCGAGTCAGGATCAATTTGTCTAAAATCCAAGGCTAACACGCCCTCCAATAACCAAGCTCAATCATGTTTGGGGGAACAGCCTATTACCCATAAAGTTGAAGTCTAATACCAACTAAAAGGGCTTGGATATGAACAAGGTTAGAAATCTAAGGATAATACTCATTTAAATGGGGCTCGTCAAGTCAGGATCAATTTGTCCGAAAATCCAAGGCTAACACCCCTTCCAAAAACCAAGTTCAATCATGTTTTGGGGAAAAGCCTATAACCCATAAATTTGAAGTCTAATACCAACTAAAAGGGCTTGGATATGAACAAGGTTAGAAATCTAAGGATAATACTCATTTAAATGGGGCTCGTCGAGTCCGGATCAATTTGTCCGAAAATCCAAGGCTAACACCCCCTCCAAAAACCAAGTTCAATCATTTTTGAAGGAAAAGCTTATAACCCATAAATTTGAAGACTAATTCCATCTAAAAGGGCTTGGATATGAACAAGGTTAGAAATCTAAGGCTAATACTCATTTAAATGGGGCTCGTCGAGTCAGGATCAATTTGTCCAAAAATCCAAGGCTAACACCCCTCCAAAAACCATGTTCAATCATGTTTGGGGGAAAAGGATATTACCCATAAATTTGAAGTCTAATACCAACTAAAAGGGCTTGGATATGAACAAGGTTAGAAATCTAAGGATAATACTCATTTAAATGGGGCTCGTCGAGTCCGGATCAATTTGTCCGAAAATCCAAGGCTAACACCCCCTCCAAAAACCAAGTTCAATCATTTTTGAAGGAAAAGCTTATAACCCATAAATTTGAAGTCTAATTCCATCTAAAAGGGCTTGGATATGAACAAGGTTAGAAATCTAAGGCTAATACTCATTTAAATGGGGCTCGTCGAGTCAGGATCAATTTGTCCAAAAATCCAAGGCTAACACCCCTCCAAAAACCATGTTCAATCATGTTTGGGGGAAAAGGATATTACCCATAAATTTGAAGTCTAATACCAACTAAAAGGGCTTGGATATGAACAAGGTTAGAAATCTAAGGCTAATACTCATTTAAATGGGGCTCGTCGAGTCAGGATCAATTTGTCCGAAAATCCATGGCTAACACCCCCTCCAAAAACCAAGTTCAATCATGTTTGGGGGAAAAACATATAACCCATAAATTTGAAGTCTAATACCATCTAAAAAGGCTTGGATATGATCAAGGTTAGAAATCTAAGGCTAATACTCTTTTAAATGGGGCTCGTCGAGTCAGGGTCAATTTGTCCGGAAATCCAAGGCTAACACCCCCTCCAAAAACCAAGTTAAATCATGTTTGGGGTAAAAGTCTATTACCCATAAATTTGAAGTCTTATACCAACTAAAAGGGCTTGGATATGAACAAGGTTTGAAATCTAAGGATAATACTCATTTAAATGGGGCTCGTCGAGTCAGGATCAATTTGTCTAAAATCCAAGGCTAACACGCCCTCCAATAACCAAGCTCAATCATGTTTGGGGGAACAGCCTATTACCCATAAAGTTGAAGTCTAATACCAACTAAAAGGGCTTGGATATGAACAAGGTTAGAAATCTAAGGATAATACTCATTTAAATGGGGCTCGTCAAGTCAGGATCAATTTGTCCGAAAATCCAAGGCTAACACCCCTTCCAAAAACCAAGTTCAATCATGTTTTGGGGAAAAGCCTATAACCCATAAATTTGAGGTCTAATACCAACTAAAAGGGCTTGGATATGAACAAGGTTAGAAATCTAAGGATAATACTCATTTAAATGGGGCTCGTCGAGTCCGGATCAATTTGTCCGAAAATCCAAGGCTAACACCCCCTCCAAAAACCAAGTTCAATCATTTTTGAAGGAAAAGCTTATAACCCATAAATTTGAAGACTAATTCCATCTAAAAGGGCTTGGATATGAACAAGGTTAGAAATCTAAGGCTAATACTCATTTAAATGGGGCTCGTCGAGTCAGGATCAATTTGTCCAAAAATCCAAGGCTAACACCCCTCCAAAAACCATGTTCAATCATGTTTGGGGGAAAAGGATATTACCCATAAATTTGAAGTCTAATACCAACTAAAAGGGCTTGGATATGAACAAGGTTAGAAATCTAAGGATAATACTCATTTAAATGGGGCTCGTCGAGTCCGGATCAATTTGTCCGAAAATCCAAGGCTAACACCCCCTCCAAAAACCAAGTTCAATCATTTTTGAAGGAAAAGCTTATAACCCATAAATTTGAAGTCTAATTCCATCTAAAAGGGCTTGGATATGAACAAGGTTAGAAATCTAAGGCTAATACTCATTTAAATGGGGCTCGTCGAGTCAGGATCAATTTGTCCAAAAATCCAAGGCTAACACCCCTCCAAAAACCATGTTCAATCATGTTTGGGGGAAAAGGATATTACCCATAAATTTGAAGTCTAATACCAACTAAAAGGGCTTGGATATGAACAAGGTTAGAAATCTAAGGCTAATACTCATTTAAATGGGGCTCGTCGAGTCAGGATCAATTTGTCCGAAAATCCATGGCTAACACCCCCTCCAAAAACCAAGTTCAATCATGTTTGGGGGAAAAACATATAACCCATAAATTTGAAGTCTAATACCATCTAAAAAGGCTTGGATATGATCAAGGTTAGAAATCTAAGGCTAATACTCTTTTAAATGGGGCTCGTCGAGTCAGGGTCAATTTGTCCGGAAATCCAAGGCTAACACCCCCTCCAAAAACCAAGTTAAATCATGTTTGGGGTAAAAGTCTATTACCCATAAATTTGAAGTCTTATACCAACTAAAAGGGCTTGGATATGAACAAGGTTTGAAATCTAAGGATAATACTCATTTAAATGGGGCTCGTCGAGTCAGGATCAATTTGTCCGAAAATCCAAGGCTAACACGCCCTCCAATAACCAAGCTCAATCATGTTTGGGGGAACAGCCTATTACCCATAAAGTTGAAGTCTAATACCAACTAAAAGGGCTTGGATATGAACAAGGTTAGAAATCTAAGGATAATACTCATTTAAATGGGGCTCGTCAAGTCAGGATCAATTTGTCCGAAAATCCAAGGCTAACACCCCTTCCAAAAACCAAGTTCAATCATGTTTTGGGGAAAAGCCTATAACCCATAAATTTGAGGTCTAATACCAACTAAAAGGGCTTGGATATGAACAAGGTTAGAAATCTAAGGATAATACTCATTTAAATGGGGCTCGTCGAGTCCGGATCAATTTGTCCGAAAATCCAAGGCTAACACCCCCTCCAAAAACCAAGTTCAATCATTTTTGAAGGAAAAGCTTATAACCCATAAATTTGAAGACTAATTCCATCTAAAAGGGCTTGGATATGAACAAGGTTAGAAATCTAAGGCTAATACTCATTTAAATGGGGCTCGTCGAGTCAGGATCAATTTGTCCAAAAATCCAAGGCTAACACCCCTCCAAAAACCATGTTCAATCATGTTTGGGGGAAAAGGATATTACCCATAAATTTGAAGTCTAATAACAACTAAAAGGGCTTGGATATGAACAAGGTTAGAAATCTAAGGATAATACTCATTTAAATGGGGCTCGTCGAGTCCGGATCAATTTGTCCGAAAATCCAAGGCTAACACCCCCTCCAAAAACCAAGTTCAATCATTTTTGAAGGAAAAGCTTATAACCCATAAATTTGAAGTCTAATTCCATCTAAATGGGCTTGGATATGAACAAGGTTAGAAATCTAAGGCTAATACTCATTTAAATGGGGCTCGTCGAGTCAGGATCAATTTGTCCAAAAATCCAAGGCTAACACCCCTCCAAAAACCATGTTCAATCATGTTTGGGGGAAAAGGATATTACCCATAAATTTGAAGTCTAATACCAACTAAAAGGGCTTGGATATGAACAAGGTTAGAAATCTAAGGATAATACTCATTTAAATGGGGCTCGTCGAGTCAGGATCAATTTGTCCAAAATCCAAGGCTAACACGCCCTCCAAAAATCAAGTTCAATCATGTTTGGGGGAACATCCTATAACTCATAAATTTGAAGTCTAATTCCATCTAAAAGGGCTTGGATATGAACAAGGTTAGAAATCTAAGGCTAATACTCATTTAAATGGGGCTCGTCGAGTCAGGATCAATTTGTCCGAAAATCCAAGGCTAACACCCCTTCCAAAAATCAAGTTCAATCATGTTTGGGGGAAAAGCCTATAACCCATAAATTTGAAGTCTAATACCAACTAAAAGGGCTTGGATTTGAACAAGGTTAGAAATCTAAGGATAATACTCATTTAAATGGGGCTCGTCGAGTCAGGATCAATTTGTCCGAAAATCCAAGGCTAACACCCCCTCCAAAAACCAAGTTCAATCATGTTTGGGGGAAAAGCCTATAACCCATAAATTTGAAGTCTAATACCAACTAAAAGGGCTTGGATATGAACAAGGTTAGAAATCTAAGGATAATACTCATTTAAATGGGGCTCGTCGAGTCAGGGTCAATTGGTCCGAAAATCCAAGGCTAACACGCCCTCCAAAAACCAAGTTCAATCATGTTTGGGGGAACATCATATAACCCATAAATTTGAAGTCTAATACCAACTAAAAGCAATTGTATATGAACAAGGTTAGAATTCTAAGGATAATACTCATTTAAATGGGGCTCGTCGAGTCCGGGTCAATTTGTCTGAAAATCCAAGGCTAACACCCCCTCCAAAAACCAAGTTCAATCATTTTTGAAGGAAAAGCTTATAACCCATAAATTTGAAGTCTAATTCCATCTAAAAGGGCTTGGATATGAACAAGGTTAGAAATCTAAGGCTAATACTCATTTAAATGGGGCTCGTCGAGTCAGGATCAATTTGTCCAAAAATCCAAGGCTAACACCCCTCCAAAAACCATGTTCAATCATGTTTGGGGGAAAAGGATATTACCCATAAATTTGAAGTCTAATACCAACTAAAAGGGCTTGGATATGAACAAGGTTAGAAATCTAAGGATAATACTCATTTAAATGGGGCTCGTCGAGTCAGGATCAATTTGTCCAAAATCCAAGGCTAACACGCCCTCCAAAAATCAAGTTCAATCATGTTTGGGGGAACATCCTATAACCCATAAATTTGAAGTCTAATTCCATCTAAAAGGGCTTGGATATGAACAAGGTTAGAAATCTAAGGCTAATACTCATTTAAATGGGGCTCGTCGAGTCAGGATCAATTTGTCCGAAAATCCAAGGCTAACACCCCTTCCAAAAATCAAGTTCAATCATGTTTGGGGGAAAAGCCTATAACCCATAAATTTGAAGTCTAATACCAACTAAAAGGGCTTGGATTTGAACAAGGTTAGAAATCTAAGGATAATACTCATTTAAATGGGGCTCGTCGAGTCAGGATCAATTTGTCCGAAAATCCAAGGCTAACACCCCCTCCAAAAACCAAGTTCAATCATGTTTGGGGGAAAAGCCTATAACCCATAAATTTGAAGTCTAATACCAACTAAAAGGGCTTGGATATGAACAAGGTTAGAAATCTAAGGATAATACTCATTTAAATGGGGCTCGTCGAGTCAGGGTCAATTGGTCCGAAAATCCAAGGCTAACACGCCCTCCAAAAACCAAGTTCAATCATGTTTGGGGGAACATCATATAACCCATAAATTTGAAGTCTAATACCAACTAAAAGCAATTGTATATGAACAAGGTTAGAATTCTAAGGATAATACTCATTTAAATGGGGCTCGTCGAGTCCGGGTCAATTTGTCTGAAAATCCAAGGCTAACACCCCCTCCAAAAACCAAGTTCAATCATGTTTGGGGCAAATGTCTATTACCCATAAATTTGAAGTCTTATACCAACTAAAAGGGCTTGGATATGAACAAGGTTCAAAATCTAAGGATAATACTCATTTAAATGGGGCTCGTCGAGTCAGGATCAATTTGTCCAGAATCCAAGGCTAACACGCCCTCCAATATCCAAGTTCAATCATGTTTGGGGGAACAGCCTATTACCCATAAAGTTGAAGTCTAATACCAACTAAAAGGGCTTGGATATGAACAAGGTTAGAAATCTAAGGCTAATACTCATTTAAATGGGGCTCATCGAGTCAGGATCAATTTGTCCGAAAATCCAAGGCTAACACCCCTCTAAAAACCATGTTCAATCATGTTTGGGGGAAAAGGATATTACCCATAAATTTGAGGTCCAATAACAACTAAAAGGTCTTGGATATGAACAAGGTTAAAAATCTAAGGATAATACTCATTTAAATGGGGCTCGTCGAGTCAGGATCAATTTGTCCGAAAATCCAAGGCTAACACCCCCTCCAAAAACCAAGTGCAATCATGTTTGGGGAAAAAGTCTATGACCCATAAAGTTGAAGTCTAATACCAACTAAAAGGACTAGGATATGAACAAGGTTAGAAATCTAAGGATAATACTCATTTAAATGGGGCTCGTCGAGTCAGCATCAATTTGTCCGAAAATCCAAGGCTAACATCCCGTCCAAAAACCAAGTTCAATCATGTGTGGGGAAAAAGTCTATTACCCATAAATTTGAAGTCTAATACCAACTAAAAGGGCTTGGATATGAACAAGGTTATAAATCTAAGTATAATACTCATTTAAATGGGGCTCGTCGAGTCAGGATCAATTTGTCCGAAAATCCAAGGCTAACACCCCCTCCAAAAACCAAGTTCAATCATGTTTGGGGGAAAAGCCTATAACCCATAAATTTGAAGTCTAATACCAACTAATAGGGCTTGGATATGAACAAGGTTAGAATTCTAAGGATAATACTCATTTAAATGGGGCTCGTCGAGTCAGGGTCAATTTGTCCGAAAATCCAAGGCTAACACCCCCTCTAAAAACCAAGTTCAATCATCTTTGGGGGAAAAGGATATTACCCATAAATTTGAAGTCTAAAACCAACTAAAACGGCTTGGATATGAACAAGGTTAGAAATCTAAGGATAATACTCATTTAAATGGGGCTCGTCGAGTGAGGATCAATTTGTCCAAAATCCACGGCTAACACGCCCTCCAAAAACCAAGTTTAATCATGTTTGGGGGAAAAGTCTATTACCCATAAATTTGAAGTCTTATACCAACTAAAAGGGTTTGGATATGAACAAGGTTCGAAATCTAAGGATAATACTCATTTAATTGGGGCTCGTCGAGTTAGGATCAATTTGTCCAAAATCCAAGGCTAACACGCCCTCCAAAAACCAAGTTCAATCATTTCTGGGGGAACAACCTATTACCCATAAAGTTGAAGTCTTATACTAACTAAAAGGGCTTGGATATGAACAAGGTTATAAATCTAAGGATAATACTCATTTAAATGGGGCTCGTCGAGTTAGGATCAATTTGTCCGAAAATCCAAGGCTTACACCCCCTCCAAAAACCAAGTGCAGTCATGTTTGGGGAAAAAGTCTATTACCCATAAAGTTGAAGTCTAATACCAACTAAAAGGGCTTGGATATGAACAAGGTTAGAAATCTAAGGATAATACTCATTTAAATGGGGCTCGTCGAGTCAGGGTCAATTTGTCCGAAAATCCAAGGCTAACACCCCCTCTAAAAACCAAGTTCAATCATCTTTGGGGGAAAAGGATATTACCCATAAATTTGAAGTCTAAAACCAACTAAAATGGCTTGGATATGAACAAGGTTAGAAATCTAAGGATAATACTCATTTAAATGGGGCTCGTCGAGTGAGGATCAATTTGTCCAAAATCCATGGCTAACACGCCCTCCAAAAACCAAGTTTAATCATGTTTGGGGGAAAAGTCTATTACCCATAAATTTGAAGTCTTATACCAACTAAAAGGACTTGGATATGAACAAGGTTAGAAATCTAAGGCTAATACTCATTTAAATGGGGCTAGTCGAGTCAGGATCAATTTGTCCGAAAATCCAAGGCTAACACCCCCTCCAAAAACCAAGTTCAATCATGTTTGGGGGAAAAGCCTATAACCCATAAATTTGAGGTCTAATGCCAACTAAAAGGGATTGGATATGAACAAGGTTATAAATCTAAGGCTAATTCTCATTTAAATGGGGCTCGTCGAGTCAGGGTCAATTTGTCCGAAAATCCAAGGGTAACACCCCCTCCAAAAAACAAAGTTCAATCATGTTTGGGGGGAAAGTCTATTACCCATAAATTTGAAGTCTTATACCAACTAAAAGGGCTTGGATATGAACAAGGTTCAAAATCTAAGGATTATACTCATTTAAAAGGGGCTCGTCGAGTCAGGATCAATTTGTCCCAATATCCAAGACTAACACCCCCTCCAAAAACCAAGTTCAATCATGCTAGGGGGGAAAGCCTATAACCCATAAATTTGAAGTGTAATACCATATAAAAGGGCTTGGATATGAACAAGGTTAGAAATCTAAGGCTAATACTCATTTAAATGGGGCTCGTTGAGTCAGGACCAATTTGTCCGAAAATCCAAGGCTAACACCCCCTCCAAAAACCAAGTTCTGACATGCTTGGGGGAAAAGTGTATTACCATAAATTTGAAGTCTAATACCAACTAATAGGGCTTGGATATGAACAATATTTTAAATCTAAGGCTAATACTCATTTAAATGGGGCTCGTCCAATCAGGATCAATTTGTCCAAAATCCAAGGTTAACACCCCCTCCAAAAACCAAGTTCAATCATGTTTGGGGGAAAAGCCTATAACCCATAAGTTTGAAGTCTAATACCAAATAAAAGGGCTTGGATAAGAACAAGGTTAGAAATCTAAATATAATACTCATTTAAATGGGGCTCGTCGAGTCAGGATCAATTTGTCCGAAAATCCAAGGCTAACACCCCCTCCAAAAACAAAGTTCAATCATGTTTGGGGGGAAAGCCTATGATCCATAAATTTGAAGTGTAATACCATCTAAAAGGTCTTGGATATGAACAAGGTTAGAAATCTAAGGCTAATACTCATTTAAATGGGGCTCGTCGAGTCAGGATCAATTTGTCCGAAAATCCAAGGCTAACACCCCCTCCAAAAACCAAGTTCAATCATGTCTGGGGGAACAACCTATTACCCATAAAGTTGAAGTCTTATACTAACTAAAAGGGCTTGGATATGAACAAGGTTATAAATCTAAGGATAATACTCATTTAAATGGGGCTCGTCGAGTCAGGGTCAATTTGTCCGAAAATCCAAGGGTAACACCCCCTCCAAAAAACAAAGTTCAATCATGTTTGGGGGGAAAGTCTATTACCCATAAATTTGAAGTCTTATACCAACTAAAAGGGCTTGGATATGAACAAGGTTCAAAATCTAAGGATTATACTCATTTAAAAGGGGCTCGTCGAGTCAGGATCAATTTGTCCCAATATCCAAGACTAACACCCCCTCCAAAAACCAAGTTCAATCATGCTAGGGGGGAAAGCCTATAACCCATAAATTTGAAGTGTAATACCATATAAAAGGGCTTGGATATGAACAAGGTTAGAAATCTAAGGCTAATACTCATTTAAATGGGGCTCGTTGAGTCAGGACCAATTTGTCCGAAAATCCAAGGCTAACACCCCCTCCAAAAACCAAGTTCTGACATGCTTGGGGGAAAAGTGTATTACCATAAATTTGAAGTCTAATACCAACTAATAGGGCTTGGATATGAACAATATTTTAAATCTAAGGCTAATACTCATTTAAATGGGGCTCGTCCAATCAGGATCAATTTGTCCAAAATCCAAGGTTAACACCCCCTCCAAAAACCAAGTTCAATCATGTTTGGGGGAAAAGCCTATAACCCATAAGTTTGAAGTCTAATACCAAATAAAAGGGCTTGGATAAGAACAAGGTTAGAAATCTAAATATAATACTCATTTAAATGGGGCTCGTCGAGTCAGGATCAATTTGTCCGAAAATCCAAGGCTAACACCCCCTCCAAAAACAAAGTTCAATCATGTTTGGGGGGAAAGCCTATGATCCATAAATTTGAAGTGTAATACCATCTAAAAGGTCTTGGATATGAACAAGGTTAGAAATCTAAGGCTAATACTCATTTAAATGGGGCTCGTCGAGTCAGGATCAATTTGTCCGAAAATCCAAGGCTAACACCCCCTCCAAAAACCAAGTTCAATCATGTCTGGGGGAACAACCTATTACCCATAAAGTTGAAGTCTTATACTAACTAAAAGGGCTTGGATATGAACAAGGTTATAAATCTAAGGATAATACTCATTTAAATGGGGCTCGTCGAGTTAGGATCAATTTGTCCGAAAATCCAAGGCTTACACCCCCTCCAAAAACCAAGTGCAATCATGTTTGGGGAAAAAGTCTATTACCCATAAAGTTGAAGTCTAATACCAACTAAAAGGACTTGGATATGAACAAGGTTAGAAATCTAAGGATAATACTCATTTAAATGGGGCTCATCGAGTCAGGATCAATTTTTCCGAAAATCCAAGGCTAACACCCCCTCCAAAAACCAAGTTCAATCATGTTTGGCGGAAAAGCCTATAACCCATAAATTTGAAGTCTAACACCAACTAAAAGGGCTTGGATATGAACAAGGTTAGAAATCTAAGGACAATACTCATTTAAATGGGGCTCGTCGAGTCATGGTCAATTTATCCGAAAATCCAAGGCTAACACGCCCTCCAAAAACCAAGTTCAATCATGTTTGGGGGAAAAGTCTATTACCCATAAATTTGAAGTCTTATACCAACTAAAAGGGCTTGGATATGAACAAGGTTCGAAATCTAAGGATAATACTCATTTAAATGGGGCTCGTCGAGTGAGGATCAATTTGTCCAAAATCCAAGGCTAACACGCCCTCCAAAAACCAAGTTCAATCATGTTTGGGGGAACAGCCTATTACCCATAAAGTTGAAGTCTAATACTAACTAAAAGGGCTTGGATATGAACAAGGTTATAAATCTAAGGATAATACTCATTTAAATGGGGCTCGTCGAGTGAGGATCAATTTGTCCGAAAATCCAAGGCTTACACCCCCTCCAAAAACCAAGTGCAATCATGTTTGGGGAAAAAGTCTATTACCCATAAAGTTGAAGTCTAATACCAACTAAAAGGACTTGGATATGAACAAGGTTAGAAATCTAAGTATAATACTCATTTAAATGGGGCTCCTCGAGTCAGGATCAATTTGTCCGAAAATCCAAGGCTAACACCCCCTCCAAAAACCAAGTTCAATCATGTTTGGGGGAAAAGCCTATAACCCATAAATTTGAAGTCTAATACCAACTAAAAAGGATTGGATATGAACAATATTAGAAATCTAAGTATAATACTCATTTAAATGGGGCTCGTCGAGTCAGAATCAATTTGTCCGAAAATCCAAGGCTAACACCCCTCAAAAAACCAAGTTCAATCATGTTTGGGGGAAAAGGATATTACCCATAAATTTGAAGTCTAATACCAAGTAAAAGGGCTTGTATATGAACAAGATTAGAAATCTAAGGCTAATACTCATTTAAATGGGGCTCGTCGAGTCAGGATCAATTTGTCCGAAAATCCAAGGCTAACACCCCCTCCAAAAACCAAGTTCAATCATGTTTGGGGGAAAAGCCTATAACCCATAAATTTGATGTCTAATACCATCTAAAAGGGCTTGGATATGAAGAAGGTTAGAAATCTAAGGCTAATACTCATTTAAATGGGGCTCGTCGAGTCAGGATCAATTTGTCCGAAAATCCAAGGCTAACACCCCCTCTAAAAACCAAGTTCAATCATGTTTGGGGAAAAAATCTATTACCCATAAAGTTGAAGTCTAATACCAACTAAAAGGACTTGGATATGAACAAGGTTAGAAATCTGAGGATAATACTCATTTAAATGGGGCTCGTCGAGTCAGGATCAATTTGTCCGAAAATCCAAGGCTAACACCCCCTCCAAAAACCAAGTTCAATCATGTTTGGGGGAAAAGCCTATAACCCATAAATTTGAAGTCTAATACCAACTAATAGGGCTTGGATATGAACAAGGTTAGAATTCTAAGGATAATACTTATTTAAATGGGGCTCGTCGAGTCAGGGTCAATTTGTCCGAAAATCCAAGGCTAACACCCCCTCTAAAAACCAAGTTCAATCATCTTTGGGGGAAAAGGATATTACCCATAAATTTGAAGTCTAAAACCGACTAAAACGGCTTGGCTATCAACAAGGTTAGAAATCTAAGGATAATACTCATTTAAATGGGGCTCGTCGAGTGAGGATCAATTTGTCCAAAATCCACGGCTAACACGCCCTCCAAAAACCAAGTTTAATCATGTTTGGGGGAAAAGTCTATTACCCATAAATTTGAAGTGTTATACCAACTAAAAGGGTTTGGATATGAACAAGGTTCGAAATCTAAGGATAATACTCATTTAAATGGGGCTCGTCGAGTTAGGATCAATTTGTCCAAAATCCAAGGCTAACACGCCCTCCAAAAACCAAGTTCAATCATGTCTGGGGGAACAACCTATTACCCATAAAGTTGAAGTCTTATACTAACTAAAAGGGCTTGGATATGAACAAGGTTATAAATCTAAGGATAATACTCATTTAAATGGGGCTCGTCGAGTTAGGATCAATTTGTCCGAAAATCCAAGGCTTACACCCCCTCCAAAAACCAAGTGCAATCATGTTTGGGGAAAAAGTCTATTACCCATAAAGTTGAAGTCTAATACCAACTAAAAGGACTTGGATATGAACAAGGTTAGAAATCTAAGGATAATACTCATTTAAATGGGGCTCATCGAGTCAGGATCAATTTTTCCGAAAATCCAAGGCTAACACCCCCTCCAAAAACCAAGTTCAATCATGTTTGGGGGAAAAGCCTATAACCCATAAATTTGAAGTCTAACACCAACTAAAAGGGCTTGGATATGAACAAGGTTAGAAATCTAAGGACAATACTCATTTAAATGGGGCTCGTCGAGTCATGGTCAATTTATCCGAAAATCCAAGGCTAACACGCCCTCCAAAAACCAAGTTCAATCATGTTTGGGGGAAAAGTCTATTACCCATAAATTTCAAGTCTTATACCAACTAAAAGGGCTTGGATATGAACAAGGTTCGAAATCTAAGGATAATACTCATTTAAATGGGGCTCGTCGAGTGAGGATCAATTTGTCCAAAATCCAAGGCTAACACGCCCTCCAAAAACCAAGTTCAATCATGTTTGGGGGAACAGCCTATTACCCATAAAGTTGAAGTCTAATACTAACTAAAAGGGCTTGGATATGAACAAGGTTATAAATCTAAGGATAATACTCATTTAAATGGGGCTCGTCGAGTGAGGATCAATTTGTCCGAAAATCCAAGGCTTACACCCCCTCCAAAAACCAAGTGCAATCATGTTTGGGGAAAAAGTCTATTACCCATAAAGTTGAAGTCTAATACCAACTAAAAGGACTTGGATATGAACAAGGTTAGAAATCTAAGTATAATACTCATTTAAATGGGGCTCCTCGAGTCAGGATCAATTTGTCCGAAAATCCAAGGCTAACACCCCCTCCAAAAACCAAGTTCAATCATGTTTGGGGGAAAAGCCTATAACCCATAAATTTGAAGTCTAATCCCAAATAAAAGGGCTTGGATATGGAAAAGTTTAGAAATCTAAGGATAATACTCATTTAAATGGGGCTCGTCGAGTCAGGATCAATTTGTCCGAAAATCCAAGGCTAACACCCCTCCAAAAACCAAGTTCAATCATGTTTGGGGGAAAATGATATTACCCATAAATTTGAAGTCTAATACCAACTAAAAGGGCTTGGATATGATCAAGGTTATAAATATAAGTATAATACTCATTTAAATGGGGCTCGTCGAGTCAGGATCAATTTGTCCGAAAATCCAAGGCTAACACCCCCTCCAAAAACCAAGTTCAATCATGTTTGGGGGAAAAGCCTATAACCCATAAATTTGAAGTCTAATACCAACTAAAAGGGCTTGGATATGAACAAGTTTAGAAATCTAAGGACAATACTCATTTAAATGGGGCTCGTCGAGTCAGGGTCAATTTGTCCGAAAATCCAAGGCTAACACGCCCTCCAAAAACCAAGTTCAATCATGTTTGGGGGAAAAGTCTATTACCCATAAATTTGAAGTCTTATACCAACTAAAAGGGATTGGATATGAACAAGGTTTGAAATCTAAGGATAATACTCATTTAAATGGGGCTCGTCGAGTTAGGATCAATTTGTCCAAAATCCAAGGCTAACACCCCCTCCAAAAACCAAGTGCAATCATGTTTGGGGAAAAAGTCTATTACCCATAAAGTTGAAGTCTAATACCAACTAAAAGGACTTGGATATGAACAAGGTTAGAAATCTAAGGATAATACTCATTTAAATGGGGCTCGTCGAGTCAGGATCAATTTGTCCATAAATCCAAGGCTAACACCCCCTCCAAAAACCAAGTTCAATCATGTTTGGGGGAAAAGCCTATAACCCATAAATTTGAAGTCTAATACCATCTAAAAGGGCTTGGATATGAAGAAGGTTAGAAATCTAAGGCTAATACTCATTTAAATGGGGCTCGTCGAGTCAGGGTCAATTTGTCCGAAAATCCAAGGCTAACACGCCCTCCAAAAACCAAGTTCAATCATGTTTGGGGGAAAAGTCTATTACCCATAAATTTGAAGTCTTATACCAACTAAAAGGGATTGGATATGAACAAGGTTTGAAATCTAAGGATAATACTCATTTAAATGGGGCTCGTCGAGTTAGGATCAATATGTCCAAAATCCAAGGCTAACACCCCCTCCAAAAACCAAGTGCAATCATGTTTGGGGAAAAAGTCTATTACCCATAAAGTTGAAGTCTAATACCAACTGAAAGAACTTGGATATGAACAAGGTTAGAAATCTAAGGATAATACTCATTTAAATGGGGCTCGTCGAGTCAGGATCAATTTGTCCATAAATCCAAGGCTAACACCCCCTCCAAAAACCAAGTTCAATCATGTTTGGGGGAAAATGATATTACCCATAAATTTGAAGTCTAATACCAACTAAAAGGGCTTGGATATGATCAAGGTTATAAATATAAGTATAATACTCATTTAAATGGGGCTCGTCGAGTCAGGATCAATTTGTCCGAAAATCCAAGGCTAACACCCCCTCCAAAAACCAAGTTCAATCATGTTTGGGGGAAAAGCCTATAACCCATAAATTTGAAGTCTAATACCAACTAAAAGGGCTTGGATATGAACAAGTTTAGAAATCTAAGGACAATACTCATTTAAATGGGGCTCGTCGAGTCAGGGTCAATTTGTCCGAAAATCCAAGGCTAACACGCCCTCCAAAAACCAAGTTCAATCATGTTTGGGGGAAAAGTCTATTACCCATAAATTTGAAGTCTTATACCAACTAAAAGGGATTGGATATGAACAAGGTTTGAAATCTAAGGATAATACTCATTTAAATGGGGCTCGTCGAGTTAGGATCAATTTGTCCAAAATCCAAGGCTAACACCCCCTCCAAAAACCAAGTGCAATCATGTTTGGGGAAAAAGTCTATTACCCATAAAGTTGAAGTCTAATACCAACTAAAAGGACTTGGATATGAACAAGGTTAGAAATCTAAGGATAATACTCATTTAAATGGGGCTCGTCGAGTCAGGATCAATTTGTCCATAAATCCAAGGCTAACACCCCCTCCAAAAACCAAGTTCAATCATGTTTGGGGGAAAAGCCTATAACCCATAAATTTGAAGTCTAATACCATCTAAAAGGGCTTGGATATGAAGAAGGTTAGAAATCTAAGGCTAATACTCATTTAAATGGGGCTCGTCGAGTCAGGGTCAATTTGTCCAAAAATCCAAGGCTAACACGCCCTCCAAAAACCAAGTTCAATCATGTTTGGGGGAAAAGTCTATTACCCATAAATTTGAAGTCTTATACCAACTAAAAGGGATTGGATATGAACAAGGTTTGAAATCTAAGGATAATACTCATTTAAATGGGGCTCGTCGAGTTAGGATCAATTTGTCCAAAATCCAAGGCTAACACCCCCTCCAAAAACCAAGTGCAATCATGTTTGGGGAAAAAGTCTATTACCCATAAAGTTGAAGTCTAATACCAACTAAAAGAACTTGGATATGAACAAGGTTAGAAATATAAGGATAATACTCATTTAAATGGGGCTCGTCGAGTCAGGATCAATTTGTCCATAAATCCAAGGCTAACACCCCCTCCAAAAACCAAGTTCAATCATGTTTGGGGGAAAAGCCTATAACCCATAAATTTGAAGTCTAATACCATCTAAAATGGCTTGGATATGAACAAGGTTAGAAATATAAGGATAATACTCATTTAAATGGGGCTCGTCGAGTCAGCATCAATTTGTCCGAAAATCCAAAGCTAACACCCCCTCCAAAAATCAACTTTCAATCATGTTTGGGGGAAAAGCCTATAACCCATAAATTTGAAGTCTAATACCAACTAAAAGGGCTTGGATATGAACAAGGTTAGAAATCTAAGGATAATACTCATTTAAATGGGGCTCGTCGAGTCAGGGTCAATTTGTCCGAAAATCCAAGGCTAACACCCCCTCCAAAAACCAAGTTCTATCATGTTTGGGGTTAAAGTTTATTACCCATAAATTTGAAGTCTTATACCAACTAAAAGGGCTTGGATATGAACAAGGTTTGAAATATAAGGATAATACTCATTTAAATGGGGCTCGTCGAGTTAGGATCAATTTGTCCGAAAATCCAAGGCTAACACGCCCTCCAAAAACCAAGTTCAATCATGTTTAGGGGAAAAGTCTATTACCCATAAATTTGAAGTCTTATACCAACTAAAAGGGATTGGATATGAACAAGGTTTGAAATCTAAGGATAATACTCATTTAAATGGGGCTCGTCGAGTTAGGATCAATTTGTCCAAAATCCAAGGCTAACACCCCCTCCAAAAACCAAGTGCAATCATGTTTGGGGAAAAAGTCTATTACCCATAAAGTTGAAGTCTAATACCAACTAAAACGACTTGGATATGAACAAGGTTAGAAATCTAAGGATAATACTCATTTAAATGGGGCTCGTCGAGTCAGGATCAATTTGTCCAAAAATCCAAGGCTAACACCCCCTCCAAAAACCAAGTTCAATCATGTTTGGGGGAAAAGCCTATAACCCATAAATTTGAAGTCTAATACCATCTAAAAGGGCTTGGATATGAAGAAGGTTAGAAATCTAAGGCTAATACTCATTTAAATGGGGCTCGTCGAGTCAGGATCAATTTGTCCGAAAATCCAAGGCTAACACCCCCTCCAAAAACCAAGGTCAATCATGTTTGGGGAAAAAGTCTATTACCCATAAAGTTGAAGTCTAATACCAACTAAAAGGACTTGGATATGAACAAGGTTAGAAATCTAAGGATAATACTCATTTAAATGGGGCTCGTCGAGTCAGCATCAATTTGTCCGAAAATCCAAAGCTAACACCCCCTCCAAAAATCAACTTTCAATCATGTTTGGGGGAAAAGCCTATAACCCATAAATTTGAAGTCTAATACCAACTAAAAGGGCTTGGATATGAACAAGGTTAGAAATCTAAGGATAATACTCATTTAAATGGGGCTCGTCGAGTCAGGGTCAATTTGTCCGAAAATCCAAGGCTAACACCCCCTCCAAAAACCAAGTTCTATCATGTTTGGGGTTAAAGTTTATTACCCATAAATTTGAAGTCTTATACCAACTAAAAGGGCTTGGATATGAACAAGGTTTGAAATATAAGGATAATACTCATTTAAATGGGGCTCGTCGAGTTAGGATCAATTTGTCCAAAATCCAAGGCTAACACGCCCTCCAAAAACCAAGTTCAATCATGTTTGGGGGAACAGCCTATTACCCATAAAGTTGAAGTCTAATACTAACTAAAAGGGCTTGGATATGAACAAGGTTATAAATCTAAGGATAATACTCATTTAAATGGGGCTCGTCGAGTTAGGATCAATTTGTCCGAAAATCCAAGGCTAACACGCCCTCCAAAAACCAAGTTTAATCATGTTTGGGGGAAAAGTCTATTACCCATAAATTTGAAGTCTTATACCAACTAAAAGGGCTTGGATATGAACAAGGTTCGAAATCTAAGGATAATACTCATTTAAATGGGGCTCGTCGAGTTAGGATCAATTTGTCCAAAATCCAAGGCTAACACGCCCTCCAAAAACCAAGTTCAATCATGTTTGGGGGAACAGCCTATTACCCATAAAGTTGAAGTCTAATACTAACTAAAAGGGCTTGGATATGAACAAGGTTATAAATCTAAGGATAATACTCATTTAAATGGGGCTCGTCGAGTCAGGGTCAATTTGTCCGAAAATCCAAGGCTAACACCCCCTCCAAAAACCAAGTTCAATCATGTTTGGGGGAAAAGCCTATAACCCATAAATTTGAAGTCTAATACCATCTAAAAGGGCTTGGATATGAAGAAGGTTAGAAATCTAAGGCTAATACTCATTTAAATGGGGCTCGTCGAGTCAGGATCAATTTGTCCGAAAATCCAAGGCTAACACCCCCTCCAAAAACCAAGGTCAATCATGTTTGGGGAAAAAGTCTATTACCCATAAAGTTGAAGTCTAATACCAACTAAAAGGACTTGGATATGAACAAGGTTAGAAATCTAAGGATAATACTCATTTAAATGGGGCTCGTCGAGTCAGCATCAATTTGTCCGAAAATCCAAAGCTAACACCCCCTCCAAAAATCAACTTTCAATCATGTTTGGGGGAAAAGCCTATAACCCATAAATTTGAAGTCTAATACCAACTAAAAGGGCTTGGATATGAACAAGGTTAGAAATCTAAGGATAATACTCATTTAAATGGGGCTCGTCGAGTCAGGGTCAATTTGTCCGAAAATCCAAAGCTAACACCCCCTCCAAAAATCAACTTTCAATCATGTTTGGGGGAAAAGCCTATAACCCATAAATTTGAAGTCTAATACCAACTAAAAGGGCTTGGATATGAACAAGGTTAGAAATCTAAGGATAATACTCATTTAAATGGGGCTCGTCGAGTCAGGGTCAATTTGTCCGAAAATCCAAGGCTAACACCCCCTCCAAAAACCAAGTTCTATCATGTTTGGGGTTAAAGTTTATTACCCATAAATTTGAAGTCTTATACCAACTAAAAGGGCTTGGATATGAACAAGGTTTGAAATATAAGGATAATACTCATTTAAATGGGGCTCGTCGAGTTAGGATCAATTTGTCCAAAATCCAAGGCTAACACGCCCTCCAAAAACCAAGTTCAATCATGTTTGGGGGAACAGCCTATTACCCATAAAGTTGAAGTCTAATACTAACTAAAAGGGCTTGGATATGAACAAGGTTATAAATCTAAGGATAATACTCATTTAAATGGGGCTCGTCGAGTTAGGATCAATTTGTCCGAAAATCCAAGGCTAACACGCCCTCCAAAAACCAAGTTTAATCATGTTTGGGGGAAAAGTCTATTACCCATAAATTTGAAGTCTTATACCAACTAAAAGGGCTTGGATATGAACAAGGTTCGAAATCTAAGGATAATACTCATTTAAATGGGGCTCGTCGAGTTAGGATCAATTTGTCCAAAATCCAAGGCTAACACGCCCTCCAAAAACCAAGTTCAATCATGTTTGGGGGAACAGCCTATTACCCATAAAGTTGAAGTCTAATACTAACTAAAAGGGCTTGGATATGAACAAGGTTATAAATCTAAGGATAATACTCATTTAAATGGGGCTCGTCGAGTCAGGGTCAATTTGTCCGAAAATCCAAGGCTAACACCCCCTCCAAAAACCAAGTTCTATCATGTTTGGGGTTAAAGTTTATTACCCATAAATTTGAAGTCTTATACAAACTAAAAGGACTTGGATATGAACAAGGTTAGAAATCTAAGGCTAATACTCATTTAAATGGGGCTAGTCGAGTCAGGATCAATTTGTCCGAAAATCCAAGGCTAACACCCCCTCCAAAAACCAAGTTCAATCATGTTTGGGGAAAAAGTCTATTACCCATAAAGTTGAAGTCTAATACCAACTAAAAGGACTTGGGTATGAACAAGGTTAGAAATCTAAGGATAATACTCATTTAAATGGGGCTCGTCGAGTCAGGATCAATTTGTCCGAAAATCCAAAGCTAACACCCCCTCCAAAAATCAACTTTCAATCATGTTTGGGGGAAAAGCCTATAACCCATAAATTTGAAGTCTAATACCATCTAAAAGGGCTTGGATATGAACAAGGTTAGAAATCTAAGGCTAATAGTCATTTAAATGGGGCTCGTCGAGTCAGGATCAATTTGTCCGAAAATCCAAGGCTAACACCCCCTCCAAAAACCAAGTTCAATCATGTTTGGGGAAAAAGTCTATTACCCATAAAGTTGAAGTCTAATACCAACTAAAAGGGCTTGGATATGAACAAGGTTAGAAATCTAAGGATAATACTCATTTAAATGGGGCTCGTCGAGTTAGGGTCAATTTGTCCGAAAATCCAAGGCTAACACCCCCTCCAAAAACCAAGTTCTATCATGTTTGGGGTTAAAGTTTATTACCCATAAATTTGAAGTCTTATACCAACTAAAAGGGCTTGGATATGAACAAGGTTTGAAATATAAGGATAATACTCATTTAAATGGGGCTCGTCGAGTCAGGATCAATTTGTCCAAAATCCAAGGCTAACACGCCCTCCAAAAACCAAGTTCAATCATGTTAAGGGGAACAACCTATTACCCATAAAGTTGAAGTCTAATACCAACTAAAAGGGCTTGGATATGAACAAGGTTAGAATTCTAAGGATAATACTCATTTAAATGGGGCTCGTCGAGTCAGGGTCAATTTGTCTGAAAATCCAAGGCTAACACCCCCTCTAAAAACCAAGTTCAATCATCTTTGGGGGAAAAGGATATTACCCATAAATTTGAAGTCTAAAACCAACTAAAACGGCTTGGATATCAACAAGGTTAGAAACCTAAGGATAATACTCATTTAAATGGGGCTCGTCGAGTCAGGATCAATTTGTCCAAAATCCACGGCTAACACGCCCTCCAAAAACCAAGTTTAATCATGTTTGGGGGAAAATTCTATTACCCATAAATTTGAAGTCTTATACCAACTAAAAGGGCTTGGATATGAACAAGGTTCGAAATCTAAGGATAATACTCATTTAAATGGGGCTCGTCGAGTGAGGATCAATTTGTCCGAAAATCCAAGGCTAACACCCCCTCCAAAAACCAAGTTCTATCATGTTTGGGGTTAAAGTTTATTACCCATAAATTTGAAGTCTTATACCAACTAAAAGGGCTTGGATATGAACAAGGTTAGAAATCTAAGGATAATACTCATTTAAATGGGGCTCGTCGAGTCAGGATCAATTTGTCCAAAATCCAAGGCTAACACGCCCTCCAAAAACCAAGTTCAATCATGTTAAGGGGAACAACCTATTACCCATAAAGTTGAAGTCTAATACCAACTAAAAGGGCTTGGATATGAACAAGGTTAGAATTCTAAGGATAATACTCATTTAAATGGGGCTCGTCGAGTCAGGGTCAATTTGTCCGAAAATCCAAGGCTAACACCCCCTCTAAAAACCAAGTTCAATCATCTTTGGGGGAAAAGGATATTACCCATAAATTTGAAGTCTAAAACCAACTAAAACGGCTTGGATATCAACAAGGTTAGAAACCTAAGGATAATACTCATTTAAATGGGGCTCGTCGAGTCAGGATCAATTTGTCCAAAATCCACGGCTAACACGCCCTCCAAAAACCAAGTTTAATCATGTTTGGGGGAAAATTCTATTACCCATAAATTTGAAGTCTTATACCAACTAAAAGGGCTTGGATATGAACAAGGTTCGAAATCTAAGGATAATACTCATTTAAATGGGGCTCGTCGAGTGAGGATCAATTTGTCCAAAATCCAAGGCTAACACGCCCTCCAAAAACCAAGTTCAATCATGTTTGGGGGAACAGCCTATTACCCATAAAGTTGAAGTCTAATACTAACTAAAAGAGCTTGGATATGAACAAGGTTATAAATCTAAGGATAATACTCATTTAAATGGGGCTCGTCGAGTCAGGGTCAATTTGTCCGGAAATCCAAGGCTAACACCCCCTCCAAAAACCAAGTTCAATCATGTTTGGGGGAACAGCCTATTACCCATAAAGTTGAAGTCTAATACCAACTAAAAGGGCTTGGATATGAACAAGGTTAGAAATCTAAGGCTAATACTCATTTAAATGGGTCTCATCGAGTCAGGATCAATTTGTCCGAAAATCCAAGGCTAACACCCCTCCAAAAACCATGTTCAATCATGTTTGGGGGAAAAGGATATTACCCATAAATTTGAGGTCCAATAACAACTAAAAGGTCTGGGATATGAACAAGGTTAGAAATCTAAGGATAATACTCATTTAAATGGGGCTCGTCGAGTCCGGATCAATTTGTCCGAAAATCCAAGGCTAACACCCCCTCCAAAAACCAAGTTCAATCATGTTTGGGGAAAAAGTCTATTACCCATAAAGTTGAAGTCTAATACCAACTAAAAGGACTTGGGTATGAACAAGGTTAGAAATCTAAGGATTATACTCATTTAAATGGGGCTCGTCGAGTCAGGATCAATTTGTCCGAAAATCCAAAGCTAACACCCCCTCCAAAAATCAACTTTCAATCATGTTTGGGGGAAAAGCCTATAACCCATAAATTTGAAGTCTAATACCATCTAAAAGGGCTTGGATATGAACAAGGTTAGAAATCTAAGGCTAATAGTCATTTAAATGGGGCTCGTCGAGTCAGGATCAATTTGTCCGAAAATCCAAGGCTAACACCCCCTCCAAAAACCAAGTTCAATCATGTTTGGGGAAAAAGTCTATTACCCATAAAGTTGAAGTCTAATACCAACTAAAAGGGCTTGGATATGAACAAGGTTAGAAATCTAAGGATAATACTCATTTAAATGGGGCTCGTCGAGTCAGGGTCAATTTGTCCGAAAATCCAAGGCTAACACCCCCTCCAAAAACCAAGTTCTATCATGTTTGGGGTTAAAGTTTATTACCCATAAATTTGAAGTCTTATACCAACTAAAAGGGCTTGGATATGAACAAGGTTTGAAATATAAGGATAATACTCATTTAAATGGGGCTCGTCGAGTCAGGATCAATTTGTCCAAAATCCAAGGCTAACACGCCCTCCAAAAACCAAGTTCAATCATGTTTGGGGGAACAACCTATTACCCATAAAGTTGAAGTCTAATACGAACTAGAAGGGCTTGGATATGAACAAGGTTAGAATTCTAAGGATAATACTCATTTAAATGGGGCTCGTCGAGTCAGGGTCAATTTGTCCGAAAATCCAAGGCTAACACCCCCTCTAAAAACCAAGTTCAATCATCTTTGGGGGAAAAGGATATTACCCATAAATTTGAAGTCTAAAACCAACTAAAACGGCTTGGATATCAACAAGGTTAGAAACCTAAGGATAATACTCATTTAAATGGGGCTCGTCGAGTCAGGATCAATTTGTCCAAAATCCACGGCTAACACGCCCTCCAAAAACCAAGTTTAATCATGTTTGGGGGAAAAGTCTATTACCCATAAATTTGAAGTCTTATACCAACTAAAAGGGCTTGGATATGAACAAGGTTCGAAATCTAAGGATAATACTCATTTAAATGGGGCTCGTCGAGTTAGGATCAATTTGTCCAAAATCCAAGGCTAACACGCCCTCCAAAAACCAAGTTCAATCATGTTTGGGGGAACAGCCTATTACCCATAAAGTTGAAGTCTAATACTAACTAAAAGAGCTTGGATATGAACAAGGTTATAAATCTAAGGATAATACTCATTTAAATGGGGCTCGTCGAGTTAGGATCAATTTGTCCGAAAATCCAAGGCTTACACCCCCTCCAAAAACCAAGTTCACTCATGCTTGGGGGAACAGCCTATTACCCATAAAGTTGAAGTCTAATATCAACTAAAAGGGCTTGGATTTGAAAAAGGTTAGAAATCTAAGGATAATACTCATTTAAATGCGGCTCGTCGAGTCAGGATCAATTTGTCCGAAAATCCAAGGCTAACACCCCCTCCAAAAACCAAGTTCAATCATGTTTGGGGGAAAAGCCTATAACCCATAAATTTGAAGTCTAACACCAACTAAAAGGGATTGGATATGAACAAGGTTAGAAATCTAAGGACAATACTCATTTAAATGGGGCTCGTCGAGTCATGGTCAATTTGTCCGAAAATCCAAGGCTAACACGCCCTCCAAAAACCAAGTTCAATCATGTTTGGGGGAAAAGTCAATTACCCATAAATTTGAAGTCTTATACCAACTAAAAAGGCTTGGATATGAACAAGGTTCGAAATCTAAGGATAATACTCATTTAAATGGGGCTCGTCGAGTGAGGATCAATTTGTCCAAAATCCAAGGTTAACACGCCCTCCAAAAACCAAGTTCAATCATGTTTGGGGGAACAGCCTATTACCCATAAAGTTGAAGTCTAATACTAACTAAAAGGGCTTGGATATGAACAAGGTTATAAATCTAAGGATAATACTCATTTAAATGGGGCTCGTCGAGTCTGGATCAATTTGTCCGAAAATCCAAGGCTAACACCCCTCCAAAAACCATGTTCAATCATGTTTGGGGGAAAAGGATATTACCCATAAAGTTGAAGTCTAATACGAACTAAAAGGGCTTGGATATGAACAAGGTTATAAATCTAAGGATAATACTCATTTAAATGGGGCTCGTCGAGTTAGGATCAATTTGTCCGAAAATCCAAGGCTTACGCCCCCTCCAAAAACCAAGTGCAATCATGTTTGGGGAAAAAGTCTATTACCCATAAAGTTGAAGTCTAATACCAACTAAAAGGACTTGGATATGAACAAGGTTAGATATCTAAGGATAATACTCATTTAAATGGGGCTCGTCGAGTCAGGATCAATTTGTCCGAAAATCCAAGGCTAACACCCCCTCCAAAAACCAAGTTCAATCATGTTTGGGGGAAAAGCCTATAAGCCATAAATTTGAAGTCTAATACCAACTAAAAGGGATTGGATATGAACAAGGTTAGAAATCTAAGGATAATACTCATTTAAATGGGGCTCGTCGAGTCGGGATCAATTTGTCCGAAAATCCAAGGCTAACACCCCTCCAAAAACCATGTTCAATCATGTTTGGGGGAAAAGGATATTACCCATAAATTTGAAGTCTAATACCAACTAAAAGGGATTGGATATGAACAAGGTTAGAAATCTAAGGATAATACTCATTTAAATGGGGTTCGTCGAGTCAGGATCAATTTGTCCGAAAATCCAAGGCTAACACCCCCTCCAAAAAACAAGTTCAATCAAGTTTGGGGGAAAAGCCTATAACCCATAAATTTGAAGTCTAATACAAACTACAAGGGATTAGATATGAACAAGGTTATAAATCTAAGGCTAATACTCATTTAAATGGGGCTCGTTGAGTCAGGATCAATTTGTCTGAAAATCCAAGGCTAACACCCCTCCAAAAACCATGTTCAATCATGTTTGGGGGAAAAGGATATTACCCATAAATTTGAAGACTAATACCAACTAAAAGGGTTTGGATATGAACAAGGTTAGAAATCTAAGGATAATACTCATTTAAATGGGGCTCGTCGAGTCCGGATCAATTTGTCCGAAAATCCAAGGCTAACACCCCCTCCAAAAACCAAGTTCAATCATGTTTGGGGGAAAAGCCTATAACCCATAAATTTGAAGTCTAATACCATCTAAAAGGGCTTGGATATGAACAAGGTTAGAAATCTAAGGATAATACTCATTTAAATGGGGCTCGTCGAGTCAGGATCAATTTGTCCGAAAATCAAAGGCTAACACCCCCTCCAAAAACCAAGTTCAATCATGTTTGGGGGAAAAGCCTATAACCCATAAATTTGAAGTCTAATACCATCTAAAAGGGCTTGGATATGAACAAGGTTAGAAATCTAAGGCTAATACTCATTTAAATAGGGCTTGTCGAGTCAGGATCAATTTGTCCGAAAATCCAAGGCTAACACCCCCTACAAAAACCAAGTTCAATCATTTTTGGAGGAAAAGCCTATAACCCATAAATTTGAAGTCTAATACCATCTAAAAGGGATTGGATATGAACAAGGTTAGAAATCTAATGCTAATACTCAATTAAATGAGGCTCGTCGAGTCAGGATCAATTTGTCCGAAAATCCAAGGCTAACACCCCTCCAAAAACCATGTTCAATCATGTTTGGGGGAAAAGTCTATTACCCATAAATTTGAAGTCTTATGCCAACTAAAAGAGCTTGGATATGAAAAAGGTTCGAAATCTAAGGATAATACTCATTTAAATGGGGCTCGTCGAGTCAGGATCAATTTGTCCAAAATCCAAGGCTAACACGCCCTCCAAAAACCAAGTTCAATCATGTTTGGGGGAACAGCCTATTACCCATAAATTTGAAGTCTAATACCAACTAAAAGGGCTTGGTTATGAAGAAGGTTAGAAATCTAAGGATAATACTCATTTAAATGGGGCTCGTCGAGTCACGATCAATTTGTCCGAAAATCCAAGGCTAACACCCCCTCTAAAAACCAAGTTCAATCATCTTTGGGGGAAAAAGATATTACCCATAAATTTGAAGTCTAATACCAACTAAAAGGGCTTGGATATGAACAAGGTTAGAAATCTAAAGCTAATACTCATTTAAATGGGGCTCGTCGAGTCAGGATCAATTTGTCCGAAAATCCAAGGCTAACACACCTCCAAAAACCATGTTCAATCATGTTTGGGGGAAAAGGATATTACCCATAAATTTGAAGTCTAATACCAACTAAAAGGGCTTGGATATGAACAAGGTTATAAATCTAAGGATAATACTCATTTAAATGGGCTCGTCGAGTCAGGATCAATTTGTCTGAAAATCCAAGGCTAACACCCCCTCCAAAACCAAGTTCAATCATGTTTGGGGGAAAAGCCTATAACCCATAAATTTGAAGTCTAATATCATCTAAAAGGGCTTCGATATGAACAAGGTTAGAAATCTAAGGCTAATACTCATTTAAATGGGGCTCGTCGAGTCAGGATCAATTTGTCCGAAAATCCAAGGCTAACACCCCCTCCAAAAACCAAGTTCAATCATATTTCGGGGAAAAGCCTATAAAACATAAATTTGAAGTCTAATACTAACTAAAAGGGCTTGGATATGAACAAGGTTATAAATCTAAGGATAATACTCATTTAAATGGGGCTCGTCGAGTCTGGATCAATTTGTCCGAAAATCCAAGGCTAACACCCCTCCAAAAACCATGTTCAATCATGTTTGGGGGAAAAGGATATTACCCATAAAGTTGAAGTCTAATACGAACTAAAAGGGCTTGGATATGAACAAGGTTATAAATCTAAGGATAATACTCATTTAAATGGGGCTCGTCGAGTAAGGATCAATTTGTCCGAAAATCCAAGGCTTACGCCCCCTCCAAAAACCAAGTGCAATCATGTTTGGGGAAAAAGTCTATTACCCATAAAGTTGAAGTCTAATACCAACTAAAAGGACTTGGATATGAACAAGGTTAGATATCTAAGGATAATACTCATTTAAATGGGACTCGTCGAGTCAGGATCAATTTGTCCGAAAATCCAAGGCTAACACCCCCTCCAAAAACCAAGTTCAATCATGTTTGGGGGAAAAGCCTATAAGCCATAAATTTGAAGTCTAATACCAACTAAAAGGGATTGGATATGAACAAGGTTAGAAATCTAAGGATAATACTCATTTAAATGGGGCTCGTCGAGTCGGGATCAATTTGTCCGAAAATCCAAGGCTAACACCCCTCCAAAAACCATGTTCAATCATGTTTGGGGGAAAAGGATATTACCCATAAATTTGAAGTCTAATACCAACTAAAAGGGATTGGATATGAACAAGGTTAGAAATCTAAGGATAATACTCATTTAAATGGGGTTCGTCGAGTCAGGATCAATTTGTCCGAAAATCCAAGGCTAACACCCCCTCCAAAAAACAAGTTCAATCAAGTTTGGGGGAAAAGCCTATAACCCATAAATTTGAAGTCTAATACAAACTACAAGGGCTTAGATATGAACAAGGTTATAAATCTAAGGCTAATACTCATTTAAATGGGGCTCGTTGAGTCAGGATCAATTTGTCTGAAAATCCAAGGCTAACACCCCTCCAAAAACCATGTTCAATCATGTTTGGGGGAAAAGGATATTACCCATAAATTTGAAGACTAATACCAACTAAAAGGGCTTGGATATGAACAAGGTTAGAAATCTAAGGATAATACTCATTTAAATGGGGCTCGTCGAGTCCGGATCAATTTGTCCGAAAATCCAAGGCTAACACCCCCTCCAAAAACCAAGTTCAATCATGTTTGGGGGAAAAGCCTATAACCCATAAATTTGAAGTCTAATACCATCTAAAAGGGCTTGGATATGAACAAGGTTAGAAATCTAATGCTAATACTCAATTAAATGAGGCTCGTCGAGTCAGGATCAATTTGTCCGAAAATCCAAGGCTAACACCCCTCCAAAAACCATGTTCAATCATGTTTGGGGGAAAAGTCTATTACCCATAAATTTGAAGTCTTATGCCAACTAAAAGAGCTTGGATATGAAAAAGGTTCGAAATCTAAGGATAATACTCATTTAAATGGGGCTCGTCGAGTCAGGATCAATTTGTCCAAAATCCAAGGCTAACACGCCCTCCAAAAACCAAGTTCAATCATGTTTGGGGGAACAGCCTATTACCCATAAATTTGAAGTCTAATACCAACTAAAAGGGCTTGGTTATGAAGAAGGTTAGAAATCTAAGGATAATACTCATTTAAATGGGGCTCGTCGAGTCACGATCAATTTGTCCGAAAATCCAAGGCTAACACCCCCTCTAAAAACCAAGTTCAATCATCTTTGGGGGAAAAAGATATTACCCATAAATTTGAAGTCTAATACCAACTAAAAGGGCTTGGATATGAACAAGGTTAGAAATCTAAAGCTAATACTCATTTAAATGGGGCTCGTCGAGTCAGGATCAATTTGTCCGAAAATCCAAGGCTAACACACCTCCAAAAACCATGTTCAATCATGTTTGGGGGAAAAGGATATTACCCATAAATTTGAAGTCTAATACCAACTAAAAGGGCTTGGATATGAACAAGGTTATAAATCTAAGGATAATACTCATTTAAATGGGCTCGTCGAGTCAGGATCAATTTGTCTGAAAATCCAAGGCTAACACCCCCTCCAAAACCAAGTTCAATCATGTTTGGGGGAAAAGCCTATAACCCATAAATTTGAAGTCTAATATCATCTAAAAGGGCTTCGATATGAACAAGGTTAGAAATCTAAGGCTAATACTCATTTAAATGGGGCTCGTCGAGTCAGGATCAATTTGTCCGAAAATCCAAGGCTAACACCCCCTCCAAAAACCAAGTTCAATCATATTTCGGGGAAAAGCCTATAAAACATAAATTTGAAGTCTAATACTAACTAAAAGGGCTTGGATATGAACAAGGTTATAAATCTAAGGATAATACTCATTTAAATGGGGCTCGTCGAGTCTGGATCAATTTGTCCGAAAATCCAAGGCTAACACCCCTCCAAAAACCATGTTCAATCATGTTTGGGGGAAAAGGATATTACCCATAAAGTTGAAGTCTAATACGAACTAAAAGGGCTTGGATATGAACAAGGTTATAAATCTAAGGATAATACTCATTTAAATGGGGCTCGTCGAGTAAGGATCAATTTGTCCGAAAATCCAAGGCTTACGCCCCCTCCAAAAACCAAGTGCAATCATGTTTGGGGAAAAAGTCTATTACCCATAAAGTTGAAGTCTAATACCAACTAAAAGGACTTGGATATGAACAAGGTTAGATATCTAAGGATAATACTCATTTAAATGGGGCTCGTCGAGTCAGGATCAATTTGTCCGAAAATCCAAGGCTAACACCCCCTCCAAAAACCAAGTTCAATCATGTTTGGGGGAAAAGCCTATAAGCCATAAATTTGAAGTCTAATACCAACTAAAAGGGATTGGATATGAACAAGGTTAGAAATCTAAGGATAATACTCATTTAAATGGGGCTCGTCGAGTCGGGATCAATTTGTCCGAAAATCCAAGGCTAACACCCCTCCAAAAACCATGTTCAATCATGTTTGGGGGAAAAGGATATTACCCATAAATTTGAAGTCTAATACCAACTAAAAGGGATTGGATATGAACAAGGTTAGAAATCTAAGGATAATACTCATTTAAATGGGGTTCGTCGAGTCAGGATCAATTTGTCCGAAAATCCAAGGCTAACACCCCCTCCAAAAAACAAGTTCAATCAAGTTTGGGGGAAAAGCCTATAACCCATAAATTTGAAGTCTAATACAAACTACAAGGGCTTAGATATGAACAAGGTTATAAATCTAAGGCTAATACTCATTTAAATGGGGCTCGTTGAGTCAGGATCAATTTGTCTGAAAATCCAAGGCTAACACCCCTCCAAAAACCATGTTCAATCATGTTTGGGGGAAAAGGATATTACCCATAAATTTGAAGACTAATACCAACTAAAAGGGCTTGGATATGAACAAGGTTAGAAATCTAAGGATAATACTCATTTAAATGGGGCTCGTCGAGTCCGGATCAATTTGTCCGAAAATCCAAGGCTAACACCCCCTCCAAAAACCAAGTTCAATCATGTTTGGGGGAAAAGCCTATAACCCATAAATTTGAAGTCTAATACCATCTAAAAGGGCTTGGATATGAACAAGGTTAGAAATCTAAGGATAATACTCATTTAAATGGGGCTCGTCGAGTCAGGATCAATTTGTCCGAAAATCAAAGGCTAACACCCCCTCCAAAAACCAAGTTCAATCATGTTTGGGGGAAAAGCCTATAACCCATAAATTTGAAGTCTAATACCATCTAAAAGGGCTTGGATATGAACAAGGTTAGAAATCTAAGGCTAATACTCATTTAAATAGGGCTTGTCGAGTCAGGATCAATTTGTCCGAAAATCCAAGGCTAACACCCCCTACAAAAACCAAGTTCAATCATTTTTGGAGGAAAAGCCTATAACCCATAAATTTGAAGTCTAATACCATCTAAAAGGGATTGGATATGAACAAGGTTAGAAATCTAATGCTAATACTCAATTAAATGAGGCTCGTCGAGTCAGGATCAATTTGTCCGAAAATCCAAGGCTAACACCCCTCCAAAAACCATGTTCAATCATGTTTGGGGGAAAAGGATATTACCCATAAATTTGAAGTCTAATACCAACTAAAAGGGCTTGGATATGAACAAGGTTAGAAATCTAAGGATAATACTCATTTAAATGGGGCTCATCGAGTCAGGATCAATTTGTCCGAAAATCCAAGGCTACCACCCCCTCCAAAAACCAAGTTCAATCATGTTTGGGGGAAAAGTCTATTACCCATAAATTTGAAGTCTTATGCCAACTAAAAGAGCTTGGATATGAAAAAGGTTCGAAATCTAAGGATAATACTCATTTAAATGGGGCTCGTCGAGTCAGGATCAATTTGTCCAAAATCCAAGGCTAACACGCCCTCCAAAAACCAAGTTCAATCATGTTTGGGGGAACAGCCTATTACCCATAAATTTGAAGTCTAATACCAACTAAAAGGGCTTGGTTATGAAGAAGGTTAGAAATCTAAGGATAATACTCATTTAAATGGGGCTCGTCGAGTCACGATCAATTTGTCCGAAAATCCAAGGCTAACACCCCCTCTAAAAACCAAGTTCAATCATCTTTGGGGGAAAAGGATATTACCCATAAATTTGAAGTCTAATACCAACTAAAAGGGCTTGGATATGAACAAGGTTAGAAATCTAAAGCTAATACTCATTTAAATGGGGCTCGTCGAGTCAGGATCAATTTGTCCGAAAATCCAAGGCTAACACACCTCCAAAAACCAAATTCAATCATATTTCGGGGAAAAGCCTATAAAACATAAATTTGAAGTCTAATACCATCTAAAAGGGCTTGGATATGAACAAGGTTAGAAATCTAAGGATAATACTCATTTAAATGGGGCTCGTCGAGTCAGGATCAATTTGTCCGAAAATCCAAGGCTAACACCCCCTCCAAAAACCAAGTTCAATCATGTTTGGGGGAAAAGCCTATAACCCATAAATTTGAAGTGTAATACCATCTAAAAGGGCTTTGATATGAACAAGGTTAGAAATCTAAGGCTAATACTCATTTAAATGGGGCTCGTCGAGTCAGGATCAATTTGTCCGAAAATCCAAGGCTAACACCCTCTCCAAACACCAAATTCAATCATATTTCGGGGAAAAGCCTATAAAACATAAATTTGAAGTCTAATACCATCTAAAAGGGCTTTGATATGAACAAGGTTAGAAATCTAAGCCTAATACTCATTTAAATGGGGCTCGTCGAGTCAGGATCAATTTGTCCGAAAATCCAAGGCTAACACCCCCTCCAAAAACCAAGTTCAATCATGTTTGGGGGAAAAAGCCTATAAACCATAAATTTGAAGTGTAATACCATCTAAAAGGGCTTGGATATGAACAAGGTTAGAAATCTAAGCCTAATACTCATTTAAATGGGGCTCGTCGAGTCAGGATCAATTTGTCCGAAAATCCAAGGCTAACACCCCTCCAAAAACCATGTTCAATCATGTTTGGGGGAAAAGGATATTACCCATAAATTTGAAGTCTAATACCATCTAAAAGGGCTTGGATATGAACAAGGTTAGAAATCTAAGGATAATACTCATTTAAATGGGGCTCGTCGAGTCAGGATCAATTTGTCCGAAAATCCAAGGCTAACAACCCCTCCAAAAACCAAGTTCAATCATGTTTCGGGGAAAAGCCTATAACCCATAAATTTGATGTCTAATACCATCTAAAAGTGCTTGGATATGAACAAGGTTAGAAATCTAAGTACAATACTCATTTAAATGGGGCTCGTCGAGTCAGGATCAATTTGTCCTAAAATCCAAGGCTAACACCCCCTCCAAAAACCAAGTTCAATCATGTTTGGGGGAACAGCCTATTACCCATAAAGTTGAAGTCTAATACCAACTAAAAGGGCTTAGATATGAACAAGGTTAGAAATCTAAGGCTAATACTCATTTAAATGGGGCTCGTCGAGTCAGGATCAATTTGTCGAAAATCCAAGGCTAACAACCCCTCCAAAAACCAAGTTCAATCATGTTTCGGGGAAAAGCCTATAACCCATAAATTTGATGTCTAATACCATCTAAAAGCGCTTGGATATGAACAAGGTTAGAAATCTAAGTACAATACTCATTTAAATGGGGCTCGTCGAGTCAGGATCAATTTGTCCGAAAATCCAAGGCTAACACCCCCTCCAAAAACCAAGTTCAATCATGTTTGGGGGAAAAGCCTATAAACCATAAATTTGAAGTGTAATACCATCTAAAAGGGCTTGGATATGAACAAGGTTAGAAATCTAAGCCTAATACTCATTTAAATGGGGCTCGTCGAGTCAGGATCAATTTGTCCGAAAATCCAAGGCTAACACCCCTCCAAAAACCATGTTCAATCATGTTTGGGGGAAAAGGATATTACCCATAAATTTGAAGTCTAATACCATCTAAAAGGGCTTGGATATGAACAAGGTTAGAAATCTAAGGATAATACTCATTTAAATGGGGCTCGTCGAGTCAGGATCAATTTGTCCGAAAATCCAAGGCTAACAACCCCTCCAAAAACCAAGTTCAATCATGTTTCGGGGAAAAGCCTATAACCCATAAATTTGATGTCTAATACCATCTAAAAGTGCTTGGATATGAACAAGGTTAGAAATCTAAGTACAATACTCATTTAAATGGGGCTCATCGAGTCAGGATCAATTTGTCCGAAAATCCAAGGCTAACACGCCCTCCAAAAACCAAGTTCAATCATGTTTGGGGGGATAGCCTATAACACATAAATTTGAAGTCTAATACCATCTAAAAGGGCTTGGATATGAACAAGGTTAGAAATCTAAGGATAATACTCATTTAAATGGGGCTCGTCGAGTCAGGATCAATTTGTCTGAAAATCCAAGGCTAACACCCCCTCGAAAAACCAAGTTCAATCATGTTTGGGGGAAAAGCCTATAACCCATAAATTTGAAGTCTAATAGCATCTAAAAGGGCTTGGATATGAACAAGGTTAGAAATCTAAGCCTAAAACTCATTTAAATGGGGCTCATCGAGTCAGGATCAATTTGTCCGAAAATCCAAGGCTAACACCCCCTCCAAAAACCAAGTTCAGTCATGTTTGGGGGAAAAGCCTATAACCCATAAATTTGAAGTGTAATACCATCTAAAAGGGCTTGGATATGAACAAGGTTAGAAATCTAAGCCTAATGCTCATTTAAATGGGGCTCGTCGAGTCAGGATCAATTTGTCCGAAAATCCAAGCCTAACACCCCTCCAAAAACCATGTTCAATCATGTTTAGGGGAAACGGACATTACCCATAAATTTAAAGTCTAATACCAACTAAAAGGGCTTGGATATGAACAAGGTTAGAAATCTAAGGATAATACTCATTTAAATGGGGCTCATCGAGTCAGGATCAATTTGTCTGAAAATCCAAGGCTAACACCCCCTCCAAAAACCAAGTTCAATCATGTTTGGGGGAAAAGCCTATAACCCATAAATTTGAAGTCTAATACCATCTAAAAGGACTTGGATATGAACAAGGTTAGAAATCTAAGGCTAATACTCATTTAAATGGGGCTCGTCGAGTCAGGATCAATTTGTCCGAAAATCCAAGGCTAACACCCCTCCAAAAACCATGTTCAATCATGTTTGGGGGAAAAGGATATTACCCATAAATTTGAAGTCTAATACCAACTAAAAGGGCTTGGCTATGAACAAGGTTAGAAATCTAAGGATAATACTCATTTAAATGGGGCTCGTCGAGTCAGGATCAATTTGTCTGAAAATCCAAGGCTAACACCCCCTCGAAAAACCAAGTTCAATCATGTTTGGGGGAAAAGCCTATAACCCATAAATTTGAAGTCTAATAGCATCTAAAAGGGCTTGGATATGAACAAGGTTAGAAATCTAAGCCTAATACTCATTTAAATGGGGCTCATCGAGTCAGGATCAATTTGTCCGAAAATCCAAGGCTAACACCCCCTCCAAAAACCAAGTTCAGTCATGTTTGGGGAAAAAGCCTATAACCCATAAATTTGAAGTGTAATACCATCTAAAAGGGCTTGGATATGAACAAGGTTAGAAATCTAAGCCTAATGCTCATTTAAATGGGGCTCGTCGAGTCAGGATCAATTTGTCCGAAAATCCAAGCCTAACACCCCTCCAAAAACCATGTTCAATCATGTTTAGGGGAAACGGACATTACCTATAAATTTAAAGTCTAATACCAACTAAAAGGGCTTGGATATGAACAAAGTTAGAAATCTAAGGATAATACTCATTTAAATGGGGCTCATCGAGTCAAGATCAATTTGTCTGAAAATCCAAGGCTAACACCCCCTCCAAAAACCAAGTTCAATCATGTTTGGGGGAAAAGCCTATAACCCATAAATTTGAAGTGTAATACCATCTAAAAGGGCTTGGATATGAACAAGGTTAGAAATCTAAGGCTAATACTCATTTAAATGGGGCTCGTCGAGTCAGGATCAATTTGTCCGAAAATCCAAGGCTGACACCCCTCCAAAAACCATGTTCAATCATGTTTGGGGGAAAAGGATATTACCCATAAATTTGAAGTCTAATACCAACTAAAAGGCCTTGGATATGAACATGGTTAGAAATCTAAGGATAATACTCATTTAAATGGGGCTCGTCGAGTCAGGATCAATTTGTCCGAAAATCCAAGGCTAACACCCCCTCCAAAAACCAAGTTCAATCATGTTTGGGGGAAAAGCCTATAACCCATAAATTTGAAGTGTAATACCATCTAAAAGGGCTTTGATATGAACAAGGTTAGAAATCTAAGGCTAATACTCATTTAAATGGGGCTCGTCGAGTCAGGATCAATTTGTCCGAAAATCCAAGGCTAACACCCCCTCCAAAAACCAAGTTCAATCATGTTTGGGGGAAAAGCCTATAACCCATAAATTTGAAGTCTAATACCATCTAAAAGGGCTTGGATATGAACAAGGTTAGAAAAAAAAGCCTAATACTCATTTAAATGGGGCTCGTCGAGTCAGGATCAATTTGTCCGAAAATCCAAGGCTAATACCCCCTCCAAAAACCAAGTTCAATCATGTTTGGGGGAAAAAGCCTATAAACCATAAATTTGAAGTGTAATACCATCTAAAAGGGCTTGGATATGAACAAGGTTAGAAATCTAAGCCTAATACTCATTTAAATGGGGCTCGTCGAGTCAGGATCAATTTGTCCGAAAATCCAAGGCTAACACCCCTCCAAAAACCATGTTCAATCATGTTTGGGGGAAAAGCATATTACCCATAAATTTGAAGTCTAATACCATCTAAAAGGGCTTGGATATGAACAAGGTTAGAAATCTAAGGATAATACTCATTTAAATGGGGCTCGTCGAGTCAGGATCAATTTGTCCGAAAATCCAAGGCTAACAACCCCTCCAAAAACCAAGTTCAATCATGTTTCGGGGAAAAGCCTATAACCCATAAATTTGATGTCTAATACCATCTAAAAGCGCTTGGATATGAACAAGGTTAGAAATCTAAGTACAATACTCATTTAAATGGGGCTCGTCGAGTCAGGATCAATTTGTCCTAAAATCCAAGGCTAACACCCCCTCCAAAAACCAAGTTCAATCATGTTTGGGGGAACAGCCTATTACCCATAAAGTTGAAGTCTAATACCAACTAAAAGGGCTTAGATATGAACAAGGTTAGAAATCTAAGTCTAATACTCATTTAAATGGGGCTCGTCGAGTCAGGATCAATTTGTCCGAAAATCCAAGGCTAACAACCCCTCCAAAAACCAAGTTCAATCATGTTTCGGGGAAAAGCCTATAACCCATAAATTTGATGTCTAATACCATCTAAAAGCGCTTGGATATGAACAAGGTTAGAAATCTAAGTACAATACTCATTTAAATGGGGCTCGTCGAGTCAGGATCAATTTGTCCGAAAATCCAAGGCTAACACCCCCTCCAAAAACCAAGTTCAATCATGTTTGGGGGAAAAGCCTATAAACCATAAATTTGAAGTGTAATACCATCTAAAAGGGCTTGGATATGAACAAGGTTAGAAATCTAAGCCTAATACTCATTTAAATGGGGCTCGTCGAGTCAGGATCAATTTGTCCGAAAATCCAAGGCTAACACCCCTCCAAAAACCATGTTCAATCATGTTTGGGGGAAAAGGATATTACCCATAAATTTGAAGTCTAATACCATCTAAAAGGGCTTGGATATGAACAAGGTTAGAAATCTAAGGATAATACTCATTTAAATGGGGCTCGTCGAGTCAGGATCAATTTGTCCGAAAATCCAAGGCTAACACCCCCTCGAAAAACCAAGTTCAATCATGTTTGGGGGAAAAGCCTATAACCCATAAATTTGAAGTCTAATAGCATCTAAAAGGGCTTGGATATGAACAAGGTTAGAAATCTAAGCCTAAAACTCATTTAAATGGGGCTCATCGAGTCAGGATCAATTTGTCCGAAAATCCAAGGCTAACACCCCCTCCAAAAACCAAGTTCAGTCATGTTTGGGGGAAAAGCCTATAACCCATAAATTTGAAGTGTAATACCATCTAAAAGGGCTTGGATATGAACAAGGTTAGAAATCTAAGCCTAATGCTCATTTAAATGGGGCTCGTCGAGTCAGGATCAATTTGTCCGAAAATCCAAGCCTAACACCCCTCCAAAAACCATGTTCAATCATGTTTAGGGGAAACGGACATTACCCATAAATTTAAAGTCTAATACCAACTAAAAGGGCTTGGATATGAACAAGGTTAGAAATCTAAGGATAATACTCATTTAAATGGGGCTCATCGAGTCAGGATCAATTTGTCTGAAAATCCAAGGCTAACACCCCCTCCAAAAACCAAGTTCAATCATGTTTGGGGGAAAAGCCTATAACCCATAAATTTGAAGTCTAATACCATCTAAAAGGACTTGGATATGAACAAGCTTAGAAATCTAAGGCTAATACTCATTTAAATGGGGCTCGTCGAGTCAGGATCAATTTGTCCGAAAATCCAAGGCTAACACCCCTCCAAAAACCATGTTCAATCATGTTTGGGGGAAAAGGATATTACCCATAAATTTGAAGTCTAATACCAACTAAAAGGGCTTGGCTATGAACAAGGTTAGAAATCTAAGGATAATACTCATTTAAATGGGGCTCGTCGAGTCAGGATCAATTTGTCTGAAAATCCAAGGCTAACACCCCCTCGAAAAACCAAGTTCAATCATGTTTGGGGGAAAAGCCTATAACCCATAAATTTGAAGTCTAATAGCATCTAAAAGGGCTTGGATATGAACAAGGTTAGAAATCTAAGCCTAATACTCATTTAAATGGGGCTCATCGAGTCAGGATCAATTTGTCCGAAAATCCAAGGCTAACACCCCCTCCAAAAACCAAGTTCAGTCATGTTTGGGGGAAAAGCCTATAACCCATAAATTTGAAGTGTAATACCATCTAAAAGGGCTTGGATATGAACAAGGTTAGAAATCTAAGCCTAATGCTCATTTAAATGGGGCTCGTCGAGTCAGGATCAATTTGTCCGAAAATCCAAGCCTAACACCCCTCCAAAAACCATGTTCAATCATGTTTAGGGGAAACGGACATTACCTATAAATTTAAAGTCTAATACCATCTAAAAGGGCTTGGATATGAACAAGGTTAGAAATCTAAGGCTAATACTCATTTAAATGGGGCTCGTCGAGTCAGGATCAATTTGTCCGAAAATCCAAGGCTAACACCCCCTCCAAAAACCAAGTTCAATCATGTTTGGGGGAAAAGCCTATAACCCATAAATTTGAAGTCTAATACCATCTAAAAGGGCTTGGATATGAACAAGGTTAGAAATCTAAGCCTAATACTCATTTAAACGGGGCTCGTCGAGTCAGGATCAATTTGTCCGAAAATCCAAGGATAATACTCATTTAAATGGGGCTTGTCGAATCAGGATCAATTTGTCCGAAAATCCAAGGCTAACACGCCCTCCAAAAACCAAGTTCAATCATGTTTGGGGGAAAAGGATGTTACCCATAAATTTGAAGTCTAATACCAATTTAAAGGGCTTGGATAGAACAAGGTTAGAAATCTAAGGATAATACTCATTTAAATGGGGCTCGTCGAGTCAGGATCAATTTGTCCGAAAATCCAAGGCTAACACCCCCTCCAAAAACCAAGTTCAATCATGTTTGGGGGAAAAGCCTATAACCCATAAATTTGAAGTGTAATACCATCTAAAAGTGCTAGGATATGAACAAGGTTAGAAATCTAAGCCTAATACTCATTTAAATGGGGCTCGTCGAGTCAGGATCAATTTGTCCGAAAATCCAAGGCTGACACCCCTCCAAAAACCATGTTCAATCATGTTTGGGGGAAAAGGATATTACCCATAAATTTGAAGTCTAATACCAACTAAAAGGCCTTGGATATGAACATGGTTAGAAATCTAAGGATAATACTCATTTAAATGGGGCTCGTCGAGTCAGGATTAATTTGTCCGAAAATCCAAGGCTAACACCCCCTCCAAAAACCAAGTTCAGTCATATTTGGGGGAAAAGCCTATAACCCATAAATTTGAAGTGTATTACCATCTAAAAGGGCTTGGATATGAACAAGGTTAGAAATCTAAGCCTAATGCTCATTTAAATGGGGCTCGTCGAGTCAGGATCAATTTGTCCGAAAATCCAAGGCTAACACCCCTCCAAAAACCATGTTCAATTATGTTTGGGGGAAAAGGATATTACCCATAAATTTGAAGTCTAATATCAACTAAAAGGGATTGGATATGAACAAGGTTAGAAATCTAAGGATAATACTCATTTAAATGGGGCTCATCGAGTCAGGATCAATTTGTCCGAAAATCCAAGGCTCACACCCCCTCCAAAAACCAAGTTCAATCATGTTTGGGGGAAAAGCCTATAAACCATAAATTTGATGTCTAGTACCATCTAAAAGGGCTTGGATATGAACAAGGTTAGAAATCCAACGATAATACTCATTTAAATGGGGCTCGTCGAGTCAGGATCAATTTGTCCGAAAATCCAAGGCTAACATCCCCTCTAAATACCAAGTTCAATCATCTTTGGGGGGAAAGGATATTACCCATAAATTTGAAGTCTAATACCAAATAAAAGGGCATGGATATGAACAAGGTTATAAATCTAAGGCTAATACTCATTTAAATGGGGCTCGTCGAGTCAGGATCAATTTGTCCGAAAATCCAAGGCTAACACCCCTCCAAAAACCATGTTCAATCATGTTTGGGGGAAAGGATATTACCCATAAATTTGAAGTCTAATTCCAACTAAAAGAGCTTAGATATTAACAAGGTTAGAAATCCAAGGATAATACTCATTTAAATGGGGCTCGTCGAGTCAAGATAAATTTGTCCGAAAATCCAAGGCTAACACCCTCTCCAAAAACCAAGTTCAATCATGTTTGGGGGAAAAGGATATTACCAATAAATTTGAAGTCCAATACCAACTAAAAGGGCTTGGATATGAACAAGGTTAGAAATCTAAGGCTAATACTCATTTAAATGGGGCTCGTCGAGTCAGTATCAATTTGTCTGAAAATCCAAGGCTAACACGCCCTCCAAAAACCAAGTTCAATCATGTTTGGGGGAAAAGGATATTACCCATAAATTTGAAGTCTAATACCATCTAAAAGGGCTTGGATATGAAAAAGGTTAGAATTCTAAGGCTAATACTCATTTGAATGGGGCTCATCGAGTCAGGATCAATTTGTCCGAAAATCCAAGGCTACCACCCCCTTCAAAAACCAAGTTCAATCATGTTTGGGGGAAAAGTCTATTACCCATAAATTTAAAGTCTAATACCAACTAAAAGGGCTTGGATATGAACAAGGTTAGAGATCTAAGGCTAATACTCATTTAAATGTGTCTCGTCGAGTCAGGATCAATTTGTCCGAAAATCCAAGGCTAACACGCCCTCCAAAAACCAAGTTCAATCATGTATGGGGGAAAAGCCTATAACCCATAAATTTGAAGTCTAATACCATCTAAAAGGGCTTGTATATTAACAAGGTTAGAAATCTAAGGCTAATACTCATTTAAATACGGCCCGTCGAGTCAGGATCAATTTGTCCAAAAATCCAAGGCTAACACCACCTCTAAAAACCAAGTTCAATCATGTTTGGGGGAAAATGATATTACCAATAAATTTGAAGTCCAATACTAACTAAAAGGGCTTGGATATGAACAAGGTTAGAAATCTAAGGCTAATACTCATTTAAATACGGCCCGTCGAGTCAGGATCAATTTGTCCAAAAATCCAAGGATAACACCCCCTCCAAAACCCAAGTTCAATCATGTTTGGGGGAAAAGCCTATAACCCATAAATTTGAAGTCTAATACCAACTAAAAGGGCTTGGATATGAACAAGGTTAGAAATATAAAGATAATACTCATTTAAGTAGGGCTCGTCGAGTCAGGATCAATTTGTCCGAAAATCCAAGGCTAACACGCCCTCCAAAAACCAAGTTCAATCATGTTTGGGGGGATAGCCTATAACACATAAATTTGAAGTCTAATACCATCTAAAAGGACTTGGATATGAACAAGGTTAGAAATCTAAGGCTAATACTCATTTAAATGGGGCTCGTCGAGTCAGGATCAATTTGTCCGAAAATCCAAGGTTAACACCACCTCCAAAAACCAAGTTCAATCATGTTTGGGGGAAAAGCATATTAACAATAAATTTGAAGTCCAATACCAACTAAAAGGGCTTGGATATGAACAAGGTTAGAAATCTAAGGCTAATACTCATTTAAATGGGGCTCGTCGAGTCAGTATCAATTTGTCTGAAAATCCAAGGCTAACACGCCCTCCAAAAACCAAGTTCAATCATGTTTGGGGGAAAAGGATATTACCCATAAATTTGAATTCTAATACCAACTAAAAGGGCTTGGATATTAACAAGGTTAGAAATCTAAGGATAATACTCATTTAAATGGGGCTCGTTGAGTCAGGATCAATTTGTCTGAAAATCCAAGGCTAACACCCCCTTCAAAAACCAAGTTCAATCATGTTTGGGGGAAAAGTCTATTACCCATAAATTTGAAGTCTAATTCTAACTAAAAGGGCTTGGATATGAACAAGGTTAGAAATCCAAGGATAATACTCATTTAAATGGGGCTTGTCGAATCAGGATCAATTTGTCCGAAAATCCAAGGCTAACACGCCCTCCAAAAACCAAGTTCAATCATGTTTGGGGGAAAAGCCTATAACCCATAAATTTGAAGTCTAATACCATCTAAAAGGGCTTGGATATGAACAAGGTTAGAAATCTAAGCCTAATACTCATTTAAATGGGGCTCGTCGAGTCAGGATCAATTTGTCCGAAAATCCAAGGCTAACACCAACTCCAAAAACCAAGTTCAATCAGGTTTGGGGGAAAAGGATATTACCAATAAATTTGAATTCCAATACCAACTAAAAGGGCTTGGATATGAACAAGGTTAGAAATCTAAGGCTAATACTCATTTAAATGGGGCTCGTCGAGTCAGGATCAATTTGTCTGAAAATCCAAGTCTAACACCCCCTCCAAAAACCAAGTTCAATCATGTTTTGGGGGAATAGCCTATAACCCATAAATTTGAAGTCTAATACCATCTAAAAGGGCTTGGATATGAACAAGGTTAGAAATCTAAGCCTCATACTCATTTAAATGGGGCTCGTCGAGTCAGGATCAATTTGTCCGAAAATCCAAGGCTAACACCCCCTCCAAAAACCAAGTTCAATCATGTTTGGGGGAAAAGCCTATAACCCATAAATTTTAAGTGTAATACCATCTAAAAGGGCTTGGATATGAACAAGGTTAGAAATCTAATCCTAATACTCATTTAAATGGGGCTCGTCGAGTCAGGATCAATTTGTCCCGAAAATCCAAGGCTGACACCCCTCCAAAAACCATGTTCAATCATGTTTGGGGGAAAAGGATATTACCCATAAATTTGAAGTGTAATACCAACTAAAAGGGCTTGGATATGAACAAGGTTAGAAATCTAAGGATAATACTCATTTAAATGTGGCTCGTCGAGTCAGGATCAATTTGTCCAAAAATCCAAGGCTAACACCCCCTCCAAAACCCAAGTTCAATCATGTTTGGGGGAAAAGCCTATAACCCATAAATTTGAAGTCTAATACCATCTAAAAGGGCTTGAACATGAACAAGGTTAGAAATCTAAGGCTAATACTGATTTAAATGGGGCTCGTCGAGTCAGGATCAATTTGTCCGAAAATCCAAGGCTAACACGCCCTCCAAAAACCAAGTTCAATCATGTATGGGGGAAAAGCCTGTAACCCATAAATTTGAAGTCTAATACCATCTAAAAGGGCTTGTATATTAACAAGGTTAGAAATCTAAGGCTAATACTCATTTAAATACGGCCCGTCGAGTCAGGATCAATTTGTCCAAAAATCCAAGGCTAACACCCCCTCCAAAACCCAAGTTCAATCATGTTTGGGGGAAAAGCCTATAACCCATAAATTTGAAGTCTAATACCCACTAAAAGGGCTTGGATATGAACAAGGTTAGAAATATAAAGATAATACTCATTTAAGTAGGGCTCGTCGAGTCAGGATCAATTTGTCCGAAAATCCAAGGCTAACACGCCCTCCAAAAACCAAGTTCAATCATGTTTGGGGGGAAAGCCTATAACACATAAATTTGAAGTGTAATACCATCTAAAAGGGCTTGGATATGAACAAGGTTAGAAATCTAAGGCTAATACTCATTTAAATGGGGCTCGTCGAGTCAGGATCAATTTGTCCGAAAATCCAAGGCTAACACGCCCTCCAAAAACCAAGTTCAATCATGTTTGGGGGAACAACCTATAACCCATAAATTTGAAGTGTAATACCAACTAAAAGGGCTTGCATATGAACAAGGTTATAAATCTAAGGCTAATACTCATTTAAATGGGGCTCGTCGAGTCAGGATCAATTTGTCCGAAAATCCAAGGCTAACACCAACTCCAAAAACCAAGTTCAATCAGGTTTGGGGGAAAAGGATATTACCAATAAATTTGAATTCCAATACCAACTAAAAGGGCTTGGATATGAACAAGGTTAGAAATCTAAGGCTAATACTCATTTAAATGGGGCTCGTCGAGTCAGGATCAATTTGTCTGAAAATCCAAGTCTAACACCCCCTCCAAAAAACAAGTTCAATCATGTTTTGGGGGAATAGCCTATAACCCATAAATTTGAAGTCTAATACCATCTAAAAGGGCTTGGATATGAACAAGGTTAGAAATCTAAGCCTCATACTCATTTAAATGGGGCTCGTCGAGTCAGGATCAATTTGTCCGAAAATCCAAGGCTAACACCCCCTCCAAAAACCAAGTTCAATCATGTTTGGGGGAAAAGCCTATAACCCATAAATTTTAAGTGTAATACCATCTAAAAGGGCTTGGATATGAACAAGGTTAGAAATCTAATCCTAATACTCATTTAAATGGGGCTCGTCGAGTCAGGATCAATTTGTCCCGAAAATCCAAGGCTGACACCCCTCCAAAAACCATGTTCAATCATGTTTGGGGGAAAAGGATATTACCCATAAATTTGAAGTGTAATACCAACTAAAAGGGCTTGGATATGAACAAGGTTAGAAATCTAAGGATAATACTCATTTAAATGTGGCTCGTCGAGTCAGGATCAATTTGTCCAAAAATCCAAGGCTAACACCCCCTCCAAAACCCAAGTTCAATCATGTTTGGGGGAAAAGCCTATAACCCATAAATTTGAAGTCTAATACCATCTAAAAGGGCTTGAACATGAACAAGGTTAGAAATCTAAGGCTAATACTGATTTAAATGGGGCTCGTCGAGTCAGGATCAATTTGTCCGAAAATCCAAGGCTAACACGCCCTCCAAAAACCAAGTTCAATCATGTATGGGGGAAAAGCCTGTAACCCATAAATTTGAAGTCTAATACCATCTAAAAGGGCTTGTATATTAACAAGGTTAGAAATCTAAGGCTAATACTCATTTAAATACGGCCCGTCGAGTCAGGATCAATTTGTCCAAAAATCCAAGGCTAACACCCCCTCCAAAACCCAAGTTCAATCATGTTTGGGGGAAAAGCCTATAACCCATAAATTTGAAGTCTAATACCCACTAAAAGGGCTTGGATATGAACAAGGTTAGAAATATAAAGATAATACTCATTTAAGTAGGGCTCGTCGAGTCAGGATCAATTTGTCCGAAAATCCAAGGCTAACACGCCCTCCAAAAACCAAGTTCAATCATGTTTGGGGGGAAAGCCTATAACACATAAATTTGAAGTCTAATACCATCTAAAAGGACTTGGATATGAACAAGGTTAGAAATCTAAGGCTAATACTCATTTAAATGGGGCTCGTCGAGTTAGGATCAATTTGTCCGAAAATCCAAGGCTAACACCACCTCCAAAAACCAAGTTCAATCATGTTTGGGGGAAAAGGATATTACCAATAAATTTGAAGTCCAATACCAACTAAAAGGGCTTGGATATGAACAAGGTTAGAAATCTAAGGTAATACTCATTTAAATGAGGCTCGTCGAGTCAGTATCAATTTGTCTGAAAATCCAAGGCTAACACGCCCTCCAAAAACCAAGTTCAATCATGTTTGGGGGAAAAGGATATTACCCATAAATTTGAAGTCTAATACCATCTAAAAGGGCTTGGATATGAAAAAGGTTAGAAATCTAAGGCTAATACTCATTTAAATGGGGCTCATCGAGTCAGGATCAATTTGTCCGAAAATCCAAGGCTACCACCCCCTTCAAAAACCAAGTTCAATCATGTTTGGGGGAAAAGTCTATTACCCATAAATTTGAAGTCTAATACCAACTAAAAGGGCTTGGATATGAACAAGGTTAGAAATCTAAGGATAATACTCCTTTAAATGGGGCTCGTCGAGTCAGGATCAATTTGTTCGAAAATCCAAGGCTAACACCCCCTCCAAAAACCAAGTTCAATCATGTTTGGGGGAAAAGCCTATAACCCATAAATTTGAAGTGTAATACCATCTAAAAGGGCTTGTATGTGAACAAGGTTTGAAATCTAAGGCTAATACTCATTTAAATGGGGCTCGTCGAGTCAGGATCAATTTGTCCGAAAATCCAAGGCTAACACCCCCTCCAAAAACCAAGTTCAATCATGTTTGGGGGAAAAGCCTATAACCCATAAATTTGAAGTCTAATACCATCTAAAAGGGCTTGGATATGAACAAGGTTAGAAATCTAAGCCTAATACTCATTTAAATGGGGCTCGTCGAGTCAGGATCAATTTGTCCGAAAATCCAAGGCTAACACGCCCTCCAAAAACCAAGTTCAATCATGTTTGGGGGAACAACCTATAACCCATAAATTTGAAGTGTAATACCAACTAAAAGGGCTTGCATATGAACAAGGTTATAAATCTAAGGCTAATACTCATTTAAATGGGGCTCGTCGAGTCAGGATCAATTTGTCCGAAAATCCAAGGCTAACACCAACTCCAAAAACCAAGTTCAATCAGGTTTGGGGGAAAAGGATATTACCAATAAATTTGAAGTCCAATACCAACTAAAAGGGCTTGGATATGAACAAGGTTAGAAATCTAAGGCTAATACTCATTTAAATGAGGCTCGTCGAGTCAGTATCAATTTGTCTGAAAATCCAAGGCTAACACGCCCTCCAAAAACCAAGTTCAATCATGTTTGGGGGAAAAGGATATTACCCATAAATTTGAAGTCCAATACCATCTAAAAGGGCTTGGATATGAAAAATGTTAGAAATCTAAGGCTAATACTCATTTAAATGGGGCTCGTCGAGTCAGGATCAATTTGTCTGAAAATCCAAGGCTAACACCCCCTCCAAAAACCAAGTTCAATCATGTATGGGGGAAAAGCCTGTAACCCATAAATTTGAAGTCTAATACCATCTAAAAGGGCTTGTATATTAACAAGGTTAGAAATCTAAGGCTAATACTCATTTAAATACGGCCCGTCGAGTCAGGATCAATTTGTCCAAAAATCCAAGGCTAACACCCCCTCCAAAACCCAAGTTCAATCATGTTTGGGGGAAAAGCCTATAACCCATAAATTTGAAGTCTAATACCCACTAAAAGGGCTTGGATATGAACAAGGTTAGAAATATAAAGATAATACTCATTTAAGTAGGGCTCGTCGAGTCAGGATCAATTTGTCCGAAAATCCGAGGCTAACACGCCCTCCAAAAACCAAGTTCAATCATGTTTGGGGGGAAAGCCTATAACACATAAATTTGAAGTCTAATACCATCTAAAAGGACTTGGATATGAACAAGGTTAGAAATCTAAGGCTAATACTCATTTAAATGGGGCTCGTCGAGTCAGGATCAATTTGTCCGAAAATCCAAGGCTAACACCACCTCCAAAAACCAAGTTCAATCATGTTTGGGGGAAAAGGATATTACCAATAAATTTGAAGTCCAATACCAACTAAAAGGGCTTGGATATGAACAAGGTTAGAAATCTAAGGCTAATACTCATTTAAATGAGGCTCGTCGAGTCAGTATCAATTTGTCTGAAAATCCAAGGCTAACACGCCCTCCAAAAACCAAGTTCAATCATGTTTGGGGGAAAAGGATATTACCCATAAATTTGAAGTCTAATACCATCTAAAAGGGCTTGGATATGAAAAATGTTAGAAATCTAAGGCTAATACTCATTTAAATGGGGCTCGTCGAGTCAGGATCAATTTGTCCGAAAATCCAAGGCTAACACCCCCTCCAAAAACCAAGTTCAATCATGTTTGGGGGAAAAGCCTATAACCCATAAATTTTAAGTGTAATACCATCTAAAAGGGCTTGGATATGAACAAGGTTAGAAATCTAATCCTAATACTCATTTAAATAGGGCTCGTCGAGTCAGGATCAATTTGTCCCGAAAATCCAAGGCTGACACCCCTCCAAAAACCATGTTCAATCATGTTTGGGGGAAAAGGATATTACCCATAAATTTGAAGTGTAATACCAACTAAAAGGGCTTGGATATGAACAAGGTTAGAAATCTAAGGATAATACTCATTTAAATGTGGCTCGTCGAGTCAGGATCAATTTGTCCAAAAATCCAAGGCTAACACCCGCTCCAAAACCCAAGTTCAATCATGTTTGGGGGAAAAGCCTATAACCCATAAATTTGAAGTCTAATACCATCTAAAAGGGCTTGAACATGAACAAGGTTAGAAATCTAAGGCTAATACTGATTTAAATGGGGCTCGTCGAGTCAGGATCAATTTGTCCGAAAATCCAAGGCTAACACGCCCTCCAAAAACCAAGTTCAATCATGTATGGGGGAAAAGCCTGTAACCCATAAATTTGAAGTCTAATACCATCTAAAAGGGCTTGTATATTAACAAGGTTAGAAATCTAAGGCTAATACTCACTTAAATACGGTCCGTCGAGTCAGGATCAATTTGTCCAAAAATCCAAGGCTAACACCCCCTCCAAAACCCAAGTTCAATCATGTTTGGGGGAAAAGCCTATAACCCATAAATTTGAAGTCTAATACCCACTAAAAGGGCTTGGATATGAACAAGGTTAGAAATATAAAGATAATACTCATTTAAGTAGGGCTCGTCGAGTCAGGATCAATTTGTCCGAAAATCCAAGGCTAACACGCCCTCCAAAAACCAAGTTCAATCATGTTTGGGGGGAAAGCCTATAACACATAAATTTGAAGTCTAATACCATCTAAAAGGACTTGGATATGAACAAGGTTAGAAATCTAAGGCTAATACTCATTTAAATGGGGCTCGTCGAGTCAGGATCAATTTGTCCGAAAATCCAAGGCTAACACCACCTCCAAAAACCAAGTTCAATCATGTTTGGGGGAAAAGGATATTACCAATAAATTTGAAGTCCAATACCAACTAAAAGGGCTTGGATATGAACAAGGTTAGAAATCTAAGGCTAATACTCATTTAAATGAGGCTCGTCGAGTCAGTATCAATTTGTCTGAAAATCCAAGGCTAACACGCCCTCCAAAAACCAAGTTCAATCATGTTTGGGGGAAAAGGATATTACCCATAAATTTGAATTCTAATACCAAATAAAAAGGCTTGGATATTAACAAGGTTAGAAATCTAAGGATAATACTCATTTAAATGGGGTTCGTTGAGTCAGGATCAATTTGTCCGAAAATCCAAGGCTAACACCCCCTTCAAAAACCAAGTTCAATCATGTTTGGGGGAAAAGTCTATTACCCATAAATTTGAAGTCTAATTCTAAGTAAAAGGGCTTGGATATGAACAAGGTTAGAAATCCAAGGATAATACTCATTTAAATGGGGCTTGTCGAATCAGGATCAATTTGTCCGAAAATCCAAGGCTAACACGCCCTCCAAAAACCAAGTTCAATCATGTTTGGGGGAAAAGGATATTACCCATAAATTTGAAGTATAATACCAACTAAAAGTGCTTGGATATGAACAAGGTTAGAAATCTAAGGATAATACTCATTTAAATGGGGCTCGTCGAGTCAGGATCAATTTGTCCGAAAATCCAAGGCTAACACCCCTTCCAAAAACCAAGTTCAATCATGTTTGGGGGAAAAGCCTATAACCCATAAATTTGAAGTCTAATACCATCTAAAACGACTTGGATATGAACAAGGTTAGAAATCTAAGGCTAATACTCATTTAAATGGGGCTCGTCGAGTCAGTATCAATTTGTCTGAAAATCCAAGGCTAACACGCCCTCCAAAAACCAAGTTCAATCATGTTTGGGGGAAAAGGATATTACCCATAAATTTGAATTCTAATACGAACTAAAAGGGCTTGGATATTAACAAGGTTAGAAATCTAAGGATAATACTCATTTAAATGGGGCTCGTTGAGTCAGGATCAATTTGTCCGAAAATCCAAGGCTAACACCCCCTTCAAAAACCAAGTTCAATCATGTTTGGGGGAAAAGTCTATTACCCATAAATTTGAAGTCTAATTCTAACTAAAAGGGCTTGGATATGAACAAGGTTAGAAATCCAAGGATAATACTCATTTAAATGGGGCTTGTCGAATCAGGATCAATTTGTCCGAAAATCCAAGGCTAACACGTGATAGAGTATAGTGTAGCGTATGCATACGTCTGAGTATGCATACGCAAGGACATTCTCTTAAATATAAATAGGCAACATACGGGCTGTGTGTGTTGTGTGGAAAAACAGAACAGTAAAGGAAATTTGAATTTTCATATTTTCTCTCTTATTTCTTTATCCCTTCTTCTTCTAATCTTCTCTTCTCTGCTCACTCTGTGTTAATCTCTACATGGTATCAGAGCCATAGATGCTCACGCAACAAATTTCTTGTTCCAGAATACCTTCTTAAATCGTCAAAATCAAATTCCTCTGTTCTTTCAATTTTTTTTTGTTTTCCCTCCAGAAATTACCAGAGTATCAGCTCGGAATTTCTTCAGAAATTGATCGACGATTTTGTGATTGTGCTAAGCTCAGGAATCATGGTTACAGCAGCACAACTCCAGATTTTACAGTCACCGATTACAATGTTGATTTCAACTATTTCCACATCATTCAAATGTGAAGCTCGATGACACGAATTATTTGAATTGGCATTTTCAAATGAATCTGCTATTGGAAAGCAATGGAATCATTGGGTTTGTGGATGGAACCCACCTCTGCCCTTCCACTGTCACCGTTGATGAATGCGGTACACATAACTCTCCCTCTTCTTCTTCTTCAGTTGAGTGCGATGATGTTTTAATTTGGAAATTGCATGATAGGGCAGTTATGCAGTTGATTACTACAACATTATCCCCAATTGCTATGTCCTGTGCAATTGGTAGTGTAAGCTCTAGGGATTTATGGACACGTTTGGTAGAACAATTTTCCACAGTCTCTAAAACGAGTATTTTCCAAATGAAGTCAAACTTACAGAATATTAGAAAAGGAGCTGATTCTGCTAGTCAATATTTGCTTAAGATTAAGGAAGCACGGGATTATTTGTCTGCTGCTGGTGTGCATTATTCTGATGAGGATATTGTCATTTTGGCGTTAAATGGTCTTTCATCAGAATATAATACATTTCGTTGTGTAATTAGAGGTAGAGAGAGTGTGATTACACTGAAAGACTTTCGGTCACAGTTGCTTGCTGAAGAGAAAATTGTCGAATCAAGTGTCACTGAACCCTCTTATATGTCTGCTATGCATACTGTGTCTGCTGCTAAAACTGGTTTGCCATCTGTAGTTCATCAGCATGATCGAGCACTGTCATTTCAACCTTATGATAATACTGCATATAAGCCATTCAATAGAGGTAGAGGTAAAGGAAAATTTCACCAAGGGATGCGAAATTTTAACCAGAGGCCTCAATTTTATGTCAAATCCCCTATGCATCAGAATTCCTCTCGGCCAGTCTGTCAGTTGTGCAACAGAGAAGGGCATATTGCTCCTGCTTGTGAATTTAGGCGTGATGACAGCAGTAAGTGTGGTATTTGTGGTAAACCAAACCATACTACATGGTATTGTTTTTACAATGCTAGTGGTCCTAATTTCAGTGGCTCTACTCTTTATTCTCCACCTCAAGCTTCTCAACCGAGTTCTTCTCATGCCATGCGAGCCATGAATACAGTTTTGTATCCAAATCAGTATATTGGATCTGCTAATTTCTCATCAGCTCAGTCTCAGTCCACTCCAGTTCATGTTATGCAACCCATGCATTCCACTCAATCTTCTCCTCAAATGTGGCTTGCTGACTCGGGAGCCACGAACCACATGACATCTGATTTGAGTAATCTGTCACTAGCAGCTCCTTATCCTTCAAATGATGCAGTACAGACAGCCAATGGTGAAGGTTTGTTGGTGTCACATGTTGGAAATTCTGTTGTTTCCACCAGTCCTGCTTCAGTTCCTATTAAGCTGCAATCTGTGTTATATGTCCCTCAATTAACGCAAAATCTTTTATCAGTGCATCGTGTTTGCTTGGATAATAATTATAGACTAATCTTTGATGCATTTTGGTTTTGGATTCAGGACAGGGCCACAGGGAGGATAATCTACAAAGGGTGCTGTAATAATGGACTTTATCCCTTGCCATTCATTTCTGCGTCAAAGTCTGGTCTGTTCAACCTTCCATCTCAGCCTCGCTCTTTCTTGGGTCAATTAGTTTTGTCTTCCACTTGGCACAGCAGGTTAGGGCATCCAACAAATAGAATAGCTACCTTGATGTTAAACAAGGCTAATGTTCATTGTCCTATTGATTCTGTTTCAACAATGTGTCATAGTTGTCTTCAAGGAAAATTTACCAAACTTCCATTTTATTCCAGTACGAATAAATCTGTAATTCCTTTCCATACTGTCCATAGTGATGTCTGGGGGCCTTCCCCTTGCGTATCTGTTGATGGGTTTAGATATTATGTTACATTCATTGATGAATGTTCACGATATTGTTGGTTGTTTCCTTTGATAAATAAAAGTGATGTTTGTTCTGTGTTCACTGCGTTTTATCATTATGTTCAAACACAATTTGCTTGTCCAATTCAAATTCTTCAAAGTGATGGTGGTGGTGAGTATATGAGTAAAGCTTTTCAACTTTTTCTTACAAATAAAGGAATTGTGCATCAAAAATCATGTCCATATACTCCTGAACAAAATGGACTTGCTGAGCGTAAACACCGTCATTTAGTCGAAACAACCATTACCTTACTTCAACATGCTAAATTACCTTCCAAATTTTGGTCATATGCTGTCAATACGGCAGTATATCTCATTAATCGCATGCCATCACCAGTTACACATCATCAATCTCCTTATGAAATTCTGTTTAAATCTGCTCCTATTCTTGCACATTTGAGAATCTTTGATTGTGCTTGCTTCCCTTTCTTGCGTCCTTATGTCACTAATAAGTTGCAATCCAAAACTACAATGTGTGTCTTCCTAGGTTATGCTCCTCAATACAAAGGCTATATTTGTTTTGATGTTGTTAGCAATCGCAAATATATCTCAAGACATGTAGTTTTTAATGAACATGTCTTTCCTTATGCTACATTGACCTCTATGCCTCAGCCTGTTTCTTCGACTACTACTCATTCAATTTTACCTATTGTTGATCATCATAATACTGTTGTCATGTCCCCTTTCAATCCTATGTCTTCTCATTCTGAATCTGCTGCTAAATCACCCTCAAAGTCCATTACTTCATCACCTTTGCTTGACTTGTCTGTCCCGATGGACCCTCAATCCAATTCTAAGCAAAGTGCATCACCGCATCTGTCATCTGCTGAGTCTTTCACTTCTGAGGGCATATCAGTTATGCTGCAAATTCCTGAGATGAATGTGCACCCAATGCAAACGCGTAGCAAGAGTGGCATTTGCAAGAAGAAGGCTTATCTGGTTTCTAATGTTGAGTGTTCTTCAGTTGATAAGTCTGAAATTGAACCATCTAGCTACAAGGCTGCAATGCGTATTCCAGTCTGGTTGGAGGCTATGAAGGAGGAATTTGCTGCACTTAACTCTCAGAAAACGTGGACTTTGGTTCCTCTCCCTCCTCACAGGAACCTAGTGGGCTGTAAATGGGTGTTTAAGCTGAAGAAGAATTCTGATGGGACTGTTGCAAGGCATAAGGCCAGGCTAGTGGCACAGGGGTTTAGTCAAGAAGCTGGGATTGATTATGGGGAGACTTTTAGCCCTGTGGTTAAGCCAACTACTGTTAGAATTGTGCTCTCTCTTGCTGCACATTTTCAGTGGGATTTAAGGCAACTTGACATCAAGAATGCATTTCTACATGGTATTTTACAGGAAGAAGTGTTTATGGCTCAGCCACCTGGGTTTGCTAATATTGATCATCCTCAGCTAGTGTGTAAGCTTCACAAATCCCTCTATGGTCTTAAACAAGCACCTCGTGCTTGGAATGACAGGTTCACTTCATTTTTGCCTACTTTGGGATTTCAGTCTACCTTTTCAGATTCTTCCTTGTTTGTTAAAAATGCATCTGCTGGAATTATTGTGTTGCTTGTATATGTTGATGATATTATCATCACGGGTAGTGATTCTTGTGGTATTGGTGATATTATCAAGTCTCTTACGGCTGAATTTGATGTCAAAGATTTGGGTAGACTTCATTATTTCTTGGGCATCCAAATTACTTACAACTCTACTGGTCTGATCTTATCACAGTCTCGGTATATTCATGAATTGCTTCTTAAGACAGATATGATGGCTGCCAAGGCTTGCGCTACTCCTTGCCTTCCATATCAAAGATTAATGAAGGATGATGGTGATCTTTTCGACAAGCCTACTCTATACCGCAGCATTGTGGGGGCTCTTCAGTACCTCATCTTCACCAGGCCAGATATTGCCTTCTCAGTGCACCAGGTCTGTCAATTTATGCAACAGCCACGGGTAGAGCACTTCATCACTGTTAAGAGGATTCTTAGGTACCTCAAGGGTACAATGGATGTTGGTATGATTTATGTGAAGAGTTCCTTGGACATCACAGCCTATAGTGACGCCGATTGGGCTGGTGATCCCAATGATCGCAGGTCCACTACTGGAATGGTCATCTTCCTTGGAGTCAATCCAGTCTCTTGGACATCGAAGAAGCAGCACACTGTCTCGCGTTCGTCAACTGAAGCAGAATACAGGGCCTTGTCAACTACTTCAGCTGAGCTTGATTGGATTCAACAATTGTTGGTTTTTCTAGGCATTTCTCAATCTCAGCCTCCTGTTCTATACTGTGATAACCTCTCGGCAATTGCACTCTCCTTCAATCCTATTCAGCATCAACGGACTAAACACATCGAGATTGATGTTCATTTTGTTCGTGAAAGGGTGGCCAAAGATCAGTTAATTGTTCAGTTTGTGTCTTCTAAGGAGCAATTTACAGATATTCTCACAAAGGGCCTAGGCTCTCCTCTGTTTCTTGTTCATTTTCGCAATCTCCAGCTTGGATTCTTCAAGCCAGATATTGTGGGGGGATGATAGAGTATAGTGTAGCGTATGCATACGTGTGAGTATGCATACGCAAGGACATTCTCTTAAATATAAATAGGCAACATACGGGCTGTGTGTGTTGTGTGGAAAAACAGAACAGTAAAGGAAATTTGAATTTTCATATTTTCTCTCTTATTTCTTTATCCCTTCTTCTTCTAATCTTCTCTTCTCTGCTCACTCTGTGTTAATCTCTACAACACGCCCTCCAAAAACCAAGTTCAATCATGTTTGGGGGAAAAGGATATTACCCATAAATTTGAAGTCTAATACCAACTAAAAGTGCTTGGATATGAACAAGGTTAGAAATCTAAGGATAATACTCATTTAAATGGGGCTCGTCGAGTCAGGATCAATTTGTCTGAAAATCCAAGGCTAACACCCCTTCCAAAAACCAAGTTCAATCATGTTTGGGGGAAAAGCCTATAACCCTTAAATTTGAAGTCTAATACCATCTAAAACGACTTGGATATGAACAAGGTTAGAAATCTAAGGCTAATACTCATTTAAATGGGGCTCGTCGAGTAAGAATCAATTTGTCCGAAAATCCAAGGCTAACACCCCCTCCAAAAACCAAGTTCAATCATGTTTGGGGGAAAAGCCTATAACCCATAAATTTGAAGTGTAATACCATCTAAAAGGCCTTGGATATGAACAAGGTTAGAAATCTAAGGATAATACTCATTTAAATGGGGCTCGTCGAGTCAGGATCAATTTGTCCGAAAATCCAAGGCTAACACCCCCTCCAAAAACCAAGTTCAATCATGTTTGGGGGAAAAGCCTATAACCCATAAATTTGAAGTCTAATACCATCTAAAAGGGCTTGTATATTAACAAGGTTAGAAATCTAAGGCTAATACTCATTTAAATGGGGCTCGTCGAGTCAGGATCAATTTGTCCGAAAATCCAAGGCTAACACGCCCTCCAAAAACCTAGTTCAATCATGTTTGTGGGAACAGCCTATAACCCATAAATTTGAAGTCTAATACCATCTAAAAGGGCTTGTATATTAACAAGGTTAGAAATCTAAGGCTAATACTCATTTAAATATGGCTCGTCGAGTCAAGATCAATTTGTCCAAAAATCCAAGGCTAACACCCCCTCCAAAAACCAAGTTCAATCATGTTTGGGGGAAAAGGATATTACACATAAATATGAAGTCTAATACCAACTAAAAGGGCTTGGATATGAAAAAGGTTAGAAATCTAAAGATAATACTCATTTAAGTAGGGCTCGTCGAGTCAGGATCAATTTGTCTGAAAATCCAAGGCTAACACGCCCTCCAAAAACCAAGTTCAATCATGTTTGGGGGAAAAGGATATTACCCATAAATTTGAAGTCTAATATCATCTAAAAGGGCTTGGACATGAACAAGGTTAGAAATCTAAGGCTAATACTCATTTAAATGGGGCTCGTCGAGTCAGGATCAATTTGTCCGAAAATCCAAGGCTAACACCACCTCCAAAAACCAAGTTCAATCATGTTTGGGGGAAAAGGATATTACCAATAAATTCGAAGTCCAATACCAACTAAAAGGGCTTGGATATGAACAAGGTTAGAAATCTAAGGCTAACACTCATTTAAATGGGGCTTGTCGAGTCAGTATCAATTTGTCAGAAAATCCAAGGCTAACACGCCCTCCAAAAACCAAGTTCAATCATGTTTGGTGGAAAAGGATATTACCCATAAATTTGAAGTCTAATACCTACTAAAAGGGCTTGGATATGAACAAGGTTAGAAATCTAAGGATAATACTCATTTAAATGGGGCTCGTCGAGTCAAGATCAATTTGTCCGAAAATCCAAGGCTAACACCCCTTCCAAAAACCAAGTTCAATCATGTTTGGGGGAAAAGCCTATAACCCATAAATTTGAAGTCTAATACCATCTAAAACAACTTGGATATGAACAAGGTTAGAAATCTAAGGCTAATACTCATTTAAATGGGGCTCGTCGAGTCAAGATCAATTTGTCCAAAAATCCAAGGCTAACACCCCCTCCAAAAACCAAGTTCAATCATGTTTGGGGGAAAAGGATATTACACATAAATATGAAGTCTAATACCAACTAAAAGGGCTTGGATATGAAAAAGGTTAGAAATCTAAAGATAATACTCATTTAAGTAGGGCTCGTCGAGTCAGGATCAATTTGTCTGAAAATCCAAGGCTAACACGCCCTCCAAAAACCAAGTTCAATCATGTTTGGGGGAAAAGGATATTACCCATAAATTTGAAGTCTAATACCATCTAAAAGGGCTTGGACATGAACAAGGTTAGAAATCTAAGGCTAATACTCATTTAAATGGGGCTCGTTGAGTCAGGATCAATTTGTCCGAAAATCCAAGGCTAACACCACCTCCAAAAACCAAGTTCAATCATGTTTGGGGGAAAAGGATATTACCAATAAATTCGAAGTCCAATACCAACTAAAAGGGCTTGGATATGAACAAGGTTAGAAATCTAAGGCTAATACTCATTTAAATGGGGCTTGTCGAGTCAGTATCAATTTGTCAGAAAATCCAAGGCTAACACGCCCTCCAAAAACCAAGTTCAATCATGTTTGGTGGAAAAGGATATTACCCATAAATTTGAAGTCTAATACCTACTAAAAGGGCTTGGATATGAACAAGGTTAGAAATCTAAGGATAATACTCATTTAAATGGGGCTCGTCGAGTCAAGATCAATTTGTCCGAAAATCCAAGGCTAACACCCCTTCCAAAAACCAAGTTCAATCATGTTTGGGGGAAAAGCCTATAACCCATAAATTTGAAGTCTAATACCATCTAAAACAACTTGGATATGAACAAGGTTAGAAATCTAAGGCTAATACTCATTTAAATGGGGCTCGTCGAGTCAGTATCAATTTGTCTGAAAATCCAAGGCTAACACGCCCTCCAAAAACCAAGTTCAATCATGTTTGGGGGAAAAGGATATTACCCATAAATTTGAATTCTAATACCAACTAAAAGGGCTTGGATATTAACAAGGTTAGAAATCTAAGGATAATACTCATTTAAATGGGGCTCGTCGAGTCAGGATCAATTTGTCCGAAAATCCAAGGCTAACACCCCCTTCAAAAACCAAGTTCAATCATGTTTGGGGGAAAAGTCTATTACCCATAAATTTGAAGTCTAATTATAACTAAAAGGGCTTGGATATGAACAAGGTTAGAAATCCAAGGATAATACTCATTTAAATGGGGCTTGTCGAGTCAGGATCAATTTGTCCGAAAATCCAAGGCTAACACGCCCTCCAAAAAGCAAGTTCAATCATGTTTGGGGGAAAAGGATATTACCCATAAATTTGAAGTCTAATACCAACTAAAAGGGCTTGGATATGAACAAGGTTAGAAATCTAAGGCTAATACTCATTTAAATGGGGCTCGTCCAGTTAGTATCAATTTGTCCGAAAATCAAAGGCTAACACCCCTTCCAAAAACCAAGTACAATCATGTTTGGGGGAAAAGCCTATAACCCATAAATTTGAAGTCTAATACCATCTAAAACAACTTGGATATGAACAAGGTTAGAAATCTAAGGATAATACTCATTTAAATGGGGCTCGTCGAGTCAGGATCAATTTGTCCGAAAATCCAAGGCTAACACCCCCTCCAAAAACCAAGTACAATCATGTTTGGGGGAAAAGCCTATAACCCATAAATTTGAAGTCTAATACCATCTAAAACAACTTGGATATGAACAAGGTTAGAAATCTAAGGATAATACTCATTTAAATGGGGCTCGTCGAGTCAGGATCAATTTGTCCGAAAATCCAAGGCTAACACCCCCTCCAAAAACCAAGTTCAATCATGTTTGGGGGAAAAGCCTATAACCCATAAATTTGAAGTCTAATACCATCTAAAAGGGCTTGGATATGAACAAGGTTAGAAATCTAAGGCTAATACTCATTTAAATGGGGCTCATCAAGTCAGGATCAATTTGTCCGAAAATCCAAGGCTAACACCCCCTCCAAAAACCAAGTTCAATCATGTTTGGGGGAAAAGCCTATAACCCATAAATTTGAAGTGTAATACCATCTAAAAGGGCTTGGATATGAACAAGGTTAGAAATCAAAGTATAATACTCATTTAAATGGGGCTCGTCGAGTCAGGATCAATTTGTCCGAAAATCCAAGGCTAACACGCCCTCCAAAAACCAAGTTCAATCATGTTTGGGGGAACAACCTATAACCCATAAATTTGAAGTGTAATACCAACTAAAAGGGCTTGAATATGAACAAGGTTATAAATCTAAGGCTAATACTCATTTAAATGGGGCTCGTCGAGTCAGGATCAATTTGTCCGAAAATCCAAGGCTAACACCCCCTCCAAAAACCAAGTTCAATCATGTTTGGGGGAAAAGCCTATAACCCATAAATTTGAAGTGTAATACCATCTAAAAGGGCTTGGATATGAACAAGGTTAGAAATCTAAGGATAATACTCATTTAAATGGGGCTCGTCGAGTCAGGATCAATTTGTCCGAAAATCCAAGGCTAACACGCCCTCCAAAAACCAAGTTCAATCATGTTTGGGGGAACAACCTATAACCCATAAATTTGAAGTGTAATACCAACTAAAAGGGCTTGAATATGAACAACGTTATAAATCTAAGGCTAATACTCATTTAAATGGGGCTCGTCGAGTCAGGATCAATTTTTCCGAAAATCCAAGGCTAACACCCCCTCCAAAAACCAAGTTCAATCATGTTTGGGGGAAAAGCCTATAACCCATAAATTTGAAGTCTAATACCATCTAAAAGGGCTTGGATATGAACAAGGTTAGAAATCTAAGGATAATACTCATTTAAATGGGGCTCGTCGAGTCAGGATCAATTTGTCCGAAAATCCAAGGCTAACACGCCCTCCAAAAACCAAGTTCAATCATGTTTGGGGGAACAACCTATAACCCATAAATTTGAAGTGTAATACCAACTAAAAGGGCTTGAATATGAACAAGGTTATAAATCTAAGGCTAATACTCATTTAAATGGGGCTTGTCGAGTCAGGATCAATTTGTCCGAAAATCCAAGGCTAACACGCCCTCCAAAAACCAAGTTCAATCATGTTTGGGTGAAAAGGATATTACCCATAAATTTGAAGTCTAATACAAACTAAAAGGGCTTGGATATGAACAAGGTTAGAAATCTAAGGCTAATACTCATTTAAATGGGGCTCGTCGAGTCAGGATCAATTTGTCCGAAAATCCAAAGCTAACACCACCTCCAAAAACCAAGTTCAATCATGTTTGGGGGAAAAGGATATTACCCATAAATTTGAAGTCTAATACCAACTAAAAGGGCTTGGATATGAAAAAGGTTAGAAATCTAAGGATAATACTCATTTAAATGGGGCTCGTCGAGTCAGGATCAATTTGTCTGAAAATCCAAGGCTAACACCCCCTCCAAAAACCAAGTTCAATCATGTTTGGGGGAAAAGCCTATAACCCATAAATTTGAAGTCTAATACCATCTAAAAGGGCTTGGATATGAACAAGGTTAGAAATCTAAGGCTAATACTCATTTAAATGGGGCTCGTCAAGTCAGGATCAATTTGTCCGAAAATCCAAGGCTAACACCCCCTCCAAAAACCAAGTTCAATCATGTTTGGGGGAAAAGCCTATAACCCATAAATTTGAAGTGTAATACCATCTAAAAGGGCTTGGATATGAACAAGGTTAGAAATCTAAGGATAATACTCATTTAAATGGGGCTCGTCGAGTCAGGATCAATTTGTCCGAAAATCCAAGGCTAACACGCCCTCCAAAAACCAAGTTCAATCATGTTTGGGGGAACAACCTATAACCCATAAATTTGAAGTGTAATACCAACTAAAAGGGCTTGAATATGAACAAGGTTATAAATCTAAGGCTAATACTCATTTAAATGGGGCTCGTCGAGTCAGGATCAATTTGTCCGAAAATCCAAGGCTAACACCCCCTCCAAAAACCAAGTTCAATCATGTTTGGGGGAAAAGCCTATAACCCATAAATTTGAAGTCTAATACCATCTAAAAGGGCTTGGATATGAACAAGGTTAGAAATCTAAGGATAATACTAATTTAAATGGGGCTCGTCGAGTCAGGATCAATTTGTCCGAAAATCCAAGGCTAACAAGCCCTCCAAAAACCAAGTTCAATCATGTTTGGGGGAACAACCTATAACCCATAAATTTGAAGTGTAATACCAACTAAAAGGGCTTGAATATGAACAAGGTTATAAATCTAAGGCTAATACTCATTTAAATGGGGCTCGTCGAGTCAGGATCAATTTGTCCGAAAATCCAAGGCTAACACCCCCTCCAAAAACCAAGTTCAATCATGTTTGGGGGAAAAGCCTATAACCCATAAATTTGAAGTCTAATACCATCTAAAAGGGCTTGGATATGAACAAGGTTAGAAATCTAAGGATAATACTAATTTAAATGGGGCTCGTCGAGTCAGGATCAATTTGTCCGAAAATCCAAGGCTAACAAGCCCTCCAAAAACCAAGTTCAATCATGTTTGGGGGAACAACCTATAACCCATAAATTTGAAGTGTAATACCAACTAAAAGGGCTTGAATATGAACAAGGTTATAAATCTAAGGCTAATACTCATTTAAATGGGGCTTGTCGAGTCAGGATCAATTTGTCCGAAAATCCAAGGCTAACACGCCCTCCAAAAACCAAGTTCAATCATGTTTGGGTGAAAAGGATATTACCCATAAATTTGAAGTCTAATACTAACTAAAAGGGCTTGGATATGAACAAGGTTAGAAATCTAAGGCTAATACTCATTTAAATGGGGCTCGTCGAGTCAGGATCAATTTGTCCGAAAATCCAAGGCTAACACCACCTCCAAAAACCAAGTTCAATCATGTTTGGGGGAAAAGGATATTACCCATAAATTTGAAGTCTAATACCAACTAAAAGGGCTTGGATATGAACAAGGTTAGAAATCTAAGGATAATACTCATTTAAATGGGGCTCGTCGAGTCAGGATCAATTTGTCTGAAAATCCAAGGCTAACACCCCCTCCAAAAACCAAGTTCAATCATGTTTGGGGGAAAAGCCTATAACCCATAAATTTGAAGTCTAATACCATCTAAAAGGGCTTGGATATGAACAAGGTTAGAAATATAAGGCTAATACTCACTTAAATGGGGCTTGTCAAGTCAGGATCAATTTGTCTGAAAATCCAAGGCTAACACCCCCTCCAAAAACCAAGTTCAATCATGTTTGGGGGAAAAGCCGATAACCCATAAATTTGAAGTGTAATACCATCTAAAAGGGCTTGGATATGAACAAGGTTAGAAATCTAAGGATAATACTCATTTAAATGGGGCTCGTCGAGTCAGGATCAATTTGTCTGAAAATCCAAGGCTAACACCACCTCCAAAAACCAAGTTCAATCATGTTTGGGGGAAAAGGATATTACCCATAAATTTGAAGTCTAATACCAACTAAAAGGGCTTGGATATGAACAAGGTTAGAAATCTAAGGATAATACTCATTTAAATGGGGCTCGTCGAGTCAGGATCAATTTGTCTGAAAATCCAAGGCTAACACCCCCTCCAAAAACCAAGTTCAATCATGTTTGGGGGAAAAGCCTATAACCCATAAATTTGAAGTCTAATACCATCTAAAAGGGCTTGGATATGAACAAGGTTAGAAATATAAGTCTAATACTCACTTAAATGGGGCTTGTTAAGTCAGGATCAATTTGTCCGAAAATCCAAGGCTAACACCCCCTCCAAAAACCAAGTTCAATCATGTTTGGGGGAAAAGCCGATAACCCATAAATTTGAAGTGTAATACCATCTAAAAGGGCTTGGATATAAACAAGGTTAGAAATCTAAGGATAATACTTATTTAAATGGGGCTCGTCGAGTCAGGATCAATTTGTCCGAAAATCCAAGGCTAACACGCCCTCCAAAAACCAAGTTCAATCATGTTTGGGGGAACAACCTATAACCCATAAATTTGAAGTGTAATACCAACTAAAAGGGCTTGAATATGAACAAGGTTATAAATCTAAGGCTAATACTCATTTAAATGGGGCTCGTCGAGTCAGGATCAATTTATCCGAAAATCCAAGGCTAACACCCCCTCCAAAAACCAAGTTCAATCATGTTTGGGGGAAAAGCCTATAACCCATAAATTTGAAGTCTAATACCATCTAAAAGGGCTTGGATATGAACAAGGTTAGAAATCTAAGGATAATACTCATTTAAATGGGGCTCGTCGAGTCAGGATCAATTTGTCCGAAAATCCAAGGCTAACACGCTCTCCAAAAACCAAGTTCAATCATGTTTGGGGGAACAACCTATAACCCATAAATTTGAAGTGTAATACCAACTAAAAGGGCTTGAATATGAACAAGGTTATAAATCTAAGGCTAATACTCATTTAAATGGGGCTCGTCGAGTCAGGATCAATTTGTCCGAAAATCCAAGGCTAACACCCCCTCCAAAAACCAAGTTCAATCATGTTTGGGGGAAAAGCCTATAACCCATAAATTTGAAGTCTAATACCATCTAAAAGGGCTTGGATATGAACAAGGTTAGAAATCTAAGGATAATACTCATTTAAATGGGGCTCGTCGAGTCAGGATCAATTTGTCCGAAAATCCAAGGCTAACACGCTCTCCAAAAACCAAGTTCAATCATGTTTGGGGGAACAACCTATAACCCATAAATTTGAAGTGTAATACCAACTAAAAGGGCTTGAATATGAACAAGGTTATAAATCTAAGGCTAATACTCATTTAAATGGGGCTCGTCGAGTCAGGATCAATTTGTCCGAAAATCCAAGGCTAACACCCCCTCCAAAAACCAAGTTCAATCATGTTTGGGGGAAAAGCCTATAACCCATAAATTTGAAGTCTAATACCATCTAAAAGGGCTTGGATATGAACAAGGTTAGAAATCTAAGGATAATACTCATTTAAATGGGGCTCGTCGAGTCAGGATCAATTTGTCCGAAAATCCAAGGCTAACACGCCCTCCAAAAACCAAGTTCAATCATGTTTGGGGGAAAAGGATATTACCAATAAATTTGAAGTCCAATACTAACTAAAAGGGCTTGGATATGAACAAGGTTAGAAATCTAAGTCTAATACTCATTTAAATGGGGCTCGTCGAGTCAGTATCAATTTGTCTGAAAATCCAAGGCTAACACCCCCTCCAAAAACCAAGTTCAATCATGTTTGGGGGTAAAGCCTATAACCCATAAATTTGAAGTCTAATACCATCTAAAAGGACTTGGATATGAACAAGGTTAGAAATCTAAGGCTCATACTCATTTAAATGGGGCTCGTCGAGTCAGGATCAATTTGTCCGAAAATCCAAGGCTAACACCAACTCCAAAAACCAAGTTCAATCATGTTTGGGGGAAAAGGATATTACCAATAAATTTGAAGTCCAATACCAACTAAAACGGCTTGGATATGAACAAGGTTAGAAATCTAAGGCTAATACTCATTTAAATGGTGCTCGTCGAGTCAGGATCAATTTGTCCAAAAATCCAAGGCTAACACCAACTCCAAAAACCAAGTTCAATCATGTTTGGGGGAAAATGATATTACCAATAAATTTGAAGTCCAATACCAACTAAAAGGGCTTGGATATGAACAAGGTTAGAAATCTAAGGATAATACTCATGTAAATGGGGCTCGTCGAGTCAGGATCAATTTGTCCGAAAATCCAAGGCTAACACCCCCTCCAAAAACCAAGTTCAATCATGTTTGGGGGAAAAGCCTATAACCCATAAATTTGAAGTCTAATACCATCTAAAAGCGCTTGTATATGAACAAGTATAGAAATCTTAGGTTAATACTCATTTAAATAGGGCTCGTCGAGTCAGGATCAATTTGTCCAAAAATCCAAGTCTAACACCCCCTCCAAAAACCAAGTTCAATCATGTTTGGGGGAAAATGATATTACCAATAAATTTGAAGTCCAATACAAACTAAAAGGACTTGGATATGAACAAGGTTAGAAATCTAAGGCTAATACTCATTTAAATGGGGCTCGTCGAGTCAGGATCAATTTGTCCGCAAATCCAAGGCTAACACCAACTCCAAAAACCAAGTTCAATCATGTTTGGGGGGAAATGATATTACCAATAAATTTTAAGTCCAATACCAACTAAAAGGGCTTGGATATGAACAAGGTTAGAAATCTAAGCATAATACTCATGTAAATGGGGCTCATCGAGTCAGGATCAATTTGTCCGAAAATCCAAGGCTAACACCCCCTCCAAAAACCAAGTTCAATCATGTTTGGGGGAAAAGCCTATAACCCATAAATTTGAAGTCTAATACCATCTAAAAGGACTTGGATATGAACAAGGTTAGAAATCTAAGGCTCATACTCATTTAAATGGGGCTCGTCGAGTCAGGATCAATTTGTCCGAAAATCCAAGGCTAACACCAACTCCAAAAACCAAGTTCAATCATGTTTGGGGGAAAAGGATATTACCAATAAATTTGAAGTCCAATACCAACTAAAACGGCTTGGATATGAACAAGGTTAGAAATCTAAGGCTAATACTCATTTAAATGGGGCTCGTCGAGTCAGTATCAATTTGTCTGAAAATCCAAGGCTAACACGCCCTCCAAAAACCAAGTTCAATCATGTTTGGGGCAAAAGGATATTACCCATAAATTTGAATTCTAATACCAACTAAAAGGACTTGGATATGAACAAGGTTAGAAATCTAAGGCTAATACTCATTTAAATGGGGCTCGTCGAGTCAGGATCAATTTGTCCGAAAATCCAAGGCTAACACCAACTCCAAAAACCAAGTCCAATCATGTTTGGGGGAAAATGATATTACCAATAAATTTGAAGTTCAATACCAACTAAAAGGGCTTGGATATGAACAAGGTTAGAAATCTAAGGATAATACTCATGTAAATGGGGCTCGTCGAGTCAGGATCAATTTGTCCGAAAATCCAAGGCTAACACCAACTCCAAAAACCAAGTTCAATCATGTTTGGGGGAAAATGATATTACCAATAAATTTGAAGTCCAATACCAACTAAAAGGGCTTGGATATGAACAAGGTTAAAAATCTAAGGATAATACTCATTTAAATGGGGCTCGTCGAGTCAGGATCAAGTTGTCCGAAAATCCAAGGCTAACACCAACTCCAAAAACCAAGTTCAATCATGTTTGGGGGAAAAGGATATTACCAATAAATTTGAAGTCCAATACCAACTAAAAGGACTTGGATATGAACAAGGTTAGAAATCTAAGGCTAATACTCATTTAAATGGGGCTTGTCGAGTCAGTATTAATTTGTCTGAAAATCCAAGGCTAACACGCCCTCCAAAAACCAAGTTCAATCATGTTTGGGGGAAAAGGATATTACCCATAAATTTGAAGTCTAATACCAACTAAAAGGGCTTGGATATGAACAAGGTTAGAAATCTAAGGCTAATACTCATTTAAATGGGGCTCGTCGAGTCAGGATCAATTTGTCCGAAAATCCAAGGCTAACACCAATTCCAAAAACCAAGTTCAACCATGTTTGGGGGAAAATGATATTACCAATAAATTTGAAGTCCAATACCAACTAAAAGGGCTTGGATATGAACAAGGTTAGAAATCTAAGAATAATACTCATGTAAATGGGGCTCGTCGAGTCAGGATCAATTTGCCCGAAAATCCAAGGCTAACACCCCCTCCAAAAACCAAGTTCAATCATGTTTGGGGGAAAAGCCTATAACCCATAAATTTGAAGTCTAATACCATCTAAAAGGACTTGGATATGAACAAGGTTAGAAATCTAAGGCTCATACTCATTTAAATGGGGCTCGTCGAGTCAGGATCAATTTGTCCGAAAATCCAAGGCTAACACCAACTCCAAAAACCAAGTTCAATCATGTTTGGGGGAAAAGGATATTACCAATAAATTTGAAGTCCAATACCAACTAAAACGGCTTGGATATGAACAAGGTTAGAAATCTAAGGCTAATACTCATTTAAATGGGGCTCGTCGAGTCAGTATCAATTTGTCTGAAAATCCAAGGCTAACACGCCCTCCAAAAACCAAGTTCAATCATGTTTGGGGGAAATTGATATTACCAATAAATTTGAAGTCCAATACCAACTAAAAGGACTTGGATATGAACAAGGTTAGAAATCTAAGGATAATACTCATGTAAATGGGGCTCGTCGAGTCAGGATCAATTTGTCCGAAAATCCAAGGCTAACACCCCCTCCAAAAACCAAGTTCAATCATGTTTGGGGGAAAAGCCTATAACCCATAAATTTGAAGTCTAATACCATCTAAAAGGACTTGGATATGAACAAGGTTAGAAATCTAAGGCTAATACTCATTTAAATGGGGCTCGTCGAGTCAGGATCAATTTGTCCGAAAATCCAAGGCTAACACCCCCTCCAAAAACCAAGTTCAATCATGTTTGGGGGAAAATGATATTACCAATAAATTTGAAGTCCAATACAAACTAAAAGGACTTGGATATGAACAAGGGTAGAAATCTAAGGCTAATACTCATTTAAATGGGGCTCGTCGAGTCAGGATCAATTTGTCCGAAAATCCAAGGCTAACACCAACTCCAAAAACCAAGTTCAATCATGTTTGGGGGGAAATGATATTACCAATAAATTTGAAGTCCAATACCAACTAAAAGGGCTTGGATATGAACAAGGTTAGAAATCTAAGCATAATACTCATGTAAATGGGGCTCATCGAGTCAGGATCAATTTGTCCGAAAATCCAAGGCTAACACCCCCTCCAAAAACCAAGTTCAATCATGTTTGGGGGAAAAGCCTATAACCCATAAATTTGAAGTCTAATACCATCTAAAAGGACTTGGATATGAACAAGGTTAGAAATCTAAGGCTCATACTCATTTAAATGGGGCTCGTCGAGTCAGGATCAATTTGTCCGAAAATCCAAGGCTAACATCAACTCCAAAAACCAAGTTCAATCATGTTTGGGGGAAAAGGATATTACCAATAAATTTGAAGTCCAATACCAACTAAAACGGCTTGGATATGAACAAGGTTAGAAATCTAAGGCTAATACTCATTTAAATGGGGCTCGTCGAGTCAGTATCAATTTGTCTGAAAATCCAAGGCTAACACGCCCTCCAAAAACCAAGTTCAATCATGTTTGGGGGAAAAGGATATTACCCATAAATTTCAATTCTAATACCAACTAAAAGGACTTGGATATGAACAAGGTTAGAAATCTAAGGCTAATACTCATTGAAATGGGGCTCGTCGAGTCAGGATCAATTTGTCCGAAAATCCAAGGCTAACACCAACTCCAAAAACCAAGTTCAATCATGTTTGGGGGAAAATGATATTACCAATAAATTTGAAGTTCAATACCAACTAAAAGGGCTTGGATATGAACAAGGTTAGAAATCTAAGGATAATACTCATGTAAATGGGGCTCGTCGAGTCAGGATCAATTTGTCCGAAAATCCAAGGCTAACACCAACTCCAAAAACCAAGTTCAATCATGTTTGGGGGAAAATGATATTACCAATAAATTTGAAGTCCAATACCAACTAAAAGGACTTGGATATGAACAAGGTTAGAAATCTAAGGATAATACTCATGTAAATGGGGCTCGTCGAGTCAGGATCAATTTGTCCGAAAATCCAAGGCTAACACCCCCTCCAAAAACCAAGTTCAATCATGTTTGGGGGAAAAGCCTATAACCCATAAATTTGAAGTCTAATACCATCTAAAAGGACTTGGATATGAACAAGGTTAGAAATCTAAGGCTAATACTCATTTAAATGGGGCTCGTCGAGTCAGGATCAATTTGTCCGAAAATCCAAGGCTAACACCCCCTCCAAAAACCAAGTTCAATCATGTTTGGGGGAAAATGATATTACCAATAAATTTGAAGTCCAATACCAACTAAAAGGACTTGGATATGAACAAGGTTAGAAATCTAAGGCTAATACTCATTTAAATGGGGCTCGTCGAGTGAGGATCAATTTGTCCGAAAATCCAAGGCTAACACCAACTCCAAAAACCAAGTTCAACCATGTTTGGGGGAAAATGATATTACCAATAAATTTGAAATCCAATACCAACTAAAAGGGCTTGGATATGAACAAGGTTAGAAATCTAAGAATAATACTCACGTAAATGGGGCTCGTCGAGTCAGGATCAATTTGTCCGAAAATCCAAGGCTAACACCCCCTCCAAAAACCAAGTTCAATCATGTTTGGGGGAAAAGCCTATAACCCATAAATTTGAAGTCTAATACCATCTAAAAAGACTTGGATATGAACAAGGTTAGAAATCTAAGGCTCATACTCATTTAAATGGGGCTCGTCGAGTCAGGATCAATTTGTCCGAAAATCCAAGGCTAACACCAACTCCAAAAACCAAGTTCAATCATGTTTGGGGGAAAAGGATATTACCAATAAATTTGAAGTCCAATACCAACTAAAACGGCTTGGATATGAACAAGGTTAGAAATCTAAGGCTAATACTCATTTAAATGGGGCTCGTCGAGTCAGTATCAATTTGTCTGAAAGTCAAAGGCTAACACGCCATCCAAAAACCAAGTTCAATCATGTTTGGGGGAAAAGGATATTACCCATAAATTTGAATTCTAATACCAACTAAAAGGACTTGGATATGAACAAGGTTAGAAATCTAAGGCTAATACTCATTTAAATGGGGCTCGTCGAGTCAGGATCAATTTGTCCGAAAATCCAAGGCTAACACCAACTCCAAAAACCAAGTTCAATCATGTTCGGGGGAAAATGATATTACCAATAAATTTGAAGTTCAATACCAACTAAAAGGGCTTGGATATGAACAAGGTTAGAAATCTAATGATAATACTCATGTAAATGGGGCTCGTCGAGTCAGGATCAATTTGTCCGAAAATCCAAGGCTAACACCAACTCCAAAAACCAAGTTCAATCATGTTTGGGGGAAAAGGATATTACCAATAAATTTGAAGTCCAATACCAACTAAAAGGGCTTGGATATGAACAAGGTTAGAAATCTAAGGCTAATACTCATTTAAATGGGGCTTGTCGAGTCAGTATTAATTTGTCTGAAAATCCAAGGCTAACACGCCCTCCAAAAACCAAGTTCAATCATGTTTGGGGGAAAAGGATATTACCCATAAATTTGAAGTCTAATACCAACTAAAAGGGCTTGGATATGAACAAGGTTAGAAATCTAAGGCTAATACTCATTTAAATGGGGCTCGTCGAGTCAGGATCAATTTGTCCGAAAATCCAAGGCTAACACCAATTCCAAAAACCAAGTTCAACCATGTTTGGGGGAAAATGATATTACCAATAAATTTGAAGTCCAATACCAACTAAAAGGGCTTGGATATGAACAAGGTTAGAAATCTAAGAATAATACTCATGTAAATGGGGCTCGTCGAGTCAGGATCAATTTGCCCGAAAATCCAAGGCTAACACCCCCTCCAAAAACCAAGTTCAATCATGTTTGGGGGAAAAGCCTATAACCCATAAATTTGAAGTCTAATACCATCTAAAAGGACTTGGATATGAACAAGGTTCGAAATCTAAGGCTCATACTCATTTAAATGGGGCTCGTCGAGTCAGGATCAATTTGTCCGAAAATCCAAGGCTAACACCAACTCCAAAAACCAAGTTCAATCATGTTTGGGGGAAAAGGATATTACCAATAAATTTGAAGTCCAATACCAACTAAAACGGCTTGGATATGAACAAGGTTAGAAATCTAAGGCTAATACTCATTTAAATGGGGCTCGTCGAGTCAGTATCAATTTGTCTGAAAATCCAAGGCTAACACGCCCTCCAAAAACCAAGTTCAATCATATTTGGGGGAAATTGATATTACCAATAAATTTGAAGTCCAATACCAACTAAAAGGACTTGGATATGAACAAGGTTAGAAATCTAAGGATAATACTCATGTAAATGGGGCTCGTCGAGTCAGGATCAATTTGTCCGAAAATCCAAGGCTAACACCCCCTCCAAAAACCAAGTTCAATCATGTTTGGGGGAAAAGCCTATAACCCATAAATTTGAAGTCTAATACCATCTAAAAGGACTTGGATATGAACAAGGTTAGAAATCTAAGGCTAATACTCATTTAAATGGGGCTCGTCGAGTCAGGATCAATTTGTCCGAAAATCCAAGGCTAACACCCCCTCCAAAAACCAAGTTCAATCATGTTTGGGGGAAAATGATATTACCAATAAATTTGAAGTCCAATACAAACTAAAAGGACTTGGATATGAACAAGGGTAGAAATCTAAGGCTAATACTCATTTAAATGGGGCTCGTCGAGTCAGGATCAATTTGTCCGAAAATCCAAGGCTAACACCAACTCCAAAAACCAAGTTCAATCATGTTTGGGGGGAAATGATATTACCAATAAATTTGAAGTCCAATACCAACTAAAAGGGCTTGGATATGAACAAGGTTAGAAATCTAAGCATAATACTCATGTAAATGGGGCTCATCGAGTCAGGATCAATTTGTCCGAAAATCCAAGGCTAACACCCCCTCCAAAAACCAAGTTCAATCATGTTTGGGGGAAAAGCCTATAACCCATAAATTTGAAGTCTAATACCATCTAAAAGGACTTGGATATGAACAAGGTTAGAAATCTAAGGCTCATACTCATTTAAATGGGGCTCGTCGAGTCAGGATCAATTTGTCCGAAAATCCAAGGCTAACACCAACTCCAAAAACCAAGTTCAATCATGTTTGGGGGAAAAGGATATTACCAATAAATTTGAAGTCCAATACCAACTAAAACGGCTTGGATATGAACAAGGTTAGAAATCTAAGGCTAATACTCATTTAAATGGGGCTCGTCCAGTCAGTATCAATTTGTCTGAAAATCCAAGGCTAACACGCCCTCCAAAAACCAAGTTCAATCATGTTTGGGGGAAAAGGATATTACCCATAAATTTCAATTCTAATACCAACTAAAAGGACTTGGATATGAACAAGGTTAGAAATCTAAGGCTAATACTCATTGAAATGGGGCTCGTCGAGTCAGGATCAATTTGTCCGAAAATCCAAGGCTAACACCAACTCCAAAAACCAAGTTCAATCATGTTTGGGGGAAAATGATATTACCAATAAATTTGAAGTTCAATACCAACTAAAAGGGCTTGGATATGAACAAGGTTAGAAATCTAAGGATAATACTCATGTAAATGGGGCTCGTCGAGTCAGGATCAATTTGTCCGAAAATCCAAGGCTAACACCAACTCCAAAAACCAAGTTCAATCATGTTTGGGGGAAAATGATATTACCAATAAATTTGAAGTCCAATACCAACTAAAAGGACTTGGATATGAACAAGGTTAGAAATCTAAGGATAATACTCATGTAAATGGGGCTCGTCGAGTCAGGATCAATTTGTCCGAAAATCCAAGGCTAACACCCCCTCCAAAAACCAAGTTCAATCATGTTTGGGGGAAAAGCCTATAACCCATAAATTTGAAGTCTAATACCATCTAAAAGGACTTGGATATGAACAAGGTTAGAAATCTAAGGCTAATACTCATTTAAATGGGGCTCGTCGAGTCAGGATCAATTTGTCTGAAAATCCAAGGCTAACACCAACTCCAAAAACCAAGTTCAATCATGTTTGGGGGAAAATGATATTACCAATAAATTTGAAGTCCAATACCAACTAAAAGGACTTGGATATGAACAAGGTTAGAAATCTAAGGCTAATACTCATTTAAATGGGGCTCGTCGAGTGAGGATCAATTTGTCCGAAAATCCAAGGCTAACACCAACTCCAAAAACCAAGTTCAACCATGTTTGGGGGAAAATGATATTACCAATAAATTTGAAATCCAATACCAACTAAAAGGGCTTGGATATGAACAAGGTTAGAAATCTAAGAATAATACTCACGTAAATGGGGCTCGTCGAGTCAGGATCAATTTGTTCGAAAATCCAAGGCTAACACCCCCTCCAAAAACCAAGTTCAATCATGTTTGGGGGAAAAGCCTATAACCCATAAATTTGAAGTCTAATACCATCTAAAAAGACTTGGATATGAACAAGGTTAGAAATCTAAGGCTCATACTCATTTAAATGGGGCTCGTCGAGTCAGGATCAATTTGTCCGAAAATCCAAGGCTAACACCAACTCCAAAAACCAAGTTCAATCATGTTTGGGGGAAAAGGATATTACCAATAAATTTGAAGTCCAATACCAACTAAAACGGCTTGGATATGAACAAGGTTAGAAATCTAAGGCTAATACTCATTTAAATGGGGCTCGTCGAGTCAGTATCAATTTGTCTGAAAGTCAAAGGCTAACACGCCATCCAAAAACCAAGTTCAATCATGTTTGGGGGAAAAGGATATTACCCATAAATTTGAATTCTAATACCAACTAAAAGGACTTGGATATGAACAAGGTTAGAAATCTAAGGCTAATACTCATTTAAATGGGGCTCGTCGAGTCAGGATCAATTTGTCCGAAAATCCAAGGCTAACACCAACTCCAAAAACCAAGTTCAATCATGTTCGGGGGAAAATGATATTACCAATAAATTTGAAGTTCAATACCAACTAAAAGGGCTTGGATATGAACAAGGTTAGAAATCTAAGGATAATACTCATGTAAATGGGGCTCGTCGAGTCAGGATCAATTTGTCCGAAAATCCAAGGCTAACACCAACTCCAAAAACCAAGTTCAATCATGTTTGGGGGAAAATGATATTACCAATAAATTTGAAGTCCAATACCAACTAAAAGGGCTTGGATATGAACAAGGTTAAAAATCTAAGGATAATACTCATTTAAATGGGGCTCGTCGAGTCAGGAGCAATTTGTCCGAAAATCCAAGGCTAACACCAACTCCAAAAACCAAGTTCAATCATGTTTGGAGAAAAGGATATTACCAATAAATTTGAAGTCCAATACCAACTAAAAGGGATTGGATATGAACAAGGTTAGAAATCTAAGGCTAATACTCATTTAAATGGGGCTCGTCGAGTCAGTATTAATTTGTCTGAAAATCCAAGGCTAACACGCCCTCCAAAAACCAAGTTCAATCATGTTTGGGGGAAAAGGATATTACCCATAAATTTGAAGTCTAATACCAACTAAAAGGGCTTGGATATGAACAAGGTTAGAAATCTAAGGCTAATACTCATTTAAATGGGGCTCGTCGAGTCAGTATCAATTTGTCTGAAAATCCAAGGCTAACACGCCCTCCAAAAACCAAGTTCAATCATGTTTGGGGGAAAAGGATATTACCAATAAATTTGAAGTCCAATACCAACTAAAAGGGCTTTGATATGAACAAGGTTAGAAATATAAGTCTAATACTCATTTAAATGGGGCTCGTCGAGTCAGTATCAATTTGTCTGAAAATCCAAGGCTAACACGCCCTCCAAAAACCAAGTTCAATCATGTTTGGGGGAAAAGGATATTACCCAAAAATTTGAATTCTAATACCAACTAAAAGGGCTTGTATATGAACAAGGTTAGAAATCTAAGGATAATACTCATTTAAATGGGGCTCGTCGAGTCAAGATCAATTTGTCCGAAAATCCAAGGCTAACACCCCCTCCAAAAACCAAGTTCAATCATGTTTGGGGGAAAAGCCTATAACCCATAAATTTGAAGTCTAATACCATCTAAAAGGACTTGGATATGAACAAGGTTAGAAATCTAAGGCTCATACTCATTTAAATGGGGCTCGTCGAGTCAGGATCAATTTGTCCGAAAATCCAAGGCTAACACCAACTCCAAAAACCAAGTTCAATCATGTTTGGGGGAAAAGGATATTACCCATAAATTTGAAGTCCAATACCAACTAAAAGGGCTTGGATATGAACAAGGTTAGAAATCTAAGGCTAATACTCATTTAAATGGGCCTCGTCGAGTCAGTATCAATTTGTCTGAAAATCCAAGGCTAACACGCCCTCCAAAAACCAAGTTCAATCATGTTTGGGGGAAAAGGATATTACCAATAAATTTAAAGTCCAATACCAACTAAAAGGGCTTTGATATGAACAAGGTTAGAAATATAAGTCTAATACTCATTTAAATGGGGCTCGTCGAGTCAGTATCAATTTGTCTGAAAATCCAAGGCTAACACGCCCTCCAAAAACCAAGTTCAATCATGTTTGGGGGAAAAGGATATTACCCAAAAATTTGAATTCTAATACCAACTAAAAGGGCTTGTATATGAACAAGGTTAGAAATCTAAGGATAATACTCATTTAAATGGGGATCGTCGAGTCAAGATGAATTTGTCCGAAAATCCAAGGCTAACACCCCCTCCAAAAACCAAGTTCAATCATGTTTGGGGGAAAAGCCTATAACCCATAAATTTGAAGTCTAATACCATCTAAAAGGACTTGGATATGAACAAGGTCACAAATCTAAGGCTAATACTCATTTAAATGGGGCTCGTCGAGTCAGGATCAATTTGTCCGAAAATCCAAGGTTAACACCAACTCCAAAAACCAAGTTCAATCATGTTTGGGGGAAAATGATATTACCAATAAATTTGAAGTCCAATACCAACTAAACGGGCTTGGTTATGAACAAGGTTAGAAATCTAAGAATAATACTCATGTAAATGGGCTCGTCGAGTCAGGATCAATTTGTCCGAAAATCCAAGGCTAACTCCCCCTCCAAAAACCAAGTTCAATCATGTTTGGGGGAAAATCCTATAACCCATAAATTTGAAGTCTAATACCATCTAAAAGGAATTGGATATGAACAAGGTTAGAAATCTAAGGCTCATACTCATTTAAATGGGGCTCGTCGAGTCAGGATCAATTTGTCCGAAAATCCAAGGCTAACACCAACTCCAAAAACCAAGTTCAATCATGTTTGGGGGAAAAGGATATTACCAATAAATTTGAAGTCCAATACCAACTAAAACGGCTTGGATATAAACAAGGTTAGAAATCTAAGGCTAATACTCATTTAAATGGGGCTCGTCGAGTCAGTATCAATTTGTCTGAATATCCAAGGCTAACACGCCCTCCAAAAACCAAGTTCAATCATGTTTGGGGGAAAAGGATATTACCCATAAATTTGAATTCTAATACCAACTAAAAGGACTTGGATATGAACAAGGTTAGAAATCTAAAGCTAATACTCATTTAAATGGGGCTCGTCGAGTCAGGATCAATTTGTCCGAAAATCCAAGGCTAACACCAACTCCAAAAACCAAGTTCAATCATGTTTGGGGGAAAATGATATTACCAATAAATTTGAAGTCCAATACCAACTAAAAGGGCTTGGATATGAACAAGGTTAGAAATCTAAGGATAATACTCATGTAAATGGGGCTCGTCGAGTCAGGATCAATTTGTCCGAAAATCCAAGGCTAACACCAACTCAAAAAACCAAGTTCAATCATGTTTGGGGGAAAATGATATTACCAATAAATTTGAAGTCCAATACCAACATAAGGGCTTGGATATGAACAAGGTTAAAAATCTAAGGATAATACTCATTTAAATGGGGCTCGTCGAGTCAGGATCAATTTGTCCGAAAATCCAAGGCTAACACGCCCTCCAAAAACCAAGTTCAATCATGTTTGGGGGAAAAGGATATTACCCATAAATTTGAAGTCTAATACCAACTAAAAGGGCTTGGATATGAACAAGGTTAGAAATCTAAGGCTAATACTCATTTAAATGGGGCTCATCGAGTCAGTATCAATTTGTCTGAAAATCCAAGGCTAACACGCCCTCAAAAAACCAAGTTCAATCATGTTTGGGGGAAAAGGATATTACCAATAAATTTGAAGTCCAATATCAACTAAAAGGGCTTTGATATGAACAAGGTTAGAAATATAAGTCTAATACTCATTTAAATGGGGCTCGTCGAGTTAGTATCAATTTGTCTGAAAATCCAAGGCTAACACGCCCTCCAAATACCAAGTTGAATCATGTTTGGGGGAAAAGGATATTACCCAAAAATTTGAGTTCTAATACCAACTAAAAGGGCTTGTATATGAACAAGGTTAGAAATCTAAGGATAATACTCATTTAAATGGGGCTCGTCGAGTCAGGATCAATTTGTCCGAAAATCCAAGGCTAACACCCCCTCGAAAAACCAAGTTCAATCATGTTTGGGGGAAAAGCCTATAACCCATAAATTTGAAGTCTAATACCATCTAAAAGGACTTGGATATGAACAAGGTTAGAAATCTAAGGCTCATACTCATTTAAATGGGGCTCGTCGAGTCAGGATCAATTTGTCCGAAAATCCAAGGCTAACACCAACTCCAAAAACCAAGTTCAATGATGTTTGGGGGAAAAGGATATTACCAATAAATTTGAAGTCCAATACCAACTAAAAGGGCTTGGATATGAACAAGGTTAGAAATCTAACGCTAATACTCATTTAAATGGGGCTCGTCGAGTCAGTATCAATTTGTCTGAAAATCCAAGACTAACACGCCCTCCAAAAACCAAGTTCAATCATGTTTGGGGGAAAAGGATATTACCCATAAATTTGAATTCTAATACCAACTAAAAGGACTTGGATATGAACAAGGTTAGAAATCTAAGGCTAATACTCATTTAAATGGGGCTCGTCGAATCAGGATCAATTTGTCCGAAAATCCAAGGCTAACACCAACTCCAAAAACCAAGTTCAATCATGTTTGGGGGAAAATGATATTACCAATAAATTTGAAGTCCAATACCAACTAAAAGGGCTTGGATATGAACAAGGTTAGAAATCTAAGGATAATACTCATGTAAATGGGGCTCGTCGAGTCAGGATCAATTTGTCCGAAAATCCAAGGCTAACACCCCCTCGAAAAACCAAGTTCAATCATGTTTGGGGGAAAAGCCTATAACCCATAAATTTGAAGTCTAATACCATCTAAAAGCGCTTGTATATGAACAAGTATATAAATCTAAGGCTAATACTCATTTAAATAGGGCTCGTCGAGTCAGGATCAATTTGTCCAAAAATCCAAGTCTAACACCCCCTCCAAAAACCAAGTTCAATCATGTTTGGGGGAAAAGGATATTACCCATAAATTTGAAGTCTAATACCAACTAAAAGGGCTTGGATATGAACAAGGTTAGAAATCTAAGGCTAATACTCATTTAAATGGGGCTCGTCGAGTCAGGATCAATTTGTCCGAAAATCCAAGGCTAACACCAACTCCAAAAACCAAGTTCAATCATGTTTGGGGGAAAATGATATTACCAATAAATTTGAAGTCCAATACCAACTAAAAGGGCTTGGATATGAACAAGGTTAGAAATCTAAGGATAATACTCATGTAAATGGGGCTCGTCGAGTCAGGATCAATTTGTCCGAAAATCCAAGGCTAACACCAACTCCAAAAACCAAGTTCAATCATGTTTGGGGGAAAATGATATTACCAATAAATTTGAAGTCCAATACCAACTAAAAGGGCTTGGATATGAACAAGGTTAAAAATCTAAGGATAATACTCATTTAAATGGGGCTCGTCGAGTCAGGATCAATTTGTCCGAAAATCCAAGGCTAACACCAACTCCAAAAACCAAGTTCAATCATGTTTGGGGGAAAAGGATATTACCAATAAATTTGAAGTCCAATACCAACTAAAAGGGCTTGGATATGAACAAGGTTAGAAATCTAAGGCTAATACTCATTTAAATGGGGCTCGTCGAATCAGGATCAATTTGTCCGAAAATCCAAGGCTAACACCAACTCCAAAAACCAAGTTCAATCATGTTTGGGGGAAAATGATATTACCAATAAATTTGAAGTCCAATACCAACTAAAAGGGCTTGGATATGAACAAGGTTAGGAATCTAAGGATAATACTCATGTAAATGGGGCTCGTCGAGTCAGGATCAATTTGTCCGAAAATCCAAGGCTAACACCCCCTTGAAAAACCAAGTTCAATCATGTTAGGGGGAAAAGCCTATAACCCATAAATTTGAAGTCTAATACCATCTAAAAGCGCTTGTATATGAACAAGTATATAAATCTAAGGCTAATACTCATTTAAATAGGGCTCGTCGAGTCAGGATCAATTTGTCCAAAAATCCAAATCTAACACCCCCTCCAAAAACCAAGTTCAATCATGTTTGGGGGAAAAGGATATTACCCATAAATTTGAAGTCTAATACCAACTAAAAGGGCTTGGATATGAACAAGGTTAGAAATCTAAGGTTAATACTCATTTAAATGGGGCTCGTCGAGTCAGTATCAATTTGTCTGAAAATCCAAGGCTAACACGCCCTCCAAAAACCAAGTTCAATCATGTTTGGGGGAAAAGGATATTACCCATAAATTTGAATTCTAATACCAACTAAAAGGGCTTGTATATGAACAAGGTTAGAAATCTAAGGATAATACTCATTTACATGGGGCTCGTCGAGTCAGGATCAATTTGTCCAAAAATCCAAGGCTAACACCCCCTCCAAAAACCAAGTTCAATCATGTATGGGGGAAAACCCTATAACCCATAAATTTGAAGTCTAATACCATCTAAAAGGGCTTGTATATGAACAAGGTTAGAACTCTAAGGATAATAGTTATTTAAATAGGGCTCGTCGAGTCAGGATCAATTTGTCCAAAAATCCAAGGCTAACACCAACTCCAAAAACCAAGTTCAATCATGTTTGGGGGAAAAGCCTATAACCCATAGATTTGAAGTCTAATACCATCTAAAAGGACTTGGATATGAACAAGATTAGAAATCTAAGGCTAATACTCATTTAAATGGGGCTCGTCGAGTCGGGATCAATTTGTCCGAAAATCCAAGGCTAACACCAACTCCAAAAACCAAGTTCAATCATGTTTGAGGGAAAATGATATTACCAATAAATTTGAAGTCCAATACCAACTAAAAGGGCTTGGATATGAACAAGGTCAGGAATCTAAGGATAATACTCATGTAAATGGGGCTCGTCGAGTCAGGATCAATTTGTCCGAAAATCCAAGGCTAACACCCCCTCGAAAAACCAAGTTCAATCATGTTTGGGGGAAAAGCCTATAACCCATAAATTTGAAGTCTAATACCATCTAAAAGCGCTTGTATATGAACAAGTATATAAATCTAAGGCTAATACTCATTTAAATAGGGCTCGTCGAGTCAGGATCAATTTGTCCAAAAATCCAAGTCTAACACCCCCTCCAAAAACCAAGTTCAATCATGTTTGGGGGAAAAGGATATTACCCATAAATTTGAAGTCTAATACCAACTAAAAGGGCTTGGATATGAACAAGGTTAGAAATCTAAGGTTAATACTCATTTAAATGGGGCTCGTCGAGTCAGTATCAATTTGTCTGAAAATCCAAGGCTAACACGCCCTCCAAAAACCAAGTTCAATCATGTTTGGGGGAAAAGGATATTACCCATAAATTTGAATTCTAATACCAACTAAAAGGGCTTGTATATGAACAAGGTTAGAAATCTAAGGATAATACTCATTTACATGGGGCTCGTCGAGTCAGGATCAATTTGTCCAAAAATCCAAGGCTAACACCCCCTCCAAAAACCAAGTTCAATCATGTATGGGGGAAAACCCTATAACCCATAAATTTGAAGTCTAATACCATCTAAAAGGGCTTGTATATGAACAAGGTTAGAACTCTAAGGATAATACTTATTTAAATAGGGCTCGTCGAGTCAGGATCAATTTGTCCAAAAATCCAAGGCTAACACCAACTCCAAAAACCAAGTTCAATCATGTTTGGGGGAAAAGCCTATAACCCATAGATTTGAAGTCTAATACCATCTAAAAGGACTTGGATATGAACAAGGTTAGAAATCTAAGGCTAATACTCATTTAAATGGGGCTCGTCGAGTCGGGATCAATTTGTCCGAAAATCCAAGGCTAACACCAACTCCAAAAACCAAGTTCAATCATGTTTGAGGGAAAATGATATTACCAATAAATTTGAAGTCCAATACCAACTAAAAGGGCTTGGATATGAACAAGGTTAGGAATCTAAGGATAATACTCATGTAAATGGGGCTCGTCGAGTCAGGATCAATTTGTCCGAAAATCCAAGGCTAACACCCCCTCGAAAAACCAAGTTCAATCATGTTTGGGGGAAAAGCCTATAACCCATAAATTTGAAGTCTAATACCATCTAAAAGCGCTTGTATATGAACAAGTATATAAATCTAAGGCTAATACTCATTTAAATAGGGCTCGTCGAGTCAGGATCAATTTGTCCAAAAATCCAAGTCTAACACCCCCTCCAAAAACCAAGTTCAATCACGTTTGGGGGAAAAGGATATTACCCATAAATTTGAAGTCTAATACCAACTAAAAGGGCTTGGATATGAACAAGGTTAGAAATCTAAGGTTAATACTCATTTAAATGGGGCTCGTCGAGTCAGTATCAATTTGTCTGAAAATCCAAGGCTAACACGCCCTCCAAAAACCAAGTTCAATCATGTTTGGGGGAAAAGGATATTACCCATAAATTTGAATTCTAATACCAACTAAAAGGGCTTGTATATGAACAAGGTTAGAAATCTAAGGATAATACTCATTTACATGGGGCTCGTCGAGTCAGGATCAATTTGTCCAAAAATCCAAGGCTAACACCCCCTCCAAAAACCAAGTTCAATCATGTATGGGGGAAAACCCTATAACCCATAAATTTGAAGTCTAATACCATCTAAAAGGGCTTGTATATGAACAAGGTTAGAACTCTAAGGATAATACTTATTTAAATAGGGCTCGTCGAGTCAGGATCAATTTGTCCAAAAATCCAAGGCTAACACCAACTCCAAAAACCAAGTTCAATCATGTTTGGGGGAAAAGCCTATAACCCATAGATTTGAAGTCTAATACCATCTAAAAGGACTTGGATATGAACAAGGTTAGAAATCTAAGGCTAATACTCATTTAAATGGGGCTCGTCGAGTCGGGATCAATTTGTCCGAAAATCCAAGGCTAACACCAACTCCAAAAACCAAGTTCAATCATGTTTGAGGGAAAATGATATTACCAATAAATTTGAAGTCCAATACCAACTAAAAGGGCTTGGATATGAACAAGGTTAGGAATCTAAGGATAATACTCATGTAAATGGGGCTCGTCGAGTCAGGATCAATTTGTCCGAAAATCCAAGGCTAACACCCCCTCGAAAAACCAAGTTCAATCATGTTTGGGGGAAAAGCCTATAACCCATAAATTTGAAGTCTAATACCATCTAAAAGCGCTTGTATATGTACAAGTATATAAATCTAAGGCTAATACTCATTTAAATAGGGCTCGTCGAGTCAGGATCAATTTGTCCAAAAATCCAAGTCTAACACCCCCTCCAAAAACCAAGTTCAATCATGTTTGGGGGAAAAGGATATTACCCATAAATTTGAAGTCTAATACCAACTAAAAGGGCTTGGATATGAACAAGGTTAGAAATCTAAGGTTAATACTCATTTAAATGGGGCTCGTCGAGTCAGTATCAATTTGTCTGAAAATCCAAGGCTAACACGCCCTCCAAAAACCAAGTTCAATCATGTTTGGGGGAAAAGGATATTACCCATAAATTTGAATTCTAATACCAACTAAAAGGGCTTGTATATGAACAAGGTTAGAAATCTAAGGATAATACTCATTTACATGGGGCTCGTCGAGTCAGGATCAATTTGTCCAAAAATCCGAGGCTAACACCCCCTCCAAAAACCAAGTTCAATCATGTATGGGGGAAAACCCTATAACCCATAAATTTGAAGTCTAATACCATCTAAAAGGGCTTGTATATGAACAAGGTTAGAACTCTAAGGATAATACTTATTTAAATAGGGCTCGTCGAGTCAGGATCAATTTGTCCAAAAATCCAAGGCTAACACCAACTCCAAAAACCAAGTTCAATCATGTTTGGGGGAAAAGCCTATAACCCATAGATTTGAAGTCTAATACCATCTAAAAGGACTTGGATATGAACAAGGTTAGAAATCTAAGGCTAATACTCATTTAAATGGGGCTCGTCGAGTCGGGATCAATTTGTCCGAAAATCCAAGGCTAACACCAACTCCAAAAACCAAGTTCAATCATGTTTGAGGGAAAATGATATTACCAATAAATTTGAAGTCCAATACCAACTAAAAGGGCTTGGATATGAACAAGGTTAGGAATCTAAGGATAATACTCATGTAAATGGGGCTCGTCGAGTCAGGATCAATTTGTCCGAAAATCCAAGGCTAACACCCCCTCGAAAAACCAAGTTCAATCATGTTTGGGGGAAAAGCCTATAACCCATAAATTTGAAGTCTAATACCATCTAAAAGCGCTTGTATATGAACAAGTATATAAATCTAAGGCTAATACTCATTTAAATAGGGCTCGTCGAGTCAGGATCAATTTGTCCAAAAATCCAAGTCTAACACCCCCTCCAAAAACCAAGTTCAATCATGTTTGGGGGAAAAGGATATTACCCATAAATTTGAAGTCTAATACCAACTAAAAGGGCTTGGATATGAACAAGGTTAGAAATCTAAGGTTAATACTCATTTAAATGGGGCTCGTCGAATCAGGATCAATTTGTCCGAAAATCCAAGGCTAACACCAACTCCAAAAACCAAGTTCAATCATGTTTGGGGGAAAATGATATTACCAATAAATTTGAAGTCCAATACCAACTAAAAGGGCTTGGATATGAATTAGGAATCTAAGGATAATACTCATGTAAATGGGGCTCGTCGAGTCAGGATCAATTTGTCCGAAAATCCAAGGCTAACACCCCCTCCAAAAACCAAGTTCAATCATGTATGGGGGAAAACCCTATAACCCATAAATTTGAAGTCTAATACCATCTAAAAGGGCTTGTATATGAACAAGGTTAGAACTCTAAGGATAATACTTATTTAAATAGGGCTCGTCGAGTCAGGATCAATTTGTCCAAAAATCCAAGGCTAACACCAACTCCAAAAACCAAGTTCAATCATGTTTGGGGGAAAAGCCTATAACCCATAGATTTGAAGTCTAATACCATCTAAAAGGACTTGGATATGAACAAGGTTAGAAATCTAAGGCTAATACTCATTTAAATGGGGCTCGTCGAGTCGGGATCAATTTGTCCGAAAATCCAAGGCTAACACCAACTCCAAAAACCAAGTTCAATCATGTTTGAGGGAAAATGATATTACCAATAAATTTGAAGTCCAATACCAACTAAAAGGGCTTGGATATGAACAAGGTTAGGAATCTAAGGATAATACTCATGTAAATGGGGCTCGTCGAGTCAGGATCAATTTGTCCGAAAATCCAAGGCTAACACCCCCTCGAAAAACCAAGTTCAATCATGTTTGGGGGAAAAGCCTATAACCCATAAATTTGAAGTCTAATACAATCTAAAAGCGCTTGCATATGAACAAGTATATAAATCTAAGGCTAATACTCATTTAAATAGGGCTCGTCGAGTCAGGGTCAATTTGTCCAAAAATCCAAGTCTAACACCCCCTCCAAAAACCAAGATCAATCATATTTGGGGGAAAAGGATATTACCCATAAATTTGAAGTCTAATACCAACTAAAAGGGCTTGGATATGAACAAGGTTATAAATCTAAGGTTAATACTCCTTTAAATGGGGCTCGTCGAGTCAGTATCAATTTGTCTGAAAATCCAAGGCTAACACGCCCTCCAAAAACCAAGTTCAATCATGTTTGGGGGAAAAGGATATTACCCATAAATTTGAATTCTAATACCAACTAAAAGGGCTTGTATATGAACAAGGTTAGAAATCTAAGGATAATACTCATTTACATGGGGCTCGTCGAGTCAGGATCAATTTGTCCAAAAATCCAAGGCTAACACCCCCTCCAAAAACCAAGTTCAATCATGTATGGGGGAAAACCCTATAACCCATAAATTTGAAGTCTAATACCATCTAAAAGGGCTTGTATATGAACAAGGTTAGAACTCTAAGGATAATACTTATTTAAATAGGGCTCGTCGAGTCAGGATCAATTTGTCCAAAAATCCAAGGCTAACACCAACTCCAAAAACCAAGTTCAATCATGTTTGGGGGAAAAGCCTATAACCCATAAATTTGAAGTCTAATACCATCTAAAAGCGCTTGTATATGAACAAGTATATAAATATAAGGCTAATACTCATTTAAATGGGGCTCGTCGAGTCAGGATCAATTTGTCCGAAAATCCAAGGCTAACACCCCCTCGAAAAACCAAGTTCAATCATGTTTGGGGGAAAAGCCTATAACCCATAAATTTGAAGTCTAATACCATCTAAAAGAGCTTGTATATGAACAAGTATAGAAATCTAAGGCTAATACTCATTTAAATAGGGCTCGTCGAGTCAGGATCAATTTGTCCAAAAATCCAAGTCTAACACCCCCTCCAAAAACCAAGTTCAATCATGTTTGGGGGAAAAGCCTATAACCCATAAATTTGAAGTCTAATACCATCTAAAAGGACTTGGATATGAACAAGGTTAGAAATCTAAGGCTCATACTCATTTAAATGGGGCTCGTCGAGTCAGTATCAATTTGTCTGAAAATCCAAGGCTAACACCCCCTCCAAAAACCAAGTTCAATCATGTTTGGGGGAAAAGCCTATAACCCATAAATTTGAAGTCTAATACCATCTAAAAGGTCTTGTATATGAACAAGGTTAGATATCTAAGGCTAATACTCATTTAAATGGGGCTCGTCGAGTCAATGTCAATTTGTCCGAAAATCCAAGGCTAACACCCCCTCCAAAAACCAAGTTCAATCATGTTTGGGGGAACAGCCTATAACCCATAAATTTGAAGTCTAATACCAACTAAAAGGGCTTGAATATGAACAAGGTTATAAATCTAAGGCTAATACTCATTTAAATGGGGCTCGTCGAGTCAGTATCAATTTCTCTGAAAATCCTAGGCTAACACGCCCTCCAAAAACCAAGTTCAATCATGTTTGGGGGAAAGGATATTACCCATAAATTTGAATTCTAATACCAACTAAAAGGACTTAGATATGAACAAGGTTAGAAATCTAAGGCTAATACTCATTTAAATGGGGCTCGTCGAGTCAGGATCAATTTGTCCGAAAATCCAAGGCTAACACCAACTCCAAAAACCAAGTTCAATCATGTTTGGGGGAAAATGATATTACCAATAAATTTGAAGTCCAATACCAAATAAAAGGGCTAGGATATGAACAAGGTTAGAAATCTAAGGATAATACTCATTTAAATGGGGCTCGTCGAGTCAGGATCAATTTGTCCGAAAATCCAAGGCTAGCACCCCCTCCAAAAACCAAGTTCAATCATGTTTGGGGGAAAAGGATATTACCCATAAATTTGAAGTCTAATACCAACTACAAGGGCTTGTATATGAACAAGGTTAGAAATCTAAAGATAATACTCATTTAAGTGGGGCTCGTCGAGTAAGGATCAATTTGTCCGAAAATCCAAGGCTAACACGCCCTCCAAAAACCAAGTTCAATCATGTTTGGGGGAACAGCCTATAACCCATAAATTTGAAGTCTAATACCAACTAAAAGGGCTTGAATATGAACAAGGTTATAAATCTAAGGCTAATACTCATTTAAATGGGGCTCGTCGAGTCAGTATCAATTTGTCTGAAAATCCTAGGCTAACACGCCCTCCAAAAACCAAGTTCAATCATGTTTGGGGGAAAGGATATTACCCATAAATTTGAATTCTAATACCAACTAAAAGGACTTAGATATGAACAAGGTTAGAAATCTAAGGCTAATACTCATTTAAATGGGGCTCGTCGAGTCAGGATCAATTTGTCCGAAAATCCAAGGCTAACACCAACTCCAAAAACCAAGTTCAATCATGTTTGGGGGAAAATGATATTACCAATAAATTTGAAGTCCAATACCAAATAAAAGGGCTTGGATATGAACAAGGTTAGAAATCTAAGGATAATACTCATTTAAATGGGGCTCGTCGAGTCAGGATCAATTTGTCCGAAAATCCAAGGCTAACACCCCCTCCAAAAACCAAGTTCAATCATGTTTGGGGGAAAAGCCTATAACCCATAAATTTGAAGTCTAATACCATCTAAAAGAGCTTGTATATGAACAAGTATAGCAATCTAAGGCTAATACTCATTTAAATAGGGCTCGTCGAGTCAGGATCAATTTGTCCAAAAATCCAAGTCTAACACCCCCTCCAAAAACCAAGTTCAATCATGTTTGGGGGAAAAGGATATTACCCATAAATTTGAAGTCTAATACCAACTAAAAGGGCTTGTATATGAACAAGGTTAGAAATCTAAAGATAATACTCATTTAAGTGGGGCTCGTCGAGTAAGGATCAATTTGTCCGAAAATCCAAGGCTAACACGCCCTCCAAAAACCAAGTTCAATCATGTTTGGGGGAACAGCCTATAACCCATAAATTTGAAGTCTAATACCAACTAAAAGGGCTTGAATATGAACAAGGTTATAAATCTAAGGCTAATACTCATTTAAATGGGGCTCGTCGAGTCAATATCAATTTGTCTGAAAATCCAAAGCTAACACGCCCTCGAAAAACCAAGTTCAATCATGTTTGGGGGAAAAGCCTATAACCCATAAATTTGAAGTCTAATACCATCTAAAAGGTCTTGTATATGAACAAGGTTACATATCTAAGGCTAAAACTCATTTAAATGGGGCTCGTCGTGTCAGGATCAATTTGTCCGAAAATTCAAGGCTAACACCCCCTCCAAAAACCAAGTTCAATCATGTTTGGGGGAAATGCCTATAACCCATAAATTTGAAGTCTAATACCAACTAAAAGGGTTTGTATATGAACAAGGTTATAAATCTAAGGCTAATACTCATTTAAATGGGGTTCGTCGAGTCAAGATCAATTTGTCCGAAAATCCAAGGCTAACACCCCCTCCAAAAACCAAGTTCAATCATGTTTGGGGGAAAAGCCTATAACCCATAGATTTGAAGTCTAATACCATCTAAAAGGACTTGGATATGAACAAGGTTAGAAATCTAAGGCTAATACTCATTTAAATGGGGCTCGTCGAGTCGGGATCAATTTGTCCGAAAATCCAAGGCTAACACCAACTCCAAAAACAAAGTTCAATCATGTTTGAGGGAAAATGATATTACCAACAAATTTGAAGTCCAATACCAACTAAAAGGGCTTGGATATGAACAAGGTTAGAAATCGAAGGATAATACTCATTTAAATGGGGCTCGTCGAGTCAGGATCAATTTGTCCGAAAATCCAAGGCTAACACCCCCTCCAAAAACCAAGTTCAATCATGTTTGGGGGAAAAGCCTATAACCCATAAATTTGAAGTCTAATACCATCTAAAAGAGCTTGTATATGAACAAGTATAGAAATCTAAGGCTAATACTCATTTAAATGGGGCTCGTCGAGTCAATATCAATTTGTCTGAAAATCCAAGGCTAACACGCCCTCGAAAAACCAAGTTCAATCATGTTTGGGGGAAAAGCCTATAACCAATAAATTTGAAGTCTAATACCATCTAAAAGGTCTTGTATATGAACAAGGTTACATATCTAAGGCTAAAACTCATTTAAATGGGGCTCGTCGTGTCAGGATCAATTTGTCCGAAAATCCAAGGCTAACACCCCCTCCAAAAACCAAGTTCAATCATGTTTGGGGGAAATGCCTATAACCCATAAATTTGAAGTCTAATACCAACTAAAAGGGTTTGTATATGAACAAGGTTATAAATCTAAGGCTAATACTCATTTAAATGGGGCTCGTCGAGTCAAGATCAATTTGTCCGAAAATCCAAGGCTAACACCCCCTCCAAAAACCAAGTTCAATCATGTTTGGGGGAAAAGCCTATAACCCATAGATTTGAAGTCTAATACCATCTAAAAGGACTTGGATATGAACAAGGTTAGAAATCTAAGGCTAATACTCATTTAAATGGGGCTCGTCGAGTCGGGATCAATTTGTCCGAAAATCCAAGGCTAACACCAACTCCAAAAACAAAGTTCAATCATGTTTGAGGGAAAATGATATTACCAACAAATTTGAAGTCCAATACCAACTAAAAGGGCTTGGATATGAACAAGGTTAGAAATCGAAGGATAATACTCATTTAAATGGGGCTCGTCGAGTCAGGATCAATTTGTCCGAAAATCCAAGGCTAACACCCCCTCCAAAAACCAAGTTCAATCATGTTTGGGGGAAAAGCCTATAACCCATAAATTTGAAGTCTAATACCATCTAAAAGAGCTTGTATATGAACAAGTATAGAAATCTAAGGCTAATACTCATTTAAATGGGGCTCGTCGAGTCAATATCAATTTGTCTGAAAATCCAAGGCTAACACGCCCTCGAAAAACCAAGTTCAATCATGTTTGGGGGAAAAGCCTATAACCAATAAATTTGAAGTCTAATACCATCTAAAAGGTCTTGTATATGAACAAGGTTACATATCTAAGGCTAAAACTCATTTAAATGGGGCTCGTCGTGTCAGGATCAATTTGTCCGAAAATCCAAGGCTAACACCCCCTCCAAAAACCAAGTTCAATCATGTTTGGGGGAAATGCCTATAACCCATAAATTTGAAGTCTAATACCAACTAAAAGGGTTTGTATATGAACAAGGTTATAAATCTAAGGCTAATACTCATTTAAATGGGGCTCGTCGAGTCAAGATCAATTTGTCCGAAAATCCAAGGCTAACACCCCCTCCAAAAACCAAGTTCAATCATGTTTGGGGGAAAAGCCTATAACCCATAGATTTGAAGTCTAATACCATCTAAAAGGACTTGGATATGAACAAGGTTAGAAATCTAAGGCTAATACTCATTTAAATGGGGCTCGTCGAGTCGGGATCAATTTGTCCGAAAATCCAAGGCTAACACCAACTCCAAAAACAAAGTTCAATCATGTTTGAGGGAAAATGATATTACCAATAAATTTGAAGTCCAATACCAACTAAAAGGGCTTGGATATGAACAAGGTTAGAAATCTAAGGATAATACTCATTTAAATGGGGCTCGTCGAGTCAGGATCAATTTGTCCGAAAATCCAAGGCTAACACCCCCTCCAAAAACCAAGTTCAATCATGTTTGGGGGAAAAGCCTATAACCCATAAATTTGAAGTCTAATACCATCTAAAAGAGCTTGTATATGAACAAGTATAGAAATCTAAGGCTAATACTCATTTAAATAGGGCTCGTCGAGTCAGGATCAATTTGTCCAAAAATCCAAGTCTAACACCCCCTCCAAAAACCAAGTTCAATCATGTTTGGGGGAAAAGGATATTACCCATAAATTTGAAGTCTAATACCAACTAAAAGGGCTTGGATATGAACAAGGTTAGAAATCTAAAGATAATACTCATTTAAGTGGGGCTCGTCGAGTAAGGATCAATTTGTCCGAAAATCCAAGGCTAACACGCCCTCCAAAAACCAAGTTCAATCATGTTTGGGGGAACAGCCTATAACCCATAAATTTGAAGTCTAATACCAACTAAAAGGGCTTGAATATGAACAAGGTTATAAATCTAAGGCTAATACTCATTTAAATGGGCCTCGTCGAGTCAGTATCAATTTGTCTGAAAATCCAAGGCTAACACGCCCTCGAAAAACCAAGTTCAATCATGTTTGGGGGAAAAGCCTATAACCCATAAATTTGAAGTCTAATACCATCTAAAAGGTCTTGTATATGAACAAGGTTAGATATCTAAGGCTAAAACTCATTTATATGGGGCTCGTCGAGTCAGGATCAATTTGTCCGAAAATCCAAGGCTAACACCCCCTCCAAAAACCAAGTTCAATCATGTTTGGGGGAACAGCCTATAACCCATAAATTTGAAGTCTAATACCAACTAAAAGAGCTTGTATATGAACAAGTATAGAAATCTAAGGCTAATACTCATTTAAATAGGGCTCGTCGAGTCAGGATCAATTTGTCCAAAAATCCAAGTCTAACACCCCCTCCAAAAACCAAGTTCAATCATGTTTGGGGGAAAAGGATATTACCCATAAATTTGAAGTCTAATACCAACTAAAAGGGCTTGGATATGAACAAGGTTAGAAATCTAAAGATAATACTCATTTAAGTGGGGCTCGTCGAGTAAGGATCAATTTGTCCGAAAATCCAAGACTAACACGCCCTCCAAAAACCAAGTTCAATCATGTTTGGGGGAACAGCCTATAACCCATAAATTTGAAGTCTAATACCAACTAAAAGGGCTTGAATATGAACAAGGTTATAAATCTAAGGCTAATACTCATTTAAATGGGGCTCGTCGAGTCAATATCAATTTGTCTGAAAATCCAAGGCGAACACGCCCTCGAAAAACCAAGTTCAATCATGTTTGGGGGAAAAGCCTATAACCCATAAATTTGAAGTCTAATACCATCTAAAAGGTCTTGTATATGAACAAGGTTATAAATCTAAGGCTAATACTCATTTAAATGGGGCTCGTCGAGTCAAGATCAATTTGTTCGAAAATCCAAGGCTAACACCCCCTCCAAAAACCAAGTTCAATCATGTTTGGGGGAAAAGCCTATAACCCATAGATTTGAAGTCTAATACCATCTAAAAGGACTTGGATATGAACAAGGTTAGAAATCTAAGGCTAATACTCATTTAAATGGGGCTCGTCGAGTCAGGATCAATTTGTCCGAAAATCCAAGGCTAACACCAACTCCAAAAACCAAGTTCAATCATGTGTGGGGGAAAAAGATATTACCAATAAATTTGAAGTCTAATACCAACAAAAAGGGCTTGGATATGAAAAAGGTTAGAAATCTAAGGATAATACTCATTTAAATGGGGCTCGTCGAGTCAGGATCAATTTGTCCGAAAATCCAAGGCTAACAGGCCCTCCAAAAACAAAGTTCAATCATGTATGGGGGAACAGCCTATAACCCATAAATTTGAAGTCTAATACCAACTAAAAGGGCTTGGATATGAACAAGGTTAGAAATCTAAGGCTAATACTCATTTAAATGGGGCTCGTCGAGTCAGTGTCAATTTGTCCGAAAATCCAAGGCTAACACGCCCTCTAAAAACCAAGTGCAATCATGTTTGGGGGAAAAGGATATTACCCATAAATTTGAATTCTAATACCAACTAAAAGGGCTTGGATATGAACAAGGTTAGAATTCTAAGGATAATACTTATTTAAATAGGGCTCGTCGAGTCAGGATCAATTTGTCCGAAAAACCAAGGCTACCACCCCTTCAAAAACCAAGTTCAATCATGTTTGGGGGAAAAGGATATTACCAATAAATTTGAAGTCTAATACCAACTAAAAGGGCTTGTATATGAACAAGGTTAGAAATCTAAGGATAATACTCATTTAAATGGGGCTCGTCGAGTCAAGATCAATTTTCCGAAAATCCAAGGCTAACACGCCCTCCAAAAACCAAGTTCAATCATGTTTGGGGGAAAAGGATATTACCCATAAATTTGAAGTCTAATACCAACTAAAAGGGCTTCGATATGAACAAGGTTAGAAATACAAGGATAATACTCATTTAAATGGAGCTCGTCGAGTCAGGAACAATTTGTTCGAAACTCCAAGGCTAACACCCCCTCCAAAAACCAAGTTCAATCATGTTTGGGGGAAAAGTATATTATCCATAAATTTGAAGTCTAATTCCAACTAAAAGGGCTTGGATATTAACAAGGTTAGAAATCCCAGGATAAAACTCATTTAAGTGGGGCTCGTCGAGTCAGGATCAATTTGTCCGAAACTCCAAGGCTAACACCCCCTCCAAAAACCAAGTTCAATCATGTTTGGGGGAAAACCCTATAACCCATAAATTTGAAGTCTAATACCATCTAAAAGGGCTTGGATATGAAAAAAGTAAGAAATCTAAGGCTAATACTCATTTAAATGGGGCTCGTCGAGTGAGGCTCAATTTGTCCGAAAATCCAAGGCTAACACCCCTCCAAAAACCAAGTTAAATCATGTTTGGGGGAAAATCCTATAACCCATAAATTTGAAGTCTAATACCATCTAAAAGGGCTTGGATATGAACAAGGTTAGAAATATAAGGCTAATACTCCTTTAAATGGGGCTCATCGAGTCAGGATCAATTTGTCCGAAAATCCATGGCTAACACCCCCTTCAAAAACCAAGTTTAATCATGTTTGGGGGAAAAGCCTATAACCCATAGATTTGAAGTCTAATACCATCTAAAAGGACTTGGATATGAACAAGGTTAGAAATCTAAGGCTAATACTCATTTAAATGGGGCTCGTCGAGTCAGGATCAATTTGTCCGAAAATCCAAGGCTAACACCAACTCCAAAAACCAAGTTCAATCATGTTTGGGGGAAAATGATATTACCAATAAATTTGAAGTCCAATACCAACTAAAAGGGCTTGGATATGAACAAGGTTAAAAATCTAAGGATAATACTCATTTAAATGGGGCTCGTCGAGTCAGGATCAATTTGTCCGAAAATCCAAGGCTAACACCCCCTTCAAAAACCAAGTTCAATCATGTTTGGGGGACAAGTCTATTACCCATAAATTTGAAGTCTAATTCTAACTAAAAGGGCTTGTATATGAACAAGGTTAGAAATCCAAGGATAATACTCATTTAAATGGGGCTCGTCGAGTCAGGATCAATTTGTCCGAAAAATCCAAGGCTAACACCCCCTCCAAAAACCAAGTTCAATCATGTTTGGGGGGAAAGCCTATAACCCATAAATTTGAAGTCTAATACCATCTAAAAGAGCTTGTATATGAACAAGTATAGAAATCTAAGGCTAATACTCATTTAAATAGGGCTCGTCGAGTCAGGATCAATTTGTCCGAAAATCCAAGGCTAACACCAACTCCAAAAACCAAGTTCAATCATGTTTGGGGGAAAATGATATTACCAATAAATTTGAAGTCTAATACCAACAAAAAGGGCTTGGATATGAAAAAGGTTAGAAATCTAAGGATAATACTCATTTAAATGGGGCTCGTCGAGTCAGGATCAATTTGTCCGAAAATCCAAGGCTAACACGCCCTCCAAAAACCAAGTTCAATCATGTTTGGGGGAACAGCCTATAACCCATAAATTTGAAGTCTAATACCAACTAAAAGGTCTTGGATATGAACAAGGTTAGAAATCTAAGGCTAATACTCATTTAAATGGGGCTCGTCGAGTCAGTATCAATTTGTCCGAAAGTCCAAGGCTAACACCCCCTCCAAAAACCAAGTTCAATCATGTTTGGGGGAAAAGCCTATAACCCATAAATTTGAAGTCTAATACCATCTAAAAGAGCTTGTATATGAACAAGGTTAGAAATTTAAGGCTAATACTCATTTAAATAGGGCTCGTCGAGTCAGGATCAATTTGTCCAAAAATCCAAGTCTAACACCCCCTCCAAAAACCAAGTTCAATCATGTTTGGGGGAAAAGGATATTACCCATAAAGTTGAAGTCTAATACCAACTAAAAGGGCTTGGATATGAACAAGGTTATAAATCTAAAGATAATACTAATTTAAGTGGGGTTCGTCGAGTCAGAATCAATTTGTCCGAAAATCCAAGGCTAACACCCCCTTCAAAAACCAGTTTCAATCATGTTTGGTGAAAAAGTCTATTACCCATAAATTTAAGTCTAATACAACCTAAAAGGGCTTGGATATGAACAAGGTTAGAAATCTAAGGACAATACTCATTTAATTGGGGCTCGTCGAGTCAGGATCAATTTGTCCGAAAATCCAAGGCTAACACGCCCTCAAAAAACCAAGTTCAATCATGTTTGGGGGAACAGCCTATAACCCATAAATTTGAAGTCTAACACCAACTAAAAGGGTTTTTATAGGAACAAGGTTAGAAATCTAAGTCTAATACTCATTTAAATAGGGCTCGTCGAGTCAGGATCAATTTGTCCAAAAATCCAAGTCTAACAACCCCTCCAAAAACCAAGTTCAATCATGTTTGGGGGAAAAGGATATTACCCATAAATTTGAAGTCTAATACCAACTAAAAGAGCTTGGATATGAACAAGGTTAGAAATCTAAAGATAATACTCATTTAAGTGGGGCTCGTCGAGTCAGGATCAATTTGTCCTAAAATCCAAGGCTAACACCCCCTCCAAAAACCAAGTTCAATCATGTTTGGGGGAAAAGGATATTACCCATAAATTTGAAGTCTAATACCAACTAAAACGGCTTCGATATAAACAAGGTTAGAAATCCAAGGATAATACTCATTTAAATGGGGCTCGTCGAGTCAGGATCAATTTGTCCAAAAATCCAAGGCTAACACCCCCTCCAAAAACCAAGTTCAATCATGTTTGGGGGAAAACCCTATAACCCATAAATTTGAAGTCTAATACCAACTAAAAGAGCTTGGATATGAACAAGGTTAGAAATCTAAAGATAATACTCATTTAAGTGGGGCTCGTCGAGTCAGGATCAATTTGTCCTAAAATCCAAGGCTAACACCCCCTCCAAAAACCAAGTTCAATCATGTTTGGGGGAAAAGGATATTACCCATAAATTTGAAATCTAATTCCAACTAAAAGGGCTTGGATATAAACAAGGTTAGAAATACAAGGATAAAACTCATTTAAATGGGGCTCGTCGAGTCAGTATCAATTTGTCCGAAAATCGAAGGCTATCACCCCCTCCAAAAACCAAGTTCAATCATGTTTGGGGGAAAACCCTATATCCCATAAATTTGAAGTCTAATACCATCTAAAAGGGCTTGGATATGAACAAGGTTAGAAATCTAAGGCTAATACTCATTTAAATGGGTCTCGTCGAGTGAGGATCAATTTGTCCGAAAATCCAAGGCTAACACCCCTCCAAAAACCAAGTTCAATCATGTTTGGGGGAAAAGCCTATAACCCATAAATTTGAAGTCTAATACCAACTAAAAGGGCTTGGATATGAACAAGGTTAGAAATCTAAGGACAATACTCATTTAATTGGGGCTCGTCGATTCAGGATCAATTTGTCCGAAAATCCATGGCTAACACCCCCTTCAAAAACCAAGTTCAATCATGTTTGGTGAAAAAGTCTATTACCCATAAATTTGAAGTCTAATACCAACTAAAAGGGCTTGGATATGAACAAGGTTAGAAATCTAAGGACAATACTCATTTAATTGGGGCTCGTCGAGTCAGGATCAATTTGTCCGAAAATCCAAGGCTAACACGCCCTCCAAAAACCAAGTTCAATCATGTTTGGGGGAACAGCCTATAACCCATAAATTTGAAGTCTAATACCAACTAAAAGGTCTTGGATATGAACAAGGTTAGAAATCTAAGGCTAATACTCATTTAAATGGGGCTCGTCGAGTCAGTATCAATTTGTCCGAAAATCCAAGGCTAACACCCCCTCCAAAAACCAAGTTCAATCATGTTTGGGGGAAAAGCCTATAACCCATAAATTTGAAGTCTAATACCATCTAAAAGAGCTTGTATATGAACAAGGTTAGAAATTTAAGGCTAATACTCATTTAAATAGGGCTCGTCGAGTCAGGATCAATTTGTCCAAAAATCCAAGTCTAACACCCCCTCCAAAAACCAAGTTCAATCATGTTTGGGGGAAAAGGATATTACCCATAAATTTGAAGTCTAATACCAACTAAAAGGGCTTGGATATGAACAAGGTTATAAATCTAAAGATAATACTAATTTAAGTGGGGCTCGTCGAGTCAGGATCAATTTGTCCAAAAATCCAAGGCTAACACCCCCTTCAAAAACCAGTTTCAATCATGTTTGGTGAAAAAGTCTATTACCCATAAATTTAAGTCTAATACAACCTAAAAGGGCTTGGATATGAACAAGGTTAGAAATCTAAGGACAATACTCATTTAATTGGGGCTCGTCGAGTCAGGATCAATTTGTCCGAAAATCCAAGGCTAACACGCCCTCCAAAAACCAAGTTCAATCATGTTTGGGGGAACAGCCTATAACCCATAAATTTGAAGTCTAACACCAACTAAAAGGGTTTTTATAGGAACAAGGTTAGAAATCTAAGTCTAATACTCATTTAAATAGGGCTCGTCGAGTCAGGATCAATTTGTCCAAAAATCCAAGTCTAACAACCCCTCCAAAAACCAAGTTCAATCATGTTTGGGGGAAAAGGATATTACCCATAAATTTGAAGTCTAATACCAACTAAAAGAGCTTGGATATGAACAAGGTTAGAAATCTAAAGATAATACTCATTTAAGTGGGGATCGTCGAGTCAGGATCAATTTGTCCTAAAATCCAAGGCTAACACCCCCTCCAAAAACCAAGTTCAATCATGTTTGGGGGAAAAGGATATTACCCATAAATTTGAAGTCTAATACCAACTAAAACGGCTTCGATATAAACAAGGTTAGAAATCCAAGGATAATACTCATTTAAATGGGGCTCGTCGAGTCAGGATCAATTTGTCCAAAAATCCAAGGCTAACACCCCCTCCAAAAACCAAGTTCAATCATGTTTGGGGTAAAACCCTATAACCCATAAATTTGAAGTCTAATACCATCTAAAAGGGCTTGTATATGAACAAGGTTAGAACTCTAAGGATAATACTCATTTAAATAGGGCTCGTCGAGTCAGGATCAATTTGTCCGAAAATCCAAGGCTAACACCCCCTCCAAAAACCAAGTTCAATCATGTTTGGGGGAAAACCCTATAACCCATAAATTTGAAGTCTAATACCATCTAAAAGGGCTTGGATATGAACAAGGTTAGAAATCTAAGGCTAATACTCATGGAAATGGGGCTCGTCGAGTGAGGATCAATTTGTCCGAAAATCCAAGGCTAACACCCATCCAAAAACCAAATTCAATCATGTTTGGGGGAAAAGCCTATAACCCATAAATTTGAAGTCTAATACCATCTAAAAGGGCTTGGATATGAACAAGGTTAGAAATCTAAGGCTAATACTCATTTAAATGGGTCTCGTCGAGTGAGGATCAATTTGTCCGAAAATCCAAGGCTAACACCCCTCCAAAAACCAAGTTCAATCATGTTTGGGGGAAAACCCTATAACCCATAAATTTGAAGTCTAATACCAACTAAAAGGGCTTGGATATGAACAAGGTTAGAAATCTAAGGACAATACTCATTTAATTGGGGCTCGTCGATTCAGGATCAATTTGTCCAAAAATCCAAGGCTAACACGCCCTCCAAAAACCAAGTTCAATCATGTTTGGGGAAACAGCCTATAACCCATAAATTTGAAGTCTAATACCAACTAAAAGGGCTTGGATATGAACAAGGTTAGAAATCTAAGGCTAATACTCATTTAAATGGGGCTCGTCGAGTCAGGATCAATTTGTCCGAAAATCCAAGGCTAACACCCCCTCCAAAAACCAAGTTCAATCATGTTTGGGGGAAAAGTCTATTACCCATAAATTTGAAATCTAATTGCAACTAAAAGGGCTTGGATATAAACAAGGTTAGAAATACAAGTATAAAACTCATTTAAATGGGGCTCGTCGAGTCAGTATCAATTTGTCCGAAAATCGAAGGCTATCACCCCCTCCAAAAACCAAGTTCAATCATGTTTGGGGGAAAACCCTATATCCCATAAATTTGAAGTCTAATACCATCTAAAAGGGCTTGTATATGAACAAGGTTAGAAATCTAAGGCTAATACACATTTAAATAGGGCTCGTCGAGTCAGGATCAATTTGTCCGAAAATCCAAGGCTAACACCCCCTCCAAAAACCAAGTTCAATCATGTTTGAGGGAAAAGCCTATAACCCATAAATTAGAAGTCTAATACCTTCTAAAAGTGCTGGGATATGAACAATGTTAGAAATCCAAGGATAATACTCATTTAAATGGGGCTTGTCGAGTCAATATCAATTTGTCCGAAAATCCAAGGCTAACACGCCCTCCAAAAACCAAGTTCAATCATGTTTGGGGGAACAGCCTATAACCCATAAATTTGAAGTCTAATACCATCTAAAAGGGCTTGGATATGAACAAGGTTAGAAATCTAAGGCTAATACTCATTTAAATGGGGCTCATCGAGTCAGGATCAATTTGTCCGAAAATCCAAGGCTAACACCCCTCCAAAAACCAAGTTCAATCATGTTTGGGGGAAAATCCTATAACCCATAAATTTGAAGTCTAAAACCATCTAAAAGGGCTTCGATATGAACAAGGTTAGAAATCTAAGGCTAATACTCATTTAAATGGGGCTCATCGAGTCAGGATCAATTTGTCCGAAAATCCAAGGCTAACACCCCTTTCAAAAACCAAGTTCAATCATGTTTGGTGAAAAAGTCTATTACCCATAAATTTGAAGTCTAATACCAACTAAAAGATCTTGGATATGAACAAGGTTAGAAATCTAAGGACAATACTCATTTAAATGGGGCTCGTCGAGTCAGGATCAATTTGTCCGAAAATCCAAGGCTAACACCCCCTCCAAAATCCAAGTTCAATCATGTTTGGGGGAAAAGGATATTACCAATAAATTTGAAGTCTAATACCAACAAAAAGGGCTTGGATATGAAAAAGGTTAGAAATCTAAGGATAATACTCATTTTAATGGGGCTCGTCGAGTCAGGATCAATTTGTCTGAAAATCCAAGGCTAACACCCCCTCCAAAAACCAAGTTCAATCATGTTTGGGGGAAAAGCCTATAACCCATAAATTTGAAGTCTAATACCATCTAAAAGGGCTTGGATATGAACAAGGTTAGAAATCTAAGGCTAATACTCACTTAAATGGGGCTTGTCAAGTCAGGATCAATTTGTCCGAAAATCCAAGGCTAACACCCCCTCCAAAAACCAAGTTCAATCATGTTTGGGGGAAAAGCCTATATCCCATAAATTTGAAGTCTAATACCATCTAAAAGGGCTTGGATATGAACAAGGTTAGAAATCTAAGGCTAATACTCATTTAAATGGGGCTCGTCGAGTCAGGATCAATTTGTCCGAAAATCCAAGGCTAACACCCCTCCAAAAACCAAGTTCAATCATGTTTGGGGGGAAATCCTGTAACCCAGAAATTTGAAGTCTAATACCATCTAAAAGGGCATGGATATTAACAAGGTTAGAAATCTAAGGATAATACTAATTTAAATGGGGCTCGTCGAGTCAGGATCAATTTGTCCGTAAATCCAAGGCTAACACCCCCTCCAAAAACCAAGTTCAATCATGTTTGGGGGAAAACCCTATAAGCCATAAATTTGAAATCTAATACCATCTAAAAGGGCTTGTATATGAACAAGGTTAGAACTATAAGGATAATACTCATTTAAATAGGGCTCGTCGAGTCAGGATCAATTTGTCCGAAAATCCAAGGCTAACACCCCCTCCAAAAACCAAGTTCAATCATGTTTGGGGGAAAAGGATATTAGCCATAAATTTGAAGTCTAATACCAACAAAAAGGGCTTCGATATGAAAAAGGTTAGAAATCTAAGGATAATACTCATTTAAATGGGGCTCGTCGAGTCAGGATCAATTTGTCCGAAAATCCAAGGCTAACACCCCCTCCAAAAACCAAGTTCAATCATATTTGGGGGAAAAGCTTATAACCCATAAATTTGAAGTCTAATACCATCTAAAAGCGTTTGGATATGAACAAGGTTAGAAATCTAAGGCTAATACTCATGGAAATGGGGCTCGTCGAGTGAGGATCAATTTGTCCGAAAATCCAAGGCTAACACCCCTCCAAAAACCAAGTTCAATCATGTTTGGGGGAAAAGCCTATAACCCATAAATTTGAAGTCTAATACCATCTAAAAGGGCTTGTATATGAACAAGGTTATAAATCTAAGGATAATACTCATTTAAATAGGGCTCGTCGAGTCAGGATCAATTTGTCCGAAAATCGAAGGCTAACACCCCCTCCAAAAACCAAGTTCAATCATGTTTGGGGGAAAAGCCTATAACCCATAAATTTGAAGTCTAATACCATCTAAAAGGGCTTGGATATGAACAAGGTTAGAAATCTAAGGCTAATACTCATTTAAATGGGGCTCGTCGAGTCAGGATCAATTTTCCGAAAATCCAAGGCTAGCACCCCATCGAAAAACCAAGTTCAATCATGCTTGGGGGAAAAGTCTATTACCCATAAAATTGAAGTCTAATACCAACTAAAAATGGCTTGTGTATGAACAAGGTTAGAAATCTAAGGCTTATACCCATTTAAATGGGGCTTGTCGAGTCAGGATATATTTGTCCGAAAATCCAAGGCTAACACCCCCTCCAAAAACCAAGTTCAATCATGCTTGGGGAAAAAGTCTGTTACCCATAAAATCGAAGTCTAATACCAACTAGAAAGGGCTTGGATATGAACATCGTTTGAAATATAAGGCTAATACTCATTCAAATAGGGCTCATCGAGTCAGGATCAATTTGTCCGAAAATCCAAGGATAACACCCCCTCTAAAAACCAAGTTCAATCATGCTTGGGAGAAAAGTCTATTACCCATAAAATTGAAGTCCAATACCAACTTAAAAGGGCTTGTGTATGAACAAGGTTATAAATCTAATTCTAATACTCATTTAAATGGGACTCGTCGAGTTCCAAGCCTAACACCCCCTCCAAAAACCAAGTTCAATCATCCTTGGGGGAAAAGTCTATTACCCATAAAATTGAACTCCAATACCAACTTAAAAGGGCTTGGATATGAACAAGGTTAGAAATCAAATGCTAATACTCATTGAAATGGGGCTCGTCGAGTCAGGATCAATTTGTCCGAAAATCTAAGGCTAACACCCCCTCTAAAAACCAAGTTCAATCATGCTTGGGGGAAAAGTCTATTACCCATAAAATTGAAGTCTAATACCAACTAAAAATGGCTTGTGTATGAACAAGGTTAGAAATCTAAGGCTTATACACATTTAAATGGGGCTTGTCGAGTCAGGATATCTTTGTCCAAAAATCCAAGGCTAACACCCCCTCCAAAAACCAAGTTCAATCATGCTTGGGGAAAAAATCTATTACCCATAAAATCGAAGTCTAATACCAACTAAAAAGGGCTTGGATATGAACAAGGTTAGAAATCTAAGGATAATACTCATTCAAATAGGGCTCATCGAGTCAGGATCAATTTATCCGAAAATCCAAGGCTAACACCGCCTCCAAAAACCAAGTTCAATCATGCTTGGGGGAAAAGTCTATTACCCTTCAAATTGAAGTCAAATACCAACTAAAAAGGGCTTGGATATGAACAAGGTTAGAAATCAAATGCTAATACTCATTGAAATGGGGCTCGTCGAGTCAGGATCAATTTGTCTGAAAATCTAAGGCTAACACCCCCTCTAAAAACCAAGTTCAATCATTCTTGGGGGAAAAGTCTATTACCCATAAAATTAAAGTCTAATACCAACTAAAAATGGCTTGTGTATGAACAAGGTTATAAATCTATTGCTAATACTCATTTAAATGGGACTCGTCGAGTCAGGATCAATTTGTCCGAAAATCCAAGCCTAACACCCCCTCCAAAAACCAAGTTCAATGATGCTTGGGGGAAAAGTCTATTACCCATAAAATTGAAGTCTAATACCAACTAGAAAGGGCTTGGATATGAACAACGTTTGAAATATAAGGCTAAAACTCATTCAAATAAGGCTCATCGAGTCAGGATCAATTTGTCCGAAAATCCAAGGATAACACCCCCTCTAAAAACCAAGTTCAATCATGTTTGGGGGAAAAGTCTATTACTCATAAAATCCAAGTCTCATACCAACTAAAAGGGCTTGGATATGAACAAGGTTTGAAATATAAGGTTAATACTCATTCAAATAGGGCTCGTCGAGTCAGGATCAATTTGTCCGAAAATCCAGGCTAACACCCCCTCCAAAAACCAAGTTCAATCATGCTTGGGGGAAAAGTCTATTACCCATAAAATTGAAGTCCAATACCAACTTAAAAGGGCTTGTGTATGAACAAGGTTATAAATCTAATTCAAATACTCATTTAAATGGGACTCGTCGAGTTCCAAGCCTAACACCCACTCCAAAAACCAAGTTCAATCATGCTTGGGGGAAAAGTCTATTACCCATAAAATTGAACTCCAATACCAACTTAAAAGGGCTTGTGTATGAACAAGGTTACAAATCTAAGGCTTATAACCATTGAAATGGGGCTAGTCGAGTCAGGATCAATTTTCCGAAAATCCAAGGCTAACACCCCTTCCAAAAACCAAGTTCAAACATGCTTGGGGAAAAAGTATATTACCCATAAAATCGAAGTCTAATACCAACTAGAAAGGGCTGGGATATGAACAACGTTTGAAATATAAGAGTAATACTCATTCAAATAGGGCTCATCGAGTCAGGATCAATTTGTCCGAAAATCCAAGGCTAACACCCCCTCCAAAAACCAAGTTCAATCATGGTTGGGGGAAAAGTCTATTACTCATAAAATCGAAGTCTAATACCAACTAAAAAGGGCTTGTGTATGAGCAAGGTTACAAATCTAAGGCTTATAACCATTGAAATGGGGCTTGTCGAGTTAGGATCAATTCTCTGAAAATCCAAGGCTAACACCCCATCCAAAAACCAAGTTCAATCATGCTTGGGGGAAAAGTCTATTACCCATCAAATTGAAGTCAAATACCAACTAAAAAGGGCTTGGATATGAACAAGGTTAGAAATCAAATGCTAATACTCATTGAAATGGGGCTCGTCGAGTCAGGATCAATTTGTCTGAAAATCTAAGGCTAACACCCCCTCTAAAAACCAAGTTCAATCATGCTTGGGGGAAAAGTGTATTACCCATAAAATTAAAGTCTAATACCAATTAAAAATGGCTTGTGTATGAACAAGGTTAGAAATCTAAGGCTTATACCCATTTAAATGGGGCTTGTCGAGTCAGGATATCTTTGTCCGAAAATCCAAGGCTAACACCCCCTCCAAAAACCAAGTTCAATCATGCTTGGGGAAAAAATCTATTACCCATAAAATCGAAGTCTAATACCAACTAAAAAGGGCTTGGATATGAATAAGGTTAGAAATTTAAGGATAATACTCATTCAAATAGGGCTCATCGAGTCAGGATCAATTTATCCGAAAATCCAAGGCTAACACCGCCTCCAAAAACCAAGTTCAATCATGCTTGGGGGAAAAGTCTATTACCCATCAAATGGAAGTCAAATACCAACTAAAAAGGGCTTGGATATGAACAAGGTTAGAAATCAAATGCTAATACTCATTGAAATGGAGGTCGTCGAGTCAGGATCAATTTGTCTGAAAATCTAAGGCTAACACCCCCTCTAAAAACCAAGTTCAATCATGCTTGGGGGAAAAGTCTATTACCCATAAAATCAAAGTCTAATACCAACTAAAAATGGCTTGTGTATGAACAAGGTTAGAAATCTAAGGCTTATACCCATTTAAATGGGGCTTGTCGAGTCAGGATATCTTTGTCCGAAAATCCAAGGCTAACACCCCCTCCAAAAACCAAGTTCAATCATGCTTGGGGAAAAAATCTATTACCCATAAAATCGAAGTCTAATACCAACTAAAAAGGGCTTGGATATGAACAAGGTTAGAAATCTAAGGATAATACTCATTCAAATAGGGCTCATCGAGTCAGGATCAATTTATCCGAAAATCCAAGGCTAACACCGCCTCCAAAAACCAAGTTCAATCATGCTTGGGGGAAAAGTCTATTACCCATCAAATTGAAGTCAAATACCAACTAAAAAGGGCTTGGATATGAACAAGGTTAGAAATCAAATGCTAATACTCATTGAAATGGGGCTCGTCGAGTCAGGATCAATTTGTCTGAAAATCTAAGGCTAACACTCCCTCTAAAAACCAAGTTCAATCATTCTTGGGGGAAAAGTCTATTACCCATAAAATTGAAGTCTAATACCAACTAAAAATGGCTTGTGTATGAACAAGGTTATAAATCTATTGCTAATACTCATTTAAATGGGACTCGTCGAGTCAGGATCAATTTGTCCGAAAATCCAAGCCTAACACCCCCTACAAAAACCAAGTTCAATGATGCTTGGGGGAAAAGTCTATTACCCATAAAATTGAAGTCTAATACCAACTAGAAAGGGCTTGGATATGAACAACGTTTGAAATATAAGGCTAAAACTCATTCAAATAAGGCTCATCGAGTCAGGATCAATTTGTCCGAAAATCCAAGGATAACACCCCCTCTAAAAACCAAGTTCAATCATGTTTGGGGGAAAAGTCTATTACTCATAAAATCCAAGTCTCATACCAACTAAAAAGGGCTTGGATATGAACAAGGTTTGAAATATAAGGTTAATACTCATTCAAATAGGGCTCGTCGAGTCAGGATCAATTTGTCCGAAAATCCAGGCTAACACCCCCTCCAAAAACCAAGTTCAATCATGCTTGGGGGAAAAGTCTATTACCCATAAAATTGAAGTCCAATACCAACTTAAAAGGGCTTGTGTATGAACAAGGTTATAAATCTAATTCTAATACTCATTTAAATGGGACTCGTCGAGTTCCAAGCCTAACACCCCCTCCAAAAACCAAGTTCAATCATGCTTGGGGGAAAAGTCTATTACCCATAAAATTGAACTCCAATACCAACTTAAAAGGGCTTGTGTATGAACAAGGTTACAAATCTAAGGCTTATAACCATTGAAATGGGGCTAGTCGAGTCAGGATCAATTTTCCGAAAATCCAAGGCTAACACCCCTTCCAAAAACCAAGTTCAATCATGCTTGGGGAAAAAGTATATTACCCATAAAATCGAAGTCTAATACCAACTAGAAAGGGCTGGGATATGAACAACGTTTGAAATATAAGGTTAATACTCATTCAAATAGGGCTCATCGAGTCAGGATCAATTTGTCCGAAAATCCAAGGCTAACACCCCCTCCAAAAACCAAGTTCAATCATGTTTGGGGGAAAAGTCTATTACTCATAAAATCGAAGTCTAATACCAACTAAAAAGGGCTTGTGTATGAGCAAGGTTACAAATCTAAGGCTTATAACCATTGAAATGAGGCTTGTCGAGTTAGGATCAATTTTCTGAAAATCCAAGGCTAACACCCCATCCAAAAACCAAGTTCAATCATGCTTGGGGGAAAAGTCTATTACCCATCAAATTGAAGTCAAATACCAACTAAAAAGGGCTTGGATATGAACAAGGTTAGAAATCAAATGCTAATACTCATTGAAATGGGGAACGTCGAGTCAGGATCAATTTGTCTGAAAATCTAAGGCTAACACCCCCTCTAAAAACCAAGTTCAATCATGCTTGGGGGAAAAGTCTATTACCCATAAAATTGAAGTCTAATACCAACTAAAAATGGCTTGTGTATGAACAAGGTTAGAAATCTAAGGCTTATACCCATTTAAATGGGGCTTGTCGAGTCAGGATATCTTTGTCCGAAAATCCAAGGCTAACACCCCCTCTAAAAACCAAGTTCAATCATGTTTGGGGGAAAAGTCTATTACCCATAAAATTGAAGTCTCATACCAACTAAAAAGGGCTTGGATATGAACAAGGTTTGAAATCTAAGGCTAATACTCATTCAAATAGGGCTCGTCGAGTCAGGATCAATTTATCCGAAAATCCAAGGCTAACACCCCCTCCAAAAACCAAGTTCAATGATGCTTGGGAGAAAAGTCTATTACCCATAAAATCGAAGTCTAATACCAACTAAAAAGGGCTTGGATATGAACAAGGTTAGAAATCTAATGCTAATACTCATTTAAATAGGATTCGTCGAGTCAGAATCAATTTGTTCGAAAATCCAAGCCTAACACCCCCTCCAAAAACAAAGTTCAATCATGTTTGGGGGAAACGTCTATTACCCATAAATTTGAATTCTAATACCAACTAAAAAGGGCTCGGATATGAACAATGTTAGAAATCTAATGCTAATACTCATTTAAATGGGACTCGTCGAGTCAGGATCAATTTGTCCGAAAATCCAAGCCTAACACCCCCTCCAAAAACCAAGTTCAATCATGCTTGGGGGAAAAGTCTATTACCCATAAAATTGAAATCCAATACCAACTTAAAAGGGCTTGTGTATGAACAAGGTTACAAATCTAAGGCTTATAACCATTGAAATGGGGCTTTTTGAGTCAGGATCTATTTTCCAAAAATCCAAGGCTAACACCACTTCCAAAAACCAACTTCAATCATGATTGGAGAAAAAGTATATTACCCATAAAATCGAAGTCTAATACCAACTAGAAAGGGCTTGGATATGAACAACGTTTGAAATATAAGGCTAATACTCATTCAAATAGGGCTCATCGAGTCAGGATCAATTTGTCCGAAAATACAAGGCTAACACCCCCTCCAAAAACCAAGTTCAATCATGCTTTGGGGAAAGTCTATTACCCATAAAATTGAAGTCCAATACCAACTAAAAAGGGCTTGTGTATGAACAAGGTTACAAATCTAAGGCTTCTAACCATTGAAATGGGGTTTGCCGAGTCAGGATCAATTTTCTGAAAATCCAAGGCTAACACCCCCTCCAAAAACCAAGTTCAATCATGCTTGGGGGAAAAGTCTATAACCCATAAAAGTTAAGTCTAATACCAACTTAAAAAGGCTTGTGTATGAGCAAGGTTACAAATCTAAGGCTTATAACCATTGAAATGGGGCTTGTCGAGTCAGGATCAATTTTCCGAAAATCCAAGGCTAGCACCCCATCCAAAAACCAAGTTCAATCATGTGAAGTCAAATACCAACTAAAAAGGGCTTGGATATGAACAAGGTTAGAAATCAAATGCTAATACTCATTGAAATGGGGCTCGTCGAGTCAGGATCAATTTGTCCGAAAATCTAAGGCTAACAACCAAGTTCAATCATGCTTGGGGGAAAAGTCTATTACCCATAATATTGAAGTCTAATACCAACTAAAAATGGCTTGTGTATGAAAAAGGTTTGAAATATAAGGCTAATACTCATTCAAATAGGGCTCGTCGAGTCAGGATCAATTTGTCCGAAAATCCAAGGCTAACACCCCCTCCAAAAACGAAGTTCAATCATGCTTGGGGGAAAAATCTATTACCCATAAAATTGAAGTCTAATACCAACTAAAAAGGGCTTGTGTATGAACAATGTTACAAATCTAAGGCTTATAACCATTGAAATGGGGCTAGTTGAGTCAGGATCAATTTTCCAAAAATCCAAGGCTAACACCCCTTCCAAAAACCAAGTTCAATCATGCTTGGGGAAAAAGTCTATTACCCATAAAATCGAAGTCTAATACCAACTAAATAGGCTTGGATATGAACAAGGTTAGAAATCTAATGCTAATACTCATTTAAATGGGACTCGTCGAGTCAGGATCAATTTGTCCGAAAATCCAAAGCTAACACACCCTCCAAAAACCAAGTTCAATCATGCTTGGGGGAAATGTCAATTACCCATAAAATTGAAGTCTAATACCAACTTAAAAGGGCTTGTGTATGAACAAGGTTACAAATTTAAGGCTTATAACCATTGAAATGGGGCTAGTCTAGTCAGGATCAATTTTCCGAAAATCCAAGGCTAACACCCCTTCCAAAAACCAAGTTCAATCATGCTTGGGGAAAAAGTCTATTACCCATAAAATAAAAGTCTAATACCAAATAAAAAGGGCTTGGGTATGAACAAGGTTTGAAATATAAGGCTAATACTCATTCAAATAGGGCTCGTCGAGTCAGGATCAATTTATCCGAAAATCCAAGGCTAACACCCCCTCCAAAAATGAAGTTCAATCATGCTTGGGGGAAAAGTCTATTACCCATAAAATTGAAGTCTAATACCAACTAAAAAGGGCTTGTGTATGAACAATGTTACAAATCTAAGGCTTATAACCATTGAAATGGGGCTAGTTGAGTCAGGATCAATTTTCCAAAAATCCAAGGCTAACACCCCTTCCAAAAACCAAGTTCAATCATGCTTGGGGAAAAAGTCTATTACCCATAAAATCGAAGTCTACTATTAAATAAATAGGGCTTGGATATGAACAAGGTTTGAAATATAAGGCTAATACTCATTCAAATAGGGCTCATCGAGTCAGGATCAATTTGTCCGAAAATCCAAGGCTGACACCCACTCTAAAACCCAAGTTCAATCATGTTTGGGGGAAAAGTCTATTACTCATAAAATCGAAGTCTCATACCAACTAAAAAGGGCTTGGATATGAACAAGGTTTGAAATATAAGGCTAATACTCATTCAAATAGGGCTCGTCGAGTCAGGATCAATTTGTCCGTAAATCCAAAGCTAACACCCCCTCCAAAAACCAAGTTCAAACATGCTTGGGGGAAATGTCAATTACCCATAAAATTGAAGTCTAATACCAACTTAAAAGGGCTTGTGTATGAACAAGTTTACAAATTTAAGGCTTATAACCATTGAAATGGGGCTAGTCTAGTCAGGATCAATTTTCCGAAAATCCAAGGCTAACACCCCTTCCAAAAACAAAGTTCAATCATGCTTGGGGAAAAAGTCTATTACCCATAAAATCGAAGTCTAATACCAACTAAAAATGGCTTGTGTATGAACAAGGTTAGAAATATAAGGCTAATACTCATTCAAATAGGGCTCGTCGAGTCAGGATCAATTTATCCGAAAATCTGAGGCTAACACCCCCTCCAAAAACCAAGTTCAATCATGCTTGGGGAAAAATTCTATTACCCATAAAATTGAAGTCTAATACCTAATAAAAAGGGCTTGTGTATGAACAAGGTTAAAAATCTAAGGCTTATAACCATTGAAATAGGGCTTGTCGAGTAAGGATCAATTTTCTGAAAATCCAAGGCTAACACCCCCTCCAAAAACCAGGTTCAATCATGCTTGGGGGAAAAGTCTATTACCCATAAAATTGAAGTCTAATACCAACTAAAAATGGCTCGTGTATGAACAAGGTTAGAAATCTAAGGCTAATACTCATTCAAATAGGGCTCGTCGAGTCAGGATCAATTTATCCGAAAATCCAAGGCTAACACCCCCTCCAAAAACCAAGTTCAATCATGTTTGGGGGAAAAGTCTATTACTCATAAAATCGAAGTCTCATACCAACTAAAAATGGCTAGGATATGAACAAGGTTTGAAATATAAGGCTAATACTCATTCAAATAGGGCTCGTCGAGTCAAGATCAATTTGTCCAAAAATCAAAGGCTACCACTCCCTCCAAAAACCAAGTTCAATCATGCCTAGGGGAAAATCTATTACCCATAAAATTGAAGTCTCATACCAACTAAAAGGGCTTGGATATGAACAATGTTAGAAATCTAATTCTCATACTCATTTAAATCGGACTCGTCGAGTCAGGATCAATTTGTCCGAAAATCCAAGCCTAACACCCCCTCCAAAAACCAAGTTCAATCATGCTTGGGGGAAAAGTCAATTACCCATAAAATTGAAGTCTAATACCAAATAAAAAGGGCATGGATATGAACAAGGTTAGAAATATAAGGCTAATACTCATTCAAATAGGGCTCGTCGAGTCATGTTCAATTTGTCCGAAAATCAAAGGCTAACACCCCCTCCAAAAACCAAGTTCAATCATGCTTGGGGGAAAAGTCTATTACCCATAAAATAGAAGTCTAATACCAAATAAAAAAGGCTTGGATATGAACAAGGTTAAAAATCTAAGGCTAATACTCATTTAAATGGGGCTCGTCGAGTCAGGATCAATTTGTCCGAAAATCTGAGGCTAACACACCCTCCAAAAACCAAGTTCAATCATGTTTGGCGGAAAAGTCTATTACCCATAAAACTGAAGTCTAATACCAACTAAAAAGGGCTTGGATATCAAATAGGTTAGAAATATAAGGCTAATAATCATTCAAATAGGGATCGTCGAGTCAGGATCAATTTATCCGAAAATCCAAGGCTAACACCCCCTCCAAAAACGAAGTTCAATCATGCTTGGGGGAAAAGTCTATTACCCATAAAATTGAAGTCTAATACCAACTAAAAAGGGCTTGTGTATGAACAATGTTACAAATCTAAGGCTTATAACCATTGAAATGGGGCTAGTTGAGTCAGGATCAATTTTCCAAAAATCCAAGGCTAACACCCCTTCCAAAAACCAAGTTCAATCATGCTTGGGGAAAAAGTCTATTACCCATAAAATCGAAGTCTACTACTAAATAAATAGGGCTTGGATATGAACAAGGTTTGAAATATAAGGCTAATACTCATTCAAATAGGGCTCATCGAGTCAGGATCAATTTGTCCGAAAATCCAAGGCTAACACCCCCTCTAAAACCCAAGTTCAATCATGTTTGGGGGAAAAGTCTATTACTCATAAAATCGAAGTCTCATACCAACTAAAAAGGGCTTGGATATGAACAAGGTTTGAAATATAAGGCTAATACTCATTCAAATAGGGCTCGTCGAGTCAGGATCAATTTGTCCGTAAATCCAAGGCTAACACCCCCTCCAAAAACCAAGTTCAATCATGCTTGGGGGAAAAGTCTATTACCCATAAAATTGAAGTCTAATACCTACTAAAAAGGGCTTGTGTATGAACAAGGTTACAAATCTAAAGCTTATAACCATTGAAATGGGGCTTGTCGAGTCAGGATCAATTTTCCGAAAATCCAAGGCTAACACCCCCTCCAAAAACCAAGTTCAATCATGCTTGGGGGAAAAGTCTATTACCCATAAAATTGAAGTCTGATACCAACTTAAAAGGGCTTGTGTATGAGCAAGGTTACAAATCTAAGGCTTATAACCATTGAAATGGGGCTTGTCGAGTCAGGATCAATTTTCCGAAAATCCAAGGCTAGCACCCCATCCAAAAACCAAGTTCAATCATGCTTGGGGGAAAAGTCTATTACCCATAAAATTGAAGTCAAACACCAAATAAAAGGGCTTGGATATGAACAAGGTTATAAATCTAAGGCTTATACTCATTTAAAATGGGCTCGTCAAGTGAGGATCAATTTGTCCAAAAATCAAAGCCTAACACTCCCTCCAAAAACCAAGTTCAATCATGCTTGGGGGAAAAGTCTATTATCCATAAAATTGAAGTCTAATACCAACTAAAAAGGGCTTGTGTATGAACAATGTTACAAATCTAAGGCTTATAACCATTGAAATGGGGCTAGTTGAGTCAGGATCAATTTTCCAAAAATCCAAGGCTAACACCCCTTCCAAAAACCAAGTTCAATCATGCTTGGGGAAAAAGTCTATTACCCATAAAATCGAAGTCTACTATTAAATAAATAGGGCTTGGATATGAACAAGGTTTGAAATATAAGGCTAATACTCATTCAAATAGGGATCATCGAGTCAGGATCAATTTGTCCGAAAATCCAAGGCTAACACCCCCTCTAAAAACCAAGTTCAATCATGTTTGGGGGAAAAGTCTATTACTCATAAAATCGAAGTCTCATACCAACTAAAAAGGGCTTGGATATGAACAAGGTTTGAAATATAAGGCTAATACTCATTCAAATAGGGCTCGTCGAGTCAGGATCAATTTGTCCGTAAATCCAAGGCTAACACCCCCTCCAAAAACCAAGTTCAATCATGCTTGGGGGAAAAGTCTATTACCCATAAAGTTGAAGTCTAATACCTACTAAAAAGGGCTTGTGTATGAACAAGGTTACAAATCTAAGGCTTATAACCATTGAAATGGGGCTTGTCGAGTCAGGATCAATTTTCCGAAAATCCAAGGCTAACACCCCCTCCAAAAATCAAGTTCAATCATGCTTGGGGGAAAAGTCTATTACCCATAAAATTGAAGTATGATACCAACTTAAAAGGGCTTGTGTATGAGCAAGGTTACAAATCTAAGGCTTATAACCATTGAAATGGGGCTTGTCGAGTCAGGATCAATTTTCCGAAAATCCAAGGCTAGCACCCCATCCAAAAACCAAGTTCAATCATGCTTGGGGGAAAAGTCTATTACCCATAAAATTGAAGTCAAACACCAACTAAAAGGGCTTGGATATGAACAAGGTTATAAATCTAAGGCTTATACTCATTTAAAATGGGCTCGTCAAGTGAGGATCAATTTGTCCAAAAATCAAAGCCTAACACTCCCTCCAAAAACCAAGTTCAATCATGCTTGGGGGAAAAGTCTATTACCCATAAAATTGAAGTCTAATACCAACCAAATAGGCTTGGATATGAACAAGGTTAGAATTCTAATGCTAATACTCATTTAAATGGGACTCGTCGAGTCAGGATCAATTTGTCCGAAAATCCAAAGCTAACACCCCCTCCAAAAACCAAGTTGAAACATGCTTGGGGGAAATGTCAATTACCCATAAAATTGAAGTCTAATACCAACTTAAAAGGGCTTGTGTATGAACAAGTTTACAAATTTAAGGCTTATAACCATTGAAATGGGGCTAGTCTAGTCAGGATCAATTTTCCGAAAATCCAAGGCTAACACCCCTTCCAAAAACCAAGTTCAATCATGCTTGGGGAAAAAGTCTATTACCCATAAAATCGAAGTCTAATACCAAATAAAAAGGGCTTGGGTATGAACAAGGTTTGAAATATAAGGCTAATACTCATTCAAATAGGGCTCGTCGAGTCATGTTCAATTTGTCCGAAAATCCAAGGCTAACACCCCCTCCAAAAACCAAGTTCAATCATGCTTGGGGGAATAGTCTATTACCCATAAAATGGAAGTCTAATACCAAATAAAAAGGGCTTGGATATCAAACAGGTTAGAAATATAAGGCTAATACTCATTCAAATAGGGCTCGTCGAGTCAAGATCAATTTGTCTGAAAATCCAAGGCTAACACCCCCTCCAAAAACCAAGTTCAATCATGCTTGGGGAAAAAGTCTATTACCCATAAAATCGAAGTCTAATACCAAATAAAAAGGGCTTGGGTATGAACAAGGTTTGAAATATAAGGCTAATACTCATTCAAATAGGGCTCGTCGAGTCAGGATCAATTTATCCGAAAATCCAAGGCTAACACCCCCTCCAAAAACGAAGTTCAATCATGCTTGGGGGAAAAGTCTATTATCCATAAAATTGAAGTCTAATACCAACTAAAAAGGGCTTGTGTATGAACAATGTTACAAATCTAAGGCTTATAACCATTGAAATGGGGCTAGTTGAGTCAGGATCAATTTTCCAAAAATCCAAGGCTAACACCCCTTCCAAAAACCAAGTTCAATCATGCTTGGGGAAAAAGTCTATTACCCATAAAATCGAAGTCTACTATTAAATAAATAGGGCTTGGATATGAACAAGGTTTGAAATATAAGGCTAATACTCATTCAAATAGGGCTCATCGAGTCAGGATCAATTTGTCCGAAAATCCAAGGCTAACACCCCCTCTAAAAACCAAGTTCAATCATGTTTGGGGGAAAAGTCTATTACTCATAAAATTGAAGTCTCATACCAACTAAAAAGGGCTTGGATATGAACAAGGTTTGAAATATAAGGCTAATACTCATTCAAATAGGGCTCGTCGAGTCAGGATCAATTTGTCCGTAAATCCAAGGCTAACACCCCCTCCAAAAACCAAGTTCAATCATGCTTGGGGGAAAAGTCTATTACCCATAAAATTGAAGTCTAATACCTACTAAAAAGGGCTTGTGTATGAACAAGGTTACAAATCTAAGGCTTATAACCATTGAAATGGGGCTTGTCGAGTCAGGATCAATTTTCCGAAAATCCAAGGCTAACACCCCCTCCAAAAACCAAGTTCAATCATGCTTGGGGGAAAAGTCTATTACCCATAAAATTGAAGTATGATACCAACTTAAAAGGGCTTGTGTATGAGCAAGGTTACAAATCTAAGGCTTATAACCATTGAAATGGGGCTTGTCGAGTCAGGATCAATTTTCCGAAAATCCAAGGCTAGCACCCCATCCAAAAACCAAGTTCAATCATGCTTGGGGGAAAAGTCTATTACCCATAAAATTGAAGTCAAACACCAACTAAAAGGGCTTGGATATGAACAAGGTTATAAATCTAAGGCTTATACTCATTTAAAATGGGCTCATCAAGTGAGGATCAATTTGTCCAAAAATCAAAGCCTAACACTCCCTCCAAAAACCAAGTTCAATCATGCTTGGGGGAAAAGTCTATTACCCATAAAATTGAAGTCTAATACCAACTAAATAGGCTTGGATATGAACAAGGTTAGAAATCTAATGCTAATACTCATTTAAATGGGACTCGTCGAGTCAGGATCAATTTGTCCGAAAATCCAAAGCAAACACCCCCTCCAAAAACCAAGTTCAAACATGCTTGGGGGAAATGTCAATTACCCATAAAATTGAAGTCTAATACCAACTTAAAAGGGCTTGTGTATGAACAAGTTTACAAATTTAAGGCTTATAACCATTGAAATGGGGCTAGTCTAGTCAGGATCAATTTTCCGAAAATCCAAGGCTAACACCCCTTCCAAAAACCAAGTTCAATCATGCTTGGGGAAAAAGTCTATTACCCATAAAAACGAAGTATAATACCAAATAAAAAGGGCTTGGGTATGAACAAGGTTTGTAATATAAGGCTAATACTCATTCAAATAGGGCTCGTCGAGTCAGGATCAATTTATCCGAAAATCAAAGGCTAACACCCCCTCCAAAAACGAAGTTCAATCATGCTTGGGGGAAAAGTCTATTACCCATAAAATTGAAGTCTAATACCAACTAAAAATGGCTTGTGTATGAACAATGTTACAAATCTAAGGCTTATACCCATTTAAATGGGGCTTGTCAAGTCAGGATATATTTATCCGAAAATTCAAGGCTAACACCCCCTCCAAAAACCAAGTTCAATCATGCTTGGGGGAAAAGTCTATTACCCATAAAATTGAAGTCTAATACCAACTAAATAGGCTTGGATATGAACAAGGTTAGAAATCTAATCCTATTACTCATTTAAATGGGACTCGTCGAGTCAGGATCAATTTGTCCGAAAATCCAAAGCTAACACCCCATCCAAAAACCAAGTTCAAACATGCTTGGGGGAAATGTCAATTACCCATAAAATTGAAGTCTAATACCAACTTAAAAGGGCTTGTGTATGAACAAGTTTACAAATTTAAGGCTTATAACCATTGAAATGGGGCTAGTCTAGTCAGGATCAATTTTCCGAAAATCCAAGGCTAACACCCCTTCCAAAAACCAAGTTCAATCATGCTTGGGGAAAAAGTCTATTACCCATAAAATCGAAGTCTAATACCAAATAAAAAGGGCTTGGGTATGAACAAGGTTTGAAATATAAGGCTAATACTCATTCAAATAGGGCTCGTCGAGTCATGTTCAATTTGTGCGAAAATCCAAGGCTAACACCCCCTCCAAAAACCAAGTTCAATCATGCTTGGGGGAATAGTCTATTACCCATAAAATGGAAGTCTAATACCAAATAAAAAGGGCTTGGATATCAAACAGGTTAAAATATAAGGCTAATACTCATTCAAATAGGGCTAGTCGAGTCAGGATCAATTTATCCGAAAATCCAAGGCTAACACCCCCTCCAAAAACCAAGTTCAATCATGCAAGGGGAAAAAGTCTATAACCCATAAAATCGAAGTCTAATACCAACTTGAAAGTGCTTGTGTATGAACAAGGTTACAAATCTAAGCTTATAACCATTGAAATGGGGCTTGTCGAGTCAGGATCAATTTTCCGAAAATCCAAGGCTAACACCCCATCCAAAAACCAAGTTCAATCATCCTTGGGGGAAAAGTCTATTACCCATAAAATTGAATTCTATTACCAACTAAAAAGGGCTTGGATATCAAACAGGTTAGAAATATAAGGCTAATACTCATTCAAATAGGGCTCGTCGAGTCAAGATCAATTTGTCCGAAAATCCAAGGCTAACACCCCCTCCAAAAACCAAGTTCAATCATGCTTGGGGGAAAAGTCTATTACCCATAAAATTGAAGTCTAATACCAACTTAAAAGGGCTTGTGTATGACCAAGGTTACAAATCTAAACTTATAACCATTGAAATGGGCCTTGTCGAGTCAGGATCAATTTTCCGAAAATCCAAGGCTAACACCCCATCCAAAAACCAAGTTCAATCATCCTTGGGGGAAAAGTCTATTAGCCATAAAATTGAAATCTAATACCAACTAAAAACGGCTTGGATATGAAACAAGTTAGAAATCTAAGGCTAATACTCATTTAAATGGGGCTCGTCGAGCCAAGACCAATTTGTCCGAAAATCCAAGGCTAACACCCCCTCCAAAAACAAGGTTCAATCATGCTTGGAAGAAAAGTCTATTACCCATAAAATTAAAATCTAATACCAACTAAAAATGGCTTATGTATGAACAAGGTTAGAAATCTAAAGCTAATACTCATTCAAATAGGGCTAGTCGAGTCAGGATCAATTTATCCGAAAATCCAAGGCTAACACCCCCTCCAAAAACCAAGTTCAATCATGTTTGGGGGAAAAGTCTATTACTCATAAAATCAAAGTCTCATACCAACTAAAAAGGGCTTGGATATGAACAAGGTTTGAAATATAAGGCTAATACTCATTTAAATGGGACTCGTCGAGTCAGGATCAATTTGTCCGAAAATTCAAGCCTAACACCCCCTCCAAAAACCAAGTTCAATCATGCTTGGGGGAAAAGTCAATTACCCATCAAATTGAAGTCTAATACCAAATAAAAAGGGCTTGGATATGAACAAGGTTTGAAATATAAGGCTAATACTCATTCAAATAGGGCTCGTCGAGTCAGTATCAATTTGTCCGAAAATCCAAAGCTAACACCCCCTCCAAAAACCAAGTTTAATCATGCTTGGGGGAAAAGTCTATTACCCATAAAATTGAAGTCTAATACCAACTAAAAATGGCTTGTGTATGAACAAGGTTAGAAATCTAAGGCTTATACCCATTTAAATGGGGCTTGTCGAGTCAGGATATATTTGTCCGAAAATCCAAGGCTAACACCCCCTCCAAAAACCAAGTTCAATCATGCAAGGGGAAAAAGTCTATAACCCATAAAATCGAAGTCTAATACCAACTTAAAAGGGCTTGTGTATGAACAAGGTTACAAATCTAAGCTTATAACCATTGAAATGGGCCTTGTCGAGTCAGGATCAATTTTCCGAAAATCCAAGGCTAACACCCCATCCAAAAACCAAGTTCAATCATCCTTGGGGGAAAAGTTTATTACCCATAAAATTGAATTCTAATACCAACTAAAAAGGGCTTGGATATCAAACAGGTTAGAAATATAAGGCTAATACTCATTCAAATAGGGCTCGTCGAGTCAAGATCAATTTGTCCGAAAATCCAAGGCTAACACCCCCTCCAAAAACCAAGTTCAATCATGCTTGGGGGAAAAGTCTATTACCCATAAAATTGAAGTCTAATACCAACTTAAAAGGGCTTGTGTATGAACAAGGTTACAAATCTAAACTTATAACCATTGAAATGGGCCTTGTCGAGTCAGGATCAATTTTCCGAAAATCCAAGGCTAACACCCCATCCAAAAACCAAGTTCAATCATGCTTGGGGGAAAAGTCTATTACCCATAAAATTGAAATCTAATACCAACTAAAAACGGCTTGGATATGAAACAAGTTAGAAATCTAAGGCTAATACTCATTTAAATGGGGCTCGTCGAGCCAGGACCAATTTGTCTGAAAATCCAAGGCTAACACCCCCTCCAAAAACCAAGTTCAATCATGCTTGGGGGAAAAGTCTATTACCCATAAAATTGAAGTCTAATACCAACTAAAAAGGGCTTGTGTATGAACAAGGTTAGAAATCTAAGGCTTATACCCATTTAAATGGGGCTTGTCAAGTCAGGATATATTTATCCGAAAATTCAAGGCTAACACCCCCTCCAAAAACCAAGTTCAATCATGCTTGGGGAAAAAGTCTATTACCCATAAAATTGAAGTCTAATACCAACTAAAAAGGGCTTGGATATGAACAAGGTTTGAAATATAAGGCTAATACTCATTCAAATAGGGCTCGTCGAGTCAGTATCAATTTGTCCGAAAATCCAAGGCTAACACCCCCTCCAAAAACCAAGTTTAATCATGCTTGGGGGAAAAGTCTATTACCCATAAATTTGAAGTCTAATACCAACTAAATGGTATTGGATATGAACAAGGTTAGAAATATAAGGCTAATAGTCATTTATAATGGGGCTCGTAGAGTCAGGACAAATTTGTCTGAAAATCCAAGGCTAACACCCCCTCCAAAAACCAAGTTCAATCATGTTTGGGGGAAAAGTCTATTACCCATAAATTTGAAGTCTAATACCAACTAAAAGGGCTTGGATATGAACAAGGTTAGAAATCTAAGGCTAATACTCATTCAAATAGGGCTTGTCGAGTCAGGATATATTTGTCCGAAAATCCAAGGCTAACACCCCCTCCAAAAGCAAAGTTCAATCATGTTTGGGGGAAAAGTCTATTACCCATAAATTTGAAGTCTAATACCAACTAAAAAGGGCTTGGATATGATCAAGGTTAGAAATCTAAGGCTAATACTCATTTAAATGGGGCTCATCGAGTCAGGATCAATTTGTCCAAAAATCAAAGGCTAACACTCCCTCCAAAAACCAAGTTCAATCATGTTTGGGGGAAAAGTCTATTACCCATAAAATTGAAGTCTAATACCAACTATAAGGGCTTGGATATGAACAAGGTTAGAAATCTAGTGCTAATACTCATTTAAATGGGACTCGTCGAGTCAGGATCAATTTGTCTTAAAATCCAAGCCTAACACCCCCTCCCAAAACCAAGTTCAATCATGCTTGGGGGAAAAGTCTTTTACCCATAAAATTGAAGTCTAATACCAACTTAAAAGGGCTTGTGTATGAACAAGGTTACAAATCTAAGGCTTATAACCATTGAAATGCGGCTGGTCGAGTCAGGATCAATTTTCCGAAAATCCAAGGCTAACACCCCCTAAAATGGGGATAGTCGAGTGAGGATCAATATGTCCGATAATCCCTAGCTAATGGCCCCTCCAACAAGCCAGTTCAATCATGCTCGGGGGAAAAGTCTATTACCCATAAAATATAAGTCTAATACCAATTAAAAAGGGTTTGGATATGACAAGACCAACAAAGTCAGAAATGTAAGGCTAATACCCATTGAAATGGGGCTAGTCGAGTCAGGATCAATATGTCCGAAAAACCAATGCTCATGCCCCCTCCAACAAGCCAGTTCAATCATGTTTGGGGGAAAAGTCTATTACCCATAAAATTTAAGTCTAATACCAACTCAAATGGGGTTGGATATGACAAGACTAAGGCTAATACCCATTGAAATGGGGCTAGTCGAGTCAGGATCAATATGGCCGAAAATCCAAGGCTAATGCTCACTCCAACAAGGCAGTTGAAACATGGTTGGGGGAAAAGTCTATTACCCATAAAATTTAAGTCTAATACCAACTAAAATGGGGTTGGATATGAAAAGACCAACAAGGTCAGAAATCTAAGGGTAATACAAATTGAAATGGGGCTAGTTGAGTCAGGATCAATATGTCCGAAAAATCAATGCTCATGCCCCCTCCAACAAGCCAGTTCAATCATGTTTGGGGGAAAAGTCTATTACCCTTAAAATTTAAGTATAATACCAACTAAAATGGGGTTTGATATGACAAGACCAAGGCTAATTCCCTTTGAAATAGAGCTAGTCGAGTCAGGATCAATATGGCCGAAAATCCAAGGCTAATGCTCAGTCCAACAAGGCAGTTCAATCATGTTTGGGGGAAAAGTCTATTACCCATAAAATTTAAGTCTAATACAAACTAAAATGGGCTTGTATATGACAAGACCAAGGCTAATACCCATTGAAATGGGGCTAGTCGAGTCAGGATCAATATGGCCGAAAATCCAAGGCTAATGCTCAGTCCAACAAGGCAGTTCAATCATGTTTGAGGGAAAAGTCTATTACCCATAAAATTTAAGTGTAATACAAACTAAAACGGGCTTGGATATGACAAGACCAAGGCTAATACCCATTGAAATGGGGCTAGTCGAGTCAGCATCAATATGGCTGAAAATCCAAGGCTAATGCTCCTTCCAACAAGCCAGTTCAATCATGTTTGGGGGAAAAGTGTATTACCCATAAAATTTAAGTCTAATACCAACTAAAATGGGGTTTGATATAACAAGAGCAACAAGGTCAGAAATCTAAGGCTAATACCCATTGCAATGGGACTAGTCAAGTCTGGATTAATAAGGCCAAAAATCCAAGGCTAATGCTCCTTCCAACTAGCTAGTTCAATTATATTTGGGGAAAAAGTCTATTACCCATAAAATTTAAGTTTAATACCAACTAAAATGGTCTTGGATATGACAAGATCAACAAGGTAAGAAATCTAAGGCTAATACCCATTGAAATGGGGCTAGTCGAGTTAGGATCAATATGGTAAAAAATCCAAGGCTAATGCTCCCTCCAACAAGCCAGTTCCATCATGTTTGGGGGAAAAGTCTATTACCCATAAAATTTAAGTCTAATACCAACAAAAATGGGGTTGGATTTGACAAGACCATCAAGGTCAGAAATCTAAGGCTAATACCCATTGAAATGGGGCTAGTCGAGTCAGGATCAATATGGCCAAAAATCCAAGGCTAATGCTCCTTCCAACAAGCCAGTTCAATCATGTTTGGGGGAAAAGTCTATTACCCGTAAAATTTAAGTCTAATACCAACTAAAATGGGCTTGGATATGACAAGACCAACAAGGTCAGATATCTAATGCTAATACCCATTCAAATGTGGCTAGTCGAGTCAGGATCAATATGGCCAAAAATCCAAGGCTAATGCTCCCTCCAATAAGCCAGTTCCATCATGTTTGGGAGAAAAGTCTATTACCCATAAAATTTAAGTCTAATACCAACAAAAATGGGGTTGGATTTGATAAGACCATCAAGGTCAGAAATCTAAGGCTAATACCCATTGAAATAGGGCTAGTCCAGTCAGGATCAATATGTCCGAAAATCCAAGGCTAATGCCCCCTCCAACAAGTCAGTTCAATCATGTTTGGGGGAAAAGTCTATTACCCATAAAATTTAAGTCTAATACAATCTTAAATGGGCTTGGATATGACAAGACCAACAAGGTCTGAAATCTAAGGCTAATACCCATTGAAATGGGGCTAGTCGAGTCAGTATCAATATGTCCGAAAATCCATGGCTAATACCCCCTCCATCAAGCCAGTTCTATCATTCTCGAGGGAAAATGCTATTAGCCATAATATTTAAGACTAATACCAACTAAAAAGGCCTTAGAAAAGACAAGACCAACTAGGTCAGAAATCTAAGGCTAATACCCATTGAAATGGGGATAGTCGAGTGAGGATCAATATGTCCGATAATCCCTGGCTAATGGCCCCTCCAACAAGCCATTTCAATCATGCTCGGGGGAAAAGTCTATTACCCATAAAATATAAGTCTAATACCAATTAAAAAGGGCTTGGATATGACAAGACCAACAAAGTCAGAAATGTAAGTCTAATACCCATTGAAATGGGGCTAGTCGAGTCAGGATCAATATGTCCCAAAATCTAACTCTAATACCCCCACTTACAAGCCAGTTCTATCATGCTCGAGGGAAAATGCTATTTCCCATAAAATCTAAGTCTAATACCAACTAAAATGGGCTTGGATATGACAAGACCATTAGGTCTTAAATCTAAGGCTAATACCCATTGAAATGGGGCTAGTCGAGTCAGGATCAATATGTCCGAAAATACAAGGCTAATACCCCCTCCAACAAAGGCAGTTCAATCATGCTTGAGGGAAAATGCTATTATCCATTAAATTTAAGGCTAATACCAACTAAAAAGGCCTTGGATATGACAAGACCAAGCAGTTCAGAAATCTAAAGCTAATACCAATTGAAATGGGGCTAGTCGAGTCAGGATCAATATGTCCAAAAATCCAAGGCTAATACCCCCTTCATCAAGCTAGTTCAATCATGCTCGAGGGAAAAGTCAATTACCCATAAAATTTAAGCCCAATACCAACTAAAAAGGGCTTAGATATGACAAGACCAAGAAGGTCAAAAATCTAAGGCTCATACCCATTGAAATGGGCTAGTCGAGTCTGGATCAATATGCTCGAAAATCCAAGGCTAATACCCCCTCCAACAAGCCAGTTCAATCATGATCGAGGAAAAATGGTATTACCCATAAAATTTAAGGCTAATACCAAATAAAAAGGCTTTGGATATGACAAGACCTACTAGGTCAGAAATCTAAGGCTAATAATACTCATTGAAATGGGGCTAGTCGAGTCAGGATCATAACTGACTCTAGCCCCTGCGATTTCCAAACACGATTTGTTATCGTTTTGACAGAATGGTAGTTCATTCTATATCCTGGGAAGAAGCCAACCATGCTTTGATTCCATTGCTCTGCATGCTTTGTGAGCATATCCTCTGTGATTTCAATCTTACTACCCCTTTCTTGTTGGGGTATTGGGTCAAGGGTGTACCTTGTGTTTGCATCTGTAGCCTTTACCCTACCTACCTACAAGGTGGCTGGAGCATGGGCTGCTACTTTATGTTGCTTTAGGGTTTTTTGGGACGCCATGATGGGAGCTTTTGGGGTGGAAAGAAAAAACTGGCGGGCCAAGGCTGAGAAAAACAAGGCGGGGATTTGGGATGTTTACAGGGATCTACAAGGTGGTCTTAGGCTAGAAGAAAGGCTCAAAAATGGAAAAGAACCAGGGAACAAACTGGTGCAACACTAGGCTAGCAAAAAGAGATAGGTATAAAGCCAAAGAAACGGATGACTGAAAAGGAAAACGTTGAAGGTTATGCACAAGTTAGGTCAGGTGAAGGTTGTGCTCAGGTCAGTGCAGGTGACCGGAGCAGGTGGAGGTTTGGCGGCTACAGGGCAGCAGGGTGAGAAAATTTTTGGTTGAGAGCTTCTCTCTCTATCCTTCTCTCTAGAAAACACATTTTTCCTCCCCTAAACCCTAAACCCCAAACCCGACACCAAACCTGAAATCCGAAACCCTAAAACCCTAAACCCTAAAACTTTTTTTTTTTGAATAGCCGAAGCTAACCACGGGTATCCAGGCCGCTGGGCCTGACTAATCCCGGGGGTGCACAGGCCCTCGGCAAAGAGTTTCCCGCAAGTGCACCACGGTTAATTCATGGGCTTCGCCCAAGTCCGATGGCCCCAAAGAATTGTTTGCACCTGGGCAGATTCGAACCTGAGACCTTTTTGGGAGCACACCAAAGAGACCCAGGCCTCCTCCACCAAGCCAACCCCTTGGGGTTCCAAACCCTAAAACCCCAAACCCCAAACCTAAGACTATAAACCCCAAACCCTAAACCCTAAAACCCCAAACCCCAAACCCTAACCCCTAAAACCTAAAACCCTAAACTCGAAACTCGAAACCCAAAACCCAAAACCAGAAAATCCAAAACCCAAAATCTCGAACCCTAAACCTTAAACTTCTCAAATTTTAAAATTTTGAAGTGATCACCAGCAATAATAATAATTTTAATGATTTAAAATTTATGCGATTTAGTTAAATTAGAAACAATAAATCTTGATTTCGAACGGGATGAATGGATGGGCTCTAGAGTGAGAAAAGAAGAAAGGAAAAATAAATCGAAAGCAGGCCGATAAAGGAGAAATAAATAGGCTAAATCTCATGGGTCATCATGACCCAAGTTAATGTCGTATTTAGCCCAAAATCAAATATATAATGATAAGAAATGCAAGCCTTCTAGCTTGTGCTCATGTTTTTTGCAGATAGTGTTGAGCAGATAGTGAGAGCGAAATAAAAATCGTAGAAAGCTAGCTGCTGCTGCTTCATAAGATCAGAATCAAAATGGTGTGGGGTCTTTTTCCGGTCGATCCTCTTTCAGGCAAGTTTTAATCCCATTCTTCTTGTTCGTGTTTAATGTTTCAATTTGACTGGGGAATTACTTGATTAAATAGTTAGAATTTCTCATGTCTATTTCTTTCTCAACTCCTCTCTGTACACACACACTCAATTCAGCTGGTTGTTTGTCTTCTTAACATGGCAATTTGCAGGTGAGGACAGATATTTTATCTTTACAAAAGGTGTCTACAAAGTTGGCCGTAAAGGTAATTTTGTTCTGAATATTGTTTGGAAATTACTGTAATGTAATTTAATTCCTTGATTGATGACATCTGGGTTACTCTTTTCATGCTGATAACCAATTCGCTTGAAATAATCCAAAATTATCCTTGTTCTAGGTTGTGATGTAATTATTAGCAAAGACAAAGGTGTTTCTCGAGTCCATGCAGAATTAGTTGTTGATGAAATGATTTCAATGGATCATCCTCTGCACATAAAATCTGTACCCTCCCGAGTTCTGATTAGAGATTGCTCCAAGTATGGAACATACATTAACAAGGAAAAGGTACATGAGTTCCTAAATAAAGAAACATTTTTAAAAGATGGAGATGTGGTTTCCTTTGGAACTGGTACTGCCGCCTACAGGTAAAATTAAGCCTTTTCCGTGCTCGGCCTTTTGGTTTTTGCATGTTTGACATTTTCATCAGATATAATTTTTAAAAAAGTAACAGTACTTAGATTAACTCACGATGGTCAGTCTTAGAGCAATTTGTATAGTAGATTAAGACCATAAGACATTAAAAAACTGCATGTTTGTCTCCAATTACACTATTTTCATGCAACTAAAATCTGGCAGGTTCTGTTTTGTTCCCCTTGTATTTTTCATCTACTGTTCTGAGTCCTTTCAAGTGGATCAGCTTCTTCGAGACAGAGTTTCATCAATTGGTAAGTTAGAAACAACTTGGCTACCAATAAAATCTCCATGTATATTTGCTTTTATAATACTGAGTTGATCTGCTTTTTGCCCTCCATTTGGTTTGGTTACACATGCTTCAGATTGCAACATCTGTGACTTATGCAACTTATGTTTTTCTTCTCTAGCCTACAATTTGTGATTAATATATGATTACAATTGACAGGGCAGAAAAATTGAATTCTGACCAAAACACGAGGCACATATTTGTGATAATATTGGTCATAAAGCCATCACTGATAATCGCTGTATTTCTCACAGGACTGGCAGTGATGTGAAATTAATGTGTTTTGAGAATTATTGAGCTTCTATTTCTATAAAAAAAAAATGATATACACTGCAAACCATCTAATCTAAACTATGACAGCTACTGATATGTTGAAAGAACAGGTGGTATGCAGGGTTATTAGTCTTGCTATATTTCCCATGCATCTCAGGGAAGCATTCCATATACCCAATCCTGTCTTGTTTTGGGATTAAAAAATAGTCGAGTGGAGCTTCTTGTGCAAATTAGTGTTGGTAGTGGTAGTGAGTGCCGGGTGTGTCAGTTACCACGACTGGGTTTGCAGTGCACTTAGAATCAAGAAATCAGATATTTGATCCCTCTTTTAGAGTGGAGTTGAACAGTGTAGATACAGCATGTTTGTGACTTGAAAAAAACAAGAAAAGAAGAAAGGTAATGACTGGTGGTAACTACGGGTCTCATGGCTTTATTAACCAATCATGTTGTCTCCCTGCAGTTTTAATGCTGCCAGTTTTCTGAGAGCAGAAATGGTATTGTTACACCATCACGTTTGTTTAGAAGCTCACCATTTTTTTTTCTTTCTTTGGAAGTGATGCTTGCTCTTAATTTGAGTTAGTTTAGTGGATTCTACAATTTACTTAAATGTTATTTGTTGTTGCAAGATATTATAGTCGTACCCATGGTAGCATGCTGTCTTTTTATAGGTGCTTGCATTACCTACAGTTTGAGTGAAGAGTGCACGCATGTTCTTGCTGATGAACTCATGCCAGTTAAAGAAGTTCTTCTTGATGCTATTGTGTCTAATAAACCTATTGTTCTCAGGAGTTGGGTTGAGGTACTAGTTTATTATCCCCCCGCTTCTTATTTAGGGTTTAATTGTAGCTGATGTTCAAGTTAAAACCTTTTGAGAAATAATTTTGAATGTTAACTAACAACCTTACTTTGATAGATAGAGATTTGGAAGGGAATTATATGCAAGCCCTCACTTGACACTTCCTCATTGCTTGTTTGCCTTTGTTTTTTGATTTTGGACGAAACTAAAACATAATAGAGGAGTCTTGTAAAGAATTTATCATTTCACAAGACGTTTGAAAATGTTTAACATACACCATGGTGTTGCCGGTGTTGCTGCTTTAACTGGGAGTGATTATGAATCCTTTTGGTGCACAAAATGTTAAGTTGTAAATAATAGCTATGTTTTCCATGGAACATTTGAGATTTTTTAAACAAGTCATATTTCTGTGACACTAGAGGGGCAACAGTAAAATGCAAAAGTAGTTATCTAACTGACATTCTGTACTATCACTAATTGCTGTATTATGATTAGTTGGTTACAGAAAAAAGGATTGGATTAGGACATAGTTTATTTATGTCTGTACAATCACTTATTGCTGTATTATGATTAGTTGGTTGCAGAAAAAAGGATTGGATTAGAAATTCCTAGCTGGAGCTCGTAAGTATCATTTCAGTCATGGTTTACTGATTTCTGAATGCTTATCTGCAGTTCCTTTTTATATATTCTGATGAAGGTAATAAAATAGTTATACCTTTTACCTCAGCTATATTCCAACATTGACAGTGGAAGGAGTATCAGTCAAAGTTGCAGCATCAGGAACTCGTGCAAAGTGCTTGGAAGGATTCACATGTCTACTGGAATCAATAAATATGGTAATAAATTGGTTCTGGTTGACTAGTTCTCCCTGAAAAACTTAAGATTTTCTCCAGTAATTACAAAAAATTTCTTTCACTTCTGATTCCCTTGGGGAATCAAAGTATCGAAATCTCCTGACACACTTTCATTGAGGTGTGGTATTTCAATATTCAAAGTGTACTCAATTTTAAAGTTGTTGTGTCGTAGACTTTGATATTTCATAAAAACTTCAACTGACCCTTCATAACATTTGTAACTTCTGTTGACATGAATAGAGGACATGCCAAAATACACCATTCTCATCTTTTCTATCAAAGACAACAATGACGTGCTGGCCAGAACCCTACTTCTAAGACTACTGTGTTTTCTTTATTTCTTTAAGTTATAATATTGAAATTTAACTGCTTGTCTTTATCAGCTTAGTATTCTTACTTGTCTAATATCTTCACGTGTGAATAACCATCCATGGACTTAATTAGCTTTTGATGATTTGAAGATCTATGATGCCTACACCAAAATATTTCTCTTCAATTTGCTTCACCTTCCCTGTTTTATCTCAAGTACCTTCATTCATGGTTCATGTTTGGATGATCCAAAAAATGAGGGTCTCATTGATGTCTTACATCTCTATAACTGGATGTGAACACATGGCTTTGAGTATTGTGATTGTAGTGTTCAATAGGTTATTGCTTTTGCACAATGGAAGGATGGTTTTGTTTATCCAATTGTTCATTATACTGGTGCCTTTACCCACAGGGAGATGGTTCATTAACTGTCTGTGCAATATAGGTTAATAATTTAGCTTCATGTCACACTTTTGATTGTCAAGATGTATACGGAGTTATCTCGTTTCAAAGATGAAGGTAAGCTTCTGTGAGAGTTTCGGAAAGATTTTTTTTGTTTTTGGATGTTCTGATTTAGGATTAACTGGAACTCAAAAGGTACAGGGTTTTATTTGTACCTCAAGGCTTATGGTTTTGGGGGGTTATTCCAAAAAAAAAACAAGGCACTGCTGGTTTTGCTCTTGGTGATTGATGGAGAGGTTTTTGCTTCTTATACTGATGATCTCAGAGAATAAAGAAAGATAAATTGATCATGGAGGGGAGTGTATGGTCATTTTTCTTAACTGTTGTTGAAGATGATGGTGAGTTTGGGCTCAAAACAGGATGGATAGCTGCTTCATTCTCATTATGACTGATGAGTAGGGCATGGTATCAGGCTATGGATGCAGTTGAATTAGAGTAGGGTAGATAGATATGAGCTATTTATCCAGTGATCCATGTGCATTGTTTGTCCCAGGGTGATTGTTCCAATCTCTTTGTCATGGTGTGAATATTTGATTTCTTAGTTTGATTCCTGTATGGAAGCTTAGTTATTTGTTGACAGTATTTCTAAGCTTAGATCTGAAGTCTTATCGTTATAAATCTGGGTAGTTATTTATGTTATTTTCCCGTGTGCAGTACAAGTTCAAGGACAGGTTGCAGTCTCTGTTGGAAGTAGGTGGTGCAAAGATTGTTTTAGTTGAAGACTTCTCTTCAAATGCCCAAGTATGCAATTCATGCTCTTGTTAAGATCTCCATTTTTGCTGACAAAATGGGAACATCATCACTCATTTGATTTTGGGGGAGATGAATAGTTATTTTATCTTATTTTTTATGAAATTTCAAGTTTCTTACCGGTTAAAATTTTTATTATCACTGGTTTGATTTCGGGGAGATTAATAGTGTATCTTTTAATGAATTTCAAGATTCTTACCGGTTAAAAACTTTATCTGAAGACTTTTATTTTGTCTTTCATTGCTATCTGAAATTAAATTATTCATCTTCTTTTAACTAGTTGATTTTGCTACTTTATGTTATCCATGCTGGTTGTTTAGGTTTTTCAGTCTTAATGAAAAGCTTGATTAGACAAGTACAGAATTTGAACTCATGGCCTGCAGACTTGCCTTTAGTGGAATAAATATCACTGGGCTAGATTGTCCACTACTTTGCAAATATCTTTATGTGTTACTGTTATAAATGTTTAGTTTAGTCTTAATAACAACTTTTCATCATAAACACCTCAACTTTTAGAGAGAGAATATTTGATGGGGAGTGAACAATGACATAAAAATGCCATGTCTCTTCGATACTTGAAATCTGTTCACTAATGTGAGATTTTTAAACTATTGATTGGGACAACAGCTGGCAGCACCTCATTTTTTAGGCATTTAGGCCATTGTTGGACAGCTATTCCTTTAGAATATATTCTTAAAACATTGGAACTTGTAGTAAAAGTTAAATGAAGGAAGCTCAATGATCCTTTATTTAGAAAGGAACATTGTATTTTAATCACCACACTAGTACCCATCTTCAAATGTCTGTCCATTGCAACTAAGTTTTTTATTTTGGATGTATCTGCACATGTCAGTGTCAGATCCTTTCACAAATTCCATGCAACACAGGTTTAGATTGGCATTGGTACCATACAATCCTGTTCCTTTTCCTCATTGCTATACTTATGGATTACTTTTTATGGCCAAGATGTCAATACTTCACCATAACAGCAAACTATTGATCAACCTACTTCACATATTTCCAATCACTGCAATGGTCAGCCATTATAGAGAATGTGATGTTCAATGGAGCATCATTGCTTTTTGTCAAGGACCTTACTCTGGGATTTTGTTTATCTCACAAGCAATTGTCATGTTTGACTTGGCTTATCTACTAAAATGTACATAGTGAATAGTGTTCTCTAAGTTTGGATCATGCAGAAAAAAACCTTATTATCTTCTAATGCATGTTGAGTGAATATTCTCTCTCAGGGTTTGGATTGTGGGCAAGACAGTCGTGTGTTATGCGTCATGCCCAAAGGATCACCAGACAAGTTTAATTCGTTCAACAAGCTGGGTTCATTGCCTAGGGTGAATGAGTTGGATCTGTTAAGAGCTGTTTTAGCTGGACATCTAGACTTGTCTGTTTTGGTATCACCATCTGGTCAGTATCTTATTTTCCAAATGGACAGTGTGCCTTGCTTCACAATTTGAGTAAGAAGTGTCGCAGACACGACTCGTAACAGCATTAAACTTGGATCTACCTCTTTCACCTTTCTAAACACCTGTACTTGCATAATAGTTTGGTTAGTTGATCTGCATTACAGTTCATTTTGTTCCTTTGTAAGTTAAATAAATGTGTATAAACTTACTGAAATGAATTTTAACATCATCCAAAACATGAAATCAAATCAAAGGAGTTGCCCAATCCTGCTGAGTATCAATTTAGTTGGGCAAGTTTATGAATAAAATTTCCAGCAATTATAGTGTTGGTTGTGCTATGAATTCTTAGGTTTTCCATCTTCCAGGTGTGATTCCTTGAGAACCTACTAGTATGAAGCTAGTAGCCATGTTAGTTTATCCCCGGCTAAATTCCAAAACCTATATCCCTTTCCTTTTACTTAAATCCCTTTAAGTCCTCAATTTCCAAGCTCTAATCAGTCACATAGCCCTTGTAGGATCGAAACTTCAAATCTGTCCTACTTCAAAACCTATAATATCTCACAGCAGTTGTATCAAAGTGTGCTGGTTCTTAAAATTTATAGCATTTCGCTAACCAGGTGCAGACAGGACTGCACAGATGACATAAAATTACAAAGTCTTGCATCTTTCCTCCTGAACCAACAGAAGAGATCAACATTAAATCCACCCCCTTTTTTCATTGAAATAACCTAGAATCTCCACTCGAATCAAACAATTTTAATGCAGTTCAATCATGCTCAGGTCTCAGGCTAAAAGAAAGGCTCAAAAATAAGTGACTTTCAGATACTTCATTTTGATGATAAGTAACATAACTAGTGGAATGTAAGATCTTGCAAAGTTTCAATTTGCAAATCATCTCTAGTTTTAATTTTGCTGTGCACCAATATCAAGATGATGATTGATGGCATTTAAAAATCATTTACAGTCCTAATATCAGGCCTTTCTAGCATATTTAGCCATAGGCCCTGCCATCCAATTTTTTTTTTTTTTTTTTTGAAAAAAGTAATGATGGCTTTGTGATGCAATTCCCCATAACATTGATATTGTCACTGAGATTCTGGAATCTCTTGTTTCATTAAAGAAGCTTATAAGTAACTTTCAGAAGGTTGAAAACCATGTGTGGTAGAGTTTCAAAGTGTTTACATCATAATGTGATTCAAGCTAGAGAGAAGTACATGAATCTGTTAGCCACTTTGAGGAATTATGCTTTGCCTTGAAAGAGCCTTTAAAATCTTGGATGTTGCAGAATATGATTTTGGGATCGTATTGCGGTAATGTGATAGAAATCTTAATGTGTGAATGCATATTTGTTACACAGAATCCTTGCTTTCAGCAGAAGTCTTTTTTGCCTTATAGCTGTGAAGGCCTAATTGTTTGGGATCTATTATTTCTCATGCTTCTTTAAATTCATTCAACTTCTTTTTCCACAAATTCCTGATGTTTCCTTCAATTGTAGAACACATATACATCTCTTATTTAAATGACCATTATATTACACATATCTTTGACGTGATGTATGCTATATGTCCTCTTGCAGCTCTTGTTTCATCATCATGCTCTACTGATGAGACAGTAGTAGCAGATTCTGAGGCAGAAGTGGAAACACCAATATCAGAGCGTTTCACTGCAGATATCTCCAATGAAGAAGCCCCAAAATATGTGAACAAGGTGGAAACGTCCATTCACCCTCATCATAGATCAGAAAATAACCATGTTGTAAGCTCTACTTACAGTATTGCTAATGTGAGAACAAAACAAGAAACGGTTGATGAGGCTGAAAGCGGAAATTCTGATATTATTTATAGCCAAGATTTAATCATTAGAGATTTGAATTTACCTGCTCAAATCAGTTCGCCTCCAAATAATGGATTTTTGAATTTCAAACGCTTCAGAAAGGTACTAGACCCCCCCCCCCCCCCCCCCCCCCCCCCCTCCCCCCTTCTTTTTACCAGTCTCAAGCCTGGAAGTTCAGACTCAATTAGTTTTAGCTGGTGTATTAGACAATTTTTGTCCATTCATCTCTTCTCTACAATTGTGATGGGAGAATATGTTGAGCTGATCAAATCCATGAATTTAGACTGAGAAATCATGTTGAAGAAAGATGCCATTGAATTGGTCACATGATGCTTTTAATTTGTCCTTGGGCTTCAGTTCAATTGATTGATTGTTGCCTGTGCATGTGCCCTTGCCATCAATTTTATGTTGAACCAATGAAAACAATTAAAAATAAATGCTGCATCTGCATTTTTTTTCATCTCTTATTCTTTTTTCTCTTATAGTGGTTTTTGTTTAGACATGCCTATTGACTAGACGTTGTAAATTCTTTTGTTGTTTATCCTCTCTCAGGGTAACACCCAGTCAGGGAATAGTTTCAACAATTTGATTCCATTCTCAAAATATCCATACAAGTAAGATCATGGTTACTAATGAGTAATGCTAGAGATACTATAATTGTTATTTAAACTTTTCAACCAACCCATGTGATATAAGTTTGTGATTTGAATTTTTTGTGTTATTTAATAAAAGTGTTACCAATTGTAACAATACTCATCACATCAAGTCTTTGTTTGTTTCTTAGTAGAGATTTTGACTATGGGAATCAGGATATGCTTGAGTCCGTGAAGGAAGAGAAAAGGCGAAAGCAAATGGAAGCAGTTGCAGAGGACTTGTTCAACACTGTAAAGGTGACTGCCAAAACTTGTTTGGATGAATTGGAATGAGGGTTTAACTACTAGATACTGAGCTGTGTAGCTTGGTTTAAAGCTAAAATGGGACCAGACAATGAAAAATGTTTGCTGCTTCCTAAACAATGCAGGGAAGGCGGCGTGGGGTTGCTGGTTCTCTTCACGGACTTCTTACACATGGCTGACAACAGGAATGAGGCAACTGTTGATCATCTTCTTCGTTGTAGTGCAATATCCAGTAAATTCTGAGCTACCTTTTCCCTGTACTGGTATTGTTTGGAATGAGTTTGAAACGATATGATATCTAGAGGAAAGGGGAAGGGGGTCGTATGGCCATATGGAGCAAGTTCCTTTGATGTATGAATGAAAGAGCAGTATTTGAGGGTTTCGAGCAGTAAGATAGAAACCAGTTTTACATGTTGGGATGTTCCAATTTTGTGGTTTAGCAAAATATTCCTTTATCATTCTAGAAGCTAGGAAGGGTGCTTGGTGCTCTCATTTGGACAGCCTCTTTGAAATACCAAATTCTAAAGAACTAAATGTCAAGTGATGATTAGCATAGAAGTGATTTAGTCTTATCAGCAAGCTGCCCGAGTGCAGAACTTAATGCCAGCTGAAACATTTGGAGTTCTCTGGGATTGTTCAGGGATTATACCGTTCCTCTAGATTTCAGAAGCTTACAGGCTATTCAAAAGAATACCAGCATATTTGGAATTTCATAGGATCTCGACTGTTGTCATTGCATTTTGTCAGATTTATGGTAGCTTAGATAACAGTCTCACTGTTTCAAGAACCGCTGTCCTATTCATTGGACGAAAGTAGATTTTCGAATCTGACTAGGCATGGTGTGCAGTCTTGCACCGGAAGCAAACGACGGGTTTGTATGGGGAAAAGGTAGATTTATCCCAGCTCTTGACTTGATGACATGGATAGTGAAAGAGTATTGCATGTTGTAAGTTAGGTTTCGCTATTTAGTTATTTTAATTTTTCTTTCTAAACCACATTATATAATTTACTAGAAATTCTTTAAAATTAAACACAAAAAAAACAATTAAAAGTCTCATGTGACAAACTACAGCCATACGTTATTGCCAAAATCAGAACTAGTTAATTAAAGGGATATTTGAGTGTGTTTTTGAAAAATAAATATATTTCTATTTCTTGTTTTAAACTAGGTGTTTTTAAATTGTTTTGTATGTTGATATTAAAAATAATTTTTAAAAATAAATAAAAACAACTCTTAATAACACTCTCATGTGAGCTCCAAGACTTAAGGGCATGTTTAAGAATATGATTTAAGTTGTTTTTTAAAGTATTTTTTATTTTGAAATATATTAAAATAAAAATTTTATTTTTTTTTTAAAAATCATTAATTTTTTTAAATAACACCTTTAAAACAAACACGGGAAACTAGAGCTCTCAAAACTAAGAATTTGGTCGTGCGGCACTCTTGAGGTTTCATTTTGGTCATAAAATTTACAGCCAAAGCAAGGAAAAAACAATCAAAATTTAGAGAAACTCCGTTATAAAAATGATTTTTTAAAAAAAATAATAAAAATGTATTCATTTAATATATTTCTAAATAAAAAAAACTTTAGAAAATTATAATTACAAAATTCTCAAATACTCCTTAAACACAAGACCAGGAGCTTTGGTAAATTGGAATTAATTTATTGTACACTTTATATATTGTACGTAATAAAGATTTTAATCCAAGTTCAAACATCACACTTTGCAAAAATAATTAGTTAATGATCGATCGTGGTTTATAATTTCACCAACTCTATCTTAACTTTACACGTTCCAATTTCTCATTGCACTAGCATTGATTTTAAAAATACTTTTGTAATTAATTATGTATATTAACATTTTCAGTACTGCATGATCAACTATTTCTACTAATTATCAGATCATAAATTTTAATTAACGGTGAACAGTATCAAATGGAAAAGTAACGTAAGAACCAGAATAAATGCAACACTCAAAATAGTACATAGCAATTTAAAGACATGGAGGAAAAAATCATATAATTATAGTCCTCCATTCTTTAATTAGGGGTAGGGAAAATAGCTAGGAAAAATTGTGAAAACAATAAAGAAAAAAAACCTTTTGATCAATGGTCCATGGACATAATACTGATCAAAATGAAATACAAATATGAAATAATGAATAAAGTTGATTTATATCGTAAACCTAAACTTACAGCTGCTATTTCTAATATTAATGGCATTATTAGCAGCTAAGTTGTCGACATCTAGCCTGCATCTGACCCTGAACTTCACCTTCATGAGCTTGAACTCGCCAAGCTTGATTCTCACAGGCTGAATAACCCTGAGTTTCAAAGGAATGATTCCAGTCTGCTGCTGCTGCTGTTGCAGTGAAGTGATCAATGTATTGGCATCATCTGTCTGTCCTGATAGCACCACAGTAAGCACGGTGGTGTTCCTGTGACCCTGGTAGAATCTTGGCAGCGAACCTTGACATAAACTTGTGCCTGTGTACCACACGCTTATATGGCTCCCTCCCTCATAGTAGACGCTCGCTTTCTTGTTGGGATTCGTAGCCGTGATGGTGACATCGAAGGTTGCAGTTAAGCTGGAATTGCTTGTGAGATTGAATTGGGTAATCTGCAACCGATCGATGGAGTACTTTGGGAGTTTAGGCTGGAAGACAAGGCAAAGAATTCCAGCAGCAGCTCCGGCGAGAAGAATGAGGAGGAAGACTAGAGAAAGTGTCCAGCACAAGAATCTGCAGCAACAGCCTCTTCTCTTCCTGGGTGGTTTGGTGTGGATGACCGGAATTGTACGCTGAAAAGGAGGGCAGTGCTGGCTGTCATCGGACTTGGAGGAGCCTCGGGGCACCAATGGAACTGTGGGAACCTGCGGTGACTCAAAATCTAATTGTTGATCATCATGGGCACTGCTACTCAGATTGTGGGGATGAATTTTCTGATGACTTGCCATATTCATCGGTTGACAGATGGATAGTTCAAAATTTATTTTCTATATATGCTGATATATGAACTCCCTTTTCTATATCAACATATATAGAAAAGGGAGTTCATACTTGGACTCGCTCGTGTGTGTTTGGTATTATTGATGGGGTCAGGAGAGCTAAGCACATGATTAAATATGAAGTTAGATATTTTGGTTGATAATGAAGCCCCCCTCCTCTTCTGACTTTAAAACATGATCGATTCATACGCAGAGGAGGTTCGGCTTGGTTGGTGGTATGCCATGTTCATTCAGGCTGCAGGTTTAGTTTTTCTTGGGAGGAGTACGTAAGAGCTCATCACCTGCGTCATCACTTTTAGTTCTTCTGACTTTAAAACATGATCCTCACTTTTCTTTTCTTTTTCTTTCAGTTTTTTGGGGAGGTGAATATCGGAACCCTCGGCTGATCAAGGCTATATGGCACTAATCTTTCACACTTATCACCCAGGATCATGACCCTAAACTCCATCCAAATTAATTTCTTCTACTCTTAATTTTCTCTCTGATCAATTGCAAATTTAATTCTGAAAGTAGCTCGTTCACTAAAACTATACTTGGAAGACAGTGCTGCTACATATATTTGTTTGTGTGTGATAACACGCAACTACGACAGAAATCTATACAATACTTGGCTTTTGTTTTTTCGTGTTTAAGTAAAGGTTGGTTTGATGGATACCCTCTCCCTCTCGCTGACAGACGTATCTATTTCTAATATAATTTGTCTAATAAATATACAAAAAAAAAGAGGATATATTATATACAGCTTCCATTTAGTAGTCACGGAAGGATAATATAATTCAAGTTAGTTATGGATTTGTTATAATTAGGTTACGTCAATAATATTTATAGATGTTTATGGATTGATTTCAACTCAAAAAGAGATCTGGATCAAGCAGGATGTTTATGGATTAATTTTGTACTTTAATTGAAATCTTGTAATTTTATTTTTATTCCTTTTATAGTTTCAGTTATTATAAAGCAATTTATATTTTTTATTCATATTTATATGTCTAGCATTTTAGTTTTGGTTTTTAATTTTTTTCATTTTTCTCTTTTATTGAGGTTTTATTTATTTTCAATTTAATCCTTCAATTTTAATGTGTCTAGATGATCTTTTTCAAATTGGTACCTCTTCTTTTCATTTCTTATTTCCCCCCTTTATTCTTCAAATCAAATAATTTTTTTAATACTAATAATATTTATTTTGATTTTATCATAGAATAATTTTATGATTTTCATTATTTAGACAATAATAATAATTGTAGTTGCTGTAATTATGATAATAATAGTAATATTACTAATAATAATGATAATAATGATTATAATATCAATAGTTATGGCAATGATAGTAATAACAACAATAATTCATAAAATAATATTAAAAATATCAATAATAATAAATAAATAAATAGACAATTATAGTGATGATATTAGTAGTGAAAATAATAATTTTAATTATATTAATAACATTAGTAGTATTAGTAATCATAATAGTGATTCTAATTGTGATGATAATAACTATAATAATGATTTAAACAATTATAGTTATAAACGATAATGGGAGTAACAATAGTAACAGTAATGATAATGATAATGATAGTAATACCGATAATAATTAGAGTATTAATTATTTATATTAGTGGAAATAACGATAGCTAAAATGATAGTGACAATTTAACAATTATAATAATAACGATGAGAATAATAGTTATAAGAATTGAGTTTTACAACTTCTCCATATATAATATTTCAAATCTAATAACTCGAATTAATGGTTTGAAAAAAGATTTGTGGCTCAATTTTCTCTTTTATTTTTTCTCTTATTTTTTTGTAAATTTTATTGTTTAATTCGAGGGAAATATAAAGTTGTTAACGTTCAGCTGATATTACAACAATGGAAAGATTGTTTAACTCACAAATGGACTGAGGGAAATGATATTCAAAGAATTTACGGCCATTACCTCTCTTAAAAAGCACACTAACAAATTGAGCAATACCAGCTTTTGCTTCTGCCCCCAGAGTAATCAGCGTTGACCGCATAAATCTAAAGGCACATCCCAGTATGCTTTCTCACCTGCTAGAGGATAGGATAGGATAGGATAGGATAGGATAGTAAGTTTTATTCCTGAATTGCTTTGAATCGAGCTCTGTTTGTATTGAGATGGTAAAATCGCACATTGTTGTAGCTCGGATGAAATGGACGTCCTTCAAATATTCAGATTGCTGTGAGTTTGGCCTCAAATGTTGTAAGACGTCCCGCTACTTCACTTTGGTTATGCTATGAGCTCCAAGCAAAAAGAAAGGAGATAGACAAACTCACATGAAACTATTATTTCACCCCGTGATGATTGGTGGTCTCCCTCTTCTTTCGATCACTTTTCTCAATCGTGATCCTGCCTTCAGTTTGAGTCTTAAGGAGCTGACAGCAAGAGATATACCGGCGCTTCTGTTAGCATGAGTTGTCCGTTGCAAGATTAAAGGAGGAAGATCAGACGTTGCAAGATTAAAGGAGGAAGATCGGGAATATATTTATTAGATAATTAAGTCCATAAATGTATAATTAAGTCCATAAATGTATAGCCATAATTAGGAATTTACCGTTACTCTACAATCTGCTATATATGTCCTCCTATTCATGTAAACGAAATTGAATCAGAAATAAAGTGAAAAGATTCTCTACAAGTTGTCATGGTATCAGAGCATACCGATCCGTGAAATCAGCCTTGGTTCTTAATCAAAGTTGTCTCCTTCCATGGCTGATATTGAACCCCAGGCTGAGGAATCACTATCTTCCTCCATATTAGCCGAACCCCAGGCTGAGGAATCTCTATCTTCCTCCATACTAGCCGAATTAACTACAAGAATGACTGAAGTTTTGAACAGAACTTCAGCCCCAACCCAAATTTCTGATGGTGCTACTGCACCGATAGGTATCAAGTTGGATGGCACCAACTATGCACTTTGGTCCCAGGTGGTTGAGATGTATATCTCAGGCAAGGACAAACTGGGATATATAAATGGCGATCTACCTCAACCCCCTCCGACGGATTCTACTCTCAGACGATGGCGTACTGATAATGCAATTGTTAAAGGGTGGCTGATAAATTCCATGCATCCCTCCCTTATCAGTAATTTCATCCGCTTCCCTACAGCAAAACTAGTGTGGGATGCAATTGCTACCACATACTTTGATGGCAGTGACACCTCCCAGGTGTATGAACTCCGACGACGTGTGACACGCCTTAAACAAGCTGGTGGATCTTTGGAAAAATTCTATAATGAACTCCAAGGGCTCTGGCGTGAAATCGACTTTCGTCGTCCAAACCCAATGGAATGTCCAACAGATATTCAACATTACAATTCCCTTATTCAAGAAGACCGAGTGTATGTGTTCTTGGATGGTCTTGATGACCACTTAGATCACATCAGGTGTGATGTTCTGCAGATAAAACCATTCCCAACAGTGGAGCAAGCCTATGCGCACGTGAGGAGGGAAGCCCTTCGTCAAGCAGTTATGACCACAGGTGTTAATGATATACCTGGAACAGGCCTGGCGTCCAAGGGCCTCAAACCTAGCTCACATGCACTCTCCTTCCATGGGGGTAAATCTGGTTCTAACTCTAAATTCCGAGTTACCTCTGATGGCAAATGCTCTCACTGTGGGGGGACAAAACATACCCATGAAACCTGTTTTAAGCTTCATGGGTATCCCGATTGGTGGCACGAACTTCAGGCTCGGAAGAAGCGTGATGGAACGGGTGGCAGCATAGGACAGGCTGCAGTGGCTACTGCGGAACCACATCTGTCTCTTATCCCAGCTGCTAAGACCAATGGTGGTGACAGCAAACAAACTGGAGTGCCTACAGCAGACCAAGGTAATGCTCTACTTGGTTCTAGTCAGGAAGCTGACCGTAATGACTGGATACTTGATTCCGGAGCAACCGACCACATGACCTTTGATGTTACTGACTTTTCCGAACAGTCCCCTCCACGAAGAACTAGCATTGCAAATGCTAATGGCGGCATTGCTTCGGTAACTGGGGCTGGAACAGTAATGATATCACCGGCCCTATCATTATCTCATACATTACTTGTGCCCTCTTTATCTCACAAGCTATTATCTGTGAGTCAGATTACTAAAGCCTTGAATTGTGTTGTGCTCATTTACCCTATGTTTTGTCTTATTCAGGATATTCTCACCAAGGAGATTATTGGGCGTGGTACTGAAAGGGGGGGGCTCTATTATATAGAAGATGTCGATATTGGCCGAGCACATCACGTGAACCATTCAAGCAACCCTGGAGTGGAACATATTCTACTTTGGCATCGTCGGTTGGGTCACCCCTCATTTGGTTATTTGCAGCATGTGTTTCCTGATTTATTTTCAGGATTGTCAAATTTAGATATAAAATGTGAGACATGCATCTTGGCTAAAAGTCATCGAGCTACTTACCCATTGAGCATGAATAAAAGTGATATTCCTTTTGCCTTGATTCACTCTGATGTATGGGGTCCTTCCCCAAAATCTACTTTGTCTGGCTCCCGCTGGTTTGTCATATTCGTCGATGACTGCACGCGGATGACCTGGATCTACCTGATGAAACATAAAAATGAGGTGTTACATATATTTAAATCATTTCATACAATGATTCAGACTCAGTTTGCAGCTAAGCTTCAAACACTTCGATCAGACAATGGTGGCGAATATGTGAATCAACAGTTTCGTGATTATTTCCACCACTATGGATTAATTCATGAAATTTCATGTCCCCAGACTCCACAACAGAATGGTATTGCCGAGCGCAAGAATCGTCACATACTTGAAACTGCTCGAGCTCTGTTATTAGGAGCTCACGTACCCAACCACTACTGGGGTGATGTTGTTACTACTGCTGTCCATCTCATTAATCGCATGCCCTCAAAGGTCCTTGGGTTCAAGACACCGTTACATGCCTTGTCAACCTATGTGTCATTACCATCAGTGTTGATGCTTCCGCCACGCATCTTTGGTTGTGTTGCATTCGTCCACCTCCACAAGAATCAACGCACAAAACTTGATCCTTGTGCTGTTCGTTGTCTTTTCTTGGGATATGCTACACACCAAAAGGGGTACCGGTGCTACGACCCAGTTACTAGGCACACATATGTAACTATGGATGTCTCGTTCCTTGAAACCGACACTTTCTACTCTCCTGCTGCATCCAATTCTCTTCTTCAGGGGGAGACACAAGATGAAGAAATGAATTGGTTGGCATTTGACTGGTTCAGAGACACTGATGATTCTGACTCGACTCCTAATACGTCTCAGCCTATTACCAATCAAGAGTTGATATCTCCAGAAGCTGAAGTACCAGTGTCGACATCTCCAGAAAGAGTAATAGCTCCCCCCCACTCTTCGGTATCTAATGACCCATCTCCTGAGAATATCATTGAGGTAAGCTCTACTATCTCACCTCACATTTCTGATGATATCAATACCAGTGTTGGCTATGAGTTACCTTTCAGGCGAAATCGAGGAAAACCACCAAACAGATACTCTCCAGAACTAGAGGATCAAAGATCAAGATATCCAATCGCCAATTATGTTTCGACAAAGAAATTGTCTGAACCTCTCAAGAATTTTGTGAAAGAAATCTCTTCACATCATATTCCCACAAATGTCGAAGAAGCTTTGGAAGACTCCAGGTGGATCCAAGCTATGAAAGAGGAAATGGAAGCTTTACTAAAAAATAAAACGTGGACTCTTGTTTCCCTACCAGAAGGTCAAAAAACAGTGGGTTGTAAGTGGGTATTCTCCATCAAGTACAAAGCTGATGGGTCAGTTGAAAGGTACAAGGCAAGGCTAGTGGCAAAGGGCTATACACAAACCTACGGCATAGACTATCAAGAAACATTTTCACCTGTGGCCAAACTAAGTACTGTTAGAGTTCTACTATCTCTCGCAGCAAACCTTGATTGGCCATTACACCAGTTGGATGTTAAAAACGCATTCTTACATGGAGATCTTGAAGAGGAAATCTACATGGATATTCCCCCAGGATATGGGGCAAACACTGAAGATAAGATCGTGTGCAAACTACAAAGAACTCTATATGGGCTGAAGCAGTCTCCTAGAGCATGGTTTGGGCGCTTGAACTCGGCAATGAAAAAATATGGCTTCCAACAAAGCAACGCTGATCATACTTTATTCTTAAAGCATCGACAGGGTAAGGTGACAGCTTTGATAGTTTATGTAGATGATATGATCATTACAGGAGATGACTCCGAGGAGATCGCAAGACTTCAGAAGCAATTGGCCATGGAATTTGAGATGAAAAATCTAGGAGGACTCAAATATTTTCTTGGAATTGAAGTTGCTAGGTCAAAACACGGCATATTCCTTTCCCAAAGAAAATATGTCCTAGATTTATTATCAGAAGCAGGATTACTAGATTGTAAGCCTGCAGACACACCTATTATTCAAAATCACAAATTGGGAGAATATCCAGACCAAGTACCAACAGACAAAGGAGGGTATCAGAGAGTAGTGGGAAAGTTGATTTATCTCTCTCATACACGGCCGGACATCGCTTATGCAGTGAGTGTGGTAAGCCAATTCATGCACTGCCCGAGTGAAGATCATATGCATGCAGTAATTCGGATTCTCAGATACCTAAAGTTCTCTCCTGGGAAAGGAATTATGTTCACAAGAAACAATCACTTACGAGTGGAAGGGTACACAGATGCTGATTGGGCAGGAAATATCACTGATAGAAAGTCAACCTCAGGTTATTTCATGTTGGTTGGAGGAAACCTAGTTACTTGGAGAAGTAAAAAGCAAAAGGTGGTAGCATTATCAAGTGCTGAAGCTGAGTTTCGTGGGATGGCTAAAGGTCTTTGTGAACTTCTTTGGCTTCGAAGGCTATTAACTGAAATTGGCCCTGCTCCTAAGGGGGAAATAAATCTATTTTGTGATAACAAAGCTGCAATTGATATTTCTCATAATCTAGTCCAACATGATCGGACCAAACATGTGGAAGTAGACCGACACTTCATCAAGCAAAATCTCGAGGCCAAGATAATTCGATTTCCGTTTGTTAAATCCGAAGACCAATTGGCAGACATACTTACAAAAGCTGTATGTAGCAGAAGCTTCCACAACTCACTTGACAAGTTGGGCATCCGAGATATATATGCACCAACTTGAGGGGGAGTGTTAGCATGAGTTGTCCGTTGCAAGATTAAAGGAGGAAGATCAGACGTTGCAAGATTAAAGGAGGAAGATCGGGAATATATTTATTAGATAATTAAGTCCATAAATGTATAATTAAGTCCATAAATGTATAGCCATAATTAGGAATTTACCGTTACTCTACAATCTGCTATATATGTCCTCCTATTCATGTAAACGAAATTGAATCAGAAATAAAGTGAAAAGATTCTCTACAAGTTGTCAGCTTCTTCCATTAGTTATGCTGTGTACTTCTACAGTGCAACAAAAGGTTCAAATGATCTTTTGCTTCTTTAAACTTGAGTTTGCTTCATTTCCTTGAATCTGTCGAAACTTAACACCGTATCCTTTCCTGAAATAATCTACCCCTCTGATGCTTTTCAGGTAGCTCGACAAAGCTGAGTTCCCTCACACTCCTAACCCCCAATGTTTCCTTCAATTTTTGGGTAATTTCCATCAATCAGAACAGCATAATTAAGAAATGGAGATATAACTCAGTAAAGTGCATGGACTAACTTGTGTACACAAAACAATCTTAGACGTATAATCTTAAGATATGTAATCAAAACAAGTGAAATGGATGAGAAACTTAATGATTTCACTGCCTGGAGTAAATCCACTTGGAAAAGAATAATACACAAAAAGATGAGTTCTGTAGCAGCTAGGGCCAAGTTATGATGTACGATGCATTATATTTCAGTGTCTGTCTGATTTGTTTTGTCATGTTTGATTTCTAACCTCAGGTTTCTATATCTTGGTGAGACTTTCCCACCCTTGCAGCTGGTTGGGGGCATTATTACCGTGCTCGCAGTATATATAGTTAATCATCGGAACAGTACCGAGTAATGCATTAGTGAGAGTGGGGGCTGTATAAGATGCAGACAGACAGGCAATAATGATCAGGCTGGCTCTTAATTTTGTGAGCTCTACCCGTCTATTCAGGCATGTTCAAAGCGTCGAAGTTCAGTAATCAAGTTTGTAGGGAAAAGTTGATCATGGGATGTCTGCTGCTGGTGTACAAGTTTTTCTGTGAACGCTTCAATAGTTGGGAGCTCTCTCAATTCTTGAGGCTAACATACTCCATTGTCGGAGCCATTTGTTTTAGTGCTCTTGCATCAGGCAGACTGCTCCCTGCAGGGTTGCACTTGTTCAGTTCCATATTGAAGTAAGAACTAATTGTCCTCTTGTTCACTAATCAGTCTGATTCCAAGTTCGCTAGTCTGCTTTTTTTTAGAAGAAGAGGGTCATGAAGGAGATTGATCAAGAGAGTATTTGGCATGTACGTAGTTAAAACTGATGGCATCGTCTTCCAGGGCGTTGTATCATGGTTCAAGTTCCATAATTATGTAAATTATTGTTGTTGCGAATATTTTATTTATGATGTTCATGTATTAATTGACTGACCTCTGGTGTATCTACTTACGTTTGAGTTTATTAGGATAATACTTCTGCTTGCTTGTGATCTCTAAATATGAAAGGATTGAGTTTACTTGCTCGAAATGGTATCCCAAATTATCCCTCATTGGCATCCAACCACAATGGAAAGAACATATTATGAACACGGGAAGAATAAATCTCTTTAAATGATCGAGAATAACAGGTTGCCAGGTTGCATCCATACAAAGTAATCTTTGAAACTAGAAGTTTAAAAAAGCCACAACTGCGTGGAAAATGATAACAGCACAACTGAGTGGATTATGATGAAGCAGCAACTGCAAGGATAGCAGTTGTGTGGAGATTTTTACTTGTACCTAGTCTCCCACGTCGAATTCCAGTCCTTTGTCCATTGAACACCCTTCTGGCCTGTTCCACATCACGCTCTGTTTCAGACAATCCATGATTTTGAAATCCCAGTGGACTCTTCTTGTCCTTGTCTCTCTTGTTAGATCTTGAAGTCCAGCGATCAGTTGAATCTTCTGAACTGGGTTCCCATGAAGAGGTAGAAAATCCTAAATGATGTTGGCTTCCACCAACAAAGCGGTTGCTGCCTGAGGATTCTTGACCATCCATGTCTTCTCCGCATAATGTACCTCCACTTCTCAAAGTTACATAGTTGTAAAACCTTGGCTCTATAAGGTCATCGCTTGCAAGTACCTCGGATTCTACAAATGGGTCTTTTGTCTCAGGTATTTTCCTCCCAACAGGATTCGAAGCATCCATTGTAGGGGGGCTTCTTCTATCATCAGAGAAGGCACATGACAGGTTGGAGCTTGTAGTAGAATTCAGGTCAGCGACTGCTTCAAGAATGGAGCAAGCCTTGGTGACACAAGCTGGGAGAGAAAAGGAAGGTTTGTTCTGTTGGTGAAAATTTTGAATGTCTTCCAGCAATAGTGCGGTATATGATGGCATTGGATTCAACAAAGTTTCAGGATTGAGGTCTAGGTCTCGCGACCGCCTTGCTGACCTGCTTCTGGTTAATGTCTGGGGCTTAAAGCTTTCAACTCCCAAATCTAGTACAGTGGTTGTGACTGTTGGCTGTCCTTTAGCCTCTTCCATCTGCGGTTCCTTTGAGATCTTGTTTTCCAGTGAAACTATGCAGCTGCCTCTGCAATTAGTCACTTGAGCATCGACTCTGTTGTTTTTCTCAGAATTTTGCTTCTTCATTGGAGTCTGAAAAGCATGCATAAAGGGAAAATTTATGTCCCAGAAACATTACTTTTACTCTCTTAAGCTAACAGGTGCCCAAAAAAAGACATTTGTAATGGTGAAAATCACTCTCTCCTCCTTTTGTTACAAATTATGCATTGAAAGGTAAGCAATACCTGATTTAGAAGATTGAAAGATTCCTTCACCACCACTTGTCCATCGATATCATTGTTTCTGATTTGTGCTTTGTTGTAGCTTGTGCAGGTAGCCTTGTTGCCAGATGGTTGCGAATATTTAAGTGAATTGGGATCAATTTCACTCAATGGATTTCTTCTGTAAGGAGATTGGTCTGCTTTTCTTGAATTGTTGCGGCTAAGAGATGGCTGCTGATTATTCTCATTAGAGGTCTTGGCATTGGTTCTGGCAGGAGATTTGGAACGTGGTGATGCGGCCGTCCTTGTGCCGGTCAACGCTGCCTCGAAAACATTTCTCTTAACTGAGATTCGCTTTATTCGAGCCGTTGCTTGCGGTTCAACCCCATTGTTGCTCTTATCCACCACTAAAGAAGAAACAGTGGCAGGGACTGACACCATTTTTCCAGGCCTATTACTAGGATCACCAGCATGGTTAGCATTAGCAGTAGCATTAGCATTTCTAGCAGTAACGCCTGTATTTTGGGTTGTTTCTGACCTTCTACCCGGTGATCGACTCACCCTTCTCCCACTACAACCACTGCCCCTCTCTCTGCTTCCAGAGAGCTGGTTCTGGTCTCTTTCCCTGCTGGGTGTCCTCCTCCTCCCTTGAGAAGAAGGAGAAGGAGAAGGCCTGCTGGATTGGCGGCGGCTGCGATGCTGCCTTCTCTCGGCTGTAACCTCTCCATCGTCGTCATCATTGCCTTTCTTTGTAAAATCATAGTGATCAGCATAAGTGGCAGACTCAACATCTTGGTTCTGGTCATTATTATTATTATTATCGAAGTCGTAGCTTCTCTTGGAACCGGAGTACTTTATGCCAGAAGAAGGAAGCTTTCCAGATCCAGAAGAGTTGTTGCGACTAGGCCTTCCACACTGAATGAGAATGGCATCTACCTCTTCTTTTGTGCAGCTTGATGTCCTCACAACCATATTATGGGCACCAACATTGGTGCTGTTGTTGCCCAATAATATTTCAGAAGCAGATGCAGTAGCAGTGGGCGTGGAGCCATCTTCAAGTGGTGCTATATTGAGGAAGGGAGGAGGGGTGCGTTTGTCTCTATCTTGGCTTTTCCTGTGTTTGATGACAAAAATTTCCTTCCTGACAAAGCTCCCTTCTTCAACAACCTGTTTTTTGACCTCCTTATCCTCAACTATCTTGTTGTTGTTTTGGATCTCACTCTTTTCAACTCTGGGGGTGTTTAGAACTGGTTGGGAGGCATTCAAAGAAGAAGAGTGCTCATTTTTCTTGCTAAAACAACAGCCCATGATGGTGTAAGACTCTAGATTTTATGAAGAGGGAGAGAGAAAGAGGGGTTAGGGTCAAAACGAGAGGAGGGGGGGGAGCCTAAAGAGAAGTAGGAAAGGGGAGTTCATCAAGAAAACAGAGACTTGTGTAAGACTCTGGATTCGATCTAATTTTATCCTCCCTCCTAGAGTAAAGGGATTGGTTTGTCTCTAAAAAGCTTGAGATAGAAAGATAGACGTTGTCCGAGAAAGAAACATCAACATTTTCAAAATTCCCTGCTTTTGGGATTTATTATAATAGTAATTAGTAACAGAGAGGTAGAGAGAGAAGCATTTCAAATTTTTGAGGGAGAAGCGAAGCGATCAGATCTGTGCGTGAATGAAAGAACAAGGAGCCGTTAGTTAGATGGACACGAACAGAAAACAAGGTCATATTATGATTATATTTTTTTATTATCTAAAAATCATTTTTTTACATTATAAAAATGAATTGAAAAAATAATATAAAATGGATTAGGAGCGAGCAAGGAAATGATATATCATCAAGGAAATAGGAGATAGTAAGAGGATTCAGTCTATTCACAAAGAAATCTCTAACCAGAGCACTGAAAAACACCAGTCACCCTGTTTTCCGTGGAGCCATTTTTTATTTGGGATCTGCCTGATTTGGAGGAGTAATTCTATGTCCGAGACTAGGAGTTTAGGGAGCATATTCTGTGTGCAGGTCACGATTAAGGCAGAATCAACATCAGTAATGGTCCGGCTTGCTGGGAAGCCATCTCATGCACCATCACCTCACGAATATTTCATTTTTAAGAAATGAAATGACCTCAAAACTTGGCTAGATAAGAACTCGTGAACGATATCGTTAGCAAATTGTCGTTTTCTTTTTTTAGAATGACTATATTTACTTGACTAGGCAGTATTTATGGAGAGAAGTGAGAGCCAAATTAAACAGGGTTTGCTTAAAATGAAGGGTGGCAGCCAGAGCCCTCTACCTCTCTATTGCATGGCATGGAATCATAGATATTGGATTAAATACGAGTGGGGATCATTTTTCTCATTATTAGTAGTAAATTGTTTACGCAAAATGCGGTTGGCCCATCGGCTAGCTCTCTTTCGGGTGCTTTTCTCTACTTTTGGGAATCACATTAAAAGCTCTTGATTGTGTTTTCCTTTGGTGTCTCTCTCACTTGTACACGAGAGAGAGGCCTTTCATGTACAAGGGAGCCGACAGCACATCTCCGACATCCTTAGCTAGCGCCTCCGCTGCCTGGCTGCCTTCCTCTTCATCGATACTTCATTCATCCTGCCACTTACTGGTTCTCTCCCTCTCTCGCCATTTTTGTTTTCTGTACTCTACCGTATACACATCTTCTAACTCGCCCTTTTCAGTTTTCTAGATTTGCTCTATTTCAGCCTCCGGCTCTTTGCTTGTTTTAGAAGAAACACGAGGATTTATATATGTGTATGTATAATGGTCCATAATAATGTGGTTTGGTCTCCATCAAATAAAATGACTTCTCTTAATGTTTCTGGTTTGAATGATCTGTCAGGTCTTTGAGCTCTTTTGATAGCTTTCCTGGTGCATGTCAAATTATGTAGGAAGCGATACAACACTAGTTTTCTTAACATTTCGTTTTGTAATAATATGTATTTCCTTGCACACATGCATTCTAACAGGCTCGTTCCCTCATGATATGGAAAAACTTTCCCTCGGTCCGAAAGAGAATCCGGCACCTTCTGGAACCCCCTTCGAACTTTTTTTTCCATCCTACAGCACCCATTACGTCTCTAGTACCTGTGCAATAGAATCTTCAGAGGACCATTTGATGGCGCCTGTGGAAGAACAGTCTCACCATCAACGCGCCTCTTCTGGTAGCTTTCTGGCTGAGCAATTTTCATGGCTTGATGAACTCCTGGATGATGAGCCAGACTCACCCTTGTACAAAGGTCATCGACGTTCATCAAGTGACTCTGTTGCTTTCCTGGACACAGCAACCAAGACATTTAGGAAAGAGGAAACCAAGCTCAAAACTAGTGCTACAGCTGGTGGACCTACTTGGGAATTTCACTCCATTAATTATCATGAAAATTCTTTGAAAACTAGCTTTCATCCAGACTCTACTCCTAAAAAAGAAAAGAATAAGTCCAGGGAATCACCCCTGATTTCTGTGATCGGCAGTTCCAGTGGAGTTTTGCCTTCAACGGATAGCATTACGCTTCAAGTCTTTGCTCCACGGGAACCAGCTGGAGTGATCGGTTTGCGATCGAAACCTATTGCTAAGCAAAACCAAGAAGACTCGGAGGTTTCATCTATTGTTAATCATAATTCTTCTAAATCAAAAACGGATTCCAAACGTGTTAAGCAGTGAGTATTCAAGTAATGCCCATTTCTTACGTTCTCCAATTGGGATGCTCTAACTTCTCTGAATCATGCAGGCAATTCGCTCAGCGTTCACGTTTGAAAAAACTTCAGCATATAGCTCAACTTGAAAGAAGTGTCGAAATATTAGAGGCAAGTTGGCTGCAGAATTTCCATGGTGTAACTTAATCAACTGTCATGTTATGTGTACTCTTAAGATTTGACAATTTATTTGTTTGCCGTACAGGCTGAAGAATCTCAAGTTTCAGCCAATCTTGAATATCTATACAGACAAAGTCTCATAGTCGGCATGGAAAATCAAGCCTTGAGGCAACGTTTGGTTAGTTTGTCTCAGGAGCAACTCGCAAAATACTGTAAGTCTCTCGATTTTACCCCATTACACTTTTATCATTTCTACAACCCCACACACAGTATTTTGGACTACAGCTTAAGTATCATTTGTACTATATGCTGTTAAACACAGTGGAGCAGGATATGCTAGAGAAAGAAATAGCAAGGCTTAAGTTTTTATACTATCAAAAACAGCAGCAACAGCAATGGCCGCGACAGCAGAAGCAAAAGCAAAATGAGCAACAGAAATATTCTACACACAATATATCTATAAGTAGAGGAGTGGAATCACAGAAGACTAACCTTTATATATGATGAACGGGAGTTGGATCCCGCAGATGGAGGAGTGCTCCACGTTTAGATGATGGTAAAACAAAAGAAGTCAGAAATGGAAAACATCCTATTTGCATTATTTTTCGTGACCTGGGACCTCATGGGGCCTTGAAACCGTTAGAGTCATCTGTCCCACTCCGTCTTTCTTTCCTTGCTATGTTTGTCGGCCATTCTAGGCAAAGCCAACCTCTTGGAAGAGAGTTTGTGTCTGATAGTGGCTAAGGTTGTGTTGATATATACATTACCATTTCTATTCAATTCAAGCTTGTAGTTTCCAGAACTTGTTTGAAATAAAAGCAGCATCTGAAGTGGATTTGATTATATTTTTATGGACATGATGGGAATAAATGCTTCCACGAATTGCGCTATAAACAAGAAGATATGCATGCTTTGAAATTTAAAGCTTGAAAAGCTCAAAAATAAGAAAAAAACAGGCCATGCATACAAAGTCCTCTTACATTGGCTAAAATCTCTTATCTAGCTCTTTCAGAAAATATACAAAGGCATATGGACGCTTTTATATTTCAATTTGACCCCGTACACACATCCCATGTCTGCGCACTCCAAATCTCATGAGCTCCTTCAAAAAGTAAATGGAAGGGGCAGTACGCAAATCTTTTGCGATTCAAGACCATCAAGGAAAGGATTGACTGTATCTAGAATAAGATCCCATCCCCATCCCTTCTTTCTTTTTAAACCAGTTTTTCTCCTTTTCATCCTCCAAACACCCCTAATCTTTCTTTCTTGTTTAAGCCCCCCGTAGCTTACATCATCCATAGAAATCAGTATTCTGCAAGCCCACAGCATTATATGACTGGAGTAAATTTCCTATCCATTTCAAGAGTACGTTTCTCATGGTTTGAGCATTGCATATCAGCCTACCAACTTGCAACAGAGCCATTCAGTAGAGAAACCGGTTTAAAAAAAACAAGAAAATTTTATATTAAAAACACATGGCCAGCAGGCCAATAATATGTCAGGAGTTGGATCGTGAAGAAGGAAGATGGTTGCAAGATAAACAGAAATGCACCAGCCGATCAACCGTTGCTTGGTGACCGTTAGTAAACGCAGCGTTTAATATGTTGCCATACCTAGTGTTTTAATTAGTTTCGTCTTTATTTGCTCAAGCAAATGTAAATTCCCGGTGATTATCAGTCATTCGTGACTGGCTTCGTCGGAGCCTATTCTGTGATGGAATACTATGGCTATATAACCTTGACTTTGTCAGGATACGTAAAAGAATGCTAAGATGAATCAATGAAAGCCTGAAGCTCAGGAACCGTGTGCTCTCTCTCTCCCTGTCCTGCTAACTGTTTCTTTCTACCATTGTTGCTCATCTGAGAGATGGTCTTTTCATTTCTACTCCTGGAGAGCATCCAGATTGGTGCTGTGAGTATCCAACTAGCTCCACAATATCAGACACGAGTAAAAGTAGTAGCGAGAACCAGCTCCTCGGTTCAAGAACTTTAGCACCAGGTTTCTTCATTCAACAATAAAACAGGAGAAGAGTGTAGACATTGATCACGACCTATTTAGAATCCAGCCTCCAAGGCAGTTTTTCTCTATACTGCTGGGGAAAGGATTGGGGAGCATCTGTTTTCCTCCAGAAAAAAGCGGGAGGAGCAATCTCATGAATGAAACTTTCAATCCAAACATCATCAACAACACCAGGAATGGAATCTGTCATTTTTTATCGAAAGGGGTTCCAGACCCTTTACTCAATTTTAGTTCCATCTTCATTCTGAGAAGAAAAAAAATGATTCAATAAAATAAATACATAATAATATAAACAGCACATTAACCAAACAAGAGAAACTTGATGCAATAAAAAACAACACTTTTCGGTCTTCACAAAAGACGCATTTTCCTGAAAGGAGATAACAATAGAAGAAAATATTTATACCTGGACAGAGATTTTCTTCTGATTGTGAACTCACCATGAACCATTTTCTTAGTCATCAGAGCATCTTCTTCACCCTTCATGTCTATGAGGCTCAGCCATAACTTTGCTCCCACCTCTCATCCCTCCACCACCACAACCTCTTCCTCCAATTCAGCAGTTTGTAGTTTCCGTAGCTTGTTGTGGACATGATGGAAATGCTTCTATAAAATGAGCAATAAACAAGAGGATATGCATGCTTTGAAATTTAAAGCTTGTAAAGCTTAAAAACAAGAGAAAATAGGTCATGCATGCAAAGCCCTGGTACATTAACTCCGGTGGAGCAGACACTGCGACCCGGGTTAGAAGAGAAGATTTCTGAAGAACAGACAAACCAGGGAAACCGAAACCGTTTGGAAATTTTACCGGGAGATGTATTATAATCTCTAATAACTAGAGATGGCAAGTAAAATCATCATCACATGCATATCCCTGAGAAACCAATTTTAGAGTGATGGAGTTTTTCCATACAAATCAATCTGTTATATAGTCATTCAGTTGTGGCCAACATTCAGCAGGCAAGATAGCTTGTCCATTGGCAGAAATCAAGCTTTTTAAGAAGGTATAAGAGGCACATGAGCATCTTAAATTTCAATTTAACGGTGTTTTTATAAAATCTCAGCACCCTCAAAACTAAATCAGCTCATTCAAAAAGCAAATGGCAGGAACAGCATGCAATCTTTTGAAAAATAAGACATCAAAAATATGGATTGCCAAGATCAATGCTTTGCCACTATAAGATCCAGTCACTTCTTTCACCTTCTTAAGCTTTTTTTCCCTCTTCCTCCTTTAAACAGTCTTTCATTTTTTAAGCCACTACAGCTCACGATTTCCTTAGAAACCATTAAGTCATGACAATGGGTCGGGGCAAATCAGGGCGAGTTTTCTAGGCAACAGCACCCAACCCGGTACACCCAACCCAGTACACCCATATCCATCTCCCATGCCCAACCCAGTATACCAATATCCATCACATGCACCAACCTGCATATGGTCAGGTCAGTTTGGGTGAAGGCGCCTTCTCACCCGTTGGTTACCTTTACATGCAATTCAAAAGTATGTTTCCCACGGTTCGTGCAATGCATATCAGACAATTACCTCCTTTCAGTTTCCTTGCGAGACAGTATATGGAACCATTACGTAGAAAAATCAGTACAAATAAATATGCTTAATTCCAGCCCATGCAGGTTCCACTTTCTGAACTCGAACTAGATTCTACCAATCATGCAAAAAAATGACATTTCAAGAGACAATAAAGTAAAATTGAAATCTAATCAATTGAAGACTAAAGTAGAAGGTTACCATTCTATTTGTTCTCCATAATCAAGATACATGATTTAAGTTAAATAAAGCTTTAATGCTAAATTTCCAAATATAAATAAACTAACAAAAAGTTTACGGCACCAATACCATAATTAAAATCTCAGACCACAACCTGCTAAAAGGACCAACAGGCGGTAACCATACAATGATTCTCTCCGAGTCCAGCCAGTAACAAATTCCCAGGAAGCAACATTGAATCATTATGCAGTCAATTTTTTCTTCTTCCCACCCCTGATCACTTGCATTCCCCCACTCTCTGAAGCCAAAGAACCTTTCTTCAGCTTCTTCTGCTTAACACCATTTTCGTTCTTCACTTTATTTTGCTTGGCACCATCTTCTTTCTTCAATTTAGCTACCTTCTGCTGCTCCTTCTCACCTTTCCCTTTGATATCTCCTTTCTTTCTCTTCTTCTTTAACAACTCACCACTAACCTTTTCAAAATCAGCATCATCATTATCTATATCACCTTCACCATCACTCCCCAACACACCCTTATCAACAACCTGAGCATCCCCATTATCATTATTATTATCATCCATATATCTAACCTCTTGTATTTTCCCCTTCTTTTTTTCAACTCTCCCCTCTTTAGCCTTCTCTTCCTCCACAGCGACGAGACCCTTCTCATTCTCCTCCTCTTTAGGACCACCATCAATCTTCATCTTCAAATCAGGAACTGCCTGATAAACAGGCAAAGCCAAACTATCAAGCAACTTCAAGTGGAAAGACCTAACACCACCCCACTTCCTAGGCACAATATCAGCAATCCCATTAATAGCAGCCATCACATTTTTGCCAATCTCCTCTCTACTCATGGAAATCCTCCCTACCTTCACCACGCTACAAGTCCCACTTCTCAGATACAACAAGGCAGAGCCACAGGCCCTGTCAATCTGCTCCTTCCAATTATGGTGCTTCAAATCCAGAGTCACAGGAATCTTCTTCTTCTTGAAAAACTGCTTCCCTAACATCTTAGGCAAGAGAGGAACCACCCTTTTATCAGCAAAGAACATATCATAAGAATCACAGAGTTTCCTCTTAGCCTCAAAAGGACGGTAATCAGTCTTGAGCTTGGAAAGCTTGATGATTTTGGAGATGGGTATGTTGTCGTTTTGAATCTTCTTCTTGGCACCATCTTTATTGAGGCCTGACTTGGGTCTGTCATCGATGATTAAGCAGAGCTCAGGGGCTTCATTTAAAGGGTTGATTAAGGAGTTGGGGAGAGGGATTTTGTGGGCGTTGATGCGGCTAACACCCTTTTGTGGGATCTTTTTAAGGGTTAGAATAAGGTAGAAAAACTCGTCTTGTTCGAGTAATTGAGGTTTTCGGGTATTCAATTTGGAAGATCTCCATTTTAGAAGAGCATTCACAGCTTTCTCCACTGTTTTGGGGCTAACACCAGATAGTGGTGGTGGTGGAAGTGTGGTCATGATTGATTAGAGACAATCGCAGGAGAGGGGGGGGGAGCAGCCGGGTGTTATTTGTTATCAGTATGCGCTGTAGGGTTTAAGAGAAAAGAGGAGAAGGCGGTGGGTTTTGTTTTAGGGTTTTGTTCAATTGTAAGGGCAGAGGGAGAGAGTATTAATGGGCTGAGTTTGATGGAGAATCGGGCTTGTACGTGAGATATGGGTAAACGAATAAGGGAAGGAGCGAATAACCCTTTTTATCTTTTTTAGATATCTAGTATTTTTGTAAATTAATTATTTAAAACAAATACTATTATTTATTTATAAATTTTTATCATTTTTATATATTAATGTTAAAAACTAAATAAATATTACTTTAATATATTTCTAAATAAAAATATTTTGAAAGATGTAAAGAAGAGGAGCAACTATTCAATGACGGTAAGCAATAAGATAGTATTTATTTTTGTAGTTCAACTTTATTTTAAAAAATTATATTTTTATTATTTTAATATGTTAATTTCCAAAAACAAAATATTTCAACATATCAATTAAAATCATAAAAAAAATATATGAAATAAAAAAGTTTAAAACTTACTTTTTGAACACAAAAATAGTATTTTATTTACATTAGATACTCATGCGTCATAAGTAAACAAACCTCTTGGTGTTAAGTATTTTTTTTCTCAACAAAAACTTTTATAAACAATTTTTCTTGACAAGTTTTTGCATGGAGAAGAAACAAAGATGAAAATGAAAATGAAAATTTGTATAAATACATATAATCAAATAAATCTAGGACTATGTAACCTAATCAATAAAAAATAAAAACATAATTGATAACTAAAAATAAAACTAACAAAATCCAGAAACAAATCTAGATTAAGATATTTAATTTTACAAAATAAAACATTTAACTAGTTATGTTTGCTAAACGTTTTTTCTTAAAATACTTTTTTTTATTCAATCAAAAATAAATAAAAATAAAAATAGATTCACATGTTAATTTAATTGAAAACAATATTATGAAAGCTTGCACATATTAGAAATATTATATGAAAATAGTTTTTCTTATTTTCAAAAATAACATTTATTTATACAAAAGATATAAAAATATATAGATGAACCATAAAAACATCATAAAATATTAAACAATTATTGTCATTTCCAAAGGTTCTCTAAACAACATAAAAGATATATAAGGTATTATTTTAAATATAAATCAAGAATATTTATATAAAAAAAATGTATATAAATAAGTATGAATTTAAATAAAATAGAGAAAAAAAAGAGATGTCAAAAAAATATTAATCAAGCCAATGAGACCAACCGAGTTTAATGTTTTTCCCCTTAAATTTATGCTCAACCTTAAAAAAAATCCTCACATTGCCATGACCTAACACAGCTATGCCATTAAAATGAAGAGCTCATGGGCGTTAACACTTCAAGTCTAGGCCCACATGCCTACCCTATTAAGCTCTCAATGCTAAGCTCTCGATGTTTTATGTGACAAACGAGGTTACTTGCCCGCGCACTGCGCTGGGCTTTTTTTATGTAAAAAATTGATTAATTTTATATGTGTTGCAATTAGTTATCTTAATATTTAATTGATGAAATTGTAATTGATAAAATCAGTTAGAAATTATTTTTTCCGCCTAAAATTGATTGAATATTGCTACTATGAAAACTTTTTTAATATTTATGAAAACTTCATTGGAAATAAGTCATATTCATCGTGTAAGACATTGATTGATTGTTGTGTGTATTTTATTTGTTTGATGAATTATTTCAATTGTATATAAGCATTGAAATAATGCTGGTGGATTGCAGCGCGAGCTAAATACGACGTGTAAGTGGAAAAATTAGACAACATCATATCTTTAAATTGATTATTTATTTTAACTTCTTAGGTTTTTGGATATTCATTTAATCTCCTGCACCTTAAGCTTCCTGACATAGGCATTTTCTCAATTCACTTGGAGTTTTAAAGGACTTCATGTATGCTGGAAGTCATGAATGGGTAAAGGTTGATGGTAAAACAGCTATTGTCGGTATAACCAATCATGCTCAAGACTATTTAGGTGATGCTGTGTATGTTGAATTACCAGAAGTGGGTGCAGTTGAAAGTGCCAAGGCTACCAGTGATGTTTATTATCTTGTTTCGAGAGATATGGTTAAAGTTAATGAAGAGCTTAACAACTCTCATGGTTTGGTTAGTCTAATTGCATGGTGCCATAATTTTTTTTTCAGCTGACAATTGGAAATTGCAACAACACATAACAAAATTTATACAATCAACGTGTTTGATGGAAGAGAAGAAAAACATAATAAAATTTGTGAATGCAATAGTAAACACAACAAAGCAAGAGAAACAAAGACATTAATGTAATATGTAATTAATGTTTGCACATACCAGCAAAACAGCTGGAGAATTTTTTATCCCAAGCAGTAATCTAAGCAGAAGAAAACCCAACAACAACTGACAATTCAGTGGTCAAGCAAAAGAAACAAAGGCATTAATGTTAAATTTCAAAAAATTGTGAAGACATCGGCAAAGTGAATTGAGCAAACCTTAATGCCAACAAAGCAGTAACTCAACCTAAGTAAACAAAAAATAACCAACACCAAGTAGAAACTGACGATGATTAAATGACCTGCCATAAGAAAACCAAGTAAAAGCAAGGAGAGCCATCAACAGAAATTCAGCAAAACCAGACGATGATTAATTTTGCACAACAATTAGTAGGACCATTAATCGAAGAAAAAGATGTCATATATGAATCACTCGCATATCATTCTGAAATATTTGCTAAGCAGAACCTAGTAATTATCTAAACCCCTGAACAAACAGTAAAATGATTCTAAAAGTAACAATAATCACTGGAGCAGAAATGAAATCAACGAAGCACAACGACAACGACAACGAAGGCATAAAGTAAATAACCATTATTTGAATGTAGAGGGAAAATAGAAAGAGAAAAAATAGAACACCTGAAAGCTAACGCATAAATTGAATTGCCATTATATTCAAGTGCAAGGACGAAAAAAGAAGTTATTGGCTAGTTTTCTCGATCCTCAACAGTGTGACCCATTTGTCAAATGTCTCCAAGCAAAGATCTGAACCATAAAGATCTCTCTGTCAATGACATCATTCCGTTGATTTCATCTATGCTCCATCCAAAGGGGTTGGCTACTTTTGCCAAGGCTTTTATCTAACAAACTTTATAGTGAATATAAATCACAAAAAGTAAACCAGTGCTATATATACACTGTGAACCTAGAAGAAATCCTATATTGCTTTGTCTTAGAAATTTAGCAGCAAATTTAGACACTTTTGGGGGTAGAGAACTTAAAAAGATATAGATATTGAAGGATTCAATAATTCCATTTGAGTGTGCAAAAAAGAAAGACTTACTGTTATGTCAATCATAGTCAAAAGGTCCTTGGCACCTATTTTACCCATGTGAGACAGAAGAACTGAAGCGAGAACTTGCAGTGCCTTTAGACCTCCTTTCTTTTGTACAGTTTTCTTGCCATTAGTGACCAGCTTATCTGATATCTTTTTATCATCTTTGAGCCCATTGGAATAAAAAAAAGAATCAGATTTCTTAGAGCTAATCTGTGACTACACATAAACAGCAGTCCCACCAGCAGCTAAGATACCAGCCGCAAGTAGTAGAGATTTCCTATGGGGAAAAAAAGTTACATGAATGTAGCTTCATTGCTCTAAAAGCTCTTCATTAAACTGTATCAAAAGCATTAGCAAGTATAAACAGTTCTAGGATAGATTTATGATCCAATTATTTTAATATTTTGAGCAACCAACCTCTCACACCGGCATTTTTTTTCTTCTCATTCATTGTTTAAGAGAATAACCTATAAGCACGGTAAAGAAAAACTACCACCTGTTTAGAAACCAAGCAGATAAAAAAATTCCTAAATACCAGAAAACATATATCTTCAACGGAAATAATGCTAAGGTGGCTGAACCAAGATCTTTCAAAGTGAATCCGTAATGTGGCCACTGTAGCCTGCTTTGTGAATCAGAGAATCAATTGCCTCCTCTCTCGTCCAACCTGAAACCAAAGTGCCAAAATTATAAGCAGGTGTTTGAGACATAAAACTTACAGGCTTTATAGAGAATTAAATAAGAAAAAAATCCCAATCTAGCAAACAAAGTCAGTGTAAATATCTCAGTCTGCATGTCTTGGCCCATCTACCAGAAATAAATAAGAACATAATTGGTTAGGGTCACCATAAATGTCAGGAATACGCATCCCCTTCCCCGTTCTCTTTTATTTGATTGTGTTCTCTACTTCTCTTGGATAACAAAAAACAACTCAATCAAGTTACCTTCATGGGCAGCAACTTCAGGCAAATAAGTGGCACTTCGCCTTGCATTGTTATTAGGGTCAGCAAACTCAATAATAAAACCATGCTTCCCAACCTGCAGGCCAGAATCACAAAATAAGTTGGAAAGGCAAGAATAATGACAAACAAAGGCACCAATAAAATGAATCCTTCCTTATACCTTCGATTTCAAAACTGTTAATCACTCCCTCCCCTCTCTGTAACCTTCAAAGGAAACAACATGGCTGCACAAAATTTATTGATTAATTAAATGATAACTAAGAATCAGAAATGAACATCACCCTCAATTAAGAAAATTAAACAACAGAATGATTTTTCAATCATTGTATATCGATAAAGAAGCCGAATCAATAATCAATAACAGCTCAGCCTCTGTGAAGGCGGCAGAAATCTTACCTGGGTCTTTTTGTGGGCATTTTTTGACACTGTTCATGTTAATTGATTAGCGTGAACAACTCAAACAAAATCGAAGCAAGATAATCCCCTCTGCAATGCACTGGGCACGTGAGACACCGCCTGTAGATGGCCGTACAATACATTCTCCAAATTCACCACTAATTGGCCTCTAATACTGCTTTCTCCAGCTCAATTGACGCTCTCGACCGCCATAATCTCTATCGCAGACACATGAGGGCGACTCACAGCAAGCCGCTTGACCGGAGGGAAATCACATTCACGGACCCCTCCATAAATTAAAACCTCGATCTCTTTAGGGTTTCGATCGGGTAGCTGGGTTGTTTATGTGGGTTCGGGTCTTCGGAATCTCCTCTGTAGACGATGTTGAACTCGGTCTCTTCAGGGTTTGGATCGGGTTTGCTGAGTTGTTGATGTGGGTTCGGGTCTTCGAAATCTCCTCTGTAGACGATGTTGTTGTTATGGCCGTCTGCCTCGACCGTGTCTTCGGGTTCTTCAGGTTCTTATTGGTGGCGCTTTCAAGGTTTTTGACTGATTTGAGAATTTGATTGTTTTTTATCCCTGCGATCTGTTAAAACCGAAGCAAAGAAAAGAATAAGATGATAGTAGAAAGCGTCTGCAAATGGATAAAGCTTGGTTGTAATTAGATGTTGTTGGAAAATGATCAGCCTGCCCGAGATAGATGGAATAGATGTTGCAAATTGATTTGCAGATAAAATGTGCCCGAGATAGATGCTGGAAATTTAAGAAACTGCCCGAGATATGTATCTGCAATTTTATTACGCTCCGAGATATGTATCTGCATGATTTGACTTCAGATAACCTTTTCATCTGTTTCATTTATTTAAACCTAAAGAAAGATAAACAAAGCAGACAAAATAAACACAGCTGACCGACTTAGAATACTTTTAATTTTACCACTTTTGAATATCTGCTTCAGGTAACTTTTTCATGCAGTGCTAGAAGAACAAAAAGGAAGTGAGGGACTATTCAAGTCCACAGTAAAATGAGAGTGAATATACAGTGAAAGTACGATCGGTTTTAGCTGTATGTATTACATTACACAATAGCTAAAAGAGCTCGGGGTGGTACTCTAGACATAGAGACAATTGCATTGTGGATTGGCCATTTTTTGGTCGTGCGTCGCGCGAGTTCGTCCGCCTTTTTTTTCAATGAACAGTGTTTTGACGATTTTAGCCCCGGTAATAAGACAAAATAGAGCTCGGGCTGAGGGTAAAAGAATTGAGGGTCAGGGTCATTCATGTAATTGCACGCGTACGGACCGGACTGGTCCGGTTCGCCGCATGTTTTTTTTTAATTTATTTAAAATGGCTAATTACGGTTCTAGCCCCGAATAAGACAAAAACATTGATTTCGGTCCAGGGGCTATCCGGTAATTGACCATTTTTTTATTTTTTTCCCGGTTATTGTCAGTGCGTGTGGCACACGCGCCTACCTGTTTCACACCCCACGCCCTGTTTAGGTGGCGTGTGCGGCGTCATACGGTGGACGGAGACGAGCTTCCGACGTACAGAGCGGTTCTTCTGGGCGTCATCTTCCTCCCGCAGTGGCGTGTTTACCATAAAAATACCCGTGGACGCGTCGGGGACCAATTAAAGCCGCCGGCCACGTTTCTCTCTCTCTCCTGCACGTAAAAGTGCAGGAGAGTCCCCCATTTTGTGCTAGTTTATACTTCAGTCCCTTGACTTTTGAGTTTGTTTTTTGCCCTGATTTTGGTTGGATAAGTTTTGATTTAGTTCGATTGGGTCCTCCGATTGGAATTGATTGGATGTCAATGTTTCAGTTCGGTCCTCCTTCTTTTAATTTTCGGATTTGGTTTAAATTATTCAATAAAAACAGTACATAAGTTTCGATTTCTTCAATTGGATTCTTTTATTGAAATTGATAATATATTGAATTTTCATTTTGGCCCTTATAGTTTTAATTTTTCATTTTAATCCCTTGATATATTGATATTTGTGTTTTATTTTCCATTATTAACATAATAATAATAATAATAATAATAATAATAATAATAATAATAATAATAATAATAATAATAATAATAATATTCTTTTTCTTGCTTACTCTTTTGTTAATGTTTATGAGTGTTTTTTCTTTCGGGATAATTTGATAATTTTAATTGTTTTTGCAATAATAGCAATAGTCATTTTATATCTAATATTACTGGGGATAAAAGACAACTCAAGAACAAAAAATATACAAATTTACCTAGGTTATCTACAATTAAAAAACAATACAAGTCACTTTTGTCTCGATTACACTGTTCCTTTTAAACGGCAAACAAGTCATTATTATATGTTTTAATATTTATTGCATATTATCGCCTAAAAATATATAAAGAGATAAAAAAAAATGACCTCGGATTTTTTGCATTAAAAAATTTAATATCAGTATTCTTAAATAAATTTAATATAATAATATGATGAATAAATCTTATAAAATAAAATAAAATAAATTGGCTTTGAATTTCAATTTTGTGCTCTTTTGTTCAAGTTTATTTCTTAAAAAAAATCAAAAAATTAGATTTTTAATATTTAAGATCTAATATTACCCGGGAAAAAATACTGCTCAAAAAAACAAAAGGTAAACAAATTTGCCTAGATTATCTACAATTAAAAAATATATGAGGCACTTTCCGTTTCAACTACACTGTTCTTTTTTTACGTCAAATAAGTAATTATAGCACGCAAAAAAATTATATTTATTTTTTGAAAATTAACATAATAATAATAATAATAATAATAATAATAATAATAATAATGATAATAATAATAATAATAATAATAATAATAATAATAATAATAATAATAATAATAATAATAATATATTCTCTTTCTTGCTTACTCTTTTGTTAATGTTCATGAGTGTTTTTTCTTTCGGGATAATTTGATAATTTTAATTGTTTTTGAAATAATAGCAATAGTCATTTTATATCTAATATTACTGGGGATAAAAGACAACTCAAGAACAAAAAATAAACAAATTTACCTAGGTTATCTACAGTTAAAAAACCATACAAGTCACTTTTGTCTCGATTACACTGTTCCTTTTAAACGGCAAACAAGTCATTATTATATGTTTTAATATTTATTGCATATTATCGCCTAAAAGTATATAAAGAGATAAAAAAAAAATGACCTCGGATTTTTTGCATTAAAAAATTTAATATCAGCATTCTTAAATAAATTTAATATAATAATATGATGAATAAATCTTATAAAAAAAAATTGGCTTTGAATTTCAATTTTGTGCTCTTTTGTTCAAGTTTATTTCTTAAAAAAATCAAAGTATTAGATTTTTAATATTTAAGATCTAATATTATCCGGGAAAAAATACAGCTCAAAAAAACAAAAGGTAAACAAATTTGCCTAGATTATCTACAATTATAAAATATATGAGGCACTTTCCATTTCAACTACACTGTTCTTTTTTGACGGCAAATAAGTAATTATAGCACGCAAAAAAATTATATTTATTTTTTGAAAAAACATTTCAATATTTTTATTTATAATGCGTAAGATCTAATATTATTGGGGGAAAAAGGCAACTAAAATTTTTTTTTACAAATTTACTTAGGTTTTCTACAATTAAAAAATATAAAAATCACTTCCCATTTCGATCACACTATATAGTATGTGAGGCTAAGTATATGTGTTTAATATGTATTTAATAGTCTCGCCTAAAAATATATAGAGAGAGAAAATAAATGACATACAATTTCTTGAAGAAAAAAATTAATATCGGTATTCTTAAATATATTTAATATAATAATATGATGAATAAATCTTATAAAAAAAACTTTGTCTTTGAAGTTAAATTTATATTTTAGACTCTTTTTTTTTTCTTTTCAGAAACTGTGACCTTTTTTCCACATGTATTTTTTATTTTTTAGTGTCCAAGTCAGTTGTTCTTTTTTTACCGGGTTTCTTTTTTTGTTTTTTTTTTTACCAGAGTATCCGTAACAACAAATATCTAATAAATCATTTAACCTTCTTAGCAAATTTTCTAACAAATTTTATCAAAAAAAATTGAGCAATAACAATATTCAATCACATTTTGGTTGAAAAAAACCATTTTTAACAGACTTTATCAATTACAATTATACTAATTAAATATTAAAATAATAAAATATAATATTTATAAAATCAATCAATTTTCTACATAGATAAAAAAAGTTCAACGAAACGGGCAAATGAGCTCATTAAAAACTAAAACACAATCTAATTTTATTTATTTTTTAAATATAATAATTATTAAGTAGCCAGGAAATACACAAGATTATCGATGCAGTACTTATATATGCCACACGAACTGTGGCCTACCATTGATCAGCAACAAGATAAATAAATAAATATATAAAATTTGATTTGATGATAAGTTGGACCAAGAAATTCCCGTGGCAACATCTGCACATGCATTTGCCCTCCAAATCAAACCTCGCTAGCTGCGCGTAGGCCAAAAATGTTTTTTTCTTTTTTTAATTTATTTATTCGTATTTTTCTCTGGTTTATTTCTTTAATATTATATTATTGACCGCAAACCTCGAAGAAACAGAAACAGAAACAGAAACAGAAACAGAAACAGATCAATCCTGACATGGAAAAATAGTGACCTCTCAAGCTGACACTTGTAATGTATAATTGTTTTTGAAAACATATCAGATAATGTGTTGCTTGCAGACCATATAATTTTTTCTTTGACAAAACAATTATAGATAAGGGTTTTTTCAATCCATTTTTGTACATAATTAAATTTTAAAGAGTAAATAAAAAGTTCATGCTTGTATGTAATCAAATAAATTGCCAAATGATTAAATAAAATAAAATTCTAAAAGATATATATAATGCAAATATCAGGAATATTATTTGATAATATATGTTTTAATTCATTCTTGTAAACAAAAAGATATGAAAAAATAAGGAAAAAAATGTTTGATACGACAAAAGGCAAGTCGTCCATGGTTCACCCATCTTTTCCACACACGACAAAAGCCAAGTCGTCCATGGTCCACACATCTTTTTCCACACACGACAAAAGCCAAGTCGTCCATGATTAGCTAGGTTAATTAAGATGGGATATTTTGAAACAAAGAGTTGTCCAGCTGGTTTGACTGGTCACTCACTGTCTTAGTCTACCTAACAGTCTACTCTACTTTCTATATGTCCCTCTAGCTCACCTCACTCACATTCGGAGCAGTGAGCACTGCTATGTCCACACTAATTAATTTCATTTGCTTCTCCATTGACCTCTCCTTTTGATTATAAATGGAGACCACCACCCCACTACTGCCTAGCAATGAATCACCATCCTCATCATTAGCTGCAGTGCCAGAAGAAGAAGAAGACTACTTACCTGCAGCTTCCCAGACCTTCAAAGACTTTATCAAGAACGTCTTTTGGAGAGAGACAGTCAAGTTATGGAAGATTGCGGGTCCTATTGCCCTCAGTCTAATCTGTCAGAATGGCACCAACATCCTAACCTCTATTTTCGTTGGCCATCTTGGAAACCTGCAGCTCTCTGCCGTCTCCGTTTCCCTCTCTGTCATCATCACCTTCTGCTTCGGCTTCCTTCTTGGCATGGGGAGTGCACTCGAGACCCTCTGTGGTCAAGCTTTTGGTGCCGGTCAAGTTCATATGCTCGGTATTTACTTGCAAAGATCATGCTTCATCTTGTTAGTCACTTGTGTTATCCTGTTGCCCATTTACATCTTCGCTGCTCCTCTCCTCAAAGTCCTTGGCCAAGATGCCGAGCTTGCTGCTCTTGCCGGAAAATTCACTCTCCTGGCAATACCGAACCTGTTCTCATGGGCTATCTACTTCCCGACCCAAAAGTTCCTTCAAGCCCAACGCAAGGTGGGTGTGATCACCTGGATTGCCATGGTGGCTCTCATTCTACACGCTTTTTGGCTCTGGCTCTTCATCTATGAGTTTGACTGGGGCATCACCGGTGCAGCAGTCGCTTTTGACCTCACCGGATGGCTAATTGCTTTGGCTCAAGCTGCGTACGTGATGGGCTGGTGTAAGGAAGGATGGCGTGGATTCAGTTGGTCTGCATTTAAGGATATCTGGTCCTTTGTCACCCTCTCCCTTGCTTCAGCTGTGATGCTTTGCCTGGAGATTTGGTATATGATGAGTATTGTTGTCCTCACCGGACATCTTGATAACGCCGTCATCGCGGTTGGTTCCCTTACCATCTGGTCAGTCTCCTCGTCGTCACCAGGATCACATCAGCAGTACTCTTTAAATAAGCTAATTAGCTTCCATATATAACCAAGTAATTGCTTTTTTGAACTGTATTTGATTGATGATGATCAGCTTGAATATCAACGGGCTGGAACTGATGTTGTTCCTCGGAATAAATGCTGCTATAAGGTAAGAGCTCATCGCTTGATATGTATATACAAGGTACGTAAAAGCAAGTGGATATCAATGGGATTGATTTGAATGGTGAAATGTTTCAGCGTTCGTGTGTCGAATGAGCTTGGATTAGGGCATCCAGAAGCAGCAAAGTACTCGGTCTATGTCACTGTATTTCAGTCCCTTGTGATCGGACTGATTTGCATGGCTGTTGTGCTGGTAGCCAAGGACTACTTCGCCTACATCTTCACGAGCAGCAAGGTGATGCAAGTAGCCACCTCCAAGCTGGCATTCATTCTAGCTATCACCATGGTTCTTAACAGTGTCCAGCCAGTTATATCAGGTGGGTTTATGTTTACGACTCAGCTAGCAGCACAGTGTTGCTACCCTTTGACCCTCCATTTACGAGTCCTGATGACACGTGTAGGTGTTGCTATTGGCGGTGGGTGGCAAGCACTGGTGGCCTACATCAACATTGGTTGTTATTATGTTTTTGGGCTTCCACTTGGTTTCCTGCTTGGATATAAAGCAAATTTGGGGGTCGAGGTATGTTTCAACTTATTATATTTTTTTTCTTACAAAAATACAAGGTAAGAATGAGGACAAGCCACTAGCCCGAATCTTTGGACAAAATCTGTTGACTAAATCCTCTCCAACGATAATTTGGTAATATTTTATCTCTCCTCCATCTAAAAACACTTTTAAGAAATAAAATTTGGTATAAAAATATAATTGTTGAAAGTTATAGGGATCATCCATGCAATAGTTAAAAAGATTGAAGGGAAAAAAAAACAAAATTATCACATGTTACCTATGCTTTTCACTTTAGTCTCGTCTTTCAATTCAACCCCACCCCTAGAAAACATGCAATGTGGCTTCAATTTAGTCATAAAATGGCTTAATTGTGTAAGTAAAAAGCTCGAGAGCCAAATTAATTTTTTTCAAAAATCTCACTTACAATCCATAGTAAAATATGAGGGGGTTAACAATAAAAATATCTACAGTAAAAGAGCTGTGCATTTTATTTTATAAGCAATGTATATATATATAGTAGGTTATTTGTTTGCGCTTCGTTGTGGGCCAAACTATTAAAAAAAACATTAAGTTTGTAGATTTTTTTTATCCAATCCTATTAAACTTGTGCAAGAAGATAAACCTTTACATCCTTTAATATTTGGGCAGTGCAAGTTTTCAATTAAACTGTTACTATTATTATCATTAAGTAATGTCATTGTCGTTGTTGTGATTATCATTAATGTTATTATCATGATCACTATTAATATTATCATTAAGTAATATCATCATTGTTATTGTTATCGTAATTATCAGTAGTGTTACTATTAAAATCACTATTATTATTAGCATTACCATTATTGTTGTTAATATTATTCTTATAACTACTCATCATTACTGTTATTATTTTAAGTTATATCATCATCATTATTGTTATTGTATTATCATTGATGGTACTATCATGATCAATATTATTATTATTATTATTATTATTATTATTATTACAGTGCTGCTAGCAGCTATCGTGATCACTATAACTATTATTAATAATAATAATATTATTATGATGATAATAATATTATTATTATTATCATCATTATTATTATCATCATTAATCATCATCATTATTATTATCATTGATACTACAGTGATTTTCCATGCTATCGTGTAGGGAGTATGGGGTGGCATGCTATGTGGAACTGCTTTGCAGACCTTGCTTCTTTTGATTATCCTTTACAAAACCAATTGGAAAAAAGAGGTAAAAAAAATATTTTTTTTGCCACAAATGAATAGCAAAGCTAATTGGCGAGAAGTATTGTAATGAATTAGTTTATACAAAATAAAAAAAAATAAAAAATGCAGGTTGCACAGACAGCAGATCGCATGAGGAAGTGGGGTGGGGGCGGCACCAGTAATGATGATGATCAGAAGAAGAAGATTGATGTCGGTGCAAGTGACGGAGTATAAAACACGTACCTACCAGCCTGCGGAGCTCATTGATTAATTACTCCTCGGAACAATGAAGGTTGCTATTGGATTCTTCCTGCAATTCGTATGAACATTTGTTGTCATCTTTTAATTGGCGGAAATAAAACATTGTTGTCTTGATAATTTCATCTTTAACTGGTGGAAATTAAACATTTGTTGTCCTAGGCCCCGTTTGTTTGCTGGAAAGTGGTTTCCTGGAAAGTGAATCCTGAAAAGTGAATTCCTGGAAAGTGGTTTCCTGAAAAGTGAATTCCTGGAAAGTGGTTTCCTGGAAAGTGAATTCCTGAAAAGTGAATTCCGATGTTTGGCAGTGTTATGGAAAATGAACTGGAAAACACTTTTCAGTGTTTGTTTGTGTTATGGAAAAGGAATTGGAAAATAATTTATTAATAAATTAATTTTTTTTTCAAGTTTATCTAATATATATAAAATATTTAATATAAAATATTTAATCACTTAAAATAAAAAAAATAAAATCTAAAAAGTATAATGATGAATTTTTTTATTATATCCTATATTCATACATAGCTTATTTTATAAAATATAACAATATATGTCATATCATATTATAGAGAAATAAGCTTGTGAAATATTTTTTAAGTAAAACTTATTATTAATATATATTTTTTCCAATTTTAAAAGCTTAAAATAAGTTTTTTTTAATTTTAAATCAAAATCTCAATGCAAAATTTTAATTTAGGGTGATTAAAAAAAATAGAATTTTTAAGATTTAAATTATTAGTTTTTGTGTTTTTTAATTGTTAATATAAGAATTATTATTTTTTTTTATAAAAAATAATACTTTAACATGTTTCTATTTTTTAAAAAAAAAAAAACAATAACTATTACCGGTCCAACAATTTATTAGTCAACCATACAAAAACCAAAAATCAAACTTTACTAGCTAGCTCGCGGAAAGTGTATTCCGGTGCTTAAAAGAGGAATACACTTTCCTTTTGTCAAGGGTTGTGTTTTCCTTGGCTGGAAACAACTTTCCTGGAAAGTTGTTTCCGGTGTTTGGTAACACAGAAAACAACTTTCCAGGAAAGTTGTTTCCAGCAAACAAACACCGGAAAGTGAGGAAAGTGAATTCCTGGAATTCACTTTCCTTGAAACAAACAAGGCCTTAATCAATCCATATTATACATTATTGAAAGGAAGACTCAACTCAATCATGCACGAGCTGCTTTTCTGCTGTTGAATCAACAGCAGTGCTGCTCAATGCTAGCTCGTAAGATCCACTTCAATCGCTGGCTTTTCTAATTGCTTTTTTCCTCCTTAATTAACTACTTCAAAATGAATGTAGTTAATTTGTGACTTTTCCATGAGCAATTAAAAAAAAATGTTTTTAATAATCCTAAAGGGTTTAGCCTAACACTACATTCATTATAAAAAAAAAAAAAAAGTAAGCATGAGTACCAGCCCCATCCTCCTCCTCGGGCATCCACCGTCAATCTCCGTCGCAAGGAGAGATTCATATTTCTCTGTCAAATCAAAGAAGAGGGTAGAAAAAAAAGGGACACCGTTCAGGTAGCCATCAGAACAATGTCCTCCGCTTCTAAATTACTTTATAATGAGATGCCAAACTCATTTCATTACTTTACCATCAAATTCATACGGAAACTCAATATCAAATCTAAACAAACAAAACAAAGCGAGGTTGCAAACAAAAAAAGTCACAAAGCTTTATGATCCCTCTAGAGCCTGAAAAGCAAATGTGAAACATTACAACCCAACTAACTAACTAAGAAGCAATTTTCTGTTTCTTTGGCATACGGTAGCCCCCAACCACACAAGCATGGTCTCGCTCAAATGGCTCAAGGGTGACCTGCTCGCTAGGTTTCAGCTGCTCCTGCACCATCTTTTTCACTTCACTTTCAAATACAGCCTCCGCGGGAACAGTGGAGTCGATGCAATTTGCCTGGTCACAAAATAATGATATCAATACAAGAACGTGATGAAACAGTTGCTTGGAGTCAAGCTGGTAGTCGTAAAATAAAATGCTAACCTTTATTGAAATAACAAAATGACCACCAGCTTTCAGAAAATAGGAGGCATTGAGTGCTAAAATCCTTGCCTGCACATGTAATTTGCATTGACTTGCATGCCTCGGTTAAAAAGAATCAATATTATGTACATATTTATTAAAAATGGACCCTGGCATTGCCCACAGCTCCTAATATTTTCTACCATTGCAGTTATTGCTCTCATCTACGAGCAGAACTCGCATGAAAAAGGGCATGTTTGTTTGACAATGGACCATGCACCATCGCCCACAGCTCCTAATATTTTGTTCTACCAATGGAGTTATTCATTGCCATCAAGGAGGGAGCTGAACTTGCGTGAAAAAAGGGGTTTGACACACTTTACAGCTACAGATAGATAAACCATAGAATGGACAAGAGGGTATAGATATTTAATTGAAACCTGAAAATCACTGTTTATTCAGGAACCCCAATTGACCAAGACCAACAGTAAGAATTTGGAAGTAGCGAACATGCTTGCAAAACATCTATTACTGAATCCAAAATGTATACATCATAATAGCTTTTCAGCAATGATAGCTGTAAAATCTAAATACTGCAGAGTAACAAAATGTAGCATTTACATAACAAATCAAAATTGCTTAGACTTTACATTGCACAACAAACGAAGCCTTGATCAATTATTTATCAGACACATACAAGAGTATCAAAAGGATGGATAGAAATGGTTAAACGTCCATCTAGGATTGAAAACTAAAATGTGGCGACAACTGTCAGTATAAAATTATAAATAACAATACAGGATAGTTTAAGAATATGAGTTAGAAGAATAAAAAATAAAGTGTCCTCCAATGAAAAGGAGAAATGGCATCAGATATACTTGTCAGAAATATGCCACTCATATGCCACTCATATATATTCATCATATTCTTAAAAATTTGACTTTTAATAAAAGCATCGGAAGCTCAGTCTTCGTCATATGCCACTCATAAATATTAAAAAAACTCGTAAGAAGAATATGGTAAAAGTCAAAAAATGATTTGGTATAAATAACATGAGAGAAAGTAGTTTGAGTTTGCACTATACATCAGAAACTCGATTTTACATCACCCAATAAGTCTTGAAGGGGAATCCGAGTTAATTCATCATATGCATAAACTTGCAAGATTAAATTCAACCAACAAAGAATTATGTTACGAAATAAACTAAAAAATAGAGAAAAAATAACTTTCAATTTCTGTCAAGAAATGAAGCCAATTAACTGGGCGTAAAAACAAGAAAAACATGAGCAACTAGTGCAGTTAATCATCACAAATGAGTTGGTGGTAGTACTTGGAAGAACATCAAAACAAAAACACCATGCTCTTTCAGAGACAGATGAAATTAGCAGTAAATCATTTGAAAGGTACACTAAAAATTTCAACTTTTTTACAAAATGAGCCAGTTGTTCCGCAGTGGGACAAGATACTATGCAAAGGAATAATAAGAACAGAAAAATTAAGGAGCAAACCTGATCCGGCTGAGCAACATCAGAAAATATCACATCCACCATTCCAACTAGCATACGGTACTTGGCAGGATGTCTGGCATCTTCAATAATGGGAATCACATTGGTCCGTTTCTTTGCCATGTTAACCAAGTCTCTCCCACTTCTGTGAGAAAACTCTACTGCATATACAACTCCAGTCTAGTAACATAAAAAACACATTTTCAGCAACATCATTATCAGTAGACAAGACAGGAAACTATAGTTTACAGGCAAATGATACTTACAGGGCCAACAATATCAGACACGTGCGAAACAGTAGTACCAGAAGCAGCTCCAAGGTAAAGAACTTTAGCACCAGGTTTCTTGATACAACCAACAAAAAATTAATTAATAAGCAGGTTGCATGAAACAAAATCTACCAATTCATAGAGCAATATTAGTAGATAAACTCATGAATATAACTTACAATCCAAACATCGTCAACACCACCGAGAATGGCAGCAGCCAACTTTGATCGAAAGGGGTTCCAAACCCTGTACTCAACTTTAGTTCCATCTTCATTCTGCGAAGAGGGATGATTTAATAAAAAAACAATATAAATAACGAAATCAAATTCACCAACAATAAAAGAGACTTGATGCAAAAGAGAGAGAAAAACACTGTTCAGGCCTCACAAAATAAGCAGTTTAATAAATGGACAGCAATGGAAAAAAAATTGAGGAACTGTAATTATCACCTGAACAGAGACTTTCTTCTCATTGTATACAGTCTCACCAGGGACCATATTCTTAGTTACAAGAGCATCTTCTTTACCCTTAGCAATGAACACCCCTTCATGTCTATGGGGCTCAACCACAACCTTGCTCCCACCTCTCATTCCTCCACCACCGCGGCCTCGTCCACCGCCACGGCCTCTCATTCCACCACCTCTCATTGCACTACCCCTTCCACCACCTCCTCTTCCACCTGAAAAACCTCTGCCTCTACCTCTTCCGCCTCCATCGCCCCTGCCTCCCCTGAACCCACCACCACTGAACCCACCACCACTACCACCTCGACCTGCTCATGATTTTTTTTATAAAAAAAATAGGGTCAAGCTCTAAACATAATACCGATAATATAAAACAAAAAAGGAACCAAAATAAAAAAGCAAGACAAGAGCTGCTTTGGAGTCCATAATGTTTTATAGTTATGTCAATGGAGTTGGTATTAAAAATTTAATGCTCTCAGGATGTTATGAAATACAAGAGAGCATCCCACAACCTACAAGAAAGCAGATTTTTTATGCAAGTAATAAACAACAAAATTTTATCACTTTTGCCGTGAACTAAGAGTGGATGTCACAACCTATAAGCCCCCAAACAAGAAAACGTGAAAACTATCGTACCTCTAGGGGGTGCCATCTATGCTTCCGGCTGCTGCGTTTAGTAGAAAACTAGGAGAAATCTGCTGCAATTAGAGAGGAGGGAGGCGACTGAGTTCTTGAAACTCAACCGAAGAGCTCTTTTATAATGTTTGATATTAGGGTTTAGGGTTTTTCGTTCAGATGACATGGCATTGTTCGCTTGTTATTTGGATTTGTCAAAGCCCACTAGTAACAAGCCAGGATGAAAAGCCCAACCACTTCACTTTCCAACACGATGGTTGCTTTTGACAGTCCCTTTAGTTTTGTCAAGTTACTAGAAGCTCACATCTGAAAACCTTCGAAACACAATGCAAAAGCATAAACACGATAACACCGAGCTAAAATCCACTCAATTTTCAAAGAATTCACAACAACCACTAATAAAACATAAAAAATCAAACTCGACAACGAAACCCAAATCACAGAATCCAAAATCAGGCAAAACCCACAAGTCTGGATCCAAATTATTCTGGGAAAAAATAAACTTAAGAAAAAAGAACAAAACTTTAACGAAGAGAGGTACCTGCTCAGGATTGGTAAAAGCAAAGATGAGAAAAATAACCAGGACAATGAAGAGAAGGAGGCACTTAGGTTGAAACACACATGCTGGGAAAACCCTAACCATTGTTTTGATTTTGCTTAATTTCTCATTGATTTACTTGTTTCTCCTTCATGGGTCACAGCAAGTTTTCAATCTTTTGCCTGTAAAAATAAAAAAAGGAACCCGCCTCGATTGCCTGGGAGGGATTGTTTCGGGTCTAGAAGCTGAAGAGTGTCCAAAAAAAAAAACAGTGATTTCTAGTAACTGATACTGTGATTTTTGCAATGATATTGTCCTTGCAAGAAGTTTTAACAACGAAAACAACGTTGTTGGTTCTTAGAGGATGGCGTCTTGGCATGGCTATGTGGTGGGGATTAAGGTCAAGGCTGGCAATGTCACTTGACAGGACAGGCAACTAATTGCCAGTTTGTTAATCCCAATAAGACTAACCCCGGGAAAAAAAACAGAAAAAAAAAAAACTTTCTTGAAAAGATTCGGGCTGTATAGTGCCGGTTTGAGTTGGGTTTTATAATGTTTTGACTGGGCTTACTCCCATGTAAACTTTCTTGAAACGATTTGGGCTGTAAAGGGCCGGTTTGAGTTAGGCTTTATAATGTTTTGACTGGGCTTACTCCCATGTTTTGATGTTTACCTCCCTTCCTCCGGAGAAACACGAACCCAGAATGTCGAAATCTTGGATATATATATTATATATATAAACAAAAAAACTATTTTACCCCTACTCCGCTCCCCGTCGTCATTCTTAAGAAAATAACGAGTTGGCTAGCCCGCGCGTTGCGCTGGGTTTTTTTGATATAGCAAACTGATTAATTATTCAGTCTGCAAGGAATTATTTAGTTGGTAGATAGCAAATTATAATCGTCAAATTCTGTTGTAGATTTATTTTTTGTTGTCTATATCGAATTAGTTGAATGTTGTTATCAGTATAAGTGTTCGGATAATAATTTAATTGACAACTCTCAAAATTATAATCGATAAAATCTATTAAAAATGAGTGAATTGTATTTTATAGTCAATTCATTAATGGGTAAACTTGCTTAAATATTTTATCAATTTATGTAATTTGCATATTAAAAAACTATAATTGATTAATTGTTGGGCGTGTTTTAATTGTTTTGACATTTATTTAATTGATGGACATAAATTTGCAATTCCTAAAGGCACACTTATACATTTTTTTATATAATCAGGGTGTCCGGGTCAGTTTACACATATTAAGGTGTTGCTATTAAATAAATATCAAAATATATAATTAGTCTCACATATTGATAAGGAAAACATATTACAAATAATCATTATCATTATTTTGAATCTCTAATCTATAATAATAAGAAATTTTAAAACCTAACAATATTAACAAAAAAACAACTAAATAACTAAATAAATGACAAAATTAAAAATATATTAGTAAATTATAAAAAATTATTTGAACGGAAGAATAAAAAAAGAAAAAAGAATAGAAAATATCATTTTTGAAATGAACACGAACAGAAATTAAAATGCAAACATTTAAAAAACAAATAACCTTAATAACAGTGGAAATAATAAAAATTGGTGAGACCATAATTATTGTTAGAGAAGAAAATTCCATAATTTGTTTTTACTTTCATATTATTATATTAAAAATATTTTAGAACAATGATATTAATTTTATTTTTTTCAAAAAAACTAAGGTCATTTATATATATTAAGGCTCTAATATTAAATAAATATCAAAATATATAATTAGTCTGATATATTTAAAAGAAAATAAAACTTACAAATAATAATTATTAGTATTTTGAATGTTCTGTAATAATTAGAAAACTCAATACCTAACAATATTAACAGAAAATAAAGATAATTATATTTAAAGAAATTACTTAAATTGAAGAATAGAAAAAAGAGAAATAATAACAAATATTATTTTTTAAATGATTACCAATACAAATTAAAATTTCATCATTAATAACAGTGGAATTTAAAAAAATTAGAAACAAAAACTAAGAGCATGTACATATAAACATGGACAGAAATAAGAATTATGTAAGAAAGATATAAAAAAAAAAGAGGTTTTTTTTTCAAATAGTAATGAACAACGAAAACCACAATTGAAATAACTGTTTGAAATTACGATCTCTTTTAGCCATTCTATAAAATAATAGTTGTGACGCCCTTAAGCTGACCCGGGCAACCTGGTTATAAAAGAAAAAATTATAAGTGGGAAAAAGAAACAGAAAAAAAATGTCAATAAAAAGTGGTTAGGGGGATTATTCATGGCGCGCGTAAACTGTTCTGGACATTACGGTTATCAAAACACAATGTATACGTGAGGAAAAAAACATGAAAAAAAATGTATAAAAAAACGTGAGTCCAAAGATAAAAAAAAAAAAAGTATACGTGGGAAAAAAATTATGGTGCCCGTAAGCTAGCCTGAACACTCCGGTTATAAAAAAAAAACCAAAAAAAAAAAATGTATAATTGAAGAAAAAAAAACAGGAAGATTTTTTTTTAAAAAAAAGTGGGTACAGAGATTAAGTGGGTGTTTGGGGCCGCGGTTCAACCCGCGTTTGTGTTGAACCGCGGCTCCAGTCGCTCCTTTACCAAACGGGACCCCAGCTTTTAGCTTTGGGTCCCACTAAGAAAACACATTTCACGCCGCAACATCAAAAGCCACTGAGAGTTGCTTTTGCAGCCGCGACACATACACCCCTAGTGAATGACAAAGAAAAATAACAAATGAAAAATAACATGCAGGGAGAACCCATCGTCTTCCCCAACTCCAGCGACAACAACATCGGCCACCAAGGTTGACAGCGCCAGCTCATCCTTCTCTCTCTCTCTCTCTCTCTCTCTCTCTCTCTCTCTCTCTTCCTTCGCCATTGTTGCACACAGCAAGCTCTCTCTCTCCTCCAGCTCTCTCTCCTTGCCAACTCCTGCATCAGCTCCCGGCCAAAAGCAGCACCAGATCCATCGTGAGCTCACGCCACCACCCAAGCCTTCTTCTCCAGCTCCGGGAAGCAGCAACGAAGCAGGAGAGGCGAACAACAGTTGTGCCCGACAACTTCCAACGCCCCGTCCGGCCACCACAGGTCTCCATTTTCGACGCCACAACGACATGGATAACCCCCTCGGCCTCCTCTACCCGTCGGTACCGGCCGTTCACCCTCTAGTCACACTCGACCATTTCATGAACAGTAACATGCCCTGTTTAATTCATGCAAAAACGAAGGCAAAAACGCACCGTTTTGTGCGCTTTTGCCTGCGCCTGTTTAAACTCTTGGGCTGGGCTGGGCTGGGTTGCTGTCGGCCCAGCCCAAGTCCAGCATAGGTGGGCCCTTTTGGCCCAACTTGGTTGTACCAGCCCATTTAGTTTGGGACAAGCCCAGTCCAATTTTTTTTTAAAATATAAAAATCATGTTTTTAAAAAATTAAAAATTGTGTACATAGAGATCAATTCTGATGAAAGTGATGTAGAACAAGTGGAAGAGACGTATATGTTCAAGAGAGAGTATCCAAAATTCAAAGGCAACTGAATTTCCGCAGTTCGGGCGCAGAAGTCGGAATGACGCAAAAACTCTCCCAGTTGATGTGTCTCGGCGTTTCCGGAGGAAGTCAGCAGCTTTGCTGCTGATGCATGCCTTTTTTGGCCGAATTCCATCGTTTAGGCCCCGAAATCATCATTTTTGCCATTTTAGAAAATTTGATGGGAGAATAAAAATGAGTGTCTAATTTACTTTAATTATTAATTATATTTTATTATTATGATAATTAAATCTACAATATTTAAAAAATATACATGTGTGTATTTTTAATTAATTTTATAAGTTGACAGCAATATAAAAAGCATGGTAACCAAACACACAAAACTGCTTTTCATTAAACTCAATCTCAACAACAGTTTTAACCAAACACAAATTTCAGTTATGAACCGCAGCTAAAAGCGCTTTTCAGAAACCAGCTTTTTTTCAACATCAACCACAACAGCAACAGCTGTGCCAAACAGGCCCTAATTGTGGTGCACTAAAGCTATCTCGGACACCTCATTAGAAAAAAAATAGAAGCCCGGTTTATAAAAAAAGAAATCACTTTTTCCAATAGTAATGAGAAAAAAATTATGGTGCGCATAAACTGACCCGGACACCCCGGTCATGAAAAAAAAACAAAAAAAATGTATAAGTGGAAAAAAAACAGGGAAATAAATGTTAAAAAAAAGTGGATCCGGAGATTAGTCATGGTGCACGTAAGCTGCTATGGACACCCCGGTTAAAAAAAGGACAAAAAAGAAGACTGGTTAAAGGGAAAAAAAACTGACCTGGACACCCCGGTTATAAAAAAATGAAAAGAAAGGTCCCCATTTATTAAAAAAATAAATAAAGCTCGGTTATAAAAAAAAGTTGTAAGGGGAAAATACCTTTTTAAATAGTAATGAGGAAAAAAATCGTGGTGCGCGTAAACTAACTTGGACACCCCGGTCATGAAAAAAATATGTATAAGTGGAGAAAAAGAAAAAAAATGTTAAAAAAAGTAGATCCAGAGATTAGTCGTGGTGCGGATAAGTTGCCACGGATACCCCGGTTTCAAAAAAAACAAATAAAAAGTCCGGGAAAAAAAACACATTTTCAAACAGTACTAAACAGTTAAAATTATTGTTAAAAAAAAAACCCGTTTAAAAAAAAGTGCAAGGAGAAAGTACCTTTTTAAACAACAATGAGAAAAAAAATCGTTATGCGCGAAACTAACCAGGACACCCCGGTCATGAGAAAAAAAATGTATAGGTGTAAAAACAAACAGGGGAAAAAATGATAAAAAAAAAAATGAATCCGGAAATTAGTCGTGGTGCGCGTCAGCTGCCACGGATCCCCCAATTTAAAAAAACAAAAAAGAAGCTAGTAAAAAAAAATAACCATAGCAGATCACACACCCAAGTCCACGGTGGATCTAGGTGTGGGTGAACAGTCCGTGAACAGGAAATCACCGATCTCCTTTAGCTCTTTTATAGTTAATTGCCCGCATTACGTTGCGAGCCGAGCAAATATTTTTTGTAATCATTCGGATTAAAATAATTAATAGATTTTGCTAGTTTAAAATGAATTATAATATCTATACACGCAAGGTTTGATATAATAAAATACATTCTATTATAGCGACAACAATATTGAAGGTTTAACACCTAAAAATATCATTATTATTATTGCTAAAACAATAAAAAAAATATTAAATTATTCCGAGGAGAAAAAAACTCAAAAATATTAATAAAAGAAACCAAGAAAAAATTAATATTATTATTATAATTCTTATTATTGCATGAATAATGGAAAATTAAATTTAATAAAAGAATGAAAAGCCCAAAAACTTTAACAAAAGAGCAAAAAAATAAAAATTATTAGCTAAAAAAATTATTTGATGTGAAAATAAATTAAAAAAGCTAATAAAAAAACCAAAAAAAACAAATAAGAAATATCAATTTTTAAATGATCATAAACACAAACTAAAATTTAAAAGCAAATATTTTGAAAAAAAATGTTATCTCAACAAAGAAAAAACAATAGCTATTTAAAAGCTATAAAAAAATAAAGGAATTAAAATAAAAAATCAAAAGTATAAAGGCTGGAAACAAAATCAAATATATTATCAATTTCAATCAAATAAAAAAATTAAAAAAAAAATCAAATAAAGTATAACATATATACATGCAAGGTTTGATAAAATAAAATATATTAACACACCATATTATAACAACAGGAATATTGAAGTCTTAACATCTAAAAATATCATTATTATTATTGCTAAAACAATAAAAATTATTAAATTATCCTGATGAAAAAAATCGAAAATATTAAAAAAATAGAAAATATAATTTTTATTCTTATTGCGTTAATAATGGAAAAAAATTCAATCTAAGAAAAAAAAGATCATTAACTTTAACAAAAAAAACAAATGAATAATGAAAAAAATAAAATTATAAGCAAAAACAATATTTTGACGTCAAAATAAATAAAAAAACTAATAAAAGAAATAAAAGAAATAGAAATGAAAAAAAAATGAAAGTCAAAATAAATAAATAAAATAAAAAACAATCAACAGAAAGAAAATTGAAAAAAAAAAACGAAAAAGAAAAAGAAAAAAGACGAAAACAGGGTAAAGCACAATTAATCAGACCCTCGGGCCGAACACCTGCACTCCCCATACTTATGCACTCCCCATACTTACCACCAGGAGCACCATCCACTGAGCTACACATGTTTATATGTCTCTAGCCGTTAAAATATATATAAATATCATTTAAAAGGCGAGAAGTCACCATACTTAAATGACATTTTAAACACCAGATCATGCACCCCAGTCCACAGTGGATCTGGGTGTGCGTGAAGAGTAATGAACAGTAATAGACCTATAAATTTTAGTGTTTTTGTTAATAAATTGCGCCCCAGCATTTTGGGTTTTTTCAAGAAATTTTGAAATATTCTTAATTTTCCAACAGTCTGGTTGTTCATTAGTTGAGTTGAAATTAAATAAAATATATAGGCATGATTTTGTTAATGCAAGACTGGACATTACTAAAGAGCTAAAAGAGCTCAGACGATTATTGTTCCCCCTAACTCATTGGCACTATGGACTGGACTTTTTTAGTCCATGTGTCGCGCGAGTTCGTCCACCTTTTTTTTTCTCTGATGAACAATGTTTTAATAATTTTAGCCCCGGTAATAAGACAAAACAACGGTTCCGACTGAGGGTTAACGGCGTAATTGTGCGCGTACAGACCGGTCCGGTCCGCCGCACCCTTTTTTTAATATTTTTAAATGGCTAAAGACGGTTATAGCCCTTAATAAGACAAAATTGATTAATTAAGGACAGGGCTATAACGGTAATTGACCATTATTATTTTTTATTTTATGACATACTGTCGGCGCGTGCGGTTCACGCAACCGACATTGTTCCGCCTCGCGCCCCTTTGAGGTGGTGTGTGCAGGCTTATATGGTGGCCGGAAATGTCTAACTGACGTCTATTCCGGTGCGCCTCCGTGTGTTCTTCCTCTACACGCGGCGCGCTTTACCCAAAATCGTCCGTGGACGCGGCGGCCGGTTAAAGCGGCTGGCCACATTTCTCTCTCTCCTGCACGTACAAGTGCAGGAGAGTCCCCCTTATTTACAGACTTTTCACTTCAGTCCCTTACTTTTCAATTTCATTTCTGGTCCTGATTTCTTATATATAAGTTTCGATTTAGTTCGATTGGGTCCTCCGATTGGAATTGATTCAATGTCCATTTTTCAATTCGATCCTCCTTCTTTAAATTTTCGGATTGGATTGAAAATGATGAATTTATTCGATACAGAAGTTTCCATTTTTGCAAATTTGTCCTTTAATTGAAAATGTTAATAAATATGATTTTCATTTCAGCCCTTAAACTTTTAATTTTTTATTTTAATCCCTTTATATTTGATTTTCATTTCAGCCCTGAAACTTTGATTTCTTAAAATTTCTAAAATAACCCCTACTTTTGTCCATGTTTATATAAATATGTTTAACACAATAATAATAATAATAATAATAATAATAATAATAATAATAATAATAATAATAATAATAATAATTTAATTGTTTTTCTTACTTGCTTTTTTTGATAATGTTTTTTATTTTATTTTCTTCAGATAATTTGATAATTTTTATTTTTTTTGGTAGTAATGGCAATGATAATTTTTATTTTATTTCTTTGTTTTATCTTTTGTTCAAGTTTCTAGCATTTTTTTAGTCTTTCATTTATTTTTGTTTCTTTCATTTTTATTTTATTTCTTTGTTTTATCTTTTGTTAAAGTTTCTAGCATTTTTTTAGTCTCTCATTTATTTTTGTTTCTTTCATTATTAACATAATAATAATAATAATAATAATAATAATAATAATAATAATAATAATAATAATAATAATAATAAAATAATAATTTAATTGTTTCTCTTACTTACTCTTTTGTTAATGTTTTTGAGTGTATTTTTTTTCAGGATAATTGGATAATTCTTATTATTTTAATAGTAAGAGCAATGATAATTTTAGATTTTCAGACTTTGATTTTGCTATTGTTATAGTAGGGTGTGCTGAGCTATTTTATTACATTAAATTTTGCATATATAAATATTATATTTTTATTTTGATCCAGCAAATCCTATAAAAATTGTTTACTCAGCCCGCAACGTAGAACAAATATTTTTTAAAAATTTTTAAATTAAATGATTTTTTCAGCTAATAACTTTTTTTTGTTTCATCATCTATTATATTTTTATGTGCTTTCTTTTCTTTTTTTATTGGTTTTATTGTTATTATTTTCAAGTTAGATGAATTTTTTTTCCTGATAATTTGTTTTTTTTTTGGTCTTTTGTTAAAGTTATTATGATTTTTTTAGTCTTTTTATTTATTTCTGTTCTTTATTCATCATTAACACAATAATAATAATAATAATAATAATAATAATAATAATAATAATAATAATAATAATAATAATAATAATATATTCTTTTTCTTGCGTACTCTTTTGTTAATGTTTTTGAGTGTTTTTTTTTTTTGGGATAATTTGATAATTTTAATTGTTTTTGCAATAATAGCAATAATAATTTTGTATCTAATATTACTAGGGATAAAAGACAACTCAAGAATAAAAAATAGACAAATTTACCTAGGTTATCTACAATTAAAAAACAATACAAGTCACTTTTGTCTCGATTACACTGTTCCTTTTAAACGGCAAACAAGTCATTATTATATGTTTTAATATTTATTGCATATTATCGCCTAAAAATATATAAAGAGATAAAAAAAATGACCTCGGATTTTTTGCAGGAAAAAAGCTAATATCATCATTCTTAAATATATTTAATATAATAATATGATGAATAAATCTTATAAAATAAAAAAAAATGGCTTTGAATTTTAATTTTGTGCTCTTTTGTTCAAGTTTATTTCTTAAAAAACATACAAAATTTGGATTTTTAATATTTAAGATCTAATATTACCGGGGGAAAAATACAACTCAAAAAAACAAAAGGTAAACAAATTTGCCTAGATTATCTACAATTAAAAAATATACGAGGCACTTTTCGTTTCGACTACACTGTTCTTTTTAGACGACAAATAAGTAATTATAGCACACAAAAAATTTATATTTTTTTTTTAAATTGCAATATTTTTATTTATAATGTGTCAGATCTAATATTACTTGGGAAAAAAGGCAACTCATGATTTTTTTCTTACAAATTTACCTAGGTTATCTACAATTAAAAAATATAAGAACCACTTCCCATTTCGATTACACTATAAAGTATGTTAGACTAAGTATATGTGTTTAATATTTATTGAATATTATCGCCTAAAAATATATAGAGAGGGAAAAAAATGACCTACGATTTCTTGCAAAAAAAAATTAATTTCGGTATTCTTAAATATATTTAATATAATAATATGATGAATAAATCTTATAAGAAAAACATTGGCTTTGAATTTAAATTTATATTTTAGACTCTTTTTTTTTTCTTTTAAGAAACAATGACCTTTTTTCACTTTTTTTTTATTTTTTAGTAATCATGGTGTCCAAGTAAGTTGTTCTTTTTTAACCGGGTTTCTTTTTTTGTTTTTTTTAACCAGAGTGTCCATGACAACAATTTTCTAATAAATCATTTCACCTTCTTAGCAAATTTTCTAACAAATGTTATCAAAAGTTTTCTAGCAATAGCAACATTCAATCACTTTTTGGTGGGAAAAAACCATTTCTAACAAATTTTATCAATTATAATTTTACTATTTAAATATTAAAAAAACAAAATACAACATTTATAAAATCAATCAGTTTTCTACATAGATAAAAAAGCCCAGCGCATCGCGCGGGCAAATTCGCTCGTAGTTTACTATAATGATTATTTCAGTGAAATTGTCATTTTATTCTTGGATGGAAAAAATATTTAAGCTAATTTGTTTTTTTTTTTCAATCATTAAAATATTATAATTTACATCCGTTTATCAACTTCTGATAGTTATCGATTTATTTAATTAGATACTGAATGCACGAATATTTTGATGTAAAAAGCACATCAAAATAGCCTAGATGCTCCGATTTGCTTAAAAAATAAAGGAAGAAAATATCATCCAATGTGCTTTTAGAAAACGATTATGAAAAACATTAAAAATATATATTTTTTTATTTTTCATTTTAAATTAAAAAAATAGTATTTTTTTATCATTTTGAAATAATAATACCAAAAATAATTTTAAAAAATAAAAAATATTATTTTAATATATTTATAAACAAAAACTAATTTAAAAAACAATTCCAACAACACCACCATCAATCCAGCGCTAAGTGATCAACTCAACGAACAAAAACTTTACCAAAAAGGAAAATAAATTTAGCCCAGGACAGAAGTTATCCAGGAAAACAACGCTAAGCATGAATCACGCGTCAACCCATGGATGCAGAACAGATCATTTTATTTCACCACATGGCTTCAAGAAATGTCTTCATATCCTTTGAAGCATCTCCTCTGTTGTCGATCGCCAGACTTGCCTTCAAATGCACGTACAGCAAGGTTGAGACGAATTGCCATTGCTGGTTATGTTTTTCCTTTCTTTCTTTTTTCTCCAGAAGCAGAAGTAAAGCAACAGCTGCATCTGCTCTCTCTCTCCCCCCCCCCCCCCCCTCTCTCTCTCTATATATATACACATATAAACATATACACATATACATATACATAGAAGGAGCGCTCCGTTTTCCATGATCAAATAATCCCTTCCCCCGGTACCCATAAGAAATTTCGAGGCTCAAAACCTGTAACCAAGGCTCCCCAAATAATCAAGCTGGTATGTACTGTCACTCGTTCCTTTCTCTTTCTATGATCATATGTATTAATGGACACAAACTTAATCCCCTTCTTCTTTTTTCTCTCTTCTTTGGAAGGTAAGAGATTCGCAATAGCATTGGACAGCCTGAAATGAAGAAAAGAATCGGCGCGCGCATCAGAACATTTCTTTCACGCTCTGGCATGTCCTCTTAATTTCCTCCTTCAATACATGCATGTAGTCTAGAAACTCTGGAAATTAATAAATCACCCTCTCTGTGACCGCTATATATAATTTTGAAACGATCAGCCATGGTTCAATCAACGAAATAATCAAAATCTTGGTTGATTTTGGAGTGCAGATACAAAGCTGGGTGCCACCTCTCCCGGCCTTTCAATGGAGATAGACGTCCGTGAAGAGTATGCCAATGCCTTCAGGACAGAATCATACAATCACTTCTGGGCACGCCTTCAAGCACTATCCAATAGAGACCCCACCACGCGTACTGCCCTAGCAGCTGAGTCTACCACCAGCGCAGCTCGTCTACCATCCTATCGACTCTTCGTCGAAAATCTGCTGGACCCGGATCAGTCCTCGGTTATTCGGATCCTCTCCTTGATCCACCTCCGACCCGGAACCCACTCTCTCCTATCTGATTATTTCACTCAAACAGCGAGTGCTTCTCTCCTATGTGGCCTGTTATTGAAAGACATAGACCATGTAAGGGTGAAATACCGATCTATTAAAGCCACCCTTGATCAAATAACCCCCTTTCCTAACCCGGTGATACTAGCAAGAATCACCGAATTCGTCAACGCTCCAGACCTGTTTGACCGGTCTGGTTCAACACCGCCAAGCCGTGTTCAAGGCATGCAAGTTGATTGCTTCAAGCTGCTCAAGCAGCTAGAGTCAAAGCGTGACAGGGCGAAAGCGAAGCTAAACCTAAAAAACAAACTAAAACATAGCTCAGCTATCTTTCTTGTGGCCATGACAACTTCACTAACAATAATCATAGCCACTCACGCTGTAGCATTGCTAGTTGCCACCCCAGGTCTCATAGCAGCCACATCATTGGGGCTAGGCTCGACAAGGAGGCTAGCCAGGGTTGCAGCGCAGCTGGATGCAGCTGCAAAAGGGACTTATATTCTGAGTAGAGACTTGGAGACCATTAGCAGGCTTGTGAACCGAGTAAATGATGAAATGGAGCACATGCATTCGACAGTGAAGTACTGGGTTGAGAGAGGAGATGATGAGGGTAAGGGGTTGCATGGCATTAATGGTGAAGTGGTGGTGAGGCAATTCAACAAGATTAATGAATGCTGTAGCTTCAGCAACCAAGTTGATGATCTCGAGGAGCATTTGTATTTGTGTTTTATGACTATCAACAGAGCTAGAAACCTCGTGCTGAAAGAGATTCTCGATCCAGGTCCATGATCCACCTCGATCGCCTCCCAACAAAATACTACTATATATATATGTCTTCATTTTTCACCACTGCTTTTCTCCCTATCTCTATATTATATTTCATCCTAGCTATATACATTATTGATTATATATATATATATATATATAGATTTTGTTAGTTTTTTTTATATTAATTTAATGTGTTAATATGAAATAAATATCAAAATATATAGTTAGTTTAACATATTTTTAAGAAAAAAATACTTTAAAAATAATTGTTGTCATTATTTTCAACACCTTGTACATGATAAAATTAATGTATCAAAAAACTAAATAATTAAAAGAGTTAAAAAGGATAAAAGAATAAAGACCAAAATGACTTATACATCATATGTGAATTTTCAATTGAAAAATAAAATTGAAACAATCAAAACCTCTACATCGAAAAAATAACATGAATGAAAAAAAAATCAGAAGAATAAGGGTTAAAATGAAATATAACAACTAATTTTTTTAATTAGTTATGGTGTTTGTGGAGTTTGAAATAGAGTTTATAAAGATTTTTTTATTTCTTATATTATTTTAATGTGTTAATATTAAAAAAAAACAAAATATATAATTAGTCTAACATATTTTTTCCAGAAAAATACTGTAAAAATAATTGCTATCATTAGTAAAATTAATATATAAAAAAGTAAATAATTGAAAGAATTTCAAAAAAAACAAATAAGGACCAAAATGAATAACACGATATATGGTCAATTTTAATTGAAACAATAATTTTTTAAAATGTATATTCTCTTATTCTTTAAAAATATAATTTAAATTAATAAAAAAAACTATTCTAAACAAAAAATATAAAATGTGTCAAGTATTTTTTTTAGAAAAAACTAATTTACTTAAATAATTTGTTTGATTTTTAAAAATACTTTAGGTGCAAAAAAGCAACACATGGAGGGGGTGTTAATTAAAGCATGCATTTTAAAAAACTTTTGAAAATGATACATTAAAAGGGCATTGATTAAAAAAATCCAAAACTAAGAGTATATACATATAAATATGGACACAAAATATAGATATTTTAGAAGGAACAAAAAAAAATGAAATAAAAAATGAAAAACAAAAATATATGGTCAATTTCAATCGAATGATAAAATTGAAAGAAATCTAAACTTCTATACCGAATAAATTAAAGGATTTAAAACCAAGTCCAAAATTAAAAGAATAAGGACCAAAATAAAAAACAAATACAATTGAAATAAATCAAAATTTATATAGCAAAAATCATGATAACAAAAAACAATCAAAAGTCAAGTGACTGAAATGATAAAACCATAAACCAAAAGATCTACCATGTAAGTTAACCTGCAGGAGGAGAGAAAAAGTGGGAAAAAAAGATCAACTGACCACCAACTTATCTCCGACCACCATGAGACAACGCGCGCACCATCATGTGGAAAAGAACATAACGACACATCTAGTGAGATGATGGATGAACATGTTTAGCCATCACAACACACCATACACGCTGCTAGTAGGGCGTAGACGAAAGAGAACTGTTGACGCGTTCACGAGACGTGTCCAGAACTTTTTATTTAAAAAAGAATACTATTAATGTGAAAATATAAATATAGCCTAGAGGTAATTTTTTCATTTTGTCATTTTTGATGATACATCCATTGTTTTATTGTGCATCAAACAGTAAGAAAATGAAAATACCCTCACTTGGTAAACTGATATTTTGTCATATCCAAGAGTATTATAGCTAGTGCATTGTTTTCATTGACTACCAAAAAATCAAAAATACCATTGCATAATTGACACTGTTTTGTCTGATAATAAGAGTAAACCTGTAGTTCCACTTTGTAAGAAAATGATAAAAGAAACAAATACCCCTAAACGATCAAAAATGAGAGCATGTTCTATGAAAAAGTCGATTTCATTAACCTACCGTGGATTCTAATTATTGGGTATAAACACACATGCACAAACAATTGAACCTTGCCGTTATCTTTCAAAGAAAATAAAGAAATACTTGGAAGAAATTAATTAAAGATATGGTTGTGTCTTCAATTCACTGCATTATAATAATGATAAGCAAGTCGCGTTCTCATCATCTGAAAGAAAATTACATATATAGACACACACGTAATCACAGACGACAGGCAACCAATTAAAAAAGCCATGCGTAATTAAAACTGAAGCCAAATTAAGCAGACTTGTTAGGTGTGCGAAGCCAAAAAAGAAAAAATTAGAGAAGTATTGATTGTCGGCTGCCTTTTCGTATTTTCTTGACGTTGATGGCCGCCTTGATCAATACAAGACCCCAACCTAATTTGGCGACTGGGAAAGAAGCGTGCATTCATTAGCGCAACAGGGATCACCCTGCCCGCAGTAAACCTAGAGCTTACCCTGGCATGTATGGATCGTGGGCTCGCGATGCTCCCATGCCATATCAATTACTTACTACTCTCCATGCATATCGACAAGGTTAAGATCCATGCAAGGGGCAAACACAAATTCTGAGGTGAATTATGCTGACACTCGTGAATTTACAGCCGGCAATTAATATTTACCAGAGGAAGACAACCTTTTCATGATCTCATCATCAAGTCCTGACCTAACCAATAGTCTGAACCAGAAATTAATGGGTCACAACTGTTTCCATGAAATCCATTAAATGCAATCCCAACTGTATCCTAAACCATCTATTCTATAAGTATCCCTCGTTCCCCTTTCCAGCTTCCCATCAGCACAGATAACAAGCTAGCCGCGTGGGTCTTAAAGTACAAGCAGCTTCTTTCTCGTCTTTAATTCTTCCATCCCCGAATACCTTCAGCAGTCAACAATGGCCCCTGAAAAGGAGACGGAGGAGATCATGGAGGTGAAAATAACTGGCAAATCCCGTGTGAAGCCCAACAAGAAACTAGGAAGAAGTGAGTGTCAGCTGGTCACTTTTGATCTTCCATACATAGCATTTTACTACAACCAGAAGCTCATAGTTTACAAGGGAAACGAGTACGAGGACAGGGTAGGGAAGTTGAAAGATGGGCTGGGAGTTGTGCTGGAAGATTTCTATCAGCTGGCAGGGAAGCTAGCAAAAGATGAAGATTGGGTGTTCAGGGTAGAATATGATGACGATATGGAGGGAGTGGAGGTGGTGGAGGCCAGAGCTGAGTGGATCAGTGTGGAAGATGTAGCTGTTGAGGAGGGTACCTCCGTTTTGAAGGAGCTCATACCTTACAGTGGGATCTTGAACTCCGAGGGCCTCCACATACCTTTGCTGTCAGTGCAGGTAGCATTAATTTTAGCAGCATTTTCCTCTTCTCTCTTTCTTCTCCCTCCTTTTTCTACGTACACACACATATACAATCACGCATGCTAGTGAATAGATAGATGGCTGCAATTAGTCTCTGCTGCTAATTAAGTATATATGTTCATCTAATTTCGTATTAATCTCTTATGATGGATACATGTAGAAATAGAATAATTTGCAAGTGTATGTTTAATTATGATCTAGAGTTAATTAGTGTAAGAAATAGATCCATTCAATGCTAATCCTTTGTTCTTAATTTTGAATTATTTATATATAGAGAGAGTTGGATATTTTGATGTGTAATATTAAAAAAAAAATTACAATTTAATACATTTGTAAAAAGAAATACTGTAAAAAAAACCACTCACAGAAACAAATATACTCGAACATAATTAATGTTCAGCAACTTCCCAGCACAACTCTTTATGTGGTGGGGTCATTGCGTGCAGCTAACCAAGCTAAAAGATGGACTAGCAATGGGATTGGCCTTCAACCATGCCATCCTCGATGGGACCTCCACATGGCACTTCATGAGTTCATGGGCCCAGATCTGCAGTGGGCTGCCTTCAATCTCTCTCCTGCCTTTCATGGACCGCACCAAAGTGCGAAACACCAAAGTAAAGCTCCAACTCTCTCCACCAGACCAGGACCTTCAAAATGGATCGTCCACTGATGATGCTAAGCCGGTTGACCCGCCACTCAGAGAGCGAGTCTTCAAATTGTCTGAATCCGGAATTGACAAGATCAAGTCAGAAATCAACTCAAACATGCCACCTGGAAGCTCAAAACCCTTCTCCACTTTTCAATCACTTGCTGTCCACATCTGGCGCCATGTAACCCAGGCACGTCAGCTCAAACCTGAAGACTACACAGTTTTCACTGTCTTTGCTGACTGCCGCAAAAGGGTCGACCCCCCAATGCCGGAAAGCTACTTTGGCAACCTTATTCAGGCCATATTCACGGTGACTGCTGCCGGGCTGCTGTTGATGAACCCACCTGAATTTGGAGCTTCCATGATACAAAAAGCCATTGAAACGCACGATGCCAAAGTCATTGAAGAACGGAACAAGCAGTTTGAGAGTGCACCGAAGATATTTCAGTTCAAAGATGCCGGTGCTAACTGTGTAGCTGTTGGAAGCTCACCAAGGTTTCCAGTTTATGAGGTGGATTTTGGGTGGGGCAAGCCAGAGGCAGTGAGGAGTGGAACCAACAACAGGTTCGATGGGATGGTGTATTTGTATCAAGGGAAGAGTGGTGGAAGGAGTATTGATGTGGAGATTAGCTTGGAAGCTGGAGCAATGGAGAGGCTGGAGAAGGACAAGGAGTTTGTTTTGGAATGACATGATAGCAGTGGATGGACGCAAGAGGTTCTGCCAGTAGTCGGATAACATTCACAATCATATTAATTACAGATTAATTAGACTCCCCCAATAACGTTGTTGGTGCTATCCAAGAACTGACCCAGACCTCTGTGCTGTTGCCTGGAGATGGAACGACGTCGAATGATTTCTTCTGGATGCTGGTTTGTGTTTGTGTTTGTTTTGTCAAAGTGATTTAAGTAGTAGTAGTGGTGGTGGTGGTGTTTGATCGAGAGGAGTAGTGATGATCTTAATAATAAATTGTGATTTCTAATTATGTATTCAGATGGCATAGCATTGCCTCTCTGCATGGATTGATCAATGCTTGCTCATTGTATTTGTGCTTGGAGTTGTTAGATGGCATTGAACTGACACTGTGGTTTTTCAGAAATTTGGATGGAGGAGCTACCAGGTAGCTTAATGATACATAAATATGGATGCATGCAGTTGTCACTGTGGACAGGTTCCACGCCGATAGCTAGTGGGTGCGTGTGTGTCGGTGGCTAAGAAATATCATGACGGTGACGACAGCAGGGAGAGTTGAATGCAGAAACTGGGCAACTTGGAGAGTGAAGATGGATAATTTTCCAGAAACGGCGTTTTTTAAATTTATAAGAAAATATCACTTTCACTCAAGTTCAAGTAAAAAAATAAACTGTCACGGGCCTCTCCATCGCTACTGCAATTAATGACAGAGATACAAGAGTTTAAGTTTTAATGTAAGATAATTTATTGATATAATAATTAGAGTTTTGTTGAGCCAGCGGTCACGAGTTTGAATCTCACCACCTCTATTTTATTTGATAAAAATCAAGCACAAGGTAATACGTACCTGTGCAAATTCCAAGTCCAAAAATCTTTCATTTAAGGGTGTGTGTTAGAGATATAAATTTATTTTGGTAATCATTAAAATTAATATTTCATCTTTTTTCATTTATTCTTTTTTGTGTGTGTGTGCTTATTGTTATTTTTATATGTTTTTTGGATCAATTGATTTTATGGTTTCATTGTTTGCGTAATAATAATTATTATTTTAGTGATTATTTTTTATTATTTTTTGTAAAAATGTTTATCTTTTTTTATTCTTTGGGGCAATTTAATGATTTTAATTGTTTGAACAATAATGTTGATAATAATTTTGACTTTTATAGTAATGATAATAATGGTAATGCAAGGATGAGTTTTCAATGAAATTTTCCTCCTTTTGTAGAGAGAAAATTAACTACTTATTTATTTTATTTAATTATTTTATATATTTTCACAATTTATATTTGTTTTTAATTTAAATTGGATTATAAAATGAACTAATCCTGGTACATTGAATTCGATAATTCAAGTATCCAATTTTTTTTTATAGGAACTTGTATTACATAAAAATTCTGCACTTATTTATTATTTTGCTTAAATTTATATTATAATAAAAAATTTATATAATAAATATTTTTTACGTTGAAAAAAAAAAGAAAAAAACCGCGAAGCGCGAGAAAATGATTAATAATTAACTAAAATATAAATCCCGTGCCACATTTACTATGTCAAATTCCACTGTTCACACAGACACAATGCACTGTGGACTAGCAATTTGATCCGGTACTTCACGCGTGCATGTGCTCCTTTTTTTTTGTTTTTTCCGGCTTTGAACAGTGCACTAACGAATCTGCCCCTCGAAAACGACAAAATAATGCACAGGAGGCAGGGGTTCTCTCGGTTTTTCCCATATTTTTTGCACAGTGAACCAACAAAAACAAACCCCCTAAACGACAAAATTGCATACAGTAAACGGGGGCAGAGACGTATTTTCCACACCGGTTTTTCCGTGAATACCAGTTGCTTCAGGGGTGCATAGGTCATTAGCCATTTTATTATTATTTTTTTCGGAGGGAGAGCTGGCGCGTCGTCCGACCGCGCCAGCTGCGTTCCACGCGAACGCGCCCTTGAGGAGGCGCATGAGTATCCTTCTGGCGGTCAAAAATTCACGTACGTCATGTCAGGCGGTGCGCCGTCATGTCTTCTATCCACCGGCGCGGCGTGTTCTGGTCATAGGTTTTCGGGTAAGTGGTGGAGGACGAGTTTGTGTCGATTGCCGTTTTTCTCTCTCTCAACCGCCGAAATTTCTGACAAGTCCCTGATGTATGTAGTCAGTTTACTTTAGTCCTTGAGGTTTTGATTTCAGTTGTATTACTGATTTCTTTAATTCAAAGTTTGATTGTTTCAATTGTGCCCTTCAATTAAAACTGGTTATATAAGTAAGTTTTTATTTAAGTCCTTATTCTTTTGATTTTTGATTTCTTTTTGGTTCCTTCAATTTTTTCGGTACGGAGGTTTTGATTTCTTTTAATTTCCAATTGAAATTGGTCATATATACAACTTTTCATTTCAGTCCTCCTTCTTTGAATTTTTTTATTCAATTACACAACAATTATCATTATTATTCCTTTATTTATTTTGGTCCCAAAATTTTTATTTGTTTCAGTTTTATCTTTTGATTGGAATTAATGATATATTTTATTTTACATTCAAGTCCTTATTCTTTGAATTTTTTATTTGATATTAATTCATTTGGTTTTTTTTTTTTAAGAAAAAAAAATTCTTGGACAATGTTTATTTTTTATAAGTATTTATGCATTTATGCTTTTAGTTTTTATTTTTAGTTTTTGTCTTTTTTTATTTGGTTTTTATTTTTAATCGGTTAAATCTTGGAATTTTAATTTATGTTTGTAATCATTTTAAAATTACTATCGCTCCTTTTTTCCCTTTATTCATTTTTTTATTTATTTATTCTTTGGATTAGATGATTTGTCTATTTTTATTATTTACGCAATAATAATAATAATAATAATTTTAGTTATTATTTTTTAATTTCTTCTTTATAAAAATCTTTTGATTTTTTTTAAAGATTTTCCTGAAATTTTAATTTATGTCGGTTATCATTTTAAAATTAATATTACTCTATTTTTTCTTTTATTCATTTTTTTGTGGTTTCTGTTTTTTTATTTGTTCTTTAGATTAAATGATTTTTATGATTTTGTAATTTGCGTAATAATAATGATAATTTATGCAATAATAATGATAATTTTAGCGATTATTTTTTTATGTTTTTTTAATAAAAATATTTTGATTTTTTTATGATTTTCCTTAAATGTTAGTGATTTTTCATGGCAAATTAATTATTTTAATTATTTTGACAGTAATGTTGATAATAATTTTAGTTGTATAGCAATGATAAAGACAATAACGTAATAATGGATTTTCAATTTATATTTTTGTCTTTTTGTTGATTGAAAATTAACTACTTATTTTTGTTATTTAATTATTACAAGTATTTTCACAATTTATATTTTTTATTTAAATTGAATTATAAAATGAACTAATTTTAATAAAGTGAACTCAATAATTCAGATATCCGTGTTTTCTTCCTTTTTTAATGATGATGATAAATTTATGCTGGTTATTTCGTTGAAAACTACTAAACAGATAAATTTATATCGATTTAAAATTCATATATTTTTATAGAAAACTTGCACTTGACAAGAATTCTATATAAATTTATTATTTTGACTAAATATATATTATAATAAAAAAATACATATAATTAATATTTTTTATATTAAAAAAAATATGGTGCCGCCCGTGACGAGGCACGGGGACATTGACTAGTATATATATGATATGATTAAGCAAGCAGACAGTATCATAGTAAAACAAAGGAAGGCCCATTTGAAGTCCTATGAAGCCTCTTTAAAAACGGTCCGGCCCATGTACACCGACGTCAAACAAAGTTGGAAGTCGTGGAATATCTATCCTGTTCTCCCCATCTCCATCTCCAGCTAAAGCAGGAAAAACCCTATTTTTTTTTTTTTTTTTGAAATCTCAATCTCAGAGAAAGAGAGAGGAGGGCAGGATAGGGTTTAGGGTGGTTTCTATGTCTACTACACCAATAAATCAATTACTTCAACAAGATCACTAAACCTCCATTCAATTCATCAGGTACTTACTTCCTTAACCCAAATCAACTCTTAATCGTCGGGTTTCTTCTTCCCCCACTCAATGCAATGCTCCTTTTTTGTTAAAAAAAAACTGTTTCGATTTGAATAAACACTATTTATTCTCACTTTGAAAAATCATTTTTTTTATAATAGGTTCAACCCTGATTTTATTATTATTATTATTATTATTATTATTATTATTATTATTATTATTATTATTATTATTATTATTATTATTATCGAACCTCCTTGACTTGACTTGGCTGCTTCTTACCATTCGTTACTACTAGAGATTGTTTGTTTTTGTTGAGTGAACTATTCACATTGCTACTGTTGACTTGAATCTGCAACCCCAACCCTTTAATTTCCCTGTTCTTGTTTTTGGTTTAGTCTTCAGTAGTTTTTTCTACTCCCATGGAGTCGCCGCCTGAACGTTCTAGTCGTAGTTATGCGAAACGGGAAGCAGAAGATAGCTCAGATGTCAAGAGTGATAGGGTTGGGGATGATGACGAATGGGATGGAAGTGATAAGAGGAAACACAGGTCAACAAAGTCTAGGAAGTCCACCACTGGGGATGATGCTGGAGGATTTGATGGCAGTGGGAGAAGGAGAAGTTCTGCCGGGGACAGGAGTGATTCTCGTAAGAGGTCAGGTGGCGGTGGTGGCAGCGCTGCGTCTATCAAAGTGGGAAGTGATGAAGATGATTATGAGACAAGAAAAGAGATGCGCTCCAAGCAATTGAAGAAAAAACAAGACGAAAGTAGTTTGGAAAAGTTGAGCAGTTGGTATCAGGATGGAGAATTAGACAACAAGCAGACTGGAGGAGACAAGTCTGTGAGTAAAGGCCATGTTCGGCCTGATGAAAGCGATAGAAGAAAATTGACATTGAAGATTTCAAAGCATGAAGGTTCCCGTACTGCGAGTAAAAGTAAAGAAGAAAGATCCAATGACGGAGAGAATGAGAAGGCACTAGATAGAGATACTAGATATTCAGAAAGGAAGGATAGCAGCCGAGAGAAAGGTCACAGTTCTGCTGAGGCAGGGAAAAACTCGAGGAGAAGGGGGGATGAATCTGACTCCAACAGGAAAGCTGAAGAAATTCTATCTGAGAAGCCCGGTCCCAGAAGTGGAAAGGTGTCTGATTCCAAATACGAGTCCAAAGAAAGAAGTGCCAGAAATGAACCCAGCGAGAGCAAAAACAGAAGTTTGGATGCAAACAGTGAAAAGGGTGTCAAAACGAGCAACAGAGATGACAGAAGAGTCGAGGCAGAGAAGGAGAAGTATAAGAGCAAAAGCAGGTCAGAAACTGCTGAAGAGGATAATAAGGCTAGTCCTCTTACCCATGAAGATAGATCAGGTCGGGAGACAATGGAGAAGCACCGAGATCAGAAAACTCCCACCAGAAGAGATGTTGCTGAAAGCCATGAAAGGTCCTCCAATGCAGAAGAAGATGGAAACACATGGATGAGAGATAAAGGTGCAAGAGAAGTAGGGGGGCGCTCTAACAGGTCCAGGACTCCCGAGAGGAGCGTTAGGCGTCATCAAGAATTGCAACAATCTGAAATAGAGTATGAAAGAAATGTTGACATGAGACGGAAGGATCAAGAAAAAGATGGCTACAGGGATGATAGATCAAAAGGCAGGGATGACAGCTGGAATGACAGGAATAGGGATCGGGAAAGTTCCAAAGAGAACTGGAAAAGAAGGCAACCCTCTGGTAATGATAGAGAGCTTAAAGACGGGGACATTGCTTATGATCGTAGCAAAGACTGGGAGCCAAGACATGGTCGTGAAAGGAATGACAATGAAAGACCTCATGGTCGAAGCAGGGGTGAAGCTGTGAAAACCTCATCGAATTTTGGAATTTCAAATGATAATTATGATGTGATAGAGGTCCCGCTTGATCATGGACGACCGGAGTCTAGATCCAACTTTGCTAGGAGGATTGAGGCCAATCAGCAATCTGATGGAAGATCAGCACCAAACACTGAAGAATGGGCATATATACAAGATGAAAGGGCAAGAAGGAATGACTCACCTTTTGTTGGAGACTCAAAGGAAAAGTATATGGATGATGATGCACCTATGCGGGATCCGAGTTCTTGGAGGGATGACATTGAGTACCAGGGAGGGAAAGGAAGAGGCCAGAAAGGGGCCATCCCCAGTCGTGGTGGCTGTGGTCAGAGTTTGGGCAGTGGTTCACAGCCTCCATATGGAAACCAGGATTCAGGCTCCTTTGGCAGAGGTCATCTACAGGGATTAAAAGGGAGTAGAATAGGGAGAGGAGGAAGGGGGAGGCCTTCTGGGAGAGATAACCAACAAGTTGGACTCCCATTGCCTTTAATGGGATCACCTTTTGGGCCTCTTGGAATGCCACCTCCGGGTGCACTTCAACCACTAGCTCCTAGTATGTCACCTGCTCCAGGTCCTCCAATTAGTCCAGGTGTTTTCATTCCACCATTTTCTCCACCAGTTGTTTGGGCTGGGACCCGAGGTGTGGAGATGAATATGCTAGGTGTCCCCCCTGTTCTCTCTTCAGTTCCTCCTGGGCCAGCAGCCCCAAGATTCCCCCCTAACATGGGAACTCCTCCATCAAACCCTGCTATCTTTTTCAATCAAGCAGGTCATGGGAGGGGAGTGCCTCCAAGCATATCTGGTCCTGGTTTTAATGCTTCTGGACCAGTAGGACGAGGAACACCACCAGATAAAAATGCTGGGGGCTGGGTTCCTCCTAGAAATAATGGTCCTCCAGGCAAAGCCCCTTCAAGAGGAGAACAGAATGATTACTCGCAAAATTTTGTTGATACTGGCATGCGACCCCAGAACTTTATCAGAGAGCTAGAGCTGACCAGTGTTGTAGAGGATTACCCCAAGCTTAGGGAGCTTATACAGAAAAAGGATGAGATTGTGACTAAATCTGCTTCTCCTCCCATGTACATGAAATGCAATCTGCATGAGTTTGAGCTTTCTCCAGAGTTCTTTGGAACCAAGTTTGATGTTATCTTGGTGGACCCTCCATGGGAGGAATATGTTCACCGAGCTCCTGGTGTTGCTGACCATATGGAGTATTGGACGTATGAAGAAATACTAAATCTTAAGATTGAGGTATTCTGTCTCCACTCTTTTCATTGCAGTTGCCTTTCCATAGAAAATGAGTTGTATTATCATATCCTTGATCAAGTATTAACTGTTATACTTTGAAAAGAGTAATCACATGCCATTAAAGCACATTTGGGAGTGCAAAGGTTATTCATATTGGCATCCAGGGCCATTATTTGCTAATGTACAAAGTGTAGATATAAGCTACATTATTCTTTTGTAATAGATGATATATTTCCTTTTTCTCTTGATTATCTAAAGCTTTTTTTCCCCTCCATGTGGTTACAGGCAATAGCAGATACACCTTCTTTTATCTTCCTCTGGGTGGGTGATGGTGTTGGTCTTGAGCAAGGCCGACAATGTTTAAAGAAGGTATATAAATTAAGCCATTAGATTTAGAATTTGACAACGGCTTACTTACCCTTTCGTTTTCTGGTGCTCCTCATATATGATATGCTCTGTAAAATCAGTTGTAACTTCAGATTTAGAATTTCACAATAGCTTGGCCCTTTATTTTTGGCTATACCCATGTCATCTTCTGTAAAGTTTTACTATTTGATTTAGTTTATCAACACTGCAGTGGGGATTTCGGAGATGTGAAGATATTTGTTGGGTGAAGACCAACAAAAGCAATGCAACTCCAGGGCTGCGACATGATTCTCATACATTGTTTCAGCATTCAAAGGTTGGTAATTGATTTTTCTTCTGCCTTGTAAACGTGGGCAGCTTTCTCCTAGTTCGACACACAAGTGTGTTGATTTTTATCCTTGACTGTTTATTGGTTTGTCCTTGAAATGAAGGAACACTGCTTGATGGGTATAAAAGGAACAGTTCGCCGCAGCACCGATGGTCACATAATCCATGCTAACATCGATACCGATGTAATTATTGCTGAGGAACCTCCATATGGTCAGTGTAATTCCTTGTTGAAATTCTTGGATCTGGTTTGTCTTGGTCCATTTAAACTCATGTTCAGTCTCTGAATAATCTAGATACTAAATTAAAGAGCTACATAACTCTCTGGTTTACTGCTATTTGTCTGTACTAGAGGTTTTAGTAATGCACGCATTCATTCCTCATTTTTTGTTTTTCAAATCCGACATTCACAATACTTCCTTAAAGTGGGACTTTACAGACTGTTACAAATCACCTTGAATGGGTGGACACTGAGATTATTAGTGTTTTTTACACCATTGGAATGACAGGTTCAACTCAAAAGCCTGAAGACATGTATAGGATAATTGAGCATTTCTCTCTAGGCCGCAGAAGGCTTGAGCTCTTTGGTGAAGATCACAATATTCGGTCCGGGTGGCTGACTGTTGGTAAAGGATTATCGTCAACAAATTTTAGTTCTGAGGTACGGTATCCTTCAAACACATGAGTACTTCTATTGCAACACTCTTTTGCTCTTCATGTGGACTATCATAGTGAAACTGACCAACAACCTAAGATTTCACCTGTGCAATGGAATATCAGTTTTGAATATTATGACGTATCTGATACTTGCTTGATAAACAAGAGCACTTTGTTCATGCTTGTCATTCTAGTTCCCTTGGTTTGCTAACCTAGATTTGGTAAGTTTCAGACATACATCAGGAATTTTTCTGACAAGGATGGTAAAGTTTGGCAAGGTGGGGGTGGAAGAAATCCTCCTCCCGAGGCACCCCATCTTGTTGTGACTACCCCTGATATAGAGGCTTTACGCCCTAAGTCACCAATGAAGAACCAGCAGCAGCAGCAGCAGCAGCAATCAGTATCTATTTCTCTCACAACGGCCAATTCCTCCAACAGAAGACCCGCAGGAAATTCTCCCCAGAATCCAAGCACTTTCTGTGTAAACCAAGAGGCCACTAGCTCCAACCCTTCAACTCCAGCTCCTTGGGCATCATCACCAATGGAAGGCTACAGAGGACGAGAAGGTGGGAATATGCTTTCAGAGGACAAGGTTTTTGACATGTATGGTTATAACGGGCAGGCAAATGCAGATTATCTAGATTTTGAATCTCACAGACCTATGAATTTGTTGTAAAGAAACAATTGGGCATAAAATTTCCCTGTTTTGCGCCTGTATTTTCCCAGCTATTTAGCTATACATAAATGGAAAAGAAAATTCCCGTTCTCTCTGTGTTTTTTTACATAAAAAAATCAATATTTGCAACAATAAAGGTAACAGGAGTGGATGACAACTAACTAGAATAGCTCATAATAAATAAATTGAGTTTTCTAGGCTTGTAAACTTCTCAACAGGTCGTACAAGAGTGTAGTAGTTCCAAGTTATTTTGGCCAAAAATAGCTCAACGGATAGAAAGATTTAATTGCAGATAGAAGACTTCAAACATCGGACGGCTGCAGTGGTTCTTCTCCTCCCGCAACTTGGGTTTAGATTAAAGCTCTTCAGACCAGACCAGACCAGACCAGACTCACAAAGTAACCACTGTTATTCCCGTCAAATGCAGAAGTGCATAATCAGCTTCGGAGCATAGCTGTTAGTTCTCAATTGACCTAGAAGAGAGCCTAGCCTAGCCTAGCTCGCCGGGTCAATACATCAAAAATAGTTGACCACGTTGAATTTAAGCATGCCTCAATTTTTTATTAAACCCACCTAGCCCGGCTTTGGTTTTGGGTTTTTAAATAATTATATGCTGTGCAATTACTTTAATTTAAACAAAAACATTTCAAATAGGTTTTTAAAAAGTATATAAAAACATTGTTTTAAAAACCAAAATAAAAATAGCTCTTATCACATCTCCAAAGACGCTGTGGTTGGTGTTTGTCCGAATCTCTAGGAAAGCAGGCAAGCCTTCTTTTTTCACGCTGTCGATTTCAGAACTGATTGTTCCAAAACGACAACTCCTCCTCCGCCACCAACAACCAAGATGCCAGCCGGAGAGCTCCGCTACCCATCTCCGCCGCCAACAAATTCCACCACCACGGTGGACGACGAGGCGGGCTTGGTGTGGGCCCAGATAAAAACAGAAGCGAAGCGCGACGCGGAGTCAGAGCCAGCTTTGGCCAGCTACCTGTATTCGACAATTCTGTCTCACTCGTCGCTGGAGAGGTCGCTCGCCTTTCATTTAGGGAACAAGCTCTGCTCTTCAACGCTTCTCTCAACTCTCTTGTACGATCTCTTCCTCAACACTTTCACTTCAGACCCTTGTCTTCGCGCCGCCGCTGTTGCTGATCTTCGCGCAGCACGTGTTCGTGACCCTGCTTGCGTTTCTTTCTCTCATTGCCTCCTCAATTACAAAGGTTTCTTGGCTTGTCAGGTAAAAACTTGCCCTAGTTATTCTTAATAATCTCACTGTTTTACTTTTTATTTGATTTTCTCGTTTTGTAATTTAATCAGGCTCATCGGGTTGCTCACAAGTTGTGGACTCAGTCTCGTAGGCCACTGGCGTTGGCTTTACACTCTCGAGTCTCTGATGTTTTTGCCGTTGATATACATCCAGCTGCAAAGATTGGCAAAGGTGTACTTTTTGATCATGCAACTGGTGTGGTCATTGGTGAAACAGCAGTGGTTGGGAACAATGTCTCCATTTTACATCATGTTACACTTGGAGGAACAGGGAAAGCCACCGGGGATCGGCACCCCAAGATCGGTGACGGGGTGTTGATCGGAGCTGGTGCCACCATTTTGGGGAATGTAAAGATTGGGGAAGGAGCAAAGATTGGAGCAGGTTCAGTAGTGCTAATTGATGTGCCCCCTCGAACCACTGCCGTTGGAAATCCAGCAAGGTTAGTGGGAGGAAAGGAAAAACCAGCTAAACATGAGGAATGCCCTGGAGAGTCCATGGACCATACTTCATTTATCTCTGAATGGTCAGATTATATTATTTGATTGGTGTTGTTCCTTACATGTCCCTTGTTTATGACGTTTGCTACTTTAGAAATAATGCTCCTAATCCGGTTGGTTTCGATATGTTAATGTTCAGCATGAAATGCCTCCTTGTCCGTAGTTTTGCATGTTTGTATTGAACAACGAAATATAATGAAGAACCTTGTCATTTTATTTTTTTTAATCTTTTGAGCTCATCCATCATTTTGCGTGGTTTTTAGATTATCTATGATATATTCAGATTCAGTAACAACTAGTTGCGGGGCTCATTTTGTAACCGTTTTATTCTTTAGTAGCTTTAGAAATGCAGTACCAACCAGTCAAAGGTATTGAAGAGGGCACATTATGCTTATAGAGTTCGCGATTGATTGAGGAAAGAGGTTTCAGTGCTGCTTGCTTCGTAATGTTATCGAGTTGCCGAGGTGTGTATTGGTGCTAACAGATGACATTCCATTCCTAACAAGAGGTTTCTTCTGTGGCCATGAAGTTTTACACGGAAAAGGTTTTGAGGTATGACGGAAAGCGTTTCTGTATTAGGAAGATGTGATAGCCAGGAAAACTAAGATTGTGGCAGGTGTATTGTTTCCACGCGAGATCATTCGTTATTTGAATGATTATGATGGTGAAGAGGTTGCAGAGTGGTGTTGGACGAGGATGTTTGATGATTTATTGCGTAGAGTTTGGTTGAAAAGCTGTTTGGCTGTTCGTGGTGTGTATGATAGCATGTTTGGGACTCGAACGGAAGTTTGTGTGGCATTTGGGGTGCTGGTTTTAGAGTTCAGTGAGAGAAAATAATAATATAAATTATATTTTGAAGTCTCACTTAGTATTTTAAGTTTTTTAGTGAGATAATTTTTTTGACATGGTTTAAGAATTTTATTGACCAAACAGCACGATTAAGTACAAGATGGTATGAAACTTGAGAAGATATGTTATAAAATAATATAAATCATACTTTGAAATCTTATCTAATCATTTAAATTTTTAGATGAAATAGTTATACGAGAATGTAAGCTGGTTGAAGGAGATGTCTTCTAGAGAAGAATGACTTTGTAAAAAGTGGGCATGGACACTGATTTCAGAGCCATGTCTGATATTATTCTGCAAGTTGCTGTCAATGGAAAATTGAGGGTGCATCTAACGATCAAGAGGTTGTTTGTGTTTAGTGTCATGGGATTTGATCAAGCTTCAACCAGTACATGGGAACAGGCTATCAAGTACATGTGAGGAAGTTGATATCAAAGAGGCATGGTGATGGCATAAGGAATGTTCAGACAGGCTATCAATTATCTGCTTTATTTCTTAAGCAATTCCCCGGAGAATATAATTATTTCATTTCCATGTGCTCTTGAGAAGAACATATTTTTCTTTTGCAGATTTACTGAAAATTACTAATCCTCGACAAGCCCTCTCTTTAATTGATATGCCATATCTCAAGTGTTGAAATTCAGCAAGACATCTCATGACATTAACATACAGTGTACTGGCATGGTGTTCGCAAATTGCAATTCAGAGAGACTTCAGATATTACAGTGATGTGAAAGAACATTCGACATAATCGAATGGACTCAAATAGAAATCCTTGGGCAGTAAAGAGGAGGTCATGGACCTGCACTTCGTAAGAAACACTAAAACTTCTTACCTCTATAGAACAAGAACAGAGGTATCTCTGTTAGTACCCTATCCTGATTTCACATTTATTCTTATGAAGCTGAAAAAACCCTATTCAATGCCATAATATGACTGGTCAATGCTTTTCAAATTCGTAGGAAAAGAGGAGTATCAAATCCACTGTAACTGGATCATTGCTCCCTCGTACTCCAGAATTTAATCATTGATAATTTTTGTGACGCGGTCTGTGATTTTCAGTCGAACCTGATCGAGCTGCAAAATAGCATGATTTGCAACGCTCAACTTTCTTCCTTGTGCAGGGGTCTTGCAGCCTGGCATTTCTTGTGTCCGAAAGCTGAATTCTTCGGCAGAGCTGTTTCTCTGTATGACCTTGCCTGTTCTGGGGCGAGTCTTGCTCCTTAATAGCTATCGAATTTCTTCGTTTTCTTTTCTTGCAAATGAGTTTTCGTTCCCAGCATTAGTTCTGATTAATACAACAAAAGTATTTCTCATTTAGTAGTTCGAGATTGTCGAATTAATTAAATTAACTCTCTTAAAAAGTTTTTTGCTTTCCTTCTTTCCTATGAAAATAAAAGGCGAATCAAACTCCTCGCCCAGATTCAACTCCCTTAAACTATTGAGGTAATACACAAAGAATCAACAATGGTGGCTGTAATTACGTATCGTGGCCATTTAATACATTAAAGGCCCAAGTCATTAGCATAGAGACTTCATCATATGGTCACTTGATAATGATTAAAATATATATATATATGTGTGTTATTAAATAGTCAAGAGATGAGTTGAACATTAAACAATGTCTTGACAAACAAAGAAATCTATGACAGATGAGAGAAATATTATCTTAACTGGTTACAAAAATGGACAGGAAATGTGTTCTCTTGTCATTTAGTCGGACCTTTTGTCATTGTCTAGACTCAATGATTGTCCTCTTGACACGTTGCCATGACGTGTTATCAGCTCTCTCTCAGGGAAACCATTTCTTTTGCCAGCCAGCCAATGGGTGATTCACTTCACCTCTCTTCATTAAATGATAAAAAGCCTTTAAAACAAAGCCAAAAAGTAACTGAATCTAAACAAACCCTGTCCACTCCATTACCAAGAACTAGTTTTTTGGTAACTTTTTAAGGTTCTTTTTCTTATGTTTGGCAGTGACAGAATCTGTTAACTCCATTCACTTTGCAGATTATCAGCACTACTTTTTTGTTCAGGTGAGATCATGTTTCTTTTTCTCGCTTTTAACATTATGATGTTTGTTTTCTGTTTCATTTTTTATAGAAAAAGTTTCTGGATTCAGCTTTGTTCATCGGAATGATTTGAGCAACTGTCCAAGGTTGTCGGGTCATGTACCAGTACACTGACATTATTATGTGTTCTAAACATGAAGAATGATTCTGTTTTGTTTTACTTTTTTGTTATTCAATTCCTATGTGCACCCAAACTCTTGTCCAGTTGCGTAGTATTTTGTTTGAGATCCAACTTTGATCAATCTTCAAAGACATAGACTTCAATTGGATATTTCCTTGGACCCTTTTTGAGCTCTGTAACTTTGCTTTCAGTGCTGGATCTTCAAGGTCTAATAGAATCCGCTTGGTTTTCACTTCTGGCACTTCCTTTTTGGCAAGAAAATGTTGTGTTATCAAATGGAGTTCTCTTGAATTATAACAGTTGAAGGCTTTGGAGATTGAGAAAAGAATAGGAATTGAATCTCATAAAAACTGCAAACATGGCTATGGCTCCTACTGTGAAAGTAGTTCTAGGCTCAGTTGCTTTTGGAATTTTCTGGGTACTGGCAGTTTTCCCTTCTGTCCCTTTTCTACCAGTTGGAAGAACTGCCGGTTCCCTCCTGGGAGCTATGCTGATGGTTGTGTTTCGAGTCCTAACCCCAGATGAAGCATTTGCTGCAATTGATCTACCAATCCTTGGTCTTCTCTTTGGGACAATGGTTGTCAGTGTTTATCTTGAGAGAGCAGATATGTTCGAATACTTGGGTAAGTTGCTCTCCTGGAAAAGCAAGGGAGCCAGGGACCTGCTTTGTCGAGTTTCAGTGATTTCTGCCATTTCAAGTGCTCTTTTCACTAATGACACCTCTTGTGTGGTTTTGACTGAATTTATATTGAAAATCACAAGGCAACATAATCTCCCACCTCATCCGTTCCTACTTGCCCTTGCCTCAAGTGCAAATATTGGGTCTTCAGCCACTCCAATTGGCAATCCTCAAAACCTGGTGATAGCTGTTCAGAGTAAGATTGCTTTTGGGAGTTTTGTTTTCGGAATTCTACCGGCTATGCTTGTGGGAGTAGTTGTGAATATTCTGATCCTTATGTGCATGTACTGGAAGTTGTTATCTTCTGCTCAGAAGGATGAAGAAGATGCAACTGCAGAGGTTGTTGCAGATGGCGATGTCATTTCTCATCGTTTTTCACCTGCCACCATGTCACATCTTACATCTTTAAATTCTCAAGAATGGAATTCTAGACTAGAATCAGTAAGCATGCAAAGTTCTCCCCGTATGAATGGTCAAGTAAACCATGTTGAGACTCTTAGAAACCGGATAAATTCAACTGAGAACGAAACCCACAGTGACTCTTCTGGTGTATACGAATCTGCAAGAAATTCGAGTGCATCAAAAGAGATAACAAATGATTCTTCTTCTCAGAAAAGAGACAAAACTGTCTCTTCAATGAGGATAGAGTCGATGGATAGATTGGGAGATTTATCATCAATGCAGTTGTCATCAGGAGACTTTGCCACAAAATGGAAAAGGATGCTGTGGAAATCATGTGTTTACCTCGTTACCATAGGCATGCTGATTGCATTTTTTTTGGGTCTGAATATGTCATGGACTGCACTTACTGCTGCTCTTGCTCTGGTGGTTCTTGATTTCAAGGATGCTCAACCATGCCTTGAGAAGGTAAATTCTAATATCAATGTGCTCGTTTTTTCTCCATGTTATCAATGGAGTTTTTCACGTTGATGTCTTGAAGGACCTGTAGTGATCCAAGTTGGTTCGTCTTTGACCAGGTCTCATATTCCCTCTTAATTTTCTTTTGTGGAATGTTTATCGCGGTTGATGGCTTTAATAAAACTGGAATTCCAAGTGCTCTGTGGGACTTCATGGAGCCTTATGCACGCATAGATCATACTGCCGGAATAGTAATTCTTGCCCTTGTCATACTTGTGCTGTCAAATGTGGCTTCAAATGTACCAACTGGTATGTTGATGTTCCTGCCCCTTGAATACTCTGGTTTTTTTTATTTGGACCAACAAATTCTGCTTCTTGGTTAGCTGTTTGAAACTTTATTTGGTAGCTCTTTTGCTGGATGAGTAAAATACTTAGCTGCAATTCCTTACAGCTAAGAGGACCTTGCTCAATATTTTTGTGCATTTAATGGTGAACTTACTTTTGTATGATGCATCATGGTAGCTAGGTTCTATAACAAATAGAAAAATAAACCTTAAACTGGGATACTAGTTATTTGAATGCCGAGTGGCCCTCATTCTAGCATAGTGATGCCAAGTACCACTGGAGAAACCTCCAATAAGCAGCTAAATGCATCTTGTTTTCAAAAGATAAGCTCGTCTAACAAAAGTTCCTTTGGAATATCTATTAGTAAATTGGCAAGAATAGGGCCTCAAGATGGGGTGGAACACTGGAACTGCTTAAGAACACGACTGACCCTCTGAAACTGTATTTATTTCCTCATGAGCCTTATGAGATTTGCCAGTGCTTAAGTTTGTATTTGCAACATTGTAGGCTTTTCGGTACATTGACCGGTTCTCTTCAATTCTTCCTCGAGCCATATGTATAATGCAATATCTGAATTTTTAGAGTGATTAGCAAGATGGTCCCTCACAAGGCTAAAACAAAATTTTCTTTTTGCAAGTTTTGGAATTTTTCTAAAATAATATTTTTAGTTGCAGCACTGTAACAAACCAATTTGGAGTAGCTTTATAGTTGCTTATCATTGAACCTGTTTATATTGTTAGTTCTCTTGCTTGGAGGACGGGTAGCAGTCTCAGCAGGTGCAATCTCGGCTGCTGATGAGAAAAAGGCGTGGCTCATCTTAGCCTGGGTGAGCACAGTTGCTGGGAACCTTTCACTATTGGGATCAGCTGCCAACTTGATAGTCTGTGAGCAAGCTCATCGCGCCCCACACTTTGGTTATGACTTATCTTTCTGGAAGCACCTTAAATTTGGAGTTCCATCTACTATTATTATTACCTCCATTGGTGTAGCACTTATTAGATGATACTTGTGATTTTAAGCTACAACAGTCCATGTTTCATGTATAATATTTTGGCTCAAAAGATAATAGACCCCAAGTGTATCGAATCGGGGGTTCTTGAGAAATGTGGTTTCATATTTCTTTCATTCAACATGTATCAGCTCAAAGCCATGAATTTTTCCCCCATTTTGGGGGAAGTTTTTCAATCACAAACCAGTTCAGACTTCAGACAGGACATAGAGGAGAAGAAATCCCCAGATTTGGGATTTGGCATTTTAGCAATATGAAAATCATATTGCATTTTCTAAATTTTAGTTTGCACTGAAAACAACAATCTGGCTGGTAGAGCACGCATATAGCTCTTCATTTTTTTGCTGTGCGGTCCACTTGTTTCCGATGATCCTATCTCAGTCTTAGTTAAGAAACCATCTCACCTAAAAGTTTAAGCTTATAATATGATTTATATTATTCTCTAACACTCAGGAACCTAATAATCTCATTAATATCATATCTGCTGGTGGATGGAAAGGAACTTGCAAATGGGAAACTGCGGGGTCTGTTCAAAATGCCACTTGTAGAGTCTGCTTATTTCAAGTGTTTTTTTCAGCGATGACAGTTGTTATATGGTCTTGAATTTCTACTCAGCCTTTCTTGGCTGCTCTTGCCTCAAGTTCAGATACTGTGTCATCAGCAACTCCAATTGGCAACCCTCGAAACTTGCTTGCTACCTGTGCTGTTTTTACCACCCACCTTTCTCTGTCAGGCAATGGAAATTGAACATTTTCCATGGCGATTCTTCTCACATTTGCCCACAACTCCTCTTCTCTTTTCATTTTCTTTTGTGGGATGCCTGTGACAATTGACGGCTTAACCCTATGTTTAATTGATAAATTACATTGCCTAATTGATTAATTAGAGTGAAAGTAGTTATACTTAAACTCATGATCATTTAATTATTAAAATTCTGATATTAAATCAAAGAATTATCTTGACTCGAAAAGCTTGAATAATCAGGTGAAGCTGTATAGTATTATTTCTTAACATGGTTTTTATATAAAAGCTATTTAAGACTTGTAATCGGTGTAAGCTCATCTCTAATATTATATGAAGTGAGAGTCGCCTAATCCCAAGGGTGGATAGGCCCTCTGCAAGAAACTTTCCACAAACACACCTCGGTTAAGAAAATTAAAACTTCTATCTATATAATTTATATACGAACTGCTATAAATTGGCTCGCAATTTTCTTGAAGCTCAAATCCGCAAGCACATCTATCATTTGAACCGAGTCTCAAACATAAAATTCCACGATTTTAAATAAACAGTAAATCACAATACAGTCATGTTCTATAATCCTTGCTAATCCATTATGTCAAGACAAAATTACGCATACTAGAACACTAGAAGGTAGTAATTTTCCAAGCTCATCATAGAATTTCCCTGCAGCAAGTAAACATGCACAAAAAGAATAAGAATCGGCAAATCCAAAGAATAATAACAGTAAATAAATAAATAATAACCACAGCAGCAGCACTGTTATATTATATTATATTATATTATATTTATTATATTATATGATGTTGTATAAATTATAGTTCAGACAGTCCCTCTGTTCTCTCTCTACATTTCTATCAAAATCTCTATCTATCTAACGCGATCTCTTTTGTTCTCTTCACTACCTCTCAAATTCGAAATCTTTCTCTCAATTTCTCGTTTCTTAGATTCAGATTTTTATTGGGTTTCTTTATTTTTGCTTCTCACTCATCAGCGATCAAACTTTGAAGACTTGTTGCTCTAATCAATCACTTCATCTACCTCTACATCAGCTTCAATGCTTCATCGAGCACATGGAAAAGTAAGGGTTTTTCGTATGCCCCATTTTGTTTTTACTGATATTTTGAAGGAAATGGATTTGGGTTCTGCGTTTGTTGTTTGTATCATGTTTGTTTTTCAAAAGTTTAGATCTGTTTGGTAAAGTTTTTTTCTTTTTAGCAATTTGTGATCCTTAGAGTCTGTTTGGTTCCTGAGAAAATAGGCTTGAATGAGAGAATCTGAAAGAAACTGAGTGAAGGAACCCTCTTTGTGCTTACTACTTTTTATAGTTGTAAAAAAGAGTAAAATTTGAGACTAATAACTGTGCTAGAAATATTGAGGGAATGGTTTTGCGTTCTGTCAGTTCCTATGTTTATAATTATAAGTATTGGAATGGAGTGTTTCTTTTTCTTGGAAAATTACATTTGATGTTGCTTTCCATTATTGAAGTTAAATGGGTATTCCTGGAAGTAGACTTGAAGCTGTTTGTTAAACCTAAAAAACAGTCAATAATGGATTTTTGGACTTCTTACCAGTGTTTCCAAAAGATCATTTTGTACTCGAACTTTCGCTGGCTCATATTAGAATTAAAAAGATCAAATCATATGTATTTATTTCCATCTAAACGTGTTATTGCAATCAAGTTTCTGATAGTGTTAGTGGTTTATCTCTCGTAAGCTTTATAGTTTTGGTTAATTTGTGTTATTTTTGAAGATGCTAAGTTTCTTGAGAGAATTGAAGATGGACCTTTCAATTTATGTCTGCAGGTTTATAATCTCTGAAAGTTTACTATAACACTCAAAACTTTCCTCCTAGAATGTTAGCTTGCAATTTTCAAGCAACTTCTGTAGTGAATTTCATTGTTGAACCAAGGACTCGAACTTTCTAAGACCTCAAGCTTTCTAGGGTGTTCATGTGGTTTGTAACTTCATACAGAGATGCTCTGTTGAATGTTTAATATCAGTATGGAATAGCTGAGGAAAATTTTGCATGTTGATTCTTCAAAACCAAAAAGAAAATTTGTGAAAAAGATGCCGTCATGGTGGGGAAAGCCATCATCTAAAGAAGTGAAGAAGAAAGCAAACAAGGAAAGTTTTATTGATACATTACACAGAAGATTTAAGAGTCCATCTGACGGTAAACAAAGTGGTAGATCTGGAGGTTCCCGAAGACGCTGCAGTGACACTATCTCAGAGAGGGGATCTCAATCTCGAGCAGAATCAAGATCACCATCACCTACATCAAAACATGTTTCTAGGTGTCAAAGTTTTGCTGAGAGGCCCCAAGCCCAACCACTTCCCCTTCCTGGTGTGCACCCTGCAAGTGTGGGGCGTACAGACTCTGGAATTGTTACATCAACAAAAACAAGATTGGAAAAGGGTGGTGCAAAGTCATCATTGTTTTTGCCTCTCCCAAGACCTGGTTGCATTCGCAATAGGTCGAATCCATCAGATTTAGATGGGGATTTGGCCACTGCTTCAGTTTTCTCCACTGACTGTGAAGATCCTGCTGACTCAAGTCATCGTAGTCCTTTGGCAACTGACCATGAACTTGGGACCAGAACTATTGCTAGCAGCCCTTCCAGGTAAGCCTGTGTAACTGTTGTTAAATGTTCATTATTTGTGGGTTATCTGCAATCTCATTTGACTCATGCAAATAACTGCATTTTCCACTGTAGTGCAATTTTCAAGGATCACTGTGCTACCGTCAGCCAAGTGAACTCAAGAGAGGCAAAGAAACCAGCTAACCTTTCTTTTGGTAATCATACCTCCCCTACATCACCAAAACGGACACCTATAAGCAGTCATGTGCCGAATCTACAGGTTCCAAAACATGGTTCTTTCTGCAGTGCTCCAGACAGCTACATGTCAAGTCCTTCCAGAAGTCCTATGAGAGCATTTGGTGCTGAGCATGTCATAAACTCCGCTTTCTGGGCTGGGAAGCCATACCCAGACATCAATTTACTGGGATCTGGCCACTGTTCCAGCCCTGGTTCAGGTTACAATTCTGGACATAATTCATTGGGAGGGGATATGTCAGGACAATTATTCTGGCAACAAAGCAGGGGTAGCCCTGAATGTTCTCCAATACCTAGTCCTAGAATGACTAGTCCTGGCCCCAGCTCTAGAGTCCAGAGTGGTGCTGTTACTCCAATTCATCCTAGAGCAGGAGGGACAATCGAGTCCCAGACAAGCTGGCCAGATGATGGGAGACAACAAAGTCACCGGTTACCCCTCCCTCCTGTAACAGTTTCCAGCCCCTCTCCCTTTTCCCATTCAAACTCAGCAGCAGCATCTCCTTCTGTACCTCGAAGTCCAGGAATGGCAGAGAACCCAACAAGCCCTGGATCACGCTGGAAAAAGGGAAAGCTGCTAGGTAGAGGCACATTTGGACATGTCTATTCTGGGCTTAACAGGTATAAGCCCCTAAAGCAGATGCTTGAATTTGTTTGATCTAGCAATATTGCATGTAAATGTCTTCGATGCATTATACTCTACTGTCTATGATCTACATTTATGTAATTGCTGCCCTTACTTCAATTTTAACCTGGAAAGATGACTTCAATCAGTCAAGTTTCTTTCTCATGAAACTTACATGACTGGATCCACTTTTTGATTGGAGACATTTTAAACTATTCCTTAGTTTCCTAATGTTCGTGAAATTATATCTGATTTTACCTTTACAATCGCTCAGTGAAAGTGGTGAACTGTGTGCAATGAAGGAGGTGACATTGTTTTCAGATGATGCCAAGTCAAAAGAAAGTGCTAAGCAGTTGATGCAGGTAAGTTGATTACGCATTAACAACGAAGTCTCCTGTGACAACAAGATAAAGTTTGTTGCTTGCCTACACTTTTTTTTATTGTTATTATTATTTTACTTTAAATAACTTTGGAAGAAGCTCTAACTTTCAGTCTCTTAACAGGAAATCTCTCTTTTAAGCCGCTTACAGCACCCAAACATTGTGCAGTACTATGGATCTGAGACGGTATGTCTCATCTGTCATTCTTTAACTTTTGCATGCAGGTACTATTGAATATCTTGATATTTATATTGAATCTCACTTTATTATTACCATAATCTTTGGCTATCAGAATCAGTCCTTTTATGTAAGGATCAGAATAAAAGTCAGTGATCATAAAGCCTGATAGGGATACTCTAAAACTAAATTTCTGGCCACTTTGAGTTTTGACTTATTTAACTCCGTAGTGCAATAAGTCGGCATGTAGTGTTACTGTGTTGTGTGCAATTTGTAATTTTAATTGACAATTAAAATTACTGTATGATTTTTTGAACAGGTTGGTGACCGACTTTATATATACCTGGAGTACGTATCTGGTGGGTCCATATATAAACTTCTCCAGGAGTATGGACAATTGGGTGAGCTAGTTATTCGCAGTTATACCCACCAAATCTTATCTGGACTTGCATTTTTGCATTCTAAAAGCACTGTCCATAGGTGAGTAGACTTGCCTTTGTTTATTCTTCTAAATTATAACAATTTGTTTGCTCAACTTTAACATTGTTAATATTCTCTTGCCTTTCCTTCTTTATTTATTATTTGATGAATATCCTGTCTCTTCAGAGATATCAAAGGAGCAAACATACTTGTAGATCCGAATGGTCGTGTTAAATTAGCTGATTTTGGCATGGCAAAACATGTAAGTGGGCATTTAGTTTTTGCTCCAAAATGAGATAAATTTTTGTTCGAACTGGAGCTAATATATGTATATCTAGGGATATGGAGTTAGTTGAATGGTGCATATGACAACTTGGTAGTTCTTGTAATCCGTTACTACCAGGAAAAAATACCCTGTGAAGACTGATTTGTTAAGTTTATATGATTTGGGTGCATGTACTTGCTGAAAAAAAGTTTCATGTGCTGCTGACTAATTTTACTGTCCCACCCCTCCTCGTATGGTCATATCCTGCTTGCCCATCTTACCTAATCTTTGTTGTGCAGATCACAGGGCAGTCATGTCCACTATCATTCAAGGGAAGCCCTTATTGGATGGCCCCTGAGGTCAGAGTCTTTTCTTGCTCGATCTTTCTGTCTTTATCATATGGTCTTCTCCATATTAAATCAAACCCTCATTTTCATTGTTTGCACAGGTTATAAAAAACTCAAATGGTTGTAATCTTGCTGTGGATATATGGAGTCTTGGATGCACTGTTTTGGAGATGGCTACTGCAAAACCACCTTGGAGCCAGTTTGAAGGGGTAATTCCTATAGATGATGATATTTAAATGTTATGTTGTCTAAAAGCCAAATATTCTAGTTTATCCAAGGATACCTATGTCAATTATTCTGATGTATCTTGACACGGTTCTCATTTATAAAGATTTCACAGGTATCTGATTCTGTTTTTTCTTATTATCTGATGTCTTCATGATGCGGTCTTAAGGTTGCTGCCATGTTTAAAATTGGAAATAGCAAGGATCTCCCAGCAATTCCAGAGGACCTCTCAGATGAAGGGAAGGATTTTGTAAGGCAATGTTTGCAACGCAATCCACTACATCGTCCTACAGCTTCCCAGCTTTTAGAGCATCCTTTTGTAAAATTAGCTGCACCTTTGGAAAGACCTGTCATGTGCCTTAATCCTACAGATCCACCCCCTGGGGTTACAAATGGAGTTAAAACTCTGGTATTTCCTCTGTTCATGATGTCCTTTCATTTCCACCAAGGTCAAGCTTTACATGCCATGATGTTGAACTTTATTTATTCCCTTCAGTATTTTCTTTTTGTTTTAATTAGGCAATGCATCATGTTAAATTTATCTCTGATATGGTGCTGAAATGCATTTTTTGTAGTCCTTTGATGCCATGATAAATGTATGAATTTGTAATGATGCCTAACAAAAATAAGGAAAAGAAGTTTGGTTATTTGTGAAAATTGTCGTCTTCTATTTTTTTGTCACAATACTTTTACAGTCTGATATAGAGTGCTTTCTCTGAATTTGTGGAGAGAAGTTTGCACTGGTAAGGATACAAGCAGAAAATGTAGCATTGAGGATGTATGCACAGTATGGGAATCTGTATAGACTATAACCTATATTTTTCTGTTTTGTTTAGTATGTATGTGAGAGACACCATTGGATTTATCTCCTGTTAGAGAAGTTGATGATCCAATATGTGTCTGGGGTTGAAGATTACACAACCCATAGTCTTCTGCTTTTGTTAGAGGTATGACATGGGAGACACCTTTAGCATCAAAGGCAGGATGAAAACCATAAGATGAATTCGTAATAAGTTAGATTGCCTAGCTATGTGCAGTACAAATTTGTTGAAAGAGTTCATGGAGATGAATTGGTTATTTGATGACCTGGAGGTGCATGCAATGGTTAAATGTCTCAGAACATCACTTATAGAAGAATATCTGGGTGGAGTTTTTAATAATTGTTCTTTTTTTAATTTGGATTTCTGAACCAATCAGCAATTTTGGAATAAATGGGTGAATGTATAGGAAGTTCACTAATGCTTCACAGCAACTACTATAGTGCTCTTAATGGTGTAAGATAAGGAGCAAATGACTGCTTGAAAGATATGTAGAAATAGTTCCATATATGAGAAAAGGATTGGTCAGGCTTTCCTAAAATCTGTTGAAAGGCTGAGGTGGCAATACATCTTGATTGTAGACTGTAGTAACATGCTCAATGTTTGTGTCTTTTCATGTGGTGCTAGTCTCGTTGTAAGTGCCTTGATTTAAGTTTGCATGAAATCCTGTGTAGGTAGTACTGTTCCTGGGCTAAGAAGATTTAGAAAGTTTGAATGGTTTGTTGGTTAACATATTTTGTTGCTACTTATCAGATCTTAAACAAGCAGTTTTTCATGTCTATTGCATCATTCCAGTTTTGGATACTAGCCATGTTAAGTGTTGCTGCGGTTTATTGATCATTTTCAGGGCATTAATCATGCAAGAAATTTTCCCACCTTGGATTCAGAGAGACTAGCAGTTCATTCATCTAGAGTTTCAAAAACTGTCCTACATGCCAGGTATCTCTCTCTCATAATATCACTGCCATTACTGAGATCATCACCATCTTATTCTCTGATTTCAATTCCCAAATCTGTAGTGATATACAAATTCCAAGGAACATATCATGCCCTGTTTCTCCCATTGGAAGCCCTCTTTTGTATTCGAGGTCACCACAACATCTGAATGGAAGAATGTCTCCTTCACCCATAGCTAGCCCACGGACCACTTCAGGCTCATCCACACCTCTGACGGGTGGCACTGGTGCTATACCTTTTAATCACCTGAAGCATCCAGTTCACTTCCAAGAGGGTTTTGGAAACATTCCAAATCTCTCAAATGGTATATATGTCAATGGCTTGGCTTATCGTGATTCCAGTCCAGATCTTTTTCGAGGAATGCAGCCAGGTTCTCCCATCTTCTCAGAGCTGGTTCCATGTGAAAATGATCTCATAGGAAAGCAGCTTGGAAGGCCTACTCAAGGGGAACCTTATGATGGACAGTCAGTGTTGGCTGATCGAGTGTCTCGGCAGCTTTTGAGGGATCATGTGAAAATGAAACCATCCCTGGATCTAAGTCCCAACTCTCCTTTACCCAGTCGAACCAGAGCTATTTAATCAAATGAATTTTTGTGGACTGATGGATCAAAGCAAGCTTTCAAGATTTTGGATGGTTATTTTGGTTCTATATGATATTTTATTCGTCACAATAACAGCTGGGGAAACTAGCATGTTCAATAAGGGGTAGGAATTGTGGAACAAGGTGCAGAGAGATGAAGTGGCTGGAGGCACACTGGTCAGTGTAGTTCCAAGCTTATGCATTTGGATCCATGCATGACAAGCATGTTAAGGTATTAAACAATACTCACTCAGGTCGGATCCTTAGAAGCACTGAAATGGAGCCTGCTAACTAGACTAAGAAACTCGCTTATGTGGGCATTTTGTGGTGACATGCCTTGCGAATTACGAGTGCAAATCTTTCAAGCACTCAGGCTGAATTAAGGTAAGGGATACATTCCCCCCCAGCAAATAGCCTCTGATGGTCCTATGACAGCTCCTTTAGTAAGGAAATTATTCACGGCATTGAAAACTGTATATTCTCTTAGATCATGGTATAGAAGAAAAACAAAGATTAAGGTAGCAAGTACAATTATTACTTTTCCGGGTCCGAAACGGCTGTACAGAAGATGAACTGAACTGGAATTAAAAATTTGTTTGCCAAGAAGATGTGGATTTGACGAGCCTGTGCTTATTTATTTTGTGCATTGGTTTATGCTGGCACAGATTTAACTGTTGTCGTATAGTTGGTTCGAACTGATGTACCTGTCTGCACATTACCCTAGTAACTGAAAAGAATCTAACCCAGCGATTTCTGTATTTTATAGCTCGCATCAATTTCTTGAATAATAAGGTATCGTGCCTTTCAACCTATCATGAGTTACAAAGCCATTCAAGTGATGTAGCAAATTGAAGTTTATGTTTGTCTTTAGAAAGTATGAATGGTGTTGCCATGATTCCTGCTTTGTTACTTAATAATGTGTATCTGCATTTGGTAAAGAGTTGTCACGAAATAAACAATAAAAGCTGCTCAACGTAATCGAAATGAAAATATTAGTCAAAATTAAAGCCCATCGATCATTTTTCCTGTTATCCAATTATACATGAGAAGGTTTAAGGGAAGATTCAAAGACTTAAAAGTCTGTTGCAAAATTCCTGACAGATGCCATTGTGCTTAAAAACGATTCCATGGCATCAACTTTTGCAGTAGGATTTCCCTTGGTCCATTGCTTCCTGCACCTCCCTGCTGGCTTCCATATTCCTTACTCCCCATTACTACATGAACGTTCTGTTTCTGTTCCAACCCCACTTGATGCTCCCGCAGCAGAATAAAATCAATGGTCACCAGATAAAAAGCTTTTCACTGATGCATTTGCCTTCAAAAGATCACTTAATTTTTAATTTTGGGAGGAAAAAACTGATCAGTAATAATGGCAGCGTGTTAAGATTGAAAGAAGTAAGCAACCTTGTTTACAAACACAGAAGGTAGCAATCAGTAGTACCAGCAACAGGAAGCAGCAGTTAGCAGTTAGAATTCAATTAGAAGTTAGTTGATGGTTAGTTAGTTGCTAGTTGGTAAGAGGAGAACGGATTGTATAAATAAAGCAATTGTGATGGTCAAGCAATAAGAAAATGCAGTTTTTGCATTACACTGCAATTCTCTCTACTTCTTCTCTTACTTTTCTTCTCAAATTACACTTTTGTTAAGAGAGTTCTTAACACAGTAAGGCCAAAGCCATCAATCCCTTTTGCAGCTTTGGAAGAAGCTGAGAACCCAGATGCTCCTTTTTTGCTATATTTTTCTCTCTTCATTCTCACATACTCTGCAGTAGCACTATCTTTGTAAGGGTCAGTGTACAGTGGTGGTCTATCCACTTCATTTCTTTTACGAGCTAAAGCAAGGGGCCCAGTCCATGGACACTTGTCCTGCCCACGAAGCCAGTTTAGATCAACCAACGATCTCCATGCAAGTAAGCTCATCAAGGTCAATTGCTGAGATCATGTCTGATAATTCAGCTTTGTACAGTTAGAAGTACAAATGGCAGGTATGCCATGACTGATTCCTTTTCCATAGTGAAATACAAATGGCATTCCTTAAAATTATTCTTCTCGAGAAAGTAGTATTCCTCAAATGCATGGTCATAATAAAACACTGATATCAAAGACCATATGGCAAATAAAATATGCCCTCATCTCTTTTTTCAGGTACAAGAATCCCTTTCAAATATAATACATTATTTTGGAAACATAGAAACATGTATGCATCATTTATTTAACCAAATTCATGCTGAAATCCCAGAGTTTCTTCGCTAACTCAGCATCTTTAGTCATTGAGGATGCTTTGGTCAAATTACAACCTGAAAAATATTCACCACTTATGCCCTTCACTTGTGGATTCAATGCCACATAACACGTTGTTGCAGCACCCTGCAATCAAATTCAAGAAGAAGAAAAATGAAATGTGAAAGGAAACGAAGAAATAGTACGCTTGATGCAATAAAGGCATTTAGTTCAGGGAAATTTGTAAACAAGCTAAGTGCTATTTAGGAGTTTTATTATGGAAGGCAGCTAGCTCACCTGCTGGACATTTTTTAGCACAAGCCTGGCAGCCGACTCGAGGAAGACTGAATTAAATCAAAAGAACTAAAGTTAAGAAGCTCTTTTGCTCTTGAATTTAGGACCCAAAAGATAACATAGTCAAAATGTGAAACCTCTTATGGGATTGTCTTCGGCAAGACTCGTATTATGACGGAAAAGATTGGTGGCGATTACTCCAGGATGCAGTGAATTTGAAGAAATATTTACACCATCTTCCTGATTATCAACAACCAATATTATAATAGATTACCCTTAACATCACATCTATCCATGCACAGATATAGTGTAGGCTTGTACTTGAACGCTAAATCTTCAATGTTATCATCTACAAGCAGTTAGAGGTTCTTGTTTTTTTCTCTCCAGAAAAGAATGGTACGAATCTTATTGTGGCTAAAATAAATGTTAGTCTGTATTCATAAAAGAGTCTATAGACTTTCTCTTTTCAACATCAAGTACTCCATGCGACCCTGTTATCAAGAAGAAGACCAGATACCTTGAATCGTCTCGTGAGCTCATTAGCATGCAGCACATTAGCAAGCTTGGATTGGCCATATGCCTGGAATTTTTTATACCTTTACAAGAGTAATCATAGAGAATTAAAATTCCTCCATTTGATATCGATATAAATAGCATGATTATACCAAGTAATAACTCAAACAAACTGAATAGATTGCATCAAATTCAATGCATGTTGAGCATGCCCACAGAGTTTTATGATTTAAGAACTTACACATGATACTGGAAGAAACTGAGATGTTTTATGAAGGTTATTTCAATAATAATAATAAAAAAAAAGATACTACAATTAACAACTATGCCTTGCGAATCACGTCATACAAGCACACACAACTTCCTGAAAACTGACATATGGTAAGCTATATGCTATTGTGTATTCATGCTTCATGCACGATAGTTTAAAAAACTAAAGACAGGTTGAAGTATCACATGCAAATATTCTTTATGCTTAGCACTAAGATAATTATCTTTACTTCATCAACCCTGTTCTGCAGGTTTCTAAATTCACCTCAAGACATAATATTTATTTCATCATTTAAGCAGAATAAATACAAAAATACATTGGTCTTCAGAAAACTGGAAGACCTAAACTGCACCCGCAAACATACCGGGCATGTTTAAAAATAAGCACATCAAATTATGGACACTGTAATCCTGTTTGCTGACTAGTACAATTTAAAATTTAGAAATTAATGCAATTCTGAATGATTATAGTGTTACCCTGACTGGTCATTGATTTTATCAAAACGAATTCCTTCAGGATATGGGTAACGGTGAAAGTCAGAGGAAACATTTATAACTCTTCCTTCTCTGTTACTTTCACGTGCTGTTTTCTTCATGGTATCCAACAAAAGATTAGCTAAAAGAAAATGTCCTGCAGAAATTATTAAAAAATAAATGACCCAGTCTACTCATTTTTTGGATAGTAAACAATTAAAGTGGTATTTTTCTAATATATATATTAGTACCCAGGTAATTTGTTGCAAACTGTAGCTCCATGTTGTCTTTGGAGAGCATGAATGGTGGTGCCATGATTCCTGCATTGTTACTTTCAAGAGAGAAGATAAAATCATTCATTTTTCTATAATTCAGTGAATTGAGAAGGCTCGGGCTACATTATGAAAACTATGCATGCATGAACACAGGCCAAATCATTAAGGTTCTTTATTTTTCCTTACATTAAGAGGTTCAATGGATGACCAGAGGAATTGAAATCCGATGCAAATTTCCTCACGGATGCCAGAGAACTTAGGTCCAATTCCATGGCATCAATTTTGGCCAAGGGTATTTCCTTAACTATTGCTTCTTTGACATCTCTTCCGGCAGCCATATTCCTGACCCCCATAATAACATGGGCACCACGCAATGCAAGAACTCGTGCAGTCTCAGTGCCAATACCACTAGATGCTCCTAAAACCAGAGAATGCTTGTCGGTTCATAGTGCAAATACAAATTATTGAATGTCTTGGGCACAAAAAGAATCTTTGCAATACTTGCCGTCAACAATAAGAAGATATAGAATACACCCATGAATAATAAAGCGAATAGATAGATATACATTCTCCACAATAAAGGTTTGTAATCTTTCCCAAGACAAGCAGGTGTATTAATTTCATAGGATTGTGAAGAACTAGATCCTAAAATCCTGTCAGTTATCCCTCAGATGCTATCAGTTCTAGCATTATATACTAGCGAATGAAATGAACTTGCAAATAACAGTGGCTTTTGGGGTATTATCTCACCATACGAATACCACAACTAAAAGGCACGAGATGAAATCTGAATTCTGTAAGAAAGTCATGATTCCTGAATATCTACAGAAGCACAAACCTTTACCGCAATGCCATCCTAATAAATCTTATTGGAGATTTCAAAAATTACCCCAAATTTGCACCAAGTGCTTCATGAATTAACATCAATAATCACAAACGGAACAGCACAGAAGAGAAGTAAACCTTGATAGTAAATATTTAGACGAAAAATGTATCACTAAGAAATCCTATGTATAACCATAGGAAGATGGAAAGGCCTATCAAACACTGAGACACTTGTTTGTTTATTAAATTACTGTCTCTTTCATCTATCAAAATGGACTCAGGAAGTACTAAACCTAATAAATTCAGCCAAGAACCAATCTATCCCTTATTCTTTTTGCATCCATATGTATATAACTACATCACGAAATGAAGACGCATGAAAAACAGATTTAAGATCTCATTTCGTACAAGACAATCATAACTCAAACAGAAAAGACATGGATATGTGTATGCAAGACCTGTAACAATGGCAGTGAGGCCAGAGGCATCGACCCCATGAGTGACTTCCTCAGCCGTGGAAGACGAAGAGAACCCAGATGATCCTTTCCTGTTAAACAGCCACATGATGGTGAGACGATCTAAACAGCGAAGTGGCAGAATATACAATGACACGACAGCAGCAATCTTACTTGACTTATGCTAGTACTGTAGTGTAGCAAAGAGATAAAGTCCATGCCTCCATGGCCATGCTGCTGCCAACTGTCAACTGCCAAGCCAGCCACCATCCTTTATTTCGCACCGCGCAAACCGCCACTTCCCGTACGCTGCCGTTTCTACTTAAATTGGCAATTTAATTTCTTTGTCGAGGTAATTATTATTGCACCATTTTTGGCTGGTCGTTATCAGTTAAAGCATCTCAAAGGAAAAAAAATTATATATAAAAATCAAATTGATAATATGATTTTTTAAATAGTATAAATATAGTATTTTTTATATTTACACTCTAATGTAAAAAAGCAATTTAAAGAAATCAATTCTATTTTAATATATATAATATTAATATAAATAATTAATACAAATACAATCAAAATCAATTTTTTTGCATAGAAATATATTAATTTTTTTGACTTTTTTAATCAAACATGTAGGAATAGCTTTTCATCTTGAAAATGATATATTAGTTCTTCAATATAACTCTTTCCTTAGAGCTATGAAAATAAAAATAAAGCTGTTTTTTTTGTTTTTTCCCTTTAGATTTTCTTTTAACTCTCTCATTCAAGTTGCATACAACATGCATCCATCTCTCTCTCTCTCTTTCTATCTATCTATATATATATATAAACAAAGAGTTATATTGTATGAGATTAATATTGTAGCAGTAGATACAAATTATTATGAATTGTAATAGTATAGTTATTATTTTACCTCTCAGTGCGTTAAAATTTAAGTCTTGGCCTCATTTTTCGTTGGACCGATTGGTATTTTCTGATTGTTTAGGATATTTGTATCATCTTCTAATTTTTGCACAGTAAAACAATGTTTTTACCCCTACTATCAGATAAAACAGTTTTGAGTGAGCAAGGTTGTTTTTGGTTTTTATGTTTGTCAATGAATAACGGAATAACGATTATGCCCTTTAATAAGACAAAATACAAGAGTCTTGGTTGAGAGTTACAGTTTTTGACCAGTTAATGCACAGTGAAACTACGGATATACCCTCGAAAAACAATAAAATCAAAGAGTTAGCTCCGGGGTAGATTTGTATTTTTTTAAGGAGAAACTTCAGGCGAGTCTCGTGAACGCACCACCATGTGTTTCCGTCCGCGCTTGCACCTTTTAAATAACGAGTAAAGCTTATTCTGGTAGGGCAAAATATCTTTGTCGTCTCACTGGATGCACCATTGTGACATCTTCCACACGATAATCTGCGTGTCTTCCAATGATGGTCGAAAAAGTGTCAGTGGTTGGTTGATCCAGTGGAAGGCACGTGTCATGTAATCTACAGCAGGAAAAGCAAAGAGAAAGCTACATCTTGCATGATCTATCGAAATATATAATTTTCCTCGAAATTAATAAAACATTACTGGAAATACATGCTGTATATTTGAAACACAACAATAGGCTCACTTGTTTACACATCCAACATTGACAGAAAAATATCTCCCTGCGTAAAAAGTATATTTAATTTTAATTCATTAAAGCTTATCATTAAAAAAACGATTTAAAAACTAATATGAAAAAACAAGTGTAGTTCATACACATTTATGGCAATATGCTAATGATTTCTTAAAATTCTCATGGGCAAGGCATTTGAAAGGAGGTAAAAATTAAACAGTTATTCTTTTGATATCTGAGAGCTGAAGTGGGAAATACAGATCGACCGTACAAAACAAGAGAGAGAAAGTAAATAAGAAGCTTGGGAGGGGTAGTAATGGAAACATGATCATGGACCGGTCGTTAGAGTTGAACCCACCGGCAAACCGAAAGAAACAAGGCTGTCGTAATAACAGTAAATTGTAAGCCCAGTTAAGATAAGAAACCAAACAGCAGCAGTTAAAAGTCAAAAACAGAAGAGTACAATGTTGAAACCCTAACTAAACTAACTACTGAGAGACCGAGAGGGGGATGGGGAGGCACGTGAGAGGCGGACCATCTTCTTGATAGAAGTCACGTGCACCACCCAACACGCAGCTCACCATAAACAAAAGAAAGAAAGAACGAAGGAGAAACAAACACCAGAAATTAAAAAAAAAAAAAAAAAACATTAAATACCAAAAATAAACCCTAAGTTAAAAAAAAGAAAGAATGCAACCCAAAACCCTAAATGTCTAAATATTTTTCCATAATCTCTTGAATTCTCTCACTCAAGGTAAGCAAAAAACTCCATTCTCCATCCCTTCAATTTAATCCATTGGTGAATGTCATTGCTTTCCATTTGTAATTGAAGCTTATTTTGATTGAATTTTCTTTTCCTTATTCGTATCCAATGTTTAGTGTTGGAAATTGAATTTGTATTCACCTGTTTGAATTCGGTCTTTTCTCGAGGTTATTTTTAACAGATAGTGAAGTTTTCGTGAAAGAAAGAGATGCAACTCTCTGTTTGTTTTTAATGATGTTTCATGCAATTGTTAAAAATATGAAATTGAATTTATCAGTAGCTTTGGTGTTGGACACTCTCCTTCTCCTTCTCCTCTCTACATTTTTATCGCGGCAAAGCTTGTATGCTTCTTTCTTTAACAAAAATGGACGAATTGATGCGTTTCCCCCCCTTATTACTGAATGTATAGTTTATATTTTATAAGGTCCTGTTCTAGATGAGCTTAGAAAAAAAAATTGTGCTTGGGGTGAATTCTTGGTTAACTTTTTAATAAAGATCTGAAGATTACGAAATTTGATTTATAGTAATTTTTTCAATGGTTACTGCAATATATTCAATTAAGATAACATCACATGATGCTTCTTCTTCTCTCTCTCTCTGTTTTTTTTCCATGATCAAGGAAGTTTTGTTGATAAGAATATGCTGATATTCATGTCGTTGGGATTCAACAAAGTGTCATTTTGGGAAGCATTGATACAGAGACTATGTGCATATGAAGAAGTTAACATTCTGACAAGGACACGGCTTTTATTTCCCTCGCTACTTTCTTGTTCTTAAAACCATAGGTGCAAGCGCTTTCAATTAGTATTAATAAATTTTGTGCAGTTTTTACCAGATGTCAGATGCTGGAATGGCTGTAGTGAAACCCGAGGTATGTGTTACATAGTTGTGTAAGTAGTTTTTTTCTGTTTTAATTAGATTTATTGTGGGTTCCTTTTAAATTGATTTGTCTAGATGTAGATCAGATTTCTCCTTTAATTGGCTGCTTGTTGGTAACATATGCATCTTTATTGGCAATGTGCCTGTTTGATGAAGAGTTATACAGTAGGATGAATATTGGAAAACTTTTAGGGTTGAGAAATATCATTGTATGAGGGTTGTTTAGTAGTTGAGGTTTGTTTATAATTGGGTGAAAGAGGAACTGCTGGAATTTTAATTTCTGGATATGCAGTACTTGCATCAAGCCTTTTCTTTTTTTCCTTTTCTTTTATTTGTTCATTTGCCTTTTTATTGTGTTCTTTCTTAAATTTTGTTGGGTTTTATTTGTATGAAGATGAAGTCTTACATTTGGCTCCAAACTGCTGATGGTTCTATCCAACAAGTAGAAGAAGAGGTAGCCATGTTTTGCCCCATGATATGCCGAGAAATTATTCAAACAGGCATGGGATCGTCCAAGAATTATGCTATATCACTTCCTCAACGGGTGAATCCTTCCATTTTGGGATTAATACTTGATTACTGCCGGTTTCATCAAGTACCGGGTCGCTCTAATAAGGTCTGATTAATTTTTTTCCTTTTCTTCTCCACTTTACAGATCCTGTAATTCTTTTACTTTCTCAGATGCTATCACTTCCCAGAACACTAAGAGAGAATGCTGGAATTTTAGGGATTAGAGAAATGTCATCGTCTCATATTAGATTTTTTTTTAGAGTGGGTGTATGTGTTGGAGTGGGGGGTGGACAACATAGCTTGGGGATGGACAAGTTGAGTAGTAATGTTATTTTTGCTTTCTCATTCTTTTTCTAGGAGCGAAAAACTTTTGATGAAAAGTTCATTCGGATGGATACAAAAAGATTATGCGAGTTGACATCTGCTGCAGACAGCCTCCAGTTGAAACCTTTGGTTGATCTTACAAGCCGTGCGCTTGCTCGAATTATAGAAGGGAAAACTCCTGAGGAGATACGTGAAACATTTCATTTGCCCGATGATCTCACAGAGGTGTGTTGCCAATAATAAGTCAATGTTTATTTGTTTAGCCTGTGTAAGTGTTTTTTCATTTAGATTTGGTTGTCTCCAGGAAGAAAAATTGGAGCCTCTTAGAAACATCACTGATGATCCACGAATCCGGCTTCTAAATCGACTATATGCAAGGAAGCGGAAAGAATTAAAAGAGAGAGAAAAATTGAAGGTTGTTACTTCTTCCTTTTTTTGCAGCTTTTAGAAGGAAAACATTTTATTCATTTATATCGTTTGGCTGATTTTTGTATCTGTTGGTGCACATCTTAATTGTATGGTTTTAATTTCTCTACAATCATTATAGCATTCAATTCCTCATACCTGCAAATGCATCTTGTTATGATAGCAAATGGATTTTTCACATGTTCCAGGATGTTGAGGTTGAGGAGGAGCGTGCAGATGACCGCTCAGTTGAGGATCTCCTATCATTTATAAATGGTGCAGATGGAGGTATGTGTGTGGATGTTTCCTCATTATCCTGTTGAAGATGGTTAGCATCATCTTACCAAATGGATAGCAACAGGCTTCTTCAGTCGCTTCAGACTTTTTAATGATATCCATGCTCAATATAGGAACGTTTGAGTGGATCAGTGCTTAAATAGCTATCCCTTAAAGTTTCTTCTGAAACTTACCAAATGCGCTACCATTTGCAGATTCAAAGGGGTGTAGAACGAGTAAGAATAAAAAGAAAAATCGGAGAAGAAAAGACCAATCAAAAGATTCCTCCTCAAACAATTCAAATGAAAACCAAAAGAAGGTTTCAATCTCTTCCTCAAATTTTTCTCATGCATTTCCTTGCTTTATGGAATTGCTTTGCAGTAATTGTGTCATATTTAGTTTTGCATGTCATGAATATCTTATTGGCACTGTGAAGGGTGCTTTTCTCTCATTGCTACTTCGCTGTTTTCTTAGGAGTCAGACGCTCTTCCTTCTGCTTGCCCTAACGATGAGGTTAGCGATATTTTGGCGGCCTCTCCCAGTAGAACTTCAAATTTTCAAGACTTTGACTATGCTGATATTGATGATGATTTAGATCCTGCAAAGATGGAGGAACTTGACAGGTTATTTAATATATATCTGATTCAGTGAATGAGTTCAATATATATCTTGTTGTGAGCAGTATTTCACGTGGAATTTTGACACTGTTGAAACAGCAGTATATTTTAGACTGCAAAAGTTTGTTAAACTATATTTTATTTAGGGAGAGCGAATTCCCAGCGCTCTCTGACTCAGATCTACTACTTCTCATTTAATTTTCTATAATACAGGGAGGTTGAGGACTTTGCTCGTAGATTAAATTCGGATTGGCCAGAAAGGATGCAGGAAATATTGTCTTTGGGCCCTGAAAGAAGGCTTGTATCTATGAATGTCAATGGATCTTTACGTAGATATTCAGGTCCTTCCTACCCCCCTCTTGTTTTTTCAGGCAATCGCATATGTATTTTGGCAGCCTGGTGAATGGGTTTTTTCTTTTAAGTTGTCTGAGATGCTCGAGTTTGTTAGGTGGATTTTTTTCCAAGTCCTCAAAGAAAGGATACCATATATGAATCTTTTGGTCTAGATGGTATAGCGGACGTCCATAGGGCTCGATCATCTCTTCATGTGCCATGACGTATTGCATCCATTGATAGATTTTCTAATGTAATTAATGCAATATTTGATATGTATAACAGGTTTGGACCGGAGATAATGTGAGGATACTCTGCCCTTTCAAAAATCTTCAGCAGCATGAGTGTTTCGGAGAAGATACTGCATGGGGTTTGCTGCTATCTGATGCTGGAAGAATTGAGGCTGTTATTTGGTGTGTATCGCATGTGAGCATATTGTTTGTTTGACCCACCAAAAATGCAAATTTCTTCCTGGGCATCCTTGTATGTTCGAAAAGTTTAGAAATTAGAAATGAAAAGAACTCGGTTGACAATTTGAGCACAATTTGCTCAGTTGTCAATATTTTTCTGCTGGTGGCTTTTGTTTGACTTTCGGCTGTTTTCATCGGCTAGCTCTTGTACCTTCGAAACATATTGCTTCCACAATTTTTTTTTTCTTTCTATTGAATGCCATTCAAAAAGATTCCCACATTTGCAGAATGCTTCCTATCGCCTTCTTCATGAAGATCTCCAACCTATAGAAAAGTATATAGTTGCTTATGTAGCAAAATCCTGACTCCGCTCGTTCCTAGATGTTGTCTTGCGACACGAGTGGAAGGAATCAGTCTAACGGAAACCGCACGACGGACGCCACCGTTTTTATTATTAAATCAAAAATAATTTAGATTTTATTTTCCAGAAAGTAATCAGACTAGGATTCGGACAAGGATTTTGCACACCAAAAGTAAAAAAAATAAAGGTGCACTTGCTTAATTATTACAAACAATTACAGCATGTGAAGCAGTAGAAACTAAGATAATTTATTTTTATTTTTCTACTTCATCCTAATAAATTACGAAACAACAACCATGGCAGATTCAATCCTTGACCTTGAATCCAGAGTAGTACTTCTTGAAGGCTCTAGGGATGTAAACAGGCAACAAGAAGCCGAAAAGGTTGAAGCACCAAAAGGCCAGGTTAGTCACAGCAAGAGCTCTACCAATATGGAGCCTCCTAGTAGATCCTCCATAATCCTGTTCCGCCTTTGAGATCTCGTCCCTCAACCAATCCACAAGTGTGAAAATCCTCCTTGAATTATAAAACACGGGCACGAAAACTCGAACTGGGATCGAAAACCTGTCAGAATATGCCACTCCTTCCATGAAAACCTGAGCTCCTAGGAGAAAAACATGTGGCGCTGCTGCCTTGATCCCTTCTTTATCTCCCTCGAAAATGCCTTCAAAGATGTATGCTATGGGGAGAAAGAGTCCAATAATAGCAGCCACAAACACGTATAGGCGAAGAATCTTGTTTTTCGGATGGAAAACTACAGAGTCTCTAGGAGGGTTGGTGATAGGGAATGCAACTTTGGAGAAAAGGTACATGTAAATGATGGAGAAGACAACAAAAGCAAAGTCTTCAGGGCTTACCATCCCACTCGCAGCAAAGACAGTCATAACAGCAAGAGCATTTAGTTGACGAAAGCTCAAGAAACCAGCTTTCTTTGAAGTGGCAGAGCTGTTAGGGTTTTTCAAGGAAGCAAGGTCTTCCTGGAGCCTCTGTTCCTGTTCTCTTTCGTTTGGAAGGCTTATGTCATTGCATGTTGGACCAACACCACCTGACATTTTGTTCTAGTTTTGGCTAGTTTGCGATTCTGCGTACAGAATTGAGAGAGGAAAAGAAATGGAGAGAAGAACCAGATGAGTGAAATTTAAGAGGAGAGGATATTCGATCAGGTAAATAGGTATGAGGCAAGGAGAGTGTACAAGTGGCAGTTTGTGAGGAGCCTAAGGAGGAGGAGTAGAAAACGTGGCTTGTGTTGGTGTGGGAATTGTGGGTGTGGTATCTTCTTGGTCAACGTGGTAGCAGTTTTTAAGGCTTCAGACTTGGGCTTGTCACTGTTTCAGTTCTTGGTTCTTACCCATGCAAAAACCGAAGTTTCCAGTGCTAGGGATTGTTTCTCTTTTCTGTCGTGGTGATGCCGCTGGTGCAGCCAACGAGAAAACCCCAAAAGATATATACAAGAGCTGTAGCTCAGCTGTGCATGATATATGGAACCTCATCAAGAATGAAAACGACAGTAGTTTCTTTCATGGATCCACAGATACCTTAAATACTAAAATCAAAATAAAGGGTTTGAAGCCATCACAACTTTGATTTTAATAGAGAATGCTAAAAGATCTAGGGGGGGTATGAGGCCCTGCACATCCACAAAGTTCATCTTTTTTGGAGAGAGAATTAATGGAGTGATAACTTCGCGAGCAAGCAAGCACTCTCTACCTTCTCAAATGTTCAATTCTTTAATAAACGTGATGTATTTTATTAAATTTACCAATTGAAATGAACTTGTTTTTGACCATATCTCTTAATTTAATCAGTTGTTTTTTAAAGTGATAATACATATAAATAGATAAAAAAGGACTTTCCGGCAAAACCTTTCTTCGAATTTCCGGCAAAACAGGACCATCTCTGCTAAGAATACAGCGATGATTAAACCGTGCACCTCTGTATGAAAAAATTTAAAACAAAAACAAAACCTCTCTTGTCAATCTTAATATCAAGTGATGGATCTTTGTTTAGGTATATACTTTAACTTGACACCCTTATCAGGCTTTGTTTTACACTTGGCTTTACCAGCTCCAGCAGTTGAAGACTCTTGAGCCTCCACATCAACCAACTGATTTTCTGCACTGCCAATGACGTCTTGCTTTCTAATATCCAATGAATGATTTGCAGCAACTTGATAGTCTGGGGATAGAGCCAATTTCACATGTTCAGCAGCAATGGCCTGCTTCCACCCTACATGATAATATGGTCAATCAGACAAGTGTGAGAAGAGCCAAACCACTTACGCTATTAACATATAAGAGCAGAATGATGACACATTATGGTCGGAAAAGGGCTATAACACGTGCAACTGCAAACAAAGTTGAACTTACTCTCCGCAAGAAAAGCCTTTGCTTCATGGCTCGAGAGCTGCAAGCCTCCTCGGTGAAGATCACTCGGTGCAAAACCATTCTCCATCACACCAAATCTAGCATCCATGGTACATGTTATTAGAGAGCTGTCAATGAGCAAGATCTGATCCTCAACCTTACAATCAATGCCATCGGGTTGGCCTTTCATTCCATTTCGACTAACAGGCCTCCAAAGCTTTATTGTTGACCGATTCATGCTACACTGAACAGAATCAGGCCTGTTGTGCTTCTCCTGAACATTTTTCTTCTTTGAGATTTCATGCTCTATAAGGCAATCATCCTGGGCTCCATCCAAGTTGTTACTTTCATCATGGCTACAATTTCTGAGAGTGACAGATATAGAGCCAATCAGAACCTCCCCCTTCTTATCATGCTCTATTTCAGTTATTATTTCCTTTTGTACCCTAGCTTTAAAACTCTCCCCGTTATTTCCTGGTTTAGGTTTTCGGCTCCACTTTTTATTGCCATTGACCATGGGCCCAGGCTTAAAATCCCTCTTAATTCCATGCTTCTCCATGGCGCCAGGTTTTGGAGCTTGAGAGTTTTGACTTGCATGGAAACCATTCGACAGATTATCCCGTTGTGATCTTGAAGGAGCATGCCATCGAGCAACAACCATATGCCTATGACTATTTCCTTGTAACTTTGACCGATCACCACCACGCACTATCTGATTTTCCAAATCAACATCTTCATCTGTTCTCAGTAGTAGCAAGGGTTCAAGAGATGAGGGAATGTCATCTGGCAGAGTCTCTGAGCCAAGTGTGTCAGAATCAGATATAGCCAAGGGGCCAGATTGTTCAGCTTGAGGCACAGTCTCCAGCATGTCATCAATACACTCCTTAAAATCAACCTTCTCGTCTTGCCTTTGCTCCTTTGCTTTCTGTTCTTTGTGCCTCAATTTTTTCTGCCTCTTCCTTTCCAAGAGTTCAGCCAGCCTACAAATTTAGGAATTAAAATATGTCCACACAATTCAAGAGTCAGATTTTTGAACCCCCACAGAACAAGAAGCAGCAAAATTCAAATTTTTGGCTAAATGGGAAATTTATAATTCTTATATATTGAAGTGGCCCTTCTAAAGGTGTCAAGAAGTAACGATGAAGAAATTAGGTGAGGTAATGTCCGAGCTATCATGGTTGAATAGCTGAATCTTAAACTTGTCCCTTCACAGCTCAATGAAAAGTCCAGTTTTCAGAATATAGGTTTGATACCTTAATGGAGCTGCAGATCCATGCAAAGAAAAATCTTTGAGACATGATCTCTTATCATGTCTGATTCTACTTTATGCTGTATTAATTACAATGGTGCAATTCAATATTCTTTTACTTGTAATAATTAATCATGTTTCCAAATGGCAATGCATTGAGTCCACGTAATTTCCATAAAAAATAAACTGAGTACCTCCAACCATAAAAGTCAATTCATTGAGAATAGGTCCACAAACTCTCAAATAATCAAAACTATAGAATGATCATTAGGAAAGATTCATTGATTCAAATGACATAAAAAGAAGTGAGACACAAAGCAGCATCACACATTCAATGTAGAAGTGTGAACATAAGGTGCACCTTCTTTGGGCAGCTTCCTCCTCCTCCATGAGCAACTTTTGGCACCTCAAAGCTTCTGCATCCTTGTCTGCAAGCCATGCTTTAATCTGAATACAGAGAATCACAATTGGCAAGAGCAAAACAGATCAGCACATTACTCAGTGCAACGGTGTTCAAGGAACAGCTTTGGTGAATGCAACACAATAGCCCTGGTATGCTTAATGATAATTGGAACTTTTGAAATAATTGAGCCCAAACAAACGAAAGGAAAGAAAGATACCAATCTCTGTTCCACCACAAAGCTTGTGCAAGCAACTATATTCTTTGTTTCAAGCCCAATCTTCCCAGCCCCGCCATCAAAAATATATTTTTGTATTAATACAGTTGTTCCACACAAAAACGTTTTTTCACTTGCTTCATCAAGAAAACTGAATAGCTGCCCAGAAGACAAAGGAAACCTGGAGGGCCTCCCTTGGACAAGATCCTGTCAAGAACAAGGATACATTACATTTTAAGGATGCATATGAAAACTAAATAAAATCCAGAGGGAAAAAAAAGACATGAAAAGGATGCCCCCTTACCAAAAGGGCAGAACCAGCTCTCCAACTAGATTGAGTAAGCGAAGAAATCACTGGTTTCTGAATAACTGTCGTCAATGACTTTATAATTGAAGACCCCGGAACTTCCTAGTAAGTAATTGCAGAAAAGTGGAGAAAATGCTTACAAAATGATTATAGAACAACAATGATCATTTTAATGTAAGGAAAAGGTAAAGATTCCTACTCCAGATGCGTATTAGTCAGCATATAAAAAAATGGAACAAATAAAGACAGTCAGCAGCTAACATCAATAATTCAACTAGAATCCAAATTCACTATAATTTCTTCTAGCTACATTAAAACATCCAACTAAACTGAAGAAACTAATCTTGAAAGCAAAAGGGGAGAAAGGTTTTTAAATTTATTATTGGCAGCAAAAGAAATTTTCACAGAAACATTTTTAAATGACATCTGAACATTTTGCAACATCAAATAACTATAACTGGGAACTAGACATTCTCTGTGCAGTATCAGTCACACTAAGGCAGTCTGGGCAGTTGAACCAGTTTTTCATCAAAATTTGATTTATTTCTTTTTTTTGCTTAATTTTTTTTTATGTTTTCAGGTCGTTTAGATGTGCTGGTGTCAAAAATGATTTTTAAAAAATAAAAACAAATATTATTTTGATATATTTAGGAGTAAAAAGCACTTGAAAAGTAAACTGCTACCACTCTCTCCAACACTCCCTAAGCACATCAAACAGACAAATGTACAACATATGTTTCAAAAAGCATAAAGCATGTTGCCAACACCAGATAATCAAGTTAAACCTGTTATTGAACGCACAGATGAGGAATCTTCATAAAAATTTCATATTTAATTATTAATAAAAATGTAAAATATATCCATTTAATCAGACAGAAGAGGAACTGATAGAATACCTCCAAAGTCACATCCTTGAATGATAGAATTTCCTTTGCCTCATCCTCAGAAATCTGACAAAATTAGAAGATTTTAAATCCTGTAAGAAGAGAGATGGGTTAAGCCAAAACTCCCCCAGGAGGGGGGAGAAACTTTACCTTATCCCAAAATGCTCCTAACAGGTCCCTGTTTTTGGCAGAATCCTACAAGGTGAAATACAACATATTTCAGATAAATTTATAGCATGTAAATTAACAAGAGATTAGTTGTAAGAGAAACTATTCAACAGACAAAATCAACATAGTCAGAACTGAAAATCAACATAGTCAGAACTGAAAATCAAGCAGACATACAACTACAAGGAGCACCAGATTCTCGAGTTCCAAAATGTGAAAAAAAGGTTAAAGCAGCCATGCACGAGCATTTTCAGCCAGAGAAATGAATTAAACCTTATCAAGTCTTTTCAACCTATGGTGAACACGCAAGTGTCTTCTGTAATTAATGGAAGAACAAAATTCTAGGGAACACTTGCTGCACTTTTGCACCTGCGCCTTCAAAGGAGTGAGCAAAGGCCAGCCTGGGTAATCTGCAAAAACAAAAACCAAGGAAATCAATTGCATGGCTTCAATGTCACATAAGGTCATATGCCAACCTCAACCCAAAAACCAACTGAATGAAGAGGCAATCTTTTTCACTAGCAATTCATTTAGACATAATCTAGTACCTGGCTGATCGAGAGCCTTGAGTAATTGGATCCACTGTACAGGTTTATCATTTGGCCTCGAAAAAGAAAGAAGAGGCTGTCTCCCAATGGCATCCCTGATGAATGTATCCAGGGAAGAATCATTCCCCTCCTCTGGTCTCATCACATCAGAGGAACTGTTCATATGTGTCATAACTGGCATTTACATATGCACACAGCTACACTAAAAAGGCTAAAACCCCACCTAACAGTCCACTGGAAGACACTGCACAAAAAAATAACTGATTCAAATTCTCAATTTACCAAACTGAAAAGGAAAGTGATCTCAAAATCAGAAAAAAAAATGGAAGGAAAAACAATAATCATATTTCCATTTCAATAACATTAACAATAAACTTTCAATAGAAACACATAAAGATTAAGACTTTTTCAAACTGCAAGAGACTATTCAACATTGGAACATAAATAAACAACGGGTTGCTCTAAAGCAAGCAAGATCAACATATATTCAGTACCAGATCAACATAAAAATGATAAAAACAAAAGGGCAGCATGAAAATTTAAAACAGGATGTTTATATCTGCATTTTGACGAGAAAACACTATTCAGGATTCAGGTTTTTAACAGCTAAACGGTATAGCAGAAATTAAACACAAGAAAACCTTTCCCTTACAAAAAAAAAATGCATGCTTTATGTGATCTGAGATGGGTTGTTGACGGTGACGTACCCAGTAAAAGAGAGACGGATAGAGATCAGAGAGATTTGGATTCGACGGGATAGGGAACAGAAAAGTTGACGAAGATAGTGATCGGCCAATAACAACAAAAAATCAAAGAAAAAAAAAGAAAGTGAGAGAGTTTATAGGGAGAGAATTGGAAGTGAGGAAACCCAACTCTAATTCCTATATATACGAGGCAAAATGGAACCTTTTCTTTCCAAGTAAGCACTCCATCAAAACATCCTTTAAATTCCATTTAAGGAATTCCTTAAATAATGTATATTTTTTCACTTCTGATCCTATAATTTTAACTCCTTTCAATCCTGTCCTTGTAGTCTGTACAAGTTTTCAATCATATGTAAAAAGATGTTTGACACTGTGTTTTAAAAATGTTTTTGAAAAAAAAATTGTTTTTGGTATTTTTATATTATTTCATGTGCTGATGTCAAAAATAATTTTTTAAAAATAAAATAAATATTATTTTGATATATTTTTGGATAATGTTATTCCCCTGACATCGAGCTCCTGTTGTTTTCCCACGAGAATTGTTAAGGGTGTGTCTAGTATTGTTTTTGCTTTTGTGGAAGGTTTTAAAAAAACAGTTTCAAGAAAAGCATTTTTGTTGCAGCTCAAAATAAGTAGTGAAGTGTTTGGTTAAAACTATGGTTGAGTTTGAAGTTGAAAAAAATAGTTTTATGTGCTTGGTTACCAAGCTTTTCATATTGCTTTTAACTTGTAAAATTACTTTAAAAGGCATAAATATATACACACACCTTTATTTATTTATATATATGTATGTATATTTAAATATTGTATTAATAATCATAATTTCATAATGTAATGAATAATATAAGTAAATTGGACATTTCTTTTTATTCTCCCATCAAACTATTTGTAATTCCATCACGAACTAGATCCATACGTGAAGGTCTTTGCGAACCCTGACTATTTGATCGAGGAACAACATCTGATAAAATATCATCTGAAACAAAATTAAAATTGCAAGATAAAAATTATATTGTGATATCTTTTAATATATTTATTTATATTTTAATTAAGTTTTTAGATTTTTATATTATTTTAATATTAAAAATATAAATAACCCCACCCACACACCCTCTCTTTCCAGACCCTTCATGCCACTAGGAGAAATGGTCTTTACCACCTGAAATCAAATCTAAACCAAACCATAAAGAAAAGAAAAGAAAAGAAAAATGGCATCACCAGCAGCCACACTTCAAAGATCTCAACTCCCCTCCATAACCACCGCTTCTTCTTCTTCTCATTCTTCATCTTCTTCCCCCCTTCAGCGCCACTCACTTTCAAAACACCTTCTTCATCCTCTCCTCCTCCACCATAAAACTAACAGCAGCAAGGTAAAGTGGGATTTGCTGAGGTTTCAAATTAAAAATTTGCATGAGCACAGTGATCAAAGGGAGAGCATGTTCAGTGCACGCCAATCCATGGAGGTGACTATTACCTGAAGAACAGGACAGGCGAAATAAGACGGAATCGGGTGTGGCTCCTTGAGTCCTGAATCAAAATGGGTATAAGAATTCCTGGTCTCGGGATGTTCTTGATCGCTATACCAAGAGGTGAAATTGGGGTTGGATTTATTACACATTCCAGTTTTGTTTAAACTGTATTCACTTTGTGGGATCAGATGAAATATGCCAGAAGTGGAAAGTTTACTCATAAAGTTGGCATCAAGGAAGACCTTGGATGGTTTTAAATTCCCAGCAATGTATCGATCCGAGTTATCCATGGAAGTGAGGGTATCTTATCTTTTCCTGAAGAATTGTATCAATTTTTGAAGGCCTAGAAACCTAGGAAATTGGATTAAGTTTTGAACCAACAACTCTAGTAATGAGATTGAGATGACAATACAAAATAAAATAAATAAAAATTAACCATCAAAAAATTTAAAAGAAAACAAATAGTAATTAAAACAAAGTAGACCCATTATAATATTAAAACTAAGGAAACTAAATATCGAAGGACTTAATAAAAAAAAAAGATAGATAAAAAAAAGCAATTAAAAGAAAGAGAACCAAGATTGGATAAAAAAAAAAATATGGTGGGACAAATTTGAAAGAGAAAGATTAAACAAAGAGCAATTAGAGAAATGAAGAATAAATTTAAAAACAAAAAGAAGAAATCAAGTAAAATATTGATTTTGAGGGTTGAAAGAAAAAAACAAGCCAAAAAAAGATGAAAAAAAAAAAACAACAATCAACAAAACAAACACCATATTTGATATAAAAACAAAACAAAATGGAACGAAAGGATGATAATGAAAAAGAAAAAGAAAAAGAATCCAAAGATAAGGAAAAACCAATCAAAAGAAAAAGGATCATAGTTAAGAAAAAAATCTATCAAAATAATACCATTTCTACTTTCTAGTTGATAAAAAAATAGAGTGATTAGTTAAGGGGGAATGTGTGAATACATGTTATTTTTTTTTTATCAAAATAATATCATTTTTTCCATGCATAGTAAAAATATATGATATGAAAAATCAATGAAATTAAATAACGAGGGATGAAATTGTTAAAAAAAAGAAAGAATCAAGAAGTAAACTCAAATTGCAATCATAAAATTAAGGATCAAGTTAAATAAAAAATAATTACAATCAAATGATTAGGGATGGAATCTAAAAATCAATCAAATTGAATAAAAAGAATGAGGAATAAAAAGATTGAGGATTAAAAAACCCTATAAAAAATCAAATGTTAATGGATGAGGAAAAAACACTGTATAATAATAGTATACTTAATTGATTCAGAATCGAAAACCGAAATGATGAACTGGGTTTAGTAGTCTCATCTCATCTCCTGTGACCATTAAGATTTTAAAGGCTTGGCCCAACCTGCCACACCAAGAATGGTGCTGGTATTTTTGGTAGCTTCATCTTGCCCGCCAAAACCCACCATGCTCGAACTATCATATTCATACTACTACAACCACCACCTGACCTTCTTGCCTTCCTTTGACCGTTAGGTTTTCAAGTTTTCTCCAATCCTCCTCTAACCAAACTTTCTTTTCTTCTTCCTCAACAACACACAATATATCCAATCAATGGACCATGGAAACCACCGCACAAAACCCTCCTCAGCCCTACATCAATGACCTTTCTGAATCCCCAACCAATGCCAACGTTACCATCTCTGACCACCATGATCTCCTCTCCCAGCTTCAATCTCTCCAACACTCTTTTGATACCATTCAAAGCAAATCCTCCTTGATGGAGGAAAACCTACTACTACTCCAGCAAGAAAGAGATGATGCGCTCGATAACAACTCCCAACTCAAATTAGCTACTAAAGACGTTTCCCACGAGAGAGACTCTCTTCGTGATCTAGTTAGAGAACTCGAGGCCTCTTTCAGGGAAAGAGAAGATGGGTTTGCTAAAAGGATTGATGAGGCATATCTGTCAATGGAAAAACTAGAAAAAGAAGTGGAGTTTCTTAGAGAGAGGAATGATAAGTTGGAACTTGAGATAAAAGAGGCTAGGAACAAAAATGGGTTCTTGTTGAAGATCAGTATGGATTTAGTAAGGCCTGTGAAGGAATCTTTGGTGAAGGTAACAGAGTGTGTACATGATGAAAAGTTAATTGAGAGATTCGATACTGAAGAGAAAAGGGAAGAATTGGATCTAGATGATGAATTGAGGTCGGTATGGGAGGAATTCAAGGTAATTACAAGGTTGGCACGTGAGGCAGAATCAAAAGTAAATGAGTTCAACGAGATGAAGAAGGAAATAAGAGAATTGGAGAGCAGTGTGGTGAGCTTGACAGAGGAGAATCGAGATATCAATAGCTTGTTAAGGGTTGCGTTGGTGGAGAAGGAGGCAGTGGAGAAGAGTTTGAATAAGCTGAAAGGGAACAGTGAGCAGAAGAGGGTGGCTTTGTTGCAGTTTGCGGAACGCGGGTTGCAGAGAGTAGGATTTGGTTTCATGATGGGAGGTGGGAGTAATGAACAATCCATGGAAAGTTCAGGAGCTGGGAGCCATACCATTAATGCTTCTAGCGCGGCGAGTACTAGATCAGATAGCAGTGAATGTGAAGAGGAGGTTGTGAGTCTGGTATGTCTGATTACATTTCCTGCAAAGATAAATTTTAGATTAGTCTTGTATGTTCACATATATGGATCCATCTCATCTGTAATGGAAAATATGACAGCTTTTAGCAAAAACTTGTGTCCAATTTTCTGGTAGTGGGAATGCTAGATATCCTGTGCTGTGTCCATTAACATATGCAGAAGGAAACACCCTTGCACGGTTTGATACTGCCCATGTCCTTTTCAGGCCTCGACTATGGAGAGAATAATGAAGAACTTACGGCTCGAAAACAGTCAACTAAGGAGATCCCTGGAAGAATCTAGGTATTTTAGTTTCTAACTGCCATGCCTGCGTATTTCTGAGCATATAAATGTGACTGCACATGAAGTTTTATTCAAAATAGTGTAAGAAGAGGAGAGGAAGACCTAAATGGTGTGAAAATTGGGTGGAGACAAAAAAAGACACAGGACTTCATATTTCTTAGACCACCTTATGCTTCCTGTGAGAAAAAAAAAAAAGATGCTTGGTTTTGCTTGCTTGTGAGTACTAATTGATTTTTACATGTCAGGTCAGATGCTGAGCGATTACAAAGCCTTGTGCAAAAACAAGAAAAAGAAATTGCAGAAAACATACTTTACATAAAAGAATTGGAAGATAGAGAGAGGATGCAAGATCAAAATGTAATCACTGGTTTGATTAAGATTGCGTTCATAAAGCAAGCTCCTTTCCTTGCTGACCTCATTTTATATTTTATTTTTTCACGGCCAAGGTTGAGGAACTCCTGACAGAAATAAAAGAAACCGAGGCAGAAGTTGCGAGATGGAGAGAAGCTTGCGAGTTGGAAGTGGAAGCTGCGAAAAAAGCGATTGAAGAACGTGAAAAACTGGTAAACAAAATTACTTCCACATCGCTGCTTTTCTTCCCTGGTTTTAAGAGAATTGTTTTTGTTGAAAATGGGATTGAGGGACCAATGTTGTGTTTACCTGAGCAAGCTGCTCTTGAATTCCAGTGCTAAACTCCATTTCGTTTTTAAGGCAGATGCTAAAACTGTCAGTATTATTAGGTTGTTATCTTGAAACAAGAACTGGAGAAAACAAAGGCTAATTTAGAGATATCAAATGGCAAGTTAAAGCTGAAAGATGAACTAGCAGTTGCTGCAATGGCTGCCCAGGCAGCAGCAGAGAGGTCTCTGCAGCTAGCTGATAGCAGGGCCTTAGGACTTCGACAGCGAATTGAGGAGCTAACAAGGCAAGTAGAAGAAGCAGAGAGCAAAGAGCGGAGATGCAATAAGGTTAGACATATATGTTGGCCATGGCGAGCCATCAAAGCAGCCACAGCTAACACTGCAAATAATAGAGTCCAGAATGTGAAACGAATGCTGCCAGAGATGCAAGCCTTGCTTCATCACAATGTCTGACAGACGTTATTGATAAGTGTTATACTAGCTGCCTGGTGACCCTATAATCAAATGGGAGATTGTGTTTTATTACATCCCTCCACTTTCCTTCTTTTTTACTTCTCATCCCTAATTGACATGTCCCTCCATTTTTTAAACAGAACACATTCTTGTACCACTTAAGCAAATAATAAATCTGTTCTTGAATTTTTTAACTCATTTCAAGTGTCCCTTTCAACATTAAATCTGGAAGAAGGAAAAAAAACAATACAGGACTAGATTAAAATTCAAAATGTATATAATGCATCTCAAATGTATATATTGCAACCACTTCTAATGAAAGTTTCAAAGCAACTTTCGGTTGCCCACGGCAAAATTATCTTCCAAACCAACATATTAATCTGGAAAACTTACCGGGGTTGAGAGGGGATGGCTGCAGATGAGAAAATCGTCCGGTTCGGATGCGGTTGCAGAGGGAGTGAGAGGGGACGGCTGCCAGGGATTAAGACTTTTTCAAACTGCAAGAGAGTATTCAACATTGGAACATAAATGAACAAAGGATTGCTCTAAAACAAGCAAGATCAGCATATATTCAGTACCAGATCAACATAGAAATGACAAAAACAAAAGGGCAGCATGAAAATTTAAAACAGGATGTTTATATCTGCATTTTGACGAGAAAAAACAATTCAGGATTCAGGTTTTTAACAGCTAAACGGTATAGCAGCAATTAAACACAAGAAAACCTTTCCCTTACAAAAACAATGCATGCTGTATGTGATCTGAGATGGGTTGTTGATGGTGACGTGCCCAGTAAAAGAGAGACGGGTAGAGATCAGAGTGTTTGAATTCGTAGAGAGCGATAGAGTACAGCAGCATATCATAGGTTGTAGTGTTTTTATCTTGGAAGCTGCTCTTGAATTCCAGTGCTAAATTCCATTTCGTTTTTAAGGCAGATGCTAAAACTGTCAGTATTATTAGGTTGTTATCTTGAAACAAGAACTGGAGAAAACAAAGGCTAATTTAGAGATATCAAATGGCAAGTTAAAGCTGAAAGATGAAGTAGCAGTTGCTGCAATTGCTGCAATGGCTGCCCAGGCAAAATGGAACCCTTTTCTTTTCTTTCCAAGTAAGCACTCCAGCAAACATAGGTTGGAGTGTTTTTATCTTGTAAGCTTGCTATAAAAAAAAAACTACAAAGAGCAGGGGAGAAAACTTACCGGGGTTGAGAGGGGATGGCTGCCGGGGTTGAGAAAATCGTCCGGTTCGGATGCAGTTGCAGAGGGAGTGAGAGGGGACGGCTGCCGGGGAGTGAGAATTAGGAAATAAGAAGAGAAAAACAGGGGGGGGGGGGGGCAAGAGTTTGTAATGTGACAATATATAAGGAAAGAGAAACGTTGAAAGAAGGAAGGGCTCGGCTGTGGTTGTTTTCTGTTTTTTTTTTTCCTAAAACCGATTACTCTGAATGGTGTAAATGGTGTGGAAAGGCACTAATGGTGTGGGAAGGCAGTGACAGTGACAGTGACAGTGCTTTCCAGAAATTATCTAAAGAGAAGAGGCAGAAACTGGCTAAAGAGAGAAGCGAGATGTGCATGCTAAATTATAAATAACTAATTGTTTTGCTGTGCATGTAAGCAATATTGTTTTTTAAATTATACATAATACTAGCCACTTACCCGCGCTTTATCACGGTCGGAACCATATTTTTTTCAACGAAAAAAAATCATTTTTTTAAATTATAAATAACTAATTGTTTTGATGTGCATGCAGTAAATAAGTTTTTAGAATTAAAAAAAAAAAAACTAGCCACATACCCGCGCTTTGTCGCGGCCGAAATCATTTTTTTTTTCAACCCAAAAATCATTTGATTTGAATAAAAATATTTTTTTAAATTATAAATAACTAGTTGTTTTGCTGCGCATGCAAGAAATAATTTTTTGAAATTATAAATAATAGTGGCCACTTACCCGCGCTTTGTCGCGGTCGAAACCATATTTTTTCCAACGCAAAAAAATCATTTGATCCAAAAACAATATTTTTTTAGAATTATAAAATATACTAGCCACTTACCCGCGCTTTGTCATGACCGGAACCATTTTTTTTTTCATCTCAAAAATATAATTTGATCCGAAAAAATACATACAACTAAATGAGGTTGTGAGATCATTGTGCAGCCACACTCATTTTACCAAGGACCGTGACACTGCATTTCAAGCCCTCTTATGTGCTTTTTTCATATAATTACCATGAACAGTCGCTTAGATGATACTAGCCACTTACCCGCGCTTTTGTCACGGCCGGAATTATATTTATTTCAACGCAAAAAAAAAAAATCTCATTTGATCTGGAAAAAAAAACAATCTTTTTAAATTATAAATAACAAATTGTTTTGATGCGCATGCAGTAAATAAATTTTTAGAATTATAAATAATACTAGCCAATTACCCGCGCTTTGTCACGGCCGGAACCATGTTTTTTTCAACTCAAAAAAATAATTTGATCCGAAAAAATACATACAACTAAACAAGGTCGTGAGATCATGGTGCAGCCACACTCGTTTTACTATGGACCGTGACAATGCATTTCGAGCCCTCTTATGTGCTTTTTTCATATAACTACCATGAACAGTCGCTTAGCTGTTCTTTATATGAGCAGTCAATTATGGACCGGAGCCAATTGCTTTGCGGCGCAGAACAGTCTCTTACGCGTTCTTTTGATATTGTTCTTGCTGATTGTTTTGCTGCACATGCGAGAAATAATTTTTTAAAATTATAATGGTATTAGTCACTTACCCGCGCTTTGTCGCGGCCAGAACCATCGTTTTTTTTCCACGCGAAAAAATCATCTGATCCGAAGAAAGATGTTTTTTTTTTTTTTCAAATTATAAAAAGTACTAGCCGCTTACGATGTTTGTATTTTGGTACAATTAGCATGAACACTCTCTTAGGTGTTCTTTTGATAGAGCGCATGCTAATTGTTTTGTAATTTATTTTCCTCAAGCATCACTGTTCAGGCTAATCCGTAATGTATTTATTTGATTGCAATCATTACATAAACAGTTGAAACACAACCAACAATCAAATTGTTTGTTGCAAAAAGTGAATCGCTCTTCTGTGCTACATTTAATCAATTGCAATTTTACATTTAATCAATTGCAATTTTACAATTTGGTGGTGAAATAACTCACCAAACAGATAAAACATACACGGCATTCAATCGCTTCAATGCAAAAAGCAAATAACTCATTTTTGACGCATTTTATCGACTCTGGTTAATTATTTAGCTAACCACTGAAAACGCACACGGCAATCAATCGGTTTAGAGAGCTGTCATTGAGCAAGATTTGATCCTCAACGTTATGATGTCAGGTAAGGACCGGTAGGAGAGGAGAGGACAGTTAAAAAAAAAGTCCTTGTTTTCGTTGCGTACGTAATCTTGAAATTCATGTGTCTAGAGATTTTGAAATCCTTGCATGACTCCGTCGAAAGTCATGGGTTGGGTAGGATAAAGGGTAACCTGGATAGAAATTAAAAATAAATTAATTAAATAATATAGTTTTGAAAACAATTATAAAAAGTTAAATTAAATTTGGATTGAATTCACGAGTCAATTAAGTAATATTAAATTGATTTAATTTAAGATTCTACTATCAATTAAGATAATTTACTAAATTCATCTTGACTTCGATGGTGCTCTCTCAAGATTTAAAATCATATTTAAAAATACTTACTCTCAATTTATATATAAAATAATATAAAAAATATCATTTATTAAAAAAATAAAAAATATATTATTATTTTAAATTTATTTAATACCTATAATTTTTTTCTTCAATTAATTTAGAAAAAAAAGAATTAATTACTTCTGAAGGTGTGAAGAAGTAAGGATGAAGAAATTAGGTGAGGTGATAATGTCCGAGCTATGATGGTTGAATAGCTTAATCTTAAACTTGTCCCTTAACAGTTCAATGAAAAGTCCAGTTTTTCAGAGTATAGGTTTGATAGCTTAATGGAGCCGTGCAAAGAAAAATCTTTATGAGACATGATCTCTTATCATGTCTGATTCTACTCTATGCTGTATTTTTTTACAATGGTGCAGTTCAATATTCTTTTGCTTTTAATAATTAATCATGTTATGCCAATGCATTGAGTCCACGTAGTTTCCATGAAATGTAAACCGAGCACCTCCAACCATAAAAGTCAATTAATTGAGAATAGGTCCACAAACTCTCACATAATCAAAACTATAGAATGATCATTAGGAAAGATTCATTGATTCAAATGATAAAAAAAAAAAAAAAAAAAAAAAAAAAAAACTAACAAGCAAGCAAGCTTGAAAGATACATCTCCTCATGAGCTTTCCTCTCATTACCTTTCTGATGTTTTCCTTCCTAATATCACCAATGGCTCCTACTCGGATATCATGGATTTTAATGACAATGAAAGGTAGACAAGTTCAAGCTCAAACAAAACTTGCAATAGAAGTAAGACACAAAGCAGCATCACACATTCAATGTACAGGTGTGAGCATAAGGTGCACCTTCTTTGGGCAGCTTCCTCCTCCTCCATGAGCAACTTTTGGCACCTCAAAGCTTCTGCATCCTTCTCTGCAAGCCATGCTTTAATCTGAATACATAGAATCACAATTGGCAAGGGCAAAACAGATCAGCACATTAATCGGTGCAGCGGTGTTCAAGGAACAGCTTTGGTGAATGCAACACAAGAGCACTGGTATGCTTAATGATAATTAGAAGTTTTGAAATAATTGAGCCCAAACAAACGAAAGGAAAGAAAGATACCAATTTCTGTTCCACCACAAAGCTTGTGCAAGCAACTATATTCTTTGTTTCAAGCCCAATCTTCCCAGCCCCACCATCAAAAATATATTTTTGTATTAATACAGTTGTTCCACGCAGAAACGTTTTTTCACTTGCTTCATCAAGAAAACTGAATGGCTGCCCAGAAGACAAAGGAAACCTGGAGGGCCTCCCTTGGACAAGATCCTGTCAAGAACAAGAATACATTACATTTTAAGGATGCAGATGGAAACAAAACAAAATCCAGAGGAAAATAAATGACATGAAAAAGATGCCCCCTTACCAAAAGGGCAGAACCAGCTCTCCAACTAGATTGATTAAGCAAAGAAATCACTTGTTTCTGAATAACTGTCGTCAATGACTTCATAATTGAAGACCCTGGAACTTCCTAGTAAGTAACTACAGAAAAGTGGAGAAAATGCTTACAGAACAACAACGATCATTTTAATGTAAGGAAAGGGTGAAGATTCCTTCTCCAGATGCTTATTAGTCAACATATAAAAATATGGAACAAATAAAGACAGTCAGCAGCTAACATCAATAATTCAACTGGAAATTTCTTCTAGCTACATTAAAATATCCAATTAAACTGAAGAAACTAATCTTGAAAGCAAAAGGGGAGAAAGGTTTTTAAATTCGTTATTGGCATCCAAACAAATTTTCACAGAAACATTTTTGAATGACATCTGAACATTTTGCAACATCAAATAGCTAAAACTGGGTACTAGACATTCTCTGTGCGGTATCAGTCACACCAAGGCAGGCGAACCAGTTTTTCATCAAAATTTGATTTATTTATTTTTTTGCTTAATTTTTTTTTTATGTTTTCAGGTCGTTTAGATGTGCTGGTGTCAGCAATGATTTTTAAAAAATGAAAACTAATATTGCTTTGATATATTTAGGAGTAAAAAGCACTTGAAAAGTAAACTGTTACCACTCACTCAAACACTCCCTAAGCATGTCAAACAGACAAATGTACAGCATCTGTTTCAAAGAGCATAAAGCATGTTGCCAACATCAGATGATCAGGTTAAAACTGCTACTGAACACCCAGAAGAGGAATCTTCATAGAAATTTCATATTTAATTATTTATAAAAGTGTAAAATATATCCATTTAATCAGACAGAAGAGGAACTGATAGAATACCTCCAAAGCCACATCCTTGAATGATAAAATTTCCTTTGCCTCGTCCTCAGAAAGCTGAAAAAATCAGAAGATTTTAAATCCTGCAAGAAGAGAGATGGGTTAAGCCAAAACTCCCCAAGGAGGGGGGAGAAACTTTACCTTATCCCAAAATGCTCCTAACAGGTCCCTGTTTTTGGCAGGGTCCTGCAAGGTGAAATACAACATGTTTCAGAGAAATTTATAGCATGTAAATTAGCAAGAGATTAGTTGTAAAAGAAACTATTCAATACACAAAATCAACATAGTCAGAACTGAAAATCAAGCAGACATACAACTACAAGCACACCAGATTCTCGAGTTCCAAAATGAGAAAAAAAGTTAAAGCAGCCGTGCCCAAACAAGAGAACGAGCATTTCAGCCAGAGAAATGAGTTAAACCTTGTCAAGTCTTTTCAACCTATGGTGAGCACGAAAGTCCCTGAAAGCAAACTACTTCCAAAGTGTTAACGGTCCATTAAAAACACATAAATGAAACCTTTAGAGCCATTCTCACTTTCACACTGAAATGCAGGTAAAAATCATCCACCAAAAGAGTTCATGTGCAAAGAAAGTATCAACCGAATCAACAGCAACAAAGATAATAGGTTTATTCAGCTTTACTCAGTATCATTCACTAATATGATTATAGATGAAATACAGCAAGCACAGATCCCAAGACCAACAAATTAAAATAAAACCCCAACATAAACTTGTCTGATAAACCTAAAGCAACTCCCTTGAAAGAGCTACTATATTTCGCATTTTAATCTTATAAAAAAGAAGCAGCATATCCATGATTCATTTCCCAGAACTACCACAAAAACAACACCAATAATTAAACACTTAGCCTCCTTTTATGCCAAATTTTCTAAATCACAATTAAACATAGACAATTACAGATTCTATACAGGAGTGATAAAAAATCAGATCACATTTTTTTCCAAGTAGGCTGGCTTTAACCCACTTGAGAGAGCTACGTTTTCCATTGCAAGCTCACAAAATTAAAACTCATAATTCATTTCTCAAAATTAACTTTTTTTTAGGCAAAAATCAAAACTTTTAAATCCATTACCCACAGCTGCAATTAGCCATGAAATGCCATAACCGTCAATTAGTTCTATTGCCTGATTGCTAAAACCAGTACCATAACTAATTACAAAGTGTTTCATTTTTTACATTATCTTTCAGGGCTTGTGGCCATGCAAACAAGATATCCTAGAAATCTACCTCATCTTGCGGAGAACACTGACATCTCTTCACACTTCTTAGCTCTTTTGTGTGTCCCAAGCTTTCTTTTAGCCACCTTCAAAGCATATTTGTCCTTCCCAACCTTGAGAAGCTCAGTGATCCTCTTCTCATATGGTGCAAAGCCAGCAACTTCCCTGATCAAACTCCTGACAAAGAGAACCCTTTTGCTAGATTCCTGCACTCAACTCATACATGGGAAAGAGATCGCATCATATCCATAATTTATTATACAAAAAAAATGTCCCATTGAACAAATTGGTAATCTAAAACGTCCAAAGAATAATCCAAGTAAGAATAGCAATGTAATCCCTAATGCGAAAAAAATTCCAAGTGGGTAAACTTGAAACTTGCTTGGCAAGAAGTTACATACCCCTTTGCGATCAGAAGGACGTGGAGCTAAATCCTTCTTAGTAACTACGTCCCCCTTGTTCAAACCCACAAAGAGACCGGTATTCGGCTGTTTTGGAGCCATTTCTGAAACAGAAAAGATTGATCATTTCAGCAAACAATCAAACCAACATTCCAAAGTATAATAAATCAGGTTCAAACCATTCAAAATCCAAGTACTGAATCACACCACAGTTTAGCTCACTTCACTCTACATACACTATAACCTATCAAAGGATACCAAAGCCTCAATACCACAAATGATACGAATGCATGAAAGGAAAAACCCAGGTCAAGTATTTTTACACTCGAATCAGCAAGCTAATAAATAATAAAGAAACAGGCAAACTAGTTTCATTTGGAAAAAAAAAAAAAAAAAGCACGGGAAATCACAGCACAGACGGATTAGACGATCCAAAGTTTTGAATTTTAATTTCTTGACAGCCTAAAACAGGAGAAAGCAAAGAAACTTACAAACCCTGGTGTGGATTTGTGATAGTACCTGTCAGAATAGTAGCAGCGGCAAGTATGAAGCAGCAGAAAAATTAGGGTTCTATATACATGTGAAGTTTATAGAGAGAGAGCAGAGGGGTAATTTAGTATTTTAATTTATTAATAAAAGGGCTTTCGTTTCCTTTATAAACGGGCTTATCTGAAGCACAATCGTTAGCCCAGCCCGTTTGTTTTAAAAAAAATGTGAATATTTTGGATAAAATTTAAATAATGATGATCAAAATTGAAAAAAATCAAATATGGATGCTTTTGGACTAAAGGATTAAATTGGAAAAAAAATCATAAAAAAGAAAAGAGTAAACCACCAGGAGAATGGGGACTAGATTTAGAAATACTAACAAATTTAAAATTTTAATTAAAACATGAAATTAAAAAGAATTGAGATTTCTCAAAACAGACAAGAAAAGAATGAAGAAAAAAAATCAGGACTAATGTTGGAAAAAAATTAAAAGGTACAATTGAAAAAATATAAAACTTCCACTAACACAAATTAATAATTCAAAAGAATAAGGATTTATCCTCAAATATCTCCAACTAGGAGGATAACCCTGAATTGTTCAATGTCATGCATGAATTTTGAGAGAGGAAAGAAAAGAAAAAAAAAAAAAAAAGGGAGAGATAAATTATTCTGGCAACTATCCTTCCACTGCAGCCCAACACGCGCCAAAGGATGTTGTACGCAATCAACTGACATTATGAAGGAAATTTTTTGAGCACTGGACAATGCTTCACGCGCTGTCAAAACTTTGCAGAATCTTCAACACAACCTTCTCGTGTGTGCATGCATTTGACATGTTTTAATTTTTAATAATTATTCAAATCATTGTAAAGACCAATTTACCCATTTGACAACCAAAAAAACTTATATGAAAATAAAATAAAATAACCAAAAAGACTAAATTAATTATGAAATGAATGTAAATAAGTAAATCTAATGTGATCTAAATTTTAATATTTTTTAATTATTATAAAGACTAATTTACCCATCTTATTATAACAAAAAAAAAAATCCAAGATAAAAATAAAACAATGCATATGAAAAGGAATCAAATAGTTTTAAATCAGGGGTAGTTTTGAAAATTTATTATGCAATGAAATATGAAGCTTCAAAAAAGTCCCTAAAAGTCAACAATTGTATTTTCTTTTCTTTTAAGGGAAATAAAGCTAATTTATTGATGAGTTTTTTTTCCCTCCATTTATTGATGAGTTCACTCCATTTATTGATGAGTTCGGCAAGGTGAAGTATCTGCCGTATGTTTTAAGAATGCAAATCAAGCCATTGCAAGAGCCCAGGATCGCGGTGCTGCGACCAGCTTCAAACGGAAACGGGCCGGCATCAAATTCTTTGGTTTGCCTCTGGGAATAGGCAAAGGTACTGTTAGGTTCATAATGTGACTTCCTTTGATATTCTTTTCATCTCTATGAAGAACGAGGCTGAGTTTGGGGTTGTGATTTCTCATACAAAGTTGGATAAAATACTCACTCGAAATAAGGGAACAAATTAGTTTGGAGATGCACTTGATTCTTAAAAGGCTTTTCACTGGGAAGCTAGGATAGCATAAGGGAGATCAAGTCTGGTGGTAAAATCAACATGGATGGATTATGTTTGTCAGTCTCGAGTGTGTTAAGGTTTATGTTTGTATTGCAAAGTGTTATATGGTTTTCAGGGTTTTGTTGAGATTGATCTCTAAAAGGGAGTCATCTCGGCAACTCTATCAAGTCTTTTGTTATTTCCTTCTAAGATTGCGAGGTCTCATATTTTCTGTTGTTCTTGTGTTGGGTAACTTGCAAGCCTATTGAACCTCGTACAAGCAACATAATAATAATAATAATAATAATAAAAAAAAACATTCTTGCTGTTTATACCTAGTGGTTCTCTTATTCGGCAAGATGTTCTTTTCAAAATATGAGATGGACATAACGTATGAGGTATGACCATTGTGGTTACACTTACAATTTTCGTAAGAAAAATGTAGACTATCCAAATATACAAAATTCTTTTTATAAAACGCAAGAAATTCGCAGTTTCAAATCTGCAGCCATCACTGCATAATTGCCGCCTGACGTACTGTACATGCTATTGGGCTCTCAGAATCTACCATTTATCAAGAAAATCACAAGCCAACGCTGATTGATTGCAGCATCCCGTGAACATGCATTATCTGGTTACCAATGCCCTTGCACTTAACCACAGTGAAAATTCCAAGAACAATGCTTTGACAGGAACAGAGGTACAGGGAGGAGTCCCGGAATCTTGTACAAATTGGCAAATGAGGATGTGTTGAGAAAGGGAGAGAGAGAAGGAAAAATAACTGAGGTCAGCTAATTCCACTTTACTTCGTTAAGAATTCCCTTGCGATGCTCCTCGCTTTCTCCAAAAACTGGGAGCTTCTTGTTGCAACGTCATTTTCAAGCATTGCAGACTTTAAGTTTGAAAAGAACTCCCTGTAAGCAACAGTTGAGTCTTCAGAATTTTCAATTCTTACATCAGATCTCAACATATTCTCCTGTGCTTCTTCTTGTTGATGAGCTGGTAGAGTTTCCAGCAACTGTTCTTTTCCCAATCTGCTGCTTAACACAGCTTCCAGCCTAGCAGCCATGATAGTGGCCCTTCTGATACATGACGAAGGTAGCTGCATTGGATAAAAAGAGTACCCAGGTCACATTAACGTCAGAATCATTAAAATGACTTAAATGAAAACCCCAAATTATCAAATTTCAAAGAAACTACCCTCTTTTTCATCATAGAACTCGCAGTTTATAAGGTTCAACTAGATCTACTAAGGTGGTTTTCCTTTCAGTTTACACAAGATTCCATGTGTGTGTGGGCATGAGTTAGAGAGAGAGAATACCTCAGCAAGTTGAGCAACATTAAATCCAAAACTCTTTTCTGAAACACCGGGCACCAGCTTATAAAGGTAAGTGACATCTTCAGTATCACATGTTGACTCTATGGCACCCTCATTTTTTTGCGAGGTCAAATATGAAACATGGTATGCCCCCACAGAGCCTGGAAATTCAGTTTTAATCTCGGCAATTTTAGGGTAGTGGGTTACAAATAAGACCATGCATCTTTTCTGATCCAGTAGATGGTATAATGTAGCATAAGCAATAGCTCCACCATCATGCGTGCCTGTGCCTCTACCAAGCTCATCAATGATTACCAGTGACTGTGCTGTGCATTTGTGGAGTATATGAGAAGCCTCACTCAGCTCTTCTAGAAAGGTACTTCTCCCTTGTTGAATACTGTCAGAGGCCCCCATTCGGGTGTGGATGCCATCTAACACATGCAGTTTTGCTGACAATGCTGGTACAAAGGAACCAACCTAGGGGGATCAGAGGGCACCTTTGAATGAATGGTCATGCGAGTGTCATTTTATCCAACAAAAGCAAGAAAGAGGCAAAGGTGGCTTCAACAATTTAACAATCAGAAACTTCAGGGTTTCATAAAAGACAAAGCATGGAGACAAGGATGCATGTTAATTAATTATGAAGTTCTAAAATGATGGAGTTAACTGAGGTATCCAGAAAATATATAAAAAAAAAGTACCATCAAGAGTTCAGCAAAGAATACAACTGAATGCGCACAGCAATCAGGAAGCATCCAGCCAGTGGCCCTAACACTGTACAGATAAGAAAAGAATGTAGGAGAGTGCAATTCTACCTGAGCCATCAAGGCAATAAGAGCAACTTGGCGAATGTAGCAACTTTTTCCCTCCCATATTGGGTCCAGTGATGATCTGGCAATACTCTTTATCTGCATGCAAGTTTGTATCATTCCGGACAAAATTGTCTTGTAGAATTGTCTCCAAGACCTGGTCAAGATAGGTAATAATCAGTAAGTAGCTCACAATAACTTAAAAGCTATCATATAACACACACAGCAGATCAAGTTCAACAATCAGAATATAGGTCCTCACAAATTCAAGACACGGAATATTAAATAGATTTTGCATGAAAATACATGCAGGATGACGACCAGAGCAAATGTTTATCTGAGGAGGTTCACTGCCATCCACAAAAATGGGCCGGACATAATTCTGCAAAAAATAATATATAAAAAAACAAACACAACTTCAAACTAATCAGAAGTTGAAGCATTATCTTTGATTCTTCAAGGATGTACCTTATTTTTCAAAAGAGTAGCAAATGAGAACAAACAATCCAAGGGCAGCTGCAGTTAAAATTACATCAAATAAGCTAGCTAACAAAAAATATTGTAGATATGATAACATAAGCAGTCAAGTTGTTGACTTATGAAAAATACAATTCTGCAACTGGAAAGCAGGCCAGGGGTGCATGCCAAACATCCAGCCCAAAACATTTATGTTCGATATAACAGGATATGCTGTTAATCTAAAAACAGGAAGTTACTGCCAATAAAACCCAGAGCTCCATACTAATAGAACATAAATTGGCACACATAAATGTAAATATGCAAGAGTTTCTTTAACAAAATGAAATACATTTCTTTATTCCCAGAACATGTTGACTGGGATACCTCTATCAGATGTGTGGTTCCAGACACACTCATGAATTCCAAGTTGCGCCTCTGAAGTTGCTTGCGGTACATTCCAATTAAAGAATCCAAATTCTTCTTTGCAAATTGAACAGCTTCACGAGCCCTTGCAACCTGTGGATCAAAAGTCAAAGAAAAGGGATTCAGAAAGAATTTTAAATTTTATTTCAGTCTAAACAAATCTCAATAGTGATGAAATTCACAGGTGAAGAACTTCAGGGAAAAAAGTACAAACCTCTGGAAATTGATCATCAGAAATAATGATCAAGTTTGTCAGGTCACCTTGTTCAGCTGCTTCTTTGTTTAGAGTAGACAGTAGTTTTGCAGCATTACCAACTGCATTTGAGGATGAAGCAGCCAAAATCAATCTTTTCAGAAGAACTGACTTCACAGTCTTTGATCCCACTTCGTCATAATTATGCCCCTCTCGAATGCAAAGTCGCTTAAGTCGTTTGCCAGCAGCTAATATAGCTTGAAAAACTGCAATGAACTGTCATTCAGTCATTTAAATCTGTTAGCTGCAAAGCAGTAAGCATAAAAAATCAGTACAAACAATTGTTAGATCAGAAACTACTCTTGCATGAATATCTGAGATGCAGCTGGTGCTCCTCGGTCGCCCATAGCCACACAAACACAGCAATGGGAGGCGAGAATGAAGAAAGATAGGCAAGGTACATAATTAAGAGCATAAGCAGAAACTAGTCACAAATTATTGTATAAATAAGAGCATATATGACAAGTGAAGTGTCAATAGTTACTTCAGATGCAGTTGCGGTTCGATGGAAAATTCTTGTTATTCCACGTTCAATATCAGGTGATCTTCCCAAAGCAGTCAAAACAGTAGAAAGCAGATGGTACAAGTGAGGTTGTACAATTGCTACTTCAGAATCATCCTCATCAAGTCCGCTTACATGCTGAGAATCTTTATACGATCCCATGCATTCTGCAATCTCAGAAACAGCATCAAGACGAGCGGATATCATGTTTCTATCACGTAAAGGGTGCGTCACCTGCACCATGAATCAAACTCAGAATTTCATGGTGGCTATAACCGAAGTTGAAATTATATATCAAATTAAAAACAGCCCATACCCAATGTCTGAGTAGCCTTGAACCATATATTGTAAGAGTAAGATTCATGATATGCAGCAAGGAACCAGACTCCGACCCATCTGAGTTATTTCTCAAAACCTGAACATGTTGATACTTCCATCATTTTAGCACAAACAAAGTCTAAACAGAGAATAAGAAAGACTTGAATGAGCAAAATATGAACTTCAAAAATGATTGAAGTTCCATTAATTATAATAGAATGTTTACGCATTAGTTTTACAAAGAAAAACTGCATACTGAATTTACAAGAATGTGGTCAAGTTCCTAAAACTTTAAGGGATTCCTCAGATTCTTCAATTAGTTATGACTAGTCAAAATTAATTTCTCTCTGTTTTCCACAATATTGTCCTTTTCAGACACTAAAAAGGATGGAATCGTGGAAGAGTATCACATGATAAAAACTGATCCACGATACACAAACCCTCCCCACCATATGCCATGAGTTGATAGCAAAAACCTGGAAGGAGGGGTGTGCCATGGACCTTCAGTGACAACCACTTGCAGTTAAGTAAACCAATACTTTCATGGTTTCTCAGCAAATATGAACCATTCAATTACCTCTAATTGCTGGAGTGTATTGGCTGAAAGATTCATCTCCATGTTGCTTGAGAAGGGCCGAAAAGATGCTACAAGGCACAACATTCTATCAAATCCAAATTGTTTTAGGTGGCGAATGGTTAAGGCCAACGCTTCCACAGCCAAATCAGGCATTTTTATTACTCCCTTCATGACCCAAAAAAGAAGTTCAAGAAGATAACACTGGCTAAGTATAGACAAATATATTCTTACTCTGCATTTAAAAAATTAAGAAATATCAAACCTCAATTGCCAGGTGATAGGAACCCTGTTCTTTGGCCTCTGTCGTTTGCTTTTCATTATCTCCTCGATTATCTTCAATCATATTCTCATATAGAGACATCACATCAGCAAGTGCACCACCATCACTGAAACAATCTCGCAAGACACGCTCCACGCGAACATTTGAGGAAGGTCCAGAATGTGCCAGTAGCAACGGGTAATAAACAGGCCCATGCTATCAGACTGCTTTATTTTTATTGCAATTGCTTTATGAAATTTTGATATATGGCAAAAATCTTTTCCGTGTTCAGTTTTAACAAACAGTTGGTCTGAGTCCTTATTATATACAGCTAAAGAAACAGACCATGCATCACATTTAACAACACATTCAAGAATTGCTTCAGCTAACACTGCAAATAATAGAGTTCAGGATGTGAAACGAATGCTGCCAGAGATGCAGGCCTTGCTTCATCATAATGTCTGACAGACGTTATTGACAAGTGTTATACTAGCTGCCTGGTGACCCTATAATCAAATGGGAGATTGTGTTTTAGTACATCCCTCCACTTCCCTTCTTTATTACTTCTCATCCCTAATTGACATGTCCTTCCATTTTTTAAACAGAACACATTCTTGTACCCCTTAAGTAAATAATAAATCTGTTCTTCAATTTTTTAACTCATTTCAAGTGTCCCTTTCAACATTAAATCTGGAAGAAGGAAAAAAAAAACAATACAGGAATAGATTAACATTCAAAATGTATATAATGCATGTCAAATGTATATATAGCAACCAATTCTAATGAAAGTTTCAAAGCAACTCTCGGTTGCCCACAGCAAAATTATCTTCCAAACCAACATATTAATCACTGCTGCTATGCTAATCAAAGAGTCCTCCAACTTCCTTTTAAAGCCATCTTCTTACCTGCACTTCAAACAAAAGATTAAGAGTATTGCATTTGGTTTTTTAGTGGAAGTATTTGATAGCCAGATTTGAAAAGGCAATATGAAGACAGTTCTGCAGGAACTAAAGAAAAAACCTGTTTGGCTGAGAGTCCGATGACTTTCAAATCATCAAGCTGTTGACCAATAATGATATTCTTAATGATCATTAACCAAATTACAAATGAAATAAAATGACATTAGCACCGCGCATAACGATTTTCTGAGAATGCTTACATTCTTAAAAGGCTCTGGATTATCTTCTCGGAGTTCAAGGATGTAAGTAGCTCTCTTTTCTCCAATACCCTACATGAAGCATCACTCTGATTCATATGATATGCCAGCAATAAGACAGCATATATTGATATTTACAAAATTAGAAACGCTAATCACCTTCAATTTCTGCAATACTTCCCTGTAACAAAGATGAGAGTACCAAGTTTAGTTTATCAACTTAAGATAGGAAACAGTAATGCACAGGTATTAATGTTGCGCAATCAAACTATGAGTAATTACTATAAAATCTTAGTTAGTTATGGTAGCTGCGACTGTTATGTCACAATAAGGAAACAGCTTGGCAGCTTTCACAAGATGTATATATTGTGAAATTTCTATCAAAATAGAAGTCAGATTAAAGTTGAAGTACCTAAACAGAAGCAAACAAGAATTAATAGGACAATAAGCATAATCAAAATTGACAGGGTGCACTTACTTGTCAGCTGTGTTCAACAATCTAAGATAATCTTGAGCAAGTGAGTTCTGCAACAGAACGAAAGGTTGATGTTAGCAATTGCAGATAAGCATTTGAAAAGAGGAGATAGAGTAGAGAAAATATATGTTTAACCTTCATCCCAGTACTGCCGGCAGTGAATTTTTCCCATGTACTAAAGCTTGTGATGTCCCTATTGCTTACTCCCATACTAAGAGTTGTTGGTTCCCCAATATCGGTTGAGGCTTGAGCGTGCAATGCATCATCGTGTGGTGGTATATCTATGCACGATGAAGTTGAGGAACCTATTGACTTCATATTGTTTACTATTTCTTCTAATTCTTTGATATGGAGTGCCGATCGATCTAGATTGCAAATTGAACAGCTGCTTTCCTTGCCTATTTTTTTACCTGGTGAAATAAAAAGATCACATAAGAGAACAGCATTACCGTCGATTAAATCATTAGTATCACGTATTTTATTTCATACCTTCATCAAACATAGGTAACTCTCGAGTGGAAAGCGCAATCTTATTGTTATCATCGTCAGTCTGCATGAGTAGATATAACTTCCATGAAATAACTATTACTATTGACTAGGAGTTTTGTAGAGAAAATATATATTTAACCTTCATCCCAGTACTGTGGGCATTGAAATTTTCCCATGTACTAAAGCTTGCGATGTCCCTATTACTTACTCTCATACTAAGAGTTGCTGGTTCCCCAATATCGGTTGAGGCTTGAGCGTGCAATGCATCATCGTGTGGTGGTATATCTATGCACGATGAAGTTGAGGAACCTATTGACTTCATATTGTTTACTATTTCTTCTAATTCTTTGATATGGAGTGCCGATCGATCTAGATTGCAAATTGAACAGCTGCTTTCCTTGCCTATTTTTTTACCTGGTGAAATAAAAAGATCACATAAGAGAACAGCATTACCGTCGATTAAATCATTAGTATCACGTATTTTATTTCATACCTTCATCAAACATAGGTAACTCTCGAGTGGAAAGCGCAATCTTATTGTTATCATCGTCAGTCTGCATGAGTAGATATAACTTCCATGAAATAACTATTACTATTGACTAGGAGTTTTGTAGAGAAAATATATATTTAACCTTCATCCCAGTACTGTGGGCATTGAAATTTTCCCATGTACTAAAGCTTGCGATGTCCCTATTACTTACTCTCATACTTGAGTGAGTTGTCAGTTCCACAATATCGGTAGAAGTTGCAGTGTGGAATCCATCATTATGTGGTGTGGTATCCATGCACGATGGAATTGAAGAACATATTGACCTCATCTTGTTTACTATTTCTTGCAATTGTGCGCTCAAGGGTGGCAATCCACATTCATTGCACATTGAACTGCTGCTTTCCTTGCCTATTTTTTTACCTGGTGAAATAAAATGACCACATAAGAGAACAGCATTACCGTCGATTAAATCATTAGTATCACGTATTTTATTTCATACCTTCATCAAACATAGATAACTCACCAGTGGAAAGCGCAATTTTGCTGTTATCATCGCCAGTCTGCATGAGTAGATATAACTTCCATGAAAGATCTATTACTATTAACTAGGAGTTTTGAAAAGCATCTAGATCACAAACAAGTAACCATAAACAATTGTGTTTTTTTCCATGTCTAAGGCTCATCAAGTAGCTAAATTACCTTATCAAGTACTGCAATTTCACAAGTACTGGAAATAGCTAGTGAGGAAGCTTCTTGAGAAAGAATTGGAATTATATTTGTATTTTTCTAAAAATTATTAACAGAGAAGATTAAGGCATAGTTGTAAAATCCGTTCCGGGTACCGTTCCGGTTTTTTGTTTGGAACGGAACGTTCCGGTTTCGGTGCATTCCGGCGTTCCGTTCCGGTTTTATACTGTTCATATTTATTTAACTATATATATGAAAAAAATAAAATATTAATTTAACAAGTATAATTTAAATTCAAGATAAATGAAATTTAAATTATACAATACAAACATAATCTCAAAATTAGAAACATCTTTAAAATTCCAAAATATTATGAAACTAATTTTATTTTTTAAAATGATTTTATTGATAAGTATATTAAAATAATATTTTTATTTTTTAAAAGTTATATTTTAATATATTTTCAATTAAAATAAAATAAAATAAAATAAAAAATAATAAAAATCTGTACCTACAAAAACAAAAAGGGACGAACACACACAGACCCATTCAATTGCAATTTGCAAGTGAAATCCAACTCTCTCTCTCTCTCTAGTCTCTGCAAAATTCTTTCTTTAGAAAAATTAAAACAACGACGACAATTCATCTATTTCTTCTACTACAATCCATAAGTGCCTCCGCTTTCACCTCCCTTCACCAGAAAACTCACTCAAACACACCTCTCACTGTCAAGTCTCAAGTTGAACACCCATCTTCAACCGAACTCCACCACCACCTCCTTACAGAGGCCACCGTCCACGAGAAGAAGAAGAAGAAGATCATGCTTCTCTTCCTTTTCCTTTCCATCCTCTCCTTTTCTTCCTCTTCCCTTTCTCTAAACCAAGAAGGGCTTTATCTCCAGCAAACAAAGCTCTCTCTCTCAGACCCAGACTCAGCTCTCTCCGGAACGGAACGCCCGGTACGGAACCGGGGCGTTCCGGCCGGAATTCGGCCGGATTTGCCGGTTCGGGGCGGGATTTTTACCGGGACAAAAACGTCGCCGTTTTGTCCCGAATTTTGCACTGAAACGGGCCGTTCCGGCCGGAACGGAACGGGATTAATAACTTTGGATTAAGGTTCATCAAGTATGTAGCTATTACCGTATCAAAAAATTGTTGGAACGTTGTTTGAGGAACTTGGTTGCACAGTAATCTATAGAGAGTTACCATAAGTCAGAACCGTATTTAATTTCTTGTATAACAGACCATTCATTCATTTTAGCTATACAACAAGTGCTCTAGGGATGTAAATTTACTTCTCCTCATACATACAAATTTTCAAACAAAGTCTCACAACCTAACCATGAACTCAGAAGATTATTCTAGGTAAAGCTAGAAATACACTGCAGAGTCCTGCACTGACTATTTAAACATTGTTTATTTCTTATATAAACTTAGCTTTACAACAATAGCACAAGGTATGTCTACTTCCCATGGCATGAACACTTGTCAAAAACAAACTTTCATGACCTAATACATGAACTAAACACATCAATCTTGGTGTGCTTTTTCGATTACCTAAGGGCTTGTATGTCTGATTTTGTTTTGTTTTCTTTTTCATGCAGCGGTAAGAAAACTTTTTAGTAGATACTAGGAACAAAGTAGCAAGAAACCAAGTACCTTTTGAGATTTCAAATCACTTGACTCACCAAACAGTTTCCTTCAAATAGAAAAAAAAAAATCAATTGAAAACGTTAGAGAACAAAATGTCTTGCAATTTCATTCGACAAGGTATGATAGAAAATACCCGGCTTTCATTGTAGAAGTTGAGCAGTGAGCTTTATTTCTATAAATGTGCCCCCGAGAATTGGTAATCTAAAACGTCCAAAGAATAATCCAAGTAAGAATAGCAATGTAATCCCTAATGCGAAAAAAATTTCAAGTTGGTAAACTTGAAACTTGCTTGGCAAGAAGTTACATACCCCTTTGCGATCAGAAGGACGTGGAGCTACATCCTTCTTAGTAACTACGTCCCCCTTGTTCAAACCCACAAAGAGACCGGTATTCGGCTGTTTTGGAGCCATTTCTGAAACAGAAAAGATTGATCATTTCAGCAAACAATCAAACCAACATTATTCCAAAGTATAATAAATCAGGTTCAAACCATTCAAAATCCAAGTACTGAATCACACCACAGTTTAGCTCACTTCACTCTACATACACTATAACCTATCAAAGGATACCAAAGCCTCAATACCACAAATGATACGAATGCATGAAAGGAAAAACCCAGGTCAAGTATTTTTACACTCGAATCAGCAAGCTAATAAATAATAAAGAAACAGGCAAACTAGTTTCATTTGGAAAAAAAAAGCAGCATATCATAGGTTGTAGTGTTTTTATCTTGTAAGCTGCTCTTGAATTCCAGCGCTAAATTCCATTTCGTTTTTAAGGCAGATGCTAAAACTGTGAGTATTATTAGGTTGTTATCTTGAAACAAGAACTGGAGAAAACAAAGGCTAATTTAGAGATATCAAATGGCAAGTTAAAGCTGAAAGATGAAGTAGCAGTTGCTGCAATTGCTGCAATGGCTGCCCAGGCAAAATGGAACCCTTTTCTTTTCTTTCCAAGTAAGCACTCCAGCAAACATAGGTTGGAGTGTTTTTATCTTGTAAGCTTGCTATAAAAAAAAAACTACAAAGAGCAGGGGAGAAAACTTACCGGGGTTGAGAGGGGATGGCTGCCGGGGTTGAGAAAATCGTCCGGTTCGGATGCAGTTGCAGAGGGAGTGAGAGGGGACGGCTGCCGGGGAGTGAGAATTAGGAAATAAGAAGAGAAAAACAGGGGGGGGGGGGCAAGAGTTTGTAATGTGACAATATATAAGGAAAGAGAAACGTTGAAAGAAGGAAGGGCTCGGCTGTGGTTGTTTTCTGTTTTTTTTTTTCCTAAAACCGATTACTCTGAATGGTGTAAATGGTGTGGAAAGGCACTAATGGTGTGGGAAGGCAGTGACAGTGACAGTGACAGTGCTTTCCAGAAATTATCTAAAGAGAAGAGGCAGAAACTGGCTAAAGAGAGAAGCGAGATGTGCATGCTAAATTATAAATAACTAATTGTTTTGCTGTGCATGTAAGCAATATTGTTTTTTAAATTATACATAATACTAGCCACTTACCCGCGCTTTATCACGGTCGGAACCATATTTTTTTCAACGAAAAAAAATCATTTTTTTAAATTATAAATAACTAATTGTTTTGATGTGCATGCAGTAAATAAGTTCTTAGAATTAAAAAAAAAAAAAACTAGCCACATACCCGCGCTTTGTCGCGGCCGAAATCATTTTTTTTTTCAACCCAAAAATCATTTGATTTGAATAAAAATATTTTTTTAAATTATAAATAACTAGTTGTTTTGCTGCGCATGCAAGAAATAATTTTTTGAAATTATAAATAATAGTGGCCACTTACCCGCGCTTTGTCGCGGTCGAAACCATATTTTTTCCAACGCAAAAAAATCATTTGATCCAAAAACAATATTTTTTTAGAATTATAAAATATACTAGCCACTTACCCGCGCTTTGTCATGACCGGAACCATATTTTTTTTTTTCATCTCAAAAATATAATTTGATCCGAAAAAATACATACAACTAAATGAGGTTGTGAGATCATGGTGCAGCCACACTCATTTTACCAAGGACCGTGACACTGCATTTCAAGCCCTCTTATGTGCTTTTTTCATATAATTACCATGAACAGTCGCTTAGATGATACTAGCCACTTACCCGCGCTTTTGTCACGGCCGGAATTATATTTATTTCAACGCAAAAAAAAAAAATCTCATTTGATCTGGAAAAAAAAACAATCTTTTTAAATTATAAATAACAAATTGTTTTGATGCGCATGCAGTAAATAAATTTTTAGAATTATAAATAATACTAGCCAATTACCCGCGCTTTGTCACGGCCGGAACCATGTTTTTTACAACTCAAAAAAATAATTTGATCCGAAAAAATACATACAACTAAACAAGGTCGTGAGATCATGGTGCAGCCACACTCGTTTTACTATGGACCGTGACAATGCATTTCGAGCCCTCTTATGTGCTTTTTTCATATAACTACCATGAACAGTCGCTTAGCTGTTCTTTATATGAGCAGTCAATTATGGACCGGAGCCAATTGCTTTGCGGCGCAGAACAGTCTCTTACGCGTTCTTTTGATATTGTTCTTGCTGATTGTTTTGCTGCACATGCGAGAAATAATTTTTTAAAATTATAATGGTATTAGTCACTTACCCGCGCTTTGTCGCGGCCAGAACCATCGTTTTTTTTCCACGCGAAAAAATCATCTGATCCGAAGAAAGATGTTTTTTTTTTTTTTTCAAATTATAAAAAGTACTAGCCGCTTACGATGTTTGTATTTTGGTACAATTAGCATGAACACTCTCTTAGGTGTTCTTTTGATAGAGCGCATGCTAATTGTTTTGTAATTTATTTTCCTCAAGCATCACTGTTCAGGCTAATCCTTAATGTATTTATTTGATTGCAATCATTACATAAACAGTTGAAACACAACCAACAATCAAATTGTTTGTTGCAAAAAGTGAATCGCTCTTCTGTGCTACATTTAATCAATTGCAATTTTACATTTAATCAATTGCAATTTTACAATTTGGTGGTGAAATAACTCACCAAACAGATAAAACATACACGGCATTCAATCGCTTCAATGCAAAAAGCAAATAACTCATTTTTGACGCATTTTATCGACTCTGGTTAATTATTTAGCTAACCACTGAAAACGCACACGGCAATCAATCGGTTTAGAGAGCTGTCATTGAGCAAGATTTGATCCTCAACGTTATGATGTCAGGTAAGGACCGGTAGGAGAGGAGAGGACAGTTAAAAAAAAAGTCCTTGTTTTCGTTGCGTACGTAATCTTGAAATTCATGTGTCTAGAGATTTTGAAATCCTTGCATGACTCCGTCGAAAGTCATGGGTTGGGTAGGATAAAGGGTAACCTGGATAGAAATTAAAAATAAATTAATTAAATAATATAGTTTTGAAAACAATTATAAAAAGTTAAATTAAATTTGGATTGAATTCACGAGTCAATTAAGTAATATTAAATTGATTTAATTTAAGATTCTACTATCAATTAAGATAATTTACTAAATTCATCTTGACTTCGATGGTGCTCTCTCAAGATTTAAAATCATATTTAAAAATACTTACTCTCAATTTATATATAAAATAATATAAAAAATATCATTTATTAAAAAAATAAAAAATATATTATTATTTTAAATTTATTTAATACCTATAATTTTTTTCTTCAATTAATTTAGAAAAAAAAGAATTAATTACTTCTGAAGGTGTGAAGAAGTAAGGATGAAGAAATTAGGTGAGGTGATAATGTCCGAGCTATGATGGTTGAATAGCTTAATCTTAAACTTGTCCCTTAACAGTTCAATGAAAAGTCCAGTTTTTCAGAGTATAGGTTTGATAGCTTAATGGAGCCGTGCAAAGAAAAATCTTTATGAGACATGATCTCTTATCATGTCTGATTCTACTCTATGCTGTATTTTTTTACAATGGTGCAGTTCAATATTCTTTTGCTTTTAATAATTAATCATGTTATGCCAATGCATTGAGTCCACGTAGTTTCCATGAAATGTAAACCGAGCACCTCCAACCATAAAAGTCAATTAATTGAGAATAGGTCCACAAACTCTCACATAATCAAAACTATAGAATGATCATTAGGAAAGATTCATTGATTCAAATGATAAAAAAAAAAAACTAACAAGCAAGCAAGCTTGAAAGATACATCTCCTCATGAGCTTTCCTCTCATTACCTTTCTGATGTTTTCCTTCCTAATATCACCAATGGCTCCTACTCGGATATCATGGATTTTAATGACAATGAAAGGTAGACAAGTTCAAGCTCAAACAAAACTTGCAATAGAAGTAAGACACAAAGCAGCATCACACATTCAATGTACAGGTGTGAGCATAAGGTGCACCTTCTTTGGGCAGCTTCCTCCTCCTCCATGAGCAACTTTTGGCACCTCAAAGCTTCTGCATCCTTCTCTGCAAGCCATGCTTTAATCTGAATACATAGAATCACAATTGGCAAGGGCAAAACAGATCAGCACATTAATCGGTGCAGCGGTGTTCAAGGAACAGCTTTGGTGAATGCAACACAAGAGCACTGGTATGCTTAATGATAATTAGAAGTTTTGAAATAATTGAGCCCAAACAAACGAAAGGAAAGAAAGATACCAATTTCTGTTCCACCACAAAGCTTGTGCAAGCAACTATATTCTTTGTTTCAAGCCCAATCTTCCCAGCCCCACCATCAAAAATATATTTTTGTATTAATACAGTTGTTCCACGCAGAAACGTTTTTTCACTTGCTTCATCAAGAAAACTGAATGGCTGCCCAGAAGACAAAGGAAACCTGGAGGGCCTCCCTTGGACAAGATCCTGTCAAGAACAAGAATACATTACATTTTAAGGATGCAGATGGAAACAAAACAAAATCCAGAGGAAAATAAATGACATGAAAAAGATGCCCCCTTACCAAAAGGGCAGAACCAGCTCTCCAACTAGATTGATTAAGCAAAGAAATCACTTGTTTCTGAATAACTGTCGTCAATGACTTCATAATTGAAGACCCTGGAACTTCCTAGTAAGTAACTACAGAAAAGTGGAGAAAATGCTTACAGAACAACAACGATCATTTTAATGTAAGGAAAGGGTGAAGATTCCTTCTCCAGATGCTTATTAGTCAACATATAAAAATATGGAACAAATAAAGACAGTCAGCAGCTAACATCAATAATTCAACTGGAAATTTCTTCTAGCTACATTAAAATATCCAATTAAACTGAAGAAACTAATCTTGAAAGCAAAAGGGGAGAAAGGTTTTTAAATTCGTTATTGGCATCCAAACAAATTTTCACAGAAACATTTTTGAATGACATCTGAACATTTTGCAACATCAAATAGCTAAAACTGGGTACTAGACATTCTCTGTGCGGTATCAGTCACACCAAGGCAGGCGAACCAGTTTTTCATCAAAATTTGATTTATTTATTTTTTTGCTTAATTTTTTTTTTATGTTTTCAGGTCGTTTAGATGTGCTGGTGTCAGCAATGATTTTTAAAAAATGAAAACTAATATTGCTTTGATATATTTAGGAGTAAAAAGCACTTGAAAAGTAAACTGTTACCACTCACTCAAACACTCCCTAAGCATGTCAAACAGACAAATGTACAGCATCTGTTTCAAAGAGCATAAAGCATGTTGCCAACATCAGATGATCAGGTTAAAACTGCTACTGAACACCCAGAAGAGGAATCTTCATAGAAATTTCATATTTAATTATTTATAAAAGTGTAAAATATATCCATTTAATCAGACAGAAGAGGAACTGATAGAATACCTCCAAAGCCACATCCTTGAATGATAAAATTTCCTTTGCCTCGTCCTCAGAAAGCTGAAAAAATCAGAAGATTTTAAATCCTGCAAGAAGAGAGATGGGTTAAGCCAAAACTCCCCAAGGAGGGGGGAGAAACTTTACCTTATCCCAAAATGCTCCTAACAGGTCCCTGTTTTTGGCAGGGTCCTGCAAGGTGAAATACAACATGTTTCAGAGAAATTTATAGCATGTAAATTAGCAAGAGATTAGTTGTAAAAGAAACTATTCAATACACAAAATCAACATAGTCAGAACTGAAAATCAAGCAGACATACAACTACAAGCACACCAGATTCTCGAGTTCCAAAATGAGAAAAAAAGTTAAAGCAGCCGTGCCCAAACAAGAGAACGAGCATTTCAGCCAGAGAAATGAGTTAAACCTTGTCAAGTCTTTTCAACCTATGGTGAGCACGAAAGTCCCTGAAAGCAAACTACTTCCAAAGTGTTAACGGTCCATTAAAAACACATAAATGAAACCTTTAGAGCCATTCTCACTTTCACACTGAAATGCAGGTAAAAATCATCCACCAAAAGAGTTCATGTGCAAAGAAAGTATCAACCGAATCAACAGCAACAAAGATAATAGGTTTATTCAGCTTTACTCAGTATCATTCACTAATATGATTATAGATGAAATACAGCAAGCACAGATCCCAAGACCAACAAATTAAAATAAAACCCCAACATAAACTTGTCTGATAAACCTAAAGCAACTCCCTTGAAAGAGCTACTATATTTCGCATTTTAATCTTATAAAAAAGAAGCAGCATATCCATGATTCATTTCCCAGAACTACCACAAAAACAACACCAATAATTAAACACTTAGCCTCCTTTTATGCCAAATTTTCTAAATCACAATTAAACATAGACAATTACAGATTCTATACAGGAGTGATAAAAAATCAGATCACATTTTTTTCCAAGTAGGCTGGCTTTAACCCACTTGAGAGAGCTACGTTTTCCATTGCAAGCTCACAAAATTAAAACTCATAATTCATTTCTCAAAATTAACTTTTTTTTAGGCAAAAATCAAAACTTTTAAATCCATTACCCACAGCTGCAATTAGCCATGAAATGCCATAACCGTCAATTAGTTCTATTGCCTGATTGCTAAAACCAGTACCATAACTAATTACAAAGTGTTTCATTTTTTACATTATCTTTCAGGGCTTGTGGCCATGCAAACAAGATATCCTAGAAATCTACCTCATCTTGCGGAGAACACTGACATCTCTTCACACTTCTTAGCTCTTTTGTGTGTCCCAAGCTTTCTTTTAGCCACCTTCAAAGCATATTTGTCCTTCCCAACCTTGAGAAGCTCAGTGATCCTCTTCTCATATGGTGCAAAGCCAGCAACTTCCCTGATCAAACTCCTGACAAAGAGAACCCTTTTGCTAGATTCCTGCACTCAACTCATACATGGGAAAGAGATCGCATCATATCCATAATTTATTATACAAAAAAAATGTCCCATTGAACAAATTGGTAATCTAAAACGTCCAAAGAATAATCCAAGTAAGAATAGCAATGTAATCCCTAATGCGAAAAAAATTCCAAGTGGGTAAACTTGAAACTTGCTTGGCAAGAAGTTACATACCCCTTTGCGATCAGAAGGACGTGGAGCTAAATCCTTCTTAGTAACTACGTCCCCCTTGTTCAAACCCACAAAGAGACCGGTATTCGGCTGTTTTGGAGCCATTTCTGAAACAGAAAAGATTGATCATTTCAGCAAACAATCAAACCAACATTCCAAAGTATAATAAATCAGGTTCAAACCATTCAAAATCCAAGTACTGAATCACACCACAGTTTAGCTCACTTCACTCTACATACACTATAACCTATCAAAGGATACCAAAGCCTCAATACCACAAATGATACGAATGCATGAAAGGAAAAACCCAGGTCAAGTATTTTTACACTCGAATCAGCAAGCTAATAAATAATAAAGAAACAGGCAAACTAGTTTCATTTGGAAAAAAAAAAAAAAAAAGCACGGGAAATCACAGCACAGACGGATTAGACGATCCAAAGTTTTGAATTTTAATTTCTTGACAGCCTAAAACAGGAGAAAGCAAAGAAACTTACAAACCCTGGTGTGGATTTGTGATAGTACCTGTCAGAATAGTAGCAGCGGCAAGTATGAAGCAGCAGAAAAATTAGGGTTCTATATACATGTGAAGTTTATAGAGAGAGAGCAGAGGGGTAATTTAGTATTTTAATTTATTAATAAAAGGGCTTTCGTTTCCTTTATAAACGGGCTTATCTGAAGCACAATCGTTAGCCCAGCCCGTTTGTTTTAAAAAAAATGTGAATATTTTGGATAAAATTTAAATAATGATGATCAAAATTGAAAAAAATCAAATATGGATGCTTTTGGACTAAAGGATTAAATTGGAAAAAAAATCATAAAAAAGAAAAGAGTAAACCACCAGGAGAATGGGGACTAGATTTAGAAATACTAACAAATTTAAAATTTTAATTAAAACATGAAATTAAAAAGAATTGAGATTTCTCAAAACAGACAAGAAAAGAATGAAGAAAAAAAATCAGGACTAATGTTGGAAAAAAATTAAAAGGTACAATTGAAAAAATATAAAACTTCCACTAACACAAATTAATAATTCAAAAGAATAAGGATTTATCCTCAAATATCTCCAACTAGGAGGATAACCCTGAATTGTTCAATGTCATGCATGAATTTTGAGAGAGGAAAGAAAAGAAAAAAAAAAAAAAAGGGAGAGATAAATTATTCTGGCAACTATCCTTCCACTGCAGCCCAACACGCGCCAAAGGATGTTGTACGCAATCAACTGACATTATGAAGGAAATTTTTTGAGCACTGGACAATGCTTCACGCGCTGTCAAAACTTTGCAGAATCTTCAACACAACCTTCTCGTGTGTGCATGCATTTGACATGTTTTAATTTTTAATAATTATTCAAATCATTGTAAAGACCAATTTACCCATTTGACAACCAAAAAAAACTTATATGAAAATAAAATAAAATAACCAAAAAGACTAAATTAATTATGAAATGAATGTAAATAAGTAAATCTAATGTGATCTAAATTTTAATATTTTTTAATTATTATAAAGACTAATTTACCCATCTTATTATAACAAAAAAAAAAAAATCCAAGATAAAAATAAAACAATGCATATGAAAAGGAATCAAATAGTTTTAAATCAGGGGTAGTTTTGAAAATTTATTATGCAATGAAATATGAAGCTTCAAAAAAGTCCCTAAAAGTCAACAATTGTATTTTCTTTTCTTTTAAGGGAAATAAAGCTAATTTATTGATGAGTTTTTTTTCCCTCCATTTATTGATGAGTTCACTCCATTTATTGATGAGTTCGGCAAGGTGAAGTATCTGCCGTATGTTTTAAGAATGCAAATCAAGCCATTGCAAGAGCCCAGGATCGCGGTGCTGCGACCAGCTTCAAACGGAAACGGGCCGGCATCAAATTCTTTGGTTTGCCTCTGGGAATAGGCAAAGGTACTGTTAGGTTCATAATGTGACTTCCTTTGATATTCTTTTCATCTCTATGAAGAACGAGGCTGAGTTTGGGGTTGTGATTTCTCATACAAAGTTGGATAAAATACTCACTCGAAATAAGGGAACAAATTAGTTTGGAGATGCACTTGATTCTTAAAAGGCTTTTCACTGGGAAGCTAGGATAGCATAAGGGAGATCAAGTCTGGTGGTAAAATCAACATGGATGGATTATGTTTGTCAGTCTCGAGTGTGTTAAGGTTTATGTTTGTATTGCAAAGTGTTATATGGTTTTCAGGGTTTTGTTGAGATTGATCTCTAAAAGGGAGTCATCTCGGCAACTCTATCAAGTCTTTTGTTATTTCCTTCTAAGATTGCGAGGTCTCATATTTTCTGTTGTTCTTGTGTTGGGTAACTTGCAAGCCTATTGAACCTCGTACAAGCAACATAATAATAATAATAATAATAATAAAAAAAAAACATTCTTGCTGTTTATACCTAGTGGTTCTCTTATTCGGCAAGATGTTCTTTTCAAAATATGAGATGGACATAACGTATGAGGTATGACCATTGTGGTTACACTTACAATTTTCGTAAGAAAAATGTAGACTATCCAAATATACAAAATTCTTTTTATAAAACGCAAGAAATTCGCAGTTTCAAATCTGCAGCCATCACTGCATAATTGCCGCCTGACGTACTGTACATGCTATTGGGCTCTCAGAATCTACCATTTATCAAGAAAATCACAAGCCAACGCTGATTGATTGCAGCATCCCGTGAACATGCATTATCTGGTTACCAATGCCCTTGCACTTAACCACAGTGAAAATTCCAAGAACAATGCTTTGACAGGAACAGAGGTACAGGGAGGAGTCCCGGAATCTTGTACAAATTGGCAAATGAGGATGTGTTGAGAAAGGGAGAGAGAGAAGGAAAAATAACTGAGGTCAGCTAATTCCACTTTACTTCGTTAAGAATTCCCTTGCGATGCTCCTCGCTTTCTCCAAAAACTGGGAGCTTCTTGTTGCAACGTCATTTTCAAGCATTGCAGACTTTAAGTTTGAAAAGAACTCCCTGTAAGCAACAGTTGAGTCTTCAGAATTTTCAATTCTTACATCAGATCTCAACATATTCTCCTGTGCTTCTTCTTGTTGATGAGCTGGTAGAGTTTCCAGCAACTGTTCTTTTCCCAATCTGCTGCTTAACACAGCTTCCAGCCTAGCAGCCATGATAGTGGCCCTTCTGATACATGACGAAGGTAGCTGCATTGGATAAAAAGAGTACCCAGGTCACATTAACGTCAGAATCATTAAAATGACTTAAATGAAAACCCCAAATTATCAAATTTCAAAGAAACTACCCTCTTTTTCATCATAGAACTCGCAGTTTATAAGGTTCAACTAGATCTACTAAGGTGGTTTTCCTTTCAGTTTACACAAGATTCCATGTGTGTGTGGGCATGAGTTAGAGAGAGAGAATACCTCAGCAAGTTGAGCAACATTAAATCCAAAACTCTTTTCTGAAACACCAGGCACCAGCTTATAAAGGTAAGTGACATCTTCAGTATCACATGTTGACTCTATGGCACCCTCATTTTTTTGCGAGGTCAAATATGAAACATGGTATGCCCCCACAGAGCCTGGAAATTCAGTTTTAATCTCGGCAATTTTAGGGTAGTGGGTTACAAATAAGACCATGCATCTTTTCTGATCCAGTAGATGGTATAATGTAGCATAAGCAATAGCTCCACCATCATGCGTGCCTGTGCCTCTACCAAGCTCATCAATGATTACCAGTGACTGTGCTGTGCATTTGTGGAGTATATGAGAAGCCTCACTCAGCTCTTCTAGAAAGGTACTTCTCCCTTGTTGAATACTGTCAGAGGCCCCCATTCGGGTGTGGATGCCATCTAACACATGCAGTTTTGCTGACAATGCTGGTACAAAGGAACCAACCTAGGGGGATCAGAGGGCACCTTTGAATGAATGGTCATGCGAGTGTCATTTTATCCAACAAAAGCAAGAAAGAGGCAAAGGTGGCTTCAACAATTTAACAATCAGAAACTTCAGGGTTTCATAAAAGACAAAGCATGGAGACAAGGATGCATGTTAATTAATTATGAAGTTCTAAAATGATGGAGTTAACTGAGGTATCCAGAAAATATATAAAAAAAAAGTACCATCAAGAGTTCAGCAAAGAATACAACTGAATGCGCACAGCAATCAGGAAGCATCCAGCCAGTGGCCCTAACACTGTACAGATAAGAAAAGAATGTAGGAGAGTGCAATTCTACCTGAGCCATCAAGGCAATAAGAGCAACTTGGCGAATGTAGCAACTTTTTCCCTCCCATATTGGGTCCAGTGATGATCTGGCAATACTCTTTATCTGCATGCAAGTTTGTATCATTCCGGACAAAATTGTCTTGTAATATTGTCTCCAAGACCTGGTCAAGATAGGTAATAATCAGTAAGTAGCTCACAATAACTTAAAAGCTATCATATAACACACACAGCAGATCAAGTTCAACAATCAGAATATAGGTCCTCACAAATTCAAGACACGGAATATTAAATAGATTTTGCATGAAAATACATGCAGGATGACGACCAGAGCAAATGTTTATCTGAGGAGGTTCACTGCCATCCACAAAAATGGGCCGGACATAATTCTGCAAAAAATAATATATGACAAAACAAACACAACTTCAAACTAATCAGAAGTTGAAGCATTATCTTTGATTCTTCAAGGATGTACCTTATTTTTCAAAAGAGTAGCAAATGAGAACAAACAATCCAAAGTTGCAAGAGCTTGAACAGCACCTCGGAACTCAGCATAATATATACTAAAACCCCTTAGAAAGCTATCCCAGGCAGCTCGGGAGACAATCATGAGCTCCTCGTTAGCGAGTAATAGCTGGTCCAAGGCAGTCGAAACTTCAGGCGGGTGATACCGAATCATTTTCTTGGTACTGTTTACCTTGACCCAATTTAATGGAACCTTGAAATCCAAGGGCAGCTGCAGTTAAAACTACATCAAATAAGCTAGCTAACAAAAATATTGTAGATATGATAACATAAGCAGTCAAGTTGTTGACTTATGAAAAATACAATTCTGCAACCGGAAAGCAGGCCAGGGGTGCATGCCAAACATCCAGCCCAAAACATTTATGTTCGATATAACAGGATATGCTGTTAATCTAAAAACAGGAAGTTACTGCCAATAAAACCCAGAGCTCCATACTAATAGAACATAAATTGGCACACATAAATGTAAATATGCAAGAGTTTCTTTAACAAAATGAAATACATTTCTTTATTCCCAGAACATGTTGACTGGGATACCTCTATCAGATGTGTGGTTCCAGACACACTCATGAATTCCAAGTTGCGCCTCTGAAGTTGCTTGCGGTACATTCCAATTAAAGAATCCAAATTCTTCTTTGCAAATTGAACAGCTTCCCAAGCCCTTGCAACCTGTGGATCAAAAGTCAAAGAAAAGGGATTCAGAAAGAATTTTAAATTTTATTTCAGTCTAAACAAATCTCAATAGTGATGAAATTCACAGGTGAAGAACTTCAGGGAAAAAAGTACAAACCTCTGGAAATTGATCATCAGAAATAATGATCAAGTTTGTCAGGTCACCTTGTTCAGCTGCTTCTTTGTTTAGAGTAGACAGTAGTTTTGCAGCATTACCAACTGCATTTGAGGATGAAGCAGCCAAAATCAATCTTTTCAGAAGAACTGACTTCACAGTCTTTGATCCCACTTCGTCATAATTATGCCCCTCTCGAATGCAAAGTCGCTTAAGTCGTTTGCCAGCAGCTAATATAGCTTGAAAAACTGCAATGAACTGTCATTCAGTCATTTAAATCTGTTAGCTGCAAAGCAGTAAGCATAAAAAATCAGTACAAACAATTGTTAGATCAAAAACTACTCTTGCATGAATATCTGAGATGCAGCTGGTGCTCCTCGGTCGCCCATAGCCACACAAACACAGCAATGGGAGGCGAGAATGAAGAAAGATAGGCAAGGTACATAATTAAGAGCATAAGCAGAAACTAGTCACAAATCATTGTATAAATAAGAGCATATATGACAAGTGAAGTGTCAATAGTTACTTCAGATGCAGTTGCGGTTCGATGGAAAATTCTTGTTATTCCACGTTCAATATCAGGTGATCTTCCCAAAGCAGTCAAAACAGTAGAAAGCAGATGGTACAAGTGAGGTTGTACAATTGCTACTTCAGAATCATCCTCATCAAGTCCGCTTACATGCTGAGAATCTTTATACGATCCCATGCATTCTGCAACCTCAGAAACAGCATCAAGACGAGCGGATATCATGTTTCTATCACGTAAAGGGTGCGTCACCTGCACCATGAATCAAACTCAGAATTGCATGGTGGCTATAACCGAAGTTGAAATTATATATCAAATTAAAAACAGCCCATACCCAATGTCTGAGTAGCCTTGAACCATATATTGTAAGAGTAAGATTCATGATATGCAGCAAGGAACCAGACTCCGACCCATCTGAGTTATTTCTCAAAACCTGAACATGTTGATACTTCCATCATTTTAGCACAAACAAAGTCTAAACAGAGAATAAGAAAGACTTGAATGAGCAAAATATGAACTTCAAAAATGATTGAAGTTCCATTAATTATAATAGAATGTTTACGCATTAGTTTTACAAAGAAAAACTGCAGACTGAATTTACAAGAATGTGGTCAAGTTCCTAAAACTTTAAGGAGATTCCTCAGATTCTTCAATTAGTTATGACTAGTCAAAATTAATTTCTCTCTGTTTTCCACAATATTGTCCTTTCCAGACACTAAAAAGGATGGAATCGTGGAAGAGTATCACATGATAAAAACTGATCCACGATACACAAACCCTCCCCACCATATGCCATGAGTTGATAGCAAAAACCTGGAAGGAGGGGTGTGCCATGGACCTTCAGTGACAACCACTTGCAGTTAAGTAAACCAATACTTTCATGGTTTCTCAGCAAATATGAACCATTCAATTACCTCTAATTGCTGGAGTGTATTGGCTGAAAGATTCATCTCCATGTTGCTTGAGAAGGGCCGAAAAGATGCTCCAAGGCACAACATTCTATCAAATCCAAATTGTTTTAGGTGGCGAATGGTTAAGGCCAACGCTTCCACAGCCAAATCAGGCATTTTTATTACTCCCTTCATGACCCAAAAAAGAAGTTCAAGAAGATAACACCGGCTAAGTATAGACAAATATATTCTTACTCTGCATTTAAAAAATTAAGAAATATCAAACCTCAATTGCCAGGTGATAGGAACCCTGTTCTTTGGCCTCTGTCGTTTGCTTTTCACTATCTCCTAGATTATCTTCAATCATATTCTCATATAGAGACATCACATCAGCAAGTGCACCACCATCACTGAAACAATCTCGCAAGACACGCTCCACGCGAACATTTGAGGAAGGTCCAGAATGTGCCAGTAGCAACGGGTAATAAACAGGCCCATGCTATCAGACTGCTTTATTTTTATTGCAATTGCTTTATGAAATTTTGATATATGGCAAAAATCTTTTCCGTGTTCAGTTTTAACAAACAGTTGGTCTGAGTCCTTATTATATACAGCTAACGAAACAGACCATGCATCACATTTAACAACACATTCAAGAATTGAATAATCATCTCACATTCCAAAATTGAAAGAAAACATCTTTTCTTATACTTTTCTCCAGTTGTTGCATACACCACATTCTAATTCTAACACAGCTAAACACTACCTTCTCTGTTTGTTTTGAAAGTGGATCACCAAGAAGCAATTCAGCAGGAGCCAAGCTTAAAACAAAAGCTTCCAGCCCACTCCTCAAAAACCCATCATTAAACTCTCCATAAACAACATCCCCTGTGGAAATCTCAACCGCAACAACACCAACTCTCACATCAAAAACCCCAACCTCAACCCCACAGTCCAAACCCTTCTCCACTACACAACACAAATAATTACTCTCACCACCACACCCCTCCTCTCTCCCTCCCACATTCTCCGCAGCCTCCACGGTAGATTTCGTATACAATGAAGATAAGCCTCTACAAAATGGCCCACTTTTATTCTCTCCATGTGCCTTAATCGCCGCAGTCTCAGTCTGGTTAACAACCCCGACTTTATAACCTTCACTGACTAACCTTCTCACATGGACATTTAATCGGAAAGTTGGAACACTGGCGGTCATAAAGTTATGATCTTTATGTGCATAAATACCCAAAACTCTAGCAGCAATCTCGGCGTGTTCACCGAAAAATCGAAATTTGTAGCCAACTTCAATCATTAAAAGAACATCGGGGTACTTTTGTTTCAAGTCAAATACCTGTTGTTCTAAAGGAGTGAACTTTTGAGTGTCTTGAGGTAGTGGGGTTTTTGGGATTTGAGGTTCTAAGAGTTTGTCGAGGAATTTTTGGTGTAAAGAGAGAAGTGGTTTTTGTGTGTGAGGTGAAAGTTTAGGTTTTTTTGGTGTGGAAGTTAAGCGAGAAGAGAGAAGTTTGCGTTTAGAGGGAGAGAAGGGGACTGTTGCTGTGATTCTTGGAGAGGAGGAAGATGAAGGGGCTGTTTGTGGTGGTGGTGGTGGTGGTGGTGGACTGGTGGTGGTGGGTTTTGGTTTGGGAGCGAAAAAACGGGAAATAATTTGCTGCTAAACCAAGTTGATATGAGTTTATTTAATACATTGTCATTTTTAAAAAAATCACATTGTATTGATTTTTTAATCGAACTATATTTTTATTAATCATGTAGATTAAATATATTAATTTGATCAATTCATATCAAGTCTTTTTTTTTTTTGTGTGTGTGTATAGATGCTAAAATACACATTAACAGCCCCTTGATATTTTTTTCATATTGAAAAAAATTGATCAGGCCCCTACTGCTAATACAGTGTTAGCAAAGTTATAGTACCACTCTAATCCTTCATTCATTTCATGTTAAAAGATAAAATAAATCAAGTCGCTAAAATTTTAGGAAAATTAGACAAATAATTGCTATTCTCTTTTTCTGGGCTGAGATTTTTATTTTTCCCATTTCATCACACTGGGCCTGACTGAGACGAGGGAGGAGTTATAACCTTAATCATTTGGAGTTATATTCACAGGCCCAAGTCAGAGCCTATTAGCACTAATTAGCAAACTATTCTAGTTATTTCTACCTACAAATCCCAAAATTAATCCAAAATTAATTTTAAAATTCACTCTCTAATCTCCCTCGACTACTCCCTTCCCTCTGCTATTTTTTTTTTGGTTTTCTAAGCTGAAAGATCTACAAAGAGGGAAACACAGCTTCAACTCACAGAAAAAAAATATACATTATTTATCGTAAAGCAATTCCTGCACCTTCAAAGGAGTGAGCAAAGGCCAGCCTGGGTAATCTGCAAAAACAAAAACCAAGGAAATCAATTGCATGGCTTCAATGTCACATAAGGTCATATGCCAACCTCAACCCAAAAACCAACTGAATGAAGAGGCAATCTTTTTCACTAGCAATTCATTTAGACATAATCTAGTACCTGGCTGATCGAGAGCCTTGAGTAATTGGATCCACTGTACAGGTTTATCATTTGGCCTCGAAAAAGAAAGAAGAGGCTGTCTCCCAATGGCATCCCTGATGAATGTATCCAGGGAAGTAGTAATGTTTTCCCTCAAATGCTTATAGTTATATTCATGTCTTTTTTCGATTATAATATCTTGCAAATATCTGAGCAATTAATATCTTATACAAGAAGGTGTATCATTGTTAGCTCAAGAGGATTCAAACTCTATTTCTGTGGTGGGTACACGCCATGAATATCAAGATTTTACAGTTAATGTTGTTTCGGAAAAATACAAATCTAAAAGTGTCATTACCTTTTCAGGAAGTTTCTCCTGTAGCAGCAGTTTCTAGCACTTGTGAAACTACAATACTTGATAAGGTAAATAGTTACGTACTTGATGAGCTCTAATATTTGCTGTAAAATTAATTGTTAATTTTATGGTTAATATTGTTTATAAAAAAAATACAAAAATCTAGAAGTTTCAATGCCTTCTCAGGAAGTTTCACCTGTAACAGCAATTTCTATTTCCTACGAAGCTACAATACTTGATACGATAATAGCTATATACTTGATGAGCCCTAATCTTCTCTGTTAATAATTTTTAGAAAAATATAATTTCAATTCTTTCTCAAGAAGCTTCCTCACTAGCTATTTCCAGTACTTGTGAAATTACAGTACTTGATAAGGTAATTTAGCTACTTGATGAGCCCTAGACATGGAAAAAAACACAATTGCTTATGGTTACTTGTTTGTGATCTAGATGCTTTTCAAAACTCCTAGTTAATAGTAATATATCTTTCATGGAAGTTATATCTACTCATGCGGTCTGACGATGATAACAACAAAATTGCGCTTTCCACTGGAGAGTTATCTATGTTTCATGAAGGTATGAAATAAAATACATGATACTAATGATTTAATAGACAATAATGTTTTTCTCTTATGTAGTCTTCTTATTTCACCAGGTAAAAAAATAGACGAGGAAAGCAGCAATTCAATTGCCGATCAATGTGGATGGCTATGGCCACCCATTAGCACACATTTACAAGATATAATAAACAATATGAGGTCATTATGTTCCTCAAGTCCAACGTACATGGATACAACACCACGCAATGATGGATTCCACGCTAAAACCTCAACCGATATTAGTTATAACTCAAGTATAACTAATAACTCAAGTATGGGAGTAAGTAATACGGCCCTATTAGTTACTCTCATGCTTGAGTAACTAATAGGGCCGTATTACTTACTCTCATGCTTGAGTTCAGAGTTGTTGGTTCCCCAATATCGGTTGAGGTTTCAGTGTGGAATGCATCATTGCTTGATATTATATTTATGCACGATGGAAATGAGGAAAATAGTGACCTAAAATTGTTTACTATTTCTTGCAATTGTGATAAAGACACTGAAGCACTTTCGTGCAACGAAAGATAGTTGGGTCTCCCACTCGACTCACTTCTTCGTCCATTTCTCCTCCAACTACAGCTTCTAGTTTAGGCCAAGTTTACAAAGCTCACCTTACCCATTCCAGACAGCTTATTGATGTCGAGGCGCACACCTTGTACCAGAGAAGATATTGGACTTGAACTTTACAGGATTTTCATCGACAAATATGTCAACTTTATTGCCAGTAATGTTGTTGCTCTTACTGACGATTTTTCACACAGAGTTTATCAAGAGCTCAACCGTGCGCAGGTTGTTTCTTTCATCATTCTCGCTATTAGTATAATTGCCTTGCATCACCACTTCTGGAGTTAATGCATGAATCTACAAATTATAATCTTAAATGGAATTTATTTTGATGTTATTATCCGAAGCACAATCGTTAGCCCAACCCATTTGTTTTAAAAAAAAGTGAATATTTTGGATAAAATCACTTAAATAATGATGATCAAAATTGAAAAAAAATCAAATATGGATGCTTTTGCACTAAAGGATTAAATTGGAAAAAAATCATAAAAAAGAAAAGAGTAAACCACCAGGAGAATGGGGACTAGATTTAGAAATACTAACAAATTTAAAATTTTAATTAAAACATGAAATTAAAAAGAATTGAGATTTCTCAAAACAGACAAGAAAAGAATGAAGAAAAAAAATCAGGACTAATGTTGGAAAAAAATTAAAAGGTACAATTGAAAAAATATAAAACTTCCACTAACACAAATTAATAATTCAAAAGAATAAGGATTTATCCTCAAATATCTCCAACTAGGAGGATAACCCTGAATTGTTCAATGTCATGCATGAATTTTGAGAGAGGAAAGAAAAGAAAAAAAAAAAAAAAGGGAGAGATAAATTATTCTGGCAACTATCCTTCCACTGCAGCCCAACACGCGCCAAAGGATGTTGTACGCAATCAACTGACATTATGAAGGAAATTTTTTGAGCACTGGACAATGCTTCACGCGCTGTCAAAACTTTGCAGAATCTTCAACACAACCTTCTCGTGTGTGCATGCATTTGACATGTTTTAATTTTTAATAATTATTCAAATCATTGTAAAGACCAATTTACCCATTTGACAACCAAAAAAACTTATATGAAAATAAAATAAAATAACCAAAAAGACTAAATTAATTATGAAATGAATGTAAATAAGTAAATCTAATGTGATCTAAATTTTAATATTTTTTAATTATTATAAAGACTAATTTACCCATCTTATTATAACAAAAAAAAAAAAAAATCCAAGATAAAAATAAAACAATGCATATGAAAAGGAATCAAATAGTTTTAAATCAGGGGTAGTTTTGAAAATTTATTATGCAATGAAATATGAAGCTTCAAAAAAGTCCCTAAAAGTCAACAATTGTATTTTCTTTTCTTTTAAGGGAAATAAAGCTAATTTATTGATGAGTTTTTTTTCCCTCCATTTATTGATGAGTTCACTCCATTTATTGATGAGTTCGGCAAGGTGAAGTATCTGCCGTATGTTTTAAGAATGCAAATCAAGCCATTGCAAGAGCCCAGGATCGCGGTGCTGCGACCAGCTTCAAACGGAAACGGGCCGGCATCAAATTCTTTGGTTTGCCTCTGGGAATAGGCAAAGGTACTGTTAGGTTCATAATGTGACTTCCTTTGATATTCTTTTCATCTCTATGAAGAACGAGGCTGAGTTTGGGGTTGTGATTTCTCATACAAAGTTGGATAAAATACTCACTCGAAATAAGGGAACAAATTAGTTTGGAGATGCACTTGATTCTTAAAAGGCTTTTCACTGGGAAGCTAGGATAGCATAAGGGAGATCAAGTCTGGTGGTAAAATCAACATGGATGGATTATGTTTGTCAGTCTCGAGTGTGTTAAGGTTTATGTTTGTATTGCAAAGTGTTATATGGTTTTCAGGGTTTTGTTGAGATTGATCTCTAAAAGGGAGTCATCTCGGCAACTCTATCAAGTCTTTTGTTATTTCCTTCTAAGATTGCGAGGTCTCATATTTTCTGTTGTTCTTGTGTTGGGTAACTTGCAAGCCTATTGAACCTCGTACAAGCAACATAATAATAATAATAATAATAATAAAAAAAAACATTCTTGCTGTTTATACCTAGTGGTTCTCTTATTCGGCAAGATGTTCTTTTCAAAATATGAGATGGACATAACGTATGAGGTATGACCATTGTGGTTACACTTACAATTTTCGTAAGAAAAATGTAGACTATCCAAATATACAAAATTCTTTTTATAAAACGCAAGAAATTCGCAGTTTCAAATCTGCAGCCATCACTGCATAATTGCCGCCTGACGTACTGTACATGCTATTGGGCTCTCAGAATCTACCATTTATCAAGAAAATCACAAGCCAACGCTGATTGATTGCAGCATCCCGTGAACATGCATTATCTGGTTACCAATGCCCTTGCACTTAACCACAGTGAAAATTCCAAGAACAATGCTTTGACAGGAACAGAGGTACAGGGAGGAGTCCCGGAATCTTGTACAAATTGGCAAATGAGGATGTGTTGAGAAAGGGAGAGAGAGAAGGAAAAATAACTGAGGTCAGCTAATTCCACTTTACTTCGTTAAGAATTCCCTTGCGATGCTCCTCGCTTTCTCCAAAAACTGGGAGCTTCTTGTTGCAACGTCATTTTCAAGCATTGCAGACTTTAAGTTTGAAAAGAACTCCCTGTAAGCAACAGTTGAGTCTTCAGAATTTTCAATTCTTACATCAGATCTCAACATATTCTCCTGTGCTTCTTCTTGTTGATGAGCTGGTAGAGTTTCCAGCAACTGTTCTTTTCCCAATCTGCTGCTTAACACAGCTTCCAGCCTAGCAGCCATGATAGTGGCCCTTCTGATACATGACGAAGGTAGCTGCATTGGATAAAAAGAGTACCCAGGTCACATTAACGTCAGAATCATTAAAATGACTTAAATGAAAACCCCAAATTATCAAATTTCAAAGAAACTACCCTCTTTTTCATCATAGAACTCGCAGTTTATAAGGTTCAACTAGATCTACTAAGGTGGTTTTCCTTTCAGTTTACACAAGATTCCATGTGTGTGTGGGCATGAGTTAGAGAGAGAGAATACCTCAGCAAGTTGAGCAACATTAAATCCAAAACTCTTTTCTGAAACACCGGGCACCAGCTTATAAAGGTAAGTGACATCTTCAGTATCACATGTTGACTCTATGGCACCCTCATTTTTTTGCGAGGTCAAATATGAAACATGGTATGCCCCCACAGAGCCTGGAAATTCAGTTTTAATCTCGGCAATTTTAGGGTAGTGGGTTACAAATAAGACCATGCATCTTTTCTGATCCAGTAGATGGTATAATGTAGCATAAGCAATAGCTCCACCATCATGCGTGCCTGTGCCTCTACCAAGCTCATCAATGATTACCAGTGACTGTGCTGTGCATTTGTGGAGTATATGAGAAGCCTCACTCAGCTCTTCTAGAAAGGTACTTCTCCCTTGTTGAATACTGTCAGAGGCCCCCATTCGGGTGTGGATGCCATCTAACACATGCAGTTTTGCTGACAATGCTGGTACAAAGGAACCAACCTAGGGGGATCAGAGGGCACCTTTGAATGAATGGTCATGCGAGTGTCATTTTATCCAACAAAAGCAAGAAAGAGGCAAAGGTGGCTTCAACAATTTAACAATCAGAAACTTCAGGGTTTCATAAAAGACAAAGCATGGAGACAAGGATGCATGTTAATTAATTATGAAGTTCTAAAATGATGGAGTTAACTGAGGTATCCAGAAAATATATAAAAAAAAAGTACCATCAAGAGTTCAGCAAAGAATACAACTGAATGCGCACAGCAATCAGGAAGCATCCAGCCAGTGGCCCTAACACTGTACAGATAAGAAAAGAATGTAGGAGAGTGCAATTCTACCTGAGCCATCAAGGCAATAAGAGCAACTTGGCGAATGTAGCAACTTTTTCCCTCCCATATTGGGTCCAGTGATGATCTGGCAATACTCTTTATCTGCATGCAAGTTTGTATCATTCCGGACAAAATTGTCTTGTAGAATTGTCTCCAAGACCTGGTCAAGATAGGTAATAATCAGTAAGTAGCTCACAATAACTTAAAAGCTATCATATAACACACACAGCAGATCAAGTTCAACAATCAGAATATAGGTCCTCACAAATTCAAGACACGGAATATTAAATAGATTTTGCATGAAAATACATACAGGATGACGACCAGAGCAAATGTTTATCTGAGGAGGTTCACTGCCATCCACAAAAATGGGCCGGACATAATTCTGCAAAAAATAATATATAAAAAAACAAACACAACTTCAAACTAATCAGAAGTTGAAGCATTATCTTTGATTCTTCAAGGATGTACCTTATTTTTCAAAAGAGTAGCAAATGAGAACAAACAATCCAAGGGCAGCTGCAGTTAAAATTACATCAAATAAGCTAGCTAACAAAAAATATTGTAGATATGATAACATAAGCAGTCAAGTTGTTGACTTATGAAAAATACAATTCTGCAACTGGAAAGCAGGCCAGGGGTGCATGCCAAACATCCAGCCCAAAACATTTATGTTCGATATAACAGGATATGCTGTTAATCTAAAAACAGGAAGTTACTGCCAATAAAACCCAGAGCTCCATACTAATAGAACATAAATTGGCACACATAAATGTAAATATGCAAGAGTTTCTTTAACAAAATGAAATACATTTCTTTATTCCCAGAACATGTTGACTGGGATACCTCTATCAGATGTGTGGTTCCAGACACACTCATGAATTCCAAGTTGCGCCTCTGAAGTTGCTTGCGGTACATTCCAATTAAAGAATCCAAATTCTTCTTTGCAAATTGAACAGCTTCACGAGCCCTTGCAACCTGTGGATCAAAAGTCAAAGAAAAGGGATTCAGAAAGAATTTTAAATTTTATTTCAGTCTAAACAAATCTCAATAGTGATGAAATTCACAGGTGAAGAACTTCAGGGAAAAAAGTACAAACCTCTGGAAATTGATCATCAGAAATAATGATCAAGTTTGTCAGGTCACCTTGTTCAGCTGCTTCTTTGTTTAGAGTAGACAGTAGTTTTGCAGCATTACCAACTGCATTTGAGGATGAAGCAGCCAAAATCAATCTTTTCAGAAGAACTGACTTCACAGTCTTTGATCCCACTTCGTCATAATTATGCCCCTCTCGAATGCAAAGTCGCTTAAGTCGTTTGCCAGCAGCTAATATAGCTTGAAAAACTGCAATGAACTGTCATTCAGTCATTTAAATCTGTTAGCTGCAAAGCAGTAAGCATAAAAAATCAGTACAAACAATTGTTAGATCAGAAACTACTCTTGCATGAATATCTGAGATGCAGCTGGTGCTCCTCGGTCGCCCATAGCCACACAAACACAGCAATGGGAGGCGAGAATGAAGAAAGATAGGCAAGGTACATAATTAAGAGCATAAGCAGAAACTAGTCACAAATTATTGTATAAATAAGAGCATATATGACAAGTGAAGTGTCAATAGTTACTTCAGATGCAGTTGCGGTTCGATGGAAAATTCTTGTTATTCCACGTTCAATATCAGGTGATCTTCCCAAAGCAGTCAAAACAGTAGAAAGCAGATGGTACAAGTGAGGTTGTACAATTGCTACTTCAGAATCATCCTCATCAAGTCCGCTTACATGCTGAGAATCTTTATACGATCCCATGCATTCTGCAATCTCAGAAACAGCATCAAGACGAGCGGATATCATGTTTCTATCACGTAAAGGGTGCGTCACCTGCACCATGAATCAAACTCAGAATTGCATGGTGGCTATAACCGAAGTTGAAATTATATATCAAATTAAAAACAGCCCATACCCAATGTCTGAGTAGCCTTGAACCATATATTGTAAGAGTAAGATTCATGATATGCAGCAAGGAACCAGACTCCGACCCATCTGAGTTATTTCTCAAAACCTGAACATGTTGATACTTCCATCATTTTAGCACAAACAAAGTCTAAACAGAGAATAAGAAAGACTTGAATGAGCAAAATATGAACTTCAAAAATGATTGAAGTTCCATTAATTATAATAGAATGTTTACGCATTAGTTTTACAAAGAAAAACTGCATACTGAATTTACAAGAATGTGGTCAAGTTCCTAAAACTTTAAGGGATTCCTCAGATTCTTCAATTAGTTATGACTAGTCAAAATTAATTTCTCTCTGTTTTCCACAATATTGTCCTTTTCAGACACTAAAAAGGATGGAATCGTGGAAGAGTATCACATGATAAAAACTGATCCACGATACACAAACCCTCCCCACCATATGCCATGAGTTGATAGCAAAAACCTGGAAGGAGGGGTGTGCCATGGACCTTCAGTGACAACCACTTGCAGTTAAGTAAACCAATACTTTCATGGTTTCTCAGCAAATATGAACCATTCAATTACCTCTAATTGCTGGAGTGTATTGGCTGAAAGATTCATCTCCATGTTGCTTGAGAAGGGCCGAAAAGATGCTCCAAGGCACAACATTCTATCAAATCCAAATTGTTTTAGGTGGCGAATGGTTAAGGCCAACGCTTCCACAGCCAAATCAGGCATTTTTATTACTCCCTTCATGACCCAAAAAAGAAGTTCAAGAAGATAACACCGGCTAAGTATAGACAAATATATTCTTACTCTGCATTTAAAAAATTAAGAAATATCAAACCTCAATTGCCAGGTGATAGGAACCCTGTTCTTTGGCCTCTGTCGTTTGCTTTTCACTATCTCCTAGATTATCTTCAATCATATTCTCATATAGAGACATCACATCAGCAAGTGCACCACCATCACTGAAACAATCTCGCAAGACACGCTCCACGCGAACATTTGAGGAAGGTCCAGAATGTGCCAGTAGCAACGGGTAATAAACAGGCCCATGCTATCAGACTGCTTTATTTTTATTGCAATTGCTTTATGAAATTTTGATATATGGCAAAAATCTTTTCCGTGTTCAGTTTTAACAAACAGTTGGTCTGAGTCCTTATTATATACAGCTAACGAAACAGACCATGCATCACATTTAACAACACATTCAAGAATTGAATAATCATCTCACATTCCAAAATTGAAAGAAAACATCTTTTCTTATACTTTTCTCCAGTTGTTGCATACACCACATTCTAATTCTAACACAGCTAAACACTACCTTCTCTGTTTGTTTTGAAAGTGGATCACCAAGAAGCAATTCAGCAGGAGCCAAGCTTAAAACAAAAGCTTCCAGCCCACTCCTCAAAAACCCATCATTAAACTCTCCATAAACAACATCCCCTGTGGAAATCTCAACCGCAACAACACCAACTCTCACATCAAAAACCCCAACCTCAACCCCACAGTCCAAACCCTTCTCCACTACACAACACAAATAATTACTCTCACCACCACACCCCTCCTCTCTCCCTCCCACATTCTCCGCAGCCTCCACGGTAGATTTCGTATACAATGAAGATAAGCCTCTACAAAATGGCCCACTTTTATTCTCTCCATGTGCCTTAATCGCCGCAGTCTCAGTCTGGTTAACAACCCCGACTTTATAACCTTCACTGACTAACCTTCTCACATGGACATTTAATCGGAAAGTTGGAACACTGGCGGTCATAAAGTTATGATCTTTATGTGCATAAATACCCAAAACTCTAGCAGCAATCTCGGCGTGTTCACCGAAAAATCGAAATTTGTAGCCAACTTCAATCATTAAAAGAACATCGGGGTACTTTTGTTTCAAGTCAAATACCTGTTGTTCTAAAGGAGTGAACTTTTGAGTGTCTTGAGGTAGTGGGGTTTTTGGGATTTGAGGTTCTAAGAGTTTGTCGAGGAATTTTTGGTGTAAAGAGAGAAGTGGTTTTTGTGTGTGAGGTGAAAGTTTAGGTTTTTTTGGTGTGGAAGTTAAGCGAGAAGAGAGAAGTTTGCGTTTAGAGGGAGAGAAGGGGACTGTTGCTGTGATTCTTGGAGAGGAGGAAGATGAAGGGGCTGTTTGTGGTGGTGGTGGTGGTGGTGGTGGACTGGTGGTGGTGGGTTTTGGTTTGGGAGCGAAAAAACGGGAAATAATTTGCTGCTAAACCAAGTTGATATGAGTTTATTTAATACATTGTCATTTTTAAAAAAATCACATTGTATTGATTTTTTAATCGAACTATATTTTTATTAATCATGTAGATTAAATATATTAATTTGATCAATTCATATCAAGTCTTTTTTTTTTTTGTGTGTGTGTATAGATGCTAAAATACACATTAACAGCCCCTTGATATTTTTTTCATATTGAAAAAAATTGATCAGGCCCCTACTGCTAATACAGTGTTAGCAAAGTTATAGTACCACTCTAATCCTTCATTCATTTCATGTTAAAAGATAAAATAAATCAAGTCGCTAAAATTTTAGGAAAATTAGACAAATAATTGCTATTCTCTTTTTCTGGGCTGAGATTTTTATTTTTCCCATTTCATCACACTGGGCCTGACTGAGACGAGGGAGGAGTTATAACCTTAATCATTTGGAGTTATATTCACAGGCCCAAGTCAGAGCCTATTAGCACTAATTAGCAAACTATTCTAGTTATTTCTACCTACAAATCCCAAAATTAATCCAAAATTAATTTTAAAATTCACTCTCTAATCTCCCTCGACTACTCCCTTCCCTCTGCTATTTTTTTTTTGGTTTTCTAAGCTGAAAGATCTACAAAGAGGGAAACACAGCTTCAACTCACAGAAAAAAAATATACATTATTTATCGTAAAGCAATTCCTGCACCTTCAAAGGAGTGAGCAAAGGCCAGCCTGGGTAATCTGCAAAAACAAAAACCAAGGAAATCAATTGCATGGCTTCAATGTCACATAAGGTCATATGCCAACCTCAACCCAAAAACCAACTGAATGAAGAGGCAATCTTTTTCACTAGCAATTCATTTAGACATAATCTAGTACCTGGCTGATCGAGAGCCTTGAGTAATTGGATCCACTGTACAGGTTTATCATTTGGCCTCGAAAAAGAAAGAAGAGGCTGTCTCCCAATGGCATCCCTGATGAATGTATCCAGGGAAGTAGTAATGTTTTCCCTCAAATGCTTATAGTTATATTCATGTCTTTTTTCGATTATAATATCTTGCAAATATCTGAGCAATTAATATCTTATACAAGAAGGTGTATCATTGTTAGCTCAAGAGGATTCAAACTCTATTTCTGTGGTGGGTACACGCCATGAATATCAAGATTTTACAGTTAATGTTGTTTCGGAAAAATACAAATCTAAAAGTGTCATTACCTTTTCAGGAAGTTTCTCCTGTAGCAGCAGTTTCTAGCACTTGTGAAACTACAATACTTGATAAGGTAAATAGTTACGTACTTGATGAGCTCTAATATTTGCTGTAAAATTAATTGTTAATTTTATGGTTAATATTGTTTATAAAAAAAATACAAAAATCTAGAAGTTTCAATGCCTTCTCAGGAAGTTTCACCTGTAACAGCAATTTCTATTTCCTACGAAGCTACAATACTTGATACGATAATAGCTATATACTTGATGAGCCCTAATCTTCTCTGTTAATAATTTTTAGAAAAATATAATTTCAATTCTTTCTCAAGAAGCTTCCTCACTAGCTATTTCCAGTACTTGTGAAATTACAGTACTTGATAAGGTAATTTAGCTACTTGATGAGCCCTAGACATGGAAAAAAACACAATTGCTTATGGTTACTTGTTTGTGATCTAGATGCTTTTCAAAACTCCTAGTTAATAGTAATATATCTTTCATGGAAGTTATATCTACTCATGCGGTCTGACGATGATAACAACAAAATTGCGCTTTCCACTGGAGAGTTATCTATGTTTCATGAAGGTATGAAATAAAATACATGATACTAATGATTTAATAGACAATAATGTTTTTCTCTTATGTAGTCTTCTTATTTCACCAGGTAAAAAAATAGACGAGGAAAGCAGCAATTCAATTGCCGATCAATGTGGATGGCTATGGCCACCCATTAGCACACATTTACAAGATATAATAAACAATATGAGGTCATTATGTTCCTCAAGTCCAACGTACATGGATACAACACCACGCAATGATGGATTCCACGCTAAAACCTCAACCGATATTAGTTATAACTCAAGTATAACTAATAACTCAAGTATGGGAGTAAGTAATACGGCCCTATTAGTTACTCTCATGCTTGAGTAACTAATAGGGCCGTATTACTTACTCTCATGCTTGAGTTCAGAGTTGTTGGTTCCCCAATATCGGTTGAGGTTTCAGTGTGGAATGCATCATTGCTTGATATTATATTTATGCACGATGGAAATGAGGAAAATAGTGACCTAAAATTGTTTACTATTTCTTGCAATTGTGATAAAGACACTGAAGCACTTTCGTGCAACGAAAGATAGTTGGGTCTCCCACTCGACTCACTTCTTCGTCCATTTCTCCTCCAACTACAGCTTCTAGTTTAGGCCAAGTTTACAAAGCTCACCTTACCCATTCCAGACAGCTTATTGATGTCGAGGCGCACACCTTGTACCAGAGAAGATATTGGACTTGAACTTTACAGGATTTTCATCGACAAATATGTCAACTTTATTGCCAGTAATGTTGTTGCTCTTACTGACGATTTTTCACACAGAGTTTATCAAGAGCTCAACCGTGCGCAGGTTGTTTCTTTCATCATTCTCGCTATTAGTATAATTGCCTTGCATCACCACTTCTGGAGTTAATGCATGAATCTACAAATTATAATCTTAAATGGAATTTATTTTGATGTTATTATCCGAAGCACAATCGTTAGCCCAACCCATTTGTTTTAAAAAAAAGTGAATATTTTGGATAAAATCACTTAAATAATGATGATCAAAATTGAAAAAAAATCAAATATGGATGCTTTTGGACTAAAGGATTAAATTGGAAAAAAATCATAAAAAAGAAAAGAGTAAACCACCAGGAGAATGGGGACTAGATTTAGAAATACTAACAAATTTAAAATTTTAATTAAAACATGAAATTAAAAAGAATTGAGATTTCTCAAAACAGACAAGAAAAGAATGAAGAAAAAAAATCAGGACTAATGTTGGAAAAAAATTAAAAGGTACAATTGAAAAAATATAAAACTTCCACTAACACAAATTAATAATTCAAAAGAATAAGGATTTATCCTCAAATATCTCCAACTAGGAGGATAACCCTGAATTGTTCAATGTCATGCATGAATTTTGAGAGAGGAAAGAAAAGAAAAAAAAAAAAAAGGGAGAGATAAATTATTCTGGCAACTATCCTTCCACTGCAGCCCAACACGCGCCAAAGGATGTTGTACGCAATCAACTGACATTATGAAGGAAATTTTTTGAGCACTGGACAATGCTTCACGCGCTGTCAAAACTTTGCAGAATCTTCAACACAACCTTCTCGTGTGTGCATGCATTTGACATGTTTTAATTTTTAATAATTATTCAAATCATTGTAAAGACCAATTTACCCATTTGACAACCAAAAAAACTTATATGAAAATAAAATAAAATAACCAAAAAGACTAAATTAATTATGAAATGAATGTAAATAAGTAAATCTAATGTGATCTAAATTTTAATATTTTTTAATTATTATAAAGACTAATTTACCCATCTTATTATAACAAAAAAAAAAAAATCCAAGATAAAAATAAAACAATGCATATGAAAAGGAATCAAATAGTTTTAAATCAGGGGTAGTTTTGAAAATTTATTATGCAATGAAATATGAAGCTTCAAAAAAGTCCCTAAAAGTCAACAATTGTATTTTCTTTTCTTTTAAGGGAAATAAAGCTAATTTATTGATGAGTTTTTTTTCCCTCCATTTATTGATGAGTTCACTCCATTTATTGATGAGTTCGGCAAGGTGAAGTATCTGCCGTATGTTTTAAGAATGCAAATCAAGCCATTGCAAGAGCCCAGGATCGCGGTGCTGCGACCAGCTTCAAACGGAAACGGGCCGGCATCAAATTCTTTGGTTTGCCTCTGGGAATAGGCAAAGGTACTGTTAGGTTCATAATGTGACTTCCTTTGATATTCTTTTCATCTCTATGAAGAACGAGGCTGAGTTTGGGGTTGTGATTTCTCATACAAAGTTGGATAAAATACTCACTCGAAATAAGGGAACAAATTAGTTTGGAGATGCACTTGATTCTTAAAAGGCTTTTCACTGGGAAGCTAGGATAGCATAAGGGAGATCAAGTCTGGTGGTAAAATCAACATGGATGGATTATGTTTGTCAGTCTCGAGTGTGTTAAGGTTTATGTTTGTATTGCAAAGTGTTATATGGTTTTCAGGGTTTTGTTGAGATTGATCTCTAAAAGGGAGTCATCTCGGCAACTCTATCAAGTCTTTTGTTATTTCCTTCTAAGATTGCGAGGTCTCATATTTTCTGTTGTTCTTGTGTTGGGTAACTTGCAAGCCTATTGAACCTCGTACAAGCAACATAATAATAATAATAATAATAATAAAAAAAAAACATTCTTGCTGTTTATACCTAGTGGTTCTCTTATTCGGCAAGATGTTCTTTTCAAAATATGAGATGGACATAACGTATGAGGTATGACCATTGTGGTTACACTTACAATTTTCGTAAGAAAAATGTAGACTATCCAAATATACAAAATTCTTTTTATAAAACGCAAGAAATTCGCAGTTTCAAATCTGCAGCCATCACTGCATAATTGCCGCCTGACGTACTGTACATGCTATTGGGCTCTCAGAATCTACCATTTATCAAGAAAATCACAAGCCAACGCTGATTGATTGCAGCATCCCGTGAACATGCATTATCTGGTTACCAATGCCCTTGCACTTAACCACAGTGAAAATTCCAAGAACAATGCTTTGACAGGAACAGAGGTACAGGGAGGAGTCCCGGAATCTTGTACAAATTGGCAAATGAGGATGTGTTGAGAAAGGGAGAGAGAGAAGGAAAAATAACTGAGGTCAGCTAATTCCACTTTACTTCGTTAAGAATTCCCTTGCGATGCTCCTCGCTTTCTCCAAAAACTGGGAGCTTCTTGTTGCAACGTCATTTTCAAGCATTGCAGACTTTAAGTTTGAAAAGAACTCCCTGTAAGCAACAGTTGAGTCTTCAGAATTTTCAATTCTTACATCAGATCTCAACATATTCTCCTGTGCTTCTTCTTGTTGATGAGCTGGTAGAGTTTCCAGCAACTGTTCTTTTCCCAATCTGCTGCTTAACACAGCTTCCAGCCTAGCAGCCATGATAGTGGCCCTTCTGATACATGACGAAGGTAGCTGCATTGGATAAAAAGAGTACCCAGGTCACATTAACGTCAGAATCATTAAAATGACTTAAATGAAAACCCCAAATTATCAAATTTCAAAGAAACTACCCTCTTTTTCATCATAGAACTCGCAGTTTATAAGGTTCAACTAGATCTACTAAGGTGGTTTTCCTTTCAGTTTACACAAGATTCCATGTGTGTGTGGGCATGAGTTAGAGAGAGAGAATACCTCAGCAAGTTGAGCAACATTAAATCCAAAACTCTTTTCTGAAACACCGGGCACCAGCTTATAAAGGTAAGTGACATCTTCAGTATCACATGTTGACTCTATGGCACCCTCATTTTTTTGCGAGGTCAAATATGAAACATGGTATGCCCCCACAGAGCCTGGAAATTCAGTTTTAATCTCGGCAATTTTAGGGTAGTGGGTTACAAATAAGACCATGCATCTTTTCTGATCCAGTAGATGGTATAATGTAGCATAAGCAATAGCTCCACCATCATGCGTGCCTGTGCCTCTACCAAGCTCATCAATGATTACCAGTGACTGTGCTGTGCATTTGTGGAGTATATGAGAAGCCTCACTCAGCTCTTCTAGAAAGGTACTTCTCCCTTGTTGAATACTGTCAGAGGCCCCCATTCGGGTGTGGATGCCATCTAACACATGCAGTTTTGCTGACAATGCTGGTACAAAGGAACCAACCTAGGGGGATCAGAGGGCACCTTTGAATGAATGGTCATGCGAGTGTCATTTTATCCAACAAAAGCAAGAAAGAGGCAAAGGTGGCTTCAACAATTTAACAATCAGAAACTTCAGGGTTTCATAAAAGACAAAGCATGGAGACAAGGATGCATGTTAATTAATTATGAAGTTCTAAAATGATGGAGTTAACTGAGGTATCCAGAAAATATATAAAAAAAAAGTACCATCAAGAGTTCAGCAAAGAATACAACTGAATGCGCACAGCAATCAGGAAGCATCCAGCCAGTGGCCCTAACACTGTACAGATAAGAAAAGAATGTAGGAGAGTGCAATTCTACCTGAGCCATCAAGGCAATAAGAGCAACTTGGCGAATGTAGCAACTTTTTCCCTCCCATATTGGGTCCAGTGATGATCTGGCAATACTCTTTATCTGCATGCAAGTTTGTATCATTCCGGACAAAATTGTCTTGTAGAATTGTCTCCAAGACCTGGTCAAGATAGGTAATAATCAGTAAGTAGCTCACAATAACTTAAAAGCTATCATATAACACACACAGCAGATCAAGTTCAACAATCAGAATATAGGTCCTCACAAATTCAAGACACGGAATATTAAATAGATTTTGCATGAAAATACATGCAGGATGACGACCAGAGCAAATGTTTATCTGAGGAGGTTCACTGCCATCCACAAAAATGGGCCGGACATAATTCTGCAAAAAATAATATATAAAAAAACAAACACAACTTCAAACTAATCAGAAGTTGAAGCATTATCTTTGATTCTTCAAGGATGTACCTTATTTTTCAAAAGAGTAGCAAATGAGAACAAACAATCCAAGGGCAGCTGCAGTTAAAATTACATCAAATAAGCTAGCTAACAAAAAATATTGTAGATATGATAACATAAGCAGTCAAGTTGTTGACTTATGAAAAATACAATTCTGCAACTGGAAAGCAGGCCAGGGGTGCATGCCAAACATCCAGCCCAAAACATTTATGTTCGATATAACAGGATATGCTGTTAATCTAAAAACAGGAAGTTACTGCCAATAAAACCCAGAGCTCCATACTAATAGAACATAAATTGGCACACATAAATGTAAATATGCAAGAGTTTCTTTAACAAAATGAAATACATTTCTTTATTCCCAGAACATGTTGACTGGGATACCTCTATCAGATGTGTGGTTCCAGACACACTCATGAATTCCAAGTTGCGCCTCTGAAGTTGCTTGCGGTACATTCCAATTAAAGAATCCAAATTCTTCTTTGCAAATTGAACAGCTTCACGAGCCCTTGCAACCTGTGGATCAAAAGTCAAAGAAAAGGGATTCAGAAAGAATTTTAAATTTTATTTCAGTCTAAACAAATCTCAATAGTGATGAAATTCACAGGTGAAGAACTTCAGGGAAAAAAGTACAAACCTCTGGAAATTGATCATCAGAAATAATGATCAAGTTTGTCAGGTCACCTTGTTCAGCTGCTTCTTTGTTTAGAGTAGACAGTAGTTTTGCAGCATTACCAACTGCATTTGAGGATGAAGCAGCCAAAATCAATCTTTTCAGAAGAACTGACTTCACAGTCTTTGATCCCACTTCGTCATAATTATGCCCCTCTCGAATGCAAAGTCGCTTAAGTCGTTTGCCAGCAGCTAATATAGCTTGAAAAACTGCAATGAACTGTCATTCAGTCATTTAAATCTGTTAGCTGCAAAGCAGTAAGCATAAAAAATCAGTACAAACAATTGTTAGATCAGAAACTACTCTTGCATGAATATCTGAGATGCAGCTGGTGCTCCTCGGTCGCCCATAGCCACACAAACACAGCAATGGGAGGCGAGAATGAAGAAAGATAGGCAAGGTACATAATTAAGAGCATAAGCAGAAACTAGTCACAAATTATTGTATAAATAAGAGCATATATGACAAGTGAAGTGTCAATAGTTACTTCAGATGCAGTTGCGGTTCGATGGAAAATTCTTGTTATTCCACGTTCAATATCAGGTGATCTTCCCAAAGCAGTCAAAACAGTAGAAAGCAGATGGTACAAGTGAGGTTGTACAATTGCTACTTCAGAATCATCCTCATCAAGTCCGCTTACATGCTGAGAATCTTTATACGATCCCATGCATTCTGCAATCTCAGAAACAGCATCAAGACGAGCGGATATCATGTTTCTATCACGTAAAGGGTGCGTCACCTGCACCATGAATCAAACTCAGAATTGCATGGTGGCTATAACCGAAGTTGAAATTATATATCAAATTAAAAACAGCCCATACCCAATGTCTGAGTAGCCTTGAACCATATATTGTAAGAGTAAGATTCATGATATGCAGCAAGGAACCAGACTCCGACCCATCTGAGTTATTTCTCAAAACCTGAACATGTTGATACTTCCATCATTTTAGCACAAACAAAGTCTAAACAGAGAATAAGAAAGACTTGAATGAGCAAAATATGAACTTCAAAAATGATTGAAGTTCCATTAATTATAATAGAATGTTTACGCATTAGTTTTACAAAGAAAAACTGCATACTGAATTTACAAGAATGTGGTCAAGTTCCTAAAACTTTAAGGGATTCCTCAGATTCTTCAATTAGTTATGACTAGTCAAAATTAATTTCTCTCTGTTTTCCACAATATTGTCCTTTTCAGACACTAAAAAGGATGGAATCGTGGAAGAGTATCACATGATAAAAACTGATCCACGATACACAAACCCTCCCCACCATATGCCATGAGTTGATAGCAAAAACCTGGAAGGAGGGGTGTGCCATGGACCTTCAGTGACAACCACTTGCAGTTAAGTAAACCAATACTTTCATGGTTTCTCAGCAAATATGAACCATTCAATTACCTCTAATTGCTGGAGTGTATTGGCTGAAAGATTCATCTCCATGTTGCTTGAGAAGGGCCGAAAAGATGCTACAAGGCACAACATTCTATCAAATCCAAATTGTTTTAGGTGGCGAATGGTTAAGGCCAACGCTTCCACAGCCAAATCAGGCATTTTTATTACTCCCTTCATGACCCAAAAAAGAAGTTCAAGAAGATAACACTGGCTAAGTATAGACAAATATATTCTTACTCTGCATTTAAAAAATTAAGAAATATCAAACCTCAATTGCCAGGTGATAGGAACCCTGTTCTTTGGCCTCTGTCGTTTGCTTTTCATTATCTCCTCGATTATCTTCAATCATATTCTCATATAGAGACATCACATCAGCAAGTGCACCACCATCACTGAAACAATCTCGCAAGACACGCTCCACGCGAACATTTGAGGAAGGTCCAGAATGTGCCAGTAGCAACGGGTAATAAACAGGCCCATGCTATCAGACTGCTTTATTTTTATTGCAATTGCTTTATGAAATTTTGATATATGGCAAAAATCTTTTCCGTGTTCAGTTTTAACAAACAGTTGGTCTGAGTCCTTATTATATACAGCTAACGAAACAGACCATGCATCACATTTAACAACACATTCAAGAATTGCTTCAGCTAACACTGCAAATAATAGAGTTCAGGATGTGAAACGAATGCTGCCAGAGATGCAGGCCTTGCTTCATCATAATGTCTGACAGACGTTATTGACAAGTGTTATACTAGCTGCCTGGTGACCCTATAATCAAATGGGAGATTGTGTTTTAGTACATCCCTCCACTTCCCTTCTTTATTACTTCTCATCCCTAATTGACATGTCCTTCCATTTTTTAAACAGAACACATTCTTGTACCCCTTAAGTAAATAATAAATCTGTTCTTCAATTTTTTAACTCATTTCAAGTGTCCCTTTCAACATTAAATCTGGAAGAAGGAAAAAAAAACCAATACAGGAATAGATTAACATTCAAAATGTATATAATGCATGTCAAATGTATATATAGCAACCAATTCTAATGAAAGTTTCAAAGCAACTCTCGGTTGCCCACAGCAAAATTATCTTCCAAACCAACATATTAATCACTGCTGCTATGCTAATCAAAGAGTCCTCCAACTTCCTTTTAAAGCCATCTTCTTACCTGCACTTCAAACAAAAGATTAAGAGTATTGCATTTGGTTTTTTAGTGGAAGTATTTGATAGCCAGATTTGAAAAGGCAATATGAAGACAGTTCTGCAGGAACTAAAGAAAAAACCTGTTTGGCTGAGAGTCCGATGACTTTCAAATCATCAAGCTGTTGACCAATAATGATATTCTTAATGATCATTAACCAAATTACATATGAAATAAAATGACATTAGCACCGCGCATAACGATTTTCTGAGAATGCTTACATTCTTAAAAGGCTCTGGATTATCTTCTCGGAGTTCAAGGATGTAAGTAGCTCTCTTTTCTCCAATACCCTACATGAAGCATCACTCTGATTCATATGATATGCCAGCAATAAGACAGCATATATTGATATTTACAAAATTAGAAACGCTAATCACCTTCAATTTCTGCAATACTTCCCTGTAACAAAGATGAGAGTACCAAGTTTAGTTTATCAACTTAAGATAGGAAACAGTAATGCACAGGTATTAATGTTGCGCAATCAAACTATGAGTAATTACTATAAAATCTTAGTTAGTTATGGTAGCTGCGACTGTTATGTCACAATAAGGAAACAGCTTGGCAGCTTTCACAAAATGTATATATTGTGAAATTTCTATCAAAATAGAAGTCAGATTAAAGTTGAAGTACCTAAACAGAAGCAAACAAGAATTAATAGGACAATAAGCATAATCAAAATTGACAGGGTGCACTTACTTGTCAGCTGTGTTCAACAATCTAAGATAATCTTGAGCAAGTGAGTTCTGCAACAGAACGAAAGGTTGATGTTAGCAATTGCAGATAAGCATTTGAAAAGAGGAGATAGAGTAGAGAAAATATATGTTTAACCTTCATCCCAGTACTGCCGGCAGTGAATTTTTCCCATGTACTAAAGCTTGTGATGTCCCTATTGCTTACTCCCATACTAAGAGTTGTTGGTTCCCCAATATCGGTTGAGGCTTGAGCGTGCAATGCATCATCGTGTGGTGGTATATCTATGCACGATGAAGTTGAGGAACCTATTGACTTCATATTGTTTACTATTTCTTCTAATTCTTTGATATGGAGTGCCGATCGATCTAGATTGCAAATTGAACAGCTGCTTTCCTTGCCTATTTTTTTACCTGGTGAAATAAAAAGATCACATAAGAGAACAGCATTACCGTCGATTAAATCATTAGTATCACGTATTTTATTTCATACCTTCATCAAACATAGGTAACTCTCGAGTGGAAAGCGCAATCTTATTGTTATCATCGTCAGTCTGCATGAGTAGATATAACTTCCATGAAATAACTATTACTATTGACTAGGAGTTTTGTAGAGAAAATATATATTTAACCTTCATCCCAGTACTGTGGGCATTGAAATTTTCCCATGTACTAAAGCTTGCGATGTCCCTATTACTTACTCTCATACTAAGAGTTGCTGGTTCCCCAATATCGGTTGAGGCTTGAGCGTGCAATGCATCATCGTGTGGTGGTATATCTATGCACGATGAAGTTGAGGAACCTATTGACTTCATATTGTTTACTATTTCTTCTAATTCTTTGATATGGAGTGCCGATCGATCTAGATTGCAAATTGAACAGCTGCTTTCCTTGCCTATTTTTTTACCTGGTGAAATAAAAAGATCACATAAGAGAACAACATTACCGTCGATTAAATCATTAGTATCACGTATTTTATTTCATACCTTCATCAAACATAGGTAACTCTCGAGTGGAAAGCGCAATCTTATTGTTATCATCGTCAGTCTGCATGAGTAGATATAACTTCCATGAAATAACTATTACTATTGACTAGGAGTTTTGTAGAGAAAATATATATTTAACCTTCATCCCAGTACTGTGGGCATTGAAATTTTCCCATGTACTAAAGCTTGCGATGTCCCTATTACTTACTCTCATACTTGAGTGAGTTGTCAGTTCCACAATATCGGTAGAAGTTGCAGTGTGGAATCCATCATTATGTGGTGTGGTATCCATGCACGATGGAATTGAAGAACATATTGACCTCATCTTGTTTACTATTTCTTGCAATTGTGCGCTCAAGGGTGGCAATCCACATTCATTGCACATTGAACTGCTGCTTTCCTTGCCTATTTTTTTACCTGGTGAAATAAAATGACCACATAAGAGAACAGCATTACCGTCGATTAAATCATTAGTATCACGTATTTTATTTCATACCTTCATCAAACATAGATAACTCACCAGTGGAAAGCGCAATTTTGCTGTTATCATCGCCAGTCTGCATGAGTAGATATAACTTCCATGAAAGATCTATTACTATTAACTAGGAGTTTTGAAAAGCATCTAGATCACAAACAAGTAACCATAAACAATTGTGTTTTTTTCCATGTCTAAGGCTCATCAAGTAGCTAAATTACCTTATCAAGTACTGTAATTTCACAAGTACTGGAAATAGCTAGTGAGGAAGCTTCTTGAGAAAGAATTGGAATTATATTTGTATTTTTCTAAAAATTATTAACAGAGAAGATTAAGGCATAGTTGTAAAATCCGTTCCGGGTACCGTTCCGGTTTTTTGTTTGGAACGGAACGTTCCGGTTTCGGTGCATTCCGGCGTTCCGTTCCGGTTTTATACTGTTCATATTTATTTAACTATATATATGAAAAAAATAAAATATTAATTTAACAAGTATAATTTAAATTCAAGATAAATGAAATTTAAATTATACAATACAAACATAATCTCAAAATTAGAAACATCTTTAAAATTCCAAAATATTATGAAACTAATTTTATTTTTTAAAATGATTTTATTGATAAGTATATTAAAATAATATTTTTATTTTTTAAAAGTTATATTTTAATATATTTTCAATTAAAATAAAATAAAATAAAATAAAAAATAATAAAAATCTGTACCTACAAAAACAAAAAGGGACGAACACACACAGACCCATTCAATTGCAATTTGCAAGTGAAATCCAACTCTCTCTCTCTCTCTAGTCTCTGCAAAATTCTTTCTTTAGAAAAATTAAAACAACGACGACAATTCATCTATTTCTTCTACTACAATCCATAAGTGCCTCCGCTTTCACCTCCCTTCACCAGAAAACTCACTCAAACACACCTCTCACTGTCAAGTCTCAAGTTGAACACCCATCTTCAACCGAACTCCACCACCACCTCCTTACAGAGGCCACCGTCCACGAGAAGAAGAAGAAGAAGATCATGCTTCTCTTCCTTTTCCTTTCCATCCTCTCCTTTTCTTCCTCTTCCCTTTCTCTAAACCAAGAAGGGCTTTATCTCCAGCAAACAAAGCTCTCTCTCTCAGACCCAGACTCAGCTCTCTCCGGAACGGAACGCCCGGTACGGAACCGGGGCGTTCCGGCCGGAATTCGGCCGGATTTGCCGGTTCGGGGCGGGATTTTTACCGGGACAAAAACGTCGCCGTTTTGTCCCGAATTTTGCACTGAAACGGGCCGTTCCGGCCGGAACGGAACGGGATTAATAACTTTGGATTAGGGTTCATCAAGTATGTAGCTATTACCGTATCAAAAAATTGTTGGAACGTTGTTTGAGGAACTTGGTTGCACAGTAATCTATAGAGAGTTACCATAAGTCAGAACCGTATTTAATTTCTTGTATAACAGACCATTCATTCATTTTAGCTATACAACAAGTGCTCTAGGGATGTAAATTTACTTCTCCTCATACATACAAATTTTCAAACAAAGTCTCACAACCTAACCATGAACTCAGAAGATTATTCTAGGTAAAGCTAGAAATACACTGCAGAGTCCTGCACTGACTATTTAAACATTGTTTATTTCTTATATAAATTTAGCTTTACAACAATAGCACAAGGTATGTCTACTTCCCATGGCATGAACACTTGTCAAAAACAAACTTTCATGACCTAATACATGAACTAAACACATCAATCTTGGTGTGCTTTTTCGATTACCTAAGGGCTTGTATGTCTGATTTTGTTTTGTTTTCTTTTTCATGCAGCGGTAAGAAAACTTTTTAGTAGATACTAGGAACAAAGTAGCAAGAAACCAAGTACCTTTTGAGATTTCAAATCACTTGACTCACCAAACAGTTTCCTTCAAATAGAAAAAAAAAATCAATTGAAAACGTTAGAGAACAAAATGTCTTGCAATTTCATTCGACAAGGTATGATAGAAAATACCCGGCTTTCATTGTAGAAGTTGAGCAGTGAGCTTTATTTCTATAAATGTGCCCCCGAGAATTGGTAATCTAAAACGTCCAAAGAATAATCCAAGTAAGAATAGCAATGTAATCCCTAATGCGAAAAAAATTTCAAGTTGGTAAACTTGAAACTTGCTTGGCAAGAAGTTACATACCCCTTTGCGATCAGAAGGACGTGGAGCTACATCCTTCTTAGTAACTACGTCCCCCTTGTTCAAACCCACAAAGAGACCGGTATTCGGCTGTTTTGGAGCCATTTCTGAAACAGAAAAGATTGATCATTTCAGCAAACAATCAAACCAACATTATTCCAAAGTATAATAAATCAGGTTCAAACCATTCAAAATCCAAGTACTGAATCACACCACAGTTTAGCTCACTTCACTCTACATACACTATAACCTATCAAAGGATACCAAAGCCTCAATACCACAAATGATACGAATGCATGAAAGGAAAAACCCAGGTCAAGTATTTTTACACTCGAATCAGCAAGCTAATAAATAATAAAGAAACAGGCAAACTAGTTTCATTTGGAAAAAAAAAGCAGCATATCATAGGTTGTAGTGTTTTTATCTTGTAAGCTGCTCTTGAATTCCAGCGCTAAATTCCATTTCGTTTTTAAGGCAGATGCTAAAACTGTCAGTATTATTAGGTTGTTATCTTGAAACAAGAACTGGAGAAAACAAAGGCTAATTTAGAGATATCAAATGGCAAGTTAAAGCTGAAAGATGAAGTAGCAGTTGCTGCAATTGCTGCAATGGCTGCCCAGGCAAAATGGAACCCTTTTCTTTTCTTTCCAAGTAAGCACTCCAGCAAACATAGGTTGGAGTGTTTTTATCTTGTAAGCTTGCTATAAAAAAAAAACTACAAAGAGCAGGGGAGAAAACTTACCGGGGTTGAGAGGGGATGGCTGCCGGGGTTGAGAAAATCGTCCGGTTCGGATGCAGTTGCAGAGGGAGTGAGAGGGGACGGCTGCCGGGGAGTGAGAATTAGGAAATAAGAAGAGAAAAACAGGGGGGGGGGGGCAAGAGTTTGTAATGTGACAATATATAAGGAAAGAGAAACGTTGAAAGAAGGAAGGGCTCGGCTGTGGTTGTTTTCTGTTTTTTTTTTTCCTAAAACCGATTACTCTGAATGGTGTAAATGGTGTGGAAAGGCACTAATGGTGTGGGAAGGCAGTGACAGTGACAGTGACAGTGCTTTCCAGAAATTATCTAAAGAGAAGAGGCAGAAACTGGCTAAAGAGAGAAGCGAGATGTGCATGCTAAATTATAAATAACTAATTGTTTTGCTGTGCATGTAAGCAATATTGTTTTTTAAATTATACATAATACTAGCCACTTACCCGCGCTTTATCACGGTCGGAACCATATTTTTTTCAACGAAAAAAAATCATTTAATCTGAAAAAAAATCATTTTTTTAAATTATAAATAACTAATTGTTTTGATGTGCATGCAGTAAATAAGTTCTTAGAATTAAAAAAAAAAAACTAGCCACATACCCGCGCTTTGTCGCGGCCGAAATCATTTTTTTTTTCAACCCAAAAATCATTTGATTTGAATAAAAATATTTTTTTAAATTATAAATAACTAGTTGTTTTGCTGCGCATGCAAGAAATAATTTTTTGAAATTATAAATAATAGTGGCCACTTACCCGCGCTTTGTCGCGGTCGAAACCATGTTTTTTCCAACGCAAAAAAATCATTTGATCCAAAAACAATATTTTTTTAGAATTATAAAATATACTAGCCACTTACCCGCGCTTTGTCATGACCGGAACCATATTTTTTTTTCATCTCAAAAATATAATTTGATCCGAAAAAATACATACAACTAAATGAGGTTGTGAGATCATTGTGCAGCCACACTCATTTTACCAAGGACCGTGACACTGCATTTCAAGCCCTCTTATGTGCTTTTTTCATATAATTACCATGAACAGTCGCTTAGATGATACTAGCCACTTACCCGCGCTTTTGTCACGGCCGGAATTATATTTATTTCAACGCAAAAAAAAAAAAAAATCTCATTTGATCTGGAAAAAAAAAACAATCTTTTTAAATTATAAATAACAAATTGTTTTGATGCGCATGCAGTAAATAAATTTTTAGAATTATAAATAATACTAGCCAATTACCCGCGCTTTGTCACGGCCGGAACCATGTTTTTTTCAACTCAAAAAAATAATTTGATCCGAAAAAATACATACAACTAAACAAGGTCGTGAGATCATGGTGCAGCCACACTCGTTTTACTATGGACCGTGACAATGCATTTCGAGCCCTCTTATGTGCTTTTTTCATATAATTACCATGAACAGTCGCTTAGCTGTTCTTTATATGAGCAGTCAATTATGGACCGGAGCCAATTGCTTTGCGGCGCAGAACAGTCTCTTACGCGTTCTTTTGATATTGTTCTTGCTGATTGTTTTGCTGCACATGCGAGAAATAATTTTTTAAAATTATAATGGTATTAGTCACTTACCCGCGCTTTGTCGCGGCCAGAACCATCGTTTTTTTTCCACGCGAAAAAATCATCTGATCCGAAGAAAGATGTTTTTTTTTTTTTTCAAATTATAAAAAGTACTAGCCGCTTACGATGTTTGTATTTTGGTACAATTAGCATGAACACTCTCTTAGGTGTTCTTTTGATAGAGCGCATGCTAATTGTTTTGTAATTTATTTTCCTCAAGCATCACTGTTCAGGCTAATCCGTAATGTATTTATTTGATTGCAATCATTACATAAACAGTTGAAACACAACCAACAATCAAATTGTTTGTTGCAAAAAGTGAATCGCTCTTCTGTGCTACATTTAATCAATTGCAATTTTACATTTAATCAATTGCAATTTTACAATTTGGTGGTGAAATAACTCACCAAACAGATAAAACATACACGGCATTCAATCGCTTCAATGCAAAAAGCAAATAACTCATTTTTGACGCATTTTATCGACTCTGGTTAATTATTTAGCTAACCACTGAAAACGCACACGGCAATCAATCGGTTTAGAGAGCTGTCATTGAGCAAGATTTGATCCTCAACGTTATGATGTCAGGTAAGGACCGGTAGGAGAGGAGAGGACAGTTAAAAAAAAAGTCCTTGTTTTCGTTGCGTACGTAATCTTGAAATTCATGTGTCTAGAGATTTTGAAATCCTTGCATGACTCCGTCGAAAGTCATGGGTTGGGTAGGATAAAGGGTAACCTGGATAGAAATTAAAAATAAATTAATTAAATAATATAGTTTTGAAAACAATTATAAAAAGTTAAATTAAATTTGGATTGAATTCACGAGTCAATTAAGTAATATTAAATTGATTTAATTTAAGATTCTACTATCAATTAAGATAATTTACTAAATTCATCTTGACTTCGATGGTGCTCTCTCAAGATTTAAAATCATATTTAAAAATACTTACTCTCAATTTATATATAAAATAATATAAAAAATATCATTTATTAAAAAAATAAAAAATATATTATTATTTTAAATTTATTTAATACCTATAATTTTTTTCTTCAATTAATTTAGAAAAAAAAGAATTAATTACTTCTGAAGGTGTGAAGAAGTAAGGATGAAGAAATTAGGTGAGGTGATAATGTCCGAGCTATGATGGTTGAATAGCTTAATCTTAAACTTGTCCCTTAACAGTTCAATGAAAAGTCCAGTTTTTCAGAGTATAGGTTTGATAGCTTAATGGAGCCGTGCAAAGAAAAATCTTTATGAGACATGATCTCTTATCATGTCTGATTCTACTCTATGCTGTATTTTTTTACAATGGTGCAGTTCAATATTCTTTTGCTTTTAATAATTAATCATGTTATGCCAATGCATTGAGTCCACGTAGTTTCCATGAAATGTAAACCGAGCACCTCCAACCATAAAAGTCAATTAATTGAGAATAGGTCCACAAACTCTCACATAATCAAAACTATAGAATGATCATTAGGAAAGATTCATTGATTCAAATGATAAAAAAAAAAAAAAAAAAAAAAAAAAAAACTAACAAGCAAGCAAGCTTGAAAGATACATCTCCTCATGAGCTTTCCTCTCATTACCTTTCTGATGTTTTCCTTCCTAATATCACCAATGGCTCCTACTCGGATATCATGGATTTTAATGACAATGAAAGGTAGACAAGTTCAAGCTCAAACAAAACTTGCAATAGAAGTAAGACACAAAGCAGCATCACACATTCAATGTACAGGTGTGAGCATAAGGTGCACCTTCTTTGGGCAGCTTCCTCCTCCTCCATGAGCAACTTTTGGCACCTCAAAGCTTCTGCATCCTTCTCTGCAAGCCATGCTTTAATCTGAATACATAGAATCACAATTGGCAAGGGCAAAACAGATCAGCACATTAATCGGTGCAGCGGTGTTCAAGGAACAGCTTTGGTGAATGCAACACAAGAGCACTGGTATGCTTAATGATAATTAGAAGTTTTGAAATAATTGAGCCCAAACAAACGAAAGGAAAGAAAGATACCAATTTCTGTTCCACCACAAAGCTTGTGCAAGCAACTATATTCTTTGTTTCAAGCCCAATCTTCCCAGCCCCACCATCAAAAATATATTTTTGTATTAATACAGTTGTTCCACGCAGAAACGTTTTTTCACTTGCTTCATCAAGAAAACTGAATGGCTGCCCAGAAGACAAAGGAAACCTGGAGGGCCTCCCTTGGACAAGATCCTGTCAAGAACAAGAATACATTACATTTTAAGGATGCAGATGGAAACAAAACAAAATCCAGAGGAAAATAAATGACATGAAAAAGATGCCCCCTTACCAAAAGGGCAGAACCAGCTCTCCAACTAGATTGATTAAGCAAAGAAATCACTTGTTTCTGAATAACTGTCGTCAATGACTTCATAATTGAAGACCCTGGAACTTCCTAGTAAGTAACTACAGAAAAGTGGAGAAAATGCTTACAGAACAACAACGATCATTTTAATGTAAGGAAAGGGTGAAGATTCCTTCTCCAGATGCTTATTAGTCAACATATAAAAATATGGAACAAATAAAGACAGTCAGCAGCTAACATCAATAATTCAACTGGAATCCATATTCACTATAATTTCATCTAGCTACATTAAAATATCCAATTAAACTGAAGAAACTAATCTTGAAAGCAAAAGGGGAGAAAGGTTTTTAAATTCGTTATTGGCATCCAAACAAATTTTCACAGAAACATTTTTGAATGACATCTGAACATTTTGCAACATCAAATAGCTAAAACTGGGTACTAGACATTCTCTGTGCGGTATCAGTCACACCAAGGCAGGCGAACCAGTTTTTCATCAAAATTTGATTTATTTATTTTTTTGCTTAATTTTTTTTTTATGTTTTCAGGTCGTTTAGATGTGCTGGTGTCAGCAATGATTTTTAAAAAATGAAAACTAATATTGCTTTGATATATTTAGGAGTAAAAAGCACTTGAAAAGTAAACTGTTACCACTCACTCAAACACTCCCTAAGCATGTCAAACAGACAAATGTACAGCATCTGTTTCAAAGAGCATAAAGCATGTTGCCAACATCAGATGATCAGGTTAAAACTGCTACTGAACACCCAGAAGAGGAATCTTCATAGAAATTTCATATTTAATTATTTATAAAAGTGTAAAATATATCCATTTAATCAGACAGAAGAGGAACTGATAGAATACCTCCAAAGCCACATCCTTGAATGATAAAATTTCCTTTGCCTCGTCCTCAGAAAGCTGAAAAAATCAGAAGATTTTAAATCCTGCAAGAAGAGAGATGGGTTAAGCCAAAACTCCCCAAGGAGGGGGGAGAAACTTTACCTTATCCCAAAATGCTCCTAACAGGTTCCTGTTTTTGGCAGGGTCCTGCAAGGTGAAATACAACATGTTTCAGAGAAATTTATAGCATGTAAATTAGCAAGAGATTAGTTGTAAAAGAAACTATTCAATACACAAAATCAACATAGTCAGAACTGAAAATCAAGCAGACATACAACTACAAGCACACCAGATTCTCGAGTTCCAAAATGAGAAAAAAAGTTAAAGCAGCCGTGCCCAAACAAGAGAACGAGCATTTCAGCCAGAGAAATGAGTTAAACCTTGTCAAGTCTTTTCAACCTATGGTGAGCACGAAAGTCCCTGAAAGCAAACTACTTCCAAAGTGTTAACGGTCCATTAAAAACACATAAATGAAACCTTTAGAGCCATTCTCACTTTCACACTGAAATGCAGGTAAAAATCATCCACCAAAAGAGTTCATGTGCAAAGAAAGTATCAACCGAATCAACAGCAACAAAGATAATAGGTTTATTCAGCTTTACTCAGTATCATTCACTAATATGATTATAGATGAAATACAGCAAGCACAGATCCCAAGACCAACAAATTAAAATAAAACCCCAACATAAACTTGTCTGATAAACCTAAAGCAACTCCCTTGAAAGAGCTACTATATTTCGCATTTTAATCTTATAAAAAAGAAGCAGCATATCCATGATTCATTTCCCAGAACTACCACAAAAACAACACCAATAATTAAACACTTAGCCTCCTTTTATGCCAAATTTTCTAAATCACAATTAAACATAGACAATTACAGATTCTATACAGGAGTGATAAAAAATCAGATCACATTTTTTTCCAAGTAGGCTGGCTTTAACCCACTTGAGAGAGCTACGTTTTCCATTGCAAGCTCACAAAATTAAAACTCATAATTCATTTCTCAAAATTAACTTTTTTTTAGGCAAAAATCAAAACTTTTAAATCCATTACCCACAGCTGCAATTAGCCATGAAATGCCATAACCGTCAATTAGTTCTATTGCCTGATTGCTAAAACCAGTACCATAACTAATTACAAAGTGTTTCATTTTTTACATTATCTTTCAGGGCTTGTGGCCATGCAAACAAGATATCCTAGAAATCTACCTCATCTTGCGGAGAACACTGACATCTCTTCACACTTCTTAGCTCTTTTGTGTGTCCCAAGCTTTCTTTTAGCCACCTTCAAAGCATATTTGTCCTTCCCAACCTTGAGAAGCTCAGTGATCCTCTTCTCATATGGTGCAAAGCCAGCAACTTCCCTGATCAAACTCCTGACAAAGAGAACCCTTTTGCTAGATTCCTGCACTCAACTCATACATGGGAAAGAGATCGCATCATATCCATAATTTATTATACAAAAAAAATGTCCCATTGAACAAATTGGTAATCTAAAACGTCCAAAGAATAATCCAAGTAAGAATAGCAATGTAATCCCTAATGCGAAAAAAATTCCAAGTGGGTAAACTTGAAACTTGCTTGGCAAGAAGTTACATACCCCTTTGCGATCAGAAGGACGTGGAGCTAAATCCTTCTTAGTAACTACGTCCCCCTTGTTCAAACCCACAAAGAGACCGGTATTCGGCTGTTTTGGAGCCATTTCTGAAACAGAAAAGATTGATCATTTCAGCAAACAATCAAACCAACATTCCAAAGTATAATAAATCAGGTTCAAACCATTCAAAATCCAAGTACTGAATCACACCACAGTTTAGCTCACTTCACTCTACATACACTATAACCTATCAAAGGATACCAAAGCCTCAATACCACAAATGATACGAATGCATGAAAGGAAAAACCCAGGTCAAGTATTTTTACACTCGAATCAGCAAGCTAATAAATAATAAAGAAACAGGCAAACTAGTTTCATTTGGAAAAAAAAAAAAAAAAAAGCACGGGAAATCACAGCACAGACGGATTAGACGATCCAAAGTTTTGAATTTTAATTTCTTGACAGCCTAAAACAGGAGAAAGCAAAGAAACTTACAAACCCTGGTGTGGATTTGTGATAGTACCTGTCAGAATAGTAGCAGCGGCAAGTATGAAGCAGCAGAAAAATTAGAGTTCTATATACATGTGAAGTTTATAGAGAGAGAGCAGAGGGGTAATTTAGTATTTTAATTTATTAATAAAAGGGCTTTCGTTTCCTTTATAAACGGGCTTATCTGAAGCACAATCGTTAGCCCAGCCCGTTTGTTTTAAAAAAAATGTGAATATTTTGGATAAAATTTAAATAATGATGATCAAAATTGAAAAAAATCAAATATGGATGCTTTTGGACTAAAGGATTAAATTGGAAAAAAAATCATAAAAAAGAAAAGAGTAAACCACCAGGAGAATGGGGACTAGATTTAGAAATACTAACAAATTTAAAATTTTAATTAAAACATGAAATTAAAAAGAATTGAGATTTCTCAAAACAGACAAGAAAAGAATGAAGAAAAAAAAATCAGGACTAATGTTGGAAAAAAATTAAAAGGTACAATTGAAAAAATATAAAACTTCCACTAACACAAATTAATAATTCAAAAGAATAAGGATTTATCCTCAAATATCTCCAACTAGGAGGATAACCCTGAATTGTTCAATGTCATGCATGAATTTTGAGAGAGGAAAGAAAAGAAAAAAAAAAAAAAAGGGAGAGATAAATTATTCTGGCAACTATCCTTCCACTGCAGCCCAACACGCGCCAAAGGATGTTGTACGCAATCAACTGACATTATGAAGGAAATTTTTTGAGCACTGGACAATGCTTCACGCGCTGTCAAAACTTTGCAGAATCTTCAACACAACCTTCTCGTGTGTGCATGCATTTGACATGTTTTAATTTTTAATAATTATTCAAATCATTGTAAAGACCAATTTACCCATTTGACAACCAAAAAAAACTTATATGAAAATAAAATAAAATAACCAAAAAGACTAAATTAATTATGAAATGAATGTAAATAAGTAAATCTAATGTGATCTAAATTTTAATATTTTTTAATTATTATAAAGACTAATTTACCCATCTTATTATAACAAAAAAAAAAATCCAAGATAAAAATAAAACAATGCATATGAAAAGGAATCAAATAGTTTTAAATCAGGGGTAGTTTTGAAAATTTATTATGCAATGAAATATGAAGCTTCAAAAAAGTCCCTAAAAGTCAACAATTGTATTTTCTTTTCTTTTAAGGGAAATAAAGCTAATTTATTGATGAGTTTTTTTTCCCTCCATTTATTGATGAGTTCACTCCATTTATTGATGAGTTCGGCAAGGTGAAGTATCTGCCGTATGTTTTAAGAATGCAAATCAAGCCATTGCAAGAGCCCAGGATCGCGGTGCTGCGACCAGCTTCAAACGGAAACGGGCCGGCATCAAATTCTTTGGTTTGCCTCTGGGAATAGGCAAAGGTACTGTTAGGTTCATAATGTGACTTCCTTTGATATTCTTTTCATCTCTATGAAGAACGAGGCTGAGTTTGGGGTTGTGATTTCTCATACAAAGTTGGATAAAATACTCACTCGAAATAAGGGAACAAATTAGTTTGGAGATGCACTTGATTCTTAAAAGGCTTTTCACTGGGAAGCTAGGATAGCATAAGGGAGATCAAGTCTGGTGGTAAAATCAACATGGATGGATTATGTTTGTCAGTCTCGAGTGTGTTAAGGTTTATGTTTGTATTGCAAAGTGTTATATGGTTTTCAGGGTTTTGTTGAGATTGATCTCTAAAAGGGAGTCATCTCGGCAACTCTATCAAGTCTTTTGTTATTTCCTTCTAAGATTGCGAGGTCTCATATTTTCTGTTGTTCTTGTGTTGGGTAACTTGCAAGCCTATTGAACCTCGTACAAGCAACATAATAATAATAATAATAATAATAATAAAAAAAAACATTCTTGCTGTTTATACCTAGTGGTTCTCTTATTCGGCAAGATGTTCTTTTCAAAATATGAGATGGACATAACGTATGAGGTATGACCATTGTGGTTACACTTACAATTTTCGTAAGAAAAATGTAGACTATCCAAATATACAAAATTCTTTTTATAAAACGCAAGAAATTCGCAGTTTCAAATCTGCAGCCATCACTGCATAATTGCCGCCTGACGTACTGTACATGCTATTGGGCTCTCAGAATCTACCATTTATCAAGAAAATCACAAGCCAACGCTGATTGATTGCAGCATCCCGTGAACATGCATTATCTGGTTACCAATGCCCTTGCACTTAACCACAGTGAAAATTCCAAGAACAATGCTTTGACAGGAACAGAGGTACAGGGAGGAGTCCCGGAATCTTGTACAAATTGGCAAATGAGGATGTGTTGAGAAAGGGAGAGAGAGAAGGAAAAATAACTGAGGTCAGCTAATTCCACTTTACTTCGTTAAGAATTCCCTTGCGATGCTCCTCGCTTTCTCCAAAAACTGGGAGCTTCTTGTTGCAACGTCATTTTCAAGCATTGCAGACTTTAAGTTTGAAAAGAACTCCCTGTAAGCAACAGTTGAGTCTTCAGAATTTTCAATTCTTACATCAGATCTCAACATATTCTCCTGTGCTTCTTCTTGTTGATGAGCTGGTAGAGTTTCCAGCAACTGTTCTTTTCCCAATCTGCTGCTTAACACAGCTTCCAGCCTAGCAGCCATGATAGTGGCCCTTCTGATACATGACGAAGGTAGCTGCATTGGATAAAAAGAGTACCCAGGTCACATTAACGTCAGAATCATTAAAATGACTTAAATGAAAACCCCAAATTATCAAATTTCAAAGAAACTACCCTCTTTTTCATCATAGAACTCGCAGTTTATAAGGTTCAACTAGATCTACTAAGGTGGTTTTCCTTTCAGTTTACACAAGATTCCATGTGTGTGTGGGCATGAGTTAGAGAGAGAGAATACCTCAGCAAGTTGAGCAACATTAAATCCAAAACTCTTTTCTGAAACACCGGGCACCAGCTTATAAAGGTAAGTGACATCTTCAGTATCACATGTTGACTCTATGGCACCCTCATTTTTTTGCGAGGTCAAATATGAAACATGGTATGCCCCCACAGAGCCTGGAAATTCAGTTTTAATCTCGGCAATTTTAGGGTAGTGGGTTACAAATAAGACCATGCATCTTTTCTGATCCAGTAGATGGTATAATGTAGCATAAGCAATAGCTCCACCATCATGCGTGCCTGTGCCTCTACCAAGCTCATCAATGATTACCAGTGACTGTGCTGTGCATTTGTGGAGTATATGAGAAGCCTCACTCAGCTCTTCTAGAAAGGTACTTCTCCCTTGTTGAATACTGTCAGAGGCCCCCATTCGGGTGTGGATGCCATCTAACACATGCAGTTTTGCTGACAATGCTGGTACAAAGGAACCAACCTAGGGGGATCAGAGGGCACCTTTGAATGAATGGTCATGCGAGTGTCATTTTATCCAACAAAAGCAAGAAAGAGGCAAAGGTGGCTTCAACAATTTAACAATCAGAAACTTCAGGGTTTCATAAAAGACAAAGCATGGAGACAAGGATGCATGTTAATTAATTATGAAGTTCTAAAATGATGGAGTTAACTGAGGTATCCAGAAAATATATAAAAAAAAAGTACCATCAAGAGTTCAGCAAAGAATACAACTGAATGCGCACAGCAATCAGGAAGCATCCAGCCAGTGGCCCTAACACTGTACAGATAAGAAAAGAATGTAGGAGAGTGCAATTCTACCTGAGCCATCAAGGCAATAAGAGCAACTTGGCGAATGTAGCAACTTTTTCCCTCCCATATTGGGTCCAGTGATGATCTGGCAATACTCTTTATCTGCATGCAAGTTTGTATCATTCCGGACAAAATTGTCTTGTAGAATTGTCTCCAAGACCTGGTCAAGATAGGTAATAATCAGTAAGTAGCTCACAATAACTTAAAAGCTATCATATAACACACACAACAGATCAAGTTCAACAATCAGAATATAGGTCCTCACAAATTCAAGACACGGAATATTAAATAGATTTTGCATGAAAATACATGCAGGATGACGACCAGAGCAAATGTTTATCTGAGGAGGTTCACTGCCATCCACAAAAATGGGCCGGACATAATTCTGCAAAAAATAATATATGACAAAACAAACACAACTTCAAACTAATCAGAAGTTGAAGCATTATCTTTGATTCTTCAAGGATGTACCTTATTTTTCAAAAGAGTAGCAAATGAGAACAAACAATCCAAAGTTGCAAGAGCTTGAACAGCACCTCGGAACTCAGCATAATATATACTAAAACCCCTTAGAAAGCTATCCCAGGCAGCTCGGGAGACAATCATGAGCTCCTCGTTAGCGAGTAATAGCTGGTCCAAGGCAGTCGAAACTTCAGGCGGGTGATACCGAATCATTTTCTTGGTACTGTTTACCTTGACCCAATTTAATGGAACCTTGAAATCCAAGGGCAGCTGCAGTTAAAACTACATCAAATAAGCTAGCTAACAAAAATATTGTAGATATGATAACATAAGCAGTCAAGTTGTTGACTTATGAAAAATACAATTCTGCAACCGGAAAGCAGGCCAGGGGTGCATGCCAAACATCCAGCCCAAAACATTTATGTTCGATATAACAGGATATGCTGTTAATCTAAAAACAGGAAGTTACTGCCAATAAAACCCAGAGCTCCATACTAATAGAACATAAATTGGCACACATAAATGTAAATATGCAAGAGTTTCTTTAACAAAATGAAATACATTTCTTTATTCCCAGAACATGTTGACTGGGATACCTCTATCAGATGTGTGGTTCCAGACACACTCATGAATTCCAAGTTGCGCCTCTGAAGTTGCTTGCGGTACATTCCAATTAAAGAATCCAAATTCTTCTTTGCAAATTGAACAGCTTCCCGAGCCCTTGCAACCTGTGGATCAAAAGTCAAAGAAAAGGGATTCAGAAAGAATTTTAAATTTTATTTCAGTCTAAACAAATCTCAATAGTGATGAAATTCACAGGTGAAGAACTTCAGGGAAAAAAGTACAAACCTCTGGAAATTGATCATCAGAAATAATGATCAAGTTTGTCAGGTCACCTTGTTCAGCTGCTTCTTTGTTTAGAGTAGACAGTAGTTTTGCAGCATTACCAACTGCATTTGAGGATGAAGCAGCCAAAATCAATCTTTTCAGAAGAACTGACTTCACAGTCTTTGATCCCACTTCGTCATAATTATGCCCCTCTCGAATGCAAAGTCGCTTAAGTCGTTTGCCAGCAGCTAATATAGCTTGAAAAACTGCAATGAACTGTCATTCAGTCATTTAAATCTGTTAGCTGCAAAGCAGTAAGCATAAAAAATCAGTACAAACAATTGTTAGATCAAAAACTACTCTTGCATGAATATCTGAGATGCAGCTGGTGCTCCTCGGTCGCCATAGCCACACAAACACAGCAATGGGAGGCGAGAATGAAGAAAGATAGGCAAGGTACATAATTAAGAGCATAAGCAGAAACTAGTCACAAATCATTGTATAAATAAGAGCATATATGACAAGTGAAGTGTCAATAGTTACTTCAGATGCAGTTGCGGTTCGATGGAAAATTCTTGTTATTCCACGTTCAATATCAGGTGATCTTCCCAAAGCAGTCAAAACAGTAGAAAGCAGATGGTACAAGTGAGGTTGTACAATTGCTACTTCAGAATCATCCTCATCAAGTCCGCTTACATGCTGAGAATCTTTATACGATCCCATGCATTCTGCAACCTCAGAAACAGCATCAAGACGAGCGGATATCATGTTTCTATCACGTAAAGGGTGCGTCACCTGCACCATGAATCAAACTCAGAATTGCATGGTGGCTATAACCGAAGTTGAAATTATATATCAAATTAAAAACAGCCCATACCCAATGTCTGAGTAGCCTTGAACCATATATTGTAAGAGTAAGATTCATGATATGCAGCAAGGAACCAGACTCGGACCCATCTGAGTTATTTCTCAAAACCTGAACATGTTGATACTTCCATCATTTTAGCACAAACAAAGTCTAAACAGAGAATAAGAAAGACTTGAATGAGCAAAATATGAACTTCAAAAATGATTGAAATTCCATTAATTATAATAGAATGTTTACGCATTAGTTTTACAAAGAAAAACTGCAGACTGAATTTACAAGAATGTGGTCAAGTTCCTAAAACTTTAAGGAGATTCCTCAGATTCTTCAATTAGTTATGACTAGTCAAAATTAATTTCTCTCTGTTTTCCACAATATTGTCCTTTCCAGACACTAAAAAGGATGGAATCGTGGAAGAGTATCACATGATAAAAACTGATCCACGATACACAAACCCTCCCCACCATATGCCATGAGTTGATAGCAAAAACCTGGAAGGAGGGGTGTGCCATGGACCTTCAGTGACAACCACTTGCAGTTAAGTAAACCAATACTTTCATGGTTTCTCAGCAAATACGAACCATTCAATTACCTCTAATTGCTGGAGTGTATTGGCTGAAAGATTCATCTCCATGTTGCTTGAGAAGGGCCGAAAAGATGCTCCAAGGCACAACATTCTATCAAATCCAAATTGTTTTAGGTGGCGAATGGTTAAGGCCAACGCTTCCACAGCCAAATCAGGCATTTTTATTACTCCCTTCATGACCCAAAAAAGAAGTTCAAGAAGATAACACCGGCTAAGTATAGACAAATATATTCTTACTCTGCATTTAAAAAATTAAGAAATATCAAACCTCAATTGCCAGGTGATAGGAACCCTGTTCTTTGGCCTCTGTCGTTTGCTTTTCACTATCTCCTAGATTATCTTCAATCATATTCTCATATAGAGACATCACATCAGCAAGTGCACCACCATCACTGAAACAATCTCGCAAGACACGCTCCACGCGAACATTTGAGGAAGGTCCAGAATGTGCCAGTAGCAACGGGTAATAAACAGGCCCATGCTATCAGACTGCTTTATTTTTATTGCAATTGCTTTATGAAATTTTGATATATGGCAAAAATCTTTTCCGTGTTCAGTTTTAACAAACAGTTGGTCTGAGTCCTTATTATATACAGCTAACGAAACAGACCATGCATCACATTTAACAACACATTCAAGAATTGAATAATCATCTCACATTCCAAAATTGAAAGAAAACATCTTTTCTTATACTTTTCTCCAGTTGTTGCATACACCACATTCTAATTCTAACACAGCTAAACACTACCTTCTCTGTTTGTTTTGAAAGTGGATCACCAAGAAGCAATTCAGCAGGAGCCAAGCTTAAAACAAAAGCTTCCAGCCCACTCCTCAAAAACCCATCATTAAACTCTCCATAAACAACATCCCCTGTGGAAATCTCAACCGCAACAACACCAACTCTCACATCAAAAACCCCAACCTCAACCCCACAGTCCAAACCCTTCTCCACTACACAACACAAATAATTACTCTCACCACCACACCCCTCCTCTCTCCCTCCCACATTCTCCGCAGCCTCCACGGTAGATTTCGTATACAATGAAGATAAGCCTCTACAAAATGGCCCACTTTTATTCTCTCCATGTGCCTTAATCGCCGCAGTCTCAGTCTGGTTAACAACCCCGACTTTATAACCTTCACTGACTAACCTTCTCACATGGACATTTAATCGGAAAGTTGGAACACTGGCGGTCATAAAGTTATGATCTTTATGTGCATAAATACCCAAAACTCTAGCAGCAATCTCGGCGTGTTCACCGAAAAATCGAAATTTGTAGCCAACTTCAATCATTAAAAGAACATCGGGGTACTTTTGTTTCAAGTCAAATACCTGTTGTTCTAAAGGAGTGAACTTTTGAGTGTCTTGAGGTAGTGGGGTTTTTGGGATTTGAGGTTCTAAGAGTTTGTCGAGGAATTTTTGGTGTAAAGAGAGAAGTGGTTTTTGTGTGTGAGGTGAAAGTTTAGGTTTTTTTGGTGTGGAAGTTAAGCGAGAAGAGAGAAGTTTGCGTTTAGAGGGAGAGAAGGGGACTGTTGCTGTGATTCTTGGAGAGGAGGAAGATGAAGGGGCTGTTTGTGGTGGTGGTGGTGGTGGTGGTGGACTGGTGGTGGTGGGTTTTGGTTTGGGAGCGAAAAAACGGGAAATAATTTGCTGCTAAACCAAGTTGATATGAGTTTATTTAATACATTGTCATTTTTAAAAAAATCACATTGTATTGATTTTTTAATCGAACTATATTTTTATTAATCATGTAGATTAAATATATTAATTTGATCAATTCATATCAAGTCTTTTTTTTTTTTGTGTGTGTGTATAGATGCTAAAATACACATTAACAGCCCCTTGATATTTTTTTCATATTGAAAAAAATTGATCAGGCCCCTACTGCTAATACAGTGTTAGCAAAGTTATAGTACCACTCTAATCCTTCATTCATTTCATGTTAAAAGATAAAATAAATCAAGTCGCTAAAATTTTAGGAAAATTAGACAAATAATTGCTATTCTCTTTTTCTGGGCTGAGATTTTTATTTTTCCCATTTCATCACACTGGGCCTGACTGAGACGAGGGAGGAGTTATAACCTTAATCATTTGGAGTTATATTCACAGGCCCAAGTCAGAGCCTATTAGCACTAATTAGCAAACTATTCTAGTTATTTCTACCTACAAATCCCAAAATTAATCCAAAATTAATTTTAAAATTCACTCTCTAATCTCCCTCGACTACTCCCTTCCCTCTGCTATTTTTTTTTTGGTTTTCTAAGCTGAAAGATCTACAAAGAGGGAAACACAGCTTCAACTCACAGAAAAAAAATATACATTATTTATCGTAAAGCAATTCCTGCACCTTCAAAGGAGTGAGCAAAGGCCAGCCTGGGTAATCTGCAAAAACAAAAACCAAGGAAATCAATTGCATGGCTTCAATGTCACATAAGGTCATATGCCAACCTCAACCCAAAAACCAACTGAATGAAGAGGCAATCTTTTTCACTAGCAATTCATTTAGACATAATCTAGTACCTGGCTGATCGAGAGCCTTGAGTAATTGGATCCACTGTACAGGTTTATCATTTGGCCTCGAAAAAGAAAGAAGAGGCTGTCTCCCAATGGCATCCCTGATGAATGTATCCAGGGAAGTAGTAATGTTTTCCCTCAAATGCTTATAGTTATATTCATGTCTTTTTTCGATTATAATATCTTGCAAATATCTGAGCAATTAATATCTTATACAAGAAGGTGTATCATTGTTAGCTCAAGAGGATTCAAACTCTATTTCTGTGGTGGGTACACGCCATGAATATCAAGATTTTACAGTTAATGTTGTTTCGGAAAAATACAAATCTAAAAGTGTCATTACCTTTTCAGGAAGTTTCTCCTGTAGCAGCAGTTTCTAGCACTTGTGAAACTACAATACTTGATAAGGTAAATAGTTACGTACTTGATGAGCTCTAATATTTGCTGTAAAATTAATTGTTAATTTTATGGTTAATATTGTTTATAAAAAAAATACAAAAATCTAGAAGTTTCAATGCCTTCTCAGGAAGTTTCACCTGTAACAGCAATTTCTATTTCCTACGAAGCTACAATACTTGATACGATAATAGCTATATACTTGATGAGCCCTAATCTTCTCTGTTAATAATTTTTAGAAAAATATAATTTCAATTCTTTCTCAAGAAGCTTCCTCACTAGCTATTTCCAGTACTTGTGAAATTACAGTACTTGATAAGGTAATTTAGCTACTTGATGAGCCCTAGACATGGAAAAAAACACAATTGCTTATGGTTACTTGTTTGTGATCTAGATGCTTTTCAAAACTCCTAGTTAATAGTAATATATCTTTCATGGAAGTTATATCTACTCATGCGGTCTGACGATGATAACAACAAAATTGCGCTTTCCACTGGAGAGTTATCTATGTTTCATGAAGGTATGAAATAAAATACATGATACTAATGATTTAATAGACAATAATGTTTTTCTCTTATGTAGTCTTCTTATTTCACCAGGTAAAAAAATAGACGAGGAAAGCAGCAATTCAATTGCCGATCAATGTGGATGGCTATGGCCACCCATTAGCACACATTTACAAGATATAATAAACAATATGAGGTCATTATGTTCCTCAAGTCCAACGTACATGGATACAACACCACGCAATGATGGATTCCACGCTAAAACCTCAACCGATATTAGTTATAACTCAAGTATAACTAATAACTCAAGTATGGGAGTAAGTAATACGGCCCTATTAGTTACTCTCATGCTTGAGTAACTAATAGGGCCGTATTACTTACTCTCATGCTTGAGTTCAGAGTTGTTGGTTCCCCAATATCGGTTGAGGTTTCAGTGTGGAATGCATCATTGCTTGATATTATATTTATGCACGATGGAAATGAGGAAAATAGTGACCTAAAATTGTTTACTATTTCTTGCAATTGTGATAAAGACACTGAAGCACTTTCGTGCAACGAAAGATAGTTGGGTCTCCCACTCGACTCACTTCTTCGTCCATTTCTCCTCCAACTACAGCTTCTAGTTTAGGCCAAGTTTACAAAGCTCACCTTACCCATTCCAGACAGCTTATTGATGTCGAGGCGCACACCTTGTACCAGAGAAGATATTGGACTTGAACTTTACAGGATTTTCATCGACAAATATGTCAACTTTATTGCCAGTAATGTTGTTGCTCTTACTGACGATTTTTCACACAGAGTTTATCAAGAGCTCAACCGTGCGCAGGTTGTTTCTTTCATCATTCTCGCTATTAGTATAATTGCCTTGCATCACCACTTCTGGAGTTAATGCATGAATCTACAAATTATAATCTTAAATGGAATTTATTTTGATGTTATTATCCGAAGCACAATCGTTAGCCCAACCCATTTGTTTTAAAAAAAAGTGAATATTTTGGATAAAATCACTTAAATAATGATGATCAAAATTGAAAAAAAATCAAATATGGATGCTTTTGGACTAAAGGATTAAATTGGAAAAAAATCATAAAAAAGAAAAGAGTAAACCACCAGGAGAATGGGGACTAGATTTAGAAATACTAACAAATTTAAAATTTTAATTAAAACATGAAATTAAAAAGAATTGAGATTTCTCAAAACAGACAAGAAAAGAATGAAGAAAAAAAATCAGGACTAATGTTGGAAAAAAATTAAAAGGTACAATTGAAAAAATATAAAACTTCCACTAACACAAATTAATAATTCAAAAGAATAAGGATTTATCCTCAAATATCTCCAACTAGGAGGATAACCCTGAATTGTTCAATGTCATGCATGAATTTTGAGAGAGGAAAGAAAAGAAAAAAAAAAAAAAAGGGAGAGATAAATTATTCTGGCAACTATCCTTCCACTGCAGCCCAACACGCGCCAAAGGATGTTGTACGCAATCAACTGACATTATGAAGGAAATTTTTTGAGCACTGGACAATGCTTCACGCGCTGTCAAAACTTTGCAGAATCTTCAACACAACCTTCTCGTGTGTGCATGCATTTGACATGTTTTAATTTTTAATAATTATTCAAATCATTGTAAAGACCAATTTACCCATTTGACAACCAAAAAAAACTTATATGAAAATAAAATAAAATAACCAAAAAGACTAAATTAATTATGAAATGAATGTAAATAAGTAAATCTAATGTGATCTAAATTTTAATATTTTTTAATTATTATAAAGACTAATTTACCCATCTTATTATAACAAAAAAAAAAAAATCCAAGATAAAAATAAAACAATGCATATGAAAAGGAATCAAATAGTTTTAAATCAGGGGTAGTTTTGAAAATTTATTATGCAATGAAATATGAAGCTTCAAAAAAGTCCCTAAAAGTCAACAATTGTATTTTCTTTTCTTTTAAGGGAAATAAAGCTAATTTATTGATGAGTTTTTTTTCCCTCCATTTATTGATGAGTTCACTCCATTTATTGATGAGTTCGGCAAGGTGAAGTATCTGCCGTATGTTTTAAGAATGCAAATCAAGCCATTGCAAGAGCCCAGGATCGCGGTGCTGCGACCAGCTTCAAACGGAAACGGGCCGGCATCAAATTCTTTGGTTTGCCTCTGGGAATAGGCAAAGGTACTGTTAGGTTCATAATGTGACTTCCTTTGATATTCTTTTCATCTCTATGAAGAACGAGGCTGAGTTTGGGGTTGTGATTTCTCATACAAAGTTGGATAAAATACTCACTCGAAATAAGGGAACAAATTAGTTTGGAGATGCACTTGATTCTTAAAAGGCTTTTCACTGGGAAGCTAGGATAGCATAAGGGAGATCAAGTCTGGTGGTAAAATCAACATGGATGGATTATGTTTGTCAGTCTCGAGTGTGTTAAGGTTTATGTTTGTATTGCAAAGTGTTATATGGTTTTCAGGGTTTTGTTGAGATTGATCTCTAAAAGGGAGTCATCTCGGCAACTCTATCAAGTCTTTTGTTATTTCCTTCTAAGATTGCGAGGTCTCATATTTTCTGTTGTTCTTGTGTTGGGTAACTTGCAAGCCTATTGAACCTCGTACAAGCAACATAATAATAATAATAATAATAATAATAAAAAAAAACATTCTTGCTGTTTATACCTAGTGGTTCTCTTATTCGGCAAGATGTTCTTTTCAAAATATGAGATGGACATAACGTATGAGGTATGACCATTGTGGTTACACTTACAATTTTCGTAAGAAAAATGTAGACTATCCAAATATACAAAATTCTTTTTATAAAACGCAAGAAATTCGCAGTTTCAAATCTGCAGCCATCACTGCATAATTGCCGCCTGACGTACTGTACATGCTATTGGGCTCTCAGAATCTACCATTTATCAAGAAAATCACAAGCCAACGCTGATTGATTGCAGCATCCCGTGAACATGCATTATCTGGTTACCAATGCCCTTGCACTTAACCACAGTGAAAATTCCAAGAACAATGCTTTGACAGGAACAGAGGTACAGGGAGGAGTCCCGGAATCTTGTACAAATTGGCAAATGAGGATGTGTTGAGAAAGGGAGAGAGAGAAGGAAAAATAACTGAGGTCAGCTAATTCCACTTTACTTCGTTAAGAATTCCCTTGCGATGCTCCTCGCTTTCTCCAAAAACTGGGAGCTTCTTGTTGCAACGTCATTTTCAAGCATTGCAGACTTTAAGTTTGAAAAGAACTCCCTGTAAGCAACAGTTGAGTCTTCAGAATTTTCAATTCTTACATCAGATCTCAACATATTCTCCTGTGCTTCTTCTTGTTGATGAGCTGGTAGAGTTTCCAGCAACTGTTCTTTTCCCAATCTGCTGCTTAACACAGCTTCCAGCCTAGCAGCCATGATAGTGGCCCTTCTGATACATGACGAAGGTAGCTGCATTGGATAAAAAGAGTACCCAGGTCACATTAACGTCAGAATCATTAAAATGACTTAAATGAAAACCCCAAATTATCAAATTTCAAAGAAACTACCCTCTTTTTCATCATAGAACTCGCAGTTTATAAGGTTCAACTAGATCTACTAAGGTGGTTTTCCTTTCAGTTTACACAAGATTCCATGTGTGTGTGGGCATGAGTTAGAGAGAGAGAATACCTCAGCAAGTTGAGCAACATTAAATCCAAAACTCTTTTCTGAAACACCGGGCACCAGCTTATAAAGGTAAGTGACATCTTCAGTATCACATGTTGACTCTATGGCACCCTCATTTTTTTGCGAGGTCAAATATGAAACATGGTATGCCCCCACAGAGCCTGGAAATTCAGTTTTAATCTCGGCAATTTTAGGGTAGTGGGTTACAAATAAGACCATGCATCTTTTCTGATCCAGTAGATGGTATAATGTAGCATAAGCAATAGCTCCACCATCATGCGTGCCTGTGCCTCTACCAAGCTCATCAATGATTACCAGTGACTGTGCTGTGCATTTGTGGAGTATATGAGAAGCCTCACTCAGCTCTTCTAGAAAGGTACTTCTCCCTTGTTGAATACTGTCAGAGGCCCCCATTCGGGTGTGGATGCCATCTAACACATGCAGTTTTGCTGACAATGCTGGTACAAAGGAACCAACCTAGGGGGATCAGAGGGCACCTTTGAATGAATGGTCATGCGAGTGTCATTTTATCCAACAAAAGCAAGAAAGAGGCAAAGGTGGCTTCAACAATTTAACAATCAGAAACTTCAGGGTTTCATAAAAGACAAAGCATGGAGACAAGGATGCATGTTAATTAATTATGAAGTTCTAAAATGATGGAGTTAACTGAGGTATCCAGAAAATATATAAAAAAAAAGTACCATCAAGAGTTCAGCAAAGAATACAACTGAATGCGCACAGCAATCAGGAAGCATCCAGCCAGTGGCCCTAACACTGTACAGATAAGAAAAGAATGTAGGAGAGTGCAATTCTACCTGAGCCATCAAGGCAATAAGAGCAACTTGGCGAATGTAGCAACTTTTTCCCTCCCATATTGGGTCCAGTGATGATCTGGCAATACTCTTTATCTGCATGCAAGTTTGTATCATTCCGGACAAAATTGTCTTGTAGAATTGTCTCCAAGACCTGGTCAAGATAGGTAATAATCAGTAAGTAGCTCACAATAACTTAAAAGCTATCATATAACACACACAGCAGATCAAGTTCAACAATCAGAATATAGGTCCTCACAAATTCAAGACACGGAATATTAAATAGATTTTGCATGAAAATACATACAGGATGACGACCAGAGCAAATGTTTATCTGAGGAGGTTCACTGCCATCCACAAAAATGGGCCGGACATAATTCTGCAAAAAATAATATATAAAAAAACAAACACAACTTCAAACTAATCAGAAGTTGAAGCATTATCTTTGATTCTTCAAGGATGTACCTTATTTTTCAAAAGAGTAGCAAATGAGAACAAACAATCCAAGGGCAGCTGCAGTTAAAATTACATCAAATAAGCTAGCTAACAAAAAATATTGTAGATATGATAACATAAGCAGTCAAGTTGTTGACTTATGAAAAATACAATTCTGCAACTGGAAAGCAGGCCAGGGGTGCATGCCAAACATCCAGCCCAAAACATTTATGTTCGATATAACAGGATATGCTGTTAATCTAAAAACAGGAAGTTACTGCCAATAAAACCCAGAGCTCCATACTAATAGAACATAAATTGGCACACATAAATGTAAATATGCAAGAGTTTCTTTAACAAAATGAAATACATTTCTTTATTCCCAGAACATGTTGACTGGGATACCTCTATCAGATGTGTGGTTCCAGACACACTCATGAATTCCAAGTTGCGCCTCTGAAGTTGCTTGCGGTACATTCCAATTAAAGAATCCAAATTCTTCTTTGCAAATTGAACAGCTTCACGAGCCCTTGCAACCTGTGGATCAAAAGTCAAAGAAAAGGGATTCAGAAAGAATTTTAAATTTTATTTCAGTCTAAACAAATCTCAATAGTGATGAAATTCACAGGTGAAGAACTTCAGGGAAAAAAGTACAAACCTCTGGAAATTGATCATCAGAAATAATGATCAAGTTTGTCAGGTCACCTTGTTCAGCTGCTTCTTTGTTTAGAGTAGACAGTAGTTTTGCAGCATTACCAACTGCATTTGAGGATGAAGCAGCCAAAATCAATCTTTTCAGAAGAACTGACTTCACAGTCTTTGATCCCACTTCGTCATAATTATGCCCCTCTCGAATGCAAAGTCGCTTAAGTCGTTTGCCAGCAGCTAATATAGCTTGAAAAACTGCAATGAACTGTCATTCAGTCATTTAAATCTGTTAGCTGCAAAGCAGTAAGCATAAAAAATCAGTACAAACAATTGTTAGATCAGAAACTACTCTTGCATGAATATCTGAGATGCAGCTGGTGCTCCTCGGTCGCCCATAGCCACACAAACACAGCAATGGGAGGCGAGAATGAAGAAAGATAGGCAAGGTACATAATTAAGAGCATAAGCAGAAACTAGTCACAAATTATTGTATAAATAAGAGCATATATGACAAGTGAAGTGTCAATAGTTACTTCAGATGCAGTTGCGGTTCGATGGAAAATTCTTGTTATTCCACGTTCAATATCAGGTGATCTTCCCAAAGCAGTCAAAACAGTAGAAAGCAGATGGTACAAGTGAGGTTGTACAATTGCTACTTCAGAATCATCCTCATCAAGTCCGCTTACATGCTGAGAATCTTTATACGATCCCATGCATTCTGCAATCTCAGAAACAGCATCAAGACGAGCGGATATCATGTTTCTATCACGTAAAGGGTGCGTCACCTGCACCATGAATCAAACTCAGAATTGCATGGTGGCTATAACCGAAGTTGAAATTATATATCAAATTAAAAACAGCCCATACCCAATGTCTGAGTAGCCTTGAACCATATATTGTAAGAGTAAGATTCATGATATGCAGCAAGGAACCAGACTCCGACCCATCTGAGTTATTTCTCAAAACCTGAACATGTTGATACTTCCATCATTTTAGCACAAACAAAGTCTAAACAGAGAATAAGAAAGACTTGAATGAGCAAAATATGAACTTCAAAAATGATTGAAGTTCCATTAATTATAATAGAATGTTTACGCATTAGTTTTACAAAGAAAAACTGCATACTGAATTTACAAGAATGTGGTCAAGTTCCTAAAACTTTAAGGGATTCCTCAGATTCTTCAATTAGTTATGACTAGTCAAAATTAATTTCTCTCTGTTTTCCACAATATTGTCCTTTTCAGACACTAAAAAGGATGGAATCGTGGAAGAGTATCACATGATAAAAACTGATCCACGATACACAAACCCTCCCCACCATATGCCATGAGTTGATAGCAAAAACCTGGAAGGAGGGGTGTGCCATGGACCTTCAGTGACAACCACTTGCAGTTAAGTAAACCAATACTTTCATGGTTTCTCAGCAAATATGAACCATTCAATTACCTCTAATTGCTGGAGTGTATTGGCTGAAAGATTCATCTCCATGTTGCTTGAGAAGGGCCGAAAAGATGCTACAAGGCACAACATTCTATCAAATCCAAATTGTTTTAGGTGGCGAATGGTTAAGGCCAACGCTTCCACAGCCAAATCAGGCATTTTTATTACTCCCTTCATGACCCAAAAAAGAAGTTCAAGAAGATAACACTGGCTAAGTATAGACAAATATATTCTTACTCTGCATTTAAAAAATTAAGAAATATCAAACCTCAATTGCCAGGTGATAGGAACCCTGTTCTTTGGCCTCTGTCGTTTGCTTTTCATTATCTCCTCGATTATCTTCAATCATATTCTCATATAGAGACATCACATCAGCAAGTGCACCACCATCACTGAAACAATCTCGCAAGACACGCTCCACGCGAACATTTGAGGAAGGTCCAGAATGTGCCAGTAGCAACGGGTAATAAACAGGCCCATGCTATCAGACTGCTTTATTTTTATTGCAATTGCTTTATGAAATTTTGATATATGGCAAAAATCTTTTCCGTGTTCAGTTTTAACAAACAGTTGGTCTGAGTCCTTATTATATACAGCTAACGAAACAGACCATGCATCACATTTAACAACACATTCAAGAATTGCTTCAGCTAACACTGCAAATAATAGAGTTCAGGATGTGAAACGAATGCTGCCAGAGATGCAGGCCTTGCTTCATCATAATGTCTGACAGACGTTATTGACAAGTGTTATACTAGCTGCCTGGTGACCCTATAATCAAATGGGAGATTGTGTTTTAGTACATCCCTCCACTTCCCTTCTTTATTACTTCTCATCCCTAATTGACATGTCCTTCCATTTTTTAAACAGAACACATTCTTGTACCCCTTAAGTAAATAATAAATCTGTTCTTCAATTTTTTAACTCATTTCAAGTGTCCCTTTCAACATTAAATCTGGAAGAAGGAAAAAAAAAACAATACAGGAATAGATTAACATTCAAAATGTATATAATGCATGTCAAATGTATATATAGCAATCAATTCTAATGAAAGTTTCAAAGCAACTCTCGGTTGCCCACAGCAAAATTATCTTCCAAACCAACATATTAATCACTGCTGCTATGCTAATCAAAGAGTCCTCCAACTTCCTTTTAAAGCCATCTTCTTACCTGCACTTCAAACAAAAGATTAAAAGTATTGCATTTGGTTTTTTAGTGGAAGTATTTGATAGCCAGATTTGAAAAGGCAATATGAAGACAGTTCTGCAGGAACTAAAGAAAAAACCTGTTTGGCTGAGAGTCCGATGACTTTCAAATCATCAAGCTGTTGACCAATAATGATATTCTTAATGATCATTAACCAAATTACAAATGAAATAAAATGACATTAGCACCGCGCATAACGATTTTCTGAGAATGCTTACATTCTTAAAAGGCTCTGGATTATCTTCTCGGAGTTCAAGGATGTAAGTAGCTCTCTTTTCTCCAATACCCTACATGAAGCATCACTCTGATTCATATGATATGCCAGCAATAAGACAGCATATATTGATATTTACAAAATTAGAAACGCTAATCACCTTCAATTTCTGCAATACTTCCCTGTAACAAAGATGAGAGTACCAAGTTTAGTTTATCAACTTAAGATAGGAAACAGTAATGCACAGGTATTAATGTTGCGCAATCAAACTATGAGTAATTACTATAAAATCTTAGTTAGTTATGGTAGCTGCGACTGTTATGTCACAATAAGGAAACAGCTTGGCAGCTTTCACAAAATGTATATATTGTGAAATTTCTATCAAAATAGAAGTCAGATTAAAGTTGAAGTACCTAAACAGAAGCAAACAAGAATTAATAGGACAATAAGCATAATCAAAATTGACAGGGTGCACTTACTTGTCAGCTGTGTTCAACAATCTAAGATAATCTTGAGCAAGTGAGTTCTGCAACAGAACGAAAGGTTGATGTTAGCAATTGCAGATAAGCATTTGAAAAGAGGAGATAGAGTAGAGAAAATATATGTTTAACCTTCATCCCAGTACTGCCGGCAGTGAATTTTTCCCATGTACTAAAGCTTGTGATGTCCCTATTGCTTACTCCCATACTAAGAGTTGTTGGTTCCCCAATATCGGTTGAGGCTTGAGCGTGCAATGCATCATCGTGTGGTGGTATATCTATGCACGATGAAGTTGAGGAACCTATTGACTTCATATTGTTTACTATTTCTTCTAATTCTTTGATATGGAGTGCCGATCGATCTAGATTGCAAATTGAACAGCTGCTTTCCTTGCCTATTTTTTTACCTGGTGAAATAAAAAGATCACATAAGAGAACAGCATTACCGTCGATTAAATCATTAGTATCACGTATTTTATTTCATACCTTCATCAAACATAGGTAACTCTCGAGTGGAAAGCGCAATCTTATTGTTATCATCGTCAGTCTGCATGAGTAGATATAACTTCCATGAAATAACTATTACTATTGACTAGGAGTTTTGTAGAGAAAATATATATTTAACCTTCATCCCAGTACTGTGGGCATTGAAATTTTCCCATGTACTAAAGCTTGCGATGTCCCTATTACTTACTCTCATACTAAGAGTTGCTGGTTCCCCAATATCGGTTGAGGCTTGAGCGTGCAATGCATCATCGTGTGGTGGTATATCTATGCACGATGAAGTTGAGGAACCTATTGACTTCATATTGTTTACTATTTCTTCTAATTCTTTGATATGGAGTGCCGATCGATCTAGATTGCAAATTGAACAGCTGTTTTCCTTGCCTATTTTTTTACCTGGTGAATAAAAAGATCACATAAGAGAACAGCATTACCGTCGATTAAATCATTAGTATCACGTATTTTATTTCATACCTTCATCAAACATAGGTAACTCTCGAGTGGAAAGCGCAATCTTATTGTTATCATCGTCAGTCTGCATGAGTAGATATAACTTCCATGAAATAACTATTACTATTGACTAGGAGTTTTGTAGAGAAAATATATATTTAACCTTCATCCCAGTACTGTGGGCATTGAAATTTTCCCATGTACTAAAGCTTGCGATGTCCCTATTACTTACTCTCATACTTGAGTGAGTTGTCAGTTCCACAATATCGGTAGAAGTTGCAGTGTGGAATCCATCATTATGTGGTGTGGTATCCATGCACGATGGAATTGAAGAACATATTGACCTCATCTTGTTTACTATTTCTTGCAATTGTGCGCTCAAGGGTGGCAATCCACATTCATTGCACATTGAACTGCTGCTTTCCTTGCCTATTTTTTTACCTGGTGAAATAAAATGACCACATAAGAGAACAGCATTACCGTCGATTAAATCATTAGTATCACGTATTTTATTTCATACCTTCATCAAACATAGATAACTCACCAGTGGAAAGCGCAATTTTGCTGTTATCATCGCCAGTCTGCATGAGTAGATATAACTTCCATGAAAGATCTATTACTATTAACTAGGAGTTTTGAAAAGCATCTAGATCACAAACAAGTAACCATAAGCAATTGTGTTTTTTTCCATGTCTAAGGCTCATCAAGTAGCTAAATTACCTTATCAAGTACTGCAATTTCACAAGTACTGGAAATAGCTAGTGAGGAAGCTTCTTGAGAAAGAATTGGAATTATATTTGTATTTTTCTAAAAATTATTAACAGAGAAGATTAAGGCATAGTTGTAAAATCCGTTCCGGGTACCGTTCCGGTTTTTTGTTTGGAACGGAACGTTCCGGTTTCGGTGCATTCCGGCGTTCCGTTCCGGTTTTATACTGTTCATATTTATTTAACTATATATATGAAAAAAATAAAATATTAATTTAACAAGTATAATTTAAATTCAAGATAAATGAAATTTAAATTATACAATACAAACATAATCTCAAAATTAGAAACATCTTTAAAATTCCAAAATATTATGAAACTAATTTTATTTTTTAAAATGATTTTATTGATAAGTATATTAAAATAATATTTTTATTTTTTAAAAGTTATATTTTAATATATTTTCAATTAAAATAAAATAAAATAAAATAAAAAATAATAAAAATCTGTACCTACAAAAACAAAAAGGGACGAACACACACAGACCCATTCAATTGCAATTTGCAAGTGAAATCCAACTCTCTCTCTCTCTCTAGTCTCTGCAAAATTCTTTCTTTAGAAAAATTAAAACAACGACGACAATTCATCTATTTCTTCTACTACAATCCATAAGTGCCTCCGCTTTCACCTCCCTTCACCAGAAAACTCACTCAAACACACCTCTCACTGTCAAGTCTCAAGTTGAACACCCATCTTCAACCGAACTCCACCACCACCTCCTTACAGAGGCCACCGTCCACGAGAAGAAGAAGAAGAAGATCATGCTTCTCTTCCTTTTCCTTTCCATCCTCTCCTTTTCTTCCTCTTCCCTTTCTCTAAACCAAGAAGGGCTTTATCTCCAGCAAACAAAGCTCTCTCTCTCAGACCCAGACTCAGCTCTCTCCGGAACGGAACGCCCGGTACGGAACCGGGGCGTTCCGGCCGGAATTCGGCCGGATTTGCCGGTTCGGGGCGGGATTTTTACCGGGACAAAAACGTCGCCGTTTTGTCCCGAATTTTGCACTGAAACGGGCCGTTCCGGCCGGAACGGAACGGGATTAATAACTTTGGATTAGGGTTCATCAAGTATGTAGCTATTACCGTATCAAAAAATTGTTGGAACGTTGTTTGAGGAACTTGGTTGCACAGTAATCTATAGAGAGTTACCATAAGTCAGAACCGTATTTAATTTCTTGTATAACAGACCATTCATTCATTTTAGCTATACAACAAGTGCTCTAGGGATGTAAATTTACTTCTCCTCATACATACAAATTTTCAAACAAAGTCTCACAACCTAACCATGAACTCAGAAGATTATTCTAGGTAAAGCTAGAAATACACTGCAGAGTCCTGCACTGACTATTTAAACATTGTTTATTTCTTATATAAACTTAGCTTTACAACAATAGCACAAGGTATGTCTACTTCCCATGGCATGAACACTTGTCAAAAACAAACTTTCATGACCTAATACATGAACTAAACACATCAATCTTGGTGTGCTTTTTCGATTACCTAAGGGCTTGTATGTCTGATTTTGTTTTGTTTTCTTTTTCATGCAGCGGTAAGAAAACTTTTTAGTAGATACTAGGAACAAAGTAGCAAGAAACCAAGTACCTTTTGAGATTTCAAATCACTTGACTCACCAAACAGTTTCCTTCAAATAGAAAAAAAAAATCAATTGAAAACGTTAGAGAACAAAATGTCTTGCAATTTCATTCGACAAGGTATGATAGAAAATACCCGGCTTTCATTGTAGAAGTTGAGCAGTGAGCTTTATTTCTATAAATGTGCCCCCGAGAATTGGTAATCTAAAACGTCCAAAGAATAATCCAAGTAAGAATAGCAATGTAATCCCTAATGCGAAAAAAATTTCAAGTTGGTAAACTTGAAACTTGCTTGGCAAGAAGTTACATACCCCTTTGCGATCAGAAGGACGTGGAGCTACATCCTTCTTAGTAACTACGTCCCCCTTGTTCAAACCCACAAAGAGACCGGTATTCGGCTGTTTTGGAGCCATTTCTGAAACAGAAAAGATTGATCATTTCAGCAAACAATCAAACCAACTGAAGGAATTGTGTCCTTTAAATTAATGTGCAATGACTAAACTTGGATAGGACAATTAACGGAGATAATTTAATCTGATTATTTTAGGAGTCGTAGTGCTTTGCTAGAAGCCAACTACGATTAATAGGGTTAAACCTATAGCTATTATAATTGGGTCCTATGAGGTCACACACTTAGAGATTACGGAATAGATCAACGAAAGAAAAATGGTTTATTATTAATACATATTAGATATTATTAATAATAAAGAATATTATTTATTTCTGAAATAAAATAAATATTATTTATTCATATTAGATATGATTAATTATGGAGTTATTCATACAGCCTTTTATTTGATAAAAGGACAAAGTCTTCATTTCTATTTATTGCTCTTAAAACCATACGTTGGAAAAGGAAATGACACTTTCTATATATTGATGTGCCATAAAAAAAAAAAAAACGTCTCCATCATTGAAGATGGAATATATAAATGATTTTTTGAAAATCATGTTATAAAAGAAAAGCTTTCCAGGTAACGTAGATGGAAAGGATAATAAAAGAAATGAAGGAGGTGAATAGGCAGGAGCGGTCGTCCAATAAAGAAACATAGCAATTAAGCATTTGGTGGCATCAGTTACTAGAATTGAGGGGCTCCGCTTTTGCTTATTTTTCGGGACGACTAGCATTAGGGTTGAGAGGTTTTGCTCGGCTGCTATCAAAACAAAAGAGTTTTGTTCGGCTGCTCCAAAACAAAAGAGTTTTGTTCGGCTGCTCCAAAACAAAAGAGTTTTGTTCGGCTGCTCCAAAACAAAAGAGTTTTGTTCGGCTGCTCCAAAATAAAAGAGTTTTGTTCGGCTGCTCCAAAATCAAAAAGAGATTTGCACGGCTGCTCTCAAAATTTGGCAGTGGTGCAATAAGAGACCACGAATTTTTCTTTTTCCAACCAAGGCAATTTGGTTGCTCCCTTTTGTCCATTCGTCCTAGCAGTCGAAGGCAAGAGATCTATTCCGGCTCGTGTGGACTAAATAGAGGAGCAACACGTGGGGCTCTCATCCTTTTAGATACCACCATATCTAACTCGGTTCACGCATCAACAGGTATTTTCCATGAACAATACTTTGATCTATCAATTATGCTTGAAGATTCTACGATTAGATGTTTAGATATGATCTGAAATTCCGCTTAACGCATCTAATATTCCAACAATGGTATCAGAGCCTGGTTTTTCTTGCATAAATTGATAGGATCAATGAATTAATTGTTAATTTGATGCGGATCTTGATTTAAATTGGTAGTGAATTTTATATGGATAAAATGTAAAATTAAAATGAAGATTTTGATTGGCCCATGGAATTTTATGAATATAATATGGTTTATTTTATTGTTTCCTAAAAGTTAGGAAATCCCATTTATATATTTTTCATACAATTTTATCCAATAATTGCATTTTATGATTAATAATGATTAATACCATGTAAGGATTTAATTTTAAATTAAGAATTTTTATTTTATGCTTGTTTTATATTATGATATATTGCATGCATAAGGAGACTAGTATGGCCCAGAAATACGATCTGCGTATCGTTATATTTTTGTAATTTATTTTAATAATTAGATTATTGTAAATAATTTTGTAATACAAAGAAGAGAAAGTCCATGAAGTTCAAGGATGGAGATCCATGAAGGGTACAAGGATGAAGACAAAAGAAGATTAGATCTTTATTATTTTTTTTTTTTTTTGGGGGCCATACTAGGATCATTTTTTATTGCATATTTTTTTTTATGCTTTATTTATTTATTTTGCATTGTCTTTATTTATGCCAGTTTTCACTTATAAATAAAAGATAATCAAAACTTAAGTTCCTACAGAAAATTGGGGCAATGCCTTTCCGTGTCATAACCCATGAAGTTTATGGTTTTGGTTGGATGGGTTTCGCAAAAGCGAGGGTGTCCTACCTCAATCTTAGGCTCGTGAGGGTGAATCTATACGGGGGTTCATAAATCTTGATACGGTTGTACCCAACAAGAGACCAAAAGGCAAAGTTTTGGATCTTGAGGCATGGGGATGAATCCTACATTGGATGTGGATCATCAACCAAGAATTTTAATAAGTTATAATTAGTAATTGTTACTTACCTTGAATACACAAGAACTAAGGCAGTGCAAAAGTACGTTGGGGCTTGTCTATGATGGGATCTTGGAATCATTTTATTCATAAGGGACAATAACAACTTGAATAAAATGTGCATTTACTTATTTTAAATTGTTTAAATTATAAGTATTTGCAATATCAAACATAAACTGATTTGTATGTCATTTATATTTTGTAGATTATGTCGAACGATAATTTAAAATTCTCTCTACGCTCAATTGTTGAGAAAAACAAGCTCAATGGAACGAACTTCCTTGATTGGGAAAGGAATTTGAGAATTATTCTCAGGTCCGAGGGACGTGAGGACGTCCTAACTACTCCTGTCCCTACTGTGACCAATACCTCATCAGATGAGGAAAAGGCAACAGCAACTCGGATAAAGTCTGAGGCATTACCTGTAACTTGCCTCATGCTTGCTGCAATGGAGCCTGACTTGCAAAAGAGGTTTGAGCATTCTGATGCTTATTCCATCATAACTGAACTAAAAACGTTGTTTCAGGATCAGGCAAGGATAGAGCGATATGAGACTCACAAGGCTATACTTGATAGCCATCTTGTGAAGGGAAAACCAGTAAGTCCTCATGTGATTAAACTAACTGGGCTTTTCAAGAGGATGGAAAATCTGGGGACCCCATATGACCAAGAGTTGGCCACTGATATTGTTCTTAGATCCTTGCATGATGGTTTTGCACCATTCAGAATGCAATACCATATGAATGGTCTGAAGCATGATCTGAATGAGCTTCATAGCATGCTTAAAAATGCTGAGGGCAATATAATTGGTGACAAGAAGAAGGAAGTTCTGAATGTCAACAATGGGAAGGGATTTAAGAGGGTGGCTAAAAGTAAGAGCAATTACCAAGGGAAAAGCAAGCAAGTTGCCAAACCCAAGAATGGTGAGAAGCCAAAGGTGGCTGCTGATCATGATTGTTTTTACTGCAAAGCCAAAGGACACTGGAAAAGAAACTGTCCCAAATACTTGGAAGACAAGAGGAACGGGACTGTGAGTTCCACTTCAGGTATTTATGTTATTGAGATTATGACAACCAATGTTCTCACATTAGATAATGGTCCCACTTGGGTATTAGATACTGCATGTGGTGCTCACATTACTTCATATGTGCAGGGACTAAGAAATAGGAGACAAGTAAGGAAAGGGGAGATAAACCTGTGCGTTGGAAATGGAGCAAGTGTTGCTGCACTCTCCGTCGGAGATTTAAGTTTATCTTTACCTTCTGGTTTAGTATTAGAACTGAATAATTGTTATTACGTTCCTTGCATTACTAAAAACCTTATTTCCTATGCTGTATTGGATCATGAAAATTTTGAATTTAGCAGTAAAAATGGATGTATTTCTATTTTTAAGAATGATATTTTCTATGCAACTGCTAGAGTGAGTAATGGACTCTTTGTATTAGATCTCAAATCAGAATTATATAACATAAATAACAAAAGGCAAAAGTTAAAAAGTTTGAGTGAGGCCTACCTATGGCATTGTCGATTAGGTCACATTAGTGTGAATCGCATGAAGAAGCTCCACAAAGATGGACTTCTAAAAGACATGGATTATGAATCCATTGATACATGTGAATCATGTCTTATGGGCAAGATGACAAGGTCACCTTTCAAAGGAACGTTTGAAAGGGCTACTGAACTATTGGGCGTAATACATACTGATGTATGCGGGCCAATGAGCACAGAAGCTAGAGGTGGCTATAGATACTTCATCACATTTACTGATGACATGAGTAGATATGGGTATGTTTACCTTATGTCACATAAATCGGAGTCTTTTGAAAAGTTCAAAGAATTTCAAAATGAAGTAGAGACTCAAAGTGGCAAGAAAATAAAAGCACTTCGATCTGATCGTGGTGGTGAATACTTGAGCCATGAATTTGATCATCATTTGAAGAACTGTGGGATAGTAACACAGTTGTCTACCCCAGGAACACCACAACTGAATGGAGTGTCTGAAAGGAGAAACAGGACTCTGTTAGACATGGTCCGATCAATGATGAGTTTTGCCGATCTTCCGTTATCCTTCTGGGGATATGCCCTCACTACCGCTGTACTTACATTAAACAGGACTCCGTCAAGAACTGTAGACAAAACCCCATATGAGATATGGACTGGAAAGATTCCAAAGTTGTCTTTTCTGAAAATATGGGGATGTGAAGCTTATGTAAAACGTTTACAAACAGAGAAACTTGCCCCAAAATCAGATAAATGTTATTTTATAGGGTATCCAAAAGGAAGTTTCGGATATTACTTCTACAATCCAACTCAGCAAAAGGTGTTTGTTGCAAGGGATAGTGTCTTTTTGGAAAGAGAGTTCTTTTCCAACAAGTCAAGTGGGAGAAATATTCATCTTGAAATAGTTCAAGATGATGAAGAGCAACAAACTCAACAACAAGAAGACATGGATGATGTCGATGATGAGATGATTACCTTTGAAGGCCTAGGGCCTCAAATCATCCAAGAGCCGGAACAAGAGGATCTACAAACAGTTATGAATCATGTTCCGGATCCAGTTGTTGAACAAGTTGAACCCACTCGTAGATCGGAAAGGCCAAGGGTACAACCAAGACGTTATGATGATTTCATCTTGAACGTAAGCCTTGATGTTCTTATGCTAGAACTTAGTGAGCCTTCTACCTATAAGCAAGCAGTGACGGGTCCAGACTCCAAAAAATGGCTTGAGGCCATGAGGTCCGAAATGGATTCGATGTTTGAAAATCAAGTATGGGACTTGATAGATTTGCCAGATGGAGTAAAACCCATAGGAAACAAATGGATTTTCAAACTCAAAACTGACACGGATGGAAATATATCTGTTTACAAGGCAAGACTAGTTGCCAAAGGTTTTAGACAGATTCATGGTATAGACTATGACGAGACATTTTCACCAGTTGTCATGATTAGATCCATTAGGATAATCCTAGCTATTGCCGCATATTATGACTATGAAATATGGCAAATGGATGTCAAAACCGCTTTTCTAAATGGTTTTTTGGAAGAGGATGTGTATATGACACAACCTGAAGGTTTTGAAGATCCAAATGAAGCTGGGAAGGTATGCAAGCTTAAAAAGTCCATTTATGGACTTAAGCAAGCATCCAGGAGTTGGAACTTTCGATTTGATGAAAAGATCAAAGAATTTGATTTCATTAGATGTGAAGAGGATCCTTGTGTTTACAAGAAGTTTAGTGGGAGTAAGGTAGCCTTCTTAGTCTTATATGTAGATGACATACTACTTATTGGGAATGACATTCCGATGCTAGAGTCCGTAAAAGAATGGCTGAAGAAATGTTTCTCTATGAAAGACTTAGGAAAGGCTGAGTACATACTTGGAATTAAGATCTATAGAGATAGATCTAAGAGGCTTCTTGGATTAAGTCAAGGAACTTATATTGATAAGATTCTTAATAGATTCAAGATGCAGGATTCCAAGAAGGGATTTTTACCCATACAACATGGTATATATCTCAGCAAGAAACAGTGTCCTAAAACACCTGTTGAGCTTGAGAAGATGAAACAGGTCCCATATGCTTCTGCTATAGGATCTATCATGTATGCCATGGTATGTACCCGTCCAGATGTTGCATATGCTTTGAGCATGTGTAGCAGATACCAATCAAATCCTGGAGAAGCACACTGGAGTGCAGCTAAGAATATCCTGAAGTACTTAAGAAGGACTAAGGATGATTTCTTAGTATATGGGGGAGATGAAAAATTAATCGTACAAGGCTATACTGATGCAAGCTTTCAGACTGATCGAGATGGCTTTGAGTCTCAATCTGGTTATGTCTTCATCCTTAACGGAGGAGCTGTGAGCTGGAAGAGCTCCAAGCAGGATACAATAGCAGATTCTACAACAGAGGCTGAGTACATTGCTGCTAGTGAAGCAGCAAAGGAGGCCGTTTGGATAAGGAAGTTCCTAGATGAACTCGGTGTTGTTCCTAGCATATCAGTGCCTATCGACATCTATTGTGACAACAATGGTGCCATAGCCCAGGCAAAGGAACCGAGTTCGAGCTCCAAATCCAGACACGTTATGAGGAAGTATCACCTTATTCGTCGCATCATCACTATGGGTGACATTAGGATGTGTAAGGTGCATACTGATGACAACATTGCAGATCCATTGACCAAACCTATGCCTAGGCCCAAGCATGAGAGTCACACTAGGGCTAAGGGTCTTAAGCACATTGGAGAATGGCTTTAAGTTTGATTTTATATTACATTATATTTTTATGAGTGTTGGACACTAGTTTTATGTTTGACTTGATGATTTTATGATATATGATATTTCATCCTTATTTAATATTGTTTTGATCGATATTGAATAATATGTCCAAATAATTCATTATTAACAAATGGGATCACCTTAAGTGTTCTGGTGAATGAAACCCCATTAAGTGAAATGAAGTTTTGAATTATTAAAAGTCTATAGTTTGAAATCATCAAATGGACATAGATGATTTTATAAGCTACTATATTGTAAGTTGATTGATAGCACCAGGTTTCATGGGCTATAGGGACATGGAGATGTCTAGTCAATTACATATATGTGTATGGATGATACATGTAGGACTGACCCACCTTAAGACTCTCCAAAAGAGATTGTAGAGTCTTAAATTAAACCATGATTAGTAGATTCCTCAGACATGAGTATGTTGTGGTCTCACTTGATGATTGGTATCTCTTTGACACTGTTAAACGCTTTCCGTAAAAGGGAGTTATAAAGGCAGTAGTTGGGATTGCCAAAAGTTGAGTGGGAGCCATAGTCATACAAGACTGGAGAAGTCCTCCTGCTTCATGCATACTGTGATGCATTGAACAGGAATGGTGTCTCGGCCATTTGAAGAGCGAGAACTGAAAATGCATGGCCATGCTCGGATGGATTATTTGAAATCATCCGTTTAATTGACAGTTCAAACTCAGAGTTCAAGAAACATATTTGATAATAGATATGAATGTCACCATATCATCAAATAAGACATTAAGAGACAAAGGTATCTTATATTGCACACTTGTATAAGGACAAGTGGGAGATTGAAGGAATTGTGTCCTTTAAATTAATGTGCAATGACTAAACTTGGATAGGACAATTAACGGAGATAATTTAATCTGATTATTTTAGGAGTCGTAGTGCTTTGCTAGAAGCCAACTACGATTAATAGGGTTAAACCTATAGCTATTATAATTGGGTCCTATGAGGTCACACACTTAGAGATTACGGAATAGATCAACGAAAGAAAAATGGTTTATTATTAATACATATTAGATATTATTAATAATAAAGAATATTATTTATTTCTGAAATAAAATAAATATTATTTATTCATATTAGATATGATTAATTATGGAGTTATTCATACAGCCTTTTATTTGATAAAAGGACAAAGTCTTCATTTCTATTTATTGCTCTTAAAACCATACGTTGGAAAAGGAAATGACACTTTCTATATATTGATGTGCCATAAAAGAAAAAAAAACGTCTCCATCATTGAAGATGGAATATATAAATGATTTTTTGAAAATCATGTTATAAAAGAAAAGCTTTCCAGGTAACGTAGATGGAAAGGATAATAAAAGAAATGAAGGAGGTGAATAGGCAGGAGCGGTCGTCCAATAAAGAAACATAGCAATTAAGCATTTGGTGGCATCAGTTACTAGAATTGAGGGGCTCCGCTTTTGCTTATTTTTCGGGACGACTAGCATTAGGGTTGAGAGGTTTTGCTCGGCTGCTATCAAAACAAAAGAGTTTTGTTCGGCTGCTCCAAAACAAAAGAGTTTTGTTCGGCTGCTCCAAAACAAAAGAGTTTTGTTCGGCTGCTCCAAAACAAAAGAGTTTTGTTCGGCTGCTCCAAAATCAAAAAGAGATTTGCACGGCTGCTCTCAAAATTTGGCAGTGGTGCAATAAGAGACCACGAATTTTTCTTTTTCCAACCAAGGCAATTTGGTTGCTCCCTTTTGTCCATTCGTCCTAGCAGTCGAAGGCAAGAGATCTATTCCGGCTCGTGTGGACTAAATAGAGGAGCAACACGTGGGGCTCTCATCCTTTTAGATACCACCATATCTAACTCGGTTCACGCATCAACAGGTATTTTCCATGAACAATACTTTGATCTATCAATTATGCTTGAAGATTCTACGATTAGATGTTTAGATATGATCTGAAATTCCGCTTAACGCATCTAATATTCCAACACCAACATTATTCCAAAGTATAATAAATCAGGTTCAAACCATTCAAAATCCAAGTACTGAATCACACCACAGTTTAGCTCACTTCACTCTACATACACTATAACCTATCAAAGGATACCAAAGCCTCAATACCACAAATGATACGAATGCATGAAAGGAAAAACCCAGGTCAAGTATTTTTACACTCGAATCAGCAAGCTAATAAATAATAAAGAAACAGGCAAACTAGTTTCATTTGGAAAAAAAAAGCAGCATATCATAGGTTGTAGTGTTTTTATCTTGTAAGCTGCTCTTGAATTCCAGCGCTAAATTCCATTTCGTTTTTAAGGCAGATGCTAAAACTGTCAGTATTATTAGGTTGTTATCTTGAAACAAGAACTGGAGAAAACAAAGGCTAATTTAGAGATATCAAATGGCAAGTTAAAGCTGAAAGATGAAGTAGCAGTTGCTGCAATTGCTGCAATGGCTGCCCAGGCAAAATGGAACCCTTTTCTTTTCTTTCCAAGTAAGCACTCCAGCAAACATAGGTTGGAGTGTTTTTATCTTGTAAGCTTGCTATAAAAAAAAAACTACAAAGAGCAGGGGAGAAAACTTACCGGGGTTGAGAGGGGATGGCTGCCGGGGTTGAGAAAATCGTCCGGTTCGGATGCAGTTGCAGAGGGAGTGAGAGGGGACGGCTGCCGGGGAGTGAGAATTAGGAAATAAGAAGAGAAAAACAGGGGGGGGGGCAAGAGTTTGTAATGTGACAATATATAAGGAAAGAGAAACGTTGAAAGAAGGAAGGGCTCGGCTGTGGTTGTTTTCTGTTTTTTTTTTTCCTAAAACCGATTACTCTGAATGGTGTAAATGGTGTAAATGGTGTGGAAAGGCACTAATGGTGTGGGAAGGCAGTGACAGTGACAGTGACAGTGCTTTCCAGAAATTATCTAAAGAGAAGAGGCAGAAACTGGCTAAAGAGAGAAGCGAGATGTGCATGCTAAATTATAAATAACTAATTGTTTTGCTGTGCATGTAAGCAATATTGTTTTTTAAATTATACATAATACTAGCCACTTACCCGCGCTTTATCACGGTCGGAACCATATTTTTTTCAACGAAAAAAAATCATTTAATCTGAAAAAAAATCATTTTTTTAAATTATAAATAACTAATTGTTTTGATGTGCATGCAGTAAATAAGTTCTTAGAATTAAAAAAAAAAAACTAGCCACATACCCGCGCTTTGTCGCGGCCGAAATCATTTTTTTTTTCAACCCAAAAATCATTTGATTTGAATAAAAATATTTTTTTAAATTATAAATAACTAGTTGTTTTGCTGCGCATGCAAGAAATAATTTTTTGAAATTATAAATAATAGTGGCCACTTACCCGCGCTTTGTCGCGGTCGAAACCATGTTTTTTCCAACGCAAAAAAATCATTTGATCCAAAAACAATATTTTTTTAGAATTATAAAATATACTAGCCACTTACCCGCGCTTTGTCATGACCGGAACCATATTTTTTTTTCATCTCAAAAATATAATTTGATCCGAAAAAATACATACAACTAAATGAGGTTGTGAGATCATTGTGCAGCCACACTCATTTTACCAAGGACCGTGACACTGCATTTCAAGCCCTCTTATGTGCTTTTTTCATATAATTACCATGAACAGTCGCTTAGATGATACTAGCCACTTACCCGCGCTTTTGTCACGGCCGGAATTATATTTATTTCAACGCAAAAAAAAAAAAAAATCTCATTTGATCTGGAAAAAAAAAACAATCTTTTTAAATTATAAATAACAAATTGTTTTGATGCGCATGCAGTAAATAAATTTTTAGAATTATAAATAATACTAGCCAATTACCCGCGCTTTGTCACGGCCGGAACCATGTTTTTTTCAACTCAAAAAAATAATTTGATCCGAAAAAATACATACAACTAAACAAGGTCGTGAGATCATGGTGCAGCCACACTCGTTTTACTATGGACCGTGACAATGCATTTCGAGCCCTCTTATGTGCTTTTTTCATATAACTACCATGAACAGTCGCTTAGCTGTTCTTTATATGAGCAGTCAATTATGGACCGGAGCCAATTGCTTTGCGGCGCAGAACAGTCTCTTACGCGTTCTTTTGATATTGTTCTTGCTGATTGTTTTGCTGCACATGCGAGAAATAATTTTTTAAAATTATAATGGTATTAGTCACTTACCCGCGCTTTGTCGCGGCCAGAACCATCGTTTTTTTTCCACGCGAAAAAATCATCTGATCCGAAGAAAGATGTTTTTTTTTTTTTTTCAAATTATAAAAAGTACTAGCCGCTTACGATGTTTGTATTTTGGTACAATTAGCATGAACACTCTCTTAGGTGTTCTTTTGATAGAGCGCATGCTAATTGTTTTGTAATTTATTTTCCTCAAGCATCACTGTTCAGGCTAATCCTTAATGTATTTATTTGATTGCAATCATTACATAAACAGTTGAAACACAACCAACAATCAAATTGTTTGTTGCAAAAAGTGAATCGCTCTTCTGTGCTACATTTAATCAATTGCAATTTTACATTTAATCAATTGCAATTTTACAATTTGGTGGTGAAATAACTCACCAAACAGATAAAACATACACGGCATTCAATCGCTTCAATGCAAAAAGCAAATAACTCATTTTTGACGCATTTTATCGACTCTGGTTAATTATTTAGCTAACCACTGAAAACGCACACGGCAATCAATCGGTTTAGAGAGCTGTCATTGAGCAAGATTTGATCCTCAACGTTATGATGTCAGGTAAGGACCGGTAGGAGAGGAGAGGACAGTTAAAAAAAAAGTCCTTGTTTTCGTTGCGTACGTAATCTTGAAATTCATGTGTCTAGAGATTTTGAAATCCTTGCATGACTCCGTCGAAAGTCATGGGTTGGGTAGGATAAAGGGTAACCTGGATAGAAATTAAAAATAAATTAATTAAATAATATAGTTTTGAAAACAATTATAAAAAGTTAAATTAAATTTGGATTGAATTCACGAGTCAATTAAGTAATATTAAATTGATTTAATTTAAGATTCTACTATCAATTAAGATAATTTACTAAATTCATCTTGACTTCGATGGTGCTCTCTCAAGATTTAAAATCATATTTAAAAATACTTACTCTCAATTTATATATAAAATAATATAAAAAATATCATTTATTAAAAAAATAAAAAATATATTATTATTTTAAATTTATTTAATACCTATAATTTTTTTCTTCAATTAATTTAGAAAAAAAAGAATTAATTACTTCTGAAGGTGTGAAGAAGTAAGGATGAAGAAATTAGGTGAGGTGATAATGTCCGAGCTATGATGGTTGAATAGCTTAATCTTAAACTTGTCCCTTAACAGTTCAATGAAAAGTCCAGTTTTTCAGAGTATAGGTTTGATAGCTTAATGGAGCCGTGCAAAGAAAAATCTTTATGAGACATGATCTCTTATCATGTCTGATTCTACTCTATGCTGTATTTTTTTACAATGGTGCAGTTCAATATTCTTTTGCTTTTAATAATTAATCATGTTATGCCAATGCATTGAGTCCACGTAGTTTCCATGAAATGTAAACCGAGCACCTCCAACCATAAAAGTCAATTAATTGAGAATAGGTCCACAAACTCTCACATAATCAAAACTATAGAATGATCATTAGGAAAGATTCATTGATTCAAATGATAAAAAAAAAAAAAAAAAAAAAAAAAAAAACTAACAAGCAAGCAAGCTTGAAAGATACATCTCCTCATGAGCTTTCCTCTCATTACCTTTCTGATGTTTTCCTTCCTAATATCACCAATGGCTCCTACTCGGATATCATGGATTTTAATGACAATGAAAGGTAGACAAGTTCAAGCTCAAACAAAACTTGCAATAGAAGTAAGACACAAAGCAGCATCACACATTCAATGTACAGGTGTGAGCATAAGGTGCACCTTCTTTGGGCAGCTTCCTCCTCCTCCATGAGCAACTTTTGGCACCTCAAAGCTTCTGCATCCTTCTCTGCAAGCCATGCTTTAATCTGAATACATAGAATCACAATTGGCAAGGGCAAAACAGATCAGCACATTAATCGGTGCAGCGGTGTTCAAGGAACAGCTTTGGTGAATGCAACACAAGAGCACTGGTATGCTTAATGATAATTAGAAGTTTTGAAATAATTGAGCCCAAACAAACGAAAGGAAAGAAAGATACCAATTTCTGTTCCACCACAAAGCTTGTGCAAGCAACTATATTCTTTGTTTCAAGCCCAATCTTCCCAGCCCCACCATCAAAAATATATTTTTGTATTAATACAGTTGTTCCACGCAGAAACGTTTTTTCACTTGCTTCATCAAGAAAACTGAATGGCTGCCCAGAAGACAAAGGAAACCTGGAGGGCCTCCCTTGGACAAGATCCTGTCAAGAACAAGAATACATTACATTTTAAGGATGCAGATGGAAACAAAACAAAATCCAGAGGAAAATAAATGACATGAAAAAGATGCCCCCTTACCAAAAGGGCAGAACCAGCTCTCCAACTAGATTGATTAAGCAAAGAAATCACTTGTTTCTGAATAACTGTCGTCAATGACTTCATAATTGAAGACCCTGGAACTTCCTAGTAAGTAACTACAGAAAAGTGGAGAAAATGCTTACAGAACAACAACGATCATTTTAATGTAAGGAAAGGGTGAAGATTCCTTCTCCAGATGCTTATTAGTCAACATATAAAAATATGGAACAAATAAAGACAGTCAGCAGCTAACATCAATAATTCAACTGGAATCCATATTCACTATAATTTCATCTAGCTACATTAAAATATCCAATTAAACTGAAGAAACTAATCTTGAAAGCAAAAGGGGAGAAAGGTTTTTAAATTCGTTATTGGCATCCAAACAAATTTTCACAGAAACATTTTTGAATGACATCTGAACATTTTGCAACATCAAATAGCTAAAACTGGGTACTAGACATTCTCTGTGCGGTATCAGTCACACCAAGGCAGGCGAACCAGTTTTTCATCAAAATTTGATTTATTTATTTTTTTGCTTAATTTTTTTTTTATGTTTTCAGGTCGTTTAGATGTGCTGGTGTCAGCAATGATTTTTAAAAAATGAAAACTAATATTGCTTTGATATATTTAGGAGTAAAAAGCACTTGAAAAGTAAACTGTTACCACTCACTCAAACACTCCCTAAGCATGTCAAACAGACAAATGTACAGCATCTGTTTCAAAGAGCATAAAGCATGTTGCCAACATCAGATGATCAGGTTAAAACTGCTACTGAACACCCAGAAGAGGAATCTTCATAGAAATTTCATATTTAATTATTTATAAAAGTGTAAAATATATCCATTTAATCAGACAGAAGAGGAACTGATAGAATACCTCCAAAGCCACATCCTTGAATGATAAAATTTCCTTTGCCTCGTCCTCAGAAAGCTGAAAAAATCAGAAGATTTTAAATCCTGCAAGAAGAGAGATGGGTTAAGCCAAAACTCCCCAAGGAGGGGGGAGAAACTTTACCTTATCCCAAAATGCTCCTAACAGGTTCCTGTTTTTGGCAGGGTCCTGCAAGGTGAAATACAACATGTTTCAGAGAAATTTATAGCATGTAAATTAGCAAGAGATTAGTTGTAAAAGAAACTATTCAATACACAAAATCAACATAGTCAGAACTGAAAATCAAGCAGACATACAACTACAAGCACACCAGATTCTCGAGTTCCAAAATGAGAAAAAAAGTTAAAGCAGCCGTGCCCAAACAAGAGAACGAGCATTTCAGCCAGAGAAATGAGTTAAACCTTGTCAAGTCTTTTCAACCTATGGTGAGCACGAAAGTCCCTGAAAGCAAACTACTTCCAAAGTGTTAACGGTCCATTAAAAACACATAAATGAAACCTTTAGAGCCATTCTCACTTTCACACTGAAATGCAGGTAAAAATCATCCACCAAAAGAGTTCATGTGCAAAGAAAGTATCAACCGAATCAACAGCAACAAAGATAATAGGTTTATTCAGCTTTACTCAGTATCATTCACTAATATGATTATAGATGAAATACAGCAAGCACAGATCCCAAGACCAACAAATTAAAATAAAACCCCAACATAAACTTGTCTGATAAACCTAAAGCAACTCCCTTGAAAGAGCTACTATATTTCGCATTTTAATCTTATAAAAAAGAAGCAGCATATCCATGATTCATTTCCCAGAACTACCACAAAAACAACACCAATAATTAAACACTTAGCCTCCTTTTATGCCAAATTTTCTAAATCACAATTAAACATAGACAATTACAGATTCTATACAGGAGTGATAAAAAATCAGATCACATTTTTTTCCAAGTAGGCTGGCTTTAACCCACTTGAGAGAGCTACGTTTTCCATTGCAAGCTCACAAAATTAAAACTCATAATTCATTTCTCAAAATTAACTTTTTTTTAGGCAAAAATCAAAACTTTTAAATCCATTACCCACAGCTGCAATTAGCCATGAAATGCCATAACCGTCAATTAGTTCTATTGCCTGATTGCTAAAACCAGTACCATAACTAATTACAAAGTGTTTCATTTTTTACATTATCTTTCAGGGCTTGTGGCCATGCAAACAAGATATCCTAGAAATCTACCTCATCTTGCGGAGAACACTGACATCTCTTCACACTTCTTAGCTCTTTTGTGTGTCCCAAGCTTTCTTTTAGCCACCTTCAAAGCATATTTGTCCTTCCCAACCTTGAGAAGCTCAGTGATCCTCTTCTCATATGGTGCAAAGCCAGCAACTTCCCTGATCAAACTCCTGACAAAGAGAACCCTTTTGCTAGATTCCTGCACTCAACTCATACATGGGAAAGAGATCGCATCATATCCATAATTTATTATACAAAAAAAATGTCCCATTGAACAAATTGGTAATCTAAAACGTCCAAAGAATAATCCAAGTAAGAATAGCAATGTAATCCCTAATGCGAAAAAAATTCCAAGTGGGTAAACTTGAAACTTGCTTGGCAAGAAGTTACATACCCCTTTGCGATCAGAAGGACGTGGAGCTAAATCCTTCTTAGTAACTACGTCCCCCTTGTTCAAACCCACAAAGAGACCGGTATTCGGCTGTTTTGGAGCCATTTCTGAAACAGAAAAGATTGATCATTTCAGCAAACAATCAAACCAACATTCCAAAGTATAATAAATCAGGTTCAAACCATTCAAAATCCAAGTACTGAATCACACCACAGTTTAGCTCACTTCACTCTACATACACTATAACCTATCAAAGGATACCAAAGCCTCAATACCACAAATGATACGAATGCATGAAAGGAAAAACCCAGGTCAAGTATTTTTACACTCGAATCAGCAAGCTAATAAATAATAAAGAAACAGGCAAACTAGTTTCATTTGGAAAAAAAAAAAAAAAAAGCACGGGAAATCACAGCACAGACGGATTAGACGATCCAAAGTTTTGAATTTTAATTTCTTGACAGCCTAAAACAGGAGAAAGCAAAGAAACTTACAAACCCTGGTGTGGATTTGTGATAGTACCTGTCAGAATAGTAGCAGCGGCAAGTATGAAGCAGCAGAAAAATTAGAGTTCTATATACATGTGAAGTTTATAGAGAGAGAGCAGAGGGGTAATTTAGTATTTTAATTTATTAATAAAAGGGCTTTCGTTTCCTTTATAAACGGGCTTATCTGAAGCACAATCGTTAGCCCAGCCCGTTTGTTTTAAAAAAAATGTGAATATTTTGGATAAAATTTAAATAATGATGATCAAAATTGAAAAAAATCAAATATGGATGCTTTTGGACTAAAGGATTAAATTGGAAAAAAAATCATAAAAAAGAAAAGAGTAAACCACCAGGAGAATGGGGACTAGATTTAGAAATACTAACAAATTTAAAATTTTAATTAAAACATGAAATTAAAAAGAATTGAGATTTCTCAAAACAGACAAGAAAAGAATGAAGAAAAAAAAATCAGGACTAATGTTGGAAAAAAATTAAAAGGTACAATTGAAAAAATATAAAACTTCCACTAACACAAATTAATAATTCAAAAGAATAAGGATTTATCCTCAAATATCTCCAACTAGGAGGATAACCCTGAATTGTTCAATGTCATGCATGAATTTTGAGAGAGGAAAGAAAAGAAAAAAAAAAAAAAGGGAGAGATAAATTATTCTGGCAACTATCCTTCCACTGCAGCCCAACACGCGCCAAAGGATGTTGTACGCAATCAACTGACATTATGAAGGAAATTTTTTGAGCACTGGACAATGCTTCACGCGCTGTCAAAACTTTGCAGAATCTTCAACACAACCTTCTCGTGTGTGCATGCATTTGACATGTTTTAATTTTTAATAATTATTCAAATCATTGTAAAGACCAATTTACCCATTTGACAACCAAAAAAAACTTATATGAAAATAAAATAAAATAACCAAAAAGACTAAATTAATTATGAAATGAATGTAAATAAGTAAATCTAATGTGATCTAAATTTTAATATTTTTTAATTATTATAAAGACTAATTTACCCATCTTATTATAACAAAAAAAAAAAATCCAAGATAAAAATAAAACAATGCATATGAAAAGGAATCAAATAGTTTTAAATCAGGGGTAGTTTTGAAAATTTATTATGCAATGAAATATGAAGCTTCAAAAAAGTCCCTAAAAGTCAACAATTGTATTTTCTTTTCTTTTAAGGGAAATAAAGCTAATTTATTGATGAGTTTTTTTTCCCTCCATTTATTGATGAGTTCACTCCATTTATTGATGAGTTCGGCAAGGTGAAGTATCTGCCGTATGTTTTAAGAATGCAAATCAAGCCATTGCAAGAGCCCAGGATCGCGGTGCTGCGACCAGCTTCAAACGGAAACGGGCCGGCATCAAATTCTTTGGTTTGCCTCTGGGAATAGGCAAAGGTACTGTTAGGTTCATAATGTGACTTCCTTTGATATTCTTTTCATCTCTATGAAGAACGAGGCTGAGTTTGGGGTTGTGATTTCTCATACAAAGTTGGATAAAATACTCACTCGAAATAAGGGAACAAATTAGTTTGGAGATGCACTTGATTCTTAAAAGGCTTTTCACTGGGAAGCTAGGATAGCATAAGGGAGATCAAGTCTGGTGGTAAAATCAACATGGATGGATTATGTTTGTCAGTCTCGAGTGTGTTAAGGTTTATGTTTGTATTGCAAAGTGTTATATGGTTTTCAGGGTTTTGTTGAGATTGATCTCTAAAAGGGAGTCATCTCGGCAACTCTATCAAGTCTTTTGTTATTTCCTTCTAAGATTGCGAGGTCTCATATTTTCTGTTGTTCTTGTGTTGGGTAACTTGCAAGCCTATTGAACCTCGTACAAGCAACATAATAATAATAATAATAATAATAATAAAAAAAAACATTCTTGCTGTTTATACCTAGTGGTTCTCTTATTCGGCAAGATGTTCTTTTCAAAATATGAGATGGACATAACGTATGAGGTATGACCATTGTGGTTACACTTACAATTTTCGTAAGAAAAATGTAGACTATCCAAATATACAAAATTCTTTTTATAAAACGCAAGAAATTCGCAGTTTCAAATCTGCAGCCATCACTGCATAATTGCCGCCTGACGTACTGTACATGCTATTGGGCTCTCAGAATCTACCATTTATCAAGAAAATCACAAGCCAACGCTGATTGATTGCAGCATCCCGTGAACATGCATTATCTGGTTACCAATGCCCTTGCACTTAACCACAGTGAAAATTCCAAGAACAATGCTTTGACAGGAACAGAGGTACAGGGAGGAGTCCCGGAATCTTGTACAAATTGGCAAATGAGGATGTGTTGAGAAAGGGAGAGAGAGAAGGAAAAATAACTGAGGTCAGCTAATTCCACTTTACTTCGTTAAGAATTCCCTTGCGATGCTCCTCGCTTTCTCCAAAAACTGGGAGCTTCTTGTTGCAACGTCATTTTCAAGCATTGCAGACTTTAAGTTTGAAAAGAACTCCCTGTAAGCAACAGTTGAGTCTTCAGAATTTTCAATTCTTACATCAGATCTCAACATATTCTCCTGTGCTTCTTCTTGTTGATGAGCTGGTAGAGTTTCCAGCAACTGTTCTTTTCCCAATCTGCTGCTTAACACAGCTTCCAGCCTAGCAGCCATGATAGTGGCCCTTCTGATACATGACGAAGGTAGCTGCATTGGATAAAAAGAGTACCCAGGTCACATTAACGTCAGAATCATTAAAATGACTTAAATGAAAACCCCAAATTATCAAATTTCAAAGAAACTACCCTCTTTTTCATCATAGAACTCGCAGTTTATAAGGTTCAACTAGATCTACTAAGGTGGTTTTCCTTTCAGTTTACACAAGATTCCATGTGTGTGTGGGCATGAGTTAGAGAGAGAGAATACCTCAGCAAGTTGAGCAACATTAAATCCAAAACTCTTTTCTGAAACACCGGGCACCAGCTTATAAAGGTAAGTGACATCTTCAGTATCACATGTTGACTCTATGGCACCCTCATTTTTTTGCGAGGTCAAATATGAAACATGGTATGCCCCCACAGAGCCTGGAAATTCAGTTTTAATCTCGGCAATTTTAGGGTAGTGGGTTACAAATAAGACCATGCATCTTTTCTGATCCAGTAGATGGTATAATGTAGCATAAGCAATAGCTCCACCATCATGCGTGCCTGTGCCTCTACCAAGCTCATCAATGATTACCAGTGACTGTGCTGTGCATTTGTGGAGTATATGAGAAGCCTCACTCAGCTCTTCTAGAAAGGTACTTCTCCCTTGTTGAATACTGTCAGAGGCCCCCATTCGGGTGTGGATGCCATCTAACACATGCAGTTTTGCTGACAATGCTGGTACAAAGGAACCAACCTAGGGGGATCAGAGGGCACCTTTGAATGAATGGTCATGCGAGTGTCATTTTATCCAACAAAAGCAAGAAAGAGGCAAAGGTGGCTTCAACAATTTAACAATCAGAAACTTCAGGGTTTCATAAAAGACAAAGCATGGAGACAAGGATGCATGTTAATTAATTATGAAGTTCTAAAATGATGGAGTTAACTGAGGTATCCAGAAAATATATAAAAAAAAAGTACCATCAAGAGTTCAGCAAAGAATACAACTGAATGCGCACAGCAATCAGGAAGCATCCAGCCAGTGGCCCTAACACTGTACAGATAAGAAAAGAATGTAGGAGAGTGCAATTCTACCTGAGCCATCAAGGCAATAAGAGCAACTTGGCGAATGTAGCAACTTTTTCCCTCCCATATTGGGTCCAGTGATGATCTGGCAATACTCTTTATCTGCATGCAAGTTTGTATCATTCCGGACAAAATTGTCTTGTAGAATTGTCTCCAAGACCTGGTCAAGATAGGTAATAATCAGTAAGTAGCTCACAATAACTTAAAAGCTATCATATAACACACACAGCAGATCAAGTTCAACAATCAGAATATAGGTCCTCACAAATTCAAGACACGGAATATTAAATAGATTTTGCATGAAAATACATACAGGATGACGACCAGAGCAAATGTTTATCTGAGGAGGTTCACTGCCATCCACAAAAATGGGCCGGACATAATTCTGCAAAAAATAATATATAAAAAAACAAACACAACTTCAAACTAATCAGAAGTTGAAGCATTATCTTTGATTCTTCAAGGATGTACCTTATTTTTCAAAAGAGTAGCAAATGAGAACAAACAATCCAAGGGCAGCTGCAGTTAAAATTACATCAAATAAGCTAGCTAACAAAAAATATTGTAGATATGATAACATAAGCAGTCAAGTTGTTGACTTATGAAAAATACAATTCTGCAACTGGAAAGCAGGCCAGGGGTGCATGCCAAACATCCAGCCCAAAACATTTATGTTCGATATAACAGGATATGCTGTTAATCTAAAAACAGGAAGTTACTGCCAATAAAACCCAGAGCTCCATACTAATAGAACATAAATTGGCACACATAAATGTAAATATGCAAGAGTTTCTTTAACAAAATGAAATACATTTCTTTATTCCCAGAACATGTTGACTGGGATACCTCTATCAGATGTGTGGTTCCAGACACACTCATGAATTCCAAGTTGCGCCTCTGAAGTTGCTTGCGGTACATTCCAATTAAAGAATCCAAATTCTTCTTTGCAAATTGAACAGCTTCACGAGCCCTTGCAACCTGTGGATCAAAAGTCAAAGAAAAGGGATTCAGAAAGAATTTTAAATTTTATTTCAGTCTAAACAAATCTCAATAGTGATGAAATTCACAGGTGAAGAACTTCAGGGAAAAAAGTACAAACCTCTGGAAATTGATCATCAGAAATAATGATCAAGTTTGTCAGGTCACCTTGTTCAGCTGCTTCTTTGTTTAGAGTAGACAGTAGTTTTGCAGCATTACCAACTGCATTTGAGGATGAAGCAGCCAAAATCAATCTTTTCAGAAGAACTGACTTCACAGTCTTTGATCCCACTTCGTCATAATTATGCCCCTCTCGAATGCAAAGTCGCTTAAGTCGTTTGCCAGCAGCTAATATAGCTTGAAAAACTGCAATGAACTGTCATTCAGTCATTTAAATCTGTTAGCTGCAAAGCAGTAAGCATAAAAAATCAGTACAAACAATTGTTAGATCAGAAACTACTCTTGCATGAATATCTGAGATGCAGCTGGTGCTCCTCGGTCGCCCATAGCCACACAAACACAGCAATGGGAGGCGAGAATGAAGAAAGATAGGCAAGGTACATAATTAAGAGCATAAGCAGAAACTAGTCACAAATTATTGTATAAATAAGAGCATATATGACAAGTGAAGTGTCAATAGTTACTTCAGATGCAGTTGCGGTTCGATGGAAAATTCTTGTTATTCCACGTTCAATATCAGGTGATCTTCCCAAAGCAGTCAAAACAGTAGAAAGCAGATGGTACAAGTGAGGTTGTACAATTGCTACTTCAGAATCATCCTCATCAAGTCCGCTTACATGCTGAGAATCTTTATACGATCCCATGCATTCTGCAATCTCAGAAACAGCATCAAGACGAGCGGATATCATGTTTCTATCACGTAAAGGGTGCGTCACCTGCACCATGAATCAAACTCAGAATTGCATGGTGGCTATAACCGAAGTTGAAATTATATATCAAATTAAAAACAGCCCATACCCAATGTCTGAGTAGCCTTGAACCATATATTGTAAGAGTAAGATTCATGATATGCAGCAAGGAACCAGACTCCGACCCATCTGAGTTATTTCTCAAAACCTGAACATGTTGATACTTCCATCATTTTAGCACAAACAAAGTCTAAACAGAGAATAAGAAAGACTTGAATGAGCAAAATATGAACTTCAAAAATGATTGAAGTTCCATTAATTATAATAGAATGTTTACGCATTAGTTTTACAAAGAAAAACTGCATACTGAATTTACAAGAATGTGGTCAAGTTCCTAAAACTTTAAGGGATTCCTCAGATTCTTCAATTAGTTATGACTAGTCAAAATTAATTTCTCTCTGTTTTCCACAATATTGTCCTTTTCAGACACTAAAAAGGATGGAATCGTGGAAGAGTATCACATGATAAAAACTGATCCACGATACACAAACCCTCCCCACCATATGCCATGAGTTGATAGCAAAAACCTGGAAGGAGGGGTGTGCCATGGACCTTCAGTGACAACCACTTGCAGTTAAGTAAACCAATACTTTCATGGTTTCTCAGCAAATATGAACCATTCAATTACCTCTAATTGCTGGAGTGTATTGGCTGAAAGATTCATCTCCATGTTGCTTGAGAAGGGCCGAAAAGATGCTACAAGGCACAACATTCTATCAAATCCAAATTGTTTTAGGTGGCGAATGGTTAAGGCCAACGCTTCCACAGCCAAATCAGGCATTTTTATTACTCCCTTCATGACCCAAAAAAGAAGTTCAAGAAGATAACACTGGCTAAGTATAGACAAATATATTCTTACTCTGCATTTAAAAAATTAAGAAATATCAAACCTCAATTGCCAGGTGATAGGAACCCTGTTCTTTGGCCTCTGTCGTTTGCTTTTCATTATCTCCTCGATTATCTTCAATCATATTCTCATATAGAGACATCACATCAGCAAGTGCACCACCATCACTGAAACAATCTCGCAAGACACGCTCCACGCGAACATTTGAGGAAGGTCCAGAATGTGCCAGTAGCAACGGGTAATAAACAGGCCCATGCTATCAGACTGCTTTATTTTTATTGCAATTGCTTTATGAAATTTTGATATATGGCAAAAATCTTTTCCGTGTTCAGTTTTAACAAACAGTTGGTCTGAGTCCTTATTATATACAGCTAACGAAACAGACCATGCATCACATTTAACAACACATTCAAGAATTGCTTCAGCTAACACTGCAAATAATAGAGTTCAGGATGTGAAACGAATGCTGCCAGAGATGCAGGCCTTGCTTCATCATAATGTCTGACAGACGTTATTGACAAGTGTTATACTAGCTGCCTGGTGACCCTATAATCAAATGGGAGATTGTGTTTTAGTACATCCCTCCACTTCCCTTCTTTATTACTTCTCATCCCTAATTGACATGTCCTTCCATTTTTTAAACAGAACACATTCTTGTACCCCTTAAGTAAATAATAAATCTGTTCTTCAATTTTTTAACTCATTTCAAGTGTCCCTTTCAACATTAAATCTGGAAGAAGGAAAAAAAAAACAATACAGGAATAGATTAACATTCAAAATGTATATAATGCATGTCAAATGTATATATAGCAACCAATTCTAATGAAAGTTTCAAAGCAACTCTCGGTTGCCCACAGCAAAATTATCTTCCAAACCAACATATTAATCACTGCTGCTATGCTAATCAAAGAGTCCTCCAACTTCCTTTTAAAGCCATCTTCTTACCTGCACTTCAAACAAAAGATTAAGAGTATTGCATTTGGTTTTTTAGTGGAAGTATTTGATAGCCAGATTTGAAAAGGCAATATGAAGACAGTTCTGCAGGAACTAAAGAAAAAACCTGTTTGGCTGAGAGTCCGATGACTTTCAAATCATCAAGCTGTTGACCAATAATGATATTCTTAATGATCATTAACCAAATTACAAATGAAATAAAATGACATTAGCACCGCGCATAACGATTTTCTGAGAATGCTTACATTCTTAAAAGGCTCTGGATTATCTTCTCGGAGTTCAAGGATGTAAGTAGCTCTCTTTTCTCCAATACCCTACATGAAGCATCACTCTGATTCATATGATATGCCAGCAATAAGACAGCATATATTGATATTTACAAAATTAGAAACGCTAATCACCTTCAATTTCTGCAATACTTCCCTGTAACAAAGATGAGAGTACCAAGTTTAGTTTATCAACTTAAGATAGGAAACAGTAATGCACAGGTATTAATGTTGCGCAATCAAACTATGAGTAATTACTATAAAATCTTAGTTAGTTATGGTAGCTGCGACTGTTATGTCACAATAAGGAAACAGCTTGGCAGCTTTCACAAAATGTATATATTGTGAAATTTCTATCAAAATAGAAGTCAGATTAAAGTTGAAGTACCTAAACAGAAGCAAACAAGAATTAATAGGACAAGAAGCATAATCAAAATTGACAGGGTGCACTTACTTGTCAGCTGTGTTCAACAATCTAAGATAATCTTGAGCAAGTGAGTTCTGCAACAGAACGAAAGGTTGATCTTAGCAATTGCAGATAAGCATTTGAAAAGAGGAGATAGAGTAGAGAAAATATATGTTTAACCTTCATCCCAGTACTGCCGGCAATGAATTTTTCCCATGTACTGAAGCTTGTGATGTCCCTATCGCTTACTCCCATACTTGAGTTGAGAGTTGCTGGTTCCCCAATATCGGTTGAGGTTTGAGCGTGCAATGCATCATCGTGTGGTGGTATATCTATGCACGATGAAGTTGAGGAACATATTGACTTCATATTGTTTACTATTTCTTCGAATTCTTTGATATGGAGTGCTGATCGATCTAGATTGCAAATTGAACAGCTGCTTTCCTTGCCTATTTTTTTACCTGGTGAAATAAAAAGACCACATAAGAGAACAGCATTACCGTCGATTAAATCATTAGTATCACGTATTTTATTTCATACCTTCATCAAACATAGGTAACTCTCGAGTGGAAACCGCAATCTTATTGTTATCATCGTCAGTCTGCATGAGTAGATATAACTTCCATGAAATATCTATTACTATTGACTAGGAGTTTTGTAGAGAAAATATATATTTAACCTTCATCCCAGTACTGTGGGCATTGAATTTTTCCCATTTACTAAAGCTTGCGATGTCCCTATTACTTACTCTCATATTTGACTTAAGAGTTGTCAGTTCCGCAATATCGGTAGAAGTTGCAGTGTGGAATCCATCATTGTGTGGTGTGGTATCCATGCATGATGGAATTGAAGAACATATTGACCTCAGCTTGTTTACTATTTCTTGCAATTGTGCGCTCAAGGGTGGCAATCCACATTCATTGCAGAGGGAGTGAGAGGGGACGGCTGCCGGGGAATGAGAATTAGGAAATAAGAAGAGAAAAACAAGGGAGAGAGCAAGAGATTGAAAAGTTGAAATGGCAACTATCCTTCCACTGCAGCCCAACAAGCGCCAAAGGATGTTGTACGCATTCAACTGACATTATGAAGGAAATTTTTTGACCATTGGACAATGCTTCACGCACTGTCAAAACTTTGTAGAATGTTCAACACAACCTTCTCATGTGTGCATGCATTTCACATGTTTTATTTTTTAATAATTATTCAAATCATTGTAAAGACCAATTTACCCAATTGACAACCAAAAAAACTTATATGAAAATAAAATAAAATAAAATAAAATAACAAAAAAAACTAAATTAATTATGAAATTGTTGTCTATTAAATCATTAGTATCACGTATTTTATTTCATACCTTCATCAAACATGGATAACTCACCAGTGGAAAGTGCAATTTTGCTGTTATCATCGCCAGTCTGCATGAGTAGATATAACTTCCATGAAAGATCTATTACTATTAACTAGGAGTTTTGAAAAGCATCTAGATCACAAACAAGTAACCATAAGCAATTGTGTTTTTTTCCATGTCTAAGGCTCATCAAGTAGCTAAATTACCTTATCAAGTACTGCAATTTCACAAGTACTGGAAATAGCTAGTGAGGAAGCTTCTTGAAAAAGAATTGGAATTATATTTGTATTTTTCTAAAAATTATTAACAGAGAAGATTAGGGTTCATCAAGTATGTAGCTATTACCGTATCAAAAAATTGTTGGAACGTTGTTTGAGGAACTTGGTTGCACAGTAATCTATAGAGACTTACCATAAGTCAGAACCGTATTTAATTTCTTGTATAACAGACCATTCATTCATTTTAGCTATACAACAAGTGCTCTAGGGATGTAAATTTACTTCTCCTCATATATACAATTTTTCAAACAAAGTCTCACAACCTAACCATGAACTCAGAAGATTATTCTAGGTAAAGCTAGAAATACACTGCAGAGTCCTGCACTGACTATTTAAACATTGTTTATTTCTTATATAAATTTAGCTTTACAACAATAGCACAAGGTATGTCTACTTCCCATGGCATGAACACTTGTCAAAAACAAACTTTCATGACCTAATACATGAACTAAACACATCAATCTTGGTGTGCTTTTTCGATTACCTAAGGGCTTGTATGTCTGATTTTGTTTTGTTTTCTTTTTCATGCAGCGGTAAGAAAACTTTTTAGTAGATACTAGGAACAAAGTAGCAAGAAACCAAGTACCTTTTGAGATTTCAAATCACTTGACTCACCAAACAGTTTCCTTCAAATAGAAAAAAAAAATCAATTGAAAACGTTAGAGAACAAAATGTCTTGCAATTTCATTCGACAAGGTATGATAGAAAATACCCGGCTTTCATTGTAGAAGTTGAGCAGTGAGCTTTATTTCTATAAATGTGCCCCCGAGACATAGTTTGTTTCCTCGCAGAAGTGGAAGCACTGCCATGCATCCAGATCTTATGTGAAGAAGGCACCATTGGTCTTGCTAAGCTGTTGGCTTTCTTACTGGAGTCTGTGATAGCCCAACTAGTTCCTTGACAAGAACGAGATGCTAATCTCACCATGTTAATAGAGTCGTGGCAAAAAGATGGGTTCTGCATTCAAGGGTGAGAAATAAAACAATTGGAAACAAAGACCAACTTAAAAAACTCTAATGAAATTGAACAAGCCAAAACTTACCAAGCAAGTGACCATCAAGATTCTTCCAGTTCCTCTTAATGAATCTTGCAACATGTTTGTAATCTTACTTTCCCGGTACGGCACATGAGTTTCATTGGCTTTCAAAGAGTAAAGAACATTATGCATGACATGAATGGACTTATTAATATTCGTTGTACTCTCAGCCAAATTATGTCCATCAAGACTCTTGTTTCTAGCATCCTGATAACCTAATAAACACGACAACAACCAAAGATTTAAACTCTAACAAAAAAAACAGATAAAAAAAATGAAAGATGCAAACAAAAAGAGTATGGTTTTTACCTGCCAAGTCAACAAAATTCAATTTGCTGACAACAACATTCAACTTTTCTCCGACATCAGACGACACATATAGTATCAACCCTTTATGACTTCTCTCGGGAATCGATTTACGTGAATTAGTCGCACGACCATAGAAATTATGAAACTGAGACATGGATGTCACCAGAACCTAAGGCAAAAGACATCGTAAACGAATAAAACAACAATTTAATGGCAACACAAAAATCATCACCAATACTATCTCAGACCAATATCACACCTGAGAAAGTCCTTTTAACTGTGTTTTTCCATGAGCGTCCTTCAATACAAAAACTTGTCGATTGGGATCCAACAAGTCTTTGACATTATGATCATGATCAACCTCATAAAAGGAAGCAGCAACAGACTTCCTGTTATTCGCAGCCAATCGAAGCATTCCATTCACAGCCAACACTATCAGACCCGGTTCATCATTTGTACCCTTGAAACAATCAAACAACACCTCTCACTCTCACATGGCAGCAAATAAATAAAAAAATGATGATACTAATAATAAAAAAGAGGAATAAAACCTGAAACAGGTAGGATTTCCCACTGCCGCTTGCTCCACAAGCAATAATCGTGGCATTACAGCCATCAAAAACTTCATCAATAGAAGGCTTAACTTCTCTTTCAAAAACCACATCATTTTTCTCATTTTGATCATAGCAATAATCCACCACACAAGGCCCCATCCTATTACTACAACAACAATAACAGAAAATCAATAAATAAAAATAAAAACATGAATATCTAATCTAGAATTTTCCATCCAACCTAGACAACCAAAAAAGAGCACAAATGCCACTAACGTAACACAAAATTATTATTTATTTAAAAAACGATAAATAATAAATAACCTGGTAGCTAGTGGGTGGTCTCCAAGAGAAAAGGAGAGAGAGTGAGAAAAAACGCCGTCCCGTAGGATATTATTAACGGAAATCCAAGAGTTTGAAAGACCGTCAGGATGTGAGGAGGATCTGATTTTGGCAATGAAGCGAACCTTGGGGTTGATGTTGAGGTCTTGCTTTCTTGCAACGCCGGTCATCTTTGCTCCTCCTATTATTCTTTACCTGGTTGAATGAGAGAGAGAGAGTGTTTGAATTCGTAGAGAGCGATAGAGTACAGCAGCATATCATAGGTTGTAGTGTTTTTATCTTGGAAGCTGCTCTTGAATTCCAGTGCTAAATTCCATTTCGTTTTTAAGGCAGATGCTAAAACTGTCAGTATTATTAGGTTGTTATCTTGAAACAAGAACTGGAGAAAACAAAGGCTAATTTAGAGATATCAAATGGCAAGTTAAAGCTGAAAGATGAAGTAGCAGTTGCTGCAATTGCTGCAATGGCTGCCCAGGCAAAATGGAACCCTTTTCTTTTCTTTCCAAGTAAGCACTCCAGCAAACATAGGTTGGAGTGTTTTTATCTTGTAAGCTTGCTATAAAAAAAAAACTACAAAGAGCAGGGGAGAAAACTTACCGGGGTTGAGAGGGGATGGCTGCCGGGGTTGAGAAAATCGTCCGGTTCGGATGCAGTTGCAGAGGGAGTGAGAGGGGACGGCTGCCGGGGAGTGAGAATTAGGAAATAAGAAGAGAAAAACAGGGGGGGGGGGGCAAGAGTTTGTAATGTGACAATATATAAGGAAAGAGAAACGTTGAAAGAAGGAAGGGCTCGGCTGTGGTTGTTTTCTGTTTTTTTTTTTCCTAAAACCGATTACTCTGAATGGTGTAAATGGTGTGGAAAGGCACTAATGGTGTGGGAAGGCAGTGACAGTGACAGTGACAGTGCTTTCCAGAAATTATCTAAAGAGAAGAGGCAGAAACTGGCTAAAGAGAGAAGCGAGATGTGCATGCTAAATTATAAATAACTAATTGTTTTGCTGTGCATGTAAGCAATATTGTTTTTTAAATTATACATAATACTAGCCACTTACCCGCGCTTTATCACGGTCGGAACCATATTTTTTTCAACGAAAAAAAATCATTTAATCTGAAAAAAAATCATTTTTTAAATTATAAATAACTAATTGTTTTGATGTGCATGCAGTAAATAAGTTCTTAGAATTAAAAAAAAAAAACTAGCCACATACCCGCGCTTTGTCGCGGCCGAAATCATTTTTTTTTTCAACCCAAAAATCATTTGATTTGAATAAAAATATTTTTTTTAAATTATAAATAACTAGTTGTTTTGCTGCGCATGCAAGAAATAATTTTTTGAAATTATAAATAATAGTGGCCACTTACCCGCGCTTTGTCGCGGTCAAAACCATGTTTTTTCCAACACAAAAAAATCATTTGATCAAAAAACAATATTTTTTTAGAATTATAAAATATACTAGCCACTTACCCGCGCTTTGTCATGACCGGAACCATATTTTTTTTTTCATCTCAAAAATATAATTTGATCCGAAAAAATACATACAACTAAATGAGGTTGTGAGATCATGGTGCAGCCACACTCATTTTACCAAGGACCGTGACACTGCATTTCAAGCCCTCTTATGTGCTTTTTTCATATAATTACCATGAACAGTCGCTTAGATGATACTAGCCACTTACCCGCGCTTTTGTCACGGCCGGAATTATATTTATTTCAACGCAAAAAAAAAAAAAATCTCATTTGATCTGGAAAAAAAAAACAATCTTTTTAAATTATAAATAACAAATTGTTTTGATGCGCATGCAGTAAATAAATTTTTAGAATTATAAATAATACTAGCCAATTACCCGCGCTTTGTCACGGCCGGAACCATGTTTTTTTCAACTCAAAAAAATAATTTGATCCGAAAAAATACATACAACTAAACAAGGTCGTGAGATCATGGTGCAGCCACACTCGTTTTACTATGGACCGTGACAATGCATTTCGAGCCCTCTTATGTGCTTTTTTCATATAATTACCATGAACAGTCGCTTAGCTGTTCTTTATATGAGCAGTCAATTATGGACCGGAGCCAATTGCTTTGCGGCGCAGAACAGTCTCTTACGCGTTCTTTTGATATTGTTCTTGCTGATTGTTTTGCTGCACATGCGAGAAATAATTTTTTAAAATTACAATGGTATTAGCCTTGAACCATATATTGTAAGAGTAAGATTCATGATATGCAGCAAGGAACCAGACTCGGACCCATCTGAGTTATTTCTCAAAACCTGAACATGTTGATACTTCCATCATTTTAGCACAAACAGAGTCTAAACAGAGAATAAGAAAGACTTGAATGAGCAAAATATGAACTTCAAAAATGATTGAAGTTCCATTAATTATAATAGAATGTTTACGCATTAGTTTTACAAAGAAAAACTGCAGACTGAATTTACAAGAATGTGGTCAAGTTCCTAAAACTTTAAGGAGATTCCTCAGATTCTTCAATTAGTTATGACTAGTCAAAATTAATTTCTCTCTGTTTTCCACAATATTGTCCTTTTCAGACACTAAAAAGGATGGAATCGTGGAAGAGTATCACATGATAAAAACTGATCCACGATACACAAACCCTCCCCACCATATGCCATGAGTTGATAGCAAAAACCTGGAAGGAGGGGTGTGCCATGGACCTTCAGTGACAACCACTTGCAGTTAAGTAAACCAATACTTTCATGGTTTCTCAGCAAATATGAACCATTCAATTACCTCTAATTGCTGGAGTGTATTGGCTGAAAGATTCATCTCCATGTTGCTTGAGAAGGGCCGAAAAGATGCTCCAAGGCACAACATTCTATCAAATCCAAATTGTTTTAGGTGGCGAATGGTTAAGGCCAACGCTTCCACAGCCAAATCAGGCATTTTTATTACTCCCTTCATGACCCAAAAAAGAAGTTCAAGAAGATAACACTGGCTAAGTATAGACAAATATATTCTTACTCTGCATTTAAAAAATTAAGAAATATCAAACCTCAATTGCCAGGTGATAGGAACCCTGTTCTTTGGCCTCTGTCGTTTGCTTTTCATTATCTCCTCGATTATCTTCAATCATATTCTCATATAGAGACATCACATCAGCAAGTGCACCACCATCACTGAAACAATCTCGCAAGACACGCTCCACGCGAACATTTGAGGAAGGTCCAGAATGTGCCAGTAGCAACGGGTAATAAACAGGCCCATGCTATCAGACTGCTTTATTTTTATTGCAATTGCTTTATGAAATTTTGATATATGGCAAAAATCTTTTCCGTGTTCAGTTTTAACAAACAGTTGGTCTGAGTCCTTATTATATACAGCTAAAGAAACAGACCATGCATCACATTTAACAACACATTCAAGAATTGAATAATCATCTCACATTCCAAAATTGAAAGAAAACATCATTTCTTATACTTTTCTCCAGTTGTTGCATACGCCACATTCTAATTCTAACACAGCTAAACACTACCTTCTCTGTTTGTTTTGAAAGTGGATCACCAAGAAGCAATTCAGCAGGAGCCAAGCTTAAAACAAAAGCTTCCAGCCCACTCCTCAAAAACCCATCATTAAACTCTCCATAAACAACATCCCCTGTGGAAATCTCAACCGCAACAACACCAACTCTCACATCAAAAACCCCAACCTCAACCCCACAGTCCAAACCCTTCTCCACTACACAACACAAATAATTACTCTCACCACCACACCCCTCCTCTCTCCCTCCCACATTCTCCGCAGCCTCCAAGGTAGCTTTCGTATACAATGAAGATAAGCCTCTACAAAATGGCCCACTTTTATTCTCTCCATGTGCCTTAATCGCCGCAGTCTCAGTCTGGTTAACAACCCCGACTTTATAACCTTCACTGACTAACCTTCTCACATGGACATTTAATCGGAAAGTTGGAACACTGGCGGTCATAAAGTTATGATCTCTATGTGCATAAATACCCAAAACTCTAGCAAAAGGGGAGAAAGGTTTTTAAATTCGTCATTGGCAGCAAAACAAATTTTCACAGAAACATTTTTGAATGACATCTGAACATTTTGCAACATCAAATAGCTAAAACTGGGTACTAGACATTCTCTGTGCGGTATCAGTCACACCAAGGCAGTCGAACCAGTTTTTACTCAAAATTTGATTTATTTATTTTTTTGCTTAATTTTTTTTTTATGTTTTCAGGTCATTTAGATGTGCTGGTGTCAGCAATGATTTTTAAAAAATGAAAACTAATATTGCTTTGATATATTTAGGAGTAAAAAGCACTTGAAAAGTAAACTGCTACCACTCACTCAAACACTCCCTAAGCATGTTAAACAGACAGATTTACAGCATCTGTTTCAAAGAGCATAAAGCATGTTGCCAACATCAGATGATCAGGTTAAACCTGCTATTGAACACACAGAAGAGGAATCTTCATAGAAATTTCATATTTAATTATTTATATGAGGGGGGAGAAACTTTACCTTGTCCCAAAATGCTCCTAACAGGTCCCTGTTTTTGGCAGGGTCCTACAAGGTGAAATACAACATGTTTCAGAGAAATTTATAGCATGTAAATTAGCAAGAGATTAGTTGTAAAAGAAACTATTCAATACACAAAATCAACATAGTCAGAACTGAAAATCAAGCAGACATACAACTACAAGCACACCAGATTCTGGAGTTCCAAAATGAGAAAAAAAGTTAAAGCAGCCGTGCCCAAACAAGAGAACGAGCATTTCAGCCAGAGAAATGAGTTAAACCTTGTCAAGTCTTTTCAACCTATGGTGAGCACGAAAGTCCCTGAAAGCAAACTACTTCCAAAGTGTTAACGGTCCATTAAAAACACATAAATGAAACCTTTAGAGCCATTCTCACTTTCACACTGAAATGCAGGTAAAAATCATCCACCAAAAGAGTTCATGTGCAAAGAAAGTATCAACCGAATCAACAGCAACAAAGATAATAGGTTTATTCAGCTTTACTCAGTATCATTCACTAATATGATTATAGATGAAATACAGCAAGCACAGATCCCAAGACCAACAAATTAAAATAAAACCCCAACATAAACTTGTCTGAGAAACCTAAAGCAACTCCCTTGAAAGAGCTACTATATTTCGCATTTTAATCTTATAAAAAAGAAGCAGCATATCCATGATTCATTTCCCAGAACTACCACAAAAACAACACCAATAATTAAACACTTAGCCTCCTTTTATGCCAAATTTTCTAAATCACAATTAAACATAGACAATTACAGATTCTATACAGGAGTGATAAAAAATCAGATCACATTTTTTTCCAAGTAGGCTGGCTTTAACCCACTTGAGAGAGCTACGTTTTCCATTGCAAGCTCACAAAATTAAAACTCATAATTCATTTCTCAAAATTAACTTTTTTTTAGGCAAAAATCAAAACTTTTAAATCCATTACCCACAGCTGCAATTAGCCATGAAATGCCATAACCGTCAATTAGTTCTATTGCCTGATTGCTAAAACCAGTACCATAACTAATTACAAAGTGTTTCATTTTTTACATTATCTTTCAGGGCTTGTGGCCATGCAAACAAGATATCCTAGAAATGTACCTCATCTTGCGGAGAACACTGACATCTCTTCACACTTCTTAGCTCTTTTGTGTGTCCCAAGCTTTCTTTTAGCCACCTTCAAAGCATATTTGTCCTTCCCAACCTTGAGAAGCTCAGTGATCCTCTTCTCATATGGTGCAAAGCCAGCAACTTCCCTGATCAAACTCCTGACAAAGAGAACCCTTTTGCTAGATTCCTGCACTCAACTCATACATGGGAAAGAGATCGCATCATATCCATAATTTATTATACAAAAAAAATGTCCCATTGAACAAATTGGTAATCTAAAACGTCCAAAGAATAATCCAAGTAAGAATAGCAATGTAATCCCTAATGCGAAAAAAATTCCAAGTGGGTAAACTTGAAACTTGCTTGGCAAGAAGTTACATACCCCTTTGCGATCAGAAGGACGTGGAGCTAAATCCTTCTTAGTATTCGGCTGTTTTGGAGCCATTTCTGAAACAGAAAAGATTGATCATTTCAGCAAACAATCAAACCAACATTCCAAAGTATAATAAATCAGGTTCAAACCATTCAAAATCCAAGTACTGAATCACACCACAGTTTAGCTCACTTCACTCTACATACACTATAACCTATCAAAGGATACCAAAGCCTCAATACCACAAATGATACGAATGCATGAAAGGAAAAACCCAGGTCAAGTATTTTTACACTCGAATCAGCAAGCTAATAAATAATAAAGAAACAGGCAAACTAGTTTCATTTGGAAAAAAAAAAAGCACGGGAAATCACAGCACAGACGGATTAGACGATCCAAAGTTTTGAATTTTAATTTCTTGACAACCTAAAACAGGAGAAAGCAAAGAAACTTACAAACCCTGGTGTGGATTTGTGATAGTACCTGTCAGAATAGTAGCAGCGGCAAGTATGAAGCAGCAGAAAAATTAGGGTTCTATATACATGTGAAGTTTATAGAGAGAGAGCAGAGGGGTAATTTAGTATTTTAATTTATTAATAAAAGGGCTTTCGTTTCCTTTATAAACGGGCTTATCTGAAGCACAATCGTTAGCCCAGCCCGTTTGTTTTAAAAAAAATGTGAATATTTTGGATAAAATCACTTAAATAATGATGATCAAAATTGAAAAAAATCAAATATGGATGCTTTTGGACTAAAGGATTAAATTGGAAAAAAAAAATCATAAAAAAGAAAAGAGTAAACCACCAGGAGAATGGGGACTAGATTTAGAAATCCTAATTTCCTATTCACACTTTCTCGATGATCAGAACAGCAAGGCAGCAACATGTTTAAATACATTATACTGATTTTTCACATTATACTGATTTTTCACCTAATATTCCTAATTTCCTATCTATGCTTTCAGTCTTTCCCAATGACAGAGCAGCAAGGTTAGGCAGCAACATATTTAAATACAATTGAAAATTTCCCACACTCATGAATTCCAAGTTGCGCCTCTGAAGTTGCTTGCGGTACATTCCAATTAAAGAATCCAAATTCTGCTTTGCAAATTGAACAGCTTCCCGAGCCCTTGCAACCTGTGGATCAAAAGTCAAAGAAAAGGGATTCAGAAAGAATTTTAAATTTTATTTCAGTCTAAACAAATCTCAATAGTGATGAAATTCACAGGTGAAGAACTTCAGGGAAAAAAGTACAAACCTCTGGAAATTGATCATCAGAAATAATGATCAAGTTTGTCAGGTCACCTTGTTCAGCTGCTTCTTTGTTTAGAGTAGACAGTAGTTTTGCAGCATTACCAACTGCATTTGAGGATGAAGCAGCCAAAATCAATCTTTTCAGAAGAACTGACTTCACAGTCTTTGATCCCACTTCGTCATAATTATGCCCCTCTCGAATGCAAAGTCGCTTAAGTCGTTTGCCAGCAGCTAATATAGCTTGAAAAACTGCAATGAACTGTCATTCAGTCATTTAAATCTGTTAGCTGCAAAGCAGTAAGCATAAAAAATCAGTACAAACAATTGTTAGATCAGAAACTACTCTTGCATGAATATCTGAGATGCAGCTGGTGCTCCTCGGTCGCCCATAGCCACACAAACACAGCAATGGGAGGCGAGAATGAAGAAAGATAGGCAAGGTACATAATTAAGAGCATAAGCAGAAACTAGTCACAAATCATTGTATAAATAAGAGCATATATGACAAGTGAAGTGTCAATAGTTACTTCAGATGCAGTTGCGGTTCGATGGAAAATTCTTGTTATTCCACGTTCAATATCAGGTGATCTTCCCAAAGCAGTCAAAACAGTAGAAAGCAGATGGTACAAGTGAGGTTGTACAATTGCTACTTCAGAATCATCCTCATCAAGTCCGCTTACATGCTGAGAATCTTCATACGATCCCATGCATTCTGCAACCTCAGAAACAGCATCAAGACGAGCGGATATCATGTTTCTATCACGTAAAGGGTGCGTCACCTGCACCATGAATCAAACTCAGAATTGCATGGTGGCTATAACCGAAGTTGAAATTATATATCAAATTAAAAACAGCCCATACCCAATGTCTGAGTAGCCTTGAACCATATATTGTAAGAGTAAGATTCATGATATGCAGCAAGGAACCAGACTCGGACCCATCTGAGTTATTTCTCAAAACCTGAACATGTTGATACTTCCATCATTTTAGCACAAACAGAGTCTAAACAGAGAATAAGAAAGACTTGAATGAGCAAAATATGAACTTCAAAAATGATTGAAGTTCCATTAATTATAATAGAATGTTTACGCATTAGTTTTACAAAGAAAAACTGCAGACTGAATTTACAAGAATGTGGTCAAGTTCCTAAAACTTTAAGGAGATTCCTCAGATTCTTCAATTAGTTATGACTAGTCAAAATTAATTTCTCTCTGTTTTCCACAATATTGTCCTTTTCAGACACTAAAAAGGATGGAATCGTGGAAGAGTATCACATGATAAAAACTGATCCACGATACACAAACCCTCCCCACCATATGCCATGAGTTGATAGCAAAAACCTGGAAGGAGGGGTGTGCCATGGACCTTCAGTGACAACCACTTGCAGTTAAGTAAACCAATACTTTCATGGTTTCTCAGCAAATATGAACCATTCAATTACCTCTAATTGCTGGAGTGTATTGGCTGAAAGATTCATCTCCATGTTGCTTGAGAAGGGCCGAAAAGATGCTCCAAGGCACAACATTCTATCAAATCCAAATTGTTTTAGGTGGCGAATGGTTAAGGCCAACGCTTCCACAGCCAAATCAGGCATTTTTATTACTCCCTTCATGACCCAAAAAAGAAGTTCAAGAAGATAACACTGGCTAAGTATAGACAAATATATTCTTACTCTGCATTTAAAAAATTAAGAAATATCAAACCTCAATTGCCAGGTGATAGGAACCCTGTTCTTTGGCCTCTGTCGTTTGCTTTTCATTATCTCCTCGATTATCTTCAATCATATTCTCATATAGAGACATCACATCTGCAAGTGCACCACCATCACTGAAACAATCTCGCAAGACACGCTCCACGCGAACATTTGAGGAAGGTCCAGAATGTGCCAGTAGCAACGGGTAATAAACAGGCCCATGCTATCAGACTGCTTTATTTTTATTGCAATTGCTTTATGAAATTTTGATATATGGCAAAAATCTTTTCCGTGTTCAGTTTTAACAAACAGTTGGTCTGAGTCCTTATTATATACAGCTAACGAAACAGACCATGCATCACATTTAACAACACATTCAAGAATTGCTTCAGCTAACACTGCAAATAATAGAGTTCAGGATGTGAAACGAATGCTGCCAGAGATGCAGGCCTTGCTTCATCATAATGTCTGACAGACGTTATTGACAAGTGTTATACTAGCTGCCTGGTGACCCTATAATCAAATGGGAGATTGTGTTTTAGTACATCCCTCCACTTCCCTTCTTTATTACTTCTCATCCCTAATTGACATGTCCTTCCATTTTTTAAACAGAACACATTCTTGTACCCCTTAAGTAAATAATAAATCTGTTCTTCAATTTTTTAACTCATTTCAAGTGTCCCTTTCAACATTAAATCTGGAAGAAGGAAAAAAAAACCAATACAGGAATAGATTAACATTCAAAATGTATATAATGCATGTCAAATGTATATATAGCAACCAATTCTAATGAAAGTTTCAAAGCAACTCTCGGTTGCCCACAGCAAAATTATCTTCCAAACCAACATATTAATCACTGCTGCTATGCTAATCAAAGAGTCCTCCAACTTCCTTTTAAAGCCATCTTCTTACCTGCACTTCAAACAAAAGATTAAGAGAATTGCATTTGGTTTTTTAGTGGAAGTATTTGATAGCCAGATTTGAAAAGGCAATATGAAGACAGTTCTGCAGGAACTAAAGAAAAAACCTGTTTGGCTGAGAGTCCGATGACTTTCAAATCATCAAGCTGTTGACCAATAATGATATTCTTAATGATCATTAACCAAATTACAAATGAAATAAAATGACATTAGCACCGCGCATAACGATTTTCTGAGAATGCTTACATTCTTAAAAGGCTCTGGATTATCTTCTCGGAGTTCAAGGATGTAAGTAGCTCTCTTTTCTCCAATACCCTACATGAAGCATCACTCTGATTCATATGATATGCCAGCAATAAGACAGCATATATTGATATTTACAAAATTAGAAACGCTAATCACCTTCAATTTCTGCAATACTTCCCTGTAACAAAGATGAGAGTACCAAGTTTAGTTTATCAACTTAAGATAGGAAACAGTAATGCACAGGTATTAATGTTGCGCAATCAAACTATGAGTAATTACTATAAAATCTTAGTTAGTTATGGTAGCTGCGACTGTTATGTCACAATAAGGAAACAGCTTGGCAGCTTTCACAAAATGTATATATTGTGAAATTTCTATCAAAATAGAAGTCAGATTAAAGTTGAAGTACCTAAACAGAAGCAAACAAGAATTAATAGGACAAGAAGCATAATCAAAATTGACAGGGTGCACTTACTTGTCAGCTGTGTTCAACAATCTAAGATAATCTTGAGCAAGTGAGTTCTGCAACAGAACGAAAGGTTGATGTTAGCAATTGCAGATAAGCATTTGAAAAGAGGAGATAGAGTAGAGAAAATATATGTTTAACCTTCATCCCAGTACTGCCGGCAATGAATTTTTCCCATGTACTGAAGCTTGTGATGTCCCTATCGCTTACTCCCATACTAAGAGTTGCTGGTTCCCCAATATCGGTTGAGGCTTGAGCGTGCAATGCATCATCGTGTGGTGGTATATCTATGCACGATGAAGTTGAGGAACCTATTGACTTCATATTGTTTACTATTTCTTCTAATTCTTTGATATGGAGTGCCGATCGATCTAGATTGCAAATTGAACAGCTGCTTTCCTTGCCTATTTTTTTACCTGGTGAAATAAAAAGATCACATAAGAGAACAGCATTACCGTCGATTAAATCATTAGTATCACGTATTTTATTTCATACCTTCATCAAACATAGGTAACTCTCGAGTGGAAAGCGCAATTTTATTGTTATCATCGTCAGTCTGCATGAGTAGATATAACTTCCATGAAATAACTATTACTATTGACTAGGAGTTTTGTAGAGAAAATATATATTTAACCTTCATCCCAGTACTGTGGGCATTGAAATTTTCCCATGTACTAAAGCTTGCGATGTCCCTATTACTTACTCTCATACTAAGAGTTGCTGGTTCCCCAATATCGGTTGAGGCTTGAGCGTGCAATGCATCATCGTGTGGTGGTATATCTATGCACGATGAAGTTGAGGAACCTATTGACTTCATATTGTTTACTATTTCTTCTAATTCTTTGATATGGAGTGCCGATCGATCTAGATTGCAAATTGAACAGCTGCTTTCCTTGCCTATTTTTTTACCTGGTGAAATAAAAAGATCACATAAGAGAACAGCATTACCGTCGATTAAATCATTAGTATCACGTATTTTATTTCATACCTTCATCAAACATAGGTAACTCTCGAGTGGAAAGCGCAATCTTATTGTTATCATCGTCAGTCTGCATGAGTAGATATAACTTCCATGAAATAACTATTACTATTGACTAGGAGTTTTGTAGAGAAAATATATATTTAACCTTCATCCCAGTACTGTGGGCATTGAAATTTTCCCATGTACTAAAGCTTGCGATGTCCCTATTACTTACTCTCATACTTGAGTGAGTTGTCAGTTCCACAATATCGGTAGAAGTTGCAGTGTGGAATCCATCATTGTGTGGTGTGGTATCCATGCACGATGGAATTGAAGAACATATTGACCTCATCTTGTTTACTATTTCTTGCAATTGTGCGCTCAAGGGTGGCAATCCACATTCATTGCACATTGAACTGCTGCTTTCCTTGCCTATTTTTTTACCTGGTGAAATAAAATGACCACATAAGAGAACAGCATTACCGTCGATTAAATCATTAGTATCACGTATTTTATTTCATACCTTCATCAAACATAGATAACTCACCAGTGGAAAGCGCAATTTTGCTGTTATCATCGCCAGTCTGCATGAGTAGATATAACTTCCATGAAAGATCTATTACTATTAACTAGGAGTTTTGAAAAGCATCTAGATCACAAACAAGTAACCATAAGCAATTGTGTTTTTTTCCATGTCTAAGGCTCATCAAGTAGCTAAATTACCTTATCAAGTACTGCAATTTCACAAGTACTGGAAATAGCTAGTGAGGAAGCTTCTTGAGAAAGAATTGGAATTATATTTGTATTTTTCTAAAAATTATTAACAGAGAAGATTAGGGCATAGTTGTAAAATCCGTTCCGGGTACCGTTCCGGTTTTTTGTTTGGAACGGAACGTTCCGGTTTCGGTGCATTCCGGCGTTCCGTTCCGGTTTTATACTGTTCATATTTATTTAATTATATATATGAAAAAAATAAAATATTAATTTAACAAGTATAATTTAAATTCAAGATAAATGAAATTTAAATTATACAATACAAACATAATCTCAAAATTAGAAACATCTTTAAAATTCCAAAATATTATGAAACTAATTTTATTTTTTAAAATGATTTTATTGATAAGTATATTAAAATAATATTTTTATTTTTTAAAAGTTATATTTTAATATATTTTCAATTAAAATAAAATAAAATAAAATAAAAAATAATAAAAATCTGTACCTACAAAAACAAAAAGGGACGAACACACACAGACCCATTCAATTGCAATTTGCAAATGAAATCCAACTCTCTCTCTCTCTCTCTAGTCTCTGCAAAATTCTTTCTTTAGAAAAATTAAAACAACGACGACAATTCATCTATTTCTTCTACTACAATCCATAAGTGCCTCCGCTTTCACCTCCCTTCACCAGAAAACTCACTCAAACACACCTCTCACTGTCAAGTCTCAAGTTGAACACCCATCTTCAACCGAACTCCACCACCACCTCCTTACAGAGGCCACCGTCCACGAGAAGAAGAAGAAGAAGAAGAAGATCATGCTTCTCTTCCTTTTCCTTTCCATCCTCTCCTTTTCTTCCTCTTCCCTTTCTCTAAACCAAGAAGGGCTTTATCTCCAGCAAACAAAGCTCTCTCTCTCAGACCCAGACTCAGCTCTCTCCGGAACGGAACGCCCGGTACGGAACCGGGGCGTTCCGGCCGGAATTCGGCCGGATTTGCCGGTTCGGGGCGGGATTTTTACCGGGACAAAAACGTCGCCGTTTTGTCCCGAATTTTGCACTGAAACGGGCCGTTCCGGCCGGAACGGAACGGGATTAATAACTTTGGATTAGGGTTCATCAAGTATGTAGCTATTACCGTATCAAAAAATTGTTGGAACGTTGTTTGAGGAACTTGGTTGCACAGTAATCTATAGAGAGTTACCATAAGTCAGAACCGTATTTAATTTCTTGTATAACAGACCATTCATTCATTTTAGCTATACAACAAGTGCTCTAGGGATGTAAATTTACTTCTCCTCATACATACAATTTTTCAAACAAAGTCTCACAACCTAACCATGAACTCAGAAGATTATTCTAGGTAAAGCTAGAAATACACTGCAGAGTCCTGCACTGACTATTTAAACATTGTTTATTTCTTATATAAATTTAGCTTTACAACAATAGCACAAGGTATGTCTACTTCCCATGGCATGAACACTTGTCAAAAACAAACTTTCATGACCTAATACATGAGCTAAACACATCAATCTTGGTGTGCTTTTTCGATTACCTAAGGGCTTGTATGTCTGATTTTGTTTTGTTTTCTTTTTCATGCAGCGGTAAGAAAACTTTTTAGTAGATACTAGGAACAAAGTAGCAAGAAACCAAGTACCTTTTGAGATTTCAAATCACTTGACTCACCAAACAGTTTCCTTCAAATAGAAAAAAAAATCAATTGAAAACGTTAGAGAACAAAATGTCTTGCAATTTCATTCGACAAGGTATGATAGAAAATACCCGGCTTTCATTGTAGAAGTTGAGCAGTGAGCTTTATTTCTATAAATGTGCCCCCGAGAATTGGTAATCTAAAACGTCCAAAGAATAGCCAAGTAAGAATAGCAATGTAATCCCTAATGCGAAAAAAATTCCAAGTTGGTAAACTTGAAACTTGCTTGGCAAGAAGTTACATACCCCTTTGCGATCAGAAGGACGTGGAGCTACATCCTTCTTAGTAACTACGTCCCCCATGGAAAATCCACGCGAAAAAATCATCTGATCCGAAGAAAGATGTTTTTTTTTTTTTTCAAATTATAAAAAGTACTAGCCGCTTACGATGTTTGTATTTTGGTACAATTAGCATGAACACTCTCTTAGGTGTTCTTTTGATAGAGCGCATGCTAATTGTTTTGTAATTTATTTTCCTCAAGCATCACTGTTCAGGCTAATCCGTAATGTATTTATTTGATTGCAATCATTACATAAACAGTTGAAACACAACCAACAATCAAATTGTTTGTTGCAAAAAGTGAATCGCTCTTCTGTGCTACATTTAATCAATTGCAATTTTACATTTAATCAATTGCAATTTTACAATTTGGTGGTGAAATAACTCACCAAACAGATAAAACATACACGGCATTCAATCGCTTCAATGCAAAAAGCAAATAACTCATTTTTGACGCATTTTATCGACTCTGGTTAATTATTTAGCTAACCACTGAAAACGCACACGGCAATCAATCGGTTTAGAGAGCTGTCATTGAGCAAGATTTGATCCTCAACGTTATGATGTCAGGTAAGGACCGGTAGGAGAGGAGAGGACAGTTAAAAAAAAAGTCCTTGTTTTCGTTGCGTACGTAATCTTGAAATTCATGTGTCTAGAGATTTTGAAATCCTTGCATGACTCCGTCGAAAGTCATGGGTTGGGTAGGATAAAGGGTAACCTGGATAGAAATTAAAAATAAATTAATTAAATAATATAGTTTTGAAAACAATTATAAAAAGTTAAATTAAATTTGGATTGAATTCACGAGTCAATTAAGTAATATTAAATTGATTTAATTTAAGATTCTACTATCAATTAAGATAATTTACTAAATTCATCTTGACTTCGATGGTGCTCTCTCAAGATTTAAAATCATATTTAAAAATACTTACTCTCAATTTATATATAAAATAATATAAAAAATATCATTTATTAAAAAAATAAAAAATATATTATTATTTTAAATTTATTTAATACCTATAATTTTTTTCTTCAATTAATTTAGAAAAAAAAGAATTAATTACTTCTGAAGGTGTGAAGAAGTAAGGATGAAGAAATTAGGTGAGGTGATAATGTCCGAGCTATGATGGTTGAATAGCTTAATCTTAAACTTGTCCCTTAACAGTTCAATGAAAAGTCCAGTTTTTCAGAGTATAGGTTTGATAGCTTAATGGAGCCGTGCAAAGAAAAATCTTTATGAGACATGATCTCTTATCATGTCTGATTCTACTCTATGCTGTATTTTTTTACAATGGTGCAGTTCAATATTCTTTTGCTTTTAATAATTAATCATGTTATGCCAATGCATTGAGTCCACGTAGTTTCCATGAAATGTAAACCGAGCACCTCCAACCATAAAAGTCAATTAATTGAGAATAGGTCCACAAACTCTCACATAATCAAAACTATAGAATGATCATTAGGAAAGATTCATTGATTCAAATGATAAAAAAAAAAAAAAAAAAAAAAAAAAAAACTAACAAGCAAGCAAGCTTGAAAGATACATCTCCTCATGAGCTTTCCTCTCATTACCTTTCTGATGTTTTCCTTCCTAATATCACCAATGGCTCCTACTCGGATATCATGGATTTTAATGACAATGAAAGGTAGACAAGTTCAAGCTCAAACAAAACTTGCAATAGAAGTAAGACACAAAGCAGCATCACACATTCAATGTACAGGTGTGAGCATAAGGTGCACCTTCTTTGGGCAGCTTCCTCCTCCTCCATGAGCAACTTTTGGCACCTCAAAGCTTCTGCATCCTTCTCTGCAAGCCATGCTTTAATCTGAATACATAGAATCACAATTGGCAAGGGCAAAACAGATCAGCACATTAATCGGTGCAGCGGTGTTCAAGGAACAGCTTTGGTGAATGCAACACAAGAGCACTGGTATGCTTAATGATAATTAGAAGTTTTGAAATAATTGAGCCCAAACAAACGAAAGGAAAGAAAGATACCAATTTCTGTTCCACCACAAAGCTTGTGCAAGCAACTATATTCTTTGTTTCAAGCCCAATCTTCCCAGCCCCACCATCAAAAATATATTTTTGTATTAATACAGTTGTTCCACGCAGAAACGTTTTTTCACTTGCTTCATCAAGAAAACTGAATGGCTGCCCAGAAGACAAAGGAAACCTGGAGGGCCTCCCTTGGACAAGATCCTGTCAAGAACAAGAATACATTACATTTTAAGGATGCAGATGGAAACAAAACAAAATCCAGAGGAAAATAAATGACATGAAAAAGATGCCCCCTTACCAAAAGGGCAGAACCAGCTCTCCAACTAGATTGATTAAGCAAAGAAATCACTTGTTTCTGAATAACTGTCGTCAATGACTTCATAATTGAAGACCCTGGAACTTCCTAGTAAGTAACTACAGAAAAGTGGAGAAAATGCTTACAGAACAACAACGATCATTTTAATGTAAGGAAAGGGTGAAGATTCCTTCTCCAGATGCTTATTAGTCAACATATAAAAATATGGAACAAATAAAGACAGTCAGCAGCTAACATCAATAATTCAACTGGAATCCATATTCACTATAATTTCATCTAGCTACATTAAAATATCCAATTAAACTGAAGAAACTAATCTTGAAAGCAAAAGGGGAGAAAGGTTTTTAAATTCGTTATTGGCATCCAAACAAATTTTCACAGAAACATTTTTGAATGACATCTGAACATTTTGCAACATCAAATAGCTAAAACTGGGTACTAGACATTCTCTGTGCGGTATCAGTCACACCAAGGCAGGCGAACCAGTTTTTCATCAAAATTTGATTTATTTATTTTTTTGCTTAATTTTTTTTTTATGTTTTCAGGTCGTTTAGATGTGCTGGTGTCAGCAATGATTTTTAAAAAATGAAAACTAATATTGCTTTGATATATTTAGGAGTAAAAAGCACTTGAAAAGTAAACTGTTACCACTCACTCAAACACTCCCTAAGCATGTCAAACAGACAAATGTACAGCATCTGTTTCAAAGAGCATAAAGCATGTTGCCAACATCAGATGATCAGGTTAAAACTGCTACTGAACACCCAGAAGAGGAATCTTCATAGAAATTTCATATTTAATTATTTATAAAAGTGTAAAATATATCCATTTAATCAGACAGAAGAGGAACTGATAGAATACCTCCAAAGCCACATCCTTGAATGATAAAATTTCCTTTGCCTCGTCCTCAGAAAGCTGAAAAAATCAGAAGATTTTAAATCCTGCAAGAAGAGAGATGGGTTAAGCCAAAACTCCCCAAGGAGGGGGGAGAAACTTTACCTTATCCCAAAATGCTCCTAACAGGTTCCTGTTTTTGGCAGGGTCCTGCAAGGTGAAATACAACATGTTTCAGAGAAATTTATAGCATGTAAATTAGCAAGAGATTAGTTGTAAAAGAAACTATTCAATACACAAAATCAACATAGTCAGAACTGAAAATCAAGCAGACATACAACTACAAGCACACCAGATTCTCGAGTTCCAAAATGAGAAAAAAAGTTAAAGCAGCCGTGCCCAAACAAGAGAACGAGCATTTCAGCCAGAGAAATGAGTTAAACCTTGTCAAGTCTTTTCAACCTATGGTGAGCACGAAAGTCCCTGAAAGCAAACTACTTCCAAAGTGTTAACGGTCCATTAAAAACACATAAATGAAACCTTTAGAGCCATTCTCACTTTCACACTGAAATGCAGGTAAAAATCATCCACCAAAAGAGTTCATGTGCAAAGAAAGTATCAACCGAATCAACAGCAACAAAGATAATAGGTTTATTCAGCTTTACTCAGTATCATTCACTAATATGATTATAGATGAAATACAGCAAGCACAGATCCCAAGACCAACAAATTAAAATAAAACCCCAACATAAACTTGTCTGATAAACCTAAAGCAACTCCCTTGAAAGAGCTACTATATTTCGCATTTTAATCTTATAAAAAAGAAGCAGCATATCCATGATTCATTTCCCAGAACTACCACAAAAACAACACCAATAATTAAACACTTAGCCTCCTTTTATGCCAAATTTTCTAAATCACAATTAAACATAGACAATTACAGATTCTATACAGGAGTGATAAAAAATCAGATCACATTTTTTTCCAAGTAGGCTGGCTTTAACCCACTTGAGAGAGCTACGTTTTCCATTGCAAGCTCACAAAATTAAAACTCATAATTCATTTCTCAAAATTAACTTTTTTTTAGGCAAAAATCAAAACTTTTAAATCCATTACCCACAGCTGCAATTAGCCATGAAATGCCATAACCGTCAATTAGTTCTATTGCCTGATTGCTAAAACCAGTACCATAACTAATTACAAAGTGTTTCATTTTTTACATTATCTTTCAGGGCTTGTGGCCATGCAAACAAGATATCCTAGAAATGTACCTCATCTTGCGGAGAACACTGACATCTCTTCACACTTCTTAGCTCTTTTGTGTGTCCCAAGCTTTCTTTTAGCCACCTTCAAAGCATATTTGTCCTTCCCAACCTTGAGAAGCTCAGTGATCCTCTTCTCATATGGTGCAAAGCCAGCAACTTCCCTGATCAAACTCCTGACAAAGAGAACCCTTTTGCTAGATTCCTGCACTCAACTCATACATGGGAAAGAGATCGCATCATATCCATAATTTATTATACAAAAAAAATGTCCCATTGAACAAATTGGTAATCTAAAACGTCCAAAGAATAATCCAAGTAAGAATAGCAATGTAATCCCTAATGCGAAAAAAATTCCAAGTGGGTAAACTTGAAACTTGCTTGGCAAGAAGTTACATACCCCTTTGCGATCAGAAGGACGTGGAGCTAAATCCTTCTTAGTATTCGGCTGTTTTGGAGCCATTTCTGAAACAGAAAAGATTGATCATTTCAGCAAACAATCAAACCAACATTCCAAAGTATAATAAATCAGGTTCAAACCATTCAAAATCCAAGTACTGAATCACACCACAGTTTAGCTCACTTCACTCTACATACACTATAACCTATCAAAGGATACCAAAGCCTCAATACCACAAATGATACGAATGCATGAAAGGAAAAACCCAGGTCAAGTATTTTTACACTCGAATCAGCAAGCTAATAAATAATAAAGAAACAGGCAAACTAGTTTCATTTGGAAAAAAAAAAAAGCAGCATATCATAGGTTGTAGTGTTTTTATCTTGTAAGCTGCTCTTGAATTCCAGTGCTAAATTCCATTTCGTTTTTAAGGCAGATGCTAAAACTGTGAGTATTATTAGGTTGTTATCTTGAAACAAGAACTGGAGAAAACAAAGGCTAATTTAGAGATATCAAATGGCAAGTTAAAGCTGAAAGATGAACTAGCAGTTGCTGCAATGGCTGCCCAGGCAGCAGCAGAGAGGTCTCTGCAGCTAGCTGATAGCAGGGCCTTAGGACTTGGACAGCGAATTGAGGAGCTAACAAGGCAAGTAGAAGAAGCAGAGAGCAAAGAGCGGAGATGCAATAAGGTTAGACATATATGTTGGCCATGGCGAGCCATCAAAGCAGCCACAGCTAACACTGCAAATAATAGAGTCCAGAATGTGAAACGAATGCTGCCAGAGATGCAAGCCTTGCTTCATCACAATGTCTGACAGACGTTATTGATAAGTGTTATACTAGCTGCCTGGTGACCCTATAATCAAATGGGAGATTGTGTTTTATTACATCCCTCCACTTTCCTTCTTTTTTACTTCTCATCCCTAATTGACATGTCCCTCCATTTTTTAAACAGAACACATTCTTGTACCACTTAAGCAAATAATAAATCTGTTCTTGAATTTTTTAACTCATTTCAAGTGTCCCTTTCAACATTAAATCTGGAAGAAGGAAAAAAAACAATACAGGACTAGATTAAAATTCAAAATGTATATAATGCATCTCAAATGTATATATTGCAACCACTTCTAATGAAAGTTTCAAAGCAACTTTCGGTTGCCCACAGCAAAATTATCTTCCAAACCAACATATTAATCTGGAAAACTTACCGGGGTTGAGAGGGGATGGCTGCAGATGAGAAAATCGTCCGGTTCGGATGCGGTTGCGGAGGGAGTGAGAGGGGACGGCTGCCAGGGATTAAGACTTTTTCAAACTGCAACAGAGTATTCAACATTGGAACATAAATGAACAAAGGATTGCTCTAAAACAAGCAAGATCAGCATATATTCAGTACCAGATCAACATAGAAATGACAAAAACAAAAGGGCAGCATGAAAATTTAAAACAGGATGTTTATATCTGCATTTTGACGAGAAAAAACAATTCAGGATTCAGGTTTTTAACAGCTAAACGGTATAGCAGCAATTAAACACAAGAAAACCTTTCCCTTACAAAAACAATGCATGCTGTATGTGATCTGAGATGGGTTGTTGATGGTGACGTGCCCAGTAAAAGAGAGACGGGTAGAGATCAGAGTGTTTGAATTCGTAGAGAGCGATAGAGTACAGCAGCATATCATAGGTTGTAGTGTTTTTATCTTGGAAGCTGCTCTTGAATTCCAGTGCTAAATTCCATTTCGTTTTTAAGGCAGATGCTAAAACTGTGAGTATTATTAGGTTGTTATCTTGAAACAAGAACTGGAGAAAACAAAGGCTAATTTAGAGATATCAAATGGCAAGTTAAAGCTGAAAGATGAAGTAGCAGTTGCTGCAATTGCTGCAATGGCTGCCCAGGCAAAATGGAACCCTTTTCTTTTCTTTCCAAGTAAGCACTCCAGCAAACATAGGTTGGAGTGTTTTTATCTTGTAAGCTTGCTATAAAAAAAAAACTACAAAGAGCAGGGGAGAAAACTTACCGGGGTTGAGAGGGGATGGCTGCCGGGGTTGAGAAAATCGTCCGGTTCGGATGCAGTTGCAGAGGGAGTGAGAGGGGACGGCTGCCGGGGAGTGAGAATTAGGAAATAAGAAGAGAAAAACAGGGGGGGGGGCAAGAGTTTGTAATGTGACAATATATAAGGAAAGAGAAACGTTGAAAGAAGGAAGGGCTCGGCTGTGGTTGTTTTCTGTTTTTTTTTTTCCTAAAACCGATTACTCTGAATGGTGTAAATGGTGTGGAAAGGCACTAATGGTGTGGGAAGGCAGTGACAGTGACAGTGACAGTGCTTTCCAGAAATTATCTAAAGAGAAGAGGCAGAAACTGGCTAAAGAGAGAAGCGAGATGTGCATGCTAAATTATAAATAACTAATTGTTTTGCTGTGCATGTAAGCAATATTGTTTTTTAAATTATACATAATACTAGCCACTTACCCGCGCTTTATCACGGTCGGAACCATATTTTTTTCAACGAAAAAAAATCATTTAATCTGAAAAAAAATCATTTTTTTAAATTATAAATAACTAATTGTTTTGATGTGCATGCAGTAAATAAGTTTTTAGAATTAAAAAAAAAAAAACTAGCCACATACCCGCGCTTTGTCGCGGCCGAAATCATTTTTTTTTTCAACCCAAAAATCATTTGATTTGAATAAAAATATTTTTTTAAATTATAAATAACTAGTTGTTTTGCTGCGCATGCAAGAAATAATTTTTTGAAATTATAAATAATAGTGGCCACTTACCCGCGCTTTGTCGCGGTCGAAACCATATTTTTTCCAACGCAAAAAAATCATTTGATCCAAAAACAATATTTTTTTAGAATTATAAAATATACTAGCCACTTACCCGCGCTTTGTCATGACCGGAACCATTTTTTTTTTCATCTCAAAAATATAATTTGATCCGAAAAAATACATACAACTAAATGAGGTTGTGAGATCATTGTGCAGCCACACTCATTTTACCAAGGACCGTGACACTGCATTTCAAGCCCTCTTATGTGCTTTTTTCATATAATTACCATGAACAGTCGCTTAGATGATACTAGCCACTTACCCGCGCTTTTGTCACGGCCGGAATTATATTTATTTCAACGCAAAAAAAAAAAAATCTCATTTGATCTGGAAAAAAAAACAATCTTTTTAAATTATAAATAACAAATTGTTTTGATGCGCATGCAGTAAATAAATTTTTAGAATTATAAATAATACTAGCCAATTACCCGCGCTTTGTCACGGCCGGAACCATGTTTTTTTCAACTCAAAAAAATAATTTGATCCGAAAAAATACATACAACTAAACAAGGTCGTGAGATCATGGTGCAGCCACACTCGTTTTACTATGGACCGTGACAATGCATTTCGAGCCCTCTTATGTGCTTTTTTCATATAATTACCATGAACAGTCGCTTAGCTGTTCTTTATATGAGCAGTCAATTATGGACCGGAGCCAATTGCTTTGCGGCGCAGAACAGTCTCTTACGCGTTCTTTTGATATTGTTCTTGCTGATTGTTTTGCTGCACATGCGAGAAATAATTTTTTAAAATTATAATGGTATTAGTCACTTACCCGCGCTTTGTCGCGGCCAGAACCATCGTTTTTTTTCCACGCGAAAAAATCATCTGATCCGAAGAAAGATGTTTTTTTTTTTTTTCAAATTATAAAAAGTACTAGCCGCTTACGATGTTTGTATTTTGGTACAATTAGCATGAACACTCTCTTAGGTGTTCTTTTGATAGAGCGCATGCTAATTGTTTTGTAATTTATTTTCCTCAAGCATCACTGTTCAGGCTAATCCGTAATGTATTTATTTGATTGCAATCATTACATAAACAGTTGAAACACAACCAACAATCAAATTGTTTGTTGCAAAAAGTGAATCGCTCTTCTGTGCTACATTTAATCAATTGCAATTTTACATTTAATCAATTGCAATTTTACAATTTGGTGGTGAAATAACTCACCAAACAGATAAAACATACACGGCATTCAATCGCTTCAATGCAAAAAGCAAATAACTCATTTTTGACGCATTTTATCGACTCTGGTTAATTATTTAGCTAACCACTGAAAACGCACACGGCAATCAATCGGTTTAGAGAGCTGTCATTGAGCAAGATTTGATCCTCAACGTTATGATGTCAGGTAAGGACCGGTAGGAGAGGAGAGGACAGTTAAAAAAAAAGTCCTTGTTTTCGTTGCGTACGTAATCTTGAAATTCATGTGTCTAGAGATTTTGAAATCCTTGCATGACTCCGTCGAAAGTCATGGGTTGGGTAGGATAAAGGGTAACCTGGATAGAAATTAAAAATAAATTAATTAAATAATATAGTTTTGAAAACAATTATAAAAAGTTAAATTAAATTTGGATTGAATTCACGAGTCAATTAAGTAATATTAAATTGATTTAATTTAAGATTCTACTATCAATTAAGATAATTTACTAAATTCATCTTGACTTCGATGGTGCTCTCTCAAGATTTAAAATCATATTTAAAAATACTTACTCTCAATTTATATATAAAATAATATAAAAAATATCATTTATTAAAAAAATAAAAAATATATTATTATTTTAAATTTATTTAATACCTATAATTTTTTTCTTCAATTAATTTAGAAAAAAAAGAATTAATTACTTCTGAAGGTGTGAAGAAGTAAGGATGAAGAAATTAGGTGAGGTGATAATGTCCGAGCTATGATGGTTGAATAGCTTAATCTTAAACTTGTCCCTTAACAGTTCAATGAAAAGTCCAGTTTTTCAGAGTATAGGTTTGATAGCTTAATGGAGCCGTGCAAAGAAAAATCTTTATGAGACATGATCTCTTATCATGTCTGATTCTACTCTATGCTGTATTTTTTTACAATGGTGCAGTTCAATATTCTTTTGCTTTTAATAATTAATCATGTTATGCCAATGCATTGAGTCCACGTAGTTTCCATGAAATGTAAACCGAGCACCTCCAACCATAAAAGTCAATTAATTGAGAATAGGTCCACAAACTCTCACATAATCAAAACTATAGAATGATCATTAGGAAAGATTCATTGATTCAAATGATAAAAAAAAAAAAAAAAAAAAAAAAAAAACTAACAAGCAAGCAAGCTTGAAAGATACATCTCCTCATGAGCTTTCCTCTCATTACCTTTCTGATGTTTTCCTTCCTAATATCACCAATGGCTCCTACTCGGATATCATGGATTTTAATGACAATGAAAGGTAGACAAGTTCAAGCTCAAACAAAACTTGCAATAGAAGTAAGACACAAAGCAGCATCACACATTCAATGTACAGGTGTGAGCATAAGGTGCACCTTCTTTGGGCAGCTTCCTCCTCCTCCATGAGCAACTTTTGGCACCTCAAAGCTTCTGCATCCTTCTCTGCAAGCCATGCTTTAATCTGAATACATAGAATCACAATTGGCAAGGGCAAAACAGATCAGCACATTAATCGGTGCAGCGGTGTTCAAGGAACAGCTTTGGTGAATGCAACACAAGAGCACTGGTATGCTTAATGATAATTAGAAGTTTTGAAATAATTGAGCCCAAACAAACGAAAGGAAAGAAAGATACCAATTTCTGTTCCACCACAAAGCTTGTGCAAGCAACTATATTCTTTGTTTCAAGCCCAATCTTCCCAGCCCCACCATCAAAAATATATTTTTGTATTAATACAGTTGTTCCACGCAGAAACGTTTTTTCACTTGCTTCATCAAGAAAACTGAATGGCTGCCCAGAAGACAAAGGAAACCTGGAGGGCCTCCCTTGGACAAGATCCTGTCAAGAACAAGAATACATTACATTTTAAGGATGCAGATGGAAACAAAACAAAATCCAGAGGAAAATAAATGACATGAAAAAGATGCCCCCTTACCAAAAGGGCAGAACCAGCTCTCCAACTAGATTGATTAAGCAAAGAAATCACTTGTTTCTGAATAACTGTCGTCAATGACTTCATAATTGAAGACCCTGGAACTTCCTAGTAAGTAACTACAGAAAAGTGGAGAAAATGCTTACAGAACAACAACGATCATTTTAATGTAAGGAAAGGGTGAAGATTCCTTCTCCAGATGCTTATTAGTCAACATATAAAAATATGGAACAAATAAAGACAGTCAGCAGCTAACATCAATAATTCAACTGGAAATTTCTTCTAGCTACATTAAAATATCCAATTAAACTGAAGAAACTAATCTTGAAAGCAAAAGGGGAGAAAGGTTTTTAAATTCGTTATTGGCATCCAAACAAATTTTCACAGAAACATTTTTGAATGACATCTGAACATTTTGCAACATCAAATAGCTAAAACTGGGTACTAGACATTCTCTGTGCGGTATCAGTCACACCAAGGCAGGCGAACCAGTTTTTCATCAAAATTTGATTTATTTATTTTTTTGCTTAATTTTTTTTTTATGTTTTCAGGTCGTTTAGATGTGCTGGTGTCAGCAATGATTTTTAAAAAATGAAAACTAATATTGCTTTGATATATTTAGGAGTAAAAAGCACTTGAAAAGTAAACTGTTACCACTCACTCAAACACTCCCTAAGCATGTCAAACAGACAAATGTACAGCATCTGTTTCAAAGAGCATAAAGCATGTTGCCAACATCAGATGATCAGGTTAAAACTGCTACTGAACACCCAGAAGAGGAATCTTCATAGAAATTTCATATTTAATTATTTATAAAAGTGTAAAATATATCCATTTAATCAGACAGAAGAGGAACTGATAGAATACCTCCAAAGCCACATCCTTGAATGATAAAATTTCCTTTGCCTCGTCCTCAGAAAGCTGAAAAAATCAGAAGATTTTAAATCCTGCAAGAAGAGAGATGGGTTAAGCCAAAACTCCCCAAGGAGGGGGGAGAAACTTTACCTTATCCCAAAATGCTCCTAACAGGTCCCTGTTTTTGGCAGGGTCCTGCAAGGTGAAATACAACATGTTTCAGAGAAATTTATAGCATGTAAATTAGCAAGAGATTAGTTGTAAAAGAAACTATTCAATACACAAAATCAACATAGTCAGAACTGAAAATCAAGCAGACATACAACTACAAGCACACCAGATTCTCGAGTTCCAAAATGAGAAAAAAAGTTAAAGCAGCCGTGCCCAAACAAGAGAACGAGCATTTCAGCCAGAGAAATGAGTTAAACCTTGTCAAGTCTTTTCAACCTATGGTGAGCACGAAAGTCCCTGAAAGCAAACTACTTCCAAAGTGTTAACGGTCCATTAAAAACACATAAATGAAACCTTTAGAGCCATTCTCACTTTCACACTGAAATGCAGGTAAAAATCATCCACCAAAAGAGTTCATGTGCAAAGAAAGTATCAACCGAATCAACAGCAACAAAGATAATAGGTTTATTCAGCTTTACTCAGTATCATTCACTAATATGATTATAGATGAAATACAGCAAGCACAGATCCCAAGACCAACAAATTAAAATAAAACCCCAACATAAACTTGTCTGAGAAACCTAAAGCAACTCCCTTGAAAGAGCTACTATATTTCGCATTTTAATCTTATAAAAAAGAAGCAGCATATCCATGATTCATTTCCCAGAACTACCACAAAAACAACACCAATAATTAAACACTTAGCCTCCTTTTATGCCAAATTTTCTAAATCACAATTAAACATAGACAATTACAGATTCTATACAGGAGTGATAAAAAATCAGATCACATTTTTTTCCAAGTAGGCTGGCTTTAACCCACTTGAGAGAGCTACGTTTTCCATTGCAAGCTCACAAAATTAAAACTCATAATTCACTTCTCAAAATTAACTTTTTTTTAGGCAAAAATCAAAACTTTTAAATCCATTACCCACAGCTGCAATTAGCCATGAAATGCCATAACCGTCAATTAGTTCTATTGCCTGATTGCTAAAACCAGTACCATAACTAATTACAAAGTGTTTCATTTTTTACATTATCTTTCAGGGCTTGTGGCCATGCAAACAAGATATCCTAGAAATGTACCTCATCTTGCGGAGAACACTGACATCTCTTCACACTTCTTAGCTCTTTTGTGTGTCCCAAGCTTTCTTTTAGCCACCTTCAAAGCATATTTGTCCTTCCCAACCTTGAGAAGCTCAGTGATCCTCTTCTCATATGGTGCAAAGCCAGCAACTTCCCTGATCAAACTCCTGACAAAGAGAACCCTTTTGCTAGATTCCTGCACTCAACTCATACATGGGAAAGAGATCGCATCATATCCATAATTTATTATACAAAAAAAATGTCCCATTGAACAAATTGGTAATCTAAAACGTCCAAAGAATAATCCAAGTAAGAATAGCAATGTAATCCCTAATGCGAAAAAAATTCCAAGTGGGTAAACTTGAAACTTGCTTGGCAAGAAGTTACATACCCCTTTGCGATCAGAAGGACGTGGAGCTAAATCCTTCTTAGTATTCGGCTGTTTTGGAGCCATTTCTGAAACAGAAAAGATTGATCATTTCAGCAAACAATCAAACCAACATTCCAAAGTATAATAAATCAGGTTCAAACCATTCAAAATCCAAGTACTGAATCACACCACAGTTTAGCTCACTTCACTCTACATACACTATAACCTATCAAAGGATACCAAAGCCTCAATACCACAAATGATACGAATGCATGAAAGGAAAAACCCAGGTCAAGTATTTTTACACTCGAATCAGCAAGCTAATAAATAATAAAGAAACAGGCAAACTAGTTTCATTTGGAAAAAAAAAAAGCGCGGGAAATCACAGCACAGACGGATTAGACGATCCAAAGTTTTGAATTTTAATTTCTTGACAGCCTAAAACAGGAGAAAGCAAAGAAACTTACAAACCCTGGTGTGGATTTGTGATAGTACCTGTCAGAATAGTAGCAGCGGCAAGTATGAAGCAGCAGAAAAATTAGGGTTCTATATACATGTGAAGTTTATAGAGAGAGAGCAGAGGGGTAATTTAGTATTTTAATTTATTAATAAAAGGGCTTTCGTTTCCTTTATAAACGGGCTTATCTGAAGCACAATCGTTAGCCCAGCCCATTTGTTTTAAAAACTTTTATCTTGCTAAGCATGGTCAACTTTTGCATTGTCTTAAAAAACAATCATTTTTTATAAATAAATTCGCTTATTACTTGTAAAATTGTAATTGTAGTTTTTTTCATATTTATCTTGCTTTTTGAGTCATATAAATATATTTGGATATGCTTCTAATGTTATTATATTTATTGTTGATTTTAGTTCTGCAAGAGTAAAAAAGAAGTAAAACGAAAGAAAATAGACGTAATGAACATATTTCAATGAAACACAAGAGAAGTGTAAATACATGAGAGGGTGGGTGAAAAATATGTATTTCTTGTCATTTAAACAGTTTTTAGATTCAAAAATATTGTAGATAAGCAACAACATGGCACCACATAGAGGAGATAATGAAATGATATCTCAATTACACACTATAAATTAACAAATATGTCAAATGACCAATAAATTTGGAGATAGGTTGCAGAGGAATCATGTTAATAATGATGGTAGGGTTCAAAATAGTTCTAATCAAAGATAATTTAATGTTAGGAGGGTTGTTAGGTAAGTTAACACTAATATGGATGAGTTTGTGGTTGAAAACACAGACATAAGAGATGTTGATTTTGAAGATGTGTCCGTGGGACATGGGGAATGTTTTGGACAATATCATCATCATCATCGTTTTAGAGCAAAATGATATGATGGTAATTTTGTCCAAAAGGGTAATTATTAGTAACAAGACTATAATACCGAGTTTTGTGGATATATGACCTAAATTAAGCTGAAAATTTTTTGTTTTTCAAAGTAAGAATGATTCGAAAATTTATTTTGAATAAGAAAAAAAGTTAAAGTGGTTGAATGATAATGATGAAAAGAAAGTGAATAAGTAGGCTTTGGTTGTTTTTTCTATTGATAAATATGGTAATAAGGTGTTGTGTGATATTGTGTCAATGCAAGCTAATTATTTGTTTTGTGGTAGACCATGACAATATGATAAAAGAGTCATGCATGATGGGGTGACAAATAAATATTTTTTAAAATGAATGAAAGACCTATAACTCTTATATCTTTGACATCTAAGCAAATATATAAGGAGCAACTAAAATTGAAGAAGGAAAAAATTTCTTAAAAAGAGAGTTTGTATATTAGGACGACCATCTTTGCTACCTAAGTTTGGTTTTGATGATAATGTAATTCTTCAGCTTGGTACTTGTCGCGACGACGATTTTTCGCACTTCGCGCCCCCCGCCATTCCCACGGATTTGGGGAGACAACGGCGCGCAATGAAAATAAAGGGTTGTTTTATAGCCGTAAAATTTACGACTATAAATATCAGGATTCACCACCTAGTATTAAGGCTACTAAGAATCTATTGGTCTGCGAGAGTCTAGGTAAAGGGACTTGTTGTGCAAGGAGAAGACGCATCACCCCCAGTGCACCCTACCTAAGATAAGCTGCATTGTTGTTTGATTGTTTTTTCTAAGTTTATTTTTTTTACACTGCATTTAAAAAAAAAACATTTTTTTTGTGTCTGCGGGTGTACTTTATGATGTAATTTTACACCGCAGTTAAAAACATTTTTTTCTTATCTACAGATGTACTTTACAAAGTAATTTTACATTGTAGTTAAAATCTTTTTTTTTAATCTACGGATGTATTATACAAAATAATTTTACATCGTAGTAAAAATCTTTTTTATCACACTTTCGAAATGGATTTGTAGTTCACGAGTACCCTTGCAAAGTACTTTCTATTATCAATCAGATATGATAGACTTCAGATGAGCACATATTTCTGAAAATTAAATGGTTCTAAAAACCCTCGTCCATTCTTGTTCTTTTAATCATATACTGGACCAGTATGAATCTAAAAAATGAATTCAGGTTGCACTTTAAGGTCTTAAAAACAAAATGAAAAAAAAAAGCATCATCGATCTCAAGAAACAAGCAATCATGCATGTACAAGGCTGCATATAACAGACAGTCAACTACCAAAACACCCATCATTAACTATTCAAAAAGAAAAGAGAAGACATTTACAAGGATACGTTTTTATTCCACAGGTGACGAAATATTCAGGCTGTAAGAGGTAAAGTTGTAAAATCCGTTCCGGGCCCCGTTCCGGTTTCGGTGCATTCCGGCGTTCCGTTCCGGTTTTGTACTGTTCATATTTATTTAATTATATATATGAAAAAAATAAAATATTAATTTAACAAGTATAATTTAAATTCAAGATAAATGAACTTTAAATTATACAATACAAACATAATCTCAAAATTAGAAACATCTTTAAAATTCCAAAATATTATGAAAGTAAAATGTTCTAAAATAAAAGAAAAATACATCAAACATCTTCTACGTCATTAATATAAAAATATTAGAATTTCTTATTATGCATCCCAAAAAAATAGTAAATACCATAGTAAGATAATTACAAAGAGAATAGTACTGAAAATCATATGTTCAAAAAGAAAAGAAAAAACAGATTTTGAAAAAAAAAATAAGTAAAATTCGGAACACAATATGATATAAATAAAAAATCATAAAATTGTAAGTAAAATATTTCTAAATACAATACAACATAATTATGACTATAAAACTTCATTAGTTAAAGTTCATATATAATTCAAAATGATTTAAAAATACATTACAAAACAATTTAAAAATAAAAAACAAAACAATTACTGATTTTCAAGAGTGATTCCATGATATATATATAATTGTTATTTTTTTTTATAAAATCAACACAACAATTTTATTTTTTTTATAATATATATTTTTTATAATTTTTTTAATATATATATATATATATATATATATATATATATATATATATATATATATATATATATATATAATTTGTCCAGCATTCGGACAAATTCAATTTGAATTTGTCCCATGTGGGACAAATTCACTCCAATCTCCCCACTTCTCCTTTATAAATACTCTCCACTCCATTCTCCTTAGTCCTTGTCCCACATCGATTAAACACAACTCCAATCTCAACTCTTCTCCATTAAATAATCTTCAGTCTCCACACTTCAGTTCAGTGTCTCCCTTCTTCAGTCCGGAACGGAACGCCCGGAATAAAAACGAGGTGTTCCGGCTGGAATTGGGCCGGAATTTCCGGAACGGACCGGAATTATAACTGGGATGAAAACGACGCTGTTTTGTCCTGGTTTTATGAACGGAACGGGGTGTTCCGGCCGAACGGATTTAATAACTTTGGTAAGAGGAGCAACTCTGAAACTACAACCATCACGATTCAACACTCTTGCTTTAGCCCTTAATAAATATGTCCCATCCATTCTGTTCAGGAGAAAGTACATTAATTTACTAAAATCTAATCAATAGAAAGCATATTCTGGAATTTTTTGTTTCTTTTTCAAGGAAGTTGCGTCGTGTCAAAATGGAACACAAAATGTGCATATTCGAGCACTTGCTTGTGTGCCTGTGTACTGTGATCATGTATGTTTCAATTTTGTTCAATGCCAAACAATTTGTACTTTGTCATGCACCAAAAGAAAAGGTCTTGCAGACAATCAACCAATAGTTGTTGATAGTCTCATCCCATGTAGCCACAAAAATTAAATACGTTAATCCAATTATAACTTAAAAAGGCATGTGAAGGAAGGTGAAGGGTATGAAGAGGGTGCAGGAACATGACATTTGCAGAATTCACCAGTTGCTATTATTCTTCAAACATGTGCTCAATATCACACTTTCAATTTCAGGGGAAAATGAAATTGCTTCTCAGATTAGAAGAAAAAAAGGGTGAAGAGAACATTTTCAAGGTAAAAACAGAAAGGTTAAGGATTCAAGAAGGAACATCAACAAAAGGGCAATTTGCTTTCAATCAGCAACGAAATAAATATAGAAGAAACTGGAAGCAATTCAAAGAACAAAGAAACGGCATGGACATTGTAATCAATGAACTCTCCAGAATTATAATTGAAACCCAGTTTGCAACACTCTACTTTAATAATTATCATTTCCATTACTGAGAAAGATTTTTTAATACAATTAGTACGCTCAATAACCATTACACTAGTAAACTGGAAGGCATTCTGGAAGTGGGCCATCATGACTGGCAGAGGCTGCTTGTATCAAATTACCACATCTATCACTATGTACAGTTTCAGAGAAATGAGGAGATTTGAACTAAATTCTACCTGGCCCACACTATTATTGTTCAAGGAAAGGGACTTCAAGTGAATGAGATTGCAAACAGATGCAGGAAGATCTTCAATGAGATCATCTGCAAAATTGGTCAAGATAATAAGCTGTGAGAACGCTGAGTAGTAATGGTAGGATTGTTGATATCTAGAAGCACTAAAACAGAACAAGCTACTCATATCCTTGATGGAAAGGAAAACAAAATCAAATTCATGTGCAAGAAAAAAAGTAAAATATATGAAGATCTCATCCAACTCATGGCCATATAATGACACTCCAAACAACCATACAATTGGTTCAAAAAAAGATTTGGATTCGTGAAAAAGAAAAATCCATGTGCAAGACTATTATATGAAAAAGCATCCAGCTAATGCCATTAAAATGACACTTTTTGGAACTATACAAGTTGTTCAAGATATGATTTTCCCTTGTAATAAATGCCAGGAGCAAGCAGCGATTTATGTATCTTGACAAAACCTATGGGAGCATAAAGTTGTGTATATAAGCCTAATGTTAATACAGAAACTATCAATAACTTAATCTGTACAATTTACCTGTTATGTCATCCAAGAAGGTGCTTAAAATGACCAAGATGTTATGCTTCATTCCAAGTAATATCCAGCGCTACAGTTCTAGAATCATTTATCTACTACGAACATTCTGATCAATTTTGAGGCATGAACATAAAACAAAGATTTATTCCAACCACCATACATCTTAACCTTTTCCGAATTATTCGAAGGGAAAACCGAGAAGTAAAGCTTGTCCACTTAGTTTTACGACAAATCAATTTGATTTCTAAACACAATTTACCAGTTGTTAACTTTTGAGAAATTCTTCACAAATGTTGAGAAGAAGAAAAAGGAAACAAAATAAGAGTGGTGAACAAAAATCCTAGTACAGTAAATTATCGTTGAGTTTAGAGCATCAAATTTACACGGGATTTCCATCAACTGAATCATTTCAACAGGCATTATCCAAATCCAGGGCCTATGCCATCAATTTTCATGTTTGTAACAATTATCATGAAAGCTACTGATGTTGGACCTCTTTGCAGCTTCCATATTAGTGACACCCAGCTGCCTCTAGGTACCAACAATCCTCTTCAAAGAGGAAAGTTGAAGAGTTTCATTATCCATGAATGAAGAACAAGTAACAAAAAAAAGGTTTATGGAAAGCTTCACATTATTTTCGATCACATAAATTTTTTTGTGTATAGATATCAAGGAAAAAGATTAAAAAGAAAAACAAAGATATTATCATACCATTTGCTTGCAATTCTTCTAGAGAGAAACAACTCCCAATTGATTCTGGAAATGTCTTTAACTTGTTATTTGACACATTTAAAAGTGATAACTGCATCATCAAATATTATGTTTTGTCATGGAAGTTAAAGAGATATGATAAATGTATCATGCTGAAAACCAGTAGTGCCAAATTCTTATGAAGTAATACTTTTGAGGAAGCATTTTGGTCAATTTCTAATTTCCCACAAAGCAGACTTTCACCTCTCTTAAACTATTTGCATCCTCTAACTTTAATCAAGGATCCTATTTGATTGTTTTGAGAAAAGCTTAGGTAGGCAGTTCTTTTGAAAATTTACAGAATATAGACCTTCTCGATTAAAATTGCCTTAGTCTTGTACTTAGTAAATTTTATGCAATCTCAAATCATTCCATAGCTAAATTCAATATCAACAACCAAATAGAGCCACTTACATTGCGCAAACTCCCAATCGTCTCTGGCAAGCATGTTAGAATGTTTTCTGAGATAGAAAGCCTCACCAGCTGACCCACTAAGTAGGAAATACATCAATTTAGGTTTTACGCAAAAAAACAAGGACAGTACGAAGTGTGCAGCTAAATCCATGAAGACTGTCAAATTCAACTACAAAGGTAAAGGAAATAGAATTAAGAAATAATAATAAATCATCTTACTCAGAGAAGAACATTACATTCATCAGGTAAGGAAGCAATTTGATTCCCATCAAGTATCATAACTTTTAGTGACTGCAGTTTCCCCAAATTCATTGGCAATCGCTGAATAAGATTATCAGCTAAAACCTGAAAAGGGCAAGTTGCTTTGATGGGGTAATCCAGGCATTCCATAAGATTAGCTAATATGCTAACAAGTACTTCCATATACTCGTGACATTATGAATATGGATGACACAACTGCTAGAAAAATATTCAATCTGTTCAGGATATGAGAAGCAGCAGTTGGTGGCATTATATCAAATCATGAGTAAACTCTCTGGGTGTATGAATTAAATAAATGAAACAATACTTCCATCATGTTTATGGCCCTAAGACTTTGGTAGTCCACCAAAAATTTGAACACAAAAACCATTGGCCTTTGTGGTAATTGTAGATTCAGCCTATTTAAAATGCAAAAAAGTTGCAGATTCAGCCTACAGGGGGGAAAGGTAAAAAGGAGAATGCCATATCCCATAAATCTTAATTTGAAAATTGTTTTGACAAATTAAAGCTTTAAGATAACCATATAAAAGTTTTATAAAAATGAATCGACCGGGTTATCTTAAAGCTTTAATTTGTATTTTAAAATGATTCAAGTCCTGTGTATTTTACAAGGGCTTTTTATGCAAGTTTGTATTTACAAAAAAGTTCTAACAAAAAGAATAAATAAATAAAGGCAGTTAAAGCTAAAATTTTATATTTTTTACCTGGCGTTGCAGGTTTATCAATTTGCTGATCTCCATTGGAATGTCAACTGCAGTGAAAACATAGCCATCAAATCTTATAATACCACAGGTGAGGCAAAACTGCTGGGGGGTTGCCACAAATCCATATCATCCGATGAAAAGAAAAGGATTTGAGAAAAGCCAAGAAAAGGTAAAAATGAAATAAATTATTACCCAAATTATTGTGCGTTAAATCAAGGGTGCGCACCGCTTTGTCAAGATCAAGAACCTCATCAGGAAAAGCCTGTTGGTGCAAAAATAGAGAATGGAAAGGCATATGAACAACTGCATTTATACTGCTGATTTCTCAACTATCAGTACTCACCTTCTGCCGTAGAAAAAGTTAGCGATTTCTAAATTATTTACATACAGAACAGAAAGAAATGCCAAAAGAACAAATCATAAAAAGAAAACATCGAGTGTGAAATTCGGATGCAAAATTATTATGTTTGTCATATAAATGGTATCCATGTTTACTTAAACAAGCATATGCACTCCAAAAGGTGATGCAAATCAGGAGGCAAACGCAGACTACAATCAGGAGGCAAGTGCAGATCATGAACAAGAGGATCAAATCGAGGCAGAACTGGAGATCAACAAGTTTCCAATTATGGATACAGTTGCTGGAATTTTGGAGGATGACCGTTACAATTGAAGACAGCAAGCTGGAGTCAAGAAGCCGTTACAAAGAAATCTATTTCCTTTAAATGTTGATTGTTTTTATTTATCCGAATTTTATTTAGTTTCCTAATTTACTGCTTTCCTTAGTTAAGTTTTATCTTTGTGAGTGTTGCATCTATTTAAGGGGAACGATTGTAAGGGATAACCAGTTTTTTTGAATTCAATAAATTTCCATTGAAGAAATTCAGTGTTTTGGAGAGATTCCAAGCAACTTGCAGAGTGATTCTGCACCAGCCTGATTTACACGTTATTGAGATTTTAATTTGTAACTCACGGCATCAATTTGGTATCAGAGCAATTCCATCCATGCCAGTAACAAGAAGTGGGACTTCTTATGCAATGGCTGCTGCTCAAAACCGAAACAACCAAAGTCCAAACAGCCAAACACCAACACACCCAAGCCCCATAAGCCATAATCCAAACAACCCACAAACCACAAACCAAGAGCCAAACCAATCCACCTCAATCCAACAGAATCCAAACATTCCAAATCCCAACACCCGGGAACCAGACCAGCCCCCAGTACACTACCAATTAGACCAGATTGCTACTGTTCTGGCGCAAGTCATTCATCGATTGGATGTCATGGAGGAGCGACATGCCAGAGACGAGTATGATCCTTTCAATCGTACTGCACGCAGGGGAAATCATGGAGTAGGAGTAGAGCCTAATAATGATGACAACATGCGTGCGAATAATGCAGACAATATTCGCGCAAATGTGGAGGAGAACCTGGAGTATGAGGATTACGAGCCTCGAATTCGTCAACCTAGACAACATATGCAAGGGGTGCATATGCATCAAAGAGCAGGATATCAACCCATGGACGAAATGACCAAGAGAATGAAGATTGATGTTCCAGAATTTTGTGGAAAATTGGAACCTCACGCGTTTGAAGATTGGTTGACAGCAATCGAAGATTATTTTGATTGGTTCGATGTTTCGGAGGAGAGGAAAGTACGTTATGTCCGAATGAAATTACGAGGACATGCACGAGCGTGGTGGGGAAGTGTGGAGGAACAGCTGCGTCGCACTAGACGCCCAGCTGTGAATAATTGGGAAGAGATGAAGGAGCGGCTTAAGGAGAAGTATCTGCCAATCGACTATGAACAAATGATGTTTGAGGAAATGCTACAACTTAGACAAGGACCAATGACTGTCGATCAATTCACTGATCGTTTCCATGAACTAACTGTTCGCAGCAAGATTGTGGAGACGGAACAGCAGACGTTGACGCGTTATCGTACTGGATTGCGAGAGGAATTACGGAAGGAGATGTGGACTGCTCGCTTGATTAACATAGAGGAGGCATACCAGCTAGCTCTTCGCATCGAAAGGCAAACAAAATTATTATATTTGTCATATAAATGGTATCCATGTTTACTTAAACAAGCATATGCACTCCAAAAGGTGGTGATAATACTGTGTGAATTTGGTTGGCAAGGGGTAAAAATCAATCACCATTTCTTTTCTATCAAATAAATGCTTTAAAATAAATTTGAGTAAACTTAAACCCAACCAAGTAAACATCATGAGTTGAAAACACTTAACTTAAATCATCGTATTCAGCAAATTAGCCATGTCATAATAAAATCATCAAAACAGAAGTAATCATTCATTTAAGCCTGCAAATAAACACCTGATTGCTAAATAGAGTTGTTTGGTCTTAATTTTTTAATCAAACAAAACCTAATATCCTTTGTAGTTTACTTCTTTATCCAACCTTAACAAACTAGAGGAAAACAGGAAGTATCAATACAAACAATTTTTTAGAGCAAAATATATATATATATATATATATATATATTTATTTATTTTTTGCACAAATTTTCATGGATTAAAGAAAGGGGAATGTACAAAAACCCACACCACTTCGGCCTAGACTAGGCTGGACACTACTGGGCAGGGGAGCAGACAGCCCGCAAGAAAAAACAAAGAAAGAAACTGGCCCTAAGGCCTACAAGCCAAAACGGCAGACCCCCCAAAGGAAGAAAAACAACTGGCCCGAAGGCCTACAAGCCTAAACGGCTAACCCAAAACAAGAGGCTTACAAAGCTACAAAAAGAGCCCCGCATAAAGGAAACTGGCCCATAGGCCTACAAGCTATAACCGGCTGCCCCAACTGAAAGGAAGCTGGGCCGAAGGCCTACACCTGACCAGGCGCGCGCAACAGACCAGAGAGCCTGGCCCCAAGAAGAAGCCACGAGCGGAGACGGCCCAAAAGGGCCCCAATCCGAAAAAAACACCAAGCCGCCACCAGCCCTTCACCAAGCTGAAACAACCCACGCTTCGCCCAACCAAAGAAAAAGCCTCCCATACGAAATCCAGCCCAGGACCCAGGCAGCCAACCCACAACCCCTTCTTAGATGTTCCATCTTATGCGCATACTTGAAGGGATGTCACCATGGAAATTCATCAACAACAACCTTACCTGAGACAACACCTCACGAGAGAGCATAGCAGCAGGTTTGTAGTGCCGTTGAAAAATTCTGTTGTTTCGCTCAGTCCAAATGAAATACATAGTGGAGGATAGCATATGCCTGGCTAGAAGGTTGATCACATTCTTCTTGCTTCTAAACTGGTTGCTCGCCCATTGCAGAAGGGCATTCCATCTTATGCTGGGCCAATGAATCTAGGTCTGTTGCTTGACGCTCTGCCAAACCATAGAAGAGTAATTACAAGAGAAGAACAAGTGATCGTGGGATTCAACCTCCTCATCACAAAGAGGACACCGATTGCTATCTCCTGCACCTCGCATGTGGGGTCTATCCATCGTTGAGAGCCTACCCATACTCGCTAACCAGACTGTCAGGGAGTATCTTGGGACATTGCCTTGGTACCAGATCAGCCCATGGAGGGGATGATCTTGCTTCTTCTTCCTCACAATATGCCACGCTGAGTCAATGGAGAATTTCCCCGAAGCTTTGGCCGTCCAAATGTACTGATCTTCGATGGCAACTTTGGGCTGGAAAGCAACAGAATCCCAAATATGCATTATATATATGATTGCCTTCAATTTAGCGTCTCGGAAAGCGACAATGCCGGTTGATCGCCAGCGGGCAATCCTGGAAGCTTTAGAATCCACATTTTGGCTTGCACAACAACCCATCTTCTTCGTTATCGTCAATGGTGATCAACTTACGCTTATGTTTAACAAAAAAACAAAAGGATTAGTTCATTTAGGTTTAGGTTGAAGGGTGGAAGCCAATTCTAAATAAATGTTTGCAGAGGATGAGATGGGAAGAGCATGAGTGTTGGAAAGGAAACCACGATATTAGATGATCCACGGAGCCACTCCTCCCCTCCCATCTCCTCTCCTCCCCTAGATAACCCGCGTTCTTGACATTTTTTCTTCCCCTCTTCTGTTTCTATTTTCCCCTTTTTTTTCTCATAATTACAATATTAAATGTTTTTGGAAAACAGTAAAAGTTTTTAAAAATATATTTAAAAAAAAATTATCTTCAAACATATAACAATAATTCAAACATACTAAAAACTTAAGTTAAAGCAAAAATGACAAATCTAATTGTAACAAAAAAAAAATCCAGCCTCGATTCTCAACAATCAATTAGATATTCTTTAGGAAACACTTTGATCCTGACTCGACTAGCTCCATTTCAATGGGTATTAGCCTTAAATTTCTGACCTAGGTGGTCTTGTCATATCCAAGCCCTTTTTAGTTGGTATTAGGCTTAAATTTTATGGGTATTAGGCTTTTCCCCGTGCATGATTTAACTGGCTTGTTGGAGGGGGCATTAGCCTTGGATTTTCGGACATATTGATCCTGACTCGACTAACCCCATTTCAATGTGTATTTGCCTTAGATTTCTTACGTTGTTGGTCTTGTCATATCCAAGCCCTTTTTAGTTGGTATTAGGCTTAAATTTTATGGGTATTAGGCTTTTCCCCGTGCATGATTGAACTGGCTTGTTGGAGGGGGCATTAGCCTTGGATTTTCGGACATATTGATCCTGACTCGACTAGCCCCATTTCAATGTGTATTTGCCTTAGATTTCTTACGTTGTTGGTCTTGTCATATCCAAGCCCTTTTTAGTTGGTATTAGGCTTAAATTTTATGGGTAATAGACTTTTACCACGAGCATGATTGAACTGGCTTGTTGGATGGGGCATTAGCCTTGGATTTTCGGACATATTGATCCTGATTGGACTAGCCCCATTTCAATGTGTATTTGCCTTAGATTTCTTACTTTGTTGCTCTTGTCATATCCAAGCCCTTTTTAGTAGGTATTAGGCTTAAATTTTATGGGTAATAGACTTTTACCACGAGCATGATTGAACTAGCTTGTTGGATGGGGCATTAGCCTTGGACTTTCAGACATATTGATCCTGACTCGACTAGCTCCATGGGTATTAGCCTTAAATTTCTGACCTGGGTGGTCTTGTCATATCCAAGCACTTTCTAGTTGGTATTAGGCTTAAATTTTATGGGTAATAGACTTTTCCCACGAGCATAATTGAACTGGCTTGTTGGAGGGGGCATTAGCCTTGGATTTTCGGACATATTGATCATGACTCGACTGGCCCCATTTCAATGGGTATTTGCCTTAGATTTCTTACATTGTTGGTCTTGTCATATCCAAGCCCTTTTTAGTTGGTATTAGGCTTAAATTTTATGGGTAATAGACTTTTACCACGAGCATGATTGAACTGGCTTGTTGGATGGGGCATTAGCCTTGGATTTTCAGACATATTGATCCTGACTCGACTAGCTCCATTTCAATGGGTATTACCCTTAAATTTCTGACCTGGGTGGTCTTGTCATATCCAAGCCCTTTTTAGTTGGTATTAGGCTTAAATTTTATGGGTAATAGACTTTTACCACGAGCATGATTGAACTGGCTTGTTGGATGGGGCATTAGCCTTGGATTTTCGGACATATTGATCCTGACTGGACTAGCCCCATTTCAATGTGTATTTGCCTTAGATTTCTTACTTTGTTGGTCTTGTCATATCCAAGCCCTTTTTAGTAGGTATGAGGCTTAAATTTTATGGGTAATAGACTTTTACCACGAGCATGATTGAACTAGCTTGTTGGATGGGGCATTAGCCTTGGACTTTCAGACATATTGATCCTGACTCGACTAGCTCCATTTCAATGGGTATTAGCCTTAAATTTCTGACCTGGGAGGTCTTGTCATATCCAAGCACTTTTTAGTTGGTATTAGGCTTAAATTTTATGGGTAATAGACTTTTCCCACGAGCATAATTGAACTGGCTTGTTGGAGGGGGCATTAGCCTTGGATTTTCGGACATATTGATCATGACTCCACTGGCCCCATTTCAATGGGTATTTGTCTTAGATTTCTTACGTTGTTGGTCTTGTCATATCCAAGCCCTTTTTAGTTGGTATTAGGCTTAAATTTTATGGGTAATAGACTTTTCCCCCGTGCATGATTGAACTGGCTTGTTGGAGGGGGCATTAGCCTTGGATTTTCGGACATATTGATCCTGACTCGAGTAGCCCCATTTCAATGGGTATTTGCCTTAGATTTCTTACGTTGTTGGTCTTGTCATATCCAAGCCCTTTTTAGTTGGTATTAGGCTTAAATTTTATGGGTAATAGACTTTTCCCCCGTGCATGATTGAACTGGCTTGTTGGAGGGGGCATTAGCCTTGGATTTTCGGACATATTAATCCTGACTCGACTCGCCCCATTTCAATGGGTATTTGCCTTAGATTTCTTACGTTGTTGGTCTTGTCATATCCAAGACCTTTTTAGTTGGTATTAGGCTTAAATTTTATGGGTATTAGGCTTTCCCCCCGTGCATGATTGAACTGGCTTGTTGGAGAGGGCATTAGCCTTGGATTTTCGGACATATTGATCCTGACTCGACTAGCCCCATTTCAATGTGTATTTGCCTTAGATTTCTTACTTTGTTGGTCTTGTCATATCCAAGCCCTTTTTAGTAGGTATTAGGCTTAAATTTTATGGGTAATAGACTTTTACAACGAGCATGATTGAACTGGCTTGTTGGATGGGGCATTAGCCTTGGACTTTCAGACATATTGATCCTGACTCGACTAGCTCCATTTCAATGGGTATTAGCCTTAAATTTCTGACCTGGGTGGTCTTGTCATATCCAACCCCTTTTTAGTTGGTATTAGGCTTAAATTTTATAGGTAATAGACTTTTCCCACGAGCATAATTGAACTGGCTTGTTGGAGGGGGCATTAGCCTTGGATTTTCGGACATATTGATCCTGACTCAACTAGCCCCATTTCAATGGGTATTTGCCTTAGATTTCTTACGTTGTTGGTCTTGTCATATCCAAGCCCTTTTTAGTTGGTATTAGGCTTAAATTTTATGAGTATTAGGCTTTTCCTCCGTGCATGATTGAACTGGCTTGTTGGAGGGGGCATTAGCCTTGGATTTTCAGACATATTGATCCTGACTAGACTAGCCCCATTTCAATGTGTATTTGCCTTAGATTTCTTACGTTGTTGGTCTTGTCATATCCAAGCCCTTTTTAGTTGGTATTAGGCTTAAATTTTATGGGTAATAGACTTTTACCACGAGCATGATTGAACGGGCTTGTTGGATGGGGCATTAGCCTTGGATTTTCAGACATATTGATCCTGACTCGACTAGCTCCATTTCAATGGGTATTACCCTTAAATTTCTGACCTGGGTGGTCTTGTCATATCCAAGCCCTTTTTAGTTGGTATTAGGCTTAAATTTTATGGGTAATAGACTTTTACCACGAGCATGATTGAACTGGCTTGTTGGATGGGGCATTAGCCTTGGATTTTCGGACATATTGATCTTGACTGGACTAGCCCCATTTCAATGTGTATTTGCCTTAGATTTCTTACTTTGTTGGTCTTGTCATATCCAAGCCCTTTTTAGTAGATATGAGGCTTAAATTTTATGGGTAATAGACTTTTACCACGAGCATGATTGAACTAGCTTGTTGGATGGGGCATTAGCCTTGGACTTTCAGACATATTGATCCTGACTCGACTAGCTCCATTTCAATGGGTATTACCCTTAAATTTCTGACCTGGGTGGTCTTGTCATATCCAAGCCCTTTTTAGTTGGTATTAGGCTTAAATTTTATGGGTAATAGACTTTTACCACGAGCATGATTGAACTGGCTTGTTGGATGGGGCATTAGCCTTGGATTTTCGGACATATTGATCTTGACTGGACTAGCCCCATTTCAATGTGTATTTGCCTTAGATTTCTTACTTTGTTGGTCTTGTCATATCCAAGCCCTTTTTAGTAGATATGAGGCTTAAATTTTATGGGTAATAGACTTTTACCACGAGCATGATTGAACTAGCTTGTTGGATGGGGCATTAGCCTTGGACTTTCAGACATATTGATCCTGACTCGACTAGCTCCATGGGTATTAGCCTTAAATTTCTGACCTGGGTGGTCTTGTCATATCCAAGCACTTTTTAGTTGGTATTAGGCTTAAATTTTATGGGTAATAGACTTTTCACACGAGCATAATTGAACTGGCTTGTTGGAGGGGGCATTAGCCTTGGATTTTCGGACATATTGATCATGACTCGACTGGCACCATTTCAATGGGTATTTGCCTTAGATTTCTTACGTTGTTGGTCTTGTCATATCCAAGCCCTTTTTAGTTGGTATTAGGCTTAAATTTTATGGGTAATAGACTTTTCCCCCGTGCATGATTGAACTGGCTTGTTGGAGGGGGCATTAGCCTTGGATTTTCGGACATATTGATCCTGACTCAAGTAGCCCCATTTCAATGGGTATTTGCCTTAGATTTCTTACGTTGTTGGTCTTGTCATATCCAAGCCCTTTTTAGTTGGTATTAGGCTTAAATTTTATGGGTAATAGACTTTTCCCCCGTGCATGATTGAACTGGCTTGTTGGAGGGGGCATTAGCCTTGGATTTTCGGACATATTAATCCTGACTCGACTCGCCCCATTTCAATGGGTATTTGCCTTAGATTTCTTACGTTGTTGGTCTTGTCATATCCAAGACCTTTTTAGTTGGTATTAGGCTTAAATTTTATGGGTATTAGGCTTTCCCCCCGTGCATGATTGAACTGGCTTGTTGGAGAGGGCATTAGCCTTGGATTTTCGGACATATTGATCCTGACTCGACTAGCCCCATTTCAATGTGTATTTGCCTTAGATTTCATACTTTGTTGGTCTTGTCATATCCAAGCCCTTTTTAGTAGGTATTAGGCTTAAATTTTATGGGTAATAGACTTTTACAACGAGCATGATTGAACTGGCTTTTGGATGGGGCATTAGCCTTGGACTTTCAGACATATTGATCCTGACTCGACTAGCTCCATTTCAATGGGTATTAGCCTTAAATTTCTGACCTGGGTGGTCTTGTCATATCCAAGCCCATTTTAGTTGGTATTAGGCTTAAATTTTATAGGTAATAGACTTTTCCCACGAGCATAATTGAACTGGCTTGTTGGAGGGGGCATTAGCCTTGGATTTTTGGACATATTGATCCTGACTCAACTAGCCCCATTTCAATGGGTATTTGCCTTAGATTTCTTACGTTGTTGGTCTTGTCATATCCAAGCCCTTTTTAGTTGGTATTAGGCTTAAATTTTATGAGTATTAGGCTTTTCCTCCGTGCATGATTGAACTGGCTTGTTGGATGGGGCATTAGCCTGAGATTTCTGACCTGGTTGGTCTTGTCATATCCAAGCCCATTTTAATTGGTATTAGACTCAAATTTTATATGTAATAGCATTTTCCCTCGAGCATGTTAGAACTACCTTGATGGAGGGGGTATTAGCCTAGGATTTTCGGACATATTGATCCTGACTCGACTAGCCCCATTTCAATGGGTATTAGCCTTAGATTTCTGACCTAGTTGGTCTTGTCATATCCAAGCCCTTTTTAGTTGGTATTAGGCTTAAATTTTATGGGTAATAGACTTTTCCCCCGTGCATGATTGAACTGGCTTGTTGGAGGGGGCATTAGCCTTGGATTTTCGGAAATATTGATCCTCACTCGACTAGCCCCATTTCAGTGGGTATTAGCCTTAAATTTCTGACCTGGGTGGTCCTGTCATATCCAAGCCTTTTTTAGTTGGTATTAGGCTTAAATTTTATGGGTAATAGACTTTTCCCCCATGCATGATTGAACTGGCTTGTTGGAGGGGGCATTAGCCTTGGATTTCCGGATATATTGATCCTTACTCGACTAGCCCCATTTCAATGGGTATTAGCCTTAGATTTCTTACGTTGTTGATCTTGTCATATCCAAGCCCTTTTTGTTTGGTATTAGGCTTAAATTTTATGGGTAATAGACTTTTACCACGAGCATGATTGAACTGGCTTGTTGGATGGGGCATTAGCCTTGGATTTTTGGATATATTGATCCTCACTCGACTAGCCCCATTATAATGGGTATTAGCCTTAGATTTCTGACCTTGCTGGTCTTGTCATATCCAAGCCCTTTTTAGTTGGTATTAGGATTAAATTTTATGGGTAATAGACTTTTCCCCCGTGCATGATTGAACTGGCTTGTTGGAGGGGGCATTAGCCTTGGATTTTCGGAAATATTGATCCTCACTCGACTAGCCCCATTTCAGTGGGTATTAGCCTTAGATTTCTGACCTGGTTGGTCTTGTCATATCCAAGCCCATTTAAATTGGTATTAGACTTAAATTTTATATGTAATAGCATTTTCCCTCGAGCATGTTAGAACTAGCTTGATGGAGGGGGTATTAGCTTTGGATTTTCGGACATATTGATCCTGACTCGACTAGCCCCATTTCAATGTGTATTAGCCTTAGATTTCTGAGCTTGCTGGTCTTGTCATATCCAAGCCCTTTTTAGTTGGTATTAGGCTTAAATTTTATGGGTAATAGATTTTTCCCCCGTGCATGATTGAACTGGCTTGTTGGAGGGGGCATTAGCCTTGGATTTTCGGAAATATTGATCCTCACTCGACTAGCCCCATTTCAATGGGTATTAGCCTTAGATTTCTGACCTGGTTTGTCTTATCATATCCAAGCCCATTTTAATTGGTATTAGACTTAAATTTTATATGTAATAGCATTTTCCCTCGAGCATGTTAGAACTAGCTTGATGGAGGGGGTATTATCCTAGGATTTTCGGACATATTGATCCTGACTCGACTAGCCCCATTTGAATGTGTATTAGCCTTAGATTTCTTACGTTGTTGGTCTTGTCATATCCAAGCCCTTTTTAGTTGGTATTAGGCTTAAATTCTATGGGTAATAGACTTTTACCACGAGCATGATTGAACTGGCTTGTTGGATGGGGCATTAGCCTTGGATTTTCGGACATATTGATCCTGACTGGACTAGCCCCATTTCAATGTGTATTTGCCTTAGATTTCTTACTTTGTTGGTCTTGTCATATCCAAGCCCTTTTTAGTAGGTATGAGGCTTAAATTTTATGGGTAATAGACTTTTACCACGAGCATGATTGAACTGGCTTGTTGGAGGGGGTATTAGCCTTGGATTTTCGGACATATTGATCCTGACTTGACTAGCCCCATTTCAATGGGTATTAGGCTTACCTTGATGGAGGGGGTATTAGCCTAGGATTTTCGGACATATTGATCCTGACTCGACTAGCCCTATTTCAATGGGTATTAGCCTTAGATTTCTGACCTAGTTGGTCTTGTCATATCCAAGCCCTTTTTAGTTGGTATTAGGCTTAAATTTTATGGGTAATAGACTTTTCCCCCGTGCATGATTGAACTGGCTTGTTGGAGGGGGCATTAGCCTTGGATTTTCGGAAATATTGATCCTCACTCGACTAGCCCCATTTCAGTGGGTATTAGCCTTAAATTTCTGACCTGGGTGGTCCTGTCATATCCAAGCCTTTTTTAGTTGGTATTAGGCTTAAATTTTATGGGTAATAGACTTTTCCCCCATGCATGATTGAACTGGCTTGTTGGAGGGGGCATTAGCCTTGGATTTCCGGATATATTGATCCTTACTCGACTAGCCCCATTTCAATGGGTATTAGCCTTAGATTTCTTACGTTGTTGATCTTGTCATATCCAAGCCCTTTTTGTTTGGTATTAGGCTTAAATTTTATGGGTAATAGACTTTTACCACGAGCATGATTGAACTGGCTTGTTGGATGGGGCATTAGCCTTGGATTTTTGGATATATTGATCCTCACTCGACTAGCCCCATTATAATGGGTATTAGCCTTAGATTTCTGACCTTGCTGGTCTTGTCATATCCAAGCCCTTTTTAGTTGGTATTAGGATTAAATTTTATGGGTAATAGACTTTTCCCCCGTGCATGATTGAACTGGCTTGTTGGAGGGGGCATTAGCCTTGGATTTTCGGAAATATTGATCCTCACTCGACTAGCCCCATTTCAGTGGGTATTAGCCTTAGATTTCTGACCTGGTTGGTCTTGTCATATCCAAGCCCATTTAAATTGGTATTAGACTTAAATTTTATATGTAATAGCATTTTCCCTCGAGCATGTTAGAACTAGCTTGATGGAGGGGGTATTAGCTTTGGATTTTCGGACATATTGATCCTGACTCGACTAGCCCCATTTCAATGTGTATTAGCCTTAGATTTCTGAGCTTGCTGGTCTTGTCATATCCAAGCCCTTTTAGTTGGTATTAGGCTTAAATTTTATGGGTAATAGATTTTTCCCCCGTGCATGATTGAACTGGCTTGTTGGAGGGGGCATTAGCCTTGGATTTTCGGAAATATTGATCCTCACTCGACTAGCCCCATTTCAATGGGTATTAGCCTTAGATTTCTGACCTGGTTTGTCTTATCATATCCAAGCCCATTTTAATTGGTATTAGACTTAAATTTTATATGTAATAGCATTTTCCCTCGAGCATGTTAGAACTAGCTTGATGGAGGGGGTATTATCCTAGGATTTTCGGACATATTGATCCTGACTCGACTAGCCCCATTTGAATGTGTATTAGCCTTAGATTTCTTACGTTGTTGGTCTTGTCATATCCAAGCCCTTTTTAGTTGGTATTAGGCTTAAATTCTATGGGTAATAGACTTTTACCACGAGCATGATTGAACTGGCTTGTTGGATGGGGCATTAGCCTTGGATTTTCGGACATATTGATCCTGACTGGACTAGCCCCATTTCAATGTGTATTTGCCTTAGATTTCTTACTTTGTTGGTCTTGTCATATCCAAGCCCTTTTTAGTAGGTATGAGGCTTAAATTTTATGGGTAATAGACTTTTACCACGAGCATGATTGAACTGGCTTGTTGGAGGGGGTATTAGCCTTGGATTTTCGGACATATTGATCCTGACTTGACTAGCCCCATTTCAATGGGTATTAGGCTTAGATTTCTTACGTTGTTGGTCTTGTCATATCCAAGCCCTTTTTAGTTGGTATTAGGCTCAAATTTTATGGGTAATAGACTTTTACCACGAGCATGATTGAACTGGCTTGTTGGATGGGGCATTAGCCTTGGATTTTCGGATATATTGATCCTCACTCGACTAGCCCCATTTCAATGGGTATTAGCCTTAGATTTCTGACCTTGCTGGTCTTGTCATATCCAAGCCATTTTATGTTGGTATTAGACTTAAATTTTATGGGTAATAGACTTTTCCCCCGTGCATTATTGAACTGGCTTGTTGGATGGGGCATTAGCATTGGATTTTCGGACATATTGATCCTCACTCGACTAGCCCCATTTCAATGGGTATTAGCCTTAGATTTCTGACCTTGCTGGTCTTGTCATATCCAAGCCCTTTTTACTTAGTATTAGCCTTAAATTTTATGGGTAATAGACTTTCCCCCCGTGCATGATTGAACTGCCTTGTTGGAGGGGGCATTAGCCTTGGATTTTGGGACATATTGATCCTGACTCCACTAGCCCCATTTCAATGGGTATTAGCCTTAGATTTCTGACCTTGCTGGTCTTGTCATATCCAAGCCATTTTTTTGTTGGTATTAGACTTAAATTTTATGGGTAATAGACTTTTCCCCCGTGCATGATTGAACTGGTTTGTTGGAGGAGGCATTAGCATTGGATTTTCGGACATATTGATCCTCACTCGACTAGCCCCATTTCAATGGGTATTAGCCTTAGATTTCTGACCTTGCTGGTCTTGTCATATCCAAGCCCTTTTTACTTGGTATTAGCCTTAAATTTTATGGGTAATAGACTTTCCCCCCGTGCATGATTGAACTAGCTTGTTGGAGGGGGCATTAGCCTTGGATTTTCGGACATATTGATCCTGACTCCACTAGCCCCATTTCAATGGGTATTTGCCTTAGATTTCTTACATTGTTGGTCTTGTCATATCCAAGCCCTTTTTAGTTGGTATTAGGCTTAAATTTTATGGGTAATAGACTTTTCCCCCGTGCATGATTGAACTGGCTTGTTGGATGGGGCATTAGCCTTGGATTTTCGGACATATTGATCCTGACTCGACTAGCCCCATTTCAATGGGTATTTGCCTTAGATTTCTTACGTTGTTGGTCTTGTCATATCCAAGCCCTTTTTAGTTGGTATTAGGCTTAAATTTTATGGGTAATAGACTTTTCCCCCGTGCATGATTGAACTGGCTTGTTGGAGGGGGTATTAGCCTTGGATTTTCGGACATATTGATCCTGACTCGACTAGCCCCATTTCAATGGGTATTAGGCTTAGATTTCTTACGTTGTTGGTCTTGTCATATCCAAGCCCTTTTTAGTTGGTATTAGGCTCAAATTTTATGGGTAATAGACTTTTACCACGAGCATGATTGAACTGGCTTGTTGGATGGGGCATTAGCCTTGGATTTTCGGATATATTGATCCTCACTCCACTAGCCCCATTTCAATGGGTATTTGCCTTAGATTTCTTACATTGTTGGTCTTGTCATATCCATGCCCTTTTTAGTTGGTATTAGACTTAAATTTTATGGGTAATAGACTTTTCCCCCGTGCATGATTGAACTGGTTTGTTGGAGGAGGCATTAGCATTGGATTTTCGGACATATTGATCCTCACTCGACTAGCCCCATTTCAATGGGTATTAGCCTTAGATTTCTGACCTTGCTGGTCTTGTCATATCCAAGCCCTTTTTACTTGGTATTAGCCTTAAATTTTATGGGTAATAGACTTTCCCCCCGTGCATGATTGAACTAGCTTGTTGGAGGGGGCATTAGCCTTGGATTTTCGGACATATTGATCCTGACTCCACTAGCCCCATTTCAATGGGTATTTGCCTTAGATTTCTTACATTGTTGGTCTTGTCATATCCAAGCCCTTTTTAGTTGGTATTAGGCTTAAATTTTATGGGTAATAGACTTTTCCCCCGTGCATGATTGAACTGGCTTGTTGGATGGGGCATTAGCCTTGGATTTTCGGACATATTGATCCTGACTCGACTAGCCCCATTTCAATGGGTATTTGCCTTAGATTTCTTACGTTGTTGGTCTTGTCATATCCAAGCCCTTTTTAGTTGGTATTAGGCTTAAATTTTATGGGTAATAGACTTTTCCCCCGTGCATGATTGAACTGGCTTGTTGGAGGGGGTATTAGCCTTGGATTTTCGGACATATTGATCCTGACTCGACTAGCCCCATTTCAATGGGTATTAGGCTTAGATTTCTTACGTTGTTGGTCTTGTCATATCCAAGCCCTTTTTAGTTGGTATTAGGCTCAAATTTTATGGGTAATAGACTTTTACCACGAGCATGATTGAACTGGCTTGTTGGATGGGGCATTAGCCTTGGATTTTCGGATATATTGATCCTCACTCGACTAGCCCCATTTCAATGGGTATTAGCCTTAGATTTCTGACCTTGCTGGTCTTGTCATATCCAAGCCATTTTTTTGTTGGTATTAGACTTAAATTTTATGGGTAATAGACTTTTCCCCCGTGCATGATTGAACTGGTTTGTTGGAGGAGGCATTAGCATTGGATTTTCGGACATATTGATCCTCACTCGACTAGCCCCATTTCAATGGGTATTAGCCTTAGATTTCTGACCTTGCTGGTCTTGTCATATCTAAGCCCTTTTTACTTGGTATTAGCCTTAAATTTTATGGGTAATAGACTTTCCCCCCGTGCATGATTGAACTGGCTTGTTGGAGGGGGCATTAGCCTTGGATTTTCGGACATATTGATCCTGACTCCACTAGCCCCATTTCAATGGGTATTTGCCTTAGATTTCTTACATTGTTGGTCTTGTCATATCCAAGCCCTTTTTAGTTGGTATTAGGCTTAAATTTTATGGGTAATAGACTTTTCCCCCGTGCATGATTGAACTGGCTTGTTGGACGGGGCATTAGCCTTGGATTTTCGGACATATTGATCCTGACTCGACTAGCCCCATTTCAATGGGTATTTGCCTTAGATTTCTTACGTTGTTGGTCTTGTCATATCCAAGCCCTTTTTAGTTGTATTAGGCTTAAATTTTATGGCTAATAGACTTTTCTCACGTGCATGATTAAACTGGCTTGTTGGAGGGGGCATTTGTTGTCCACGAATTAAGGCAACTATGCACCTAAGGGGGGGGGGGGGGGGTTAGGTGTAAATACAATAACTAATGTAATTTTAAAATTAATTACTTTAAAGTAAAGAGATAAGAGAGAGAGATTGCTAACTCGGTTTTTAACGTGGTTCGGCAAGCCTACGTCCACGACTCAAGTACCAACCCGTACTTGAGTATTGTACTCTCTTACTAATCCAAGTAACAAGATTACAATTCCCGCTTGATGAATCTACACCAAGACTTTTACACCACTTGAAGATATGTCCTCTTCAAGATTTTCCTTTTCCCACTTGAAGATGTACCCTCTTCAAGATTTTCCTTGGTGATGTTCCCTCACCAATACCAAGAGTTTTATACTCAACTCTCAAGAGTATTACAATGATTGTTTTTGTAAAACAACAATACACTCTTAATAGTGTGGATATTACAAATGAAGATCTATGATCTCTTTATCTCACTCAATAGCACTTAGAATGTTTGAAGGTGTTTAAGTGTAGTGAGAATGAGAAATACTCTTTGTGTTAGGATATGAAGATTTAAACACAAATATGAGTATTAATGAGGATTGATGATATGAAGGTGTTTTTGCACTATTAATTGCCTCAATATCAGATATAAAAATGTCTAACCTTAATTTTGCAATTAAGAGGCCTATTTATGAGTTTCAAAGAGAAACTAGCCGTTTTAGTGCAACTGTCATCTCAAACGGTCGACCGGTTCACAACGGATAACCCAAGCGGTCGACCGGTTCAGCTCGAAAGGCAATTTGTCTTCGAAGCGGTCGACCGGTTCACTTGGTAACACAAGCGGTCGACCGATTCATGCAGACACCTCAAGAGGTCGACCGGTTCACAACGGATAACTCAAGCGGTCGACCGGTTCATGCAGAAACTCTATTTTGACAAATTATCTTTTCTGAATTTCTTGAACCGATTGATTATGACTTAAACCTATAATCATCAAACCCTTTTAATGCATGCAATGTGAAGTGTGTGAGTTCATTTTAATTTGTGCTATCAAGATAGAAATTGAGATTTACATAAGGCACTAAAATGAAAACTTATTCTAAGTCTTCACTTGCTTGCATCTTGGACTTCCTGGAGTGATTTCTTCGTGTACTCCATTATGCTTGTTGATGTATTCTTTGTATAATACCTGTTTATAACTTAATCTCATCCAAGCATATTATTAGTCCATTTTCTTTTTATTGTTATCATCAAAATATATAAAGCATACAAGTATGACATTATATGTCAACAATCTCCCCCTTTTTGATGATGACAATAAACAAAAGAACTTAGATAAAAAATTGAGTCTCCCCCTGTATTTTGTGATGCAATATATAAGAGACATTAAACATTTTTAGCAATTTAATCTAAGTACAAATATCATATGCAATTTCAAGGAAAAATTCATTGTTCTCCCCCTAAATATATGCATATAAATTTTTCATATTCTCATATCTTTCTCCATTATTGATGCATATGTATTTTCATATTCTCTCCCCCTTTGGCATCAACAAAAAGAAAATTAACATTTGAGATAAATAAGAACACAATATTCAATGTCATTGTACATATATCCAAAATGAAAAGCATAAACACATATATCCAAAAGCATGATACAAAATCTCTAAGGAGGTGGGTATCGTGAGAGAAGCGAAGCCATCATCTCCTTCATCTCCTGTATATCAGCCCGCATCTCTGTCTGAGAATCTCTCATGGATCGCATATCTGTCTCAATGTGCGTGAGACGACTCTCTATCCTATGTGACCAGCCACTCGCAGATGGCTCATCTGGTGAGGAAGCCGGAGGTGGTGACTCAAATAAATTTGTGAACTCATCCTCACCCTGATCCTCAGCCACATTCTCCTCCTCTTCATGCTCTTCCTCAGCATGTGCACCTTCTTGGTGCCCTTGAATCCACTCACCATGCTCATTAAGCACATATTTCATTCTAGTGAGAGTGGTGTTATTAATCTCTGTCTTATCTGAGTACGATTTCTTATCCGTACCCGTCAGCAGGATCTCAAAATGCTAAAAAATAGTGGTAAACACTTGACCATAAGGTAGAGCCTTTTGTTTTTGATCGTATGCTAAGATCATATTCCTAATCAAGATGTATGGAAGGTTTATTGGTCTTCTCTGAAACATACAATCAATTAAGCATAACTCCATAAATGTAACTTCATCATAATGCCCCTTTTTGGGCAAGATATTGTGAGCAATAATCCTATGGAGTAGTCTAGGTCTCAACAGAAGATCCTAACTCTTTATTTTAGCACCTGGAGCAAATTCAGTATTTCCAGTGTGCAATGCAACAGCATAATCATAGCTAAATCCTTCAATGGTCGGAATGACTTTAATATCAAAAACTCTTGGACCATCATTAGATATACCCAAAATATCAGCTAATATAGCACAATTAAACTCAATGGGATTTCCTTGAAGATTACTCATTATCCTTGGTTCTACATTAACCCTCATATTATCAAAGAACATCCTCATCAACTTAGGGTATGTAGGTTTCTTATATTCATATAATGAGTACCAACCCATTTCAGCAAATAGAGTATCGATACCTAAAGCAGACAAATCATTGCCTAAACCTCTTTCTACACAAATAGCTCTATTTGAGAAATTACTCAAAAACCTTTGAACATTGTCACCTGATGAGGAAGCAGGATCATTGGCTCGTTTGCTTCTTGATTCAGTCCTCCTTAAGCGTTTCTGGGGTGCCATTGACTTCAATTAGGCTTTGGGTGTTTTGATTTTGAGAGGATTTGAGTTGGGGTTTTCGGAAATTTTGATTTTCTCCCGTTTACTGTTTTTTGAAACTCTGGATAGTATTTATACTATCGAGAAACCGGTCGACCGGTTTCCTTGGGATAATTTCAACCGGTCGACCAGTTTACTCCCAAGATGAGAATTTTCCAAATTTCTCGTTTGAACTTTTCTTTGCATTCAAAATGTAGCCTTTTCATGTAAAAATTATGTCCAAAAGGCAAAGAAATCAAGGGGCTAAAAGTGCTAATTTTCGGCAGTAGCTAAGGCTACTGTTCCTCTGGCTCAACCGGTCGACCGGTTGATCCAGATGCATGAACCGGTCGACCGGTACATGCAAAAATGGAAATTTTTGCACTTTGACTTTTAAATCTTGATTTAAACTTCAAAATACCCTTTATGTCCAAAAATCATTTTCAGAAACATTTTCCTCTGAAATTTCAAAAATTCCAGTAGCCATCCTCTGTTTTTCTGCCTCAACCGGTTGACCGGCTGGGCTTGCTCTTGATGAACCGGTCGACCGGTTCATCCCAGAATTTTTAAACTCCCTAAAATTTGTTTTGAACAAATTTCTTATGCTTCAAGTGTATACATTTTAACATCAAATAAATCCAACTTATAACCATTGATGTATACATAATTCAAACATCATTTGCATGGATAAAACCTAGGTTCCTTCTTATTTCGCAAAAGCGATCTTTTCCTAAGGGTTTTGTAAAAATATCTGCAAGTTGATGTTCTGTACCTATAAACTCAAGTACAATATCTCCTTTTGCAATATGATCCCTTAAGAAGTGATGTCTTACTTCTATGTGTTTTGTACGAGAGTGTTGAATAGGATTTTTAGATAGGCAAATTGCACTTGTATTATCACATTTAATTGGAGTATTTTCAAACCTAAGTCTGTAATCCTCCAGAGTTTGTTTCATCCATAATACTTGTGCACAACAACTACCTGCCGCAATATATTCTGCTTCAGTTGTTGATAGGGCTACCGAGTTTTGTTTCTTACTTGCCCATGATACTAGTGATGATCCTAGAAAATGACAAGTTCCACTAGTACTTTTCCTATCAATTTTACAACCCGCAAAATCTGCATCTGAATAACTGATTAAACTCATTTCACTTCCCTTCGGATACCACAACCCTAAATCAATTGTACCATGCAAGTAACGAAAAATTCTTTTTACTGCACTAACATGGGATTCTTTTGGACATGCTTGAAAACGTGCACATAAACATACACTAAACATAATATCGGGTCTACTTGCGGTTAAATATAAAAGAGAACCGATCATACCTCGATATTTGGTGATGTCTACGGTTTTACCTTTTTCGTCCATATCAAGCTTAATAGATGTCCCCATGGGAGTGTCGGCATCTTTGACATGTTCCATCCCAAATCTTTTCAGAAGATCCTTGGTGTACTTGCTTTGGTTGATGAAGGTGCCATCTCTTGTTTGCTTAATTTGCAATCCAAGGAAGAAATTTAATTCTCCCATCATGCTCATTTCAAATTCCTCTTGCATGCATTTTGCGAATTCCTTACACAGAGATTCGTTAGTAGCACCAAAAATTATATCATCAACATAGATTTGTACAATAAGGATATCTTTTCCTTTTCTTTTCGTAAAAAGGGTGGTGTCAATTTTGCCAATGTTAAAATCATTTTCAATAAGAAATGTTTTTAATCTATCATACCATGCCCTAGGTGCTTGTTTTAAACCATACAAGGCCTTTTTGAGTTTAAAAACATGATTAGGAAATTCAAAATTTTCAAAGCCTTGAGGTTGTTCAACATATACTTCTTCCATTATAAAGCCATTTAAAAATGCACTTTTAACATCCATTTGGAAGAGCGTAAAATTGGCATGACATGCATAGGCTAATAGCATTCTTATAGATTCAAGTCTAGCCACTGGTGCAAAGGTTTCTTCATAATCTATTCCTTCTTCTTGATTATAACCTTTAGCAACTAGTCTTGCTTTGTTTCTAACAATAGTCCCATGTTCATCAATTTTGTTTCTAAAGACCCATTTAGTACCAATTATTGATAAATTTTTTGGCCTAGGGACTAGTTCCCAAACATCATTTCTCTCAAACTGATTTAGCTCATCTTGCATGGCTAAAATCCATTTTTCATCATTTTCTGCTTCAAGAAAGGTTTTAGGTTCTATTTGAGAAACAAATGCATAATGCCCACTAATGTTTCTAAGGGATGCTCTAGTTTTAGTTCCCTCAAAAGGATTACCAATAATTAAATCTGGAGGATGAGAACTTACATACCTTAGCTCCTTTGGCGGCTCAAAGGAGTTACTTACCAACTCTTGTTGATCGCTTGAGCTTCGTTGGTCCTTGTTCATGTCTTCATTTGATGACTCCTTTGGGTTTTTATCATTAAGATTCAAATTTTGAACACTTTCATTTAAGTCATCTAGAATCTCAACAATTTTGTCATTTTGAGTTTCCTCAAAAGCGACATGCATGGATTCCTCAAGACAAAGTGTTCTATTATTGTATACTCTGTAAGCCTTGCTAGAGGAGGAGTATCCAAGAAAAATTCCAACATCGGATTTTGAATCAAATTTATCAAGGTTGTCTTTAGTGTTTAGAATAAAACATTTTGAACCAAAGACTTTAAAATAAGAGATGTTGGGCTTCCTCCCTTTCCAAAGCTCATAAGGAGTCTTTTTCAACTCAGGTCTCAAAGTAACACGGTTTAAAACATAGCAAGAAGTGTTTACGGCTTCCGCCCAAAAATATTTCGGGGTGTTAAATTCATTTATCATTGTTCTTGCCATTTCTTGAAGAGACCGATTTTTCCTTTCCACAACCCCATTTTGTTGGGGAGTTCTAGGCGTTGAAAAATTGTGGTGGTATCCTTTTTCTTCACAAAACGTTTCAAATAAATCACTTATGAATTCACCACCATGATCGCTCCTTATGTTTATTATAGAAAATCCTTTCTCGTTTTCGATTTTCTTTGAAAACTTTACAAATTCATAAATGGTTTCATCTTTTGATTTCAAAAATATAACCCATGTATACCTAGTAAAGTCATCAACGATTACAAACACATATCTATTACCACTTAAACTTCTTGTTTTAGTTGGTCCAAATAGATCTATATGAAGTAATTCTAAAGGTCTTTCGGTTGATATGTGATTCTTACTTTTAAAAGACGTTTTAACTTGTTTGCCCATTTGGCAAGCGTCACATAGCTTTTCCTTTTTATATGCAATATGAGGAAGACCTTTAACTAAATCATTTGTAGCTAATTTTGAAAGGATGTCCATGCTTATGTGACCTAGTCTTCTATGCCATAGAAAACTATCATTTATACTAGCAACAAGACAACTTTCAATAATCATACATGTATCTATTTTGATTTTATAGATGTTTCCAATTCTATTACCGATAAAGATAATTTTATCATTTTCAAGAATTAAGCAACATGTATGGTCAAAAATGATTTTATAGCCTTTGTCACATAATTGACTTATACTAAGCAAGTTATGTTTAAGACTATCAACAAGAAATACATTTTCAATGGAGGGTGAAGACATACCTCCAATGTTACCAATTCCAACAATTTTCCCTTTTGAGTTGTCCCCAAAAGTCACTTTTCCTCCTTTAGTTTTGGTAAGGCTTGAAAAAAGAGTACCGTCTCCGGTCATGTGTCTTGAACAAGCACTATCCAAAAACCACTCCCCATGTTCCCTTGGTTCCTACAAAACAGAATCAAGATGAGGATTTTGGTACCCATACCTTCTTGGGTCCTTTTTGGTTAGGGGTGGTTCCTTTTGGAACCCAAATCATTTTAATAGTCTTATTTTTCTTCATAGGACATGCATAAATCAAATGTCCTGATTCTCTACAGTAATTGCATGTATGACTTGGATCATAAGACTGTTTAGCTTTAACAAAGTAGTTCTTTAAGTATTTTTGGTTTTTATTAGGTTTATAACCTAATCCTCCTTTGTTAAACATACTTCTTTGGCTCGAAAGCATTTTCTCAAAAATCTTTGAGCCTAGTGTGAATTTTGCGATAATTACATTCAACTCATCAACTTTTTCTTTTAAGGATTTATTATCTTCTTCAAGTTGATTAGTCTTACTACTCTTGTCATTCAAATCACATACTTTCTTTTCTAGCAATTCTTTTTCTTCAATTATGCATACATGATTTCTTTTTAGGGTACTATATTTCGAACCTAATTTCTTATATTCTACATACAGATTTTCAAGTTGTTCATGTAATTCAATATAAGAAGGATCGGATTCATCATCCGAAGATAGTACCTCATTTTCACTTTCGATTGCCATGAAACACATGTTAGCCACATGTTCTTCTTCATCACTGGAGCTTGAGTCCGAGTCATCGCTCCATGTTGCTTTCAAAGCTTTCTTTTGAAAGCGATTTTTCTTCTTTGCTTGAAGAAGGGGACAATCGGTTTTAATATGTCCCAACTTGTTGCATTTGTAGCATCTTGGAGTTTCTTTACTTGATTCTCCTTTGTTTCCCTCCTTTTTGAAGTTCGAGAACTTTCTCTTATCATTTTTCTTTCTAAGGAAGTTTCGAAATTGTCTTGTGATCAATGCTACATCTTCTTCAAGATCATCGTGACTGTCTTCATCATCATCATTATCCTCGTTTTCAACTTGATGAACAGTTTTAAATGCCAAATTTTTCTTTGGCCTTTCTTCTTGATCTTGTTTATCCATAGTCATCTCGTGAGTCATTAGAGAACCGATGAGCTCCTCTAATGGCAATTTTGTGAGATCTTTAGCTTCTCGTATTGCTGTCACTTTAGCTTCCCAAGCTTTCGGTAGAGATCTGAGAACCTTACTTACAATATCTGCATTTGTGTAAGTTCTACCAAGAGCATGTAAACTATTTGTAATGCTAGTCATACGAGTAAACATACTTGTTATGGATTCATTTTGCAACATTTTAAATAACTCATACTGATGAACCAACATATCAATTTTTGATTCTTTTACTTGATTAGTTCCTTCGTGAGTTACTTCTAAAGTATGCCATATATCCCTAGCATTTTTACAAGAAGATATTCTATTAAATTCACTTCTATTTAATGCACAGTATAAAGTGTTCATGGCTTTAGCATCCATAGAAAGTAATCTTTTATCTAGGTCCGTATATTCTATCATGCTTTTTGGAATCTCAATACCATTTTCGGTTTTAAGTGGTCTATGAGGTCCATTTTCAATAGAAAGCCATAAATCGAAATCTATAGATTGAAGATATATTGTCATTCTAGCTTTCCAATAGGCATAGTCATTACCATCAAAAAATGGTGGTCTAGATGTTGAGGCACCTTCATTTTGGAGATTATAGCTTGTAGTTGCCATTCTACTCAAAGTCTAAGCAAACTTAATAATTGAGAACTAAGCTCTGATACCAATTGTTGTCCACGGATTAAGGCAACTATGCACCTAAGGGGGGGGTTAGGTGTAAATACAATAACTAATGCAATTTTAAAATTAATTACTTTAAAGTAAAGAGATAAGAGAGAGAGATTGCTAACTCGGTTTTTAACGTGGTTTGGCAAGCCTACGTCCACGACTCAAGTACCAACCCGTACTTGAGTATTGTACTCTCTTACTAATCCAAGTAACAAGATTACAATTCCCGCTTGATGAATCTACACCAAGACTTTTACACCACTTGAAGATATGTCCTCTTCAAGATTTTCCTTTTCCCACTTGAAGATGTACCCTCTTCAAGATTTTCCTTGGTGATGTTCCCTCACCAATACCAAGAGTTTTATACTCAACTCTCAAGAGTATTACAATGATTGTTTTTGTAAAACAACAATACACTCTTAATAGTGTGGATATTACAAATGAAGATCTATGATCTCTTTATCTCACTCAATAGCACTTAGAATGTTTGAAGGTGTTTAAGTGTAGTGAGAATGAGAAATACTCTTTGTGTTAGGATATGAAGATTTAAACACAAATATGAGTATTAATGAGGATTGATGATATGAAGGTGTTTTTGCACTATTAATTGCCTCAATATCAGATATAAAAATGTCTAACCTTAATTTTGCAATTAAGAGGCCTATTTATAAGTTTCAAAGAGAAACTAGCCGTTTTAGTGCAACTGTCATCTCAAACGGTCGACCGGTTCACAACGGATAACCCAAGCGGTCGACCGGTTCAGCTCGAAAGGCAATTTGTCTTCCAAGCGGTCGACCGGTTCACTTGGTAACACAAGCGGTCGACCGATTCATGCAGACACCTCAAGAGGTCGACCGGTTCACAACGGATAACTCAAGCGGTCGACCGGTTCATGCAGAAACTCTATTTTGACAAATTATCTTTTCTGAATTTCTTGAACCGATTGATTATGACTTAAACCTATAATCATCAAACCCTTTTAATGCATGCAATGTGAAGTGTGTGAGTTCATTTTAATTTGTGCTATCAAGATAGAAATTGAGATTTACATAAGGCACTAAAATGAAAACTTATTCTAAGTCTTCACTTGCTTGCATCTTGGACTTCCTGGAGTGATTTCTTCGTGTACTCCATTATGCTTGTTGATGTATTCTTTGTATAATACCTGTTTATAACTTAATCTCATCCAAGCATATTATTAGTCCATTTTCTTTTTATTGTTATCATCAAAATATATAAAGCATACAAGTATGACATTATATGTCAACAGCATTAGCCTTGGATTTTCGGATATATTGATCTTGACTCGACTAGCCCCATTTCAATGGGTATTAGCCTTAGATTTCTTACGTTGTTGGTCTTGTCATATCCAAGCCCTTTTTAGTTGGTATTAGGCTCAAATTTTATGGGTAATAGACTTTTACCACGAGCATGATTGAACTGGCTTATTGGATGGGGCATTAGCCTTGGATTTTCAGATATATTGATCCTCACTCGACTAGCCCCATTTCAATGGGTATTAGCCTTACATTTCTAACCTGGTTGGTCTTGTCATATCCAAGCCCTTTTTAGTTTGTATTAGACTTAAATTTTATGGGTAATAGACTTTTCCCCCGAGCATGATTGAACTGGCTTGATGGAGGGGGCATTAGCCTTGGATTTTTGGACATATTCATCCTGACTCCACTAAACCCTATTTGAATGGGTATTATCCTTAGATTTCTAACATTGTTCGTGTTGTCATATCCAAGCCCTTTTTAGTAGGTATTAGACTTAAATTTTAGGGGTAATAGACTTTTCCCCCGAGCATGATTGAACTGGCTTGTTGGAGGGAGCATTAGCCTTGGATTTTCGGACAGATTGATCCTCACTCGACTAGCCCCGTTTCAATGGGTATTAGCCTTAGATTTCTGACCTTGCTGGTCTTGTCATATCGAAGCCCTTTTTACTTGGTATTAGCCTTAAATTTTATGGGTAATAGACTTTTCCCCCGTGCATGATTGAACTGGCTTGTTGGAGGGGGCATTAGCCTTGGATTTTTGGACATATTGATCCTGACTCAACTAGCCCCATTTCAAACGGTATTTGCCTTAGATTTCTTACATTGTTGGTCTTGTCATATCCAAGCCCTTTTTAGTTGTTATTAGGCTTAAATTTTATGGGTAATAGACTTTTCCCCCGTGCATGATTGAACTGGCTTGTTGGAGGGGGCATTAGCCTTGGATTTTCGGAAATATTGATCCTCACTCGACTAGCCCCATTTCAATGGGTATTAGCCTTAGATTTCTGACCTGGTTGGTCTTGTCATATCCAAGCCCATATTAATTGGTATTAGACTTAAATTTTATATGTAATAGCATTTTCCCTCGAGCATGTTAGAACTAGCTTGATGGAGGGGGTATTAGCCTTGGATTTTCGGACATATTGATCCTGACTCGACTAGCCCCATTTCAATGGGTATTAGCCTTAGATTTGGCTTGTGGAAATGTACAGCAGGTAAAAGTTTGTAGCATATGCTCACTACAAGGACATGCTTCGAATATGTGCCCAACAATGCAAGAAGATTATATGGGGCAAGCTAATGCGGTTGATGGAACATTCAATGGACAACCCCAATGCAATCAAGGCAGACAGTTCCATTCCCATGGATTTCAACCACAGCCCCAGCAAAATTATCAAGCGAGACAACCCCCTCCGTTCACCAACTCCAATGTTATGGGGACATCATCTAATGATGATCTTCGTGAGATGATGAAAACTTTGGCTTCTAATACTGTTACCTTGCAACAAAATGTCATGTCTTTTCAACAGGAAACAAGGTCAAGTATTCACAACTTGGAAAAGCAAATGGGGCAAGTAGCTTCAACTATAGGGAAATTGGAAGCACAAATAAATGGAAAGTTGCCCTCCCAAGCATTGAATCCAAAAGAGAATGTTAGTGCTATCATGCTGCGAAGTGGGAAAGAATTTGAAGAGAAAAAGTTGAAACAAATTGAGATGGAGGAGGAAGAAGAGATAGAAACTGAATTGAGTACAAAGAAAGAACATCCTCCTCCACAAAAAGAAACAAAGACAAACACTCCAAAGGTAACTTTTCACTCAATTAATTCCAGTTTTAAAACAAATCCACCCTTTCCTGTGAGTTCTTCTAGGTCAAAGAAAGAAGACAAAGAAAAAGAGATCTTAGAGGTTTTCAAGAAAGTGGATCTGAACATTCCTTTGCTTGATGCTATCAAGCAAATTCCCAAATATGCAAAATTCTTGAAGGAGTTGTGTACTACCAAGAGAGCTTTCAAACTGAAAGGTCATGAAACGGTAAGTATGGGTGAAGTTGTATCTTCCATTGTTCAAAAGAATCTGCCTTTGAAACAAAAAGACCCAGGTGCGTTTACTATCCCATGTGTTATTGGTAATGCTAGTTTTAAAAGAGCTCTATGCGATTTAGGTGCATCCATTAGTGTCATGCCTAAACATATTTATGATTCTCTTAGTTTGGAGCCTTTGAATAAAACCAACATTGTAATACAACTTGCGGATCGTAGTTTTGTTTACCCACTTGGTGTGATAGAAGATGTCCTAGTCAAGATTGATAGCTTGCTAATTCCATGTGACTTTTATATTCTTGATATGGAGCATAATTCTTGTGATTCTAGTACTCCTATATTGTTTGGGAGACCGTTCTTAAAAACAGCCAATACAAAGATTGATTGTGGTAAGGATACTTTGTCTATGGAGGTCGGAGATGAAAAGATTGAATTTAATTTTCATGATGCAATGAAATATCCTTATAGCAATGTTTATTCTATCACATGTTATGACAAAGTTGATAAGTGTGTGCAGCAAGTTTGTGATTTTAATTGTGTGGATGGATTAAGCGTAGCTTTGAGCTATGGTTATGATTTTATCCAATTGGAGGAGATGGAGAGGCACACATGTGTTCCCCAAAATGTGCACAAAGTAGCATTGGCTTTGCAAGCTTTGCAAACCGTTCCCCATGTTGAAATTACAGGTTTAGAAACCAATAAAGTACTGAAGGTCAATGGGCATCGATTGAAACCTTTCTATAAAAGTTGGACATCAAAAATCACCGTTTCTATGAAGAATGAGCATGCCATGCCACATGTCGAGCCACTGACAGAAAACACAAGCGCTTACTGGGAGGCAACCCAGGACACACACAAAAAAAAAAAAACAGATTTGCATTCTTTTTCCCTTATCCTTTATTTTTTGCATTTTATTTCATTTTTGTCATTCTCCTATATTCCTTTTCTTTCATTTTCAACATTGAGGACAATGTTGTGTTTTAAGTGTGGGGGTATTGGGATAATTTTAGTTTTCTTTGTTGTTCTAAAAAAAAAAAAAAATATTGTTTGGTTTTTTTTTAGCTCCCATTGCTTTTTGAGAATATGAGTATTATGTATGAGAATTAAGTGAGATAGATGAATATATAAATCAAATGAATGAGTGTGCATGCAAGTTTTAATGTTTAATTGGTTTAGGGATTGACTCTGAAAATATGCCATGTTGACTTTATAGTGTTATACCAATGTAAGCTTTTGAGCCTTCAACATTATATTCTTTGATTGTGCGTTCTTTCAATGATATGTATCTCTAGAACTTGCTTCATATCTTGTTGAGATTACATGCACATTACATAGATGCATGAAGATGATAAAGGCATTAGGAATTTTAACCGCTTGAGCCAAAAAGCCAACCTAAAGCATATTATCTTTAGTGAGCCCCTTTTGAGCTTGTTTATCTTTTCTTTGTTTTACCCATGTATAAGCCTTAAACTTTTTATATTTTTTCCTCTTTTCTCCTGACCAAGGATTAGTAGAGCATATACTTGTGATATCTCATGGAATTATGGTTGGAAATTATGTGAAAAGATAGAAGAAGTGATGCTTGATGAAAACATGGGCAAAGTTGCCAAAAGTGAAGAACAAAGAGAAAAAGAAAGAAAAGAAAAAAAAAAGAACAAGAAAAGAAGAAAAGAAAGAAAGAAAAGAAATAGAAAAGAGCTTGAAATCGAAAGAAGCTAAGCATTGGTGCTTGAAGATTGAAAATTGATGTGTTTTGATGGAATGTCTTGGTTGAAATATTTTTTTTCAGAATGCTCTACTTTCTTTGGTTTGAACCTTTTCTTCTACTCTCTTTTACCTCACCTTAACCTTAGCCCCATTACAACCGGAAAATAAGACCTTTTGATTCATGCATTGTTTGTAATATTTTAGTAATGGAGATAAGATTGAAGAGCAAGCTTATGGTAGAACATCTTCATTGATTGAATTTGAGAGATTTAAACACATAAGCCCTAAACACATGAGTGTTGGAGTGTATATCAATGAGAGGACCTATCACTTTGACATGGCATAGATTTCTTTTAAATCCCGAAGAGTAATTGAGTTTTGGAGTTTGTATGTAAACAAATTCATGAAGATTTATGTTCTTTATCCTTTTGGATTGTATTCTTATTTATAATGCTTGAATTCTTGAATATTGATGGGAGATTAAGAGATTGATCATGGTTATTTTTATTTTTTATTTTTATTAAAATTTGTTTTTTTTACCTATCCTTTCTCGAGGACGAGCAAGAGCTAAGTGTGGGGGTATTTGATGCGACCATATTATTTGATAATTTCATCCATATTTACGTAGTGTTTTGCATATGTTTTATGTATAAAATGCCTTGATATTCTTTGTTTTATATTTTGAAGGCATTTTTGGATGAAAGATGTAAAAAGGAGGTAATTGGAGGTGATTGACAGATTTGACCTTCAGTCGGTGTTTTGTGCACAGTGAAAGCTCTAGAGATCGAAATGAAGTGATTCCAGTGACATTCAAAAGCTAACATCCATAAATTTATGGAAAGATAAGGAAAAAGAAATAAAATAAGGAAGATCATGGAAATCGCAGCCTTCAAAGTCAAATCTTGCAATCTGCCGATATCGACCTTTGTCCAGTCGAACTTCAATATCTAGAGATACAAAAGTCCGATTGATGCAAACTCAATTGGCGTGGATTCAGGACTCAAAGACCTATAAACGCTCCAAATTTGAGCTCAAAACGATGTGATATGAAGGAGATATGAATTTTACAAGGGACAACTAAATTCTGCCAACTTAAGGAAGGACTATTTTGTAAAATAGACACTAGGGTTTCTAAGCATATATAAAGGAGAAGAGGAGCAAGGAAGTGGCGGCCAGCACAAAAGAAAACACAAAATCTTCCTCCTCCAAACCCTAAATCATGTGTTCTTCCATCTTTTTATTTAGTTGTTCGATAAACATGCAAGGCTAGACTCTTTTGCTTGGTTGCAAGGACACGGAAACCTTCAGATTTCAAGAACTGTGAGATCTATTTTTACCTCAATTTTTCAGTTTATATGATGAATATGTTTGTTCTCCTATGCTTATTTTCCTATGATTGTTTATTTAATTGCTAAGAGCGGACTCAAAGTTATTATTGTAGACAATCAATTGCTAAGTTTGATATCAAAACCGGAGTTGTGGTATATGAACTTATGAAGCAACTAAGTTAATAATTGTAGCGGATCTATGTTATTAATCTTAGGGAGAACATTCAATCAAACTAAACATATATTGCGGACAATTATGTTTCTTAATCGATCAATTTATCTAGATTTTAATGCTGCCATTGAATCAAATTACTAGTGCGGACACTGTGGTTGTTTGATGGTTAGGGTAAGTTATACGGCGGATCCGTTAACGAACAAATTTTAAGAAGAGATAAATATTCAGAATATAAATTGATGTGTCGTTTCCATGATCAGTTCTTATTTCTGTAGGTGGATGTTGATTTGCGACCAAGGTTTGTTTTATTTATAAATTTTAGTTTTATATATTTTTGCTGAGTTTGCTTTCGCCTAGCATAGACAACTTCCACCCCCCCCCCCCCCCCCAATTGCATAACATATAGCACGAAAATCTGAACTAAATCGTCCTCGTGGGATCGACCCCTTGCTTGCTCTATACTATCTTGTTTGATTTCTTTTAAGCTAGGGTAATTAATTTGTGCGACCACGACATCACAACACAAGCCCTTTTTAGTTTGTATTAGACTTAAATTTTCTGGGTAATAGACTTTTCCCCCGAGCATGATTGAACTGGCTTGTTGGAGGGGGCATTAGCCTTGGATTTTCGGACATATTGATCCTCACTCGACTAGCCCCATTTCAATGGGTATTAGCCTTAGATTTCTGACCTGGTTGGTCTTGTCATATCCAAGCCCATTTTACTTGGTATTAGGCTTAAATTTTATGGGTAATAGCATTTTCCCTCGAGCATGATTCAATTAGCTTGATGGAGGGGGAATTAGCCTGGGATTTTCGAACATATTGATCCTCACTAGACTAGCCCCATTTCAATGGGTATTAGACTTATATTTCTGACCTGGTTGGTCTTGTCATATCCAAGCCTATTTTAGTTGGTATTAGACTTAAATTTTATGGGTAATAGCATTTTCCCTCGAGCATGATACAATTAGCTTGATGGAGGGGGAATTACCCTTGGATTTTCGGACATATTGATCATGACTTGACTGGCCCCATTTCAATGGGTATTAGCCTTAAATTTCTGACCTTGCTGGTCTTGTCATATCCAAGACCTTTTTAGTTGGTATTAGACTTAAATTTTATGGGTAACAAACTTTTCCCCCGAGCATGATTGAACTGGCTTGTTGGAGGGGGCATTAGCCTTGGATTTTTGGACATATTCATCCTAGCTTGACAAAACCCTTTTTCAATGGGTGTTATCCTTACAATTCTGACATTGTTTGTCTTGTCATATCCAAGCCCTTTTTAGTAGGTATTAGACTTAAATTTTAGGGGTAATAGATTTTCCCCCCGAGCATGATTGAACTGGCTTGTTGGATGCGGCATTAGCCTTGGATTTTCGGACATATTGATCCTCACTCGACTAGCCCCATTTCAATGGGTATTAGCCATAGATTTCTGACCTGGTTGGTCTTGTCATATCCAAGCCCATTTTAGTTTGTATTAGGCTTAAATTTTATGGGTATTAGACCTTTCCCACGAGCATGATTGAACTGGCTTGTTGGAGGGGGCATTAGCCTTGGATTTTTGGACATATTGATCCTCACTCGACTAGCCCCATTTCAATGGGTATTAGCTTTAGATTTCTGACCTTGATGGTCTTGTCATATCCAAGACCTTTTTAGTTGGTATTAGGCTTAAATTGTATGGGTAATAGACTTTTCCCACGAGCATGATTGAAGTGGCTTGTTGGATATGGCATTAGCCTTGGATTTTCGGACATATTGATCCTCACTCGACTAGCCCCATTTCAATGGGTATTAGCCTTAGATTTCTGACCTTGGTGGTCTTGTCATATCCAAGCCCTTTTTAGTTGGTATTAGACTTAAATTTTATGGGTAATACACTTTTCCCCCGAGCATGATGTAACTGGCTTGTTGGAGGGGGCATTAGGCTTGGATTTTTGGACATATTCATCCTGACTTGACTAAACCCTATTTCAATGGGTATTATCCTTAGATTTCTGACATTGTTCGTCTTGTCATATCCAAGCCCTTTTTAGTAGGTATTAGAGTTAAATTTTAGGGGTAATAGACTTTTCCCCCGAGCATTATTGAACTGGCTTGTTGGAGGGGGCATTAGCCTTGGATTTTCGGACATATTCATCTTCACTCGACTAGCCCCATTTCAATAGGTATTAGGCTTAGATTTCTGACCTTGCTGGTCTTGTCATATCCAAGCCATTTTTAGTTGGTATTAGACTGAAATTTTATGGGTAATCGACTTTTCCCCCGAGCATGATAGAAGTAGCTTGATGGAGGGGGTATTAGCCTTGGATTTTCGAACATAATGATCCTGACTCGACTAACCCCATTTCAATGGTTATTAGCCTTAGATTTCTGACCTTGTTGGTCTTGTCATATCCAAGCCCTTTTAGTTGGTATTAGACTTAAATTTTATGGGTAATAGACTTTTCCCCCGAGCATGATTGAACTGGCTTGTTGGAGGGGGCATTAGTCTTGGATTTTCAAACATATTCATCCTGACTCGACTAAACCCCATTTCACTGGGTATTAGCCTTAGATTTCTGACCTAGGTGGTCTTGTCATATCCAAGCCCATTTTAGTTGGCATTAGACTTAAATTTTTTGGGTAATAGCATATTCCCCCGAGCATGATTGTACTGGCTTTTTGGAGGAAGCATTAGCCTTGGATTTTCGGACATATTGATCCTCACTCGACTAGCCCCATTGCAATTGGTATTAGAATTACATTTCTGACGTGGTTGGTCTTGTCATATCCAAGACCTTTTTAGTTGGTATTAGACTTAAATTTTATGGGTAATAGACTTTTCCCCCGAGCATGATAGAAGTAGCTTGATGGAGGGGGTATTAGCCTTGGATTTTCGAACATAATGATCCTGACTCGACTAGCCCCATTTCAATGGGTATTAGCCTTAAATTTCTGACCTTTCTTGGCTTGTCATATCCAAGCCCTTTTTAGTTGGTATTAGACTTAAATTTTATAGGTAATAGACTTTTCCCCCGAGCATGATTGAACTTGCTTGTTGTAGGGGGCATTAGCCTTGGATTTTCGGACATATTGATCCTCACTCGACTAGCCCCATTTCAATGGTTATTAGCCTTAGATTTCTGACCTTGTAGCTCTTGTCATATCCAAGCCCTTTGTAGTTGGTATTGAGCTTAAATTTTATGGGTAATAGACTTTTCCCCCTAGCATGATTGACCTTGCTTGTTGGAGGGGGCATTAGCCTTGGATTTTCAAGAATATTAATCCTCACTCGGCTAGTCCCATTTCAATGGCTATTAGGCTTAGATTTCTGACCTTGTTGGTCTTGTCATATCCAAGCCCTTTTTATTAGTATTAGGCTTAAATTTTATGGGTAATAGACTTTTCCCTCGAGCATGATTACACTGACTTGTTGGAAGGGGCATTAGCCTTGGATTTTTGGACATATTGATCCTCACTCGACTAGCCCCATTTCAATGGGTATTAGCCTTAAATTTCTGACCTGGTTGGTCTTGTCATATCCAAACCCTTTTTAGTTGGTATTACACATAAATTTTATGGGTAATAGACTTTTCATCCGAGCATGATAGAACTAGCTTGATGGAGGGCGTATTAGCCTTGGATTTTCGGACATATTGATCCTCACTCGACTAGCCCCATTTCAATGGGTATTAGCCTTAGATTTCTGACCTTGGTGGTCTTGTCATATCCAAGCCCTTTTTAGTTGGTATTAGACTTAAATTTTATGGGTAATACACTTTTCCCCCGAGCATGATTTAACTGGCTTGTTGGAGGGGGCATTAGCCTTGGATTTTTGGACATATTCATCCTGACTTGACTAAACCCTATTTCAATGGGTATTATCCTTAGATTTCTGACATTGTTCGTCTTGTCATATCCAAGCCCTTTTTAGTAGGTATTAGAGTTAAATTTTAGGGGTAATAGACTTTTCCCCCGAGCATTATTGAACTGGCTTGTTGGAGGGGGCATTAGCCTTGGATTTTCGGACATATTCATCTTCACTCGACTAGCCCCATTTCAATAGGTATTAGCCTTAGATTTCTGACCTTGGTGGTCTTGTCATATCCAAGCCATTTTTAGTTGGTATTAGACTTAAATTTTATGGGTAATGGACTTTTCCCCCGAGCATGATTGAACTGGTTTGTTGGAGGGGGCATTAGCCTTGGATTTTTGGACATATTGATCCTGACTCGACTAAACCCTATTTCACTGGGTATTAGCCTTAGATTTCTTACTTAGGTGGTCTTGTCATATCCAAGCCCATTTTAGTTGGCATTAGACTTAAATTTTATGGGTAATAGCATATTCCCCCCAGCATGATTGAACTGGCTTGTTGGAGGGAGCATTAGCCTTGGATTATCGGACATATTGATCCTCGCTCGACTAGCTCCATTGCAATGGGTATTAGAATTACATTTCTGACCTGGTTGGTCTTGTCATATCCAAGCCGTTTTTAGTTGGTATTAGACTTAAATTTTATGGGTAATAGACTTTTAACCCGAGCATGATAGAAGTAGCTTGATGGAGGGGGTATTAGTCTTGGATTTTCGAACATAATGATCCTGACTCGACTAGCCTTAAATTTCTGACCTTGCTGGTCTTGTCATATCAAAGCCCTTTTTAGTTTGTATTATACTCAAATTTTATAGGTAATAGACTTTTCCCCCGAGCATGATTGAACTTGCCTTGTTGGAGGGGGCATTAGCCTTGGATTTTCGGACATATTGATCCTCACTAGACTAGCCCCATTTCAATGGGTATTAGCGTTACATTTCTGACCTTGTTGGTCTTGTCATATCCAAGCCCTTTTTAGTTGGTATTACGCTTAAATTTTATGGGTAATAGACTTTTCCCTCGAGCATGATTGAACTGGCTTGTTGGATGGGGTATTAGTCTTGGATATTCGGACATATTGGTCCTGACTTGACTAGCCCCATTTCAATGGGTATTACCCTTATATTTCTGACCTCGTTGGTCTTGTCATATCCAAGCCTATTTTACTTGGTATTAGACTTAAATTTTATGGCTAATAGCATTTTCCCTCGAGCATGATACATCTCGCTTGATGGAGGGGGTATTAGCCTTGGATTTTCAGGCATATTGATACTGACTCGACTTGCCCCATTTCAATGGGTATTAGCCTTAGATTTCTGACCTTGGTGGTCTTGTCATATCCAAGCCCTTTTTAGTTTGTATTAGGCTTAAATTTTATGGGTAATAGACTTTTCCCTCGAGCATGATTACACTGGCTTGTTGGACGGGGCATTAGCCTTGGATTTTTGGACATATTGATCCTCCCTCGACTAACCCCATTTCAATGGGTATTAGCCTTAAATTTCTGACCTGGTTGGTCTTGTCATATCCAAGCCCTTTTTAGTTGGTATTAGACTTAAATTTTATGGGTAATAGACTTTTCCCCTGAGAATGATTGAACTGGCTTGTTGGAGGGGGCATTAGCCTTGAATTTTCGGACATATTCATCCTCACTCGACTAGCCCCATTTCAATGGGTATTAGCCTTAGATTTCTAACCTTGTTGGTCTTGTCATATCCAAGCCCTTTTTAGTTGGTATTAGGATTAAAATTTATGGGTAATAGACTTTTCCCTCGAGCATGATTGAACTGGCTTGTTGGAGGGGGCATTAGCCTTGGATTTTCGAACATATTCATCCTCACTCGACTAGCCCCATTTCAATGGGTATTAGCCTTAGATTTCTGACCTTGCTGGTCTTGTCATATCCAAGCTCTTTTTAGTTGGTATTAGACATAAATTTTATGGGTAATAGACTTTTCATCCGAGCATGATAGAACTTACTTGATGGAGGGGGTATTAGCCTTGGATTTTCGGACATATTGATCCTCACTCGACTAGCCCCATTTCAATGGGTATTAGCCTTAGATTTCTGACCTTGTTGGTCTTGTCATATCCAAGCCCTTTTTAGTTGGTATTAGACTTAAATTTTATGGGTAATAGACTTTTCCCCCGAGCATGATTGAACTGGTTTGTTGGAGGGGGCATTAGCCTTGGATTTTTGGACATATTCATCCGGACTCGACTAAACCCTATTTCACTAGGTACTAGCCTTAGATTTCTAACCTAGGTGGTCTTGTCATATCCAAGCCCATTTTAGTTGGCATTAGACTTAAATTTTATGGGTAATAGCATATTCCCCCTAGCATGATTGAACTGGCTTATTGGAGGGAGCATTAGCCTTGGATTTTCGGACATATTGATCCTCACTCGACTAGCCCCATTGCAATGGGTATTAGAATTACATTTCTGACCTGGTTGGTCTTGTCATATCCAAGCCCTTTTTAGTTGGTATTAGACTTAAATTTTATGGGTAATAGACTTTTCCCCCGAGCATGATAGAACTAGCTTGATGGAGGGGGTATTAGCCTTGGATTTTTGAACATAATGATCCTGACTCGACTAGCCCCATTTCAATGGGTATTAGCCTTAGATTTCTGACCTTGGTGGTCTTGTCATATCCTAGCCCTTATTAGTTGGTATTAGGCTTAAATTTTATGGGTAATAGATTTTTCCCTCGAGCATGATTGAACTGGCTTGTTGGAGGGGGCATTACCCTTGGATTTTCGGACATATTGATCCTCACTCGACAAGCCCCATTTCAATGGGTATTAGCCTTAAATTTCTGACCTGGTTGATCTTGTCAAATCCAAGCCCTTTTTAGTTTGTTTAGACTTAAATTTTATGGGTAATACACTTTTCCCCCAAGCATGATTGAACTAGCTTGTTGGAGGGGGCATTAGCCTTCGACTTTTGGATATATTCATCCTGACTCGACTAAACCCCATTTCAATGGGTATTATCCTTAGATTTCTTACATGGTTCGTCTTGTCATATCCAAGCCCTTTTTAGTCGGTATTAGACTTAGATTTTATGGGTAATAGACTTTTCCCCCGAGCATGATTGAACTGGCTTGTTGGAGGGGGCATTAGCCTTGGATTTTCGGACATATTCATCCTCACTCGACTAGCCCCATTTCAATGGGTATTAGCCTTAGATTTCTAACCTTGTTGGTCTTGTCATATCCAAGCCCTTTTTAGTTGGTATTAGGATTAAATTTTATGGGTAATAGACTTTTCCCTCGAGCATGATTGACCTGGCTTGTTGGAGGGGGCATTAGCCTTGGATTTTCGGACATATTGATTCTCATTCGACTAGCCCCATTTCAATGGGTATTAGCCTTAGATTTCTGACCTTGCTGGTCTTGTCATATCCAAGCCCTTTTTAGTTCGTATTAGGCTTAAATTTTATGGGTAATAGACTTTTTACTCGAGCATGATTACACTAGCTTGTTGGACGGGGCATTAGCCTTGGATTTTTGGACATATTCATCCTGACTTGACTAAACCCTATTTTAATGGGTATTATCCTTAGATTTCTGACATTGTTTGTCTTGTCATATCCAAGCCCTTTTTAGTAGGCATTAGACTTAAATTTTAGGGGTAATAGACTTTTCCCCCGAGCATGATTGAACTGGTTTGTTGGAGGGGGCATTAGCCTTGGATTTTTGGACATATTCATCCGGACTTGACTAAACCCTATTTCACTAGGTACTAGCCTTAGATTTCTAACCTAGGTGGTCTTGTCATATCCAAGCCCATTTTAGTTGGCATTAGACTTAAATTTTATGGGTAATAGCATATTCCCCCTAGCATGATTGAACTGGCTTATTGGAGGGAGCATTAGCCTTGGATTTTCGGACATATTGATCCTCACTCGACTAGCCCCATTGCAATGGGTATTAGAATTACATTTCTGACCTGGTTGGTCTTGTCATATCCAAGCCCTTTTTAGTTGGTATTAGACTTAAATTTTATGGGTAATAGACTTTTCCCCCGAGCATGATAGAACTAGCTTGATGGAGGGGGTATTAGCCTTGGATTTTTGAACATAATGATCCTGACTCGACTAGCCCCATTTCAATGGGTATTAGCCTTAGATTTCTGACCTTGGTGGTCTTGTCATATCCTAGCCCTTATTAGTTGGTATTAGGCTTAAATTTTATGGGTAATAGATTTTTCCCTCGAGCATGATTGAACTGGCTTGTTGGAGGGGGCATTACCCTTGGATTTTCGGACATATTGATCCTCACTCGACAAGCCCCATTTCAATGGGTATTAGCCTTAAATTTCTGACCTGGTTGATCTTGTCAAATCCAAGCCCTTTTTAGTTTGTTTAGACTTAAATTTTATGGGTAATACACTTTTCCCCCAAGCATGATTGAACTAGCTTGTTGGAGGGGGCATTAGCCTTCGACTTTTGGATATATTCATCCTGACTCGACTAAACCCCATTTCAATGGGTATTATCCTTAGATTTCTTACATGGTTCGTCTTGTCATATCCAAGCCCTTTTTAGTCGGTATTAGACTTAGATTTTATGGGTAATAGACTTTTCCCCCGAGCATGATTGAACTGGCTTGTTGGAGGGGGCATTAGCCTTGGATTTTCGGACATATTCATCCTCACTCGACTAGCCCCATTTCAATGGGTATTAGCCTTAGATTTCTAACCTTGTTGGTCTTGTCATATCCAAGCCCTTTTTAGTTGGTATTAGGATTAAATTTTATGGGTAATAGACTTTTCCCTCGAGCATGATTGACCTGGCTTGTTGGAGGGGGCATTAGCCTTGGATTTTCGGACATATTGATTCTCATTCGACTAGCCCCATTTCAATGGGTATTAGCCTTAGATTTCTGACCTTGCTGGTCTTGTCATATCCAAGCCCTTTTTAGTTCGTATTAGGCTTAAATTTTATGGGTAATAGACTTTTTACTCGAGCATGATTACACTAGCTTGTTGGACGGGGCATTAGCCTTGGATTTTTGGACATATTCATCCTGACTTGACTAAACCCTATTTTAATGGGTATTATCCTTAGATTTCTGACATTGTTTGTCTTGTCATATCCAAGCCCTTTTTAGTAGGCATTAGACTTAAATTTTAGGGGTAATAGACTTTTCCCCCGAGCATGATTGAACTGGTTTGTTGGAGGGGGCATTAGCCTTGGATTTTTGGACATATTCATCCGGACTCGACTAAACCCTATTTCACTAGGTACTAGCCTTAGATTTCTAACCTAGGTGGTCTTGTCATATCCAAGCCCATTTTAGTTGGCATTAGACTTAAATTTTATGGGTAATAGCATATTCCCCCTAGCATGATTGAACTGGCTTATTGGAGGGAGCATTAGCCTTGGATTTTCGGACATATTGATCCTCACTCGACTAGCCCCATTTCAATGGTTATTAGGCTTAGATTTCTGACCTTGTTGCTCTTGTCATATCCAAGCCCTTTTTTAGTTGGTATTAGGCTTAAATTTTAGGGGTAATAGACTTTTCCCCCGAGCATGATTGAACTGGCTTGTTGGAGGGGGCATTAGCCTTGGATTTTCGGACATATTCATCCTCACTCGACTAGCCCCATTTCAATGGGTATTAGCCTTAGATTTCTAACCTTGTTGGTCTTGTCATATCCAAGCCCTTTTTAGTTGGTATTAGGCTTAAATTTTATGGGTAATAGACTTTTCCCTCGAGCATGATTGACAGGGCTTGTTGGATGGGGCATTAGCCTTGGATTTTCGGACATATTGATTCTCACTCGACTAGCCCCATTTCAATGGGTAGTAGCCTTAGATTTCTGACCTTGCTGGTCTTGTCATATCCAAGCCCTTTTTAGTTGGTATTAGACATAAATTTTAGGGGTAATAGACTTTTCCCTCGAGCATGATTACACTGGCTTGTTGGACGGGGCATTAGCCTTGGATTTTTGGACATATTCATCCTGACTTGACTAAACCCTATTTCAATGGGTATTATCCTTAGATTTCTGACATTGTTTGTCTTGTCATATCCAAGCCCTTTTTAGTAGGTATTAGACTTAAATTTTAGGGGTAATAGACTTTTCCCCCGAGCATGATTGAACTTGCTTGTTGGAGGGGGCATTAGCCTTGGATTTTCCGACATATTGATCCTCACTCGACTAGCCCCATTTCAATGGTTATTAGCCTTAGATTTCTGACCTTGTTGCTCTTGTCATATCCAAGCCCTATTTTAGTTGGTATTAGGCTTAAATTTTATGGGTAATAGACTTTTCCCTCGAGCATGATTGACCTGTCTTGTTGGAGGGGGCATTAGCCTTGGATTTTTGGACATATTGACTCTCACTCGACTAGCCCCATTTCAATGGGTATTAGCCTTAGATTTCTGACCTTGCTGGTCTTGTCATATCCAAGCCCTTTTTAGTTCGTATTAGGCTTAAATTTTATGGGTAATAGACTTTTCCCTAGAGCATGATAACACTGGCTTGTTGGACGGGGCATTAGCCTTGGATTTTTGGACATATTCATCCTCACTCGACTAGCCCCATTTCAATGGGTATTAGCCTTAGATTTTTGACCTTGCTGGTCTTGTCATATCCAAGCCCTTTTTAGTTGGTATTAGACTTAAATGTTATGGGTAATAGACTTTTCCCCCGAGCATGATAGAAGTAGCTTGATGGAGGGGGTATTAGCCTTGGATTTTCGGACATATTGATTCTCACTCGACTAGCCCCATTTCAATGGGTATTAGACTTATATTTCTGACCTGGTTGGTCTTGTCATATCCAAGCCCATTTTAGTTGGTATTAGACTTAAATTTTATGGGTAATAGCATTTTCCCTCTAGCATGATACAACTCGCTTGATGGATTGGGTATTAGCCTTGGATTTTCAGACATATTGATCCTGACTCGACTAGTCCCATTTCAATGGGTATTAGCCTTAGATTTCTGACCTTGCTGGTCTTGTCATATCCAAGCCCTTTTTAGTTGGTATTAGACTTAAATTTTATGGGTAATAGACTTTTCCCCCGAGCATGATTGAAGTGGCTTGTTGGAGGGGGCATTAGCCTTGGATTTTTGGAGATATTCATCCTGACTCGACTAAACCCTATTTCAATGGGTATTATCCTTAGATTTCTGACATTGTTCCTCTTGTCATATCCAAGCCCTTTTTAGTATGTATTAGACTTAAGTTTTAGGGGTAATAGACTTTTCCCTCGAGCATGATTGAACTGGCTTGTTGGAGGGGGCATTAGCCTTGAATTTTCGGACATATTGATCCTCACTCGACTAGCCCCATTTCAATGGGTATTAGCCTTAAATTTCTGACTTGGTTGGTCTTGTCATATCCAAGCCCTTTTTAGTTTGTATTAGTCTTAAATTTTATGGGTAATAAACTTTTCCCTCGAGCATGATTGAACTGGCTTGTTGGAAGGGGCATTAGCCTTGGATTTTCGGACATATTGATCCTCACTCGACTAGCCCCATTTCAATGGGTATTAGCCTTAAATTTCTGACTTGGTTGGTCTTGTCATATCCAAGCCCTTTTTAGTTTGTATTAGTCTTAAATTTTATGGGTAATACACTTTTCCCTCGAGCATGATTGAACTGGCTTGTTGGAGGGGGCATTAGCCTTGGATTTTTGGACGTCTTCATCCTGACTCGACTAAACCCTATTTCAATGGGTATTATCCTTAGATTTCTGACATTGTTCATCTGGTCATATCCAAGCCCTTTTTAGTCGGTATTAGACTTAAATTTTAGGGGTAATAGACTTTTGCCCCGAGCATGATTGAACTGGCTTGTTGGAGGCGGCATTAGCCTTGGATTTTCGGACATATTGATTCTCACTCGACTAGCCCCATTTCAATGGGTATTAGCCTTAGATTTTTGACCTTGCTGGTGTTGTCATATCCAAGCCCTTTTTAGTTAGTATTAGGCTTAAATTTTATGGGTAATAGACTTTTCCCTCGAGCATGATTACACTGGCTTGTTGGACGGGGCATTTGCCTTGGATTTTTTGACATATTGATCCTCACTCGAATGGCCCCATTTCTATGGGTAAGTGTCTTTCCCCCAACCATAATAGAACTCGTTTGTTGGAGGGGGTATGAGCCTTTGATTTTCAGACATATTGATCCTGACTCGACTAGTCCCACGTCAATGGGTATTAGCGTTAGATTTCTGACCTGGTGCATCTTGTCATATCAAGGGCCATTTTAGTTGGTATTAGACTTAAATTTTATGGGTAAGTGTCTTTCCCCCAACCATAATAGAACTCGTTTGTTGGAGGGGGTACTAGCCCCACTTCAATGGGTATTAGCGTTAGATTTCTGACCTGGTTCATCTTGTCATATCCAGGGTCATTTTAGTTGGTATTAGAGTTAAATTTTATGGGTAATAGCAATTTCCCTCGAGCATGATAGAACTAGCTTGTTGGAGGGGGTATTAGCCTTCGATTTTCGGACATATTGATCCTGACTCGACTAGTCCCACGTCAATGGGTATTAGCGTTAGTTTCTGACCTGGTTCATCTTGTCATATCCAAGGCCATTTTAGTTGCTATTAGACTTTAATTTTATGGGTAATAGCATTTTCCCTCGAGAATGATAGAACTGGCTTGTTGGAGGGGGTATGAGCCTTTGATTTTCAGACATATTGATCCTGACTCGACTAGTCCCACGTCAATGGGTATTACCGTTAGATTTCTGACCTGGTTCATCTTGTCATATCCAAGGCCGTTTTAGTTGGTATTAGACTTAAATTTTCTGGGTAAGTGTCTTTTCCCCAAGCATAATAGAACTCGTTTGTTGGAGGGGGTATGAGCCTTGGATTTTCGGACATATTGATCCTGACTCGACTAGTCCCACTTCAATGGGTATTAACGTTACATTTCTGACCTGGTTTATCTTTTCATATCCAAGGTCATTTTAGTAGGTATTAGACTTAAATTTTATGGGTAATCTCATTTTCCCTCGAGCATGACAGAACTAGCTTGTTGGAGGGGGTATTAGCCTTGGATTTTCGGACATATTGATCATGACTCGACTAGGCCCACGTCAATGGGTATTAGCGTTACATTTCTGACCTGGTTTATCTTGTCATATGCAGGGCCATTTTAGTTGGTATTAGACTTTAATTTTATGGGTAATAGCATTTTCTCTCGAGCATGATAGAACTGGCTTGTTGGAGGGGGTATGAGCCTTCGATTTTCAGACATATTGATCCTGACTCGACTAGTCCCACGTCAATGGGTATTTGCGTTAGATTTCTGACCTGGTTCATCTTGTCATATCCAAGGCCATTTTAGTTGGTATTAGACTTAAATTTTGTGGGTAATAGTCTTTCCCCAAACATGATAGAACTCGCTTGTTGGAGGGGGTATGAGCCTTGGATTTTTGGATATATTGATCCAGACTCGACTAGCCCCACTTCAATGGGTATTAGCGTTACATTTCTGACCTGGTTTATCTTTTCATATCCAAGGTCATTTTAGTAGGTATTAGACTTAAATTTTATGGGTAATAGCATTTTCCCTCGAGCATGATAGAACTAGCTTGTTGGAGGGGGTATTAGCCTTGGATTTTCGGACATATTGATCCTGACTCGACTAGGCCCACGTCAATGGGTATTAGCGTTAGATTTCTGACCTGGTTCATCTTGTCATATCCAAGGCCATTTTAGTTGGTATTAGACTTTAATTTTATGGGTAATAGCATTTTCCCTCGAGCATGATAGAACTGGCTTGTTGGAGGGGGTATGAGCCTTCGATTTTCAGACATATTGATCCGAACTCGACCAGTCCCACGTCAATGGGTATTAGCGTTAGATTTCTGACCTGGTTCATCTTGTCATATCCAGGGCCATTTTAGTTGGTATTAGACTTAAATTTTCTAGGTAAGTGTCTTTCCCCCAACCATAATAGAACTCGTTTGTTGGAGGGGGTATGAGCCTTCGATTTTCAGACATATTGATCCTGACTCGACTAGTCCCACGTCAATGGGTATTAGCGTTAGATTTCTGACCTGGTTCATCTTGTTATATCCAAGGCCATTTTAGTTGGTATTAGACTTAAATTTTCTGGGTAAGTGTCTTTCCCCCAAGCATAATAGAATTCGTTTGTTGGAGGGGTATGAGCCTTGGATTTAAGGACATAGTGATCCTGACTCAACTAGTCCCACTTCAATGGGTATTAACGTTACATTTCTCACCTTGTTTATCTTTTCATATCCAAGGTCATTTTAGTAGGTATTAGACTTAAATTTTATGGGTAATAGCATTTTCCCTCGAGCATGATAGAACTGGCTTGTTGGAGGGGGTATGAGCCATGGATTTTTGGACATATTGATCCTGACTCGACTAGCCCCACTTCATTGGGTATTATCATTAGATTTCTGACCTAGTTCATCTTGTTATATCCAAGGTCATTTTAGTTGGTATTAGACTTAAATTTTATGGGTAATAGCATTTTCCCTCGAACATGATAGAAATAGCTTGTTGGAGGGGCTATTAGCTTTGGATTTTTGGACATATTGATCCTGACTCGACTAGCCCCACATCAATGGGTATTACCGTTACGTTTCTTGCCTGGTTCATCTTGTTATATCCAAGGTCATTTTAGTTGGTATTAGACTTAAATTTTATGGGTAATAGCATTTTCCCTAGAGCATGATAGAACTGGCTTGTTGGAGAAGGTATTAGCCTTGGATTTTTGGACATATTGATCTTGGCTCGACTTCCCCATTTCCATGGGCATTAGCCTTAGATTTGTGACCTGGTTCATCTTGTCATATCCAAGGCCATTTTAGTAGGTATTAGACTTAAATTTTGTGGGTAATAGTCTTTCCCCAAACATGATAGAACTCGCTTGTTGGAGGGCTTATTAGCCTTGGATTTTTGGATATATTGATCCAGACTCGACTAGCCCCACTTCAATGGGTATTAGCGTTACATTTCTGACCTGGTTTATCTTTTCATATCCAAGGTCATTTTAGTAGGTATTAGACTTAAATTTTATGGGTAATAGCATTTTCCCTCGAGCATGATAGAACTAGCTTGTTGGAGGGGGTATTAGCCTTGGATTTTCGGACATATTGATCCTGACTCGACTAGTCCCACGTCAATGGGTATTAGCGTTAGATTTCTGACCTGGTTCATCTTGTCATATCCAAGGCCATTTTAGTTGGTATTAGACTTTAATTTTATGGGTAATAGCATTTTCCCTAGAGCATGATAGAACTGGCTTGTTAGAGAGGGTATTAGCCTTGGATTTTTGGACATATTGATCTTGGCTCGACTTCCCCATTTCAATGGGTATTAGCCTTAGATTTCTGACCTGGTTCATCTTGTCATATCCAAGGTCATTTTAGTTGGTATTAGACTTAAATTTTATGGGTAATAGCATTTTCCCTCGAACATGATAGAAATAGCTTGTTGGAGGGGTTATTAGCTTTGGATTTTCGGACATATTGATCTTGACTCGACTAGCCCCACATCAATGGGTATTACCGTTACGTTTCTGGCCTGGTTCATCTTGTCATATCCAGGGCCATTTTAGTTGGTATTAGACTTAAATTTTCTAGGTAAGTGTCTTTCCCCCAACCATAATAGAACTCGTTTGTTGGAGGGGGTATGAGCCTTGGATTTTCGGACATATTGTTCCTGACTCGACTAACCACATTTCAATGGGTATTAGGCTTAGATTTCTGACCTGGTTCATCTTGTCATATCCAAGGTCATTTTAGTTGGTATTAGACTTAAATTTTATGGGTAATAGCATTTTCCCTCGAGCATGATAGAACTAGCTTGTTGGAGAGGGAATTAGCCTTGGATTTTCGTACATATTGATCCTCGCTCGACTAGCCCCATTTCAATGGGTATTAGGCTTAGATTTCTCACCTGGTTCATCTTGTCATATCCAAGGTCATTTTAGTTGGTATTAGACTTAAATTTTATGGGTAATAGCATTTTCCCTCCAGCATGATAGAACTGGCTTGTTAGAGGGGGTATTAGCGTTGGATTTTCGGATATATTCATCCTAGCTCGACTAGCCCTATTTCAATGGGTATTAGTCTTAGATTTCTGACCTGGTTTATGTTGTCATAAAATTTAAGTCCAATACCAACTAAAATGGCCTTCAATATGACAAGATGAACAAGGTCAGAATCTAAGACTAATACCCAATGAAATGGGGCTAGTCGAGCCAGGATTAATATGTTCGAAAATCCAAGGCTAATACCCCCTCGAACAAGCCAGTTCTATCATGCTCGAGGGAAAATGCTATTACCCATAAAATTTAAGGCTAATACCAACTAAAATGACATTCGATATGACAAGATGAACTAGGTCAGAAATCTAAGACTAATACCCATTGAAATGAGGCTAGTCGAGTCAGGATCAATATGTCCGAAAATCCAACGCTAATACCCCCTCCAACAAGCTAGTTCTATCATGCTTGGGGGAAAGACTATTACCCAGAAAATTTAAGTCTAATACCAACTAAAATGGCCTTGAATATGACAAGATGAACCAGGTGAGAAATCTAAGACTAATACCTATTGAAATGGGGCTAGTCGAGCCAGGATTAATATGTCCGAAAATCCAAGGCTAATACCCCGTCCAACAAGCCAGTTCTATCATGCTTGGGGGAAAGACTATTACCCAGAAAATTTAAGTCTAATACCAACTAAAATGGCCTTGGATATGACAAGATGAACCAGTTCAAAAATCTAAGACTAATACCCATTGAAATGGGGCTAGTCGAGTCATGACCAATATGTCAGAAAATCCTAGGCTAAAACCCCCTCCAACAAGCGAAATCTATGCTGCTTGGGGGAAAGACTATTACCAAGAAAATTTAAGTTTAATACCAACTATAATGACCTTGGATATGACCACATGAACCAGTTCAGAAATCTAAGACTAATACCCATTGAAATGGGGCTAGTCGAGTCAGGATCAATATGTTCGAAAATCCAAGGCTAATACCCCCTCCAACAAGCTTGTTCTATCATGCTTGGGGGAAAGACTATTACCCAGAAAATTTAAGTCTAATACCTACTAAAATGGCATTGGATATGACAAGATGAACCAGTTCAAAAATCTAAGACTAATACCCATAGAAATGGGCTAGTCGAGTCAGGATCAATATGTCCGAAAATCCAAGGCTAATACCCCCTCCGAGAAGGCAGTTCTATCATGCTCGAGGGAAAATGCTATTACCCAAAAAATTTAAGTCTAATACCTGTTAAAATGGCCTAGGATATGACAAGATGAACCAGGTCAGAAATCTCAGGCTAATACCCATTGAAATGGGGCTAATCGAGTCAGGATCAATATGTCCGAAAATCCAAGACTAATACCCCCTCTAACAAGCTAGTTCTATCATGCTCGAGAGAAAATGCTATTACCCATAAAATTTAAGTCTAATACCAACTAAAATGACCTTGGATATAACAAGATGAACCAGGTCAGAAATCTAACGCTAATACCCATTGAAGTGGGGCTAGTCGAGTCAAGATCGATATGTCCGAAAATCCAAGGCTAATACCCCCTCCAACAAGCTAGTTCTATCATGCTCTAGGGAAAATGCTATTACCCATAAAATTTAAGTCTAATACCAACTAAAATGACCTTGGATATGACAAGATGAACCAGGCCAGAAATGTAACGCTAATACCCATTGAAGTGGGGCTAGTCGAGTCAGGATCAATATGTCTAAATATCCAAGGCTAATACCCTCTCCAACAAGCTAGTTCTATCATGCTCGAGGGAAAATGCTATTACCCATAAAATTTAAGTCTAATACCTACTAAAATGACCTTAGATATGAAAAGATAAACCAGGTCAGAAATGCAACGTTAATACCCATTGAAGTGGGACTTGTCGAGTCAGGATCAATATGTCCGAAAATCCAAGGCTCATACCCCCTTCAACAAACGAGTTCTATTATGCTTGGGGGAAAGACACTTACCCAGAAAATTTAAGTCTAATACCAACTAAAATGGCCTTGGATATAACAAGATGAACCAGGTCAGAAATCTAACACTAATACCCATTGACGTGGGACTAGTCGAGTCAGGATCAATATGTCTAAAAATCGAAGGCTCATACCCCCTCCAATAAGCAAGTTCTATAATGCTCTAGGGAAAATGCTATTACCCATAAAATTTAAGTCTAATACCAACTAATATGACCTTGGATATGACAAGATGAACCAGGTCAGAAATCCAAAGCTAATACCCATTGAAGTCGGGCTAGTCGAGTCAGGATCAATATGTCTGAAAATCCAAAGCTAATACCCCCTCCGAGAATCAAGCTCTATCATGCTCGAGGGAAAATGCTATTACCCATAAAATTTAAGTCTAATACAAACTAAAATGACCTTGGATATGACAAGATAAAACAGGCCAAAAATCTAAGACTAATACCCATTGAAATGGGCCTAGTCGAGTCAGGATCAATATGTCCGAAAATCCAAGACTAATACCCCCTCGAACAAGCTAGTTCTATCATGCTCGAGAGAAAATGCTATTACCCAAAAAATTTAAGTCTAATACCAACTAAAATGGCCTTGGATATGACAAGATGAACCAGGTCAGAAATCTAACGCTAATACCCATTGACGTGGGACTAGTCGAGTCAGGATCATTATGTCTAAAAATCGAAGGCTCATACCCCCTCCAACAAGCAAGTTCTATAATGCTCTAGGGAAAATGCTATTACCCATAAAATTTAAGTCTAATACCAACTAATATGACCTTGGATATGACAAGATGAACCAGGTCAGAAATCCAAAGCTAATACCCATTGAAGTCGGGCTAGTCGAGTCAGGATCAATATGTCTGAAAATCCAAAGCTAATACCCCCTCCGAGAATCAAGCTCTATCATGCTCGAGGGAAAATGCTATTACCCATAAAATTTAAGTCTAATACCAACTAAAATGACCTTGGATATGACAAGATAAAACAGGCCAAAAATCTAAGACTAATACCCATTGAAATGGGCCTAGTCGAGTCAGGATCAATATATCCGAAAATACAAGGCTAATAGCACCTCCAACAAGCTAGTTCTATCATGCTCGAGGGAAAATGCTATTACCCATAAAATTTAAGTCTAATACCTACTAAAATGACCTTGGATATGAAAAGATAAACCAGGTCAGAAATGTAACGTTAATACCCATTGTAGTGGTGCTAGTCGAGTCAGGATCAATATGTCCGAAAATTCAAGGCTCATACCCCCTCCAACAAGCCACTTCTATCATGCTCGAGGGAAAATGCTATTACCCATAAAATTTAAGTCTAATACCAACTAAAATGACCTTGGATACGACAAGATGAACCAGGTCAGAAATTGAACGCTAATACCCATTGAAGTGGGGCTAGTCGAGTCAGGATCAATATGTCCAAAAATCCAAGGCTAATACCCCCTCCGAGAAGGCAGTTCTATCATGCTCGAGCGAAAATGCTATTATCCATAAAATTTAAGTCTAATACCAACTAAAATGACCTTGGATATGACAAGATAAAACAGGCCAGAAATCTAAGACTAATACCCATTGATGTGGGTCTAGTCGAGGCAGGATCATTATGTCCGAAAATCCAAGGCTCATACCCCCTCCAAAAAGCCACTTCTATCATGCTCGATGGAAAATACTATTACCCATAAAATTTAAGTCTAATACCAACTAAAATGAGCTTGGATATGACAATATGAACCAGGTCCGAAATCTAAGGCTAATACCCATTGAAATGGGGCTAGTCGAGTCAGGATCAATATGTCCAAAAATCCAAGGCTAATACCACCTCCAACAAGCCAGTTCTATCATGCTCGAGGGAAAATGCTATTACCCAAAAAAATTAAGTCTAATACCTGTTAAAATGGCCTAGGATATGACAAGATGAACCAGGCCAGAAATGTAACGGTAATACCCATTGATGTGGGGCTAGTCGAGTCAGGATCAATATGTCTGAATATCCAAAGCTGATAGCCCCTCCAACAAGCTATTTCTATCATGTTCGAGGGAAAATGCTATTACCCATAAAATTTAAGTACAATACCAACTAAAATGACGTTGGATATGACAAGATGAACCAGGTCAGAAATCTAAGGCTAATACCCATTGAAATGGGGCTAGTCGAGTCAGGATCAATATATCACAAAATCCAGGGATAATACCCCCTCCAACAAGCCAGTTCTATGATGCTCGAGGGAAAATGCTATTACCCATAAAATTTAAGTCTAATAACAGCTAAAATGACCTTGGATATGACAAGATGAACCAGGTCAGAAATCTAAGACTAATACCCATTGAATTGGGGCTAGTCGAGTCAGGATCAATATGCCAAAAAATCCAAGGCTAAAACCCCCTCCAACAAGCCAGTTCTATCATGCTCGAGGGAAAATGCTATTACCCATAAAATTAAAGTCTAATACCAACTAAAATGACCTTGGATATGACAAGATGAACCAGGTCGGAAATCTAAGGCTAATACCCATTGAAATGGGGCTAGTCCAGTCAGGATCAATATGTCTGAAAATCCAAGGCCAATACTCCCTCCAACAAGCCAGTTCTATCATGCTCGAGGGAAAATGCTATTACCCATAAAATTTAACTCTAATACCAACTAAAATGACCCTGGATATGACAAGATGAACCAGGTCAGAAATCTAACGCTAATACGCATTGAAGTGGGGCTAGTCGAGTCAGGATCAATATGTCCCAAAATCCAAGGCTAATAACCCCTCCACAAGCGAGTTCTATGCTGCTTGGGGGAAAGACTATTACCCAGAAAATTTAAGTCTAATAGCAACTATAATGGCCTTGGATATGACCAAATGAACCAGTTCAGAAATCTAACACTAACACCCATTGAAATGTGGCTAGTCAATTAAGGATCAATATGTCCAAAAATCCAAGGCTAATACCCCCTCCAACAACCTAGTTCTATCATGCTCGAGGGAAAATGCTATTACCCATAAAATTTAAGTCGAATACCATCTAAAATGACCTTGGATATGACAAGATGAACTAGTTCAGAAATCTAAGACTAATACCCATTGAAATGGGGCTAGTCGAGTCAGGATCAATATGTCCCAAAATCCAAGGCTAATACCCCCTCCAACAACCTAGTTCTATCATGCTTGTGGGAAAATGCTATTATCGATAAAATTTAATACGAATACCAACTAAAATGACCTTGGATATGACAAGATGAACCAGTTCAGAAATTTTAGACTAATACCCATTGAAATGGGGCTCGTCGAGCCGGGATTAATATGTCTCAAAATCCAAGGCTAATACCCCCTCCAACAACCTAGTTCTATCATGCTCGAGTGAAAATGCTATTACCCATAAAATTTAAGTCTAATACGAACTAAAATGGCCTTGGATATGAAAAGATGAACCAGGTCAGAAATCTAAGACTAATACCCATTGAAATGGGGCTAGTCGAGTCAGGATCAATATGTCCAAAAATCCAAAGCCAAAACCCCCTCCAACAAGCCAGTTCTATCATGCTCGAGGGAAAACGCTATTACCCATAAAATTTAAGTGTAATACCAACTAACATGGCCTTGGATATGACAAGATGAACCAGTTCAAAAATCTAAGACTAATACCCATTGAAATGGGCTAGTCAAGTCAGGACCAATATGTCCGAAAATCCAAGGCTAATACCACCTCCAACAAGCTAGTTCTATCATGCTCGAGAGAAAATGCTATTACCCATAAAATTTAAGTCCAATACCAACTAAAATGACGTTGGATATGATAAGATGAACCAGGTTACAAATATAAGGCTAATACCCATTGAAATGGGGCTAGTCGAGTCAGAATCAATATGTCCCAAAATCCAGGGCAAATACCCCCTCCAACAAGCTAGTTCTATGATGCTCGAGGGAAAATGCTATTACCCATAAAATTTAAGTCTAATAACAGCTAAAATGACCTCGGATATGACAACATGAACCAGGTCAAAAATCTAAGACTAATACCCATTGAAATGGGGCTAGTCAAGTCAGGATCAATATGTCCCAAAATCCAAGGCTAAAACCCCCTCCAACAAGCCAATTCTATCATGCTCGAGGGAAAATGCTATTACCCATAAAATTTAAGTGTAATAACAACTAAAATGACCTTGGATATGACAAGATGAACCAGGTCAGAAATCTAAGGCTAATACCCATTCAAGTGGAGCTATTCGAGTCAGGATCAATATGTCCCAAAATCCAAGGCTAATACCCCCTCCAACAACCTAGTTCTATCATGCTCGAATGAAAATGCTATTACCCATAAAATATAAGTCTAATACCAACTAAAATGGCCTTGGATATGAAAATATGTACCAGGTCAGAAATCTAAGACTAATACCCATTGAAATGGGGCTAGTCGAGTCAGGATCAATATGTCCAAAAATCCAAAGCCAAAACCCCCTCCAACAAGCCAGTTCTATCATGCTCGAGGGAAAATGCTATTACCCATAAAATTTAAGTCGAATACCAACTAAAATGACCTTGGATATGACTAGATGAACCAGTTCAGAAATCTAAGACTAATACCTATTGAAATGGGGCTAGTCGAGTCAGGATCAATATGTCCGAAAATCCAAGGCTAATACCCCCTCCAACAACCTAGTTCTACCATGCTCGAGGGATAATGCTATTACCGATAAAATTTAAGTCGAATACCATCTAAAATGACCTTGGATATGACAAGATGAACCAGTTTAGAAATCTAAGACTAATACCCATTGAAATGGGGCTAGTCGAGTCTGGATCAATATGTCCCAAAATCCAAGGCTAATACCCTCTCCAACAAGCCAGTTCTATCATGCTTGGCAGAAAGACTATTATTAAGAAAATTTAAGTGTAATACCAATTGAAATGACCTTCGATATGACAAGATAAACCAGGTCAGAAATCTAAGACTAATACCCTTTTAAATGGGGCTAGTAGAGTCAGGATCAATATGTCCGGAAATCCAAGGCTAATACCCCCTCCAAAAAGCCAGTTCTATCATGCTTGAATGAAAATGCTATTACCCATAAAATTTAAGTCTAATACCAACTAAAATGGCCTTGGATATTAAAAGATGAACCAGGTCAGAAATCTAAGTCTAATACCCATTGAAATGGGGCTAGTCGAGTCAGGATCAATATGTCCAAAAATCCAAAGCCAAAACCCCCTCCAACAAGCCAGTTCTATCATGCTCGAGGGAAAATGCTATTACCCATAAAATTTAAGTCGAATACCAACTAAAATGACCTTGGATATGACTAGATGAACCAGTTCAGAAATCTAAGACTAATACCCATTGAAAAGGGGCTAGTCGAGTCAGGATCAATATGTCCGAAAATCCAAGGCTAATACCCCCTCCAACGAGACAGTTCTATCATGCTTGGGAGAAAGACTATTATTAAGAAAATTTAAGTGTAATACCAACTAAAATGACCTTCGATATGACAAGATGAACCAGGTCAGAAATCTAAGACTAATACCCATTGAAATGGGGATAGTAGAGTCAGGATTAATATGTCCGAAAATCCAAGGCTAATACCCCCTCCAACAACCTAGTTCTTCATGCTCGAGGGAAAATGCTATTACCGATAAAATTTAAGTCGAATACCATCTAAAATGACCTTGGATATGACAAGATGAACCAGTTCAGAAATCTAAGACTAATACCCATTGAAATGGGGCTAGTCGAGTCAGGATCAATATGTCCCAAAATCCAATGCTAATACCCCCTCCAACAAGCCAGTTCTATCATGCTTGGCAGAAAGACTATTATTAAGAAAATTTAAGTCTAATACCAATTCAAATGACCTTCGATATGACAAGATGAACTAGGTCAGAAATCTAAGACTAATACCCTTTGAAATGGGGCTAGTAGAGTCAGGATCAATATGTCCGAAAATCCAACGCTAATACCCCCTCCAACAACCTAGTTCTATCATGCTCGAGGGAAATTGCTATTATCGATAAAATTTAAGTTGAATACCAACTAAAATGACCTTGGATATGACAAGATGAACCAGTTCAAAAATTCTAGACTAATACCCATTGAAATGGGGCTAGTCGAGCCGGGATTAATATGTCTCAAAATCCAAGGCTAATACCCCCTCCAACAACCTAGTTCTATCATGCTCGAGTGAAAATGCTATTACCCATAAAATTTAATCTAATACCAGCTAAAATGACCTTGGATATGACAAGATGAACAAGGTCATAAATCTAAGGCTAATACCCATTGAAATGGGGCTAGTCGAGTCAGGATCAATATGTCCAAAAATCCAAAGCCAAAACCCCCTCCAACAAGCCAGTTCTATCATGCTCGAGGGAAAATGCTATTACCCATAAAATTTAAGTGTAATACCAACTAACATGACCTTGGATATGACAAGATGAACAAGGTGAGAAATCTAAGGCTAATACCCATTGAAATGGGGCTAGTCCAGTCAGGATCAATATGTCCGAAAATCCAAGGCTAATACCCCGTCCAACAAGCCAGTTCTATCATGCTTGGGGGAAAGACTATTACCCAGAAAATTGAAGTCTAATACCAACTAAAATGACCTTGGATATGACAAGATGAACCAGATCAAAAATCTAAGACTAATACCCATTGAAATGGGGCTAGTCGAGTCAGGACCAATATGTCAGAAAATCCAAGGCTAATACCACCTCCAACAAGCTAGTTCTATCATGCACGAGGGAAAATGCTATTACCCATAAAATTTAATCTAATACCAGCTAAAATGACCTTGGATACGACAAGATGAACAAGGTCATAAATCGAAGGCTAATACCCATTGAAATGGGGCTAGTCCATTAAGGATCAATATGTCCGAAAATCCAAGGCTAATACCCCCTCCAACAAGCCAGTTCTATCATGCTTGGCAGAAAGACTATTATTAAGAAAATTTAAGTCTAATACCAATTGAAATGACCTTCAATATGACAAGATGAACCAGGTCAGAAATCTAAGACTAATACCCTTTGAAATGGGCTAGTAGAGTCAGGATCAATATGTCCGAAAATCCAAGGCTAATACCCCCTCCAACGAGCCAGTTGTATCATGCTTGGGAGAAAGACTATTATTAAGAAAATTTAAGTCTAATACCAACTAAAATGACCTTCGATATGAAAAGATGAACCAGGTCAGAAATCTAAGACTAATACCCATTGAAATGGGGCTAGTAGAGTCAGGATCAATATGTCCGAAAATTCAAGGCTAATACCCCCTCCAACAACCTAGTTCTATCATGCTCGAGGGAAAATGCTATTACCCATAAAATTTAATCTAATACCAGCTAAAATGACCTTGGATACGACAAGATGAACAAGGTCATAAATCGAAGGCTAATACCCATTGAAATGGGGCTAGTCCATTAAGGATCAATATGTCCGAAAATCCAAGGCTAATACTCCCTCCAACAAGCCAGTTCTATCATGCTCGAGGGAAAACGCTATTACCCATAAAATTTAAGTCTAATACCATCTAAAATGACCTTGGATATGACAAGATGAACCAGTTCAGAAATCTAAGACTAATACCCATTGAAATGGGGCTAGTCGGGTTAGGATCAATATATCCCAAAATCCAAGGCTAATACCCCCTCCAACAAGCCAGTTCTATCATGCTTGGCAGAAAGACTATTATTAAGAAAATTTAAGTCTAATACCAATTGAAATGACCTTCGATATGACAAGATGAACCAGGTCAGAAATCTAAGACTAATACCCTTTGAAATGGGCTAGTAGAGTCAGGATCAATATGTCCGAAAATCCAAGGTTAATACCCCCTCCAACGAGCCAGTTGTATCATGCTTGGGAGAAAGACTATTATTAAGAAAATTTAAGTCTAATACCAACTAAAATGACCTTCGATATGACAAGATGAACCAGGTCAGAAATCTAAGACTAATATCCATTGAAATGGGGCTAGTAGAGTCAGGATCAATATGTCCGAAAATCCAAGGCTAATACCCCCTCCAACAACCTAGTTCTATCATGCTCGAGGGAAAATGCTATTACCGATAAAATTTAAGTCGAATACCATCTAAAATGACCTTGGATATGACAAGATGAACCAGTTCAGAAATCTAAGAGTAATACCCATTGAAATGGGTCTAGTCGAGTCAGAATCAATATGTCCCAAAATCCAAGGCTAATACCCCCTCCAACAAGCCAGTTCTATCATGCTCGAGGGAAAATGCTATTACCCCTAAAATTTAACTCTAATACCAACTAAAATGACCTTGAATATGACAAGATGAACCAGGTCAGAAATCTAACGCTAATACCCATTGAAGTGGGGCTAGTCGAGTCAGGATCAATATGTCCCAAAATCCAAGGCTAATAAACCCTCCAACAAGCGAAATCTATGCTGCTTGGGGGAAAGACTATTACCAAGAAAATTTAAGTCTAATACCAACTATAATGGCCTTGGATATGACCACATGAACCAGTTCAGAAATCTAAGACTAATACCCATTGAAATGGGGCTAGTCGAGTTAGGATCAATATGTCCGAAAATCTAAGGCTAATACCCCGTCGAACAAGCCAGTTCTATCATGCTTGGCAGAAAGACTATTATTAAGAAAATTTAAGTCTAATACCAATTGAAATGACCTTCGATATGACAATATGAACCAGGTCAGAAATGTAAGACTAATACCCTTTGAAATGGGGCTTGTAGAGTCAGGATCAATATGTCTGAAAATCCAAGGCTAATACCCCCTCCAACAACCTAGTTCTATCATGCTCGAGGGAAATTGCTATTATCGATAAAATTTAAGTCGAATACCAACTAAAATGATCTTGGATATGACAAGATGAACCAGTTCAGAAAGTTTAGACTAATACCCATTGAAATGGGACTAGTCGAGCCGGGATTAATATGTCTCAAAATCCAAGGCTAATACCCCCTCCAACAACCTAGTTCTATCATGCTAGAGTGAAAATGCTATTACCCATAAAATTTAAGTTTAATACGAACTAAAATGGCCTTGGATATGAAAAGATGAACAAGGTCAGAAATCTAAGACTAATACCCATTGAAATGGGGCTATTCGAGTCAGGATCAATATGTCCAAAAATCCAACGCCAAAACCCCCTCCAACAAGCCAGTTCTATCATGCTCGAGGGAAAATGCTATTACCCATAAAATTTAAGTGTAATACCAACTAACATGACCTTGGATATGACAAGATGAACCAGGTCAGAAATCTAAGACTAATACCCATTGAAATGGGGCTAGTCAAGTCAGGATCAATATGTCACAAAATCCAAGGCTAAAACCCCCTCCAACAAGCCAGTTCTATCATGCTCGAGGGAAAATGCTATTACCCATAAAATTTAAGTGTAATACCAACTAAAATGACCTTGGATATGACAAGATGAACCAGGTCAGAAATCTAAGGCTAATACCCATTCAAGTGGAGTTAGTCGAGTGAGGATCAATATGTCCCAAAATCCAAGGCTAATACCCCCTCCAACAAGCCAGTTCTATCATGCTCGAGGGAAAATGCTATTACCCATAAAATTTAATCTAATACCAGCTAAAATGACCTTGGATATGACAAGATGAACAAGGTCATAAATCGAAGGCTAATACCCATTGAAATGGGGCTAGTCCATTCAGGATCACAATGTCCGAAAATCCAAGGCTAATACTCCCTCCAACAAGCCAGTTCTATCATGCTCGAGGGAAAATGCTATTACCCCTAAAATTTAACTCTAATACCAACTAAAATGACCTTGAATATGACAAGATGAACCAGGTCAGAAATCTAACGCTAATACCCACTGAAGTGGGGCTAGTCGAGTCAGGATCAATATGTCCCAAAATCCAAGGCTAATAAACCCTCCAACAAGCGAAATCTATGCTGCTTGAGGGAAAGACTATTACCAAGAAAATTTAAGTCTAATACCAACTATAATGGCCTTGGATATGACCACATGAACCAGTTCAGAAATCTAAGACTAATACCCATTGAAATGGGGCTAGTCGAGTTAGGATCAATCTGTCCGAAAATCCAAGGCTAATACCCCCTCGAACAAGCCAATTCTATCATGCTCGAGGGAAAATGCTATTATCCATAAAATTTAAGTCTAATACCAACTAAAATGACATTTGATATGACAAGATGAACCAGGTCAGAAATCGAAGACTAATACCCATTGAAATGGGGCCAGTCGAGTCAGGATCAATATGTCCCAAAATCCAAGGCTAATACCCCCTCCAACAAGCTAGTTCTATCATGCTTGGGGGAAAGACTATTACCCAGAAAATTTAAATCTAATACCAACTAAAATGGCCTTGGATATGACAAGATGAACCAGTTCAAAAATCTAAGACTAATACCCATTGAAATGGGCTAGTCGAGTCAGGATAAATATGTCCGAAAATCCAAGGCTAATACCCCCTCCAACAACCTAGTTCTATCATGCTTGGGGGAAAGACTATTACCCATAAAATTTAAGTCCAATACCAACAAAAATAGCCTTGAATATGACAAGATGAACCAGGTGAGAAATCTAAGACTAATACCCATTGAAATGGGGCTAGTCGAGCCAGGATTAATATGTCCGAAAATCCAAGGCTAATAGCCCGTCCAACAAGCCAATTCTATCATGCTTGGGGGAAAGACTATTACCTAGAAAATTTAAGTCTAATACCAACTAAAATGGCCTTGGATATGACAAGATGAACCAGTTCAAAAATCTAAGACTAATACCCATTGAAATGGGGCTAGTCGAGTCAGGACCAATATGTCCGAAAATCCAAGGCTAATACCACCTCCAACAAACTAGTTATATCATGCTCGAGGGAAAATTCTATTACCCATAAAATTTAAGTCCAATACCAACTAAAATGACATTGGATATGACAAGATGAACCAGGTCAGAAATCTAAGGCTAATACCCATTGAAGTGGGGCTAGTCGAGTCAAGATCAATATGTCCCAAAATCCAGGGCTAATACCCCCTCCAACAAGCTAGTTCTATGATGCTCGAGGAAAAATGCTATTACCCATAAAATTTAAGTCTAATAATAGCTAAAATGACCTTGGATATGACAAGATGAACTAGGTTAGAAATCTAAGACTAATACCCATTGAAATGGGGCTAGTCTAGTCAGGATCAATATGTCACAAAATCCAAGGTTAAAACCCCCTCCAACAAGCCAGTTCTATCATGCTCGAGGGAAAATGCTATTACCCATAAAATTTAAGTGTAATACCAACTAAAATGACCTTGGATATGACAAGATGAACCAGGTCAAAAATCTAAGGCTAATACCCATTCAAGTGGAGGTAGTCGAGTCAGGATCAATATGTCCCAAAATCCAAGGCTAGTACCCCCTCCAACAAGCCAGTTCTATCATGCTCGAAGGAAAATGCTATTACCCATAAAATTTAATCTAATACCAGCTAAAATGACCTTGGATATGACAAGATGAACATGGTCATAAATCGAAGGCTAATACCCATTGAAATGGGGCTAGTCCATTCAGGATCACTATGTCCGAAAATCCAAGGCTAATACTCCCTCCAACAAGCCAGTTCTATCATGCTCGAGGGAAAATGCTATTACCCATAAAATTTAACTCTAATACAAACTAAAATGACCTTGAATATGACAAGATGAACCAGGTCAGAAATCTAACGCTAATACCCATTGAAGTGGGGCTAGTCGAGCCAGGATCAATATGTCCCAAAATCCAAGGCTAATAACCCCTCCAACAAGCGAAATCTATGTTGCTTGGGGGAAAGACTATTACCAAGAAAATTTAAGTCTAATACCAACTATAATGGCCTTGGATATGACCACATGAACCAGTTCAGAAATCTAAGACTAATACCCATTGAAATGGGGCTAGTCGAGTTAGGATCAATATGTCCGAAAATCCAAGGCTAATACCCCCTCGAACAAGCCAGTTCTATCATGCTCGAGGGAAAATGCTATTACCCATAAAATTTAAGTCTAATACCAACTAAAATGACATTTGATATGACAAGATGAACCAGGTCAGAAATCGAAGACTAATACCCATTGAAATGGGGCCAGTCGAGTCAGGATCAATATGTCCCAAAATCCAAGGCTAATACCCCCTCCAACAAGCTAGTTCTATCATGCTTGGGGGAAAGACTATTACCCAGAAAATTTAAATCTAATACCAACTAAAATGGCCTTGGATATGACAAGATGAACCAGTTCAAAAATCTAAGACCAATACCCATTGAAATGGGCTAGTCGAGTCAGGATCAATATGTCCGAAAATCCAAGGCTAATACCCCCTCCAACAAGCTAGTTCTATCATGCTTGGGGGAAAGACTATTACCCATAAAATTTAAGTCCAATACCAACAAAAATGGCCTTGAATATGACAAGATGAACCAGGTGAGAAATCTAAGACTAATACCCATTGAAATGGGGCTAGTCGAGCCAGGATTAATATGTCCGAAAATCCAAGGCTAATAGCCCGTCCAACAAGCCAGTTCTATCATGCTTAGGGGAAAGACTATTACCTAGAAAATTTAAGTCTAATACCAACTAAAATGGCCTTGGATATGACAAGATGAACCAGTTCAAAAATTTAAGACTAATACCAATAGAAATGGGGCTAGTCGAGTCAGGACCAATATGTCCGAAAATCCAAGGCTAATACCACCTCCAACAAACTAGTTCTATCATGCTCGAGGGAAAATTCTATTACCCATAAAATTTAAGTCCAATACCAACTAAAATGACATTGGATATGACAAGATGAACCAGGTCAGAAATCTAAGGCTAATACCCATTGAAGTGGGGCTAGTCGAGTCAAGATCAATATGTCCCAAAATCCAGGGCTAATACCCCCTCCAACAAGCTAGTTCTATAATGCTCGAGGGAAAATGCTATTACCCATAAAATTTAAGTCTAATAACAGCTAAAATGACCTTGGATATGACAAGATGAACCAGGTCAGAAATCTAAGACTAATACCCATTGAAGTGGGGCTAGTCTAGTCAGGATCAATATGTCACAAAATCCAAGGCTAAAACCCCCTCCAACAAGCCAGTTCTATCATGCTCGAGGGAAAATGCTATTACCTATAAAATTTAAGTGTAATACCAACTAAAATGACCTTGGATATGACAAGATGAACCAGGTCAGAAATCTAAGGCTAATACCCATTCAAGTGGAGCTAGTCGAGTCAGGATCAATATGTCCCAAAATCCAAGGCTAATACCCCCTCCAACAAGCCAGTTCTATCATGCTTGAAGGAAAATGCTATTACCCATAAAATTTAATCTAATACCAGCTAAAATGACCTTGGATATGACAAGATAAACAAGGTTATAAATCGAAGGCTAATACCCATTGAAATGGGGCTAGTCCATTCAGGATCAATATGTACGAAAATCCAAGGCTAATACTCCCTCCAACAAGCCAGTTCTATCATGCTCGAGGGAAAATGCTATTACCCATAAAATTTAACTCTAATACCAACTAAAATGACCTTGAATATGACAACATGAACCAGGTCAGAAATCTAACCCTAATACCCATTGAAGTGGGGCTAGTCGAGTCAGGATCAATATGTCCCAAAATCCAAGGCTAATAAACCCTCCAACAAGCGAAATCTATGCTGCTTGGGGGAAAGACTATTACCAAGAAAATTTAAGTCTAATACCAACTATAATGGCCTTGGATATGACCACATGAACCAGTTCAGAAATCTAAGACTAATACCCATTGAAATGGGGCTAGTCGAGCCAGGATCAATATGTCCGAAAATCCAGGGCTAATACCCCCTCCAACAAGCTAGTTCTATCATGCTTGGGGGAAAGACTATTACCCAGAAAATTTAAGTCCAATACCAACTAAAATGGCCTTGGATATGACAAGATGAACCAGTTCAAAAATCTAAGACTAATACCCATTGAAACGGGGCTAGTCGAGTCAGGACCAATATGTCCGAAAATCCAAGGCTAATACCACCTCCAACAAGCTAGTTCTATCATGCTCGAGGGAAAATTCTATTACCCATATAATTTAAGTCCAATACCAACTAAAATGACGTTGGATATGACAAGATGAACCAGGTCAGAAATCTAAGGCTAATACCCATTGAAGTGGGGCTAGTCGAGTCAGGATCAATATGTCCCAAAATCCAGGGCTAATACCCCCTCCAACAAGCTAGTTCTATGATGCTCGAGGGAAAATGCTATTACCCATAAAATTTAAGTCTAATAACAGCTAAAATGACCTTGGATATGACAAGATGAACCAGGTCAGAAATCTAAGACTAATACCCATTGAAATGGGGCTAGTCTAGTCAGTATCAATATGTCACAAAATCCAAGGCTAATACCCCCTCCAACAATCCAGTTCTATCATGCTTGGGGAAAAGACTATTACCTAGAAAATTTAAGTCTAATACCAACTAAAATGGTCTGGGATATGACAAGATGAACCAATTCAAAAATCTAAGGCTAATACCCATTCAAGTGGAGCTAGTAGAGTCAAGATCAATATTTCACAAAATCCAAGGCTAATACCCCCTCCAACAAACCAGTTCTATCATGCTCGAAGGAAAATGCTACTACCCATAAAATTTAATCTAATACCAGCTAAAATGACCTTGGATATGACAAGATGAACAAGATTATAAATCCAAGGCTAATACCCACTGAAATGGGGCTAGTCCATTCAGGATCAATATGTCCGAAAATCCAAGGCTAATACGCCCTCCAACAAGCCAGTTCTATCATGCTCGAGGGAAAATGCTATTACCCATAAAATTTAACACTAATACCAACTAAAATGACCTTGAATATGACAACATGAACCAGGTCACAAATCTAACGCTAATAGCCATTGAAGTGGGGCTAGTCGAGGAAGGATCAATATGTCCCAAAATCCAAGGCTAATAACCCCTCCAACAAGCGAAATCTATGCTGCTTGGGGGAAAGACTATTACCAAGAAAATTTAAGTCTAATACCAACTATAATGGCCTTGGATATGACCACATGAACCAGGTCAGAAATCTAAGCCTAATACTCATTGAAGTGGGGCTAGTCGTGTCATGATCAATATGTACCAAAATCCAAGGATAATAACCCCTCCAACAAGCCAGTTCTATCATGCTCGAGGGAAAAATGCTATTACCCATAAAATTTAAGTCTCAAACCGGCTAAAATGACCTTCGATATGACAAGATGAACCAGGTCAGATATCTAAGACTAATACCCATTGAAATGGGGCTAGTAGAGTCAGGATCAATATGTCCGAAAATCCAAGGCTAATACCCCCTCCAACAACCTAGTTCTATCATGCTCGAGGGATAATGCTATTACCGATAAAATTAAGTCGAATACCAACTAAAATGACCTTGGATATGACAAGATGAACCAGTTTAGAAATCTAAGACTAATACCCATTGAAATGGGGCTAGTCGAGTCAGGATCAATATGTCCGAAAATCCAAGGCTAATACCCCCTCCAACAAGCCAGTTCTATCATGCTCGAGGGAAAATACTATTACCCATAAAATTTAAGTCCAATACCAACTAAAATGGTCTTGGATATGACATGATGAACCAGGTCAGAAATATAAGACTAATACCCATTGAAATGGGACTAGTCGAGCCAAGATAAATATGTCCAAAAATCCAAGGCTAAAAGCCCCTCCAACAAGCCAGTTCTATCATGCTCGAGGGAAAATGCTATTACCTGTAAAATTTAAGTCTAATACCAACTAAAATGACCTTGGGTATGACAAGATGAACCAGGTCAGAAATCTAAGGCTAATACCCATTGAATTGGGGCTAGTCGAGTCATGATCAATATGTACCAAAATCCAAGGCTAATACCCCCTCCAACAACCTAGTTCTATCATGCTCGAGGGAAAATGCTATTACCGATAAAATTTAAGTCGAATACGAACTAAAATGACCTTGGATATGACAAGATGAACCAGTTCAAAAATCTAAGTCTAATACCCATTGAAGTGGGGCTAGTCGAGTCAGGATCAATATGTCCGAAAATCCAAGGCTAATTCCCCCTCCAAAATGCCAGTTCTATCATGCTCGAGGGAAAATACTATTACACATAAAATTTAAGTCCAATACCAACTAAAATGGCCTTGGATATTACAAGATGAACCAGGTAAGAAATATAAGACTAATACCCATTGAAATGGTACTAGTCGAACCAAGATAAATATGTCCAAAAATCAAGGCTAAAACCCCCTCCAACAAGCCAGTCCCTATCATGCTCGAGGGAAAATGCTATTACCTGTAAAATTTAAGTCTAATACCAACTAAAATGACCTTGGGTATGACAAGATGAACCAGGTCAGAAATCTAAGGGTAATACCCATTGAAGTGGGGCTAGTCTAGTCAGGATCAATATGTCACAAAATCCAAGGCTAATACCCCCTCCAACAACCTAGTTCTATCATGCTCGAGGGAAAATGCTATTACCGATAAAATTTAATTCGAATACGAACTGAAATGACCTTGGATATGACAAGATGAACCAGTTCAGAAATCTAAGACTAATACCCATTGAAATGGGGCTAGTCGAGTCAGGATCAATATGTCCGAAAATCCAAGGCTAATAATACCCCCTCCAACAACCTAGTTCAATCATGCTCGAGGGAAAATTCTATTACCTGTAAAATTTAAGTCTATTATGAACTTGGGTATGACAAGATGAACCAGGTCAGAAATCTAAGGCTAATACCCATTGAATTGGGGCTAGTCGAGTCATGATCAATATGTACCAAAATCCAAGGCTAATACCCCCTCCAACAACCTAGTTCTATCATGCTCGAGGGAAAATGCTATTACCGATAAAATTTAAGTCGAATACGAACTAAAATGACCTTGGATATGACAAGATGAACCAGTTCAAAAATCTAAGGCTAATACCCATTGAAGTGGGGCTAGTCGAGTCAGGATCAATATGTCCGAAAATCCAAGGCTAATTCCCCCTCCAAAATGCCAGTTCTATCATGCTCGAGGGAAAATACTATTACACATAAAATTTAAGTCCAATACCAACTAAAATGGCCTTGGATATTACAAGATGAACCAGGTAAGAAATATAAGACTAATACCCATTGAAATGGTACTAGTCGAACCAAGATAAATATGTCCAAAAATCAAGGCTAAAACCCCCTCCAACAAGCCAGTCCCTATCATGCTCGAGGGAAAATGCTATTACCTGTAAAATTTAAGTCTAATACCAACTAAAATGACCTTGGGTATGACAAGATGAACCAGGTCAGAAATCTAAGGGTAATACCCATTGAAGTGGGGCTAGTCTAGTCAGGATCAATATGTCACAAAATCCAAGGCTAATACCCCCTCCAACAACCTAGTTCTATCATGCTCGAGGGAAAATGCTATTACCGATAAAATTTAATTCGAATACGAACTGAAATGACCTTGGATATGACAAGATGAACCAGTTCAGAAATCTAAGACTAATACCCATTGAAATGGGGCTAGTCGAGTCAGGATCAATATGTCCGAAAATCCAAGGCTAATAATACCCCCTCCAACAACCTAGTTCAATCATGCTCGAGGGAAAATTCTATTACCTGTAAAATTTAAGTCTATTATGAACTTGGGTATGACAAGATGAACCAGGTCAGAAATATAAGACTAATACCCATTGAAATGGGACTAGTCGAGCCAGGATCAATATGTCCGAAAATCAAGGGCTAATACCCCCTCCAACAAGCTAGTTCTATCATGCTTGGGGGAAAGACTATTACCCAGAAAATTTAAGTCCAATACCAACTAAAATGGCCTTGGATATGACAAGATGAACCAGTTCAAAAATCTAAGACTAATACCCATTGAAACGGGGCTAGTCGAGTCAGGACCAATATGTCCGAAAATCCAAGGCTAATATCACCTCCAACAAGCTAGTTCTATCATGCTCGAGGGAAAATTCTATTACCCATAAAATTTAAGTCCAATACCAACTAAAATGACGTTGGATATGACAAGATGAACCAGGTCAGAAATCTAAGGCTAATACCCATTGAAATGGGACTAGTCGAGCCAAGATAAATATGTCCAAAAATCAAGGCTAAAAGCCCCTCCAACGAGCCAATTCTATCATGCTCGAGGGAAAATGCTATTACCTGTAAAATTTAAGTCTAATACCAACAAAATGACCTTGGGTATGACAAGATGAAGCAGGTCAGAAATCTAAGCCTAATACTCATTGAAGTGGGGCTAGTCGTGTCATGATCAATATGTACCAAAATCCAAGGATAATAACCCCTCCAACAAGCCAGTTCTATCATGCTCGAGGGAAAAATGCTATTACCCATAAAATTTAAGTCTCAAACCGGCTAAAATGACCTTTGATATGACAAGATGAACCAGGTCAGATATCTAAGACTAATACCCATTGAAATGGGGCTAGTAGAGTCAGGATCAATATGTCCGAAAATCCAAGGCTAATACCCCCTCCAACAACCTAGTTCTATCATGCTCGAGGGATAATATAAGACTAATACCCATTGAAATGGGACTAGTCGAGCCATTGAAGTGGGGCTAGTCTAGTCAGGATCAATATGTCACAAAATCCAAGGCTAATACCCCTCCAACAACCTAGTTCTATCATGCTCGAGGGAAAATGCTATTACCGATAAAATTTAATTCGAATACGAACTGAAATGACCTTGGATATGACAAGATGAACCAGTTCAGAAATCTAAGACTAATACCCATTGAAATGGGGCTAGTCGAGTCAGGATCAATATGTCTGAAAATCCAAGGCTAATAATACCCCCTCCAACAACCTAATTCAATCAGAAATATGTCAGAAATCTAAGGGTAATACCCATTGAAGTGGGGCCAGTCTAGTCAGGATCAATATGTCACAAAATCCAAGGCTAATAACCCCTCCAACAACCTAGTTCTATCATGCTCGAGGGAAAATGCTATTACCGATAAAATTTAATTCGAATACGAACTGAAATGACCTTGGATATGACAAGATGAACCAGTTCAGAAATCTAAGACTAATACCCATTGAAATGGGGTTAGTCGAGTCAGGATCAATATGTCCGAAAATCCAAGGCTAATAATACCCCCTCCAACAACCTAGTTCAATCATGCTCGAGGGAAAATTCTCTTACCTGTAAAATTTAAGTCTATTATGAACTTGGGTATGACAAGATGAATCAGGTCAGAAATATAAGACTAATACCCATTGAAATGGGACTAGTCGAGCCAGGATCAATATGTCCGAAAATCCAAGGCTAATAATACCCCCTCCAACAACCTAGTTCAATCATGCTCGAGGGAAAATTCTATTACCTGTAAAATTTAAGTCTATTATGAACTAAAATGACAAGATGAACCAGGTCAGAAATATAAGACTAATACCCATTGAAATGGGACTAGTCGAGTCAGGATCAATATGTCAGAAATCTAAGGGTAATACCCATTGAAGTGGGGCTAGTCTAGTCAGGATCAATATGTCACAAAATCCAAGGCTAATACCCCCTCCAACAACCTAGTTCTATCATGCTCGAGGGAAAATGCTATTACCGATAAAATTTAATTCGAATACGAACTGAAATGACCTTGGATATGACAAGATGAACCAGTTCAGAAATCTAAGACTAATACCCATTGAAATGGGGCTAGTCGAGTCAGGATCAATATGTCCGAAAATCCAAGGCTAATAATACCCCCTCCAACAACCTAGTTCAATCATGCTCGAGGGAAAATTCTATTACCTGTAAAATTTAAGTCTATTATGAACTTGGGTATGACAAGATGAACCAGGTCAGAAATATAAGACTAATACCCATTGAAATGGGACTAGTCGAGCCAGGATCAATATGTCCGAAAATCCAGGGCTAATACCCCCTCCAACAAGCTAGTTCTATCATGCTTGGGGGAAAGACTATTACCCAGAAAATTTAAGTCCAATACCAACTAAAATGGCCTTGGATATGACAAGATGAACCAGTTCAAAAATCTAAGACTAATACCCATTGAAACGGGGCTAGTCGAGTCAGGACCAATATGTCCGAAAATCCAAGGCTAATACCACCTCCAACAAGCTAGTTCTATCATGCTCGAGGGAAAATTCTATTACCCATAAAATTTAAGTCCAATACCAACTAAAATGACGTTGGATATGACAAGATGAACCAGGTCAGAAATCTAAGGCTAATACCCATTGAAATGGGACTAGTCGAGCCAAGATAAATATGTCCAAAAATCAAGGCTAAAAGCCCCTCCAACGAGCCAATTCTATCATGCTCGAGGGAAAATGCTATTACCTGTAAAATTTAAGTCTAATACCAACAAAATGACCTTGGGTATGACAAGATGAAGCAGGTCAGAAATCTAAGCCTAATACTCATTGAAGTGGGGCTAGTCGTGTCATGATCAATATGTACCAAAATCCAAGGATAATAACCCCTCCAACAAGCCAGTTCTATCATGCTCGAGAGAAAAATGCTATTACCTATAAAATTTAAGTCTCAAACCGGCTAAAATGACCTTTGATATGACAAGATGAACCAGGTCAGATATCTAAGACTAATACCCATTGAAATGGGGCTAGTAGAGTCAGGATCAATATGTCCGAAAATCCAAGGCTAATACCCCCTCCAACAACCTAGTTCTATCATGCTCGAGGGATAATATAAGACTAATACCCATTGAAATGGGACTAGTCGAGCCATTGAAGTGGGGCTAGTCTAGTCAGGATCAATATGTCACAAAATCCAAGGCTAATACCCCCTCCAACAACCTAGTTCTATCATGCTCGAGGGAAAATGCTATTACCGATAAAATTTAATTCGAATACGAACTGAAATGACCTTGGATATGACAAGATGAACCAGTTCAGAAATCTAAGACTAATACCCATTGAAATGGGGCTAGTCGAGTCAGGATCAATATGTCCGAAAATCCAAGGCTAATAATACCCCCTCCAACAACCTAGTTCAATCAGAAATATGTCAGAAATCTAAGGGTAATACCCATTGAAGTGGGGCCAGTCTAGTCAGGATCAATATGTCACAAAATCCAAGGCTAATACCCCCTCCAACAACCTAGTTCTATCATGCTCGAGGGAAAATGCTATTACCGATAAAATTTAATTCGAATACGAACTGAAATGACCTTGGATATGACAAGATGTACCAGTTCAGAAATCTAAGACTAATACCCATTGAAATGGGGCTAGTCGAGTCAGGATCAATATGTCCGAAAATCCAAGGTTAATTCCCTCTCCAAAATGCCAGTTCTATCATGCTCGAGGGAAAATACTATTACCCATAAAATTTAAGTCCAATACCAACTAAAATGGTCTTGGATATGACAAGATGAACCAGGTCAGAAATATAAGACTAATACCCATTGAAATGGGACTAGTCGAGCCAAGATAAATATGTCCAAAAATCCAAGGCTAAAAGCCCCTCCAACAAGCCAGTTCTATCATGCTCGAGGGAAAATGCTATTACCTGTAAAATTTAAGTCTAATACCAACTAAAATGACCTTGGGTATGACAAGATGAACCAGGTCAGAAATCTAAGGCTAATACCCATTGAATTGGGGCTAGTCGAGTCATGATCAATATGTACCAAAATCCAAGGCTAATACCCCCTCCAACAACCTAGTTCTATCATGCTCGAGGGAAAATGCTATTACCGATAAAATTTAAGTCGAATACGAACTAAAATGACCTTGGATATGACAAGATGAACCAGTTCAGAAATCTAAGACTAATACCCATTGAAATGGGGCTAGTCGAGTCAGGATCAATATGTCCGAAAATCCAAGGCTAATTCCCCCTCCGAAATGCCAGTTCTATCATGCTCGAGGGAAAATACTATTACACATAAAATTTAAGTCCAATACCAACTAAAATGGCCTTGGATATTACAAGATGAACCAGGTAAGAAATATAAGACTAATACCCATTGAAATGGTACTAGTCGAACCAAGATAAATATGTCCAAAAATCAAGGCTAAAACCCCCTCCAACAAGCCAGTCCCTATCATGCTCGAGGGAAAATGCTATTACTTGTAAAATTTAAGTCTAATACCAACTAAAATGACCTTGGGTATGACAAGATGAACCAGGTCAGAAATCTAAGGGTAATACCCATTGAAGTGGGGCTAGTCTAGTCAGGATCAATATGTCACAAAATCCAAGGCTAATACCCCCTCCAACAACCTAGTTCTATCATGCTCGAGGGAAAATGCTATTACCGATAAAATTTAATTCGAATACGAACTGAAATGACCTTGGATATGACAAGATGTACCAGTTCAGAAATCTAAGACTAATACCCATTGAAATGGGGCTAGTCGAGTCAGGATCAATATGTCCGAAAATCCAAGGTTAATTCCCTCTCCAAAATGCCAGTTCTATCATGCTCGAGGGAAAATACTATTACCCATAAAATTTAAGTCCAATACCAACTAAAATGGCCTTGGATATGACAAGATGAACCAGGTCAGAAATATAAGACTAATACCCATTAAAATGGGATTAGTCGAGCCAAGATAAATATGTCCAAAAATCCAAGGCTAAAAGCCCCTCCAACAAGCCAGTTCTATCATGCTCGAGGGAAATTTGCTATTACCTGTAAAATTTAAGTCTAATACCAACTAAAATGACCTTGGGTATGACAAGATGAACCAGGTCAGAAATCTAAGGCTAATACCCATTGAAGTGGGGCTAGTCGACTCAGGATCAATATGTACCAAAATCTAAGGCTAATAACCCCTCCAACAAGCCAGTTCTATCATGCTCAAAGGAAAATGCTATTACCCATAAAATTTAAGTCTAATACCGGCTAAAATGACCTTCGATATGACAAGATGAACCAGGTCAGAAATCTAAGAGTAATACCCATTGAAATGGGGCTAGCAGAGTCAGGATCAATATGTCCAAAAATCCAAGGCTAATACCCCCTCTAACAACCTAGTTCTATCATGCTCGAGGGAAAATGCTATTACCCATAAAATGGCCTGATTTGGAAACCAGAAGCTCAAGATATTACCGTTTAAATGTCTAGTCTTGCTTGTTTTTCACCGAGCACATTGCGGCGGAATCTACTTTTCCAACTGGGTTTCGTCTCTTATTGAATCCTTCATGAAAGTTGTACACCTTTATATCTATATGACTCTTGATTTTTGAATCGCCTGATTTGGAAACCAGAAGCTCAAGATATTCCCGTTTGAATATCTAGTCTTGCTTTGTTTTTCATGGAGCACATTGCGGTGAAATCTGCTCTTCCAACCGGGTTTCTTGTCTTATTCGATCCTTCATGAACGTTGTACATCATTATATATATATGACTCTTGATTTTTGCATGGCCTGATTTGTAAACCAGAATCTCAAGATATTCCCGTTGAATGTCTAGTCTTGCTTTGTTTTTCATGGAGCACATTGCGGCGAAATCTGCTCATCCAACCGGGTTTCTTCGCTTATTGGATCCTTCATGAACGTTGTACACCATTATATATAGATGACTCTTGATTTTTGAATAGGCTGATTTGGAAACCAGAAGCTCAAGATATTCCCGTTTCAATGTGTAGTCTTTCTTGGATTTTGACGGAGCACATTGCGGCGGAATCTGCTTTTCCAACCGGGTTTCATCTCTTATTGGATCCTTCATGAACGTTGTACATCATTATATATATATGACTCTTGATTTTTGAATGGCCTAATTTGGAAACCAGAAGCTCAGGATATTCCCGTTTGAATGTCTAGTTTTGCTTGTTTTTTCACCAAGCACATTGCGGCGGAATCTGCTCTTCCAACCGGGTTTCGTCTCTGTTGGATCAATCATGAAGGTTGGACACCCTTATATCTAGATGACTCTTGATTTTTTAATGGCCTGATTTGAAAACCAGAAGCTCAAGATATTCCTGTTTGACTGTCTAGTCTTGCTTGGTTTTTCACCGAGCACATTGCGGCGGAATCTGTTTTTACCAACAGGGTTTCGTATCTTATTGGATCCTTCATGAACATTGTACTCCATTATATATATGAATCTTGACTCTTGATTTTTGAATTGGCTGATTTGAAAACCAGAAGCTCAAGATATTCCCATTTGAATGTCTAGTCTTGCTTGGTTTTTCACCGAGCACATTGCGGTGGATTCTGCTCTTCCAACCGAGTTTCGTCTCTTATTGTATCCTTCATTAACATTGTACACCTTTATATATAAATGACTCTGGATTTTTGAATGGCCTGATTTGGAAACCAGAAGCTCAAGATATTCCCGTTTGAATGTCTAGTCTTGCTTGGTTTTTCACTGAGCACATTGCGACAGATTCTGCTCTTCCAACCGGGTTTCATCTCTATTTGATCGATCATGAAGGTTGGACACCTTTATATCTAGATGACTCTTGATTTTTGAATGGCCTGATTTGGAAACAAGAAGCTCAAGATATTCCTGTTTGAATGTCTAGTCTTGCTTTGTTTTTCACCGAGCACATTGCGGCGGATTTTACTCTTGCAACCGGGCTTCATCTCGTATTGAATCCTTCATGAACGTTTTCCACCTTTATATATAGATGACTATTTTTTTTTGAATGGCCTGATTTGGAAACCAGAAGCTCAACATATTCCCGTTTGAATGTCTAGTCTTGCTTTGTTTTTCACTAAGCACATTGCGACGGAATTTGCTCTTCCAACCGGGTTTCGTCTCTTATTGGAAACTTCATGAACGTTGTACATAATTACATATATATGACTCTTGATTTTTGAATGGCCTGATTTGGAAGCCAGAAGCTCAAGATATTCCTGTTTGAATGTGTAGTCTTTCTTGGATTTTCACCGAGCACATTACGGCGAAATCTGCTCTTCCAACCGGGTTTCGTCTCTTATTGGATACTTCATGAACGTTGTACATAATTACATATATATGACTCTTGATTTTTGAATGGCCTGATTTGGAAACCAGAAGCTCAAGATATTACCATTTAAATGTCTAGTCTTGCTTGTTTTTCACCGAGCACATTGCGGCGGAATCTGCTCTTCCAACCGGATTTCGTCTCTTATTGAATCCTTCATGAAAGTTGTACACCTTTATATCTATATGACTCTTGATTTTTGAATGGCCTGATTTGGAAACCAGAAGCTCAAGATATTCCCATTTGAATGTCTAGTCTTGCTTTGTTTTTCACGGAGCACATTGCGGCGAAATCTGCTCTTCCAACCGCGTTTAGTCTCTGATTGGATACTTCATGAACGTTGTACATAATTACATATATATGACTCTTGATTTTTGAATGGCCTGATTTGGAAACCAGAATCTCAAGATATTCCCATTTGAATGTCTAGTCTTGCTTTGTTTTTCACGGAGCACATTGCGGCGAATTCTGCTCTTCCAACCGGGTTTTGTCTCTTATTGGATACTTCATGAACGTTGTACATAATTACATATATATGACTCTTGATTTTTGAATCGCCTGCTTTGGAAACCAGAAGCTCAAGATATTCCCGTTTGAATGTCTAGTCTTGCTTTGTTTTTCACGAAGCACATTGCGGCGAAATCTGCTCTTCCAACCGGGTTTCGTCTCTTATTGGATACTTCATGAACGTTGTACATAATTACATATATATGAATCTTGATTTTTGAATCGCCTGATTTGGAAACCAGAATCTCAAGATATTCCCGTTGAATGTCTAGTCTTGCTTTGTTTTTCACGGAGCACATTGCGACGAAATCTGCTCATCCAACCGGGTTTCTTCCCTTATTGGATCCTTCATGAACGTTGTACACCATTATATATAGATGACTCTTGATTTTTGAATAGGCTGATTTGGAAACCAGAAGCTCAAGATATTCCCGTTTCAATGTGTAGTCTTTCTTGGATTTTGACCGAGCACATTGCGACGGAATCTGCTTTTCCAACCGGGTTTCATCTCTTATTGGATCCTTCATGAACGTTGTACATCATTATATATATATGACTCTTGATTTTTGAATGGCCTAATTTGGAAACCAGAAGCTCAGGATATTCCCATTTGAATGTCTAGTCTTGCTTGTTTTTTCACCGAGCACATTGCGGCGGAATCTGCTCTTCCAACCGGGTTTCGTCTCTTATTGGATCCTTCATGAACGTTGTACACATTTATATATAGATGACTCTGGATTTTTGAATGGCCTGATTTGGAAACCAGAAGCTCAGGATATTCCCATTTGACTGTCTAGTCTTGCTTGGTTTTTCACCGAGCACATTGCGGCGGAATCTGTTTTTACCAACAAGGTTTCGTCTCTTATTTGATCCTTCATGAACATTGTACTCCATTATATATGACTCTTGACTCTTGATTTTTGAATTGGCTGATTTGAAAACCAAAAGCTCAAGATATACCCATTTGAATGTCTAGTCTTGCTTGGTTTTTCACCGAGCACATTGCGGTGGATTCTGCTCTCCCAACCGGGTTTCGTCTTTATTTGATCGATCATGAAGGTTGGACACCTTTATATCTAGATGACTCTTGATTTTTGAGTGGCCTGATTTGGAAACAAGAAGCTCAAGATATTCCTGTTTGAATGTCTAGTCTTGCTTTGTTTTTCACCGAGCACATTGCGGCGGATTTTACTGTTGCAACCGGGCTTCATCTCGTATTGAATCCTTCATGAACGTTTTCCACCTCTATATATAGATGACTATTTTTTTTTGAATGGCCTGATTTGGAAACCAGAAGCTCAACATATTCCCGTTTGAATGTCTAGTCTTGCTTTGTTTTTCACTAAGCACATTGCGACGGAATTTGCTCTTCCAACCGGGTTTCGTCTCTTATTGGAAACTTCATGAACGTTGTACATAATTACATATATATGACTCTTGATTTTTGAATGGCCTGATTTGGAAGCCAGAAGCTCAAGATATTCCCATTTGAATGTCTAGTCTTGCTTTGTTTTTCACGGAGCACATTGCGGCGAATTCTGCTCTTCCAACCGGGTTTTGTCTCTTATTGGATACTTCATGAACGTTGTACATAATTACATATATATGACTCTTGATTTTTGAATCGCCTGCTTTGGAAACCAGAAGCTCAAGATATTCCCGTTTGAATGTCTAGTCTTGCTTTGTTTTTCACGAAGCACATTGCGGCGAAATCTGCTCTTCCAACCGGGTTTCGTCTCTTATTGGATACTTCATGAACGTTGTACATAATTACATATATATGAATCTTGATTTTTGAATCGCCTGATTTGGAAACCAGAATCTCAAGATATTCCCGTTGAATGTCTAGTCTTGCTTTGTTTTTCACGGAGCACATTGCGACGAAATCTGCTCATCCAACCGGGTTTCTTCGCTTATTGGATCCTTCATGAACGTTGTACACCATTATATATAGATGACTCTTGATTTTTGAATAGGCTGATTTGGAAACCAGAAGCTCAAGATATTCCCGTTTCAATGTGTAGTCTTTCTTGGATTTTGACCGAGCACATTGCGGCGGAATCTGCTTTTCCAACCGGGTTTCATCTCTTATTGGATCCTTCATGAACGTTGTACAGCATTATATATATATGACTCTTGATTTTTGAATGGCCTAATTTGGAAACCAGAAGCTCAGGATATTCCCATTTGAATGTCTAGTCTTGCTTGTTTTTTCACCGAGCACATTGCGGCGGAATCTGCTCTTCCAACCGGGTTTCGTCTCTTATTGGATCCTTCATGAACGTTGTACACATTTATATATAGATGACTCTGGATTTTTGAATGGCCTGATTTGGAAACCAGAAGCTCAGGATATTCCCATTTGACTGTCTAGTCTTGCTTGGTTTTTCACCGAGCACATTGCGGCGGAATCTGTTTTTACCAACAAGGTTTCGTCTCTTATTTGATCCTTCATGAACATTGTACTCCATTATATATGACTCTTGACTCTTGATTTTTGAATTGGCTGATTTGAAAACCAAAAGCTCAAGATATTCCCATTTGAATGTCTAGTCTTGCTTGGTTTTTCACCGAGCACATTGCGGTGGATTCTGCTCTCCCAACCGGGTTTCGTCTTTATTTGATCGATCATGAAGGTTGGACACCTTTATATCTAGATGACTCTTGATTTTTGAGTGGCCTGATTTGGAAACAAGAAGCTCAAGATATTCCTGTTTGAATGTCTAGTCTTGCTTTGTTTTTCACCGAGCACATTGCGGCGGATTTTACTGTTGCAACCGGGCTTCATCTCGTATTGAATCCTTCATGAACGTTTTCCACCTCTATATATAGATGACTATTTTTTTTTGAATGGCCTGATTTGGAAACCAGAAGCTCAACATATTCCCGATTGAATGTCTAGTCTTGCTTTGTTTTTCACTAAGCACATTGCGACGGAATCTGCTCTTCCAACCGGATTTCGTCTCATATTGAATCCTTCATGAAAGTTGTACACCTTTATATCGAGATGACTCTTGATTTTTGAATGACCTGATTTGGAAACCAAAAGGTCAAGATATTCACGTTTGAATGTGTAGTGTTGCTTGGATTTTCACCAAGCACATTGCGGCGGAATCTGCTTTTCCAACCGGGTTTTGTCTTTTATTGGATCCTTCATGAACGTTGTACATCATTATATATATATGACTCTTGATTTTTGAATGGCCTGATTTGGAAACCAGAAGCTCAAGATATTCCCGTTTGAATGTCTAGTCTTGCTTGGTTTTTCACCGAGAACATTGCGGTGGAATCTGATCTTCCAATAAGGTTTCGTCTCTTATTGAATCCTTCATGAAAGTTTTACAACTTTATATCTAGATGACTCTTGATTTTTGAATCGTCTGATTTGAAAACTAGAAGCTCAAGATATTCCCGTTTGAATGTCTAGTCTTGCTTGGTTTTTCACCGAGCACATTACGGTGGAATCTGCTTTTCCAAACGGGTTTTGTCTCTTATTGGATCCTTCATGAGCATTGTACCCTTTATATATAGATGACTCTTGATTTTTGAATTGGCTGATTTGAATACCAGAAGTTCAAGATATTCTCATTTGAATGTCTAGTCTTGCTTGGTTTTTCACCAAGCACATTGCGGTGGATTCTTCTCTTCCAACCGAGTTTTGTCTCTTATTGGATCCTTCATGAACGTTGTAAAACTGTACATATAGATGACCCTTGATTTTTGAATCATCTGATTTGGAAACCAGAAGCTCAAGATATTCCTGTTTGAATGTCTAGTCTTGCTTGATTTTTCACCGAGCACATTGCGGCGGATTCTGCTCTTCCAACCGGGTTTCGTCTCTTATTGGATCCTTCATGAACGTTGTACACATTTATATATAGATGACTCTGGATTTTTGAATGGCCTGATTTGGAAACCAGAAGCTCAAGATATTCCCATTTGAATGTCTAGTCTTGCTTGGTTTTTCACTGAGCACATTACGACAGATTCTGCTCTTCCAACCGCTTTTCTTCTCTATTGGATCGATCATGAAGGTTGGACACCTTTATATCAAAATGACTCTTGATTTTTGAATGGCCTGATTTGGAAACCAGAAGCTCAAGATATTCCCGTTTGAATGTCTAGTCTTGCTTGGTTTTTCATCGAGCACATTGCGGCAGAATCTGCTCTTCCAACCGGGTTTCGTCTCTATTGGATAAATCATGAACATTGTACACATTTATATATAGATGACTCTTGATTTTTGAATCGGCTGATTTGAAAAAGAGAAGCTCAAGATATTCCCGTTTGAATGTCTAGTCTTGCTTGGTTTTTCACTAAGCACATTGCAGCGGAATCTACTGTTCCAACCGGGTTTCGTCTCTTATTGGATCCTTCATGAACATTGTACTCCATTATATATGTATGACTCTTGATTTTTGAATGGCCTGATATGTAAACTAGAAGCTCAAGATATTCTTGTTTGAATGTCTAGTCTTGCTTGGTTTTTCACCGAGCACATTGCGGGGGATTCTGCTCTTCCAACCGGGTTTCGTCTCTTATTGGACCCTTCATGAACGTTGTACACCTTTATATATAGATGACTCTTAATTTTTGAATGGCCTTATTTGGAAACCAGAAGCTCAAGATATTCTCGTTTGAATGTCTAGTCTTGCTTGGTTTTTCACCGAGCATATTGCGGCACATTATGCTTTTCCACCCGGGTTTGTTCTCTTATGGGATCCTTCATGAACGTTGTAAACCTCTACATCTAGATGACTCTTGATTTTTGAATCGTCTGATTTGAGAACCAGAAGCTCAAGATATTCCTATTTGAATATCTAGTCTTGCTTGCTTTTTCACCGAGCACATTGCGGCACATTCTGCTTTTCCTGCCGGGTTTCGTCTCTTATTAGAACCTTCATGAACACTGTAACCCTCTACATCTAGAGGACTCTTGATTTTTGAATCGTCTGATATGGAAACCAGAAGCTCAAGATATTCCTATTTGAATGTCTAGTCTTGCTTGGTTTTTCATCGAGCACATTGCGGCACATTCTACTTTTCCTGCCGGGTTTCGTCTCTTATTGGATCCTTCATGAACGTTGTAAACCTCTATATATAGATGACTCTTGATTTTTGAGTCGTCTGATTTGGAAACCAGAAGCTCAAGATAATCTTGTTCGAATGTCTAGTCTTGCTTGGTTTTTAACCGAGCACATTGCGGCTCTTTCTGCTCTTCCAACCAGGTTTCGGCTATAATTAGATCCTTCATGAATGTTGTAAACCTTTATATATAGATGACTCTTGATTTTTGAATCGTCTGATTTGAAAACCAGAAGCTCAAGATATTCCTGTTTGAATGTTTAGTCTTGCTTGCTTTTTCACCGAGCACATTGCGGCACATTCTGCTTTTCCTGCCGGGTTTCATCTCTTATTAGAACCTTCATGAACATTGTAAACCTCTACATCTAGAGGACTCTTGATTTTTGAATCGTCTGATTTGGAAACCAGAAGCTCAAGATATTCCTGTTTGAATGTCTAGTCTTGCTTGGTTTTTCACCGAGCACATTGCGGCGGAATCTGCTCTTCCAACCGGGTTTCGTCTCTATTGGATAAATCATGAACATTGTACACATTTATATATAGATGACTCTTGATTTTTGAATCGCCTGATTTGAAAAACAGAAGCTCAAGATATTCCCGTTTGAATGTCTAGTCTTGCTTGGTTTTTCACTAAGCACATTGCAGCGGAATCTACTATTCCAACCGGGTTTCGTCTCTTATTGGATCCTTCATGAACATTGTACTCCATTATATATATATGACTCTTGATTTTTGAATGGCCTGATATGTAAACTAAAAGCTCAAGATATTCTTGTTTGAATGTCTAGTCTTGCTTGGTTTTTCACCGAGCACATTGCGGGGGATTCTGCTCTTCCTACCGGGTTTCGTCTCTTATTGGATCCTTCATGAACGTTGTACACATTTATATATAGATGACTCTGGATTTTTGAATGGCCTGATTTGGAAACCAGAAGCTCAAGATATTCTCATTTGAATGTCTAGTCTTGCTTGGTTTTTCACTGAGCACATTACGACAGATTCTGCTCTTCCAACCGCTTTTCTTCTCTATTGGATCGATCATGAAGGTTGGACACCTTTATATCTAAATGACTCTTGATTTTTGAATGGCCTGATTTGGAAACCAGAAGCTCAAGATATTCCCGTTTGAATGTCTAGTCTTGCTTGGTTTTCACCGAGCACATTGCGGCGGAATCTGCTCTTCCAACCGCGTTTCGTCTCTTATTGAATCCTTCATGAAAGTTTTACACCGCTACATCTAGATGACTCTTGATTTTTGAATGGCCTGATATGGAAACCAGAAGCTCAACATATTCCCGTTTGAATGTCTAGTCTTGCTTGGTTTTTCAGTGAGCACATTGCGGCACTTTCTACTCTTCCAACCAGGTTTCGGCTCTTATTAGATCCTTTATGAACGTTGTAAACCTTTATATATAGATGACTCTTGATTTTGAATCGTCTAATTTGGAAACCAGAAGCTCAAGATAATCCTGTTTGAATGTCTACTCTTGCTTGGTTTTTCACCGAGCACATTGCGGCACATTCTGTTTTTCCAACCGTGTTTGGTCTCTTATTGGATCCTTCATGAACGTTGTAAACCTCTACATATAGATGACTATTGATTTTTGAATCGTCTGATTTGGAAAACAGAAGCTCAAGATATTCCTGTTTGAATGTCTAGTCTTGCTTGGTTTTTCATCGAGCACATTGCGGCACTTTCTACTCTTCCAACCGGGTTTCGGCTCTTATTAGAACCTTCATGAACGTTGTAAACCTCTATATGTAGATGACTCTTGATTTTTGAATCATCTGATTTGGAAACCAGAAGCTCAAGATATTCCTGTTTGAATGTCTAGTCTTGCTTGGTTTTTCACCGAGTACATTGCGGCACATTCTGCTTTTCCTGTCGGGATTCGTCTCTTATTGGATCCTTCATGAACGTTGTAAACCTCTACATCTAGATGACTCTTGTTTTTTGAATCGTCTGATTTGAGAACCAGAAGCTCAAGATATTCCTATTTGAATATCTAGTCTTGCTTGCTTTTTCACCGAGCACATTGCGGCACATTCTGCTTTTCCTGCCGGGTTTCGTCTCTTATTAGAACCTTCATGAACACTGTAAACCTCTACATCTAGAGGACTCTTGATTTTTGAATTGTCTGATATGGAAACCAGAAGCTCAAGATATTCCTGTTTGAATGTCTAGTCTTGCTTGGTTTTTCATCGAGCACATTGCGGCACATTCTGCTTTTCCTGCCGGGTTTCGTCTCTTATTGGATCCTTCATGAACGTTGTAAACCTCTACATATAGATGATTCTTGATTTTTGAGTCGTCTGATTTGGAAACCAGAAGCTCAAGATAATCTTGTTCGAATGTCTAGTCTTGCTTGGTTTTTAACCGAGCACATTGCGGCACTTTCTGCTCTTCCAACCAGGTTTCATCTATAATTAGATCCTTCATGAATGTTGTAAACCTTTATATATAGATGACTCTTGATTTTTGAATCGTCTGATTTGAACACCAGAAGCTCAAGATATTCCTGTTTGAATGTCTAGTCTTGCTTGCTTTTTCACGAGCACATTGCGGCACATTCTGCTTTTCCTGCTGGGTTTCATCTCTTATTAGAACCTTTATGAACATCGTAAACCTCTACATCTAGAGGACTCTTGATTTTTGAATCGTCTGATTTGGAAACCAGAAGCTCAAGATATTCCTATTTGAATGTCTAGTCTTGCTTGGTTTTTCATCGAGCACATTGCGGCACATTCTGCTTTTCCTGCCAGGTTTCGTCTCTTTTTGGATCCTTCATGAACGTTGTAAACCTCTACATATAGATGACTCTTGATTTTTGAGTCGTCTGATTTGGAAACCAGAAGCTCAAGATATTCCTGTTTGAATGTCTAGTCTTGCTTGGTTTTTCACCGAGCACATTGCGGCGGAATCTGCTCTTCCAACCGGGTTTCGTCTCTATTGGATAAATCATGAACATTATACACATTTATATATAGATGACTCTTGATTTTTGAATTGGCTGATTTGAAAAACAGAAGCTCAAGATATTCCCGTTTGAATATCTAGTCTTGCTTGGTTTTTCACTAAGCACATTGCAGCGGAATCTACTGTTCCAACCGGGTTTCGTCTCTTATTGGATCCTTCATGAACATTGTACTCCATTATATATATATGACTCTTGATTTTTGAATGGCCTGATATGTAAACTAGAAGCTCAAGATATTCTTGTTTGAATGTCTAGTCTTCCTTGGTTTTTCACCGAGCACATTGCGGGGGATTCTGCTCTTCCAACCGGGTTTCGTCTCTTATTGGATCCTTCATGAACATTGTACACCTTTATATACAGATGACTCTTGATTTTTGAATGGCCTTATTTGGAAACCAGAAGCTCAAGATATTCTCGTTTGAATGTCTAGTCTTGCTTGGTTTTTCACCGAGCACATTGCGGCGGAATCTGCTCTTCCAACCGGGTTTCGTCTCTATTGGATCAATCATGAAGGTTGGACACCTTTATATCTAGATGACTCTTGATTTCTGAATGGCCTGATTTGGAAACAAGGAGCTCAAGATATTCCTGTTTGAATGTCTAGTCTTGCTTTGTTTTTCACCGAGCACATTGCGGCGGATTTTGCTCTTGCAACCGGGCTTCATCTTGTATTGAATCCTTCATGAACGTTTTCCACCTTTATATATAGATGACTATTTTTTTTGAATGGCCTGATTTGGAAACCAGAAGCTCAACATATTCCCTTTTGAATGTCTAGTCTTGCTTTGTTTTTCACCGAGCACATTGCGGCGGAATCTGCTTTTCCAACCGTGTTTCGTCTCTTATTGGATCCTTCATGAACGTTATACATCATTATATATATATGACTCTTGATTTTTGAATGGCTTGATTTGGAAACCAGAAGCTCAAGATATTCCCTTTTGAATGTCTAGTCTTGCTTGGTTTTCCACCGAGCACATTGCGGCGGAATCTACTTTTCCAAACGTGTTTCGTCTCTTATTGGATCCTTCATGAGCATTGTACACCTTTATATTTAGATCACTCTTGATTTTTGAATTGGCTGATTTGAAAACCAGAAGCTCAAGATATTCCCATTTGAATGTCTAGTCTTGCTTGGTTTTTCACCGAGCACATTGCCGTGGATTCTACTCTTGCAACCGGGTTTCGTCTCTTATTAGATCGTGCATGAATGTTGTACACCTTTATATATAGATGACTCTTGATTTTTGAATGGCCTGATTTGGAAACCAGAAGCTCAAGATATTCTCGTTTGAATGTCTAGTCTTGGTCGGTTTTTCACCGAGCACATTGCGGCGGAATCTGCTCTTCCAATCAGGTTTTATCTCTATTGGATCAATCATGAAGGTTGACACCTTTATATCTAGATGACTCTTGATTTTTGAATGGCCTGATTTCGAAACCAGAAGCTCAAGATATTCCCGTTTGAATGTCTAGTCTTGCTTGGTTTTTCACCGAGCACATTACGGTGGAATCTGCTTTTCCAACCGGGTTTCGTCTCTTATTGGATCCTTCATGAGCATTGTACACCTTTATATTTAGATGACTCTTGATTTTTGAATTGGCTGATTTAAAAACCAGAAGCTCAAGATATTCCCTTTTGAATGTCTAGTCTTGCTTGGTTTTTCACCGAGCACATTGCTGTGGATTCTGCTCTTGCAACCGGGTTTCGTCTCTTATTAGATCCTGCATGAATGTTGTACACCTTTATATATAGATGACTCTGGATTTTTGAATGGCCTGATTTGGAAACCAGAAGCTCAAGATATTCTCGTTTGAATGTCTAGTCTTGCTCGGTTTTTCACCGAGCACATTGCGGCGGAATCTGCTCTTCCAACCGGGTTTCGTTTCTATTGGATCAATCATGAAGATTGGACACCTTTATATTTAGATGACTCTTGATTTCTGAATGGCCTGATTTGGAAACCAGAAGCTCAAGATATTCCCGTTTGAATGTCTAGTCTTGCTTGGTTTTTCACCGAGCACATTACGGTGGAATCTGCTTTTACAACCGGGTTTTGTCTCTTATCTTCATGAGCATTGTACACCTTTATATATAGATGACTCTTGATTTTTGAATTGGCTGATTTCAATACCAGAAACTTAAGATATTCTCATTTGAATGTCTAGTCTTGCTTGGTTTTTCACCGAGCACATTGCTGTGGATTCTGCTCTTGCAACCGGGTTTCGCCTCTTATTAGATCCTGCATGAATGTTGTACACCTTTATATATAGATGACTCTTGATTTTTGAATGGCCTGATTTGGAAACCAGAAGCTCAGGATATTCCCGTTTGAATGTCTAGTCTTGCTTGTTTTTTCACCGAGCACATTGCGGCAGAATCTGCTCTTCCAACCGGGTTTCGTCTCTTATCTTCATGAGCATTGTACACCTTTATATATAGATGACTCTTGATTTTTGAATTGGCTAATTTGAATACCAGAAACTTAAGATATTCTCATTTGAATGTCTAGTCTTGCTTGGTTTTTCACCGAGCACATTGCGGTGGATTCTGCTCTTCCAACCGAGTTTTGTCTCTTATTGGATCCTTCATGAACGTTGTACACATTTATATATTGATGACTCTTGATTTTTGAATCGGCTGATTTGAAAAAAATAAGCTCAAGATATTCCCGTTTGAATGTCTAGTCTTGCTTGGTTTTTCACCGAGCACATTGCGGCGGATTCTACTCTTCCAACCGGGTTTCGTCTCTTATTGGATCCTTCATGAACGTTGTACACCTTTATATATAGATGAGTCTTGATTTTTGAATGGCCTAATTTAGAAACCAGAAGCTCAAGATATTCCCGTTTGAATGTCTAGTCTTGCTTGGTTTTTCACCGAGCACATTGCGGCGGAATCTGCTCTTCCAACCGAGTTTCGTATCTATTGGATAAATCATGAACGTTGTACACATTTATATATAGATGACTCTTGATTTTTGAATCGGCTTATTTGAAAAATAGAAGCTCAAGATATTCCCGTTTGAATGTCTAGTCTTGCTTGGTTTTTCACTAAGCACATTGCGGCGGAATCTACTATTCCAACCGGGTTTCGTCTCTTATTGGATCCTCCATGAACACTGTACTCCATTATATATATATGACTCTTGATTTTTGAATGGCCTGATATGGAAACTAGAAGCTCAAGATATTCTCGTTTGAATGTCTAGTCTTGCTTGGTTTTTCACCGAGCACATTGCGGGGAATTCTGCTCTTCCAACCGGGTTTGTCTCTTATTGGATCCTTCATGAACGTTGTATGCCTTTATATATAGATGACTCTTCATTTTTGAATGGCATTATTTGGAAACCAGAAGCTCAAGATATTCTCGTTTGAATGTCTAGTCTTGCTTGGTTTTTCACCGAGCACATTGCGGCGGAATCTGTTCTTTCAACCTGGTTTCGTCTCTATTGGATCAATCATGAAGGTTGGACACCTTTATATCTAGATGACTCTTGATTTTTGAATGGCCTGATTTGGAAACCAGAAGCTTAAGATATTCCCGTTTGACTGTCTAGTCTTGCTTGGTTTTTCACCGAGCACATTGCGGCGGAATCTGTTTTTACCAACTAGGTTTCATCTCTTATTGGATCCTTCATGAACATTGTACTCCATTATATATATATGACTCTTGACTCTTGATTTTTGAATGGCCTGATTTGGAAACCAGAAGCTTAAGATATTCCCGTTTGACTGTCTAGTCTTGCTTGGTTTTTCACCGAGCACATTGCGGCGGAATCTGTTTTTACCAACTAGGTTTCATCTCTTATTGGATCCTTCATGAACATTGTACTCCATTATATATATATATGACTCTTGATTTCTGAATGGCCTGATTTGGAAACCAGAAGCTCAAGATATTCCCGTTTGAAGGTCTAGTCTTGCTTGGTTTTTCACCGAGCACATTACGGTGGAATCTGCTTTTCCAACCGGGTTTTGTCTCTTATCTTCATGAGCATTGTACACCTTTATATATAGATGACTCTTGATTTTTGAATTGGCTGATTTGAATACCAGAAACTTAAGATATTCTCATTTGAATGTCTAGTCTTGCTTGGTTTTTCACCGAGCACATTGCTGTGGATTCTGCTCTTGCAACCGGGTTTCGTCTCTTATTAGATCCTGCATGAATGTTGTACACCTTTATATCTATATGACTCTTGATTTTTGAATCACCTGATTTGGAAACCAGAAGCTCAAGATATTCCAATTTGAATGTCTAGTCTTGCTTTGTTTTTCACGGAGCACATTGCGGTGAAATCTGCTCTTCCAACTGGGTTTCGTCTCTTATTGGATCCTTCATGAATGTTGTATATCATTATATATATATGACTCTTGACTTTTGAATGGGCTGATTTGGAAACCAGAAGCTCAAAATATTCCCGTTTGAATGTGTAGTCTTTCTTGGATTTTGACACATAACACATTGCGGCGTAATCTGCTTTTCTAACCGGGTTTTGTCTCTTATTGGATCCTTCATGAACGTTGTACATCATTAAATATATATGACTCTTGATTTTTGAATGGCCTGATTTGGACACCAGAAGCTTAAGATATTCTCGTTTGAATGTCTAGTCTTGCTTAGTTTTCACCGAGCACATTGCGGCGGAATTTGCTCTTCCAACTGCGTTTCGTCTCTTATGGAATCCTTCATGAAAGTTTTACACCGCTACATCTAGATGACTCTTGATTTTTGAATGGCCTGATATGGAAACCAGAAGCTCAAGATATTCGCGTTTGAATGTCTAGTCTTGCTTGGTTTTTCACCGAGCACATTCCGGCACTTTCTACTCTTCCAACCGGGTTTCGGCTCTTATTAGATCCTTTATGAACGTTGTAAACCTTTATATATAGATGACTCTTGATTTTAGAATCGTCTAATTTGGAAACCAGAAGCTCAAGATAATCCTGTTTGAATGTCTACTCTTTCTTGGTTTTTCACCGAGCACATTGCGACACATTCTGCTTTTCCAACCGGGTTTTGTCTCTTATTGGATCCTTCATGAACGTTGTAAACCTCTACATATAGATGACTCTTGATTTTTGAATCGTCTGATTTGGAAACCAGAAGCTCAAGATATTCATGTTTGAATGTCTAGTCTTTCTTGGTTTTTCACCGAGCACATTGCGGCACATTCTGCTTTTCCAACCGTGTTTGGTCTCTTATTGGATCCTTCATGAACGTTGTAAACCTCTACATATAGATGACTATTGATTTTTGAATCGTCTGATTTGGAAACCAGAAGCTCAAGATATTCCTGTTTGAATGTCTAGTCTTGCTTGGTTTTTCACCGAGTACATTGCGGCACATTCTGCTTTTCCTGCCGGGTTTTGTCTCTTATTGGATTCTTCATGAACGTTGTAAACCTCTACATATAGATGACTCTTGATTTTTGAATCGTCTGATTTGGAAACCAGAAGCTCAAGATATTCCTGTTTGAATGTCTAGTCTTGCTTGGTTTTTAACCGAGCACATTGCGGCACATTTTGCTTTTCCAGCCGGGTTTCGTCTCTTATTGGATCCTTCATGAACGTTGTAAACCTCTACATATAGATGACTCTTGATTTTTGAGTCGTCTGATTTGGAAACCAGAAGCTCAAGATATTCCTGTTTGAATGTCTAGTCTTGCTTGGTTTTTCACCGAGCACATTGCGGCACATTCTGCTTTTCCTGCCGAGTTTCGTCTCTTATTGGATCCTTCATGAACATTGTAAGCCTCTACATCTAGATGAATCTTGATTTTTGAATCGTCTGATTTGGAAACCAAAAGCTCAAGATATTCCTGTTTGAATGTCTAGTCTTGCTTGGTTTTTAACCGAGCACATTGCGGCACTTTCTACTCTTCCAACCGGGTTTCGGCTCTTATTAGATCCTTCATGAAAGTTGTAAACCTTTATATATAGACGACTCTTGATTTTTGAGTCGTCTGATTTGAAAACCAGCAGCTCAAGATATTCCAGTTTGAATGTCTAGTCTTGCTTGGTTTTTCACCGAGCACATTGGGCACATTCTGCTTTTCCTGCCGGGTTTTGTCTCTTATTGGATTCTTCATGAACGTTGTAAACCTCTACATATAGATGACTCTTGATTTTTGAATCGTCTGATTTGGAAACCAGAAGCTCAAGATATTCATGTTTGAATGTCTAGTCTTGCTTGCTTTTTCACCGAGCACATTGCGGCACATTCTGCTTTTCCTGCCGGGTTTCGTCTCTTATTAGAACCTTCATGAACACTGTAAACCTCTACATATAGATGACTCTTGATTTTTGAATCGTCTGATTTGGAAAACAGAAGCTCAAGATATTCCTGTTTGAATGTCTAGTCTTGCTTGGTTTTTCATCGAGAACATTGCGGCACTTTCTGCTCTTCCAACCGGGTTTCGGCTCTTATTAGATCCTTCATGAATGTTTTAAACCTTTATATATAGATGACTCTTGATTTTTGAATCGTCTGATTTGAAAACCAGAAGCTCAAGATATTCCTGTTTGAATGTCTAGTCTTGCTTGCTTTTTCACAGAGCACATTGCGGAACATTCTGCTTTTCCTGTCGGGTTTCGTCTCTTATTAGAACCTTCATGAACATTGTAAACCTCTACATCTAGAGGACTCTTGATTTTTGAATCGTCTGATTTGGAAACCAGAAGCTCAAGATATTCCTGTTTGAATGTCTAGTCTTGCTTGGTTTTTCATCGAGCACATTGGGCACATTCTGCTTTTCCTGCCGGGTTTCGTCTCTTATTGGATTCTTCATGAACGTTGTAAACCTCTACATATAGATGACTCTTTATTTTTGAATCGTTTGATTTGAAAACCAGAAGCTCAAGATATTCCTGTTTGAATGTCTAGTCTTGCTTGGTTTTTCACCGAGCACATTGCGGCACATTCTGCTTTTCCTGCCATTTTTCGTCTCTTATTGGATCCTTCATGAACGTTGTAAACCTCTACATATAGATGACTCTTGATTTTTGAATCGTCTGATTTGGAAACCAGAAGCTCAAGATATTCCTGTTTGAATGTCTAGTCTTGCTTGGTTTTTCACCGAGCACATTGCGGCACTTTCTGCTCTTCCAACCAGGTTTCGACTCTTATTAGATCCTTCATGAATGTTGTAAACCTTTATATATAGATAACTCTTGATTTTTGAATCGTCTGATTTGAAAACCAGAAGCTCAAGATATTCTCGTTTGAATGTCTAGTCTTGCTTAGTTTTCACCGAGCACATTGCGGCGGAATCTGCTCTTCCAACCGCATTTCGTCTCTTATGGAATCCTTCATGAAAGTTTTACACCGCTACATCTAGATGACTCTTGATTTTTGAATGGCCTGATATGGAAACCAGAAGCTCAAGATATTCCCGTTTGAATGTCTAGTCTAGCTTGGTTTTTCACCGAGCACATTCCGGCACTTTCTACTCTTCCAACCGGGTTTCGGCTCTTATTAGATCCTTTATGAACGTTGTAAACCTTTATATATAGATGACTCTTGATTTTAGAATCGTCTAATTTGGAAACCAGAAGCTCAAGATAATCCTGTTTGAATGTCTACTCTTTCTTGGTTTTTCACCGAGCACATTGCGACACATTCTGCTTTTCCAACCGGGTTTTGTCTCTTATTGGATCCTTCATGAACGTTGTAACCTCTACATATAGATGACTCTTGATTTTTGAATCGTCTGATTTGGAAACCAGAAGCTCAAGATATTCATGTTTGAATGTCTAGTCTTTCTTGGTTTTTCACCGAGCACATTGCGGCACATTCTGCTTTTCCAACCGTGTTTGGTCTCTTATTGGATCCTTCATGAACGTTGTAAACCTCTACATATAGATGACTATTGATTTTTGAATCGTCTGATTTGGAAACCAGAAGCTCAAGATATTCCTGTTTGAATGTCTAGTCTTGCTTGGTTTTTCACCGAGCACATTGCGGCACTTTCTACTCTTCCAACCGGGTTTCGGCTCTTAATAGAACCTTTATGAACGTTGTAAACCTTTATATATAGATGACTCTTGATTTTTGAATTGTCTGATTTGAAAACCAGAAGCTCAAGATATTCCTGTTTGAATGTCTACTCTTGCTTGGTTTTTCACCAAGCACATTGCGGCATATTCTTCTTTTCCTGCCGGGTTTCGTCTCTTATTGGATCCTTCATGAACGTTGTAAACCTCTATATGTAGATGACTCTTGATTTTTGAATCGTCTGATTTGGAAAACAGAAGCTTAAGATATTCCTGTTTGAAAGTCTAGTCTTGCTTGGTTTTTCACCGAGCATATTGCGGCACATTCTGCTTTTCCAACCGGGTTTCTTCTCTTTTTGGATCCTTCATGAACGTTGTAAACCTCTATATATAGATGACTCTTGATTTTTGAGTCGTCTGATTTGGAAACCAGAAGCTCAAGATATTCCTGTTTGAATGTCTAGTCTTGCTTGGTTTTTCACCGAGTACATTGCGGCACATTCTGCTTTTCCTGCCGGGTTTGGTCTCTTATTGGATTGTTCATGAACGTTGTAAACCTCTACATATAGATGACTCTTGATTTTATAATCGTCTGATTTGGAAACCACAAGCTCAAGATATTCCTGTTTGAATGTCTAGTCTTGCTTGGTTTTTAACCGAGCACATTGCGGCACATTCTGCTTTTCCAGCCGGGTTTCGTCTCTTATTGGATCCTTCATGAACGTTGTAAACCTCTACATATAAATGACTCTTGATTTTTGAGTCGTCTGATTTGGAAACCAGAAGCTCAAGATATTCCTGTTTGAATGTCTAGTCTTGCTTGGTTTTTCACCGAGCACATTGCGGCACATTCTGCTTTTCCTGCCGAGTTTCGTCTCTTATTGGATCCTTCATGAACGTTGTAAGCCTCTACATCTAGATGAATCTTGATTTTTGAATCGTCTGATTTGGAAACCAAAAGCTCAAGATATTCCTGTTTGAATGTCTAGTCTTGCTTGGTTTTTAACCGAGCACATTGCGGCACTTTCTACTCTTCGAACCGGGTTTCGGCTCTTATTAGATCCTTCATGAAAGTTGTAAACCTTTATATATAGACGACTCTTGATTTTTGAGTCGTCTGATTTGGAAACCAGAAGCTCAAGATATTCCAGTTTGAATGTCTAGTCTTGCTTGTTTTTTCACCGAGCACATTGGGCACATTCTGCTTTTCCTTCCGGGTTTTGTCTCTTATTGGATTCTTCATGAACGTTGTAAACCTCTACATATAGATGACTCTTGATTTTTGAATCGTCTGATTTGGAAACCAGAAGCTCAAGATATTCATGTTTGAATGTCTAGTCTTGCTTGCTTTTTCACCGAGCACATTGCGGCACATTCTGCTTTTCCTGCCGGGTTTCGTCTCTTATTAGAACCTTCATGAACACTGTAAACCTCTACATATAGATGACTCTTGATTTTTGAATCGTCTGATTTGGAAAACAGAAGCTCAAGATATTCCTGTTTGAATGTCTAGTCTTGCTTGGTTTTTCATCGAGAACATTGCGGCACTTTCTGCTCTTCCAACCGGGTTTCGGCTCTTATTAGATCCTTCATGAATGTTTTAAACCTTTATATATAGATGACTCTTGATTTTTGAATCGTCTGATTTGAAAACCAGAAGCTCAAGATATTCCTGTTTGAATGTCTAGTCTTGCTTGCTTTTTCACAGAGCACATTGCGGAACATTCTGCTTTTCCTGTCGGGTTTCGTCTCTTATTAGAACCTTCATGAACATTGTAAACCTCTACATCTAGAGGACTCTTGATTTTTGAATCGTCTGATTTGGAAACCAGAAGCTCAAGATATTCCTGTTTGAATGTCTAGTCTTGCTTGGTTTTTCATCGAGCACATTGGGCACATTCTGCTTTTCCTGCCGGGTTTCGTCTCTTATTGGATTCTTCATGAACGTTGTAAACCTCTACATATAGATGACTCTTTATTTTTGAATCGTTTGATTTGAAAACCAGAAGCTCAAGATAATCCTGTTTGAATGTCTACTCTTGCTTGGTTTTTCACCGAGCACATTGCGGCACATTCTGCTTTTCCAACCGGGTTTCGTCTCTTATTGGATCCTTCATGAACGTTGTAAACCTCTACATATAGATGACTCTTGATTTTTGAATCGTCTGATTTGGAAACCAGAAGCTCAAGATATTCCTGTTTGAATGTCTAGTCTTGCTTGGTTTTTCACCGAGCACATTGCGGCACTTTCTGCTCTTCCAACCAGGTTTCGACTCTTATTAGATCCTTCATGAATGTTGTAAACCTTTATATATAGATAACTCTTGATTTTTGAATCGTCTGATTTGAAAACCAGAAGCTCAAGATATTCTCGTTTGAATGTCTAGTCTTGCTTAGTTTTCACCGAGCACATTGCGGCGGAATCTGCTCTTCCAACCGCATTTCGTCTCTTATGGAATCCTTCATGAAAGTTTTACACCGCTACATCTAGATGACTCTTGATTTTTGAATGGCCTGATATGGAAACCAGAAGCTCAAGATATTCCCGTTTGAATGTCTAGTCTAGCTTGGTTTTTCACCGAGCACATTCCGGCACTTTCTACTCTTCCAACCGGGTTTCGGCTCTTATTAGATCCTTTATGAACGTTGTAAACCTTTATATATAGATGACTCTTGATTTTAGAATCGTCTAATTTGGAAACCAGAAGCTCAAGATAATCTTGTTTGAATGTCTACTCTTTCTTGGTTTTTCACCGAGCACATTGCGACACATTCTGCTTTTCCAACCGGGTTTTGTCTCTTATTGGATCCTTCATGAACGTTGTAACCTCTACATATAGATGACTCTTGATTTTTGAATCGTCTGATTTGGAAACCAGAAGCTCAAGATATTCATGTTTGAATGTCTAGTCTTTCTTGGTTTTTCACCGAGCACATTGCGGCACATTCTGCTTTTCCAACCGTGTTTGGTCTCTTATTGGATCCTTCATGAACGTTGTAAACCTCTACATATAGATGACTATTGATTTTTGAATCGTCTGATTTGGAAACCAGAAGCTCAAGATATTCCTGTTTGAATGTCTAGTCTTGCTTGGTTTTTCACCGAGCACATTGCGGCACTTTCTACTCTTCCAACCGGGTTTCGGCTCTTAATAGAACCTTTATGAACGTTGTAAACCTTTATATATAGATGACTCTTGATTTTTGAATTGTCTGATTTGAAAACCAGAAGCTCAAGATATTCCTGTTTGAATGTCTACTCTTGCTTGGTTTTTCACCAAGCACATTGCGGCATATTCTTCTTTTCCTGCCGGGTTTCGTCTCTTATTGGATCCTTCATGAACGTTGTAAACCTCTATATGTAGATGACTCTTGATTTTTGAATCGTCTGATTTGGAAAACAGAAGCTTAAGATATTCCTGTTTGAAAGTCTAGTCTTGCTTGGTTTTTCACCGAGCATATTGCGGCACATTCTGCTTTTCCAACCGGGTTTCTTCTCTTTTTGGATCCTTCATGAACGTTGTAAACCTCTATATATAGATGACTCTTGATTTTTGAGTCGTCTGATTTGGAAACCAGAAGCTCAAGATATTCCTGTTTGAATGTCTAGTCTTGCTTGGTTTTTCACCGAGTACATTGCGGCACATTCTGCTTTTCCTGCCGGGTTTGGTCTCTTATTGGATTCTTCATGAACGTTGTAAACCTCTACATATAGATGACTCTTGATTTTATAATCGTCTGATTTGGAAACCAGAAGCTCAAGATATTCCTGTTTGAATGTCTAGTCTTGCTTGGTTTTTAACCGAGCACATTGCGGCACATTCTGCTTTTCCAGCCGGGTTTCGTCTCTTATTGGATCCTTCATGAACGTTGTAAACCTCTACATATAAATGACTCTTGATTTTTGAGTCGTCTGATTTGGAAACCAGAAGCTCAAGATATTCCTGTTTGAATGTCTAGTCTTGCTTGGTTTTTCACCGAGCACATTGCGGCACATTCTGCTTTTCCTGCCGAGTTTCGTCTCTTATTGGATCCTTCATGAACGTTGTAAGCCTCTACATCTAGATGAATCTTGATTTTTGAATCGTCTGATTTGGAAACCAAAAGCTCAAGATATTCCTGTTTGAATGTCTAGTCTTGCTTGGTTTTTAACCGAGCACATTGCGGCACTTTCTACTCTTCCAACCGGGTTTCGGCTCTTATTAGATCCTTCATGAAAGTTGTAAACCTTTATATATAGACGACTCTTGATTTTTGAGTCGTCTGATTTGGAAACCAGAAGCTCAAGATATTCCAGTTTGAATGTCTAGTCTTGCTTGTTTTTTCACCGAGCACATTGGGCACATTCTGCTTTTCCTTCCGGGTTTTGTCTCTTATTGGATTCTTCATGAACGTTGTAAACCTCTACATATAGATGACTCTTGATTTTTGAATCGTCTGATTTGGAAACCAGAAGCTCAAGATATTCATGTTTGAATGTCTAGTCTTGCTTGCTTTTTCACCGAGCACATTGCGGCACATTCTGCTTTTCCTGCCGGGTTTCGTCTCTTATTAGAACCTTCATGAACACTGTAAACCTCTACATATAGATGACTCTTGATTTTTGAATCGTCTGATTTGGAAAACAGAAGCTCAAGATATTCCTGTTTGAATGTCTAGTCTTGCTTGGTTTTTCATCGAGAACATTGCGGCACTTTCTGCTCTTCCAACCGGGTTTCGGCTCTTATTAGATCCTTCATGAATGTTTTAAACCTTTATATATAGATGACTCTTGATTTTTGAATCGTCTGATTTGAAAACCAGAAGCTCAAGATATTCCTGTTTGAATGTCTAGTCTTGCTTGCTTTTTCACAGAGCACATTGCGGAACATTCTGCTTTTCCTGTCGGGTTTCGTCTCTTATTAGAACCTTCATGAACATTGTAAACCTCTACATCTAGAGGACTCTTGATTTTTGAATCGTCTGATTTGGAAACCAGAAGCTCAAGGTATTCCTGTTTGAATGTCTAGTCTTGCTTGGTTTTTCATCGAGCACATTGCGGCACATTCTACTTTTTCTGCCGGGTTTCGTCTCTTATTGGATCCTTCATGAACGTTGTAAGCCTCTACATATAGATGACTCTTGATTTTTGAGTCGTCTGATATGGAAACCAGAAGCTCAAGATATTCCAGTTTGAATGTCTAGTCTTGCTTGGTTTTTCACCGAGCACATTGGGCACATTCTACTTTTCCTGCCGGGTTTTGTCTCTTATTGAATTCTTCATGAACGTTGTAAACCTCTACATATAGATGACTCTTGATTTTTGAATCGTCTGATTTGGAAACCAGAAGCTCAAGATATTCATGTTTGAATGTCTAGTCTTGCTTGCTTTTTCACCGAGCACATTGCGGCACATTCTGCTTTTCCTGCCGGGTTTCGTCTGTTATTAGAACCTTCATGAACATTGTAAACCTCTACATCTAGAGGACTCCTGATTTTTGAATCGTCTGATTTGGAAACCAGAAGCTCAAGATATTCCTGTTTGAATGTCTAGTCTTGGTTGGTTTTTCATCGAGAACATTGCGGCACTTTCTGCTCTTCCAACCGGGTTTCGGCTTTTATTAGATCCTTCATGAATGTTTTAAACCTTTATATATAGATGACTCTTGATTTTTGAATCGTCTGATTTGAAAACCAGAAGCTCAAGATATTCCTGTTTGAATGTCTAGTCTTGCTTGCTTTTTCACCGAGCACATTGCAGAACATTCTGCTTTTCCTGTCGGGTTTCGTCTCTTATTAGAACCTTCATGAACATTGTAAACCTCTACATCTAGAGGACTCTTGATTTTTGAATAGTCTGATTTGGAAACCAGAAGCTCAAGATATTCCTGTTTGAATGTCTAGTCTTGCTTGGTTTTTCATCGAGCACATTGCGGCACATTCTACTTTTCCTGCCGGGTTTCGTCTCTTATTGGATCCTTCATGAACGTTGTAAACCTCTACATATAGATGACTCTTGATTTTTGAGTCGTCTGATTTGGAAAACAGAAGCTCAAGATATTCCCGTTTGAATGTCTAGTCTTGCTTGGTTTTTCATCGAGCACATTGCGGCGGAATCTGCTCTTCCAACCGAGTTTCGTATCTATTGGATAAATCATGAACATTGTACACATTTATATATAGATGACTCTTGATTTTTGAATCGGCTTATTTGAAAAATAGAAGCTCAAGATATTCCCGTTTGAATGTCTAGTCTTGCTTGGTTTTTCACTAAGCACATTGCGGCGGAATCTACTATTCCAACCGGGTTTCGTCTCTTATTGGATCCTCCATGAACACTGTACTCCATTATATATATATGACTCCTGATTTTTGAATGGCCTGATATGGAAACTAGAAGCTCAAGATATTCTCGTTTGAATGTCTAGTCTTGCTTGGTTTTTCACCGAGCACATTGCGGGGAATTCTGCTCTTCCAACCGGGTTTTGTCTCTTATTGGATCCTTCATGAACGTTGTACGCCTTTAAATATAGATGACTCTTCATTTTTGAATGGCTTTATTTGGAAACCAGAAGCTCAAGATATTCTCGTTTGAATGTCTAGTCTTGCTTGGTTTTTCACCGAGCACATTGCGGCGGAATCTGCTCTTTCAACCGGGTTTCGTCTCTATTGGATCAATCATGAAGGTTGGACACCTTTATATCTAGATGACTCTTGATTTTTGAATGGCCTGATTTGGAAACCAGAAGCTTAAGATATTCCCGTTTGACTGTCTAGTCTTGCTTGGTTTTTCACCGAGCACATTGCGGCGGAATCTGTTTTTACCAACTAGGTTTCATCTCTTATTGGATCCTTCATGAACATTGTACTCCATTATATATATATGACTCTTGACTCTTGATTTTTGAATTGGCTGATTTGAAAACCAGAAGCTCAAGATATTCCCATTTGAATGTCTAGTCTTGCGTGGTTTTTCACCGAGCACATTGCGGCGGATTCTGCTCTTCCATCTGGGTTTCGTCTCGTATTGGATCCTGCATGAAGTTATACACCTTTATATATAGATGACTTTGGATTTTTGAATGGCCTGATTTCGAAACCAGAAGCTCAAGATATTCCCGTTTGAATGTCTAGTCTTGCTTGTTTTTCACCGAGCACATTGCGGTGGAATCTGCTCTTCCAACCGGGTTTCGTCTCTTATTGAATCCTTCATGAAAGTGGTACACCTTTATATCTATATGACTCTTGATTTTTGAATCACCTGATTTGGAAACCAGAAGCTCAAGATATTCCAATTTGAATGTCTAGTCTTGCTTTGTTTTTCACGGAGCACATTGCGGTGAAATCTGCTCTTCCAACTGGGTTTCGTCTCTTATTGGATCCTTCATGAACGTTGTACATCATTATATATATATGACTCTTGACTTTTGAATGGGCTGATTTGGAAACCAGAAGCTCAAAATATTCCCGTTTGAATGTGTAGTCTTTCTTGGATTTTGACACAGAACACATTGCGGCGTAATTTGCTTTTCTAACCGGGTTTTGTCTCTTATTGGATCCTTCATGAACGTTGTACATCATTATATATATATGACTCTTGATTTTTTAATGGCCTGATTTGGAAACCAGAAGCTTAAGATATTCTCGTTTGAATGTCTAGTCTTGCTTGGTTTTCACCGAGCACATTGCGGCGGAATCTGCTCTTCCAACCGCGTTTCGTCTCTTATTGAATCCTTCATGAAAGTTTTACACCGCTACATCTAGATGACTCTTGATTTTTGAATGGCCTGATATGGAAACCAGAAGCTCAAGATATTCCCGTTTGAATGTCTAGTCTTGCTTGGTTTTTCAACGAGCACATTGCGGCACTTTCTACTCTTCCAACCGGGTTTCGGCTCTTATTAGATCCTTTATGAACGTTGTAAACCTTTATATATAGATGACTCTTGATTTTAGAATTGTCTAATTTGGAAACCAGAAGCTCAAGATAATCCTGTTTGAATGTCTACTCTTGCTTGGTTTTTCACCGAGCACATTGCGGCACATTCTGCTTTTCCAACCGGGTTTCGTCTCTTATTGGATCCTTCATGAACGTTGTAAACCTCTACATATAGATGACTCTTGATTTTTGAATCGTCTGATTTGGAAACCAGAAGCTCAAGATATTCATGTTTGAATGTCTAGTCTTTCTTGGTTTTTCACCGAGCACATTGCGGCACATTCTGCTTTTCCAACCGTGTTTGGTCTCTTATTGGATCCTTCATGAACGTTGTAAACCTCTACATATAGATGACTATTGATTTTTGAATCGTCTGATTTGGAAACCAGAAGCTCAAGATATTCATGTTTGAATGTCTAGTCTTTCTTGGTTTTTCACCGAGCACATTGCGGCACATTCTGCTTTTCCAACCGTGTTTGGTCTCTTATTGGATCCTTCATGAACGTTGTAAACCTCTACATATAGATGACTATTGATTTTTGAATCGTCTGATTTGGAAACCAGAAGCTCAAGATATACCTGTTTGAATGTCTAGTCTTGCTTGGTTTTTCACCGATCACATTGCGGCACTTTCTACTCTTCCAACCGGGTTTCGGCTCTTATTAGAACCTTTATGAACGTTGTAAACCTTTATATATAGATGACTCTTGATTTTTGAAATGTCTGATTTGAAAACCAGAAGCTCAAGATATTCCTGTTTGAATGTCTACACTTGCTTGGTTTTTCACCGAGCACATTGCGGCTTATTCTTCTTTTCCTGCCGGGTTTCGTCTCTTATTGGATCCTTCATGAACGTTGTAAACCTCTATATGTAGATGACTCTTGATTTTTGAATTGTCTGATTTGGAAACCAGAAGCTTAAGATATTCCTGTTTGAAAGTCTAGTCTTGCTTGGTTTTTCACCGAGCATATTGCGGCACATTCTGCTTTTCCAACCGGGTTTCTTCTCTTTTTGGATTCTTCATGAACGTTGTAAACCTCTATATATATATGACTCTTGATTTTTGAGTCGTCTGATTTGGAAACCAGAAGCTCAAGATATTCCTGTTTGAATGTCTAGTCTTGCTTGGTTTTTCACCGAGTACATTGCGGCACATTCTGCTTTTCCTGTCGGGATTCGTCTCTTATTTGATCCTTCATGAACGTTGTAAACCTCTACATATAGATGACTCTTGATTTTTGAATCGTCTGATTTGGAAACCAGAAGCTCAAGATATTCCTGTTTGAATGTCTAGTCTTGCTTTGTTTTTAACCGAGCACATTGCGACACATTCTGCTTTTCCTGCCGGGTTTCGTCTCTTATTGGATCCTTCATGAACGTTGTAAACCTCTACATATAGATGACTCTTGATTTTTGAGTCGTCTGATTTGGAAACCAGAAGCTCAAGATATTCCTGTTTGAATGTCTAGTCTTGCTTGGTTTTTCATCGAGCACATTGCGGCACATTCTGCTTTTCCTGCCGGGTTTCGTCTCTTTTTGGATCCTTCATGAATGTTGTAAACCTCTACATATAGATGACTCTTGATTTTTGAGTCGTCTGATTTGGAAACCAGAAGCTCAAGATATTCCTGTTTGAATGTCTAGTCTTGCTTGGTTTTTCACCGAGCACATTGCGGCACATTCTGCTTTTCCTGCTGAGTTTCGTCTCTTATTGGATCCTTCATGAACGTTGTAAGCCTCTACATCTAGATGAATCTTGATTTTTTAATCGTCTGATTTGGAAACCAAAAGCTCAAGATATTCCTGTTTTAATGTCTAGTCTTGCTTGGTTTTTAACCGAGCACATTGCGGCACTTTCTACTCTTCCAACCGGGTTTCAGCTCTTATTAGATCCTTCATGAAAGTTGTAAACCTTTATATATAGACGACTCTTGATTTTTGAGTAGTCTGATTTGGAAACCAGAAGCTCAAGATATTCCAGTTTGAATGTCTAGTCTTGCTTGGTTTTTCACCGAGCACATTGGGCACATTCTGCTTTTCCTGCCGGGTTTTGTCTCTTATTGGATTCTTCATGAACGTTGTAAACCTCTACATATAGATGACTCTTGATTTTTGAATCGTCTGATTTGGAAACCAGAAGCTCAAGATATTCATGTTTGAATGTCTAGTCTTGCTTGCTTTTTCACCGAGCACATTGCGGCACATTCTGCTTTTCCTGCTGGGTTTCGTCTCTTATTAGAACCTTCATGAACACTGTAAACCTCTACATATAGATGACTCTTGATTTTTGAATCGTCTGATTTGGAAACCAGAAGCTCAAGATATTCTTGTTTGAATGTCTAGTCTTGCTTGGTTTTTCATCGAGAACATTGCGGCACTTTCTGCTCTTCCAACCGGGTTTCGGCTCTTATTAGATCCTTCATGAATGTTTTAAACCTTTATATATAGATGACTCTTGATTTTTGAATCGTCTGATATGAAAACCAGAAGCTCAAGATATTCCTGTTTGAATGTCTAGTCTTGCTTGCTTTTTCACAGAGCACATTGCGGAACATTCTGCTTTTCCTGTCGGGTTTCGTCTCTTATTAGAACCTTCATGAACATTGTAAACCTCTACATCTAGAGGACTCTTGATTTTTGAATCGTCTGATTTGGAAACCAGAAGCTCAAGATATTCCTGTTTGAATGTCTAGTCTTGCTTGGTTTTTCATCGAGCACATTGCGGCACATTCTACTTTTCCTGCCGGGTTTCGTCTCTTATTGGATCCTTCATGAACGTTGTAAGCCTCTACATATAGATGACTCTTGATTTTTGAGTCGTCTAATTTGGAAACCAGAAGCTCAAGATATTCCTGTTTGAATGTCTAGTCTTGCTTGGTTTTTCACCGAGCACATTGGGCACATTCTGCTTTTCCTGCCGGGTTTCGTCTCTTATTAGAACCTTCATGAACACTGTAAACCTCTACATCTAGAGGACTCTTGATTTTTGAATCGTCTGATATGGAAAACAGAAGCTCAAGATATTCCTTTTTGAATGTCTAGTCTTGCTTGGTTTTTCATCGAGAACATTGCGGCACTTTCTGCTCTTCCAACCGGGTTTCAGCTCTTATTAGATCCTTCATGAATGTTTTAAACCTTTATATATAGATGACTCTTGATTTTTGAATCGTCTGATTTGAAAACCAGAAACTCAAGATATTCCTGTTTGAATGTCTAGTCTTGCTTGGTTTTTCATCGAGCACATTGCGGCGGAATCTGCTCTTCCAACCGAGTTTCGTGTCTATTGGATAAATCATGAACATTGTACACATTTATATATAGATGACTCTTGATTTTTGAATCGGCTTATTTGAAAAATAGAAGCTCAAGATATTCCCGTTTGAATGTCTAGTCTTGCTTGGTTTTTCACTAAGCACATTGCGGCGGAATCTACTATTCCAACCGGGTTTCGTCTCTTATTGGATCCTTCATGAACACTGTACTCCATTATATATATATGACTCTTGATTTTTGAATGGCCTGATATGGAAACTAGAAGCTCAAGATATTCTCGTTTGAATGTCTAGTCTTGCTTGGTTTTTCACCGAGCACATTGCGGCGGAATCTGCTCTTTCAACCGGGTTTCGTCTCTATTGGATCAATCATGAAGGTTGGACACCTTTATATCTAGATGACTCTTGATTTTTGAATGGCCTGATTTGGAAACCAGAAGCTTAAGATATTCCCGTTTGATTGTCTAGTCTTGCTTGGTTTTTCACCGAGCACATTGCGGCGGAATCTGTTTTTACCAACTAGGTTTCATCTCTTATTGGATCCTTCATGAACATTGTACTCCATTATATATATATGACTCTTGACTCTTGATTTTTGAATTGGCTGATTTGAAAACCAGAAGCTCAAGATATTCCCATTTGAATGTCTAGTCTTGCGTGGTTTTTCACCGAGCACATTGCGGCGGATTCTGCTCTTCCATCCGGGTTTCGTCTCTTATTGGATCCTGCATGAAGTTATACACCTTTATATATAGATGACTTTGGATTTTTGAATGGCCTGATTTCGAAACCAGAAGCTCAAGATATTCCCGTTTGAATGTCTAGTCTTGCTTCTTTTTCACCGAGCACATTGCGGTGGAATCTGCTCTTCCAACCGGGTTTCGTCTCTTATTGAATCCTGCATGAAAGTGGTACACCTTTATATCTATATGACTCTTGATTTTTGAATCACCTGATTTGGAAACCAGAAGCTCAAGATATTCCAATTTGAATGTCTAGTCTTGCTTTGTTTTTCACGGAGCACATTGCGGTGAAATCTGCTCTTCCAACTGGGTTTCGTCTCTTATTGGATCCTTCATGAACGTTGTACATCATTATATATATATATGACTCTTGACTTTTGAATGGGCTGATTTGGAAACCAGAAGCTCAAAATATTCCCGTTTGAATGTGTAGTCTTTCTTGGATTTTGACACAGAACACATTGCGGCGTAATCTGCTTTTCTAACCGGGTTTTGTCTCTTATTGGATACTTCATGAACGTTGTACATCATTATATATATATGACTCTTGATTTTTGAATGGCCTGATTTGGAAACCAGAAGCTTAAGATATTCTCGTTTGAATGTCTAGTCTTGCTTGGTTTTCACCGAGCACATTGCGGTGGAATCTGCTCTTCCAACCGCGTTTCGTCTCTTATTGAATCCTTCATGAAAGTTTTACACCGCTACATCTAGATGACTCTTGATTTTTTAATGGCCTGATATGGAAACCAGAAGCTCAAGATATTCCCGTTTGAATGTCTAGTCTTGCTTGGTTTTTCACCGAGCACATTGCGGCACTTTCTACTCTTCCAACCGGGTTTCGGCTCTTATTAGATCCTTTATGAACGTTGTAAACCTTTATATATAGATGACTCTTGATTTTAGAATCGTCTAATTTGGAAACCAGAAGCTCAAGATAAACCTGTTTGAATGTCTACTCTTGCTTGGTTTTTCACCGAGCACATTGCGGCACATTCTGCTTTTCCAACCGGGTTTCGTCTCTTATTGGATCCTTCATGAACGTTGTAAACCTCTACATATAGATGACTCTTGATTTTTGAATCGTCTGATTTGGAAACCAGAAGCTCAAGATATTCATGTTTGAATGTCTAGTCTTTCTTGGTTTTTCACCGAGCACATTGCGGCACATTCTGCTTTTCCAACCGTGTTTGGTCTCTTATTGGATCCTTCATGAACGTTGTAAACCTCTACATATAGATGACTATTGATTTTTGAATCGTCTGATTTGGAAACCAGAAGCTCAAGATATTCCTGTTTGAATGTCTAGTCTTGCTTGGTTTTTCACCGAGCACATTGCGGCACTTTCTACTCTTCCAACCGGGTTTCGGCTCTTATTAGAACCTTTATGAACGTTGTAAACCTTTATATATAGATGACTCTTGATTTTTGAATTGTCTGATTTGAAAACCAGAAGCTCAAGATATTCCTGTTTGAATGTCTACTCTTGCTTGGTTTTTCACCGAGCACATTGCGGCATATTCTTCTTTTCCTGCCGGGTTTCGTCTCTTATTGGATCCTTCATGAACGTTGTAAACCTCTATATGTAGATGACTCTTGATTTTTGAATCGTCTGATATGGAAACCAGAAGCTCAAGATATTCCTTTTTGAATGTCTAGTCTTGCTTGGTTTTTCATCGAGAACATTGCGGCACTTTCTGCTCTTCCAACCGGGTTTCAGCTCTTATTAGATCCTTCATGAATGTTTTAAACCTTTATATATAGATGACTCTTGATTTTTGAATCGTCTGATTTGAAAACCAGAAACTCAAGATATTCCTGTTTGAATGTCTAGTCTTGCTTGCTTTTTCACCGAGCACATTGCGGAACATTCTGCTTTTCCTGCCGGGTTTCGTCTGTTATTAGAACCTTCATGAACATTGTAAACCTCTACATCTAGAGGACTCTTGATTTTTGAATCGTCTGATTTGAAAACCAGAAGCTCAAGATATTCCTGTTTGAATGTCTAGTCTTGGTTGGTTTTTCATCGAGAACATTGCGGCACTTTCTGCTCTTCCAACCGGGTTTCAGCTCTTATTAGATCCTTCATGAATGTTTTAAACCTTTATATATAGATGACTCTTGATTTTTGAATCGTCTGATTTGAAAACCAGAAACTCAAGATATTCCTGTTTGAATGTCTAGTCTTGCTTGCTTTTTCACCGAGCACATTGCGGAACATTCTGCTTTTCCTGCCGGGTTTTGTCTGTTATTAGAACCTTCATGAACATTGTAAACCTCTACATCTAGAGGACTCTTGATTTTTGAATCGTCTGATTTGAAAACCAGAAGCTCAAGATATTCCTGTTTGAATGTCTAGTCTTGGTTGGTTTTTCATCGAGAACATTGCGGCACTTTCTGCTCTTCCAACCAGGTTTCGGCTCTTATTAGATCCTTCTTGAATGTTTTAAACCTTTATATATAGATGACTCTTGATTTTTGAATCGTCTGATTTGAAAACCAGAAGCTCAAGATATTCCTGTTTGAATGTCTAGTCTTGCTTGCTTTTTCACCACGCACATTGCAGAACATTCTGCTTTTCCTGTCGGGTTTCGTCTCTTATTAGAACCTTCATGAACATTGTAAAGTTCTACATCTAGAGGACTCTTGATTTTTGAATCGTCTGATATGGAAACCAGAAGCTCAAGATATTCCTTTTTGAATGTCTAGTCTTGCTTGGTTTTTCATCGAGCACATTGCGGCGGAATCTGCTCTTCCAACCGAGTTTCGTATCTATTGGATAAATCATGAACATTGTACACATTTATATATAGATGACTCTTGATTTTTGAATCGGCTTATTTGAAAAATAGAAGCTCAAGATATTCCCGTTTGAATGTCTAGTCTTGCTTGGTTTTTCACTAAGCACATTGCGGCGGAATCTACTATTCCAACCGGGTTTCGTCTCTTATTGGATCCTTCATGAACACTGTACTCCATTATATATATATGACTCTTGATTTTTGAATGGCCTGATATGGAAACTAGAAGCTCAAGATATTCTCGTTTGAATGTCTAGTCTTGCTTGGTTTTTCACCGAGCACATTGCGGCGGAATCTGCTCTTTCAACCGGGTTTCGTCTCTATTGGATCAATCATGAAGGTTGGACACCTTTATATCTAGATGACTCTTGATTTTTGAATGGCCTGATTTGGAAACCAGAAGCTTAAGATATTCCCGTTTGACTGTCTAGTCTTGCTTGGTTTTTCACCGAGCACATTGCGGCGGAATCTGTTTTTACCAACTAGGTTTCATCTCTTATTGGATCCTTCATGAACATTGTACTCCATTATATATATATGACTCTTGACTCTTGATTTTTGAATTGGCTGATTTGAAAACCAGAAGCTCAAGATATTCCCATTTGAATGTCTAGTCTTGCGTGGTTTTTCACCGAGCACATTGCGGCGGATTCTGCTCTTCCATCCGGGTTTCGTCTCTTATTGGATCCTGCATGAAGTTATACACCTTTATATATAGATGACTTTGGATTTTTGAATGGCCTGATTTCGAAACCAGAAGCTCAAGATATTCCCGTTTGAATGTCTAGTCTTGCTTCTTTTTCACCGAGCACATTGCGGTGGAATCTGCTCTTCCAACCGGGTTTCGTCTCTTATTGAATCCTTCATGAAAGTGGTACACCTTTATATCTATATGACTCTTGATTTTTGAATCACCTGATTTGGAAACCAGAAGCTCAAGATATTCCAATTTGAATGTCTAGTCTTGCTTTGTTTTTCACGGAGCACATTGCGGTGAAATCTGCTCTTCCAACTGGGTTTCGTCTCTTATTGGATCCTTCATGAACGTTGTACATCATTATATATATATATGACTCTTGACTTTTGAATGGGCTGATTTGGAAACCAGAAGCTCAAAATATTCCCGTTTGAATGTGTAGTCTTTCTTGGATTTTGACACAGAACACATTGCGGCGTAATCTGCTTTTCTAACCGGGTTTTGTCTCTTATTGGATACTTCATGAACGTTGTACATCATTATATATATATGACTCTTGATTTTTGAATGGCCTGATTTGGAAAACAGAAGCTTAAGATATTCTCGTTTGAATGTCTAGTCTTGCTTGGTTTTCACCGAGCACATTACGGTGGAATCTGCTCTTCCAACCGCGTTTCGTCTCTTATTGAATCCTTCATGAAAGTTTTACACCGCTACATCTAGATGACTCTTGATTTTTGAATGGCCTGATATGGAAACCAGAAGCTCAAGATATTCCCGTTTGAATGTCTAGTCTTGCTTGGTTTTTCACCGAGCACATTGCGGCACTTTCTACTCTTCCAACCGGGTTTCGGCTCTTATTAGATCCTTTATGAACGTTGTAAACCTTTATATATAGATGACTCTTGATTTTAGAATCGTCTAATTTGGAAACCAGAAGCTCAAGATAATCCTGTTTGAATGTCTACTCTTGCTTGGTTTTTCACCGAGCACATTGCGGCACATTCTGCTTTTCCAACCGGGTTTCGTCTCTTATTGGATCCTTCATGAACGTTGTAAACCTCTACATATAGATGACTCTTGATTTTTGAATCGTCTGATTTGGAAACCAGAAGCTCAAGATATTCATGTTTGAATGTCTAGTCTTTCTTGGTTTTTCACCGAGCACATTGCGGCACATTCTGCTTTTCCAACCGTGTTTGGTCTCTTATTGGATCCTTCATGAACGTTGTAAACCTCTACATATAGATGACTATTGATTTTTGAATCGTCTGATTTGGAAACCAGAAGCTCAAGATATTCCTGTTTGAATGTCTAGTCTTGCTTGGTTTTTCACCGAGCACATTGCGGCACTTTCTACTCTTCCAACCGGGTTTCGGCTCTTATTAGAACCTTTATGAACGTTGTAAACCTTTATATATAGATGACTCTTGATTTTTGAATTGTCTGATTTGAAAACCAGAAGCTCAAGATATTCCTGTTTGAATGTCTACTCTTGCTTGGTTTTTCACCGAGCACATTGCGGCATATTCTTCTTTTCCTGCCGGGTTTCGTCTCTTATTGGATCCTTCATGAACGTTGTAAACCTCTATATGTAGATGACTCTTGATTTTTGAATCGTCTGATTTGGAAACCAGAAGCTTAAGATATTCCTGTTTGAAAGTCTAGTCTTGCTTGGTTTTTCACCGAGCGTATTGCGGCTATTTCTGCTTTTCCAACCGGGTTTCTTCTCTTTTTGGATCCTTCATAAACGTTGTAAACCTCTATATATAGATGAATCTTGATTTTTGAGTCGTCTGATTTAGAAACCAGAAGCTCAAGATATTCTTGTTTGAATGTCTAGTCTTGCTTGGTTTTTCACCGAGTACATTGCGGCACATTCTGCTTTTCCTGTCGGGATTCATCTCTTATTCGATCCTTCATGAACGTTGTAAACCTCTACATATAGATGACTCTTGATTTTTGAATCGTCTGATTTGGAAACCAGAAGATCAAGATAATCCTGTTTGAATGTCTAGTCTTGCTTGGTTTTTAACCGAGCACATTGCGGAATATTCTGCTTTTCCTGCCGGGTTTCGTCTCTTATTGGAACCTTCATGAACGTTGTAAACCTCTACATATAGATGACTCTTGATTTTTGAGTCGTCTGATTTGGAAACCAGAAGCTCAAGATATTCCTGTTTGAATGTCTAGTCTTGCTTGGTTTTTCATCGAGCACATTGCGGCACATTCTGCTTTTCCTGCCGGGTTTCGTCTCTTTTTGGATCCTTCATGAACGTTGTAAACCTCTACATATAGATGACTCTTGATTTTTGAGTCGTCTGATTTGGAAACCAGAAGCTCAAGATATTCCTGTTTGAATGTCTAGTCTTGCTTGGTTTTTCACCGAGCACATTGCGGCACATTCTGCTTTTCCTGCCGGGTTTCGTCTCTTTTTGGATCCTTCATGAAAGTTGTAAACCTCTACATCTAGATGAATCTTGATTTTTGAGTCGTCTGATTTGGAAACCAGAAGCTCAAGATATTCCTGTTTGAATGTCTAGTCTTGCTTGGTTTTTAACCGAGCACATTGCGGCACTTTCTACTCTTCCAACCGGGTTTCGGCTCTTATTAGATCCTTCATGAAAGTTGTAAACCTTTATATATAGACGACTCTTGATTTTTGAGTCGTCTGATTTGGAAACTAGAAGCTCAAGATATTCCAGTTTGAATGTCTAGTCTTGCTTGGTTTTTCACCGAGCACATTGGGCACATTCTGCTTTTCCTGCCGGGTTTTGTCACTTATTGGATTCTTCATGAACGTTGTAAACCTCTACTTATAGATGACTCTTGATTTTTGAATCGTCTGATTTGGAAACCAGAAGCTCAAGATATTCATGTTTGAATGTCTAGTCTTGCTTGCTTTTTCACCGAGCACATTGCGGCACATTCTGCTTTTCCTGCCGGGTTTCGTCTCTTATTAGAACCTTCATGAACACTGTAAACCTCTACATATAGATGACTCTTGATTTTTGAATCGTCTGATTTGGAAACCAGAAGCTCAAGATATTCCTGTTTGAATATCTAGTCTTGCTTTGTTTTTCATCGAGAACATTGCGGCACTTTCTGCTCTTCCAACCGGGTTTCGGCTCTTATTAGATTCTTCATGAATGTTTTAAACCTTTATATATAGATGACTCTTGATTTTTGAATCGTCTGATTTGAAAACCAGAAGCTCAAGATATTCCTGTTTGAATGTCTAGTCTTGCTTGGTTTTTCATCGAGCACATTGCGACACATTCTACTTTTCCTGTCGGGTTTCGTCTCTTATTGGATCCTTCATGAACGTTGTAAGCCTCTACATATAGATGACTCTTGATTTTTGAGTGGTCTGATTTGGAAACCAGAAGATCAAGATATTCCTGTTTGAATGTCTAGTCTTGCTTGGTTTTTCACCGAGCACATTGGGCACATTCTGCTTTTCCTGCCGGGTTTCGTCTCTTATTAGAACCTTCATGAACACTGTAAACCTCTACATCTAGAGGACTCTTGATTTTTGAATCGTCTGATATGGAAACCAGAAGCTCAAGATATTCCTTTTTGAATGTCTAGTCTTGCTTGGTTTTTCATCGAGAACATTGCAGCACTTTCTGCTCTTCCAACCGGGTTTCAGCTCTTATTAGATCCTTCATGAATGTTTTAAACCTTTATATATAGATGACTCTTGATTTTTGAATAGTCTGATTTGAAAACCAGAAGCTCAAGATATTCCTGTTTGAATGTCTAGTCTTGCTTGCTTTTTCACCGAGCACATTGCGGAACATTCTGCTTTTCCTGCCGGGTTTCGTCTCTTATTAGAACCTTCATGAACATTGTAAACCTCTACATCTAGAGGACTCTTGATTTTTGAATCGTTTGATTTGGACACCAGAAGCTCAAGATATTCCTGTTTGAATGTCTAGTCTTGGTTGGTTTTTCATCGAGAACATTGCGGCACTTTCTGCTCTTCCAACCGGGTTTCGGCTCTTTCTAGATCCTTCATGAATGTTTTAAACCTTTATATATAGATGACTCTTGATTTTTGAATCGTCTGATTTGAAACCAGAAGCTCAAGATATTCCTGTTTGAATGTCTAGTCTTGCTTGCTTTTTCACCGAGCACATTGCAGAACATTCTGCTTTTCCTGTCGGGTTTCGTCTCTTATTAGAACCTTCATGAACATTGTAAACCTCTACATCTAGAGGACTCTTGATTTTTGAATCGTCTGATTTGGAAACCAGAAGCTCAAGATATTCCTGTTTGAATGTCTAGTCTTGCTTGGTTTTTCATCGAGCATATTGCGGCACATTCTACTTTTCCTGCCGGGTTTCGTCTCTTATTGGATCCTTCATGAACGTTGTAAACTTCTACATATAGATGACTCTTGATTTTTGAATCGTCTGCTTTGGAAACCAGAAGCTCAAGATATTCCTGTTTGAATGTCTAGTCTTGCTTGGTTTTTCATCGAGCACATTGCGGCCCATTCTGCTTTTCCTGCCGGGTTTCGTCTCTTATTGGATCCTTCATGAACGTTGTAAACCTCTACATATATAGACGACTCTTGATTTTTGAGTCGTCTGATTTAGAAACCAGAAGCTCAAGATATTCCTGTTTGAATGTCTAGTCTTGTTTGGTTTTTCACCGAGTACATTGCGGCACATTCTGCTTTTCCTGCCGGTTTTCGTCTCTTATTCGATCCTTCATGAATGTTGTAAACCTCTACATATAGATGACTCTTGATTTTTGAATCGTCTGATTTGGAAACCAGAAGCTCAAGATAATCTTGTTCGAATGTCTAGTCCTGCTTGGTTTTTAACCGAGCACATTGCGGCACTTTCTGCTCTTCCAACTAGGTTTCGGCTCTTATTAGATCCTTCATGAATGTTTTAAACCTTTATATATAGATGACTCTTGATTTTTGAATAATCTGATTTGAAAACCAGAAGCTCAAGATATTCCTGTTTGAATGTCTAGTCTTGCTTGCTTTTTCACCGAGCACATTGCGGAACATTCTGCTTTTCCTGCCGGGTTTCGTCTCTTATTAGAACCTTCATGAACATTGTAAACCTCTACATCTAGAGGACTCTTGATTTTTGAATCGTCTGATTTGGAAACCAGAAGCTCAAGATATTCCTGTTTGAATGTCTAGTCTTGCTTGGTTTTTCATCGAGCACATTGCGGCACATTCTACTTTTCCTGCCGGGTTTCGTCTCTTATTGGATCCTTCATGAACGTTGTAAACCTCTACATATAGATGACTCTTGATTTTTGAATCGTCTGATTTGGAAACCAGAAGCTCAAGATATTCCTGTTTGAATGTCTAGTCTTGCTTGGTTTTTCATCGAGCACATTGCGGCACATTCTCCTTTTCCTGCCGGGTTTTGTCTCTTATTGGATCCTTCATGAACGTTGTAAACCTCTACATATAGATGACTTTTGATTTTTGAGTCGTCTGATTTGGAAACCAGAAGCTCAAGATATTGCTGTTTGAATGTCTAGTCTTGCTTGGTTTTTCATCGAGCACATTGCGGCACATTCTGCTTTTCCTGTCGGGTTTCGTCTCTTATTGGATCCTTCATGAACGTTGTAAACCTCTACATATAGATGACTCTTGATTTTTGAGTCGTCTGATTTGGAAACCAGAAGCTCAAGATATTCCTGTTTAAATGTCTAGTCTTGCTTGGTTTTTCATCGAGCACATTGCGACACTTTCTGTTCTTCCAACCAGGTTTCAGCTCTTATTAGATCCTTCATAAAATTGTAAACCATTATATATAGATGACTCTTGATTTTTAATCGTCTGATTTGAAAACCAGAAGCTCAAGATATTCCTATTTGAATGTCTAGTCTTGCTTGGTTTTTCATCGAGCACATTGCGGCCCATTCTGCTTTTCCTGCCGGGTTTCGTCTCTTATTGGATCCTTCATGAACGTTGTAAACCTCTACATATATAGACGACTCTTGATTTTTGAGTCGTCTGATTTAGAAACCAGAAGCTCAAGATATTCCTGTTTGAATGTCTAGTCTTGTTTGGTTTTTCACCGAGTACATTGCTGCACATTCTGCTCTTCCTGCCGGGATTCGTCTCTTATTCGATCCTTCATGAACGTTGTAAACCTTTATATATAGATGACTCTTGATTTTTGAATCGTCTGATTTGAAAACCAGAAGCTCAAGATATTCCTGTTTGAATGTCTAGTCTTGCTTGGTTTTTCATCGAGCACATTGCGGCCCATTATGCTTTTCCTGCCGGGTTTCGTCTCTTATTGGATCCTTCATGAACGTTGTAAACCTCTACATATATAGACGACTCTTGATTTTTGAGTCGTCTGATTTGGAAACCAGAAGCTCAAGATATTCCTGTTTGAATGTCTAGTCTTGTTTGGTTTTTCACCGAGTACATTGCGGCACATTCTGCTTTTCCTGCCGGGATTCGTCTCTTATTCGATCCTTCATGAACGTTGTAAACCTCTACATATAGATGACTCTTGATTTTTGAATCGTCTGATTTGGAAACCAGAAGCTCAAGATAATCTTGTTCGAATGTCTAGTCCTGCTTGGTTTTTAACCGAGCACATTGCGGCACTTTCTGCTCTTCCAACCAGGTTTCGGCTCTTATTAGATCCTTCATGAATGTTTTAAACCTTTATATATAGATGACTCTTGATTTTTGAATAATCTGATTTGAAAACCAGAAGCTCAAGATATTCCTGTTTGAATGTCTAGTCTTGCTTGCTTTTTCACCGAGCACATTGCGGAACATTCTGCTTTACCTGCCGGGTTTCGTCTCTTATTAGAACCTTCATGAACATTGTAAACCTCTACATCTAGAGGACTCTTGATTTTTGAATCGTCTGATTTGGAAACCAGAAGCTCAAGATATTCCTGTTTGAATGTCTAGTCTTGCTTGGTTTTTCATCGAGCACATTGCGGCACATTCTACTTTTCCTGCCGGGTTTCGTCTCTTATTGGATCCTTCATGAACGTTGTAAACCTCTACATATAGATGACTCTTGATTTTTGAATCGTCTGATTTGGAAACCAGAAGCTCAAGATATTCCTGTTTGAATGTCTAGTCTTGCTTGGTTTTTAACCGAGCACATTGCGGCACTTTCTGCTCTTCCAACCAGGTTTCGGCTCTTATTAGATCCTTCATTAATATTGTAAACCTTTATATATAGATGACTCTTGATTTTTGAATCGTTTGATTTGAAAACCAGAAGATCAAGATATTCCTGTTTGAATGTCTAGTCTTGCTTGCTTTTTCACCGAGCACATTGCGGAACATTCTGCTTTTCCTGTCGGGTTTCGTCTCTTATTAGAACCTTCATGAACATTGTAAACCTCTACATCTAGAGGACTCTTGATTTTTGAATCGTCTGATTTGGAAACCAGAAGCTCAAGATATTCCTGTTTGAATGTCTAGTCTTGCTTGGTTTTTCACCGAGCACATTGCGGCACATTCTGCTTTTCCTGCCGAGTTTTGTCTCTTATTGGATCCTTCATGAACATTGTAAACCTCTACATGGAGATGACTCTTGATTTTTGAATCGTCTGATTTGGAAACCAGAAGCTCAAGATATTCCTGTTTGAATGTCTAGTCTTGCTTGGTTTTTAACCGAGCACATTGCGGCACTTTCTGCTCTTCCAACCAGGTTTCGGCTCTTATTAGATCCTTCATTAATATTGTAAACCTTTATATATAGATGACTCTTGATTTTTGAATCGTTTGATTTGAAAACCAGAAGATCAAGATATTCCTGTTTGAATGTCTAGTCTTGCTTGCTTTTTCACCGAGCACATTGCGGAACATTCTGCTTTTCCTGTCGGGTTTCGTCTCTTATTAGAACCTTCATGAACATTGTAAACCTCTACATCTAGAGGACTCTTGATTTTTGAATCGTCTGATTTGGAAACCAGAAGCTCAAGATATTCCTGTTTGAATGTCTAGTCTTGCTTGGTTTTTCATCGAGCACATTGCGGCGCATACTGCTTTTCCTGCCGGGTTTCGTCTCTTATTGGATCCTTCATGAACGTTGTAAACCTCTACATATAAATGACTCTTGATTTTTGAATCGTCTGATTTGGAAACCAGAAGCTCAAGATATTCCTGTTTGAATGTCTAGTCTTGCTTGGTTTTTCATCGAGCACATTGCGGCACTTTCTGCTCTTCCAACCAGGTTTCGGCTCTTATTAGATCCTGCATTAATATTGTAAACCTTTATATATAGATGACTCTTGATTTTTGAATCGTTTGATTTGAAAACCAGAAGATCAAGATATTCCTGTTTGAATGTCTAGTCTTGCTTGCTTTTTCACCGAGCACATTGCGGAACATTCTGCTTTTCCTGCCGGGTTTCGTCTCTTATTAGAACCTTCATGAACATTGTAGCCCTCTACATCTAGAGGACTCTTGATTTTTGAATCGTCTGATTTGGAAACCAGAAGCTCAAGATAATCTTGTTCGAATGTCTAGTCCTGCTTGGTTTTTAACCGAGCACATTGCGGCACTTTCTGCTCTTCCAACCAGGTTTCGGCTCTTATTAGATCCTTCATGAATGTTTTAAACCTTTATATATAGATGACTCTTGATTTTTGAATAATCTGATTTGAAAACCAGAAGCTCAAGATATTCCTGTTTGAATGTCTAGTCTTGCTTGCTTTTTCACCGAGCACATTGCGGAACATTCTGCTTTACCTGCCGGGTTTCGTCTCTTATTAGAACCTTCATGAACATTGTAAACCTCTACATCTAGAGGACTCTTGATTTTTGAATCGTCTGATTTGGAAACCAGAAGCTCAAGATATTCCTGTTTGAATGTCTAGTCTTGCTTGGTTTTTCATCGAGCACATTGCGGCACATTCTACTTTTCCTGCCGGGTTTCGTCTCTTATTGGATCCTTCATGAACGTTGTAAACCTCTACATATAGATGACTCTTGATTTTTGAATCGTCTGATTTGGAAACCAGAAGCTCAAGATATTCCTGTTTGAATGTCTAGTCTTGCTTGGTTTTTAACCGAGCACATTGCGGCACTTTCTGCTCTTCCAACCAGGTTTCGGCTCTTATTAGATCCTTCATTAATATTGTAAACCTTTATATATAGATGACTCTTGATTTTTGAATCGTTTGATTTGAAAACCAGAAGATCAAGATATTCCTGTTTGAATGTCTAGTCTTGCTTGCTTTTTCACCGAGCACATTGCGGAACATTCTGCTTTTCCTGTCGGGTTTCGTCTCTTATTAGAACCTTCATGAACATTGTAAACCTCTACATCTAGAGGACTCTTGATTTTTGAATCGTCTGATTTGGAAACCAGAAGCTCAAGATATTCCTGTTTGAATGTCTAGTCTTGCTTGGTTTTTCATCGAGCACATTGCGGCGCATACTGCTTTTCCTGCCGGGTTTCGTCTCTTATTGGATCCTTCATGAACGTTGTAAACCTCTACATATAAATGACTCTTGATTTTTGAATCGTCTGATTTGGAAACCAGAAGCTCAAGATATTCCTGTTTGAATGTCTAGTCTTGCTTGGTTTTTCATCGAGCACATTGCGGCACTTTCTGCTCTTCCAACCAGGTTTCGGCTCTTATTAGATCCTGCATTAATATTGTAAACCTTTATATATAGATGACTCTTGATTTTTGAATCGTTTGATTTGAAAACCAGAAGATCAAGATATTCCTGTTTGAATGTCTAGTCTTGCTTGCTTTTTCACCGAGCACATTGCGGAACATTCTGCTTTTCCTGCCGGGTTTCGTCTCTTATTAGAACCTTCATGAACATTGTAGCCCTCTACATCTAGAGGACTCTTGATTTTTGAATCGTCTGATTTGGAAACCAGAAGCTCAAGATATTCCTGTTTGAATGTCTAGTCTTGCTTGGTTTTTCATCGAGCACATTGCGGCAAATTCTACTTTTCCTGCTGGGTTTCGTCTCTTATTAGATCCTTCATGAACGTTGTAATCCTCTACATATAGATGACTCTTGATTTTTGAGTCGTCTGATTTGGAAACCAGAAGCTCAAGATATTTCTGTTTGAATGTCTAGTCTTGCTTGGTTTTTCATCGAGCACATTGCGGCACATTCTGCTTTTCCTGCCAGGTTTCGTGTCTTATTGGATCCTTCATGAACATTGTAAACCTCTACATATAGATGACTCTTGATTTTTTTTGAATCGTCTGATTTGGAAACCAGAAGCTCAAGATATTCCTGTTTGAATGTCTAGTCTTGCTTTGTTTTTCATCGAGCACATTGCGGCACTTTCTGCTCTTCCAACCAGGTTTCGACTCTTATTAGATCCTTCATTAATATTGTAAACCTTTATATATAGATGACTCTTGATTTTTGAATCGTCTGATTTAAAAACCAGAAGCTCAAGATATTCCTATTTGAATATCTAGTGTTGCTTGGTTTTTCATCGAGCACATTGCGGCACATTCTGCTTTTCCTGCCGGTTTTCGTCTCTTATTGGATCCTTCATGAACGTTGTAAACCTCTACATATAGATGACTCTTGATTTTTGAATCGTCTGATTTGGAAACCAGAAGCTCAAGATATTCCTGTTTGAATGTCTAGTCTTGCTTGGTTTTTCATCGAGCACATTGCGGCACATTCTGCTTTTCCTGCCGGGTTTCGTCTCTTATTGGATCCTTCATGAACGTTGTAAACCTCTACATATAGATGACTCTTGATTTTTGAATCGTCTGATTTGGAAACCAGAAGCTCAAGATATTCCTGTTTGAATGTCTAGTCTTGCTTGGTTTTTCATCGAGCACATTGCGGCACTTTCTGCTCTTCCAACCGGGTTTCAACTCTTATTAGATCCTTCATGAAAGTTGTGAACCTTTATATATAGACGACTCTTGATTTTTGAGTCGTCTGATTTGGAAACCAGAAGCTCAAGATATTCCTGTTTGAATGTCTAGTCTTGCTTGGTTTTTCACCGAGCACATTGGGCACATTCTGCTTTTCATGCCGGGTTTCGTCTCGTATTGGATTCTTCATGAACGTTGTAAACCCTTACATATAGATAACTCTTGATTTTTGAATCGTTTGATTTGGAAACCAGAAGCTCAAGATATTCCTGTTTGAATGTCTAGTCTTGCTTGGTTTTTCACCGAGCACATTGCGGCACATTCTGCTTTTCCTGCCGAGTTTTGTCTCTTATTGGATCCTTCATGAACGTTGTAAACCTCTACATGGAGATGACTCTTGATTTTTGAATCGTCTGATTTGGAAACCAGAAGCTTAAGATATTCCTGTTTGAATGTCTAGTCTTGCTTGGTTTTTCACCGAGCACGTTGCGGCACTTTCTGCTCTTCCAACCAGGTTTTGGCTCTTATTAGAACCTTCATGAATGTTGTAAACCTTTATATATAGATCACTCTTGATTTTTGAATCGTTTGATTTGAAAACCAAAAGCTCAAGATATTCCTGTTTGAATGTCTAGTCTTGCTTGGTTTTTCACTGAGCACATTGGGCACATTCTGCTTTTCCTGCCGGGTTTCGTCTCTTATTGGAGTCTTCATGAACGTTGTAAGCCTCTACATATAGATGACTCTTGATTTTTAAATCGTTTAATTTGGAAACCAGAAGCTCAAGATATTCGTGTTTGAATGTCTAGTCTTGCTTGGTTTTTCATCGAGCACATTGCGGCACTTTCTGCTCTTCCAACTAGGTTTCGGCTCTTATTAGATCCTTCATTAATATTGTAAACTTTTATATATAGATGACTCTTGATTTTTGAGTCGTCTGATTTGGAAACCAGAAGCTCAAGATATTCCTGTTTGAATGTCTAGTCTTGCTTGCTTTTTCACCGAGCACTTTGCGGAACATTCTGCTTTTCCTGCCGGGTTTCGTCTCTTATTGGAACCTTCATGAACGTTGTAAACCTCTACTTCTAGAGGACTCTTGATTTTTGAGTCGTCTGATTTGGAAACCAGAAGCTCAAGATATTTCTGTTTGAATGTCTAGTCTTGCTCGGTTTTTCATCGAACACATTGCGGCACATTCTGCTTTTCCTGCCGGGTTTCGTCTCTTATTGGATCCTTCATGAACGTTGTAAACCTCTACATATAGATGGCTCTTGATTTTTGAATCGTCTGATTTGGAAACCAGAAGCTCAAGATATTCCTGTTTGAATGTCTAGTCTTGCTTGGTTTTTCATCGAGCACATTGCGGCACATTCTGCTCTTCCAACCAGGTTTTGGCTCTTATTAGATCCTTCATTAATATTGTAAACCTTTATATATAGATGACTCTTGATTTTTGAATCGTTTAATTTGGAAACCAGAAGCTCAAGATATTCTTGTTTGAATGTCTAGTCTTGCTTGGTTTTTCACCGATCATATTGCGCCACTTTCTGCTCTTCCAACCAGGTTTCGACTCTTATTAGATCCTTCATGAATGTTGTAAGCCTTTATATATAGAGTACTCTTGATTTTTGAATCGTCTGATTTGGAAACCAGAAGCTCAAGATATTCCTGTTTGAATGTCTAGTCTTCCTTGGTTTTTCATCGAGTACATTGCGGCACATTCTGCTTTTCCTGCCGGGATTCGTCTCTTATTCGATCCTTCATGAACGTTGTAAACCTCTACATATAGATGACTCTTGATTTTTGAATCGTCTGATCTGGAAACAGAAGCTCAAGATAATCTTGTTCGAATGTCTAGTCCTGTTTGGTTTTTAACCGAGCACATTGCGGCACTTTCTACTCTTCCAACCAGGTTTCGGCTCTTATTAGATCCTTCATGAATGTTTTAAACCTTTATATATAGATGACTCTTGATTTTTGAATCGTCTGATTTGAAAACCAGAAGCTCAAGATATTCCTGTTTGAATGTCTAGTCTTGCTTGCTTTTTCACCGAGCACATTGCGGAACATTCTGCTGTTCCTGCCGGGTTTCGTCTCTTATTCGAACCTTCATGAACATTGTAAACCTCTACATCTAGAGGACTCTTGATTTTTGAATCGTCTGATTTGGAAACCAGAAGCTCAAGATATTCCTGTTTGAATGTCTAGTCATGCTTGGTTTTTCATCGAGCACATTGCGGCACATTCTACTTTTCGTGCCGGGTTTCGTCTCTTATTGGATCCTTCATGAACGTTGTAAACCTCTACATATAGATGACTCTTGATTTTTGAGTCGTCTGATTTGGAAACCAGAAGCTCAAGATATTTCTGTTTGAATGTCTAGTCTTGCTTTGTTTTTCATCGAGCACATTGCGGCACATTCTGCTTTTCCTGCCGGGTTTCGTCTCTTATTGGATTCTTCATGAACGTTGTAAACCCTTACATATAGATAACTCTTGATTTTTGAATCGTTTGATTTGGAAACCAGAAGCTCAAGATATTCCTGTTTAAATGTCTAGTCTTGCTTGGTTTTTCACCGAGCACATTGCGGCACATTCTGCTTTTCCTGCCGAGTTTTGTCTCTTATTGGATCCTTCATGAACGTTGTAAACCTCTACATGGAGATGACTCTTGATTTTTGAATCGTCTGATTTGGAAACCAGAAGCTTAAGATATTCCTGTTTGAATGTCTAGTCTTGCTTGGTTTTTCACCGAGCACGTTGCGGCACTTTCTGCTCTTCCAACCAGGTTTTGGCTCTTATTAGAACCTTCATGAATGTTGTAAACCTTTATATATAGATCACTCTTGATTTTTGAATCGTTTGATTTGAAAACCAAAAGCTCAAGATATTCCTGTTTGAATGTCTAGTCTTGCTTGGTTTTTCACTGAGCACATTGGGCACATTCTGCTTTTCCTGCCGGGTTTCGTCTCTTATTGGAGTCTTCATGAACGTTGTAAGCCTCTACATATAGATGACTCTTGATTTTTAAATCGTTTAATTTGGAAACCAGAAGCTCAAGATATTCGTGTTTGAATGTCTAGTCTTGCTTGGTTTTTCATCGAGCACATTGCGGCACTTTCTGCTCTTCCAACTAGGTTTCGGCTCTTATTAGATCCTTCATTAATATTGTAAACTTTTATATATAGATGACTCTTGATTTTTGAGTCGTCTGATTTGGAAACCAGAAGCTCAAGATATTCCTGTTTGAATGTCTAGTCTTGCTTGCTTTTTCACCGAGCACTTTGCGGAACATTCTGCTTTTCCTGCCGGGTTTCGTCTCTTATTGGAACCTTCATGAACGTTGTAAACCTCTACTTCTAGAGGACTCTTGATTTTTGAGTCGTCTGATTTGGAAACCAGAAGCTCAAGATATTTCTGTTTGAATGTCTAGTCTTGCTCGGTTTTTCATCGAACACATTGCGGCACATTCTGCTTTTCCTGCCGGGTTTCGTCTCTTATTGGATCCTTCATGAACGTTGTAAACCTCTACATATAGATGGCTCTTGATTTTTGAATCGTCTGATTTGGAAACCAGAAGCTCAAGATATTCCTGTTTGAATGTCTAGTCTTGCTTGGTTTTTCATCGAGCACATTGCGGCACATTCTGCTCTTCCAACCAGGTTTTGGCTCTTATTAGATCCTTCATTAATATTGTAAACCTTTATATATAGATGACTCTTGATTTTTGAATCGTTTAATTTGGAAACCAGAAGCTCAAGATATTCTTGTTTGAATGTCTAGTCTTGCTTGGTTTTTCACCGATCATATTGCGCCACTTTCTGCTCTTCCAACCAGGTTTCGACTCTTATTAGATCCTTCATGAATGTTGTAAGCCTTTATATATAGAGTACTCTTGATTTTTGAATCGTCTGATTTGGAAACCAGAAGCTCAAGATATTCCTGTTTGAATGTCTAGTCTTCCTTGGTTTTTCATCGAGTACATTGCGGCACATTCTGCTTTTCCTGCCGGGATTCGTCTCTTATTCGATCCTTCATGAACGTTGTAAACCTCTACATATAGATGACTCTTGATTTTTGAATCGTCTGATCTGGAAACAGAAGCTCAAGATAATCTTGTTCGAATGTCTAGTCCTGTTTGGTTTTTAACCGAGCACATTGCGGCACTTTCTACTCTTCCAACCAGGTTTCGGCTCTTATTAGATCCTTCATGAATGTTTTAAACCTTTATATATAGATGACTCTTGATTTTTGAATCGTCTGATTTGAAAACCAGAAGCTCAAGATATTCCTGTTTGAATGTCTAGTCTTGCTTGCTTTTTCACCGAGCACATTGCGGAACATTCTGCTGTTCCTGCCGGGTTTCGTCTCTTATTCGAACCTTCATGAACATTGTAAACCTCTACATCTAGAGGACTCTTGATTTTTGAATCGTCTGATTTGGAAACCAGAAGCTCAAGATATTCCTGTTTGAATGTCTAGTCATGCTTGGTTTTTCATCGAGCACATTGCGGCACATTCTACTTTTCGTGCCGGGTTTCGTCTCTTATTGGATCCTTCATGAACGTTGTAAACCTCTACATATAGATGACTCTTGATTTTTGAGTCGTCTGATTTGGAAACCAGAAGCTCAAGATATTTCTGTTTGAATGTCTAGTCTTGCTTTGTTTTTCATCGAGCACATTGCGGCACATTCTGCTTTTCCTGCCGGGTTTCGTCTCTTATTGGATCCTTCATGAACGTTGTAAACCTCTACATATAGATGACTCTTGATTTTTGAATCGTTTAATTTCGAAACCAGAAGCTCAAGATATTCCTGTTTGAATGTCTAGTCTTGCTTGGTTTTTCACCGAGCACATTGCGGCACATTCTGCTTTTCCTTCCGAGTTTTGTCTCTTATTGGATCCTTCATGAACGTTGTAAACCTCTACATGGAGATAACTCTTGATTTTTGAATCGTCTGATTTGGAAACCAGAAGCTCAATATATTCCTGTTTGAATGTCTAGTCTTGCTTGGTTTTTCACCGAGCACATTGCGGCACTTTCTGCTTTTGCTGCCGGGATTCGTCTCTTATTCGATCCTTCATGAACGTTGTAAACCTCTACATATAGATGACTCTTGATTTTTGAATCGTCTGATTTGGAAACAGAAGCTCAAGATAATCTTGTTCGAATGTCTAGTCCTGTTTGGTTTTTAACCGAGCACATTGCGGCACTTTCTGCTCTTCCAACCAGGTTTCGGCTCTTATTAGATCCTTCATGAATGTTTTAAACCTTTATATATAGATGACTCTTGATTTTTGAATAGTCTGATTTGAAAACCAGAAGCCCAAGATATTCCTGTTTGAATGTCTAGTCTTGCTTGCTTTTTCACCGAGCACATTGCGGAACATTCTGCTTTTCCTGCCGGGTTTCGTCTCTTATTAGAACCTTCATGAACATTGTAAACCTCTACATCTAGAGGACTCTTGATTTTTGAATCGTCTGATTTGGAAACCAGAAGCTCAAGATATTCCTGTTTGAATGTCTAGTCATGCTTGGTTTTTCATCGAGCACATTGCGGCACATTCTACTTTTCCTGCCGGGTTTCGTCTCTTATTGGATCCTTCATGAACGTTGTAAACCTCTACATATAGATGACTCTTGATTTTTGAGTCGTCTGATTTGGAAACCAGAAGCTCAAGATATTTCAGTTTGAATGTCTAGTCTTGCTTTGTTTTTCATCGAGCACATTGCGGCACATTCTGCTTTTCCTGCCGGGTTTCGTCTCTTATTGGATCCTTCATGAACGTTGTAAACCTCTACATATTGATGACTCTTGATTTTTGAATCGTTTGATTTGAAAACCAGAAGCTCAAGATATTCCTGTTTGAATGTCTAGTCTTGCTTGGTTTTTCAGCGAGCACATTGGGCACATTCTGCTTTTCCTGCCGGGTTTCGTCTCTTATTAGAACCTTCATGAACACTGTAAACCTCTACATCTAGAGGACTTCTGATTTTTGAATCGTCTGATATGGAAACCAGAAGCTCAAGATATTCCTTTTTGAATGTCTAGTCTTGCTTGGTTTTTCATCGAGAACATTGCGGCACTTTCTGCTCTTCCAACCGGGTTTCGGCTCTTATTAGATCCTTCATGAATGTTGTAAACCTTTAAATATAGACGACTCTTGATTTTTGAGTCGTCTGATTTGGAAACCAGAAGCTCAAGATATTCCTGTTTGAATGTCTAGTCTTGCTTGGTTTTTCACCGAGTACATTGCGGCACATTCTGCTTTTCCTGTCGGGATTCGTCTCTTCTTCAATCCTTCATGAACGTTGTAAACCTCTACATATAGATGACTCTTGATTTTTGAATCGTCTGATTTGGAAACCAGAAGCTCAAGATAATCTTGTTCGAATATCTAGTCCTGCTTGGTTTTTAACCGAGCACATTGCGGCACTTTCTGCTCTTCCAACCAGGTTTCGGCTCTTATTAGATCCTTAATGAATGTTTTAAACCTTTATATATAGATGACTCTTGATTTTTGAATCGTCTGATTTGAAAACCAGAAGCTCAAGATATTCCTGTTTGAATGTCTAGTCTTGCTTGCTTTTTCATCGAGCACATTGCGGCACATTCTGCTTTTCCTGCCGGGTTTCGTCTCTTATTGGATCCTTCATGAACGTTGTAAACCTCTACATATTGATGACTCTTGATTTTTGAGTCGTCTGATTTGGAAACCAGAAGCTCAAGATATTCCTGTTTGAATGTCTAGTCTTGCTTGCTTTTTCACCGAGCACATTGCTGCACATTCTGCTTTTCCTGCCGGGTTTCGTCTCTTATTGGATCCTTCATGAACATTGTAAACCTCTACATATAGATGACTCTTGATTTTTGAATCGTTTGATTTGAAAACCAGAAGCTCAAGATATTCCTGTTTGAATGTCTAGTCTTGCTTGGTTTTTCACCGAGCACATTGGGCACATTCTGCTTTTCCTGCCGGGTTTCGTCTCTTATTAGAACCTTCATGAACACTGTAAACCTCTACATCTAGAGGACTTCTGATTTTTGAATCGTCTGATATGGAAACCAGAAGCTCAAGATATTCCTTTTTGAATGTCTAGTCTTGCTTGGTTTTTCACCGAGCACATTGGGCACATTCTGCTTTTCCTGCCGGGTTTCGTCTCTTATTAGAACCTTCATGAACACTGTAAACCTCTACATCTAGAGGACTTCTGATTTTTGAATCGTCTGATATGGAAACCAGAAGCTCAAGATATTCCTTTTTGAATGTCTAGTCTTGCTTGGTTTTTCATCGAGAACATTGCGGCACTTTCTGCTCTTCCAACCGGGTTTCGGCTCTTATTAGATCCTTCATGAATGTTGTAAACCTTTAAATATAGACGACTCTTGATTTTTGAGTCGTCTGATTTGGAAACCAGAAGCTCAAGATATTCCTGTTTGAATGTCTAGTCTTGCTTGGTTTTTCACCGAGTACATTGCGGCACATTCTGCTTTTCCTGTCGGGATTCGTCTCTTATTCAATCCTTCATGAACGTTGTAAACCTCTACATATAGATGACTCTTGATTTTTGAATCGTCTGATTTGGAAACCAGAAGCTCAAGATAATCTTGTTCGAATATCTAGTCCTGCTTGGTTTTTAACCGAGCACATTGCGGCACTTTCTGCTCTTCCAACCAGGTTTCGGCTCTTATTAGATCCTTAATGAATGTTTTAAACCTTTATATATAGATGACTCTTGATTTTTGAATCGTCTGATTTGAAAACCAGAAGCTCAAGATATTCCTGTTTGAATGTCTAGTCTTGCTTGCTTTTTCATCGAGCACATTGCGGCACATTCTGCTTTTCCTGCCGGGTTTCGTCTCTTATTGGATCCTTCATGAACGTTGTAAACCTCTACATATTGATGACTCTTGATTTTTGAATCGTTTGATTTGAAAACCAGAAGCTCAAGATATTCCTGTTTGAATGTCTAGTCTTGCTTGGTTTTTCACCGAGCACATTGGGCACATTCTGCTTTTCCTGCCGGGTTTCGTCTCTTATTAGAACCTTCATGAACACTGTAAACCTCTACATCTAGAGGACTTCTGATTTTTGAATCGTCTGATATGGAAACCAGAAGCTCAAGATATTCCTTTTTGAATGTCTAGTCTTGCTTGGTTTTTCACCGAGCACATTGGGCACATTCTGCTTTTCCTGCCGGGTTTCGTCTCTTATTAGAACCTTCATGAACACTGTAAACCTCTACATCTAGAGGACTTCTGATTTTTGAATCGTCTGATATGGAAACCAGAAGCTCAAGATATTCCTTTTTGAATGTCTAGTCTTGCTTGGTTTTTCATCGAGAACATTGCGGCACTTTCTGCTCTTCCAACCGGGTTTCGGCTCTTATTAGATCCTTCATGAATGTTGTAAACCTTTAAATATAGACGACTCTTGATTTTTGAGTCGTCTGATTTGGAAACCAGAAGCTCAAGATATTCCTGTTTGAATGTCTAGTCTTGCTTGGTTTTTCACCGAGTACATTGCGGCACATTCTGCTTTTCCTGTCGGGATTCGTCTCTTATTCAATCCTTCATGAACGTTGTAAACCTCTACATATAGATGACTCTTGATTTTTGAATCGTCTGATTTGGAAACCAGAAGCTCAAGATAATCTTGTTCGAATATCTAGTCCTGCTTGGTTTTTAACCGAGCACATTGCGGCACTTTCTGCTCTTCCAACCAGGTTTCGGCTCTTATTAGATCCTTAATGAATGTTTTAAACCTTTATATATAGATGACTCTTGATTTTTGAATCGTCTGATTTGAAAACCAGAAGCTCAAGATATTCCTGTTTGAATGTCTAGTCTTGCTTGCTTTTTCATCGAGCACATTGCGGCACATTCTGCTTTTCCTGCCGGGTTTCATCTCTTATTGGATCCTTCATGAACGTTGTAAACCTCTACATATTGATGACTCTTGATTTTTGAATCGTTTGATTTGAAAACCAGAAGCTCAAGATATTCCTGTTTGAATGTCTAGTCTTGCTTGGTTTTTCACCGAGCACATTGGGCACATTCTGCTTTTCCTGCCGGGTTTCGTCTCTTATTAGAACCTTCATGAACACTGTAAACCTCTACATCTAGAGGACTTCTGATTTTTGAATCGTCTGATATGGAAACCAGAAGCTCAAGATATTCCTTTTTGAATGTCTAGTCTTGCTTGGTTTTTCATCGAGAACATTGCGGCACTTTCTGCTCTTCCAACCGGGTTTCGGCTCTTATTAGATCCTTCATGAATGTTGTAAACCTTTAAATATAGACGACTCTTGATTTTTGAGTCGTCTGATTTGGAAACCAGAAGCTCAAGATATTCCTGTTTGAATGTCTAGTCTTGCTTGGTTTTTCACCGAGTACATTGCGGCACATTCTGCTTTTCCTGTCGGGATTCGTCTCTTATTCGATCCTTCATGAACGTTGTAAACCTCTACATATAGATGACTCTTGATTTTTGAATCGTCTGATTTGGAAACCAGAAGCTCAAGATAATCTTGTTCGAATATCTAGTCCTGCTTGGTTTTTAACCGAGCACATTGCGGCACTTTCTGCTCTTCCAACCAGGTTTCGGCTCTTATTAGATCCTTAATGAATGTTTTAAACCTTTATATATAGATGACTCTTGATTTTTGAATCGTCTGATTTGAAAACCAGAAGCTCAAGATATTCCTGTTTGAATGTCTAGTCTTGCTTGCTTTTTCATCGAGCACATTGCGGCACATTCTGCTTTTCCTGCCGGGTTTCGTCTCTTATTGGATCCTTCATGAACGTTGTAAACCTCTACATATTGATGACTCTTGATTTTTGAATCGTTTGATTTGAAAACCAGAAGCTCAAGATATTCCTGTTTGAATGTCTAGTCTTGCTTGGTTTTTCACCGAGCACATTGGGCACATTCTGCTTTTCCTGCCGGGTTTCGTCTCTTATTAGAACCTTCATGAACACTGTAAACCTCTACATCTAGAGGACTTCTGATTTTTGAATCGTCTGATATGGAAACCAGAAGCTCAAGATATTCCTTTTTGAATGTCTAGTCTTGCTTGGTTTTTCATCGAGAACATTGCGGCACTTTCTGCTCTTCCAACCGGGTTTCGGCTCTTATTAGATCCTTCATGAATGTTGTAAACCTTTAAATATAGACGACTCTTGATTTTTGAGTCGTCTGATTTGGAAACCAGAAGCTCAAGATATTCCTGTTTGAATGTCTAGTCTTGCTTGGTTTTTCACCGAGTACATTGCGGCACATTCTGCTTTTCCTGTCGGGATTCGTCTCTTATTCGATCCTTCATGAACGTTGTAAACCTCTACATATAGATGACTCTTGATTTTTAAATCGTCTGATTTGGAAACCAGAAGCTCAAGATAATCTTGTTCGAATATCTAGTCCTGCTTGGTTTTTAACCGAGCACATTGCGGCACTTTCTGCTCTTCCAACCAGGTTTCGGCTCTTATTAGATCCTTAATGAATGTTTTAAACCTTTATATATAGATGACTCTTGATTTTTGAATCGTCTGATTTGAAAACCAGAAGCTCAAGATATTCCTGTTTGAATGTCTAGTCTTGCTTGCTTTTTCACCGAGCACATTGCGGAACATTCTGCTTTTCCTGCCGGGTTTCGTCTCTTATTGGATCCTTCATGAACATTGTAAGCCTCTACATATAGATGACTCTTGATTTTTGAGTCGTTTGATTTGAAAACCAGAAGCTCAAGATATTCCTGTTTGAATATCTAGTCTTGCTTGGTTTTTCACCGAGCACATTGCGGCACATTCTGCTTTTCCTGCCGGGTTTCGTCTGTTATTAGAATCTTCATGAACATTGTAAACCTCTACATCTAGAGGACTCTTGATTTTTGAATCGTCTGATTTGGAAACCAGAAGCTCAAGATATTCCTGTTTGAATGTCTAGTCTTGCTTGGTTTTTCATCGAGCACATTGCGGCACATTCTACTTTTCCTGCCGGGTTTCGTCTCTTATTGGATCCTTCATGAACGTTGTAAACCTCTACATATAGATGACTCTTGATTTTTGAGTCATCTGATTTGGAAACCAGAAGCTCAAGATATTTCTTTTTGAATGTCTAGTCTTGCTTGGTTTTTCATCGAGCACATTGCGGCACTTTCTGCTCTTCCAACCGGGTTTCGGCTCTTATTAGATCCTTCATGAATGTTGTAAACCTTTAAATATAGACGACTCTTGATTTTTGAGTCGTCTGATTTGGAAACCAGAAGCTCAAGATATTCCTGTTTGAATGTCTAGTCTTGCTTGGTTTTTCACCGAGTACATTGCGGCACATTCTGCTTTTCCTGTCGGGATTCGTCTCTTATTCGATCCTTCATGAACGTTGTAAACCTCTACATATAGATGACTCTTGATTTTTGAATCGTCTGATTTGGAAACCAGAAGCTCAAGATAATCTTGTTCGAATATCTAGTCCTGCTTGGTTTTTAACCGAGCACATTGCGGCACTTTCTGCTCTTCCAACCAGGTTTCGGCTCTTATTAGATCCTTAATGAATGTTTTAAACCTTTATATATAGATGACTCTTGATTTTTGAATCGTCTGATTTGAAAACCAGAAGCTCAAGATATTCCTGTTTGAATGTCTAGTCTTGCTTGCTTTTTCACCGAGCACATTGCGGAACATTCTGCTTTTCCTGCCGGGTTTCGTCTCTTATTAAAACCTTCATGAACATTGTAAACCTCTACATCTAGAGGACTCTTGATTTTTGAATCGTCTGATTTGGAAACCAGAAGCTCAAGATATTTCTGTTTGAATGTCTAGTCTTGCTTTGTTTTTCATCGAGCACATTGTGGCACATTCTGCTTTTCCTGCCGGGTTTCGTCTCTTATTAGAATCTTCATGAACATTGTAAACCTCTACATCTAGAGGACTCTTGATTTTTGAATCGTCTGATTTGGAAACCAGAAGCTCAAGATATTCCTGTTTGAATGTCTAGTCTTGCTTGGTTTTTCATCGAGCACATTGCGGCACATTCTACTTTTCCTGCCGGGTTTCGTCTCTTATTGGATCCTTCATGAACGTTGTAAACCTCTACATATAGATGACTCTTGATTTTTGAGTCGTCTGATTTGGAAACCAGAAGCTCAAGATATTCCTGTTTGAATGTCTAGTCTTGCTTGCTTTTTCACCGAGCACTTTGCGGAACATTCTGCTTTTCCTGCCGGGTTTCGTATCTTATTGGAACCTTCATGAACGTTGTAAACCTCTACTTCTAGAGGACTCTTGATTTTTGAGTCGTCTGATTTGGAAACCAGAAGCTCAAGATATTTCTGTTTGAATGTCTAGTCTTGCTCGGTTTTTCATCGAGCACATTGCGGCACATTCTGCTTTTCCTGCCGGGTTTCGTCTCTTATTGGATCCTTCATGAACGTTGTAAACCTCTACATATAGATGACTCTTGATTTTTGAATCGTCTGATTTGGAAACCAGAAGCTCAAGATATTCCTGTTTTAATGTCTAGTCTTGCTTGGTTTTTCATCGAGCACATTGCGGCACTTTCTGCTCTTCCAACCAGGTTTCGGCTCTTATTAGATCCTTCATTAATATTGTAAACCTTTATATATAGATGACTCTTGATTTTTGAATCGTCTGATTTGAAAACCAGAAGCTCAAGATATTCCTATTTGAATGTCTAGTCTTGCTTGGTTTTTCATCGAGCACATTGCGGCACATTCTGCTTTTCCTGCCGGGTTTCGTCTCTTATTGGATCCTTCATGAACGTTGTAAACCTCTACATATAGATGACTCTTGATTTTTGAATCGTCTGATTTGGAAAACAGAAGCTCAAGATATTCCTGTTTGAATGTCTAGTCTTGCTTGGTTTTTCATCGAGCACATTGCGGCACTTTCTGCTCTTCCAACCAGGTTTCGGCTCTTATTAGATCCTTCATTAATATTGTAAACCTTTATATATATATGACTCTTGATTTTTGAATCGTTTAATTTGGAAACCAGAAGCTCAAGATATTCTTGTTTGAATGTCTAGTCTTGCTTGGTTTTTCACCGAGCAGATTGCGGCACATTCTGCTTTTCCTGCCGGGATTCGTCTCTTATTCGATCCTTCATGAATGTTGTAAACCTCTACATATAGATGACTCTTGATTTTTGAATCGTCTGATTTGGAAACAGAAGCTCAAGATAATCTTGTTCGAATGTCTAGTCCTGTTTGGTTTTTAACCGAGCACATTGCGGCACTTTCTGCTCTTCCAACCAGGTTTCGGCTCTTATTAGATCCTTCATGAATGTTTTAAACCTTTATATATAGATGACTCTTGATTTTTGAATCGTCTGATTTGAAAACCAGAAGCTCAAGATATTCCCGTTTGAATGTCTAGTCTTGCTTGCTTTTTCACCGAGCACATTGCGGAACATTCTGCTTTTCCTGCCGGGTTTCGTCTCTTATTAGAACCTTCATGAACATTGTAAACCTCTACATCTAGAGGACTCTTGATTTTTGAATCGTCTGATTTGGAAACCAGAAGCTCAAGATATTCCTGTTTGAATGTCTAGTCATGCTTGGTTTTTCATCGAGCACATTGCGGCACATTCTACTTTTCCTGCCGGGTTTCGTCTCTTATTGGATCCTACATGAACGTTGTAAACCTCTACATATAGATGACTCTTGATTTTTGAGTCGTCTGATTTGGAAACCAGAAGCTCAAGATATTCCTGTTTGAATGTCTAGTCTTGCTTGCTTTTTCACCGAGCACTTTGCGGAACATTCTGCTTTTCCTGCCGGGTTTCGTATCTTATTGGAACCTTCATGAACGTTGTAAACCTCTACTTCTAGAGGACTCTTGATTTTTGAGTCGTCTGATTTCGAAACCAGAAGCTCAAGATATTTCTGTTTGAATGTCTAGTCTTGCTCGGTTTTTCATCGAGCACATTGCGGCACATTCTGCTTTTCCTGCCGGGTTTCGTCTCTTATTGGATCCTTCATGAACGTTGTAAACCTCTACATATAGATGACTCTTGATTTTTGAATCGTCTGATTTGGAAACCAGAAGCTCAAGATATTCCTGTTTTAATGTCTAGTCTTGCTTGGTTTTTCATCGAGCACATTGCGGCACTTTCTGCTCTTCCAACCAGGTTTCGGCTCTTATTAGATCCTTCATTAATATTGTAAACCTTTATATATAGATGACTCTTGATTTTTGAATCGTCTGATTTGAAAACCAGAAGCTCAAGATATTCCTATTTGAATGTCTAGTCTTGCTTGGTTTTTCATCGAGCACATTGCGGCACATTCTGCTTTTCCTGCCGGGTTTCGTCTCTTATTGGATCCTTCATGAACGTTGTAAACCTCTACATATAGATGACTCTTGATTTTTGAATCGTCTGATTTGGAAAACAGAAGCTCAAGATATTCCTGTTTGAATGTCTAGTCTTGCTTGGTTTTTCATCGAGCACATTGCGGCACTTTCTGCTCTTCCAACCAGGTTTCGGCTGTTATTAGATCCTTCATTAATATTGTAAACCTTTATATATAGATGACTCTTGATTTTTGAATCGTTTAATTTGGAAACCAGAAGCTCAAGATATTCTTGTTTGAATGTCTAGTCTTGCTTGGTTTTTCACCGAGCAGATTGCGGCACATTCTGCTTTTCCTGCCGGGATTCGTCTCTTATTCGATCCTTCATGAACGTTGTAAACCTCTACATATAGATGACTCTTGATTTTTGAATCGTCTGATTTGGAAACAGAAGCTCAAGATAATCTTGTTCGAATGTCTAGTCCTGTTTGGTTTTTAACCGAGCACATTGCGGCACTTTCTGCTCTTCCAACCAGGTTTCGGCTCTTATTAGATCCTTCATGAATGTTTTAAACCTTTATATATAGATGACTCTTGATTTTTGAATCGTCTGATTTGAAAACCAGAAGCTCAAGATATTCCTGTTTGAATGTCTAGTCTTGCTTGCTTTTTCACCGAGCACATTGCGGAACATTCTGCTTTTCCTGCCGGGTTTCGTCTCTTATTAGAACCTTCATGAACATTGTAAACCTCTACATCTAGAGGACTCTTGATTTTTGAATCGTCTGATTTGGAAACCAGAAGCTCAAGATATTCCTGTTTGAATGTCTAGTCTTGCTTGGTTTTTCACCGAGCACATTGCAGAACATTCTGCTTTTCCTGCCGGGTTTCGTCTCTTATTGGATCCTTCATGAACGTTGTAAACCTCTACATATAGATGACTCTTGATTTTTGAGTCGTCTGATTTGGAAACCAGAAGCTCAAGATATTTCTGTTTGAATGTCTAGTCTTGCTTTGTTTTTCATCGAGCACATTGCGGCACATTCTGCTTTTCCTGCCGGGTTTCGTCTCTTATTGGATCCTTCATGAACGTTGTAAACCTCTACATATAGAGGACTCTTGATTTTTGAATCGTTTAATTTGGAAACCAGAAGCTCAGGATATTCCTGTTTGAATGTCTAGTCTTGCTTGGTTTTTCACCGAGCATATTGCCGCACATTCTGCTTTTCCTGTCGGGATTCGTCTCTTATTCGATCCTTCATGAACGTTGTAAACCTCTACATATAGATGACTCTTGATTTTTGAATCGTCTGATTTGGAAACAGAAGCTCAAGATAATCTTGTTCGAATGTCTAGTCCTGTTTGGTTTTTAACCGAGCACATTGCGGCACTTTCTGCTCTTCCAACCAGGTTTCGGCTCTTATTAGATCCTTCATGAATGTTTTAAACCTTTATATATAGATGACTCTTGATTTTTGAATCGTCTGATTTGAAAACCAGAAGCTCAAGATATTCCTGTTTGAATGTCTAGTCTTGCTTGCTTTTTCACCGAGCACATTGCGGAACATTCTGCTTTTCCTGCCTGGTTTCGTCTCTTATTGGATCCTTCATGAACGTTGTAAACCTCTACATATAGATGACTCTTGATTTTTGAATCGTCTGATTTGGAAACCAGAAGCTCAAGATATTCCTGTTTGAATGTCTAGTCTTGCTTGGTTTTTAACCGAGCACATTGCGGCACTTTCTGCTCTTCCAACCAGGTTTCGGCTCTTATTAGATCCTTCATTAATATTGTAAACCTTTATATATAGATGACTCTTGATTTTTGAATCGTTTGATTTGAAAACCAGAAGATCAAGATATTCCTGTTTGAATGTCTAGTCTTGCTTGCTTTTTCACCGAGCACATTGCGGAACATTCTGCTTTTCCTGCCGGGTTTCGTCTCTTATTGGATCCTTCATGAACATTGTAAGCCTCTACATATAGATGACTCTTGATTTTTGAGTCGTTTGATTTGAAAACCAGAAGCTCAAGATATTCCTGTTTGAATATCTACTCTTGCTTGGTTTTTCACCGAGCACATTGCGGCACATTCTGCTATTCCCGCCGGGTTTCGTCTCTTATTGGATCCTTCATGAACGTTGTAAACCTCTACATGGAGATGACTCTTTATTTTTGAATCTTCTGATTTGGAAACCAGAAGCTCAAGATATTCCTGTTTGAATGTCTAGTCTTGCTTGGTTTTTCACCGAGCACATTGGGCACATTCTACTTTTCCTGCCGGGTTTCGTCTCTTATTGGATTCTTCATGAACGTTGTAAACCTCTACATATAGATGACTCTTGATTTTTGAATCGTTTGATTTGAAAACCAAAAGCTCAATATATTCCTGTTTGAATGTCTAGTCTTGCTTGGTTTTTCACCGAGCACATTGCGGCAAATTCTGCTTTTCCTGCCGAGTTTTGTCTCTTATTGGATCCTTCATGAACGTTGTAAACCTCTACATGGAGATGAGTCTTGATTTTTGAATCGTCTGATTTGGAAACCAGAAGCTCAAGATATTCCTGTTTGAATGTCTAGTCTTGCTTGGTTTTTCACCGAGCACATTGCGGCACTTTCTGCTCTTCCAACCGGGTTTCGACTCTTATTAGATCCTTCATGAATGTTGTAAACCTTTATATATAGATAACTCTTGATTTTTGAATCGTATGATTTGAAAACCAGAAGCTCAAGATATTCCTGTTTGAATGTCTAGTCTTGCTTGGTTTTTCACCAAGCACATTGCGGCACTTTCTGCTCTTCCAACCGGGTTTCGGCTCTTATTAGAACCTTCATGAAAGTTGTAAACCTTTATATATAGACGACTCTTGATTTTTGAGTTGTCTGATTTGGAAACCAGAAGCTCAAGATATTCCTGTTTGAATGTCTAGTCTTGCTTGGTTTTTCACCGAGCACATTACGACACATTCTGCTTTTCCTGCCGGGTTTCGTCTCTTATTCGATCCTTCATGAATGTTGTAAACCTTTATATATAGATAACTCTTGATTTTTGAGTCGTCTGATTTGGAAACCAGAAGCTCAAGATATTCCTGTTTGAATGTCTAGTCTTGCTTGCTTTTTCACCGAGCACATTGCTGCACATTCTGCTTTTCCTGCCGGGTTTCGTCTCTTATTGGATCCTTCATGAACATTGTAAACCTCTACATATAGATGACTCTTGATTTTTGAATCGTTTCATTTGAAAACCAGAAGCTCAAGATATTCCTGTTTGAATGTCTAGTCTTGCTTGGTTTTTCACCGAGCACATTGCGGCACATTCTGCTTTTCCTGCCGGGTTTCGTCTCTTATTGGATCCTTCATGAACGTTGTAAACCTCTACATGGAGATGACTCTTGATTTTTGAATCGTCTGATTTGGAAACCAGAAGCTCAAGATATTCCTGTTTGAATGTCTAGTCTTGCTTGGTTTTTCACCGAGCACATTACGACACATTCTGCTTTACCTGCCGGGTTTCGTCTCTTATTCGATCCTTCATGAATGTTGTAAACCTTTATATATAGATAACTCTTGATTTTTGAGTCGTCTGATTTGGAAACCAGAAGCTCAAGATATTCCTGTTTGAATGTCTAGTCTTGCTTGCTTTTTCACCGAGCACATTGCTGCACATTCTGCTTTTCCTACCGGGTTTCGTCTCTTATTGGATCCTTCATGAACGTTGTAAACCTCTACATGGAGATGACTCTTGATTTTTGAATCGTCTGATTTGGAAACCAGAAGCTCAATATATTCCTGTTTGAATGTCTAGTCTTGCTTGGTTTTTCACCGAGCACATTGCGGCACTTTCTGCTTTTCCTGCCGGGATTCGTCTCTTATTCGATCCTTCATGAACATTGTAAACCTCTACATATAGATGACTCTTGATTTTTGAATCGTCTGATTTGGAAACAGAAGCTCAAGATAATCTTGTTCGAATGTCTAGTCCTGTTTGGTTTTTAACCGAGCACATTGCGGCACTTTCTGCTCTTCCAACCAGGTTTCGGCTCTTATTAGATCCTTAATGAATGTTTTAAACCTTTATATATAGATGACTCTTGATTTTTGAATCGTCTGATTTGAAAACCAGAAGCTCAAGATATTCCTGTTTGAATGTCTAGTCTTGCTTGCTTTTTCACCGAGCACATTGCGGAACATTCTGCTTTTCCTGCCTGGTTTCGTCTCTTATTGGATCCTTCATGAACGTTGTAAACCTCTACATATAGATGACTCTTGATTTTTGAATCGTTTAATTTGGAAACCAGAAGCTCAAGATATTCCTGTTTGAATGTCTAGTCTTGCTTGGTTTTTCACCGAGCACATTGCGTCACATTCTGCTTTTCCTGCCGAGTTTTGTCTCTTATTGGATCCTTCATGAACGTTGTAAACCTCTACATGGAGATAACTCTTGATTTTTGAATCGTCTGATTTGGAAACCAGAAGCTCAATATATTCCTGTTTGAATGTCTAGTCTTGCTTGGTTTTTCATCGAGAACATTGCGGCACATTCTGCTCTTCCAACCGGGTTTCGGCTCTTATTAGATCCTTCATGAATGTTGTAAACCTTTAAATATAGACGACTCTTGATTTTTGAGTCGTCTGATTTGGAAACCAGAAGCTCAAGATATTCCTGTTTGAATGTCTAGTCTTGCTTGGTTTTTCACCGAGTACATTGCGGCACATTCTGCTTTTCCTGTCGGGATTCGTCTCTTATTCGATCCTTCATGAACGTTGTAAACCTCTACATATAGAGGACTCTTGATTTTTGAATCGTTTAATTTGGAAACCAGAAGCTCAGGATATTCCTGTTTGAATGTCTAGTCTTGCTTGGTTTTTCACCGAGCACATTGCCGCACATTCTGCTTTTCCTGTCGGGATTCGTCTCTTATTCGATCCTTCATGAACGTTGTAAACCTCTACATATAGATGACTCTTGATTTTTGAATCGTCTGATTTGGAAACAGAAGCTCAAGATAATCTTGTTCGAATGTCTAGTCCTGTTTGGTTTTTAACCGAGCACATTGCGGCACTTTCTGCTCTTCCAACCAGGTTTCGGCTCTTATTAGATCCTTCATGAATGTTTTAAACCTTTATATATAGATGACTCTTGATTTTTGAATCGTCTGATTTGAAAACCAGAAGCTCAAGATATTCCTGTTTGAATGTCTAGTCTTGCTTGCTTTTTCACCGAGCACATTGCGGAACATTCTGCTTTTCCTGCCTGGTTTCGTCTCTTATTGGATCCTTCATGAACGTTGTAAACCTCTACATATAGATGACTCTTGATTTTTGAATCGTCTGATTTGAAAACCAGAAGCTCAAGATATTCCTGTTTGAATGTCTAGTTTTGCTTGGTTTTTCACCGAGCACATTACGACACATTCTGCTTTACCTGCCGGGTTTCGACTCTTATTCGATCCTTCATGAATGTTGTAAACCTTTATATATAGATAACTCTTGATTTTTGAGTCGTCTGATTTGAAAACCAGAAGCTCAAGATATTCCTGTTTGAATGTCTAGTCTTGCTTGCTTTTTCATCGAGCACATTGCGGCACATTCTGCTTTTCCTGCCGGGTTTCGTCTCTTATTGGATCCTTCATGAACGTTGTAAACCTCTACATATAGATGACTCTTGATTTTTGAATCGTTTAATTTGGAAACCAGAAGCTCAAGATATTCCTGTTTGAATGTCTAGTCTTGCTTGGTTTTTCACCGAGCACATTGCGTCACATTCTGCTTTTCCTGCCGAGTTTTGTCTCTTATTGGATCCTTCATGAACGTTGTAAACCTCTACATGGAGATAACTCTTGATTTTTGAATCGTCTGATTTGGAAACCAGAAGCTCAATATATTCCTGTTTGAATGTCTAGTCTTGCTTGGTTTTTCATCGAGAACATTGCGGCACATTCTGCTCTTCCAACCGGGTTTCGGCTCTTATTAGATCCTTCATGAATGTTGTAAACCTTTAAATATAGACGACTCTTGATTTTTGAGTCGTCTGATTTGGAAACCAGAAGCTCAAGATATTCCTGTTTGAATGTCTAGTCTTGCTTGGTTTTTCACCGAGTACATTGCGGCACATTCTGCTTTTCCTGTCGGGATTCGTCTCTTATTCGATCCTTCATGAACGTTGTAAACCTCTACATATAGATGACTCTTGATTTTTGAATCGTCTGATTTGGAAACAGAAGCTCAAGATAATCTTGTTCGAATGTCTAGTCCTGTTTGGTTTTTAACCGAGCACATTGCGGCACTTTCTGCTCTTCCAACCAGGTTTCGGTTCTTATTAGATCCTTCATGAATGTTTTAAACCTTTATATATAGATGACTCTTGATTTTTGAATCGTCTGATTTGAAAACCAGAAGCTCAAGATATTCCTGTTTGAATGTCTAGTCTTGCTTGCTTTTTCACCGAGCACATTGCGGAACATTCTGCTTTTCCTGCCGGGTTTCGTCTCTTATTGGATCCTTCATGAACATTGTAAGCCTCTACATATAGATGACTCTTGATTTTTGAGTCGTTTGATTTGAAAACCAGAAGCTCAAGATATTCCTGTTTGAATATCTAGTCTTGCTTGGTTTTTCACCGAGCACATTGCGGCACATTCTGCTTTTCCTGCCGGGTTTCGTCTATTATTAGAATCTTCATGAACATTGTAAACCTCTACATCTAGAGGACTCTTGATTTTTGAATCGTCTGATTTGGAAACCAGAAGCTCAAGATATTCCTGTTTGAATGTCTAGTCTTGCTTGGTTTTTCACCGAGCACATTGCGGCACTTTCTGCTCTTCCAACCGGGTTTCGACTCTTATTAGATCCTTCATGAATGTTGTAAACCTTTATATATAGATGACTCTTGATTTTTGAATCGTTTGATTTGAAAACCAGAAGATCAAGATATTCCTGTTTGAATGTCTAGTCTTGCTTGGTTTTTCACCGAGCACATTGCGGCACATTCTGCTATTCCTGCCGGGTTTCGTCTCTTATTGGATCCTTCATGAACATTGTAAGCCTCTACATATAGATGACTCTTGATTTTTGAGTCGTTTGATTTGAAAACCAGAAGCTCAAGATATTCCTGTTTGAATATATAGTCTTGCTTGGTTTTTCACCGAGCACATTGCGGCACATTCTGCTATTCCTGCCGGGTTTCGTCTCTTATTGGATCCTTCATGAACGTTGTAAACCTCTACATGGAGATGACTCTTTATTTTTGAATCTTCTGATTTGGAAACCAGAAGCTCAAGATATTCCTGTTTGAATGTCTAGTCTTGCTTGGTTTTTCACCGAGCACATTGGGCACATTCTGCTTTTCCTGCCGGGTTTCGTCTCTTATTGGATTCTTCATGAACGTTGTAAACCTCTACATATAGATGACTCTTGATTTTTGAATCGTTTGATTTGAAAACCAGAAGCTCAATATATTTCTGTTTGAATGTCTAGTCTTGCTTGGTTTTTCACCGAGCACATTGCGGCAAATTCTGCTTTTCCTGCCGAGTTTTGTCTCTTATTGGATCCTTCATGAACGTTGTAAACCTCTACATGGAGATGAGTCTTGATTTTTGAATCGTCTGATTTGGAAACCAGAAGCTCAAGATATTCCTGTTTGAATGTCTAGTCTTGCTTGGTTTTTCACCGAGCACATTGCGGCACTTTCTGCTCTTCCAACCGGGTTTCGACTCTTATTAGATCTTTCATGAATGTTGTAAACCTTTATATATAGATAACTCTTGATTTTTGAATCGTCTGATTTGAAAACCAGAAGCTCAAGATATTCCTGTTTGAATGTCTAGTCTTGCTTGGTTTTTCACCGAGCACATTACGACACATTCTGCTTTACCTGCCGGGTTTCGACTCTTATTCGATCCTTCATGAATGTTGTAAACCTTTATATATAGATAACTCTTGATTTTTGAGTCGTCTGATTTGAAAACCAGAAGCTCAAGATATTCCTGTTTGAATGTCTAGTCTTGCTTGCTTTTTCATCGAGCACATTGCGGCACATTCTGCTTTTCCTGCCGGGTTTCGTCTCTTATTGGATCCTTCATGAATGTTGTAAACCTCTACATATAGATGACTCTTGATTTTTGAATCGTTTAATTTGGAAACCAGAAGCTCAAGATATTCCTGTTTGAATGTCTAGTCTTGCTTGGTTTTTCACCGAGCACATTGCGTCACATTCTGCTTTTCCTGCCGAGTTTTGTCTCTTATTGGATCCTTCATGAACGTTGTAAACCTCTACATGGAGATAACTCTTGATTTTTGAATCGTCTGATTTGGAAACCAGAAGCTCAATATATTCCTGTTTGAATGTCTAGTCTTGCTTGGTTTTTCATCGAGAACATTGCAGCACATTCTGCTCTTCCAACCGGGTTTCGGCTCTTATTAGATCCTTCATGAATGTTGTAAACCTTTAAATATAGACGACTCTTGATTTTTGAGTCGTCTGATTTGGAAACCAGAAGCTCAAGATATTCCTGTTTGAATGTCTAGTCTTGCTTGGTTTTTCACCGAGTACATTGCGGCACATTCTGCTTTTCCTGTCGGGATTCGTCTCTTATTCGATCCTTCATGAACGTTGTAAACCTCTACATATAGATGACTCTTGATTTTTGAATCGTCTGATTTGGAAACAGAAGCTCAAGATAATCTTGTTCGAATGTCTAGTCCTGTTTGGTTTTTAACCGAGCACATTGCGGCACTTTCTGCTCTTCCAACCAGGTTTCGGTTCTTATTAGATCCTTCATGAATGTTTTAAACCTTTATATATAGATGACTCTTGATTTTTGAATCGTCTGATTTGAAAACCAGAAGCTCAAGATATTCCTGTTTGAATGTCTAGTCTTGCTTGCTTTTTCACCGAGCACATTGCGGAACATTCTGCTTTTCCTGCCGGGTTTCGTCTCTTATTGGATCCTTCATGAACATTGTAAGCCTCTACATATAGATGACTCTTGATTTTTGAGTCGTTTGATTTGAAAACCAGAAGCTCAAGATATTCCTGTTTGAATATCTAGTCTTGCTTGGTTTTTCACCGAGCACATTGCGGCACATTCTGCTTTTCCTGCCGGGTTTCGTCTCTTATTAGAATCTTCATGAACATTGTAAACCTCTACATCTAGAGGACTCTTGATTTTTGAATCGTCTGATTTGGAAACCAGAAGCTCAAGATATTCCTGTTTGAATGTCTAGTCTTGCTTGGTTTTTCACCGAGCACATTGCGGCACTTTCTGCTCTTCCAACCGGGTTTCGACTCTTATTAGATCCTTCATGAATGTTGTAAACCTTTATATATAGATGACTCTTGATTTTTGAATCGTTTGATTTGAAAACCAGAAGATCAAGATATTCCTGTTTGAATGTCTAGTCTTGCTTGCTTTTTCACCGAGCACATTGCGGAACATTCTGCTTTTCCTGCCGGGTTTCGTCTCTTATTGGATCCTTCATGAACATTGTAAGCCTCTACATATAGATGACTCTTGATTTTTGAGTCGTTTGATTTGGAAACCAGAAGCTCAAGATATTCCTGTTTGAATGTCTAGTCTTGCTTGGTTTTTCACCGAGCACATTACGACACATTCTGCTTTACCTGCCGGGTTTCGTCTCTTATTCGATCCTTCATGAATGTTGTAAACCTTTATATATAGATAACTCTTGATTTTTGAGTCGTCTGATTTGGAAACCAGAAGCTCAAGATATTCCTGTTTGAATGTCTAATCTTGCTTGCTTTTTCACCGAGCACATTGCTGCACATTCTGCTTTTCCTACCGGGTTTCGTCTCTTATTGGATCCTTCATGAACGTTGTAAACCTCTACATGGAGATGACTCTTGATTTTTGAATCGTCTGATTTGGAAACCAGAAGCTCAATATATTCCTGTTTGAATGTCTAGTCTTGCTTGGTTTTTCACCGAGCACATTGCGGCACTTTCTGCTTTTCCTGCCGGGATTCGTCTCTTATTCGATCCTTCATGAACATTGTAAACCTCTACATATAGATGACTCTTGATTTTTGAATCGTCTGATTTGGAAACAGAAGCTCAAGATAATCTTGTTCGAATGTCTAGTCCTGTTTGGTTTTTAACCGAGCACATTGCGGCACTTTCTGCTCTTCCAACCAGGTTTCGGCTCTTATTAGATCCTTAATGAATGTTTTAAACCTTTATATATAGATGACTCTTGATTTTTGAATCGTCTGATTTGAAAACCAGAAGCTCAAGATATTCCTGTTTGAATGTCTAGTCTTGCTTGCTTTTTCATCGAGCACATTGCGGCACATTCTGCTTTTCCTGCCTGGTTTCGTCTCTTATTGGATCCTTCATGAACGTTGTAAACCTCTACATATAGATGACTCTTGATTTTTGAATCGTTTAATTTGGAAACCAGAAGCTCAAGATATTCCTGTTTGAATGTCTAGTCTTGCTTGGTTTTTCACCGAGCACATTGCGTCACATTCTGCTTTTCCTGCCGAGTTTTGTCTCTTATTGGATCCTTCATGAACGTTGTAAACCTCTACATGGAGATAACTCTTGATTTTTGAATCGTCTGATTTGGAAACCAGAAGCTCAATATATTCCTGTTTGAATGTCTAGTCTTGCTTGGTTTTTCATCGAGAACATTGCGGCACATTCTGCTCTTCCAACCGGGTTTCGGCTCTTATTAGATCCTTCATGAATGTTGTAAACCTTTAAATATAGACGACTCTTGATTTTTGAGTCGTCTGATTTGGAAACCAGAAGCTCAAGATATTCCTGTTTGAATGTCTAGTCTTGCTTGGTTTTTCACCGAGTACATTGCGGCACATTCTGCTTTTCCTGTCGGGATTCGTCTCTTATTCGATCCTTCATGAACGTTGTAAACCTCTACATATAGATGACTCTTGATTTTTGAATCGTCTGATTTGGAAACAGAAGCTCAAGATAATCTTGTTCGAATGTCTAGTCCTGTTTGGTTTTTAACCGAGCACATTGCGGCACTTTCTGCTCTTCCAACCAGGTTTTGGCTCTTATTAGATCCTTCATGAATGTTTTAAACCTTTATATATAGATGACTCTTGATTTTTGAATCGTCTGATTTGAAAACCAGAAGCTCAAGATATTCCTGTTTGAATGTCTAGTCTTGCTTGCTTTTTCACCGAGCACATTGCGGAACATTCTGCTTTTCCTGCCGGGTTTCGTCTCTTATTGGATCCTTCATGAACATTGTAAGCCTCTACATATAGATGACTCTTGATTTTTGAGTCGTTTGATTTGAAAACCAGAAGCTCAAGATATTCCTGTTTGAATATCTAGTCTTGCTTGGTTTTTCACCGAGCACATTGCGGCACATTCTGCTATTCCTGCCGGGTTTCGTCTCTTATTGGATCCTTCATGAACGTTGTAAACCTCTACATGGAGATGACTCTTTATTTTTGAATCTTCTGATTTGGAAACCAGAAGCTCAAGATATTCCTGTTTGAATGTCTAGTCTTGCTTGGTTTTTCACCGAGCACATTGGGCACATTCTGCTTTTCCTGCCGGGTTTCGTCTCTTATTGGATTCTTCATGAACGTTGTAAACCTCTACATATAGATGACTCTTGATTTTTGAGTCGTTTGATTTGAAAACCAGAAGCTCAATATATTTCTGTTTGAATGTCTAGTCTTGCTTGGTTTTTCACCGAGCACATTGCGGCAAATTCTGCTTTTCCTGCCGGGTTTTGTCTCTTATTGGATCCTTCATGAACGTTGTAAACCTCTACATGGAGATGAGTCTTGATTTTTGAATCGTCTGATTTGGAAACCAGAAGCTCAAGATATTCCTGTTTGAATGTCTAGTCTTGCTTGGTTTTTCACCGAGCACATTGCGGCACTTTCTGCTCTTCCAACCGGGTTTCGACTCTTATTAGATCCTTCATGAATGTTGTAAACCTTTATATATAGATAACTCTTGATTTTTGAATCGTCTGATTTGAAAACCAGAAGCTCAAGATATTCCTGTTTGAATGTCTAGTCTTGCTTGGTTTTTCACCGAGCACATTGGGCACATTCTGCTTTTCCTGCCGGGTTTCGTCTCTTATTGGATTCTTCATGAACGTTGTAAACCTCTACATATAGATGACTCTTGATTTTTGAATCGTTTGATTTGAAAACCAGAAGCTCAATATATTTCTGTTTGAATGTCTAGTCTTGCTTGGTTTTTCACCGAGCACATTGCGGCAAATTCTGCTTTTCCTGCCGAGTTTTGTCTCTTATTGGATCCTTCATGAACGTTGTAAACCTCTACATGGAGATGAGTCTTGATTTTTGAATCGTCTGATTTGGAAACCAGAAGCTCAAGATATTCCTGTTTGAATGTCTAGTCTTGGTTTTTCACCGAGCACATTGCGGCACTTTCTGCTCTTCCAACCGGGTTTCGACTCTTATTAGATCCTTCATGAATGTTGTAAACCTTTATATATAGATAACTCTTGATTTTTGAATCGTCTGATTTGAAAACCAGAAGCTCAAGATATTCTTGTTTGAATGTCTAGTCTTGCTTGGTTTTTCACCAAGCACATTGCGGCACTTTCTGCTCTTCCAACCGGGTTTCGGCTCTTATTAGAACCTTCATGAAAGTTGTAAACCTTTATATATAGACGACTCTTGATTTTTGAGTCGTCTGATTTGGAAACCAGAAGCTCAAGATATTCCTGTTTGAATGTCTAGTCTTGCTTGGTTTTTCACCGAGCACATTACGACACATTCTGCTTTTCCTGCCGGGTTTCGTCTCTTATTCGATCCTTCATGAATGTTGTAAACCTTTATATATAGATAACTCTTGATTTTTGAGTCGTCTGATTTGGAAACCAGAAGCTCAAGATATTCCTGTTTGAATGTCTAGTCTTGCTTGCTTTTTCACCGAGCACATTGCTGCACATTCTGCTTTTCCTGCCGGGTTTCGTCTCTTATTGGATCCTTCATGAACATTGTAAACCTCTACATATAGATGACTCTTGATTTTTGAATCGTCTGATTTGGAAACCAGAAGCTCAATATATTCCTGTTTGAATGTCTAGTCTTGCTTGGTTTTTCACCGAGCACATTGCGGCACATTCTGCTTTTCCTGCCGGGTTTCGTCTCTTATTGGATCCTTCATGAACATTGTAAACCTCTACATATAGATGACTCTTGATTTTTGAATCGTTTGATTTAAAAACCAGAAGCTCAATATATTCCTGTTTGAATATCTAGTCTTGCTTGGTTTTTCACCGAGCACATTGCGGCACTTTCTGGTTTTCCTGCCGGGATTCGTCTCTTATTCGATCCTTCATGAACGTTGTAAACCTCTACATATAGATGACTCTTGATTTTTGAATCGTCTGATTTGGAAACAGAAGCTCAAGATAATCTTGTTCGAATGTCTAGTCTTGCTTGGTTTTTCACCGAGTACATTGCGGCACATTCAGCTTTTCCTGCTGGGATTCGTCTCTTATTAGAACCTTCATGAACATTGTAAACCTCTACATCTAGAGGACTCTTGATTTTTGAATCGTCTGATTTGGAAACCAGAAGCTCAAGATTTTCCTGTTTGAATGTCTAGTCTTGCTTGGTTTTTCATCGAGCACATTGCGGCACTTTCTGCTCTTCCAGCCGGGTTTCGACACTTATTAGATCCTTCATGAAAGTTGTAAGCCTTTATATATAGATGACTCTTGATTTTTTAGTCGTCTGATTTGGAAACCGTAAGCTCAAGATATTCCAGTTTGAATGTCTAGTCTTACTTGGTTTTTCACCGAGCACATTGGGCACATTCTGCTTTTCCTGCCGGGTTTCGTCTCTTATTTGATCCTTCATGAACGTTGTAAACCTCTACATATAGATGACTCTTGATTTTTGAATCGTTTAATTTGGAAACCAGAAGCTCAAGATATTGCTGTTTGAATGTCTAGTCTTGCTTGGTTTTTCACCGAGCACATTGCGGCACATTCTGCTTTTCCTGCCGAGTTTTGTCTCTTATTGGATCCTTCATGAACGTTGTAAACCTCTACATGGAGATGACTCTTGATTTTTGAATCGTCTGATTTGGAAACCAGAAACTCAAGATATTCCTGTTTGAATGTGTAGTCTTGCTTGGTTTTTCACGGAGTACATTGCGGCACATTCTGCTTTTCATGCCGGGATTCGTCTCTTATTCGATCCTTCATGAACGTTGTAAACCTCTACATATAGATGAGTCTTGATTTTTGAATCGTCTGATTTGGAAACCAGAAGCTCAAGATAATCTTGTTCGAATGTCTAGTCTTGCTTGGTTTTTAACCGAACACATTGCGGCACTTTCTGCTCTTCCAACCAGGTTTCGGCTCTTATTAGATCCTTCATGAATATTGTAAACCTTTATATATAGATGACTCTTGATTTTTGAATCATCTGATTTGAAAACCAGAAGCTCAAGATATTCCTGTTTGAATGTCTAGTCTTGCTTGGTTTTTCATCGAGCACATTGCGGCACATTCTGCTATTCCTTCCAGGTTTCGTCTCTTATTGGATCCTTTATGAACGTTGTAAACCTCTACATATAGATGACTCTTGATTTTAGAATCGTCTGATTTGGAAACCAGAAGCTCAAGATATTCCTGTTTGAATGTCTAGTCTTGCTTGGTTTTTCACCGAGCACATTGCGGCACATTCTGCTTTTCCGGCCGAGTTTTGTCTCTTATTGGATCCTTCATGAACGTTGTAAGCCTCTACATGGAGATGACTCTTGATTTTTGAATCGTCTGATTTGGAAACCAGAAGCTCAAGATATTCCTGTTTGAATGTCTAGTCTTGTTTGGGATTTCACCGAGCACATTGCGGCACTTTCTGCTCTTCCAACCAGGTTTCGGCTATTAGATCCTTCATGAATATTGTAAACCTTTATATATAGATGACTCTTGATTTTTGAATCATCTGATTTGAAAACCAGAAGCTCAAGATATTCCTGTTTGAATGTCTAGTCTTGCTTGGTTTTTCATCGAGCACATTGCGGCACATTCTGCTTTTCCAACCGTGTTTGGTCTCTTATTGGATCCTTCATGAACGTTGTAAACCTCTACATATAGATGACTATTGATTTTTGAATCGTCTGATTTGGAAACCAGAAGCTCAAGATATTCCTGTTTGAATGTCTAGTCTTGCTTGCTTTTTCACCGAGCACATTGCTGCACATTCTGCTTTTCCTGCCGGGTTTCGTCTCTTATTGGATCCTTCATGAACATTGTAAACCTCTACATATAGATGACTCTTGATTTTTGAATCGTTTGATTTGAAAACCAGAAGCTCAAGATATTCCTGTTTGAATGTCTAGTCTTGCTTGGTTTTTCACCGAGCACATTGCGGCACATTCTGATTTTCCTGCCGGGTTTCGTCTCTTATTGGATCCTTCATGAACGTTGTAAACCTCTACATGGAGATGACTCTTGATTTTTGAATCTTCTGATTTGGAAACCAGAAGCTCAAGATATTCCTGTTTGAATGTCTAGTCTTGCTTGGTTTTTCACCGAGCACATTGCGGCACTTTCTGCTCTTCCAACCGGGTTTCGACTCTTATTAGATCCTTCATGAATGGTGTAAACCTTTATATATAGATAACTCTTGATTTTTGAATCGTCTGATTTGAAAACCAGAAGCTCAAGATATTTCTGTTTGAATGTCTAGTCTTGCTTGGTTTTTCACCAAGCACATTGCGGCACTTTCTGCTCTTCCAACCGGGTTTCGGCTCCTATTAGAACCTTCATGAAAGTTGTAAACCTTTATTTATAGACGACTCTTGATTTTTGAGTCGTCTGATTTGGAAACCAGAAGCTCAAGATATTCCTGTTTGAATGTCTAGTCTTGCTTGGTTTTTCACCGAGCACATTACGACACATTCTGCTTTTCCTGCCGGGTTTCGTCTCTTATTCGATCCTTCATGAATGTTGTAAACCTTTATATATAGATAACTCTTGATTTTTGAGTCGTCTGATTTGGAAACCAGAAGCTCAAGATATTCCTGTTTGAATGTCTAGTCTTGCTTGCTTTTTCACCGAGCACATTGCTGCACATTCTGCTTTTCCTACCGGGTTTCGTCTCTTATTGGATCCTTCATGAACGTTGTAAACCTCTACATGGAGATGACTCTTGATTTTTGAATCGTCTGATTTGGAAACCAGAAGCTCAATATATTCCTGTTTGAATGTCTAGTCTTGCTTGGTTTTTCACCGAGCACATTGCGGCACTTTCAGCTTTTCCTGCCGGGATTCGTCTCTTATTCGATCCTTCATGAACGTTGTAAACCTCTACATATAGATGACTCTTGATTTTTGAATCGTCTGATTTGGAAACAGAAGCTCAAGATAATCTTGTTCGAATATCTAGTCTTGCTTGGTTTTTCACCGAGCACATTGCGGCACTTTCTGCTCTTCCAACCGGGTTTCGACTCTTATTAGATCCTTCATGAATGTTGTAAACCTTTATATATAGATAACTCTTGATTTTTGAATCGTCTGATTTGAAAACCAGAAGCTCAAGATATTCCTGTTTGAATGTCTAGTCTTGCTTGGTTTTTCACCAAGCACATTGCGGCACTTTCTGCTCTTCCAACCGGGTTTCGGCTCTTATTAGAACCTTCATGAAAGTTGTAAACCTTTATTTATAGACGACTCTTGATTTTTGAGTCGTCTGATTTGGAAACCGTAAGCTCAAGATATTCCAGTTTGAATGTCTAGTCTTGGTTTTTCACCGAGCACATTGGGCACATTCTGCTTTTCCTGCCGGGTTTCGTCTCTTATTAGATCCTTCATGAACGTTGTAAACCTCTACATATAGATGACTCTTGATTTTTGAATCGTTTAATTTGGAAACCAGAAGCTCAAGATATTGCTGTTTGAATGTCTAGTCTTGCTTGGTTTTTCACCTAGCACATTGCGGCACATTCTGCTTTTCCTGCCGAGTTTTGTCTCTTATTGGATCCTTCATGAACGTTGTAAACCTCTACATGGAGATGACTCTTGATTTTTGAATCGTCTGATTTGGAAACCAGAAACTCAAGATATTCCTGTTTGAATGTGTAGTCTTGCTTGGTTTTTCACGGAGTACATTGCGGCACATTCTGCTTTTCATGCCGGGATTCGTCTCTTATTCGATCCTTCATGAACGTTGTAAACCTCTACATATAGATGAGTCTTGATTTTTGAATCGTCTGATTTGGAAACCAGAAGCTCAAGATAATCTTGTTCGAATGTCTAGTCTTGCTTGGTTTTTAACCGAACACATTGCGGCACTTTCTGCTCTTTCAACCAGGTTTCGGCTCTTATTAGATCCTTCATGAATATTGTAAACCTTTATATATAGATGACTCTTGATTTTTGAATCATCTGATTTGAAAACCAGAAGCTCAAGATATTCCTGTTTGAATGTCTAGTCTTGCTTGGTTTTTCATCGAGCACATTGCGGCACATTCTGCTATTCCTTCCAGGTTTCGTCTCTTATTGGATCCTTTATGAACGTTGTAAACCTCTATATATAGATGACTCTTGATTTTAGAATCGTCTGATTTGGAAACCAGAAGCTCAAGTTATTCCTGTTTGAATGTCTAGTCTAGCTTGGTTTTTCACCGAGCACATTGCGGCACATTCTGCTTTTCCGGCCGAGTTTTGTCTCTTATTGGATCCTTCATGAACGTTGTAAGCCTCTACATGGAGATGACTCTTGATTTTTGAATCGTCTGATTTGGAAACCAGAAGCTCAAGATATTCCTGTTTGAATGTCTAGTCTTGTTTGGGATTTCACCGAGCACATTGCGACACTTTCTGCTCTTCCAACCGGGTTTCGGCTCTTATTAGATCCTTCATTAATGTTGTAAACCTTTATATATAGATGAGTCTTGATTTTTGAATCGTCTGATTTGGAAAACAGAAGCTCAAGATATTCCTGTTTGAGTGTCTAGTCTTGCTTTGTTTTTCACCAAGCACATTGCGGCACTTTTTACTCTTCCAACCGGGTTTCGGCTCTTATTAGATCCATCATGAACGTTGTAAACCTCTACATATAGATGACTCTTGATTTTTGAATCGTCTGATTTGAAAACCAGAAGCTCAAGATATTCCTGTTTGAATGTCTAGTCTTGCTTGGTTTTTCACCGAGCACATTGCGGCACATTCTGCTTTTCCTACCGGGTTTCGTCTCTTATTGGATCCTTCATGAACGTTGTAAACCTCTACATATAGATGACTCTTGATTTTTGAATCGTCTGATTTGGAAACCAGAAGCTCAAGATATTCATGTTTGAATGTCTAGTCTTGCTTGCTTTTTCACCGAGCACATTGCGGCACATTCTGCTTTTCCTGCCGGGTTTCGTCTCTTATTAGAACCTTCATGAACATTGTAAACCTCTACATCTACAGGACTCTTGATTTTTGAATCGTCTGATTTGGAAACCAGAAGCTCAAGATATTCCTGCTTGAATTTCTAGTCTTGCTTGGTTTTTCATCGAGCACATTGCGGCACATTCTACTTTTCATGCCGGGTTTCGTCTCTTATTGGATCCTTCATGAACGTTGTAAACCTCTACATGTAGATGACTCTTGATTTTTGAGTCGTCTGATTTGGAAACCAGAAGCTCAAGATATTCCTGTTTGAATGTCTAGTCTTGCTTGGTTTTTCACCGAGCACATTGGGCACATTCTGCTTTTCCTGCCGGGTTTCGTCTCTTATTGGATCCTTCATGAACGTTGTAAACCTTTACATATAGATGACTCTTGATTTTTGAATCGTGTGATTTGGAAACCAGAAGCTCAAGATATTCCTGTTTGAATGTCTAGTCTTGCTTTGTTTTTCATCGAGCACATTGCGACACTTTCTGCTCTTCTAACCGGGTTTCGACTATTATTAGACTCTTCATGAAAGTTGTAAACCTTTATATATAGACGACTCTTGATTTTTGAGTCGTCTGATTTGGAAACCAGAAGCTCAAGATATTCCAGTTTGAATGTCTAGTCTTGCTTGGTTTTTCACCGAGCACATTGGGCACATTCTGCTTTTCCTGCCGGGTTTCGTCTCGTATTGGATTCTTCATGAACGTTGTAAGCCTCTACATATAGATAACTCTTGATTTTTGAATCGTTTGATTTGGAAACCAGAAGCTCAAGATATTCCTGTTTGAATGTCTAGTCTTGCTTGGTTTTTCACCGAGCACATTGCGGCATATTCTGCTTTTCCTGCCGAGTTTTGTCTCTTATTGGATCCTTCATGAACGTTGTAAACCTCTACATGGAGATGACTCTTGATTTTTGAATCGTCTGATTTGGAAACCAGAAGCTCAAGATATTCTGGTTTTTATGTCTAGTCTTGCTTGGTTTTTCACCGAGCACATTGCGGCACTTTCTGCTCTTCCAACCAGGTTTCGGCTCTTATTAGATCCTTCATGAATGTTGTAAACCTTTATATATAGATAACTCTTGATTTTTGAATCGTTTGATTTGAAAACCAGAAGCTCAGGATATTCCTGTTTGAATGTCTAGTCTTGCTTGGTTTTTCACCGAGCACATTGGGCACATTCTGCTTTTCCTGCCGGGTATCGTCTCTTATTGGATTCTTCATGAACGTTGTAAGCCTCTACATATAGATGACTCTTGATTTTTGAATCGTTTAATTTGGAAACCAGAAGCTCAAGATATTCCTGTTTGAATGTCTAGTCTTGCTTAGTTTTTCACTGAGCACATTGCGGCACATTCTGCTTTTCCTGCCGAGTTTTGTCCCTTATTGGATCCTTCATGAACGTTGTAAACCTCTACATGGAGATAACTCTTGATTTTTGAATCGTCTGATTTGGAAACCAGAAGCTCAAGATATTCCTGTTTGAATATCTAGTCTTGCTTGGTTTTTCACCAAGCACATTGCGGCACTTTCTGCTCTTCCAACCGGGTTTCGACTCTTATTAGATCCTTCATGAATGTTGTAAACCTTTATATATAGATGACTCTTGATTTTTGTATCGTCTGATTTGGAACCCAGAAGCTCAAGATATTCCTGTTTGAATGTCTAGTCTTGCTTGGTTTTTCACCGAGTACATTGCGGCACATTCTGCTTTTCCTGCCGGGATTCGTCTCTTATTCGATCCTTCATGAACGTTGTAAACCTCTACATATAGATGACTCTTGATTTTTGAATCGTCTAATTTGGAAACCAGAAGCTCAAGATAATCTTGTTCGAATGTCTAGTCTTGCTTGGTTTTTAACGGAGCACATTGCGGCATTTTCTGCTCTTCCAACCGGGTTTCGGCTCTTATTAGATCCTTCATGAATGTTTTAAACCTTTATATATAGATGACTCTTGATTTTTGAATCGTCTGATTTGAAAACCAGAAGCTCAAGATATTCCTGTATGAATGTCTAGTCTTGCTTGGTTTTTCATCGAGCACATTGCGGCACATTCTACTTTTCCTGCCGGGTTTCGTCTCTTATTGGATCCTTCATGAACGTTGTAAACCTCTACATATAGATGACTCTTGATTTTTGAGTCGTCTGATTTGGAAACCAGAAGCTCAAGATATTCCTATTTGAATGTCTAGTCTTTCTTGGTTTTTCACCGAGCACATTGGGCACATTCTGCTTTTCCTGCCGGGTTTCGTCTCTTATTGGATTCTTCATGAACGTTGTAAGCCTCTATATATAGATGACTCTTGATTTTTGAATCGTCTGATTTGGAAACCAGAAGCTCAAGATAATCTTGTTCGAATGTCTAGTCTTGCTTGGTTTTTAACCGAGCACATTGCGGCACTTTCTGCTCTTCCAACCAGGTTTTGGCTCTTATTAGATCCTTTATGAAAGTTGTAAACCTTTATATATAGATGACTCTTGATTTTTGTATCGTCTGATTTGGAAACCAGAAGCTCAAGATATTCCTGTTTGAATATCTAGTCTTGCTTGGTTTTTCACCAAGCACATTGCGGCACTTTCTGCTCTTCCAACCGGGTTTCGACTCTTATTAGATCCTTCATGAATGTTGTAAACCTTTATATATAGATGACTCTTGATTTTTGTATCGTCTGATTTGGAACCCAGAAGCTCAAGATATTCCTGTTTGAATGTCTAGTCTTGCTTGGTTTTTCACCGAGTACATTGCGGCACATTCTGCTTTTCCTGCCGGGATTCGTCTCTTATTCGATCCTTCATGAACGTTGTAAACCTCTACATATAGATGACTCTTGATTTTTGAATCGTCTAATTTGGAAACCAGAAGCTCAAGATAATCTTGTTCGAATGTCTAGTCTTGCTTGGTTTTTAACGGAGCACATTGCGGCATTTTCTGCTCTTCCAACCGGGTTTCGGCTCTTATTAGATCCTTCATGAATGTTTTAAACCTTTATATATAGATGACTCTTGATTTTTGAATCGTCTGATTTGAAAACCAGAAGCTCAAGATATTCCTGTATGAATGTCTAGTCTTGCTTGGTTTTTCATCGAGCACATTGCGGCACATTCTACTTTTCCTGCCGGGTTTCGTCTCTTATTGGATCCTTCATGAACGTTGTAAACCTCTACATATAGATGACTCTTGATTTTTGAGTCGTCTGATTTGGAAACCAGAAGCTCAAGATATTCCTATTTGAATGTCTAGTCTTTCTTGGTTTTTCACCGAGCACATTGGGCACATTCTGCTTTTCCTGCCGGGTTTCGTCTCTTATTGGATTCTTCATGAACGTTGTAAACCTCTACATATAGATGACTCTTGATTTTTGAGTCGTCTGATTTGAAAACCAGAAGCTCAAGATATTCCTGTTTGAATGTCTAGTCTTGCTTGGTTTTTCAACGAGCACATTGCGGCACTTTCTGCTCTTCCTGCCGGGTTTCATCTCTTATTGGATCCTTCATGAACGTTGTAAACCTCTACATATAGATGACTCTTGATTTTTGAATCGTCTGATTTGGAAACCAGAAGCTCAAGATATTCCTGTTTGAATGTCTAGTCTTGCTTGGTTTTTCATCGAGCACATTGCGGCACATTCTGCTTTTCCTGCCGGGTTTTGTCTCTTATTGGATCCTTCAAGAAAGTTGTAAACCTCTACATATAGATGACTCTTGATTTTTGAATCGTCTGATTTGGAAACCAGAAGCTCAAGATGTCTTGTTTGAAAGTCTAGTCTTGCTTGGTTTTTCATCGAGCACATTGCGGCACTTTCTGCTCTTCCAACCGGGTTTCGACTCTTATTAGATCCTTTATGAAAGTTGTAAACCTTTATATATAGACGACTCTTGATTTTTGAGTCGTCTGATTTGGAAACCAGAAGCTCAAGATGTTCCTGTTTGAATGTATAGTCTTGCTTGGTTTTTCACCGAGCACAATGCGGCACATTCTGCTTTTCCTGCCGAGTTTTGTCTCTTATTGGATCCTTCATGAACGTTGTAAGCCTCTACATGGAGATGACTCTTGATTTTTGAATCGTCTGATTTGGAAACCAGAAGCTCAAGATATTCCTGTTTGAATGTCTAGTCTTGCTGGGTTTTTCACCGAGCACATTGCGGCACATTCTGCTTTTCCTGCTGGGTTTCGTCTCTTATTGGATCCTTCATGAACGTTGTAAACCTCTACATATAGATGACTCTTGATTTTTGAATCGTTTAATTTGGAAACCAGAAGCTCAAGATATTCCTGTTTGAATGTCTAGTCTTGCTTGGTTTTTCACAGAGCACATTGCGGCATATTCTGCTTTTCCTGCCGAGTTTTGTCTCTTATTGGATCCTTCATGAACATTGTAAACCTCTACATGGAGATGACTCTTGATTTTTGAATCGTCTGATTTGGAAACCAGAAGCTCAAGATATTCCTGTTTGAATGTCTAGTCTTGCTTGGTTTTTCACCGGGCACATTGCGGCACTTTCTGCTCTTCCAACCGGGTTTCGACTCTTATTAGATCCTTCATGAATGTTGTAAACCTTTATATATAGATGACTCTTGATTTTTGAATTGTCTGATTTGGAAACCAGAAGCTCAAGATATTCCTGTTTGAATGTCTAGTCTTGCTTGGTTTTTCACCGAGTACCTTGCGGCACATTCTGCTTTTCCTGCCAGGATTCGTCTCTTATTCGATCCTTCATGAACGTTGTAAGCCTCTACATATAGATAACTCTTGATTTTTGAATCGTCTGATTTGGAAACCAGAAGCTCAAGATAATCTTGTTCGAATGTCTAGTCTTGCTTGGTTTTTAACCGAGCACATTGCGGCACTCTCTGCTCTTCCAACCAGGTTTCGGCTCTTATTAGATCCTTCATGAATGTTTTAAACCTTTATATATAGATGACTCTTGATTTTTGAATCGTCTGATTTGGAAACCAGAAGCTCAAGATAATCTTGTTCGAATGTCTAGTCTTGCTTGCTTTTTCACCGAGCACATTGCGACACATTTTGCTTTTCCTGTCGGGTTTCGTCTCTTATTAGAACCTTCATGAACATTGTAAACCTCTACATCTAGAGGACTCTTGATTTTTGAATTGTCTGATTTGGAAACCAGAAGCTTAAGATATTCCTGTTTGAATGTCTAGTCTTGCTTGGTTTTTCATCGAGCACATTGCGGCACATTCTGCTTTTCCTGCCATTTTTCGTCTCTTATTGGATCCTTCATGAACGTTGTAAAACTCTACATATAGATGACTCTTGATTTTTGAATCGTCTGATTTGGAAACCAGAAGCTCAAGATATTCCTGTTTGAATGTCTAGTCTTGCTTGCTTTTTCACCGAGCACATTGCGGCACTTTCTGCTCTTCCAACCAGGTTTCGCCTTTTATTAGATCCTTCATGAATGTTGTAAACCTTTATATATAGATGACTCTTGATTTTTGAATCGTTTGATTTGAAAACCAGAAGCTCAAGATATTCCTGTTTGAATGTCTAGTCTTGCTTGGTTTTTCACCGAGCACATTGGGCACATTATGCTTTTCCTGCCGGGTTTCGTCTCTTATTGGATTCTTCATGAACGTTGTAAACCTCTACATATAGATGACTCTTGATTTTTGAATCGTTTGATTTGGAAACCAGAAGCTCAAGATATTCCTGTTTGAATGTCTAGTCTTGCTTGGTTTTTCACCGAGCACATTGCGGCACATTCTGCTTTTCCTTCCGAGTTTCGGCTCTTATTGGATCCTTCATGAACGTTGTAAACCTCTACATGGAGATGACTCTTGATTTTTGAATCGTCTGCTTTGGAAACCAGAAGCTCAAGATATTCCTGTTTGAATGTCTAGTCTTGCTTGGTTTTTCACCGAGCACATTGGGCACATTCTGCTTTTCCTGCCGGGTTTCGTCTCTTATTGGATTCTTCATGAACGTTGTAAACCTCTACATATAGATGACTCTTGATTTTTGAATCGTTTGATTTGAAAACCAGAAGCTCAAGATATTCCTGTTTGAATGTCTAGTCTTGCTTGGTTTTTCACCGAGCACATTGCGGCACATTCTGCTTTTCCTGCCATTTTTCGTCTCTTATTGGATCCTTCATGAACGTTGTAAACCTCTACATATAGATGACTCTTGATTTTTGAATTGTCTGATTTGGAAACCAGAAGCTCAAGATATTCCTGTTTGAATGTCTAGTCTTGCTTGGGTTTTCACCGAGCACATTGCGGCACTTTCTGCTCTTCCAACCAGGTTTCGACTCTTATTAGATCCTTCATGAATGTTGTAAACCTTTATATATAGATAACTCTTGATTTTTGAATCGTCTGATTTGAAAACCAGAAGCTCAAGATATTCCTGTTTGAATGTCTAGTCTTGCTTGGTTTTTCACCAAGCACATTGCAGCACTTTCTGCTCTTCCAACCGGGTTTCGGCTCTTATTAGAACCTTCATGAAAGTTGTAAACCTTTATATATAGACAACTCTTGATTTTTGAGTCGTCTGATTTGGAAACCAGAAGCTCAAGATATTCCTGTTTGAATGTCTAGTCTTGCTTGGTTTTTCACCGAGCACATTACGACACATTCTGCTTTTCCTGCCGGGTTTCATCTCTTATTCGATCCTTCATGAATGTTGTAAACCTTTATATATAGATAACTCTTGATTTTTGAGTCGTCTGATTTGGAAACCAGAAGCTCAAGATATTCCTATTTGAATGTCTAGTCTTGCTTGCTTTTTCACCGAGCACATTGCTGCACATTCTGCTTTTCCTGCCGGGTTTCGTCTCTTATTGGATCCTTCATGAACGTTGTATACCTCTACATGGAGATGACTCTTTATTTTTGAATCTTTTGATTTGGAAACCAGAAGCTCAAGATATTCCTGTTTGAATGTCTAGTCTTGCTTGGTTTTTCACCGAGCACATTGCGGCACTTTCTGCTCTTCCAACCGGGTTTTGGCTCTTATTAGATCCTTCATGAATGTTGTAAACCTTTATATATAGATGACTCTTGATTTTTGAATCGTCTGATTTGGAAACCAGAAGCTCAAGATATTCCTGTTTGAATGTCTAGTCTTGCTTGCTTCTTCACCGAGCACATTGCTGCACATTCTGCTTTTCCTGCCGGGTTTCGTCTCTTATTGGATCCTTCATGAACGTTGTAAACCTCTACATATAGATGACTCTTGATTTTTGAATCGTTTGATTTGAAAACCAGAAGCTCAAGATATTCCTGTTTGAATGTCTAGTCTTGCTTGGTTTTTCATCGAGCACATTGCGGCACATTCTGCTTTTCCTGCCATTTTTCGTCTCTTATTGGATCCTTCATGAACATTGTAAACCTCTACATATAGATGACTCTTGATATTTTAATCGTCTGATTTGGAAACCAGAAGCTCAAGATATTCCTGTTTGAATGTCTAGTCTTGCTTGGTTTTTCACCGAGCACATTGCGGCACTTTCTGCTCTTCCAACCGGGTTTCGACTCTTATTAGATCCTTCATGAATGTTGTAAACCTTTATATATAGATAACTCTTGATTTTTGAATCGTCTGATTTGAAAACCAGAAGCTCAAGATATTCTTGTTTGAATGTCTAGTCTTGCTTGGTTTTTCACCAAGCACATTGCGGCACTTTCTGCTCTTCCAACCGGGTTTCGGCTCTTATTAGAACCTTCATGAAAGTTGTAAACCTTTATATATAGATGACTCTTGATTTTTGAGTCGTCTGATTTGGAAACCAGAAGCTCAAGATATTCCTGTTTGAATGTCTAGTCTTGCTTGGTTTTTCACCGAGCACATTACGACACATTCTGCTTTTCCTGCCGGGTTTCGTCTTTTATTCGATCCTTCATGAATGTTGTAAACCTTTATATATAGATAACTCTTGATTTTTGAGTCGTCTGATTTGGAAACAAGAAGCTCAAGACATTCCTTTTTGAATGTCTAGTCTTGCTTGCTTTTTCACCGAGCACATTGCTGCACATTCTGCTTTTCCTGCCGGGTTTCGTTTCTTATTGGATCCTTCATGAACATTGTAAACCTCTACATATAGATGACTCTTGATTTTTGAATCGTCTGATTTGAAAACCAGAAGCTCAAGATATTCCTGTTTGAATGTCTAGTCTTGTTTGGTTTTTCACCGAGCACATTGCGGCACTTTCTGCTCTTCCAACCGGGTTTCGGCTCTTATTAGAACCTTCATGAAAGTTGTAAACCTTTATATATAGACGAGTCTTGATTTTTGAGTCGTCTGATTTGGAAACCAGAAGCTCAAGATATTCCTGTTTGAATGTCTAGTCTTGCTTGGTTTTTCACCGAGCACATTGCGACACATTCTGCTTTTCCTACCGGGTTTAGTCTCTTATTCGATCCTTCATGAATGTTGTAAACCTTTATATATAGATGACTCTTGATTTTTGAGTCGTCTGATTTGGAAACCAGAAGCTCAAGATATTCCTGTTTGAATGTCTAGTCTTGCTTGCTTTTTCACCGAGCACATTGCGACACATTTTGCTTTTCCTGTCGGGTTTCGTCTCTTATTAGAACCTTCATGAACATTGTAAACCTCTACATCTAGAGGACTCTTGATTTTTGAATCGTCTGATTTGGAAACCAGAAGCTCAAGATATTCCTGTTTGAATGTCTAGTCTTGCTTGGTTTTTCATCGAGCACATTGCGGCACATTCTGCTTTTCCTGCCATTTTTCGTCTCTTATTGGATCCTTCATGAACGTTGTAAACCTCTACATATAGATGACTCTTGATTTTTGAATCGTCTGATTTGGAAACCAGAAGCTCAAGATATTCCTGTTTGAATGTCTAGTCTTGCTTGGTTTTTCACCGAGCACATTGCGGCACTTTCTGCTCTTCCAACCGGGTTTCGGCTCTTATTAGAACCTTCATGAAAGTTGTAAACCTTTATATATAGACAACTCTTGATTTTTGAGTCGTCTGATTTGGAAACCAGAAGCTCAAGATATTCCTGTTTGAATGTCTAGTCTTGCTTGGTTTTTCACCGAGCACATTACGACACATTCTGCTTTTCCTGCCGGGTTTCATCTCTTATTCGATCCTTCATGAATGTTGTAAACCTTTATATATAGATAACTCTTGATTTTTGAGTCGTCTGATTTGGAAACCAGAAGCTCAAGATATTCCTGTTTGAATGTCTAGTCTTGCTTGCCTTTTCACCGAGCACATTGGGCACATTCTGCTTTTCCTGCCGGGTTTCGTCTCTTATTGGATTCTTCATGAACGTTGTAAACCTCTACATATAGATGACTCTTGATTTTTGAATCGTTTGATTTGAAAACCAGAAGCTCAAGATATTCCTATTTGAATGTCTAGTCTTGCTTGGTTTTTCACCGAGCACATTGCGGCACATTCTGCTTTTCCTGCCATTTTTCGTCTCTTATTGGATCCTTCATGAACGTTGTAAACCTCTACATATAGATGACTCTTGATTTTTGAATCGTCTGATTTGGAAACCAGAAGCTCAAGATATTCCTGTTTGAATGTCTAGTCTTGCTTGGTTTTTCACCGAGCACATTGCGGCACTTTCTGCTCTTCCAACCAGGTTTCGACTCTTATTAGATCCTTCATGAATGTTGTAAACCTTTATATATAGATAACTCTTGATTTTTGAATTGTCTGATTTGAAAACCAGAAGCTCAAGATATTCCTGTTTGAATGTCTAGTCTTGCTTGGTTTTTCACCAAGCACATTGCGGCACTTTCTGCTCTTCCAACCGGGTTTCGGCTCTTATTAGAACCTTCATGAAAGTTGTAAACCTTTATATATAGACAACTCTTGATTTTTGAGTCGTCTGATTTGGAAACCAGAAGCTCAAGATATTCCTGTTTGAATGTCTAGTCTTGCTTGGTTTTTCACCGAGCACATTACGACACATTCTGCTTTTCCTGCCGGGTTTCATCTCTTATTCGATCCTTCATGAATGTTGTAAACCTTTATATATAGATAACTCTTGATTTTTGAGTCGTCTGATTTGGAAACCAGAAGCTCAAGATATTCCTGTTTGAATGTCTAGTCTTGCTTGCTTTTTCACCGAGCACATTGCTGCACATTCTGCTTTTCCTGCCGGGTTTCGTCTCTTATTGGATCCTTCATGAACATTGTAAACCTCTACATATAGACGACTCTTGATTTTTGAGTCGTCTGATTTGGAAACCAGAAGCTCAAGATATTCCTAATTGAATGTCTAGTCTTGCTTGGTTTTTCACCGAGCACATAGCGGCACATTCTGCTTTTCCTGCCGGGTTTCGTCTCTTATTGGATCCTTCATGAACGTTGTATACCTCTACATGGAGATGACTCTTTATTTTTGAATCTTCTGATTTGGAAACCAGAAGCTCAAGATATTCCTGTTTGAATGTCTAGTCTTGCTTGGTTTTTCACCGAGCACATTGCGGCACTTTCTGCTCTTCCAACCGGGTTTTGGCTCTTATTAGATCCTTCATGAATGTTGTAAACCTTTATATATAGATGACTCTAGATTTTTGAATCGTCTGATTTGGAAACCAGAAGCTCAAGATATTCCTGTTTGAATGTCTAGTCTTGCTTGCTTTTTCACCGAGCACATTGCTGCACATTCTGCTTTTCCCTGCCGGGTTTCGTCTCTTATTGGATCCTTCATGAACGTTGTAAACCTCTACATATAGATGACTCTTGATTTTTGAATCGTTTGATTTGAAAACCAGAAGCTCAAGATATTCCTGTTTGAATGTCTAGTCTTGCTTGGTTTTTCATCGAGCACATTGCGGCACATTCTGCTTTTCCTGCCATTTTTCGTCTCTTATTGGATCCTTCATGAACGTTGTAAACCTCTACATATAGATGACTCTTGATATTTTAATCGTCTGATTTGGAAACCAGAAGCTCAAGATATTCCTGTTTGAATGTCTAGTCTTGCTTGGTTTTTCACCGAGCACATTGCGGCACTTTCTGCTCTTCCAACCGGGTTTCGACTCTTATTAGATCCTTCATGAATGTTGTAAACCTTTATATATAGATAACTCTTGATTTTTGAATCGTCTGATTTGAAAACCAGAAGCTCAAGATATTCTTGTTTGAATGTCTAGTCTTGCTTGGTTTTTCACCAAGCACATTGCGGCACTTTCTGCTCTTCCAACCGGGTTTCGGCTCTTATTAGAACCTTCATGAAAGTTGTAAACCTTTATATATAGACGACTCTTGATTTTTGAGTCGTCTGATTTGGAAACCAGAAGCTCAAGATATTCCTGTTTGAATGTCTAGTCTTGCTTGGTTTTTCACCGAGCACATTACGACACATTCTGCTTTTCCTGCCGGGTTTCGTCTTTTATTCGATCCTTCATGAATGTTGTAAACCTTTATATATAGATAACTCGTGATTTTTGAGTCGTCTGATTTGGAAACAAGAAGCTCAAGATATTCCTTTTTGAATGTCTAGTCTTGCTTGGTTTTTCACCGAGCACATTACGACACATTCTGCTTTTCCTGCCGGGTTTCGTCTGTTATTCGATCCTTCATGAATGTTGTAAACCTTTATATATAGATAACTCTTGATTTTTGAGTCGTCTGATTTGGAAACCAGAAGCTCAAGATATTCCTGTTTGAATGTCTAGTCTTGCTTGCTTTTTCACCGAGCACATTGCTGCACATTCTGCTTTTCCTGCCGGGTTTCGTCTCTTATTGGATCCTTCATGAACATTGTAAACCTCTACATATAGATGACTCTTGATTTTTGAATCGTTTGATTTGAAAACCAGAAGCTCAAGATATTCCTGTTTGAATGTCTAGTCTTGCTTGGTTTTTCACCGAGCACATTGCGGCACTTTCTGCTCTTCCAACCGGGTTTCGGCTCTTATTAGAACCTTCATGAAAGTTGTAAACCTTTATATATAGACGAGTCTTGATTTTTGAGTCGTCTGATTTGGAAACCAGAAGCTCAAGATATTCCTGTTTGAATGTCTAGTCTTGCTTGGTTTTTCACCGAGCACATTGCGACACATTCTGCTTTTCCTACCGGGTTTCGTCTCTTATTCGATCCTTCATGAATGTTGTAAACCTTTATATATAGATGACTCTTGATTTTTGAGTCGTCTGATTTGGAAACCAGAAGCTCAAGATATTCCTGTTTGAATGTCTAGTATTGCTTGCTTTTTCACCGAGCACATTGCGACACATTTTGCTTTTCCTGTCGGGTTTCGTCTCTTATTAGAACCTTCATGAACATTGTAAACCTCTACATCTAGAGGACTCTTGATTTTTGAATCGTCTGATTTGGAAACCAGAAGCTCAAGATATTCCTGTTTGAATGTCTAGTCTTGCTTGGTTTTTCATCGAGCACATTGCGGCACATTCTGCTTTTCCTGCCATTTTTCGTCTCTTATTGGATCCTTCATGAACGTTGTAAACCTCTACATATAGATGACTCTTGATTTTTGAATCGTCTGATTTGGAAACCAGAAGCTCAAGATATTCCTGTTTGAATGTCTAGTCTTGCTTGCTTATTCACCGAGCACATTGCGACACTTTCTGCTCTTCCAACCAGGTTTCGGCTTTTATTAGATCCTTCATGAATGTTGTAAGCCTTTATATATAGATGACTCTTGATTTTTGAATCGTTTGATTTGAAAACCAAAAGCTCAAGATATTCCTGTTTGAATGTCTAGTCTTGCTTGGTTTTTCACCGAGCACATTGGGCACATTATGCTTTTCCTGCCGGGTTTCGTCTCTTATTGGATACTTCATGAACGTTGTAAACCTCTACATGGAGATGACTCTTGATTTTTGAATCGTCTGATTTGGAAACCAGAAGCTCAAGATATTCCTGTTTGAATGTCTAGTCTTGCTTGGTTTTTCACCGAGCACATTGGGCACATTCTGCTTTTCCTTCCGAGTTTCGGCTCTTATTGGATACTTCATGAACGTTGTAAACCTCTACATGGAGATGACTCTTGATTTTTGAATCGTCTGATTTGGAAACCAGAAGCTCAAGATATTCCTGTTTGAATGTCTAGTCTTGCTTGGTTTTTCACCGAGCACATTGCGACACATTCTGCTTTTCCTACCGGGTTTCGTCTCTTATTCGATCCTTCATGAATGTTGTAAACCTTTATATATAGATGACTCTTGATTTTTGAGTCGTCTGATTTGGAAACCAGAAGCTCAAGATATTCCTGTTTGAATGTCTAGTATTGCTTGCTTTTTCACCGAGCACATTGCGACACATTTTGCTTTTCCTGTCGGGTTTCGTCTCTTATTAGAACCTTCATGAACATTGTAAACCTCTACATCTAGAGGACTCTTGATTTTTGAATCGTCTGATTTGGAAACCAGAAGCTCAAGATATTCCTGTTTGAATGTCTAGTCTTGCTTGCTTATTCACCGAGCACATTGCGACACTTTCTGCTCTTCCAACCAGGTTTCGGCTTTTATTAGATCCTTCATGAATGTTGTAAGCCTTTATATATAGATGACTCTTGATTTTTGAATCGTTTGATTTGAAAACCAAAAGCTCAAGATATTCCTGTTTGAATGTCTAGTCTTGCTTGGTTTTTCACCGAGCACATTGGGCACATTATGCTTTTCCTGCCGGGTTTCGTCTCTTATTGGATACTTCATGAACGTTGTAAACCTCTACATGGAGATGACTCTTGATTTTTGAATCGTCTGATTTGGAAACCAGAAGCTCAAGATATTCCTGTTTGAATGTCTAGTCTTGCTTGGTTTTTCACCGAGCACATTGGGCACATTCTGCTTTTCCTACCGGGTTTCGTCTCTTATTCGATCCTTCATGAATGTTGTAAACCTTTATATATAGATGACTCTTGATTTTTGAGTCGTCTGATTTGGAAACCAGAAGCTCAAGATATTCCTGTTTGAATGTCTAGTATTGCTTGCTTTTTCACCGAGCACATTGCGACACATTTTGCTTTTCCTGTCGGGTTTCGTCTCTTATTAGAACCTTCATGAACATTGTAAACCTCTACATCTAGAGGACTCTTGATTTTTGAATCGTCTGATTTGGAAACCAGAAGCTCAAGATATTCCTGTTTGAATGTCTAGTCTTGCTTGGTTTTTCATCGAGCACATTGCGGCACATTCTGCTTTTCCTGCCATTTTTCGTCTCTTATTGGATCCTTCATGAACGTTGTAAACCTCTACATATAGATGACTCTTGATTTTTGAATCGTCTGATTTGGAAACCAGAAGCTCAAGATATTCCTGTTTGAATGTCTAGTCTTGCTTGCTTATTCACCGAGCACATTGCGACACTTTCTGCTCTTCCAACCAGGTTTCGGCTTTTATTAGATCCTTCATGAATGTTGTAAGCCTTTATATATAGATGACTCTTGATTTTTGAATCGTTTGATTTGAAAACCAAAAGCTCAAGATATTCCTGTTTGAATGTCTAGTCTTGCTTGGTTTTTCACCGAGCACATTGGGCACATTATGCTTTTCCTGCCGGGTTTCGTCTCTTATTGGATACTTCATGAACGTTGTAAACCTCTACATGGAGATGACTCTTGATTTTTGAATCGTCTGATTTGGAAACCAGAAGCTCAAGATATTCCTGTTTGAATGTCTAGTCTTGCTTGGTTTTTCACCGAGCACATTGGGCACATTCTGCTTTTCCTTCCGAGTTTCGGCTCTTATTGGATACTTCATGAACGTTGTAAACCTCTACATGGAGATGACTCTTGATTTTTGAATCGTCTGATTTGGAAACCAGAAGCTCAAGATATTCCTGTTTGAATGTCTAGTCTTGCTTGGTTTTTCACCGAGCACATTGCGACACATTCTGCTTTTCCTACCGGGTTTCGTCTCTTATTCGATCCTTCATGAATGTTGTAAACCTTTATATATAGATGACTCTTGATTTTTGAGTCGTCTGATTTGGAAACCAGAAGCTCAAGATATTCCTGTTTGAATGTCTAGTATTGCTTGCTTTTTCACCGAGCACATTGCGACACATTTTGCTTTTCCTGTCGGGTTTCGTCTCTTATTAGAACCTTCATGAACATTGTAAACCTCTACATCTAGAGGACTCTTGATTTTTGAATCGTCTGATTTGGAAACCAGAAGCTCAAGATATTCCTGTTTGAATGTCTAGTCTTGCTTGCTTATTCACCGAGCACATTGCGACACTTTCTGCTCTTCCAACCAGGTTTCGGCTTTTATTAGATCCTTCATGAATGTTGTAAGCCTTTATATATAGATGACTCTTGATTTTTGAATCGTTTGATTTGAAAACCAAAAGCTCAAGATATTCCTGTTTGAATGTCTAGTCTTGCTTGGTTTTTCACCGAGCACATTGGGCACATTATGCTTTTCCTGCCGGGTTTCGTCTCTTATTGGATACTTCATGAACGTTGTAAACCTCTACATGGAGATGACTCTTGATTTTTGAATCGTCTGATTTGGAAACCAGAAGCTCAAGATATTCCTGTTTGAATGTCTAGTCTTGCTTGGTTTTTCACCGAGCACATTGGGCACATTCTGCTTTTCCTTCCGAGTTTCGGCTCTTATTGGATACTTCATGAACGTTGTAAACCTCTACATGGAGATGACTCTTGATTTTTGAATCGTCTGATTTGGAAACCAGAAGCTCAAGATATTCCTGTTTGAATGTCTAGTCTTGCTTGGTTTTTCACCGAGCACATTGGGCACATTCTGCTTTTCCTGCCGGGTTTCGTCTCTTATTGGATTCTTCATGAACGTTGTAAACCTCTACATATAGATGACTCTTGATTTTTGAATCGTCTGATTTGGAAACCAGAAGCTCAAGATATTCCTGTTTGAATGTCTAGTCTTGCTTGGTTTTTCACCGAGCACATTGGGCACATTCTGCTTTTCCTTCCGAGTTTCGGCTCTTATTGGATACTTCATGAACGTTGTAAACCTCTACATGGAGATGACTCTTGATTTTTGAATCGTCTGATTTGGAAACCAGAAGCTCAAGATATTCCTGTTTGAATGTCTAGTCTTGCTTGGTTTTTCACCGAGCACATTGGGCACATTCTGCTTTTCCTGCCGGGTTTCGTCTCTTATTGGATTCTTCATGAACGTTGTAAACCTCTACATATAGATGACTCTTGATTTTTGAATCGTCTGATTTGGAAACCAGAAGCTCAAGATATTCCTGTTTGAATGTCTAGTCTTGCTTGGTTTTTCACCGAGCACATTGAGGCACATTCTGTTTTTCCTGCCATTTTTCGTCTATTATTGGATCCTTCATGAACGTTGTAAACCTCTACATATAGATGACTCTTGATATTTTAATCGTCTGATTTGGAAACCAGAAGCTCAAGATATTCCTGTTTGAATGTCTAGTCTTGCTTGGTTTTTCACCGAGCACATTGCGGCACTTTCTGTTCTTCCAACCGGGTTTCGACTCTTATTAGATCCTTCATGAATGTTGTAAACCTTTATATATAGATAACTCTTGATTTTTGAATCGTCTGATTTGAAAACCAGAAGCTCAAGATATTCTTGTTTGAATGTCTAGTCTTGCTTGGTTTTTCACCAAGCACATTGCGGCACTTTCTGCTCTTCCAACCGGGTTTCGGCTCTTTTTAGAACCTTCATGAAAGTTGTAAACCTTTATATATAGACGACTCTTGATTTTTGAGTCGTCTGATTTGGAAACCAGAAGCTCAAGATATTCCTGTTTGAATGTCTAGTCTTGCTTGGTTTTTCACCGAGCACATTACGACACATTCTGCTTTTCCTGCCGGGTTTCGTCTTTTATTCGATCCTTCATGAATGTTGTAAACCTTTATATATAGATAACTCGTGATTTTTGAGTCGTCTGATTTGGAAACAAGAAGCTCAAGATATTCCTTTTTGAATGTCTAGTCCTGCTTGGTTTTTCACCGAGCACATTACGACACATTCTGCTTTTCCTGCCGGGTTTCGTCTCTTATTCGATCCTTCATGAATGTTGTAAACCTTTATATATAGATAACTCTTGATTTTTGAGTCGTCTGATTTGGAAACCAGAAGCTCAAGATATTCCTGTTTGAATGTCTAGTCTTGCTTGCTTTTTCACCGAGCACATTGCTGCACATTCTGCTTTTCCTGCCGGGTTTCGTCTCTTATTGGATCCTTCATGAACATTGTAAACCTCTACATATAGATGACTCTTGATTTTTGAATCGTTTGATTTGAAAACCAGAAGCTCAAGATATTCCTGTTTGAATGTCTAGTCTTGCTTGGTTTTTCACCGAGCACATTGCGGCACTTTCTGCTCTTCCAACCGGGTTTCGGCTCTTATTAGAACCTTCATGAAAGTTGTAAACCTTTATATATAGACGAGTCTTGATTTTTGAGTCGTCTGATTTGGAAACCAGAAGCTCAAGATATTCCTGTTTGAATGTCTAGTCTTGCTTGCTTTTTCACCGAGCACATTGCTGCACATTCTGCTTTTCCTGCCGGGTTTCGTCTCTTATTGGATCCTTCATGAACGTTGTAAACCTCTACATATAGATGACTCTTGATTTTTGAATCGTTCGATTTGAAAACCAGAAGCTCAAGATATTCCTGTTTGAATGTCTAGTATTGCTTGCTTTTTCACCGAGCACATTGCGACACATTTTGCTTTTCCTGTCGGGTTTCGTCTCTTATTAGAACCTTCATGAACATTGTAAACCTCTACATCTAGAGGACTCTTGATTTTTGAATCGTCTGATTTGGAAACCAGAAGCTCAAGATATTCCTGTTTGAATGTCTAGTCTTGCTTGGTTTTTCATCGAGCACATTGCGGCACATTCTGCTTTTCCTGCCATTTTTCGTCTCTTATTGGATCCTTCATGAACGTTGTAAACCTCTACATATAGATGACTCTTGATTTTTGAATCGTCTGATTTGGAAACCAGAAGCTCAAGATATTCCTGTTTGAATGTCTAGTCTTGCTTGCTTATTCACCGAGCACATTGCGACACTTTCTGCTCTTCCAACCAGGTTTCGGCTTTTATTAGATCCTTCATGAATGTTGTAAGCCTTTATATATAGATGACTCTTGATTTTTGAATCGTTTGATTTGAAAACCAAAAGCTCAAGATGTTCCTGTTTGAATGTCTAGTCTTGCTTGGTTTTTCACCGAGCACATTGGGCACATTATGCTTTTCCTGCCGGGTTTCGTCTCTTATTGGATACTTCATGAACGTTGTAAACCTCTACATGGAGATGACTCTTGATTTTTGAATCGTCTGATTTGGAAACCAGAAGCTCAAGATATTCCTGTTTGAATGTCTAGTCTTGCTTGGTTTTTCACCGAGCACATTGGGCACATTCTGCTTTTCCTTCCGAGTTTCGGCTCTTATTGGATACTTCATGAACGTTGTAAACCTTTATAAATAGATGACTCTTGATTTTTGAATCGTCTGATTTGGAAACCAGAAGCTCAAGATATTCCTGTTTGAATGTCTAGTCTTGCTTGGTTTTTCACCGAGCACATTGGGCACATTCTGCTTTTCCTGCCGGGTTTCGTCTCTGATTGGATTCTTTATGAACGTTGTAAACCTCTACATATAGATGATTCTTGATTTTTGAATCGTCTGATTTGGAAACCAGAAGCTCAAGATATTCCTGTTTGAATGTCTAGTCTTGCTTGGTTTTTCACCGAGCACATTGCGGCACATTCTGTTTTTCCTGCCATTTTTCGTCTATTATTGGATCCTTCATGAACGTTGTAAACCTCTACATATAGATGACTCTTGATTTTTGAATCGTCTGATTTGGAAACCAGAAGCTCAAGATATTCCTGTTTGAATGTCTAGTCTTGCTTGGTTTTTCACCGAGCACATTGCGGCACTTTCTGCTCTTCCAACCAGGTTTCGACTCTTATTAGATCCTTCATGAATGTTGTAAACCTTTATATATAGACAACTCTTGATTTTTGAATCGTCTGATTTGAAAACCAGAAGCTCAAGATATTCCTGTTTGAATGTCTAGTCTTGCTTGGTTTTTCACCAAGCACATTGCGGCACTTTCTGCTCTTCCAACCGGGTTTCGGCTCTTATTAGAACCTTCATGAAAGTTGTAAACCTTTATATATAGACAACTCTTGATTTTTGAGTCATCTGATTTGGAAACCAGAAGCTCAAGATATTCCTGTTTGAATGTCTAGTCTTGCTTGGTTTTTCACCGAGCACATTACGACACATTCTGCTTTTCCTGCCGGGTTTCATCTCTTATTCGATCCTTCATGAATGTTGTAAACCTTTATATATAGATAACTCTTGATTTTTGAGTCGTCTGATTTGGAAACCAGAAGCTCAAGATATTCCTGTTTGAATGTCTAGTCTTGCTTGCTTTTTCACCGAGCACATTGCGGCACATTCTGCTCTTCCAACCGGGTTTTGGCTCTTATTAGATCCTTCATGAATGTTGTAAACCTTTATATATAGATGACTCTTGATTTTTGAATCGTCTGATTTGGAAACCAGAAGCTCAAGATATTCCTGTTTGAATGTCTAGTCTTGCTTGCTTTTTCACCGAGCACATTGCTGCACATTCTGCTTTTCCTGCCGGGTTTCGTCTCTTATTGGATCCTTCATGAACGTTGTATACCTCTACATGGAGATGACTCTTTATTTTTGAATCTTCTGATTTGGAAACCAGAAGCTCAAGATATTCCTGTTTGAATGTCTAGTCTTGCTTGGTTTTTCACCGAGCACATTGCGGCACATTCTACTTTTCCAACCGGGTTTTGGCTCTTATTAGATCCTTCATGAATGTTGTAAACCTTTATATATAGATGACTCTTGATTTTTGAATCGTCTGATTTGGAAACCAGAAGCTCAAGATATTCCTGTTTGAATGTCTAGTCTTGCTTGGTTTTTCACCGAGCACATTGCGGCAATTTATGCTCTTCCAACCGGGTTTCGGCTCTTATTAGAACCTTCATGAAAGTTGTAAACCTTTATATATAGACGAGTCTTGATTTTTGAGTCGTCTAATTTGGAAACCAGAAGCTCAAGATATTCCTGTTTGAATGTCTAGTCTTGCTTGCTTTTTCACCGAGCACATTGCTGCACATTCTGCTTTTCCTGCCGGGTTTCGTCTCTTATTGGATCCTTCATGAACGTTGTAAACCTCTACATATAGATGACTCTTGATTTTTGAATCGTTCGATTTGAAAACCAGAAGCTCAAGATATTCCTGTTTGAATGTCTAGTATTGCTTGCTTTTTCACCGAGCACATTGCGACACATTTTGCTTTTCCTGTCGGGTTTCGTCTCTTATTAGAACCTTCATGAACATTGTAAACCTCTACATCTAGAGGACTCTTGATTTTTGAATCGTCTGATTTGGAAACCAGAAGCTCAAGATATTCCTGTTTGAATGTCTAGTCTTGCTTGGTTTTTCATCGAGCACATTGCGGCACATTCTGCTTTTCCTGCCATTTTTCGTCTCTTATTGGATCCTTCATGAACGTTGTAAACCTCTACATATAGATGACTCTTGATTTTTAAATCGTCTGATTTGGAAACCAGAAGCTCAAGATATTCCTGTTTGAATGTCTAGTCTTGCTTGCTTATTCACCGAGCACATTGCGACACTTTCTGCTCTTCCAACCAGGTTTCGGCTTTTATTAGATCCTTCATGAATGTTGTAAGCCTTTATATATAGATGACTCTTGATTTTTGAATCGTTTGATTTGAAAACCAAAAGCTCAAGATGTTCCTGTTTGAATGTCTAGTCTTGCTTGGTTTTTCACCGAGCACATTGGGCACATTATGCTTTTCCTGCCGGGTTTCGTCTCTTATTGGATACTTCATGAACGTTGTAAACCTCTACATGGAGATGACTCTTGATTTTTGAATCGTCTGATTTGGAAACCAGAAGCTCAAGATATTCCTGTTTGAATGTCTAGTCTTGCTTGGTTTTTCACCGAGCACATTGGGCACATTCTGCTTTTCCTTCCGAGTTTCGGCTCTTATTGGATACTTCATGAACGTTGTAAACCTTTATAAATAGATGACTCTTGATTTTTGAATCGTCTGATTTGGAAACCAGAAGCTCAAGATATTCTTGTTTGAATGTCTAGTCTTGCTTGGTTTTTCACCGAGCACATTGGGCACATTCTGCTTTTCCTGCCGGGTTTCGTCTCTGATTGGATTCTTTATGAACGTTGTAAACCTCTACATATAGATGATTCTTGATTTTTGAATCGTCTGATTTGGAAACCAGAAGCTCAAGATATTCCTGTTTGAATGTCTAGTCTTGCTTGGTTTTTCACCGAGCACATTGCGGCACATTCTGTTTTTCCTGCCATTTTTCGTCTATTATTGGATCCTTCATGAACGTTGTAAACCTCTACATATAGATGACTCTTGATTTTTGAATCGTCTGATTTGGAAACCAGAAGCTCAAGATATTCCTGTTTGAATGTCTAGTCTTGCTTGGTTTTTCACCGAGCACATTGCGGCACTTTTTGCTCTTCCAACCAGGTTTCGACTCTTATTAGATCCTTCATGAATGTTGTAAACCTTTATATATAGACAACTCTTGATTTTTGAATCGTCTGATTTGAAAACCAGAAGCTCAAGATATTCCTGTTTGAATGTCTAGTCTTGCTTGGTTTTTCACCAAGCACATTGCGGCACTTTCTGCTCTTCCAACCGGGTTTCGGCTCTTATTAGAACCTTCATGAAAGTTGTAAACCTTTATATATAGACAACTCTTGATTTTTGAGTCATCTGATTTGGAAACCAGAAGCTCAAGATATTCCTGTTTGAATGTCTAGTCTTGCTTGGTTTTTCACCGAGCACATTACGACACATTCTGCTTTTCCTGCCGGGTTTCATCTCTTATTCGATCCTTCATGAATGTTGTAAACCTTTATATATAGATAACTCTTGATTTTTGAGTCGTCTGATTTGGAAACCAGAAGCTCAAGATATTCCTGTTTGAATGTCTAGTCTTGCTTGCTTTTTCACCGAGCACATTGCGGCACATTCTGCTCTTCCAACCGGGTTTTGGCTCTTATTAGATCCTTCATGAATGTTGTAAACCTTTATATATAGATGACTCTTGATTTTTGAATCGTCTGATTTGGAAACCAGAAGCTCAAGATATTCCTGTTTGAATGTCTAGTATTGCTTGCTTTTTCACCGAGCACATTGCGACACATTTTGCTTTTCCTGTCGGGTTTCGTCTCTTATTAGAACCTTCATGAACATTGTAAACCTCTACATCTAGAGGACTCTTGATTTTTGAATCGTCTGATTTGGAAACCAGAAGCTCAAGATATTCCTGTTTGAATGTCTAGTCTTGCTTGGTTTTTCATCGAGCACATTGCGGCACATTCTGCTTTTCCTGCCGGGTTTCGTCTCTTATTGGATCCTTCATGAACGTTGTATACCTCTACATGGAGATGACTCTTTATTTTTGAATCTTCTGATTTGGAAACCAGAAGCTCAAGATATTCCTGTTTGAATGTCTAGTCTTGCTTGGTTTTTCACCGAGCACATTGCGGCACTTTCTGCTCTTCCAACCGGGTTTTGGCTCTTATTAGATCCTTCATGAATGTTGTAAACCTTTATATATAGATGACTCTTGATTTTTGAATCGTCTGATTTGGAAACCAGAAGCTCAAGATATTCCTGTTTGAATGTCTAGTCTTGCTTGCTTTTTCACCGAGCACATTGCTGCACATTCTGCTTTTCCTGCCGGGTTTCGTGTCTTATTGGATCCTTCATGAACGTTGTAAACCTCTACATATAGATGACTCTTGATTTTTGAATCGTCTGATTTGAAAACCAGAAGCTCAAGATATTCCTGTTTGAATGTCTAGTCTTGCTTGGTTTTTCACCGAGCACATTGCGGCACATTCTGCTTTTCCTGCCATTTTTCGTCTCTTATTGGATCCTTCATGAACGTTGTAAACCTTTATATATAGACAACTCTTGATTTTTGAGTCGTCTGATTTGGAAACCAGAAGCTCAAGATATTCCTGTTTGAATGTCTAGTCTTGCTTGCTTTTTCACCGAGCACATTGCTGCACATTCTGCTTTTCCTGCCGGGTTTCGGCTCTTATTAGAACCTTCATGAAAGTTGTAAACCTTTATATATAGACAACTCTTGATTTTTGAGTCGTCTGATTTGGAAACCAGAAGCTCAAGATATTCCTGTTTGAATGTCTAGTCTTGCTTGCTTTTTCACCGAGCACATTGCTGCACATTCTGCTTTTCCTGCCGGGTTTCGTCTCTTATTGGATCCTTCATGAACATTGTAAACCTCTACATATAGACGACTCTTGATTTTTGAGTCGTCTGATTTGGAAACCAGAAGCTCAAGATATTCCTGTTTGAATCTCTAGTCTTGTTTGGTTTTTCACCGAGCACATTGCGGCACATTCTGCTTTTCCTGCCGGGTTTCGTCTCTTATTGGATCCTTCATGAACGTTGTATACCTCTACATGGAGATGACTCTTTATTTTTGAATCTTCTGATTTGGAAACCAGAAGCTCAAGATATTCCTGTTTGAATGTCTAGTCTTGCTTGGTTTTTCACCGAGCACATTGCGGCACTTTCTGCTCTTCCAACCGGGTTTTGGCTCTTATTAGATCCTTCATGAATGTTGTAAACCTTTATATATAGATGACTCTTGATTTTTGAATCGTCTGATTTGGAAACCAGAAGCTCAAGATATTCCTGTTTGAATGTCTAGTCTTGCTTGGTTTTTCACCGAGCACATTGGGCACATTCTGCTTTTCCTGCCGTGTTTCGTCTCTTATTGGATTCTTCATGAACGTTGTAAACCTCTACATATAGATGACTCTTGATTTTTGAATCGTTTGATTTCAAAACCAGAAGCTCAAGATATTCCTGTTTGAATGTCTAGTCTTGCTTGGTTTTTCATCGAGCACATTGCGGCACATTCTGCTTTTCCTGCCATTTTTTGTCTCTTATTGGATCCTTCATGAACGTTGTAAGCCTCAACATATAGATGACTCTTGATTTTTGAATCGTCTGATTTGGAAACCAGAAGCTCAAGATATTCCTGTTTGAATGTCTAGTCTTGCTTGGTTTTTCACCGAGCACATTGCGGCACTTTCTGCTCTTCCAACCGGGTTTCGACTCTTATTAGATCCTTCATGAATGTTGTAAACCTTTATATATAGATAACTCTTGATTTTTGAATCGTCTGATTTGAAAACCAGAAGCTCAAGATATTCTTGTTTGAATGTCTAGTCTTGCTTGGTTTTTCACCAAGCTCATTGCGGCACTTTCTGCTCTTCCAACCGGGTTTCGGCTCTTATTAGAACCTTCATGAAAGTTGTAATCCTTTATATATAGACGATTCTTGATTTTTGAGTCGTCTGATTTGGAAACCAGAAGCTCAAGATATTCCTGTTTGAATGTCTAGTCTTGCTTGGTTTTTCACCGAGCACATTACGACACATTCTGCTTTTCCTGCCGAGTTTCGTCTTTTATTCGATCCTTCATGAATGTTGTAAGCCTTTATATATAGATAACTCTTGATTTTTGAGTCGTCTGATTTGGAAACAAGAAGATCAAGATATTCCTGTTTGAATGTCTAGTCTTGCTTGCTTTTTCACCGAGCACATTGCTGTACATTCTGCTTTTCCTGCCGGGTTTCGTCTCTTATTGGATCCTTCATGAACATTGTAAACCTCTACATATAGATGACTCTTGATTTTTGAATCGTTCGATTTGAAAACCAGAAGCTCAAGATATTCCTGTTTGAATGTCTAGTCTTGCTTGGTTTTTCACTGAGCACATTGCGGCACATTCTGCTTTTCCTGCCGGGTTTCGTCTCTTATTGGATCCTTCATGAACGTTGTAAACCTCTACATGGAGATGACTCTTGATTTTTGAGTCTTCTGATTTGGAAACCAGAAGCTCAAGATATTCCTGTTTGAATGTCTAGTCTTGCTTGGTTTTTCACCGAGCACATTGCGGCACTTTCTGCTCTTCCAACCGGGTTTCGGCTCTTATTAGAACCTTCATGAAAGTTGTAAACCTTTATATATAGACAACTCTTGATTTTTGAGTCGTCTGATTTGGAAACCAGAAGCTTAAGATATTCCTGTTTGAATGTCTAGTTTTGCTTGGTTTTTCACCGAGCACATTGCGGCACATTCTGCTTTTCCTGCCGGGTTTCGTCTCTTATTGGATCCTTCATGAACGTTGTAAACCTCTACATGGAGATGACTCTTTATTTTTGAATCGTCTGATTTGGAAACCAGAAGCTCAAGATATTCCTGTTTGAATGTCTAGTCTTGCTTGGTTTTTCACCGAGCACATTGCGGCACTTTCTGCTCTTCCAACCGGGTTTCGGCTCTTATTAGATCCTTCATGAATGTTGTAAACCTTTATATATAGATGACTCTTGATTTTTGAATCGTCTGATTTGAAAACCAGAAGCTCAAGATATTCCTGTTTGAATGTCTAGTCTTGATTGGTTTTTCACCGAGCACATTGCGGCACATTCTGCTATTACTACCGGGTTTCGTCTCTTATTGGATCCTTCATGAACGTTGTAAACCTCTACATGGAGATGACTCTTTATTTTTGAATCTTCAGATTTGGAAACCAGAAGCTCAAGATATTCCTGTTTGAATGTCTAGTCTTGCTTGGTTTTTCACCGAGCACATTGCGGCACATTCTGCTTTTCCTGCCGGGTTTCGTCTCTTATTGGATCCTTCATGAACGTTGTAAACCTCTACATGGAGATGACTCTTGATTTTTGAGTCTTCTGATTTGGAAACCAGAAGCTCAAGATATTCCTGTTTGAATATCTAGTCTTGCTTGGTTTTTCACCGAGCACATTGCGGCACTTTCTGCTCTTCCAACCGGGTTTTGGCTCTTATTAGATCCTTCATGAATGTTGTAAACCTTTATATATAGATGACTCTTGATTTTTGAATCGTTTAATTTGAAAACCAGAAGCTCAAGATATTCCTGTTTGAATATCTAGTCTTGCTTGGTTTTTCACCGAGCACATTGCGGCACATTCTGCTATTCCTGCCGGGTTTCGTCTCTTATTGGATCCTTCATGAACGTTGTAAACCTCTACATGGAGATGACTCTTTATTTTTGAATCTTCTGATTTGGAAACCAGAAGCTCAAGATATTCCTGTTTGAATGTCTAGTCTTGCTTGGTTTTTCACCGAGCACATTGGGCACATTCTACTTTTCCTGCAGGGTTTCGCCTCTTATTGGATTCTTCATGAACGTTGTAAACCTCTACATATAGATGACTCTTGATTTTTGAATCGTTTGATTTGAAAACCAGAAGCTCAATATATTCCTGTTTGAATGTCTAGTCTTTCTTGGTTTTTCACCGAGCACATTGCGGCAAATTCTGCTTTTCCTGCCGAGTTTTGTCTCTTATTGGATCCTTCATGAATGTTGTAAACCTCTACATGGAGATGAGTCTTTATTTTTGAATCGTCTGATTTGGAAACCAGAAGCTCAAGATATTCCTGTTTGAATGTCTAGTCTTGCTTGGTTTTTCACCGAGCACATTGCGGCACTTTCTGCTCTTCCAACCGGGTTTCGGCTCTTATTAGAACCTTCATGAAAGTTGTAAACCTTTATATATAGACGACTCTTGATTTTTGAGTCGTCTGATTTGGAAACCAGAAGCTCAAGATATTCCTGTTTGAATGTCTAGTCTTGCTTGGTTTTTCACCGAGCACATTACGACACATTCTGCTTTTCCTGCCAGGTTTCGTCTCTTATTCGATCCTTCATGAATGTTGTAAACCTTTATATATAGATAACTCTTGATTTTTGAGTCGTCTGATTTGGAAACCAGAAGCTCAAGATATTCCTGTTTGAATGTCTAGTCTTGCTTGCTTTTTCACCGAGCACATTGCTGCACATTCTGCTTTTCCTGCCGGGTTTCGTCTCTTATTGGATGCTTCATGAACATTGTAAACCTCTACATATAGATGACTCTTGATTTTTGAATCGTTTAATTTGAAAACCAGAAGCTCAAGATATTCCTGTTTGAATGTCTAGTCTTGCTTGGTTTTTCACCGAGCACATTGCGGCACATTCTGCTTTTCCTGCCGGGTTTCGTCTCTTATTGGATCCTTCATGAACGTTGTAAACCTCTACATGGAGATGACTCTTGATTTTTGAATCTTCTGATTTGGAAACCAGAAGCTCAAGATATTCCTGTTTGAATGTCTAGTCTTGCTTGGTTTTTCACCGAGCACATTGCGGCACATTCTGCTCTTCCAACCGGGTTTCGACTCTTATTAGATCCTTCATGAATGTTGTAAACCTTTATATATAGATAACTCTTGATTTGTGAATCGTCTGATTTGAAAACCAGAAGCTCAAGATATTCCTGTTTGAATGTCTAGTCTTGCTTGGTTTTTCACCAAGCACATTGCGGCACTTTCTGCTCTTCCAACCGGGTTTCGGCTCTTATTAGAACCTTCATGAAAGTTGTAAACCTTTATTTATAGACGACTCTTGATTTTTGAGTCGTCTGATTTGGAAACCAGAAGCTCAAGATATTCCTGTTTGAATGTCTAGTCTTGCTTGGTTTTTCACCGAGCACATTACGACACATTCTGCTTTTCCTGCCGGGTTTCGTCTCTTATTCGATCCTTCATGAATGTTGTAAACCTTTATATATAGATAACTCTTGATTTTTGAGTCGTCTGATTTGGAAACCAGAAGCTCAAGATATTCCTGTTTGAATGTCTAGTCTTGCTTGCTTTTTCACCGAGCACATTGCTGCACATTCTGCTTTTCCTACCGGGTTTCGTCTCTTATTGGATCCTTCATGAACATTGTAAACCTCTACATATAGATGACTCTTGATTTTTGAATCGTTTGATTTGAAAACCAGAAGCTCAAGATATTCCTGTTTGAATGTCTAGTCTTGCTTGGTTTTTCACCGAGCACATTGCGGCACTTTCTGCTCTTCCAACCGGGTTTCGGCTCTTATTAGATCCTTCATGAATGTTGTAAACCTTTATATATAGATGACTATTGATTTTTGAATCGTTTGATTTGCAAACCAGAAGCTCAAGATATTCCTGTTTGAATGTCTAGTCTTGCTTGGTTTTTCACCGAGCACATTGGGCACATTCTACTTTTCCTGCCGGGTTTCGTCTCTTATTGGATTCTTCATGAACGTTGTAAACCTCTACATATAGATGACTCTTGATTTTTAAATCGTTTGATTTGAAAACCAGAAGCTCAAGATATTCCTGTTTGAATGTCTAGTCTTGCTTGGTTTTTCACCGAGCACATTGCGGCAAATTCTGCTTTTCCTGCCGAGTTTAGTCTCGTATTGGATCCTTCATGAACGTTGTAAACCTCTACATGGAGATGACTCTTGATTTTTGAATCGTCTGATTTGGAAACCAGAAGCTCAAGATATTCCTGTTTGAATGTCTAGTCTTGCTTGGTTTTTCACCGAGCACATTGCGGCACTTTCTGCTCTTCCAACCGGGTTTCGGCTCTTATTAGAACCTTCATGAAAGTTGTAAACCTTTATTTATAGACGACTCTTGATTTTTGAGTCGTCTGATTTGGAAACCAGAAGCTCAAGATATTCCTGTTTGAATGTCTAGTCTTGCTTGGTTTTTCACCGAGCACATTACGACACATTCTGCTTTTCCTGCCGGGTTTCGTCTCTTATTCGATCCTTCATGAATGTTGTAAACCTTTATATATAGATAACTCTTGATTTTTGAGTCGTCTGATTTGCAAACCAGAAGCTCAAGATATTCCTGTTTGAATGTCTAGTCTTACTTGCTTTTTCACCGAGCACATTACTGCACATTCTGCTTTTCCTACCGGGTTTCGTCTCTTATTGGATCCTTCATGAACATTGTAAACCTCTACATATAGATGACTCTTGATTTTTGAATCGTTTGATTTGAAGACCAGAAGCTCAAGATATTCCTGTTTGAATGTCTAGTCTTGCTTGGTTTTTCACCGAGCACATTGCGGCACTTTCTGCTTTTCCTGCCATTTTTCGTCTCTTATTGGATCCTTCATGAATGTTGTAAACCTTTACATATAGATGACTCTTGATTTTTAAATCGTCTGATTTGGAAACCAGAAGCTCAAGATATTCCTGTTTGAATGTCTAGTCTTGCTTGGTTTTTCATCGAGCACATTACTGCACATTCTGCTTTTCCTGCCGGGTTTCGTCTCTTATTGGATCCTTCATGAACATTGTAAACCTATACATATAGATGACTCTTGATTTTTGAATCGTCTGATTTGGAAACTAGAAGCTCAAGATATTCCTGTTTGAATGTCTAGTCTTGCTTGCTTTTTCACCGAGCACATTGCGGCACTTTCTGCTCTTCCAACCAGATTTCGGCTCTTATTAGATCCTTCATGAATGTTTAAACCTTTACATATAGATGACTCTTGATTTTTGAATCGTTTGATTTGAAAACCAGAAGCTCAAGATATTCCTGTTTGAATGTCTAGTCTTGCTTGGTTTTTCGCCGAGCACATTGGGCACATTCTGCTTTTCCTTCCGGGTTTCGTCTCTTATTCGATTCTTCATGAACGTTGTAAACCTCTACATATAGATGACTCTTGATTTTTGAATCGTTTGATTTGCAAACCAGAAGCTCAAGATATTCCGGTTTGAATGTCTAGTCTTGCTTGCTTTTTCACCGAGCACATTGCGGCACATTCTGCTTTTCCTGCCGGGTTTCGTCTCTTATTGGATCCTTCATGAACGTTGTAAAGCTCTACATGGAGATGACTCTTGATTTTTGAATCTTCTGATTTGGAAACCAGAAGCTCAAGATATTCCTGTTTGAATGTCTAGTCTTGCTTGGTTTTTCACCGAGCACATTGCGGCACTTTCTGCTCTTCCAACCGGGTTTCGGCTCTTTTTAGATCCTTCATGAATGTTGTAAACCTTTAGATATAGATGACTCTTGATTTTTGAATCATTTGATTTGAAAACCAGAAGCTCAAGATATTCCTGTTTGAATATCTAGTCTTGCTTGGTTTTTCACCGTGCACATTGGGCACATTCTGCTTTTCCTGCCGGGTTTCGTCTCTTATTGGATTCTTCATGAACGTAGTAAACCTCTACATATAGACGACTCTTGATTTTTGAGTCGTCTGATTTGGAAACCAGAAGCTCAAGATATTGCTGTTTGAATGTCTAGTCTTGCTTGGTTTTTCACCGAGCACATTGCGGCACATTATGCTTTTCCTTCCGAGTTTTGTCTCTTATTGGATCCTTCATGAACGTTGTAAACCTCTACATGGAGATGACTTTTTATTTTTGAATCGTCTGATTTGGAAACCAGAAGCTCAAGATATTCCTGTTTGAATGTCTAGTCTTGCTTGGTTTTTCACCGAGCACATTGCGGCACTTTCTGCTCTTCTAACCGGGTTTCGACTCTTATTAGATCCTTCATGAATGTTGTAAACCTTTATATATAGATGAGTCTTGATTTTTGAATCGTCTGATTTGAAAACCAGAAGCTCAAGATATTCCTGTTTGAATGTCTAGTCTTGCTTGGTTTTTCACCAAGCACATTGCGGCACTTTCTGCTCTTCCAACCGGGTTTCGGCTCTTATTAGAACCTTCATGAAAGTTGTAAACCTTTATATATTGACGACTCTTGATTTTTGAGTCGTTTGATTTGGAAACCAGAAGCTCAAGATATTCCTGTTTGAATGTCTAGTCTTGCTTGGTTTTTCACCGAGCACATTGCGGCACTTTCTGCTCTTCCAACCGGGTTTCGGCTCTTATTAGAACCTACATGAAAGTTGTAAACCTTTATTTATAGACGACTCTTGATTTTTGAGTCGTCTGATTTGGAAACCAGAAGCTCAAGATATTCTTGTTTGAATGTCTAGTCTTGCTTGGTTTTTCACCGAGCACATTACGACACATTCTGCTTTTCCTGCCGGGTTTCGTCTCTTATTCGATCCTTCATGAATGTTGTAAACCTTTATATATAGATAACTCTTGATTTTTGAGTCGTCTGATTTGGAAACCAGAAGCTCAAGATATTCCTGTTTGAATGTCTAGTCTTGCTTGCTTTTTCACCGAGCACATTGCTGCACATTCTGCTTTTCCTACCGGGTTTCGTCTCTTATTGGATCCTTCATGAACATTGTAAACCTCTACATATAGATGACTCTTGATTTTTGAATCGTTTGATTTGAAGACCAGAAGCTCAAGATATTCCTGTTTGAATGTCTAGTCTTGCTTGGTTTTTCACCGAGCACATTGCGGCACTTTCTGCTCTTCCAACCGGGTTTCGGCTCTTATTAGATCCTTCATGAATGTTGTAAGCCTTTATATATAGATGACTATTGATTTTTGAATCGTTTGATTTGCAAACCAGAAGCTCAAGATATTCATGTTTGAATGTCTAGTCTTGCTTGGTTTTTCACCGAGCACATTGGGCACATTCTACTTTTCCTGCCGGGTTTCGTCTCTTATTGGATTCTTCATGAACGTTGTAAACCTCTACATATAGATGACTCTTGATTTTTGAATCGTTTGATTTGAAAACCAGAAGCTCAAGATATTCCTGTTTGAATGTCTAGTCTTGCTTGGTTTTTCACCGAGCACATTGCGGCAAATTCTGCTTTTCCTGCCGAGTTTTGTCTCTTATTGGATCCTTCATGAACGTTGTAAACCTCTACATGGAGATGACTCTTGATTTTTGAATCGTCTGATTTGGAAACCAGAAGCTCAAGATATTCCTGTTTGAATGTCTAGTCTTGCTTGGTTTTTCACCGAGCACATTGCGGCACTTTCTGCTCTTCCAACCGGGTTTCGACTCTTATTAGATCCTTCATGAATGTTGTAAACCTTTATATATAGATGAGTCTTGATTTTTGAATCGTCTGATTTGAAAACCAGAAGCTCAAGATATTCCTGTTTGAATGTCTAGTCTTGCTTGGTTTTTCACCAAGCACATTGCGGCACTTTCTGCTCTTCCAACCGGGTTTCGGCTCTTATTAGAACCTTCATGAAAGTTGTAAACCTTTATATATTGACGACTCTTGATTTTTGAGTCGTCTGATTTGGAAACCAGAAGCTCAAGATATTCCTGTTTGAATGTCTAGTCTTGCTTGGTTTTTCACCGAGCACATTGCGACACATTCTGCTTTTCCTGCAGGGTTTCGTCTCTTATTCGATCCTTCATGAATATTGTAAACCTTTATATATAGATAACTCTTGATTTTTGTGTCGTCTGATTTGGAAACCAGAAGCTCAATATATTCCTGTTTGAATGTCTAGTCTTGCTTGGTTTTTCGCCTAGCACATTGGGCACATTCTGCTTTTCCTTCCGGGTTTCGTCTCTTATTCGATTCTTCATGAACGTTGTAAACCTCTACATATAGATGACTCTTGATTTTTGAATCGTTTGATTTGCAAACCAGAAGCTCAAGATATTCCGGTTTGAATGTCTAGTCTTGCTTGCTTTTTCACCGAGCACATTGCGGCACATTCTGCTTTTCCTGCCGGGTTTCGTCTCTTATTGGATCCTTCATGAACGTTGTAAACCTCTACATGGAGATGACTCTTGATTTTTGAATCTTCTGATTTGGAAACCAGAAGCTCAAGATATTCCTGTTTGAATGTCTAGTCTTGCTTGGTTTTTCACCGAGCACATTGCGGCACTTTCTGCTATTCCAACCGGGTTTCGACTCTTATTAGATCCTTCATGAATGTTGTAAACCTTTATATATAGATAACTCTTGATTTTTGTGTCGTCTGATTTGGAAACCAGAAGCTCAAGATATTCCTGTTTGAATGTCTAGTCTTGCTTGGTTTTTCGCCGAGCACATTGGGCACATTCTGCTTTTCCTTCCGGGTTTCGTCTCTTATTCGATTCTTCATGAACGTTGTAAACCTCTACATATAGATGACTCTTGATTTTTGAATCGTTTGATTTGCAAACCAGAAGCTCAAGATATTCCGGTTTGAATGTCTAGTCTTGCTTGCTTTTTCATCGAGCACATTGCTGCACATTCTGCTTTTCCTGCCGGGTTTCGTCTCTTATTGGGTCCTTCATGAATATTGTAAACCTTTATATATAGACGACTCTTGATTTTTGAGTCGTCTGATTTGGAAACCAGAAGCTCAAGATATTCCTGTTTGAATGTCTAGTCTTGCTTGGTTTTTCACCGAGCACATTGCGGCACTTTCTGCTCTTCCAACCGGGTTTCGGCTCTTTTTAGATCCTTCATGAATGTTGTAAACCTTTAGATATAGATGACTCTTGATTTTTGAATCATTTGATTTGAAAACCAGAAGCTCAAGATATTCCTGTTTGAATATCTAGTCTTGCTTGGTTTTTCACCGTGCACATTGGGCACATTCTGCTTTTCCTGCCGGGTTTCGTCTCTTATTGGATTCTTCATGAACGTAGTAAACCTCTACATATAGACGACTCTTGATTTTTGAGTCGTCTGATTTGGAAACCAGAAGCTCAAGATATTGTTGTTTGAATGTCTAGTCTTGCTTGGTTTTTCACCGAGCACATTGCGGCACATTCTGCTTTTCCTTCCGAGTTTTGTCTCTTATTGGATCCTTCATGAACGTTGTAAACCTGTACATATAGATGACTCTTGATTTTTGAATCGTCTGATTTGGAAACCAGAAGCTCAAGATATTCCTGTTTGAATGTCTAGTCTTGCTTGGTTTTTCACCGAGCACATTGCGGCACTTTCTGCTCTTCCATCCGGGTTTCGACTCTTATTAGATCCTTCATGAATGTTGTAAACCTTTATATATAGATGACTCTTGATTTTTGAATCGTCTGATTTGAAAACCAGAAGCTCAAGATATTCCTGTTTGAATGTCTAGTCTTGCTTGGTTTTTCACCAAGCACATTGCGGCACTTTCTGCTCTTATTAGAACCTTCATGAAAGTTGTAAACCTTTATATATAGAAGACTCTTGATTTTTGAGTCGTCTGATTTGGAAACCAGAAGCTCAAGATATTCCTGTTTGAATGTCTATTCTTCCTTGCTTTTTCACCGAGCACATTGCGCCACATTTTGCTTTTCCTGCCGGGTTTCGTCTCTTATTAGAACCTTCATGAACATTGTAAACCTCTACATCTAGAGGACTCTTGATTTTTGAATCGTCTGATTTGAAAACCAGAAGCTCAAGATATTCCTGTTTGAATGTCTAGTCTTGCTTGGTTTTTCACCAAGCACATTGCGGCACTTTCTGCTCTTATTAGAACCTTCATGAAAGTTGTAAACCTTTATATATAGACGACTCTTGATTTTTGAGTCGTCTGATTTGGAAACCAGAAGCTCAAGATATTCCTGTTTGAATGTCTATTCTTGCTTGCTTTTTCACCAAGCACATTGCGACACATTTTGCTTTTCCTGCCGGGTTTCGTCTCTTATTAGAACCTTCATGAACATTGTAAACCTCTACATCTAGAGGGCTCTTGATTTTTGAATCGTCTGATTTGAAACCAGAAGCTCAAGATATTCCTGTTTGAATGTCTAGTCTTGCTTGCTTTTTCACCGAGCACATTGCGGCACATTATGCTTTTCCTGCCGGGTTTCGTCTCTTATTAGAACCTTCATGAAAGTTGTAAACCTTTATATATAGACGACTCTTGATTTTTGAATCGTCTGATTTGGAAACCAGAAGCTCAAGATATTCCTGTTTGAATGTCTAGTCTTGCTTGGTTTTTCATCGAGCACATTGCTGCACATTCTGCTTTTCCTGCCGGGTTTCGTCTCTTATTGGATCCTTCATGAACATTGTAAACCTCTACATATAGATGACTCTTGATTTTTGAATCGTCTGATTTGGAAACTAGAAGCTCAAGATATTCCTGTTTGAATGTCTAGTCTTGCTTGCTTTTTCACCGAGCACATTGCGGCACTTTCTGCTCTTCCAACCAGGTTTTGGCTCTTATTAGATCCTTCATGAATGTTGTAAGCCTTTATATATAGATGACTCTTGATTTTTGAATCGTTTGATTTGGAAACCAGAAGCTCAAGATATTCCTGTTTGAATGTCTAGTCTTGCTTGGTTTTTCATCGAGCACATTGGGGCACATTCTGCTTTTCCTGTCGGGTTTCGTCTCTTATTGGATTCTTCATGAACGTTGTAAACCTCTACATATAGATGACTCTTGATTTTTGAATCGTCTGATTTGAAAACCACACGCTCAAGATATTCCTGTTTGAATGTCTAGTCTTGCTTGGTTTTTCACCGAGCACATTGCGGCACTTTCTGCTATTCCAACCGAGTTTCGACTCTTATTAGATCCTTCATGAATGTTGTAAACCTTTATATATAGATAACTCTTGATTTTTGAATCGTCTGATTTGAAAACCAGAAGCTCAAGATATTCTAGTTTGAATGTCTAGTCTTGCTTGGTTTTTCACCAAGCACATTGCGGCACTTTCTGCTCTTATTAGAACCTGCATGAAAGTTGTAAACCTTTATAGATAGATGACTCTTGATTTTTGAATCGTCTGATTTGGAAACCAGAAGCTCAAGATATTCCTGTTTGAATGTCTAGTCTTGCTTGGTTTTTCACCGAGCACATTGCGACACATTCTGCTTTTCCTGCCGGGTTTCGTCTCTTATTCGATCCTTCATGAATGTTGTAAACCTTTATATATAAATAACTCTTGATTTTTGAGTCGTCTGATTTGGAAACCAGAAGCTCAAGATATTCCTGTTTGAATGTCTAGTCTTGCTTGCTTTTTCACCGAGCACATTGCGACACATTTTGCTTTTCCTGCCGGGTTTCGTCTCTTATTAGAACCTTCATGAACATTGTAAACCTCTACATCTAGAGGACTCTTGATTTTTGAATCGTCTGATTTGGAAACCAGAAGCTCAAGATATTCCTGTTTGAATGTCTAGTCTTGCTTGGTTTTTCATCGAGCACATTGCGGCACATTCTGCTTTTCCTGCCATTTTTCGTCTCTTATTGGATCCTTCATGAACGTTGTAAACCTCTACATATAGATGACTCTTGATTTTTGAATCGTCTGATTTGGAAACCAGAAGCTCAAGATATTCCTGTTTGAATGTCTAGTCTTGCTTGGTTTTTCACCGAGCACATTGCGGCACTTTCTGCTCTTCCATCCGGGTTTCGACTCTTATTAGATCCTTCATGAATGTTGTAAACCTTTATATATAGATGACTCTTGATTTTTGAATCTTCTGATTTGAAAACCAGAAGCTCAAGATATTCCTGTTTGAATGTCTAGTCTTGCTTGGTTTTTCACCAAGCACATTGCGGCACTTTCTGCTCTTATTAGAACCTTCATGAAAGTTGTAAACCTTTATATATAGAAGACTCTTGATTTTTGAGTCGTCTGATTTGGAAACCAGAAGCTCAAGATATTCCTGTTTGAATGTCTATTCTTCCTTGCTTTTTCACCGAGCACATTGCGCCACATTTTGCTTTTCCTGCCGGGTTTCGTCTCTTATTAGAACCTTCATGAACATTGTAAACCTCTACATCTAGAGGACTCTTGATTTTTGAATCGTCTGATTTGGAAACCAGAAGCTCAAGATATTCCTGTTTGAATGTCTAGTCTTGCTTGGTTTTTCATCGAGCACATTGCGGCACATTCTGCTTTTCCTGCCATTTTTCGTCTCTTATTGGATCCTTCATGAACGTTGTAAACCTCTTCATATAGATGACTCTTGATTTTTGAATCGTCTGATTTGGAAACCAGAAGCTCAAGATATTCCTGTTTGAATGTCTAGTCTTGCTTGGTTTTTCACCGAGCACATTGCGGCACTTTCTGCTCTTCCATCCGGGTTTCGACTCTTATTAGATCCTTCATGAATGTTGTAAACCTTTATATATAGATGACTCTTGATTTTTGAATCTTCTGATTTGAAAACCAGAAGCTCAAGATATTCCTGTTTGAATGTCTAGTCTTGCTTGGTTTTTCACCAAGCACATTGCGGCACTTTCTGCTCTTATTAGAACCTTCATGAAAGTTGTAAACCTTTATATATAGAAGACTCTTGATTTTTGAGTCGTCTGATTTGGAAACCAGAAGCTCAAGATATTCCTGTTTGAATGTCTATTCTTCCTTGCTTTTTCACCGAGCACATTGCGCCACATTTTGCTTTTCCTGCCGGGTTTCGTCTCTTATTAGAACCTTCATGAACATTGTAAACCTCTACATCTAGAGGACTCTTGATTTTTGAATCGTCTGATTTGAAAACCAGAAGCTCAAGATATTCCTGTTTGAATGTCTAGTCTTGCTTGGTTTTTCACCAAGCACATTGCGGCACTTTCTGCTCTTATTAGAACCTTCATGAAAGTTGTAAACCTTTATATATAGACGACTCTTGATTTTTGAGTCGTCTGATTTGGAAACCAGAAGCTCAAGATATTCCTGTTTGAATGTCTATTCTTGCTTGCTTTTTCACCAAGCACATTGCGACACATTTTGCTTTTCCTGCCGGGTTTCGTCTCTTATTGGAACCTTCATGAACATTGTAAACCTCTACATCTAGAGGACTCTTGATTTTTGAATCGTCTGATTTGAAACCAGAAGCTCAAGATATTCCTGTTTGAATGTCTAGTCTTGCTTGGTTTTTCACCGAGCACATTGCGACACATTCTACTTTTCCTGCCGGGTTTCGTCTCTTATTCGATCCTTCATGAATGTTGTAAACCTTTATATATAAATAACTCTTGATTTTTGAGTCGTCTGATTTGGAAACCAGAAGCTCAAGATATTCCTGTTTGAATGTCTAGTCTTGCTTGCTTTTTCACCGAGCACATTGCGACACATTTTGCTTTTCCTGCCGGGTTTCGTCTCTTATTAGAACCTTCATGAACATTGTAAACCTCTACATCTAGAGGACTCTTGATTTTTGAATCGTCTGATTTGGAAACGAGAAGCTCAAGATATTCCTGTTTGAATGTCTAGTCTTGCTTGGTTTTTCATCGAGCACATTGCGGCACATTCTGCTTTTCCTGCCATTTTTCGTCTCTTGTTGGATCCTTCATGAACGTTGTAAACCTCTACATATAGATGACTCTTGATTTTTGAATCGTCTGATTTGGAAACCAGAAGCTCAAGATATTCCTGTTTGAATGTCTAGTCTTGCTTGGTTTTTCATCGAGCACATTGCTGCACATTCTGCTTTTCCTGCCGGGTTTCGTCTCTTATTGGATCCTTCATGAACATTGTAAACCTCTACATATAGATGACTCTTGATTTTTGAATCGTCTGATTTGGAAACTAGAAGCTCAAGATATTCCTGTTTGAATGTCTAGTCTTGCTTGCTTTTTCACCGAGCACATTGCGGCACTTTCTGCTCTTCCAACCAGGTTTCGGCTCTTATTAGATCCTTCATGAATGTTGTAAACCTTTATATATAGATGACTCTTGATTTTTGAATTGTTTGATTTGAAAACCAGAAGCTCAAGATATTCCTGTTTGAATATCTAGTCTTGCTTGGTTTTTCACCGAGCACATTGGGCACATTCTGCTTTTCTTGCCGGGTTTCGTCTCTTATTGGATTCTTCATGAACGTTGTAAACCTCTACATATAGATGACTCTTAATTTGTGAATCGTTTGATTTGGAAACCAGAAGCTCAAGATATTCCTGTTTGAATGTCTAGTCTTGCTTGGTTTTTCACCGAGCACATTGCGGCACATTCTGCTTTTCCTTCCGAGTTTTGTCTCTTATTGGATCCTTCATGAACGTTGTAAACCTCTACATGGAGATGACTCTTGATTTTTGAATCGTCTGATTTGAAAACCAAACGCTCAAGATATTCCTGTTTGAATGTCTAGTCTTGCTTGGTTTTTCACCGAGCACATTGCGGCACTTTCTGCTATTCCAACCGGGTTTCGACTCTTATTAGATCCTTCATGAATGTTGTAAACCTTTATATATAGATAACTCTTGATTTTTGAATCGTCTAATTTGAAAACCAGAAGCTCAAGATATTCCTCTTTGAATGTCTAGTCTTGCTTGCTTTTTCACCGAGCACATTGCGACACATTTTGCTTTTCCTGTCGGGTTTCGTCTCTTATTAGAACCTTCATGAACATTGTAAACCTCTACATCTAGAGGACTCTTGATTTTTGAATCGTCTGATTTAGAAACCAGAAGCTCAAGATATTCCTGTTTGAATGTCTAGTCTTGCTTGGTTTTTCATCGAGCACATTGCGGCACATTCTACTTTTCCTGTCATTTTTCGTCTCTTATTGGATACTTCATGAACGTTGTAAACCTCTACAAATAGATGACTCTTGATTTTTGAATCGTTTGATTTGGAAACCAGAAGCTCAAGATATTCCTGTTTGAATGTCTAGTCTTGCTTGGTTTTTCACCGAGCACATTGCGGCACATTCTGCTTTTCCAACCGGGTTTCGACTCTTATTAGATCCTTCATGAATGTTGTAAACCTTTATATATAGATAACTCTTGATTTTTGAATCGTCTGATTTGAAAACCAGAAGCTCAAGATATTCTTGTTTGAATGTCTAGTCTTGCTTGGTTTTTCACCAAGCACATTGCGGCACTTTCTGCTCTTCCAACAAGGTTTCAGCTTTTATTAGAACCTTCATGAAAGTTTTAAACCTTTATATATAGACGACTTTTGATTTTTGAGTCGTCTGATTTGGAAACCAGAAGCTCAAGATATTCATGTTTGAATGTCTAGTCTTGCTTGGTTTTTCACCGAGCACATTGCGGCACATTCTGCTTTTCCTGCCGGGTTTCGTCTCTTATTGGATCCTTCATGAACGTTGTAAACCTCTACATGGAGATGACTCTTGATTTTTGAATCTTCTGATTTGGAAACCAGAAGCTCAAGATATTCCTGTTTGAATGTCTAGTCTTGCTTGGTTTTTCACCGAGCACATTGCGGCACTTTCTGCTCTTCCAACCGGGTTTCGGCTCTTATTAGATCCTTCATGAATGTTGTAAACCTTTATATATAGATAACTCTTGATTTTTGAATCGTCTGATTTGAAAACCAGAAGCTCAAGATATTCTTGTTTGAATGTCTAGTCTTGCTTGGTTTTTCACCAACCACATTGCGGCACTTTCTGCTCTTCCAACAAGGTTTCAGCTTTTATTAGAACCTTCATGAAAGTTTTAAACCTTTATATATAGATGACTTTTGATTTTTGAGTCGTCTGATTTGGAAACCAGAAGCTCAAGATATTCCTGTTTGAATGTCTAGTCTTGCTTGGTTTTTCACCGAGCACATTGGGCACATTCTGCTTTTCCTGCTGGGTTTCATCTCTTATTGGATACTTCATGAACGTTGTAAACCTTTATATATAGATGACTCTTGATTTTTGAATCGTCTGATTTGAAAACCAGAAGCTCAAGATATTCCTGTTTGAATGTCTAGTCTTGCTTGGTTTTTCACCGAGCACATTGGGCACATTCTGCTTTTCCTGCTGGGTTTCGTCTCTTATTGGATACTTCATGAACGTTGTAAACCTTTATATATAGATGACTCTTGATTTTTGAATCGTCTGATTTGAAAACCAGAAGCTCAAGATATTCCTGTTTGAATGTCTAGTCTTGCTTGGTTTTTTATCGAGCACATTGCGGCACATTCTGCTGTTCCTGCCATTTTTCGTCTCTTATTGGATCCTTCATGAACATTGTAAACCTCTACATATAGATGACTCTTGATTTTTGAATCGTCTGATTTGGAAACCAGAAGCTCAAGATATTCTTATTTGAATGTCTAGTCTTGCTTGGTTTTTCATTGAGCACATTGCGGCACATTCTGCTTTTCCTGCAAGGTTTCGTCTCTTATTGGATCCTTCATGAACGTTGTAAACCTCTACATATAGATGACTCTTGATTTTTGAATCGTCTGATTTGGAAACCAGAAGCTCAAGATATTCCTGTTTGATTGTCTAGTCTTGCTTGCTTTTTCACCGAGCACATTGCGGCACTTTCTGCTCTTCCAACCAGGTTTCGTCTTTTATTAGATCCTTCATGAATGTTGTAAACCTTTATATATAGATGACTCTTGATTTTTGAATCGTTTGATTTGAAAACCAGAAGCTCAAGATATTCCTGTTTGAATGTCTAGTCTTGCTTGGATTTTCACCGAGCACATTGGGCACATTCTGCTTTTCCTGGCGGGTTTCGTCTCTTATTGGATTCTTCATGAACGTTGTAAACCTCTACATATAGATGACTCTTGATTTTTGAATCGTCTGATTTGGAAACCAGAAGCTCAAGATATTCCTGTTTGAATGTCTAGTCTTGCTTGCTTTTTCACCGAGCACATTGCGGCACTTTCTGCTCTTCCAACCAGGTTTCGTCTTTTATTAGATCCTTCATGAATGTTGTAAACCTTTATATATAGATGACTCTTGATTTTTGAATCGTTTGATTTGAAAACCAGAAGCTCAAGATATTCCTGTTTGAATGTCTAGTCTTGCTTGGATTTTCACCGAGCACATTGGGCACATTCTGCTTTTCCTGGCGGGTTTCGTCTCTTATTGGATTCTTCATGAACGTTGTAAACCTCTACATATAGATGACTCTTGATTTTTGAATCGTCTGATTTGGAAACCAGAAGCTCAAGATATTCCTGTTTGAATGTCTAGTCTTGCTTGGTTTTTCACCGAGCACATTGCGGCACTTTCTGCTCTTCCAACCGGGTTTCGACTCTTATTAGATCCTTCATAAATGTTGTAAACCTTTATATATAGATAACTCTTGATTTTTGAATCGTCTGATTTGAAAACCAGAAGCTCAAGATATTCCTGTTTGAATGTCTAGTCTTGCTTGGTTTTTCACCAAGCACATTGCGGCACTTTCTGCTCTTCCAACCGGGTTTCAGCTCTTATTAGAACCTTCATGAAAGTTGTAAACCTTTATATATAGACGACTCTTGATTTTTGAGTCGTCTGATTTGGAAACCAGAAGCTCAAGATATTCCTGTTTGAATGTCTAGTCTTGCTTGGTTTTTACCGAGCACATTGCGGCACATTCTGCTTTTCCTACCGGGTTTCGTCTCTTATTGGATCCTTCATGAACGTTGTAAACCTCTACATGGAGATGACTCTTGATTTTTGAATCTTCTGATTTGGAAACCAGAAGCTCAAGATATTCCTGTTTGAATGTCTAGTCTTGCTTGGTTTTTCACCGAGCACATTGCGGCACTTTCTGCTCTTCCAACCGGGTTTCGGCTCTTATTAGATCCTTTATGAATGTTGTAAACCTTAATATATAGATGACTCTTAATTTTTGAATCGTTTGATTTGAAATTCAGAAGCTCAAGATATTCCTGTTTGAATGTCTAGTCTTGCTTGGTTTTTCACCGAGCACATTGGGCATATTCTGCTTTTCCTGCTGGGTTTCGTCTCTTATTGGATTCTTCATGAACGTTGTAAACCTCTACATACAGATGACTCTTGATTTTTGAATCGTTTGATTTGGAAACCAGAAGCTCAAGATATTCCTGTTTGAATGTCTAGTCTTGCTTGGTTTTTCACCGAGCACATTGGGCACATTCTGCTTTTCCTACCGGGTTTCGTCTCTTATTGGATTCTTCATGAACGTTGTAAACCTCTACATATAGACGACTCTTGATTTTTGAGTCGTCTGATTTGGAAACCAGAAGCTCAAGATATTCCTGTTTGAATGTCTAGTCTTGCTTGGTTTTTCACCGAGCACATTGCGGCACTTTCTGCTCTTTCAACCGGGTTTCGACTCTTATTAGATCCTTCATGAATGTTGTAAACCTTTATATATAGATGACTCTTGATTTTTGAATCGTCTGATTTGAAAACCAGAAGCTCAAGATATTCCTGTTTGAATGTCTAGTCTTGCTTGGTTTTTCACCAAGCACATTGCGGCACCTTCTGCTCTTCCAACCGGGTTTCGGCTCTTATTAGAACCTTCATGAAAGTTGTAAACCTTTATATATAGACGACTCTTGATTTTTGAGTCGTCTGATTTGGAAACCAGAAGCTCAAGATATTCCTGTTTGAATGTCTAGTCTTGCTTGGTTTTTCACCGAGCACATTGCGACACATTCTGCTTTTCCTGCCGGGTTTTGTCTCTTATTCGATCCTTCATGAATGTTGTAAGCCTTTATATATAGATAACTCTTGATTTTTGAGTCGTCTGATTTGGAAACCAGAAGCTCAAGATATTCCTGTTTGAATGTCTAGTCTTGCTTGCTTTTTCACCGAGCACATTGCGACACATTTTGCTTTTCCTGCCGGGTTTCGTCTCTTATTAGAACCTTCATGAACATTGTAAACCTCTACATCTAGAGGACTCTTGATTATTGAATCGTCTGATTTGGAAACCAGAAGCTCAAGATATTCCTGTTTGAATGTCTAGTCTTGCTTGGTTTTTCATCGAGCACATTGCGGTACATTCTACTTTTCCTACCGTTTTTCGTCTCTTATTGGATCCTTCATGAACGTTGTAAACCTCTACATATAGATGACTCTTGATTTTTGAATCGTCTGATTTGGAAACCAGAAGCTCAAGATATTCCTGTTTGAATGTCTAGTCTTGCTTGCTTTTTCACCGAGCACATTGCGGCACTTTCTGCTTTTCCTGCCGGGTTTCGTCTCTTATTGGATTCTTCATGAACGTTGTAAACCTCTACATATAGATGACTCTCGATTTTTGAATCGTCTGATTTGGAAACCAGAAGCTCAAGATATTCCTGTTTGAATGTGTACTCTTGCTTGGTTTTTCATCGAGCACATTGCGGCACATTCTGCTTTTCCTGCCATTTTTCGTCTCGTATTGGATCCTTCATGAACGTTGTAAACCTCTACATATAGATGACTCTTGATTTTTGAATCGTTTGATTTGGAAACCAGAAGCTCAAGATATTCCTGTTTGAATGTCTAGTCTTGCTTGGTTTTTCACCAAGCACATTGCGGCACTTTCTGCTTTTCCTGCCGGGTTTCGTCTCTTATTGGATCCTTCATGAATGTTGTAAACCTCTACATATAGATGACTCTTGATTTTTGAATCGTCTGATTTGGAAACCAGAAGCTCAAGATATTCCTGTTTGAATGTCTAGTCTTGCTTGCTTTTTCACCGAGCACATTGCGGCACTTTCTGCTCTTCCAACCAGGTTTCGGCTGTTATTAGATCCTTCATGAATGTTGTAAACCTTTATATATAGATGACTCTTGATTTTTGAATCGTTTGATTTGAAACCCAGAAGCTCATGATATTCCTGTTTGAATGTCTAGTCTTGCTTGGTTTTTCACCGAGCACATTGCGCACATTCTGCTTTTCCTGCTGGGTTTCGTCTCTTATTGGATTCTTCATGAACGTTGTAAACCTCTACATATAGATGACTCTCGATTTTTGAATCGTCTGATTTGGAAACCAGAAGCTCAAGATATTCCTGTTTGAATGTGTACTCTTTCTTGGTTTTTCATCGAGCACATTGCGGCACATTCTGCTTTTCCTGCCATTTTTCGTCTCTTATTGGATCCTTCATGAACGTTGTAAACCTCTACATATAGATGACTCTTGATTTTTGAATCGTTTGATTTGGAAACCAGAAGCTCAAGATATTCCTGTTTGAATGTCTAGTCTTGCTTGGTTTTTCACCAAGCACATTGCGGCACTTTCTGCTTTTCCTGCCGGGTTTCGTCTCTTATTGGATCCTGCATGAATGTTGTAAACCTCTACATATAGATGACTCTTGATTTTTGAATCGTCTGATTTGGAAACCAGAAGCTCAAGATATTCCTGTTTGAATGTCTAGTCTTGCTTGCTTTTTCACCGAGCACATTGCGGCACTTTCTGCTCTTCCAACCAGGTTTCGGCTTTTATTAGATCCTTCATGAATGTTGTAAACCTTTATATATAGATGACTCTTGATTTTTGAATCGTTTGATTTGAAAACCAGAAGCTCAAGATATTCCTGTTTGAATGTCTAGTCTTGCTTGGTTTTTCACCGAGCACATTGCGCACGTTCTGCTTTTCCTGCCGGGTTTCGTCTCTTATTGGATTCTTCATGAACGTTGTAAACCTCTACATATAGATGACTCTTGATTTTTGAATTGTTTGATTTGGAAACCAGAAGCTCAAGATATTCCTGTTTGAATGTGTAGTCTTGCTTGGTTTTTCACCGAGCACATTGCGGCACATTCTGCTTTTCCTGCTGAGTTTTGTCTCTTATTGGATCCTTCATGAACGTTGTTGGATCCTTCATGAACGTTTTAAACCTCTACATGGAGATGACTCTTGATTTTTGAATCGTTTGATTTGGAAACCAGAAGCTCAAGATATTCCTGTTTGAATGTCTATTCTTGCTTGGTTTTTCACCGAGCACATTGCGGCACATTCTGCTTTTCCTGCCGAGTTTTGTCTCGTATTGGATCCTTCATGAACGTTGTAAACCTCTACATGGAGATGACTCTTGATTTTTGAATCGTCTGATTTGGAAACCAGAAGCTCAAGATATTCCTGTTTGAATGTCTAGTCTTGCTTGGTTTTTCACCGAGCACATTGCGGCACTTTCTGCTCTTCCAACCGGGTTTCGACTCTTATTAGATCCTTCATGAATGTTGTAAACCTTTTTATATAGATAACTCTTAATTTTTGAATCGTCTGATTTGAAAACCAGAAGCTCAAGATATTCCTGTTTGAATGTCTAGTCTTGCTTGGTTTTTCACCAAGCACATTGCGGCACTTTCTGCTCTTCCAACCGGGTTTCAGCTCTTATTAGAACCTTCATGAATGTTGTAAACCTTTATATATAGACGACTCTTGATTTCTGAGTCGTCTGATTTGGAAACCAGAAGCTCAAGATATTCCTGTTTGTATGTCTAGTCTTGCTTGGTTTTTCACCGAGCACATTGCGGCACATTCTGCTTTTCCTGCCGGGTTTCGTCTCTTATTGGATCCTTCATGAACGTTGTAAACCTCTACATGGAGATGACTCTTGATTTTTGAATCGTTTGATTTGGAAACCAGAAGCTCAAGATATTCCTGTTTGAATGTCTAGTCTTGCTTGGTTTTTCACCGAGCACATTACGGCACTTTCTGCTCTTCCAACCGGGTTTCGACTCTTATTAGATCCTTCATGAATGTTGTAAACCTTTATATATAGATAACTCTTGATTTTTGAATCGTCTGATTTGAAAACCAGAAGCTCAAGATATTCCTGTTTCAATGTCTAGTCTTGCTTGGTTTTTCACCAAGCACATTGCGGCACTTTCTGCTCTTCCAACCGGGTTTCGGCTCTTATTAGAACCTTCATGAAAGTTGTAAACCTCTACATCTAGAGGACTCTTGATTTTTGAGTCGTCTGATTTGGAAACCAGAAGCTCAAGATATTCCTGTTTGAATGTCTAGTCTTGCTTGGTTTTTCACCGAGCACATTGCGGCACATTCTGCTTTTCCTGCCGGGTTTCGTCTCTTATTGGATCCTTCATGAACGTTGTAAACCTCTACATGGAGATGACTCTTGATTTTTGAATCTTCTGATTTGGAAACCAGAAGCTCAAGATATTCCTGTTTGAATGTCTAGTCTTGCTTGGTTTTTCACCGAGCACATTGCGGCACTTTAGCTCTTCCAACCGGGTTTCGGCTCTTATTAGATCCTTCATGAAAGTTTTAAACCTTTATATATAGACGAATCTTGAATTTTGAGTCGTCTGATTTGGAAACCAGAAGCTCAAGATATTCCTGTTTGAATGTCTAGTCTTGCTTGGTTTTTCACCGAGCACATTGCGACACATTCTGCTTTTCCTGCCGGGTTTCGTCTCTTATTCGATCCTTCATGAATGTTGTAAACCTTTATATATAGATCACTCTTGATTTTTGAGTCGTCTGATTTGGAAACCAGAAGCTCAAGATATTCCTGTTTGAATGTCTAGTCTTGCTTGGTTTTTCATCGAGCACATTGCGGTACATTCTACTTTTCCTACCGTTTTTCGTCTCTTATTGGATCCTTCATTAACGTTGTAAACCTCTACATATAGATGACTCTTGATTTTTGAATCGTCTGATTTGGAAACCAGAAGCTCAAGATATTCTTGTTTGAATGTCTAGTCTTGCTTGGTTTTTAACCGAGCACATTGCGGCACTTTCTGCTCTTCCAACCAGGTTTCGGCTCTTATTATATCCTTCATGAATGTTGTAAACCTTTATATATAGATAACTCTTGATTTTTGAATCGTCTGATTTGAGAACCAGAAGCTAAAGATATTCCTGTTTGAATGTCTAGTCTTGCTTGGTTTTTCATCGAGCACATTGCGGTACATTCTACTTTTCCTACCGTTTTTCGTCTCTTATTGGATCCTTCATGAACGTTGTAAACCTCTACATATAGATGACTCTTGATTTTTGAATCGTCTGATTTGGAAACCAGAAGCTCAAGATATTCTTGTTTGAATGTCTAGTCTTGCTTGGTTTTTAACCGAGCACATTGCGGCACTTTCTGCTCTTCCAACCAGGTTTCGGCTCTTATTATATCCTTCATGAATGTTGTAAACCTTTATATATAGATAACTCTTGATTTTTGAATCGTCTGATTTGAGAACCAGAAGCTAAAGATATTCCTGTTTGAATATCTAGTCTTGCTTGCTTTTTCACCGAGCACATTGCGGCACATTCTGCTTTTCCTGCCGGGTTTCGTCTCTTATTACAACCTTCATGAACATTGTAAACCTCTACATCTAGAGGACTCTTGATTTTTGAATCGTCTGATTTGGAAACCAGAAGCTCAAGATATTCCTGTTTGAATGTCTAGTCTTGCTTGGTTTTTCATCGAGCATATTGCGGCACATTCTGCTTTTCCTGCCGGGTTTCGTCTCTTATTGGATCCTTCATGAACGTTGTAAACCTGTACATATAGATGACTCTTGATTTTTGAATCGTCTGATTTGGAAACCAGAAGCTCAAGATATTCCTGTTTGAATGTCTAGTCTTCCTTGGTTTTTCAGCGAGCACATTGCGGCACATTGTGCTTTTCCTGCCTGGTTTCGTCTCTTATTAGAACCTTCATGAACATTGTAAACCTCTACATCTAGAGGACTCTTGATTTTTGAATCGTCTGATTTGGAAACCAGAAGCTCAAGATATTCCTATTTGAATGTCTAGTCTTGCTTGGTTTTTCACCGAGCACATTGCGGCACATTCTGCTTTTCCTGCCGTTTTTCGTCTCTTATTGGATCCTTCATGAACGTTGTAAACCTCTACATATAGATGACTCTTGATTTTTGAATCGTCTGATTTGGAAACCAGAAGCTCAAGATATTCCTGTTTGAATGTCTAGTCTTGCTTGGTTTTTTAACCGAGCACATTGCGGCACATTCTGCTCTTCCAACCAGGTTTCGGCTGTTATTATATCCTTCATGAATGTTGTAAACCTTTATATATAGATGACTCTTGATTTTTGAATCGTCTGATTTGGAAACCAGAAGCTCAAGATATTCCTGTTTGAAAGTCTAGTCTTGCTTGGTTTTTCACCGAGTACATAGCGGCACATTGTGCTTTTCCTGCCGGGTTTCGTGTCTTATTCGATCCTTCATGAACGTTGTAAACCTCTACATATAGATGACTCTTGATTTTTGAACCGTCTGATTTGGAAACCAGAAGCTCAAGATATTCTTGTTCGAATGTCTAGTCTTGCTTGGTTTTTAACCGAGCACATTGCGGCACTTTCTGCTCTTCCAACCAGGTTTCGGCTCTTATTATATCTTTCATGAATGTTGTAAACCTTTATATATAGATGACTCTTGATTTTTGAATCGTTTGATTTGGAAACCAGAAGCTCAAGATATTCCTGTTTGAATGTCTAGTCTTGCTTGCTTTTTCACCGAGCACATTGCTGCACATTCTGCTTTTCCTGCCGGGTTTTCTCTCTTATTACAACCTTCATGAACATTATAAACCTCTACATCTAGAGGACTCTTGATTTTTGAATCGTCTGATTTGGAAACCAGAAGCAAATGATATAACTGTTTGAATGTCTAGTCTTCCTTGGTTTTTCAGCGAGCACATTGCGGCTCATTGTGCTTTTCCTGCCAGGTTTCGTCTCTTATTAGAACCTTCATGAACATTGTAAACCTCTACATCTAGAGGACTCTTGATTTTTGAATCGTCTGATTTGGAAACCAGAAGCTCAAGATATTCCTGTTTGAATGTCTAGTGTTGCTTGGTTTTTCATCGAGCACATTGCGGCACATTCTGCTTTTCCTGCCGTTTTTTGTCTCTTATTGGATCCTTCATGAACGTTGTAAACCTCTACATATAGATGACTCTTGATTTTTGAATCGTCTGATTTGGAAACCAGAAGCTCAAGATATTCCAGTTTGAATGTCTAGTCTTGCTTGGTTTTTTAACCGAGCACATTGCGGCACATTCTGCTCTTCCAACCAGGTTTCGGCTGTTATTATATCCTTCCTGAATGTTGTAAACCTTTATATATAGATGACTCTTGATTTTTGAATTGTCTGATTTGGAAACCAGAAGCTCAAGATATTCCTGTTTGAAAGTCTAGTCTTGCTTGGTTTTTCACCGAGTACATAGCGGCACATTCTGCTTTTCCTGCCGGGTTTTGTCTCTTATTCGATCCTTCATGAACGTTGTAAACCTCTACATATAGATGACTCTTGATTTTTGAATCGTCTGATTTGGAAACCAGAAGCTCAAGATATTCTTGTTCGAATGTCTAGTCTTGCTTGGTTTTTAACCGAGCACATTGCGGCACTTTCTGCTCTTCCAACCAGGTTTCGGCTCTTATTATATCTTTCATGAATGTTGTAAACCTTTATATATAGATGACTCTTGATTTTTGAATCGTTTGATTTGGAAACCAGAAGCTCAAGATATTCCTGTTTGAATGTCTAGTCTTGCTTGCTTTTTCACCGAGCACATTGCTGCACATTCTGCTTTTCCTGCCGGGTTTCGTCTCTTATTACAACCTTCATGAACATTGTCAACCTCTACATCTAGAGGACTTTTGATTTTTGAATCGTCTGATTTGGAAACCAGAAGCTCAAGATATTCCTGTTTGAATGTCTAGTCTTGCTTGGTTTTTCATCGAGCATATTGCGGCACATTCTGCTTTTCCTGCCGGGTTTCGTCTCTTATTGGATCCTTCATGAACGTTGTAAACCTGTACATATAGATGACTCTTGATACAAATTGATCCTGACTCGACGAGCCCCATTTAAATGAGTATTAGCCTTAGATTTCTAACCTTGTTCATATACAAGCCCTTTTTTGTTGCTCTTAGACTTCAATTTTCTGGGTAAAAGACATTTCCCCCAAGCATGATTGAACTTGGTTTTTGGAGGGGGTGTTAGCCATGGATTTTCAGACAAATTGATCCTGACTCGACGAGCCCCATTTAAATGAGTATTTCCAAACCCGTTTTAGTTGGTATTAGACTTGAAGTTTATGGGTAATAGACTTTTCCTCCAAGCATGATTAAACTTGGTTTGTGGAGGGGTTGTTAGCCTTGGATTTTAGGACAAATTGATCCTGACTCGACGAGCCCCATTTAAATGAGTATTATACTTAGATTTATAACCTTGTTCATATCCAAGCCCTTTTTATTTGATATTAACATCAATTTTATGGGTAATAGATTTTTTCCCCAAGCATGATTGAACTTCATTTTTGGAGGGGGTGTTAGCCTTGGATTTTCAGACAAATTGATACTGACTCTACGAGCACAATTTACATGAGTATTAGCCTTAGATCTCTAACCTTGTTCATATCCAAGCCCTTTTAGTTGGTATTACACTTCAAATTTGTGGGTAATAGACTTTTCCCCAAACATGATTGAACTTGGTTTTTGGAAGGGGGGTTAGCCTTGGATTTTCGGACAAATTGATTATGACTCGACGAGCCCCATTTAAATTAGTATTAGCCTTATATTTCTAACCTTGTTCATATCCAAGCTCTTTTTAGTTGGTATTAGACTTCCATTTTATTGGTAATAGACCTTTCCCCCAACCATGACTGAACTATGTTTTTGGAGGGGGTGTTAGCCTTGGATTTTCGGACAAATTGATCCTGACTCGACGAGCCCCATTTAAATTAGTATTAGCCTTAGATTTCTAACCTTGTTCATATCCAAGCCCCTTTTATTTGGTATTAGACTTCAATTTTATGGGTAATAGACTTTTCCTCCAAGCATGATTGAACTTGGATTTTGGAGGGGGTGTTAGCCTTGGATTTTCGGATAAATTGATCCTGACTCGACGAGCCCCTTTTAAATGAGTATTAGCCTTAGATTTCTAACCTTGTTCATAACCAAGCCCTTTTAGTTGGTATTACACTTCAAATTTATGGGTAATAGACTTTTCCCCCAAACATGATTGAATTTGGTTTTTGGAGGGGGGGTTAGCCTTGGATTTTCGGACAAATTGATCATGACTCGAAGAGCCCCATTTAAATGAGTATTAGCCTTAGATTTCTAACCTTATTCATATCCAAGCCCTTTTAGTTGGTATTAGACTTCAATTTTATGGGTAATAGACTTTTTCCTCCAAGCATGATTGAACTTAGATTTGGAGGGGGTGTTAGCCTTGGATTTTTGGATAAATTGATCCTGACTCGACGAGCCCCATTTAAATGAGTATTAGCCTTAGATTTCTAACCTTGTTCATATCCAAGCCCTTTTTAGTTGGTATTAGACTTCCATTTTATGGTTAATAGACCTTTCCCCCAACCATGACTGAACTTGGTTTTTGGAGGGGGTGTTAGCCTTGGATTTTCGGACAAATTAATCCTGACTCGACGAGCCCCATTTAAATGATTATTAGCCTTAGATTTCTAACCTTGTTCATATCCAAGCCCTTTTAGTTAGTATTAGACTTCAATTTTATGGGTAATAGACTTTTTCCCCAGGAATGATTGAACTTCATTTTTGGAGGGAGTGTTAGCCTTGGATTTTCGGACAAATTGATCCTGACTCGAGGAGGCCCATTTAAATGAGTATTAGCCTAAGATATCTAACCTTGTTCATATCCAAGTCCTTTTAAGTGGGTATTAGACTTCCATTTTATGGTTAATAGACCTTTCCCCCAACCATGACTGAACTTGGTTTTTGGAGGGGGTGTTAGCCTTGGATTTTCGGACAAATTGATCCTGACTTGACGAGCCCCATTTAAATGAGTATTATACTTAGATTTATAACCTTGTTCATATTCAAGCCCTTTTTATTTGGTATTAACATCAATTTTATGGGTAATAGATTTTTTTCCCAAGCATGATTGAACTTCGTTTTTGGAGGGGGTGTTAGCCTTGGATTTACGGACAAATTGATACTGATTCTACGAGCATCATTTACATGAGTATTAGCCTTAGATCTCTAACCTTGTTCATATCCAAGCTCTTTTTAGTTGGTATTAGACTTCAATATTATGGGTAATAGAGTTTTCCCCCAAACATGATTGAACTTTGTTTTTGGAGGGGTTGTAAGACTTGGATTTTCAGATAAATTGATCCTGAATCGACGAACCCCGTTTAAATGTCTATTAGCCTTAGATTTCTAACCTTTTTCATATCCAAGCCCTTTTTAGTTGGTATTAGACTTCCATTTTATGGGTAATAGACTTTTCCTCCAAGCATGATCAAACTTGGTTTGTGGAGGGGTTGTTAGCCTTGGATTTTCGGACAAATTGATCCTTACTCGACGAGCCCCATTTAAATGAGTATTATACTTAGATTTATAACCTTGTTCATATCCAAGCCCTTTTTATTTGGTATTAACATCAATTTTATGGGTAATAGATTTTTTCCCCAAGCATGATTGAGCTTCGTTTTTGGAGGGGGTGTTAGCCTTGGATTTTCGGACAAATTGATACTGACTCTACAAGCACCATTTACATGAGTATTAGCCTTATATCTCTAACCTTGTTCATATCCAAGCCCTTTTAGTTGGTATTACACTTCAAATTTATGGGTAATAGACTTTTCCCCCAAACATGATTGAACTTTGTTTTTGGAGGGGGGGTTAGCCTTGGATTTTTGGACAAATTGATCATGACTCGACGAGCCCCATTTAAATGAGTATTAGCCTAAGATATCTAACCTTGTTCATATCCAAGCCCTTTTTAGTTGGTATTAGACTTCCATTTTATGGTTAATAGACCTTTCCCCCAACCATGACTGAACTTGGTTTTTGGAGGGGGTGTTAGCCTTGGATTTTCGGACAAATTGATCCTGACTTGACGAGCCCCATTTAAATGAGTATTAGCCTTAGATTTCTAACCTTTTTCATATCCAAGACCTTTTAGTTGGTATTAGACTTCAATTTTATGGGTAATAGACTTTTCCTCCAAGCATGATTGAACTTGGTTTTTGGAGGGGTTGTTAGCCTTGGATTTTCGGACAAATTGATCCTGACTCGAGGAGCCCCATTTAAATGAGTATTAGCCTAAGATATCTAACCTTGTTCATATCCAAGCCCTTTTTAGTTGGTATTAGACTTCCATTTTATGGTTAATAGACCTTTCCCCCAACCATGACTGAACTTGGTTTTTGGAGGGGGTGTTAGCCTTGGATTTTCGGACAAATTGATCCTGACTTGACGAGCCCCATTTAAATGAGTATTAGCCTAAGATATCTAACCTTGTTCATATCCAAGAGCTTTTTAGTTGGTTTTAGACTTCCATTTTATGGTTAATAGACCTTTCCCCCAACCATGACTGAACTTGGTTTTTGGAGGGGGTGTTAGCCTTGGATTTTCGGACAAATTGATCCTGACTTGACGAGCCCCATTTAAATGAGTATTAGCCTTAGATTTCTAACCTTTTTCATATCCAAGACCTTTTAGTTGGTATTAGACTTCAATTTTATGGGTAATAGACTTTTCCTCCAAGCATGATTGAACTTGGTTTTTGAAGGGGTTGTTAGCCTTGGATTTTCGGACAAATTGATCCTGACTCGACGAGCCCCATTTAAATGATTATTAGGCTTATATTTCTAACCTTGTTCATATCCAAGCCCTCTTTAGTTGGTATTAGACTTCCATTTTATGGTTAATAGACCTTTCCCCCAACCATGACTGAACTTGGTTTTTGGAGGGGGTGTTAGCCTTGGATTTTCGGACAAATTGATCCTGACTCGACGAGCCCCATTTAAATGAGTATTAGCCTTAGATTTCTAACCTTGTTCATATCCAAGCCCTTTAACTTGGTATTAGACTTCAAATTTATGGGTAATACACTTTTCCCCCAAGCATGATTGAACTTGGTTTTTGGAGGGGGTGTTGGCCTTGGATTTTCGTAAAAATTGATCCTGACTCGATGAGCCCCATTTAAATGAGTTTTAGCCTTACATTTCTAACCTTTTTCATATACAAGACCTTTTTAGTTGGTATTAGACTTCAATTTTATGGGTAATACACTTTTCCCCCAAGCATGATTGAACTAGGTTTTTGGAGGGGGTGTTAGCCTAGGATTTTCGGACAAAAATTGATCCTGACTCGACGATCCCCATTTAAATGAGTATTAGCCTTAGATTTCTAACCTTTATCATATCCAATCCCTATTAGTTGGTATTAGACATCAAATTTATGGGTAATACACTTTTCCCCCACGCATGATTGAACTTGGTTTTTGGAGGGGGTGTTAGCCTTGGATTTTCGGACAAATTGATCGTGACTCGAGGAGCCCCATTTAAATGAGTATTAGCCTAAGATATCTAACCTTGTTCATATCCAAGCCCTTTTTAGTTGGTATTAGACTTCCATTTTATGGTTAATAGACCTTTCCCCCAACCATGACTGAACTTGGTTTTTGGAGGGGGTGTTAGCCTTGGATTTTTGGACAAATTGATCCTGACTTGACGAGCCCCATTTAAATGAGTATTAGCCTTAGATTTCTAACCTTTTTCATATCCAAGACCTTTTAGTTGGTATTAGACTTCAATTTTATGGGTAATAGACTTTTCCTCCAAGCATGATTGAACTTGGTTTTTGGAGGGGTTGTTAGCCTTGGATTTTCGGACAAATTGATCCTGACTCGACGAGCCCCATTTAAATTATTATTAGCCTTAGATTTATAACCTTGTTCATATCCAAGCCCTTTTAGTTGGTATTAGACTTCAATTTTATGGGTAATAGACTTTTCCCCCAACCATGACTGAACTTGGTTTTTGGAGGGGGTGTTAGCCTTCAATTTTTGGATAAATTGATCCTAACTCGACGACCATTTAAATGAGTATTAGCCTTAAATTTCTAACCTTGTTCATATCCAAGCCCTTTTAGTTGGTATTAGACTTCAATTTTATGGGTAATAGACTTTTCCTCCAAGCATGATTGAACTTGGTTTTTGGAGGGGTTGTTAGCCTTGGATTTTCGGACAAATTGATCCTGACTCGACGAGCCCCTTTTAAATGATTATTAGCCTTATATTTCTAACCTTGTTCATATCCAAGCCCTTTTTAGTTGGTATTAGACTTCCATTTTATGGTTAATAGACCTATCCCCCAACCATGACTGAACTTGGTTTTTGGAGGGGGTGTTAGCCTTGGATTTTCGGACAAATTGATCCTGACTCGACGATCCCCATTTAAATGAGTATTAGCCTTAGATTTCTAACCTTGTTCATATCCAAGCCCTTTAACTTGGTATTAGACTTCAAATTTATGGGTAATACACTTTTCCCCCAAGCATGATTGAACTTGGTTTTTGGAGGGGGTGTTGACCTTGGATTTTCGTAAAAATTGATCCTGACTCGATGAGCCCCATTTAAATGAGTTTTAGCCTTATATTTCTAACCTTTTTCATATACAAGACCTTTTTAGTTGGTATTAGACTTCAATTTTATGGGTAATACACTTTTCCCCCAAGCGTGATTGAACTAGGTTTTTGGAGGGGGTGTTAGCCTAGGATTTTCGGACAAATTGATCCTGACTCGACGAGCCCCATTTAAACGAGTATTAGCCTTAGATTTCTAACCTTGTTCATATACAATCCCTATTAGTTGGTATTAGACATCAAATTTATGGGTAATACACTTTTCCCCCACGCATGATTGAACTTGGTTTTTGGAGGGGGTGTTAGCCTTGGTTTTTCGGACAAATTGATCCTGACTCGAGGAGCCCCATTTAAATGAGTATTAGCCTAAGATATCTAACCTTGTTCATATCCAAGCCCTTTTTAGTTGGTATTAGACTTCCATTTTATGGTTAATAGACCTTTCCCCCAACCATGACTGAACTTGGTTTTTGGAGGGGGTGTTAGCCTTGGATTTTCGGACAAATTGATCCTGACTTGACGAGCCCCATTTAAATGAGTATTAGCCTTAGATTTCTAACCTTTTTCATATCCAAGACCTTTTAGTTGGTATTAGACTTCAATTTTATGGGTAATAGACTTTTCCTCCAAGCATGATTGAACTTGGTTTTTGGAGGGGTTGTTAGCCTTGGATTTTCGGACAAATTGATCCTGACTCGACGAGCCCCATTTAAATGATTATTAGGCTTATATTTCTAACCTTGTTCATATCCAAGCCCTCTTTAGTTGGTATTAGACTTCCATTTTATGGTTAATAGACCTTTCCCCCAACCATGACTGAACTTGGTTTTTGGAGGGGGTGTTAGCCTTGGATTTTCGGACAAATTGATCCTGACTCGACGAGCCCCATTTAAAAGAGTATTAGCCTTAGATTTATAACCTTGTTCATATCCAAGCCCTTTAACTTGGTATTAGACTTCAAATTTATGGGTAATACACTTTTCCCCCAAGCATGATTGAACTTGGTTTTTGGAGGGGGTGTTGGCCTTGGATTTTCGTAAAAATTGATCCTGACTCGATGAGCCCCATTTAAATGAGTTTTAGCCTTACATTTCTAACCTTTTTCATATACAAGACCTTTTTAGTTGGTATTAGACTTCAATTTTATGGGTAATACACTTATCCCCCAAGCATGATTAAACTAGGTTTTTGGAGGGGGTGTTAGCCTAGGATTTTCGGACAAAAATTGATCCTGACTCGACGAGCCCCATTTAAATGAGTATTTGCCTTAGATTTCTAACCTTTTTCATATCCAATCCCTATTAGTTGGTATTAGACATCAAATTTATGGGTAATACACTTTTCCCCCACGCATGATTGAACTTGGTTTTTGGAGGGGGTGTTAGCCTTGGATTTTCGGACAAATTGATCCTGACTCGACGAGCCCCATTTAAATGAGTATTAGCCTTAGATTTCTAACCTTGTTCATATACAATCCCTATTAGTTGGTATTAGACATCAAATTTATGGGTAATACACTTTTCCCCCACGCATTATTGAACTTGGTTTTTGGAGGGGGTGTTAGCCTTGGTTTTTCGGACAAATTGATCCTGACTCGAGGAGCCCCATTTAAATGAGTATTAGCCTAAGATATCTAACCTTGTTCATATCCAAGCCCTTTTTAGTTGGTATTAGACTTCCATTTTATGGTTAATAGACCTTTCCCCCAACCATGACTGAACTTGGTTTTTGGAGGGGGTGTTAGCCTTGGATTTTCGGACAAATTGATCCTGACTTGACGAGCCCCATTTAAATGAGTATTAGCCTTAGATTTCTAACCTTTTTCATATCCAAGACCTTTTAGTTGGTATTAGACTTCAATTTTATGGGTAATAGACTTTTCCTCCAAGCATGATTGAACTTGGTTTTTGGAGGGGGTGTTAGCCTAGGATTTTCGGACAAATTGATCCTGACTCGACGAGCCCCATTTAAATGAGTATTAGCCTTAGATTTCTAACCTTGTTCATATACAATCCCTATTAGTTGGTATTAGACATCAAATTTATGGGTAATACACTTTTCCCCCACGCATGATTGAACTTGGTTTTTGGAGGGGGTGTTAGCCTTGGTTTTTCGGACAAATTGATCCTGACTCGAGGAGCCCCATTTAAATGAGTATTAGCCTAAGATATCTAACCTTGTTCATATCCAAGCCCTTTTTAGTTGGTATTAGACTTCCATTTTATGGTTAATAGACCTTTCCCCCAACCATGACTGAACTTGGTTTTTGGAGGGGGTGTTAGCCTTGGATTTTCGGACAAATTGATCCTGACTTGACGAGCCCCATTTAAATGAGTATTAGCCTTAGATTTCTAACCTTTGTCATATCCAAGACCTTTTAGTTGGTATTAGACTTCAATTTTATGGGTAATAGACTTTTCCTCCAAGCATGATTGAACTTGGTTTTTGGAGGGGTTGTTAGCCTTGGATTTTCGGACAAATTGATCCTGACTCGACGAGCCCCATTTAAATGATTATTAGGCTTATATTTCTAACCTTGTTCATATCCAAGCCCTCTTTAGTTGGTATTAGACTTCCATTTTATGGTTAATAGACCTTTCCCCCAACCATGACTGAACTTGGTTTTTGGAGGGGGTGTTAGCCTTGGATTTACGGACAAATTGATACTGATTCTACGAGCATCATTTACATGAGTATTAGCCTTAGATCTCTAACCTTGTTCATATCCAAGCTCTTTTTAGTTGGTATTAGACTTCAATATTATGGGTAATAGAGTTTTCCCCCAAACATGATTGAACTTTGTTTTTGGAGGGGTTGTAAGACTTGGATTTTCAGATAAATTGATCCTGAATCGACGAACCCCGTTTAAATGTCTATTAGCCTTAGATTTCTAACCTTTTTCATATCCAAGCCCTTTTTAGTTGGTATTAGACTTCCATTTTATGGGTAATAGACTTTTCCTCCAAGCATGATCAAACTTGGTTTGTGGAGGGGTTGTTAGCCTTGGATTTTCGGACAAATTGATCCTTACTCGACGAGCCCCATTTAAATGAGTATTATACTTAGATTTATAACCTTGTTCATATCCAAGCCCTTTTTATTTGGTATTAACATCAATTTTATGGGTAATAGATTTTTTCCCCAAGCATGATTGAGCTTCGTTTTTGGAGGGGGTGTTAGCCTTGGATTTTCGGACAAATTGATACTGACTCTACAAGCACCATTTACATGAGTATTAGCCTTATATCTCTAACCTTGTTCATATCCAAGCCCTTTTAGTTGGTATTACACTTCAAATTTATGGGTAATAGACTTTTCCCCCAAACATGATTGAACTTTGTTTTTGGAGGGGGGGTTAGCCTTGGATTTTTGGACAAATTGATCATGACTCGACGAGCCCCATTTAAATGAGTATTAGCCTAAGATATCTAACCTTGTTCATATCCAAGCCCTTTTTAGTTGGTATTAGACTTCCATTTTATGGTTAATAGACCTTTCCCCCAACCATGACTGAACTTGGTTTTTGGAGGGGGTGTTAGCCTTGGATTTTCGGACAAATTGATCCTGACTTGACGAGCCCCATTTAAATGAGTATTAGCCTTAGATTTCTAACCTTTTTCATATCCAAGACCTTTTAGTTGGTATTAGACTTCAATTTTATGGGTAATAGACTTTTCCTCCAAGCATGATTGAACTTGGTTTTTGGAGGGGTTGTTAGCCTTGGATTTTCGGACAAATTGATCCTGACTCGAGGAGCCCCATTTAAATGAGTATTAGCCTAAGATATCTAACCTTGTTCATATCCAAGCCCTTTTTAGTTGGTATTAGACTTCCATTTTATGGTTAATAGACCTTTCCCCCAACCATGACTGAACTTGGTTTTTGGAGGGGGTGTTAGCCTTGGATTTTCGGACAAATTGATCCTGACTTGACGAGCCCCATTTAAATGAGTATTAGCCTAAGATATCTAACCTTGTTCATATCCAAGAGCTTTTTAGTTGGTTTTAGACTTCCATTTTATGGTTAATAGACCTTTCCCCCAACCATGACTGAACTTGGTTTTTGGAGGGGGTGTTAGCCTTGGATTTTCGGACAAATTGATCCTGACTTGACGAGCCCCATTTAAATGAGTATTAGCCTTAGATTTCTAACCTTTTTCATATCCAAGACCTTTTAGTTGGTATTAGACTTCAATTTTATGGGTAATAGACTTTTCCTCCAAGCATGATTGAACTTGGTTTTTGAAGGGGTTGTTAGCCTTGGATTTTCGGACAAATTGATCCTGACTCGACGAGCCCCATTTAAATGATTATTAGGCTTATATTTCTAACCTTGTTCATATCCAAGCCCTCTTTAGTTGGTATTAGACTTCCATTTTATGGTTAATAGACCTTTCCCCCAACCATGACTGAACTTGGTTTTTGGAGGGGGTGTTAGCCTTGGATTTTCGGACAAATTGATCCTGACTCGACGAGCCCCATTTAAATGAGTATTAGCCTTAGATTTCTAACCTTGTTCATATCCAAGCCCTTTAACTTGGTATTAGACTTCAAATTTATGGGTAATACACTTTTCCCCCAAGCATGATTGAACTTGGTTTTTGGAGGGGGTGTTGGCCTTGGATTTTCGTAAAAATTGATCCTGACTCGATGAGCCCCATTTAAATGAGTTTTAGCCTTACATTTCTAACCTTTTTCATATACAAGACCTTTTTAGTTGGTATTAGACTTCAATTTTATGGGTAATACACTTTTCCCCCAAGCATGATTGAACTAGGTTTTTGGAGGGGGTGTTAGCCTAGGATTTTCGGACAAAAATTGATCCTGACTCGACGATCCCCATTTAAATGAGTATTAGCCTTAGATTTCTAACCTTTATCATATCCAATCCCTATTAGTTGGTATTAGACATCAAATTTATGGGTAATACACTTTTCCCCCACGCATGATTGAACTTGGTTTTTGGAGGGGGTGTTAGCCTTGGATTTTCGGACAAATTGATCGTGACTCGAGGAGCCCCATTTAAATGAGTATTAGCCTAAGATATCTAACCTTGTTCATATCCAAGCCCTTTTTAGTTGGTATTAGACTTCCATTTTATGGTTAATAGACCTTTCCCCCAACCATGACTGAACTTGGTTTTTGGAGGGGGTGTTAGCCTTGGATTTTTGGACAAATTGATCCTGACTTGACGAGCCCCATTTAAATGAGTATTAGCCTTAGATTTCTAACCTTTTTCATATCCAAGACCTTTTAGTTGGTATTAGACTTCAATTTTATGGGTAATAGACTTTTCCTCCAAGCATGATTGAACTTGGTTTTTGGAGGGGTTGTTAGCCTTGGATTTTCGGACAAATTGATCCTGACTCGACGAGCCCCATTTAAATTATTATTAGCCTTAGATTTATAACCTTGTTCATATCCAAGCCCTTTTAGTTGGTATTAGACTTCAATTTTATGGGTAATAGACTTTTCCCCCAACCATGACTGAACTTGGTTTTTGGAGGGGGTGTTAGCCTTCAATTTTTGGATAAATTGATCCTAACTCGACGACCATTTAAATGAGTATTAGCCTTAAATTTCTAACCTTGTTCATATCCAAGCCCTTTTAGTTGGTATTAGACTTCAATTTTATGGGTAATAGACTTTTCCTCCAAGCATGATTGAACTTGGTTTTTGGAGGGGTTGTTAGCCTTGGATTTTCGGACAAATTGATCCTGACTCGACGAGCCCCATTTAAATGATTATTAGCCTTATATTTCTAACCTTGTTCATATCCAAGCCCTTTTTAGTTGGTATTAGACTTCCATTTTATGGTTAATAGACCTATCCCCCAACCATGACTGAACTTGGTTTTTGGAGGGGGTGTTAGCCTTGGATTTTCGGACAAATTGATCCTGACTCGACGATCCCCATTTAAATGAGTATTAGCCTTAGATTTCTAACCTTGTTCATATCCAAGCCCTTTAACTTGGTATTAGACTTCAAATTTATGGGTAATACACTTTTACCCCAAGCATGATTGAACTTGGTTTTTGGAGGGGGTGTTGGCCTTGGATTTTCGTAAAAATTGATCCTGACTCGATGAGCCCCATTTAAATGAGTTTTAGCCTTATATTTCTAACCTTTTTCATATACAAGACCTTTTTAGTTGGTATTAGACTTCAATTTTATGGGTAATACACTTTTCCCCCAAGCGTGATTGAACTAGGTTTTTGGAGGGGGTGTTAGCCTAGGATTTTCGGACAAATTGATCCTGACTCGACGAGCCCCATTTAAATGAGTATTAGCCTTAGATTTCTAACCTTGTTCATATACAATCCCTATTAGTTGGTATTAGACATCAAATTTATGGGTAATACACTTTTCCCCCACGCATGATTGAACTTGGTTTTTGGAGGGGGTGTTAGCCTTGGTTTTTCGGACAAATTGATCCTGACTCGAGGAGCCCCATTTAAATGAGTATTAGCCTAAGATATCTAACCTTGTTCATATCCAAGCCCTTTTTAGTTGGTATTAGACTTCCATTTTATGGTTAATAGACCTTTCCCCCAACCATGACTGAACTTGGTTTTTGGAGGGGGTGTTAGCCTTGGATTTTCGGACAAATTGATCCTGACTTGACGAGCCCCATTTAAATGAGTATTAGCCTTAGATTTCTAACCTTTTTCATATCCAAGACCTTTTAGTTGGTATTAGAGTTCAATTTTATGGGTAATAGACTTTTCCTCCAAGCATGATTGAACTTGGTTTTTGGAGGGGTTGTTAGCCTTGGATTTTCGGACAAATTGATCCTGACTCGACGAGCCCCATTTAAATGATTATTAGGCTTATATTTCTAACCTTGTTCATATCCAAGCCCTCTTTAGTTGGTATTAGACTTCCATTTTATGGTTAATAGACCTTTCCCCCAACCATGACTGAACTTGGTTTTTGGAGGGGGTGTTTGCCTTGGATTTTCGGACAAATTGATCCTGACTCGACGAGCCCCATTTAAATGAGTATTAGCCTTAGATTTATAACCTTGTTCATATCCAAGCCCTTTAACTTGGTATTAGACTTCAAATTTATGGGTAATACACTTTTACCCCAAGCATGATTGAACTTGGTTTTTGGAGGGGGTGTTGGCCTTGGATTTTCGTAAAAATTGATCCTGACTCGATGAGCCCCATTTAAATGAGTTTTAGCCTTACATTTCTAACCTTTTTCATATACAAGACCTTTTTAGTTGGTATTAGACTTCAATTTTATGGGTAATACACTTATCCCCCAAGCATGATTGAACTAGGTTTTTGGAGGGGGTGTTAGCCTAGGATTTTCGGACAAAAATTGATCCTGACTCGACGAGCCCCATTTAAATGAGTATTTGCCTTAGATTTCTAACCTTTTTCATATCCAATCCCTATTAGTTGGTATTAGACATCAAATTTATGGGTAATACACTTTTCCCCCACGCATGATTGAACTTGGTTTTTGGAGGGGGTGTTAGCCTTGGATTTTCGGACAAATTGATCCTGACTCGAGGAGCCCCATTTAAATGAGTATTAGCCTAAGATATCTAACCTTGTTCATATCCAAGCCCTTTTTAGTTGGTATTAGACTTCTATTTTATGGTTAATAGACCTTTCCCCCAACCATGACTGAACTTGGTTTTTGGAGGGGGTGTTAGCCTTGGATTTTTGGACAAATTGATCCTGACTTGACGAGCCCCATTTAAATGAGTATTAGCCTTAGATTTCTAACCTTTTTCATATCCAAGACCTTTTAGTTGGTATTAGACTTCAATTTTATGGGTAATAGACTTTTCCTCCAAGCATGATTGAACTTGGTTTTTGGAGGGGTTGTTAGCCTTGGATTTTCGGACAAATTGATCCTGACTCGACGAGCCCCATTTAAATTATTATTAGCCTTAGATTTATAACCTTGTTCATATCCAAGCCCTTTTAGTTGGTATTAGACTTCAATTTTATGGGTAATAGACTTTTCCCCCAACCATGACTGAACTTGGTTTTTGGAGGGGGTGTTAGCCTTCAATTTTTGGATAAATTGATCCTAACTCGACGACCATTTAAATGAGTATTAGCCTTAAATTTCTAACCTTGTTCATATCCAAGCCCTTTTAGTTGGTATTAGACTTCAATTTTATGGGTAATAGACTTTTCCTCCAAGCATGATTGAACTTGGTTTTTGGAGGGGTTGTTAGCCTTGGATTTTCGGACAAATTGATCCTGACTCGACGAGCCCCATTTAAATGATTATTAGCCTTATATTTCTAACCTTGTTCATATCCAAGCCCTTTTTAGTTGGTATTAGACTTCCATTTTATGGTTAATAGACCTATCCCCCAACCATGACTGAACTTGGTTTTTGGAGGGGGTGTTAGCCTTGGATTTTCGGACAAATTGATCCTGACTCGACGATCCCCATTTAAATGAGTATTAGCCTTAGATTTCTAACCTTGTTCATATCCAAGCCCTTTAACTTGGTATTAGACTTCAAATTTATGGGTAATACACTTTTCCCCCAAGCATGATTGAACTTGGTTTTTGGAGGGGGTGTTGACCTTGGATTTTCGTAAAAATTGATCCTGACTCGATGAGCCCCATTTAAATGAGTTTTAGCCTTATATTTCTAACCTTTTTCATATACAAGACCTTTTTAGTTGGTATTAGACTTCAATTTTATGGGTAATACACTTTTCCCCCAAGCATGATTGAACTAGGTTTTTGGAGGGGGTGTTAGCCTAGGATTTTCGGACAAATTGATCCTGACTCGACGAGCCCAATTTAAATGAGTATTAGCCTTAGATTTCTAACCTTGTTCACATACAATCCCTATTAGTTGGTATTAGACATCAAATTTATGGGTAATACATTTTTCCCCCACGCATGATTGAACTTGGTTTTTGGAGGGGGTGTTAGCCTTGGATTTTCGGACAAATTGATCCTGACTCGAGGAGCCCCATTTAAATGAGTATTAGCCTTAGATTTATAACCTTGTTCATATCCAAGCCCTCTTTAGTTGGTATTAGACTTCCATTTTATGGTTAATAGACCTTTCCCCCAACCATGACTGAACTTGGTTTTTGGAGGGGGTGTTAGCCTTGGATTTTCGGACAAATTGATCCTGACTCGACGATCCCCATTTAAATGAGTATTAGCCTTAGATTTCTAACCTTGTTCATATCCAAGCCCTTTAACTTGGTATTAGACTTCAAATTTATGGGTAATACACTTTTCCCCCAAGCATGATTGAACTTGGTTTTTGGAGGGGGTGTTGACCTTGGATTTTCGTAAAAATTGATCCTGACTCGAGGAGCCCCATTTAAATGAGTTTTAGCCTTAGATTTATAACCTTTTTCATATACAAGACCTTTTTAGTTGGTATTAGACTTCAATTTTATGGGTAATACACTTTTCCCCCAAGCGTGATTGAACTAGGTTTTTGGAGGGGGTGTTAGCCTAGGATTTTCGGACAAATTGATCCTGACTCGACGAGCCCCATTTAAATGAGTATTAGCCTTAGATTTCTAACCTTGTTCATATACAATCCCTATTAGTTGGTATTAGACTTCAATTTTATGGGTAATAGACTTTTCCTCCAAGCATGATTGAACTTGGTTTTTGGAGGGGTTGTTAGCCTTGGATTTTTTGACAAATTGATCCTGACTCGACGTGCCCCATTTAAATGATTATTAGCCTTATATTTCTAACCTTGTTCATATCCAAGCCCTCTTTAGTTGGTATTAGACTTCCATTTTATGGTTAATAGACCTTTCCCCCAACCATGACTGAACTTGGTTTTTGGAGGGGGTGTTAGCCTTGGATTTTCGGACAAATTGATCCTGACTCGACGATCCCCATTTAAATGAGTATTAGCCTTAGATTTCTAACCTTGTTCATATCCAAGCCCTTTAACTTGGTATTAGACTTCAAATTTATGGGTAATACACTTTTCCCCCAAGCATGATTGAACTTGATTTTTGGAGGGGGTGTTGACCTTGGATTTTCGTAAAAATTGATCCTGACTCGATGAGTCCCATTTAAATGAGTTTTAGCCTTACATTTCTAACCTTTTTCATATACAAGACCTTTTTAGTTGGTATTAGACTTCAATTTTATGGGTAATACACTTTTCCCCCAAGCGTGATTGAACTAGGTTTTTGGAGGGGGTGTTAGCCTAGGATTTTCGGACAAATTGATCCTGACTCGACGAGCCCCATTTAAAGGAGTATTAGCCTTAGATTTCTAACCTTGTTCATATCCAATCCCTATTAGTTGGTATTAGACATCAAATTTATGGGTAATACACTTTTCCCCCACGCATGATTGAACTTGGTTTTTGGAGGGGGTGTTAGCCTTGGATTTTCGGACAAATTGATCCTGACTCGAGGAGCCCCATTTAAATGAGTATTAGCCTAAGATATCTAACCTTGTTCATATCCAAGCCCTTTTTAGTTGGTATTAGACTTCTATTTTATGGTTAATAGACCTTTCCCCCAACCATGACTGAACTTGGTTTTTGGAGGGGGTGTTAGCCTTGGATTTTCGGACAAATTGATCCTGACTTGACGAGCCCCATTTAAATGAGTATTAGCTTTAGATTTATAACCTTTTTCATATCCAAGACCTTTTAGTTGGTATTAGACTTCAATTTTATGGGTAATAGACTTTTCCTCCAAGCATGATTGAACTTGGTTTTTGGAGGGGTTGTTAGCCTTGGATTTTTGGACAAATTGATCCTGACTCGACGTGCCGCATTTAAATGATTATGATCCTTATATTTCTAACCTTGTTCATATCCAAGCCCTCTTTAGTTGGTATTAGACTTCCATTTTATGGTTAATAGACCTTTCCCCCAACCATGACTGAACTTGGATTTTGGAGGGGGTGTTAGCCTTGGATTTTCGGACAAATTGATCCTGACTCGACGATCCCTATTTTAATGAGTATTAGCCTTAGATTTCTAACCTTGTTCATATCCAAGCCCTTTAACTTGGTATTAGACTTCAAATTTATGGGTAATACACTTTTCCCCCAAGCATGATTGAACTTGGTTTTTGGAGGGGGTGTTGACCTTGGATTTTCGTAAAAATTGATCCTGACTCGATGAGCCCCATTTAAATGAGTTTTAGCCTTACATTTCTAACCTTTTTCATATACAAGACCTTTTTAGTTGGTATTAGACTTCAATTTTATGGGTAATACACTTTTCCCCCAAGCATGATTGAACTAGGTTTTTGGAGGGGGTGTTAGCCTAGGATTTTCGGACAAATTGATCCTGACTCGACGAGCCCCATTTAAATGAGTATTAGCCTTAGATTTCTAACCTTGTTCATATCCAAGCCCTTTAACTTGGTATTAGACTTCAAATTTATGGGTAATACACTTTTCCCCCAAGCATGATTGAACTTGGTTTTTGGAGGGGGTGTTGGCCTTGGATTTTCGTAAAAATTGATCCTGACTTGATGAGCCCCATTTAAATGAGTTTTAGCCTTACATTTCTAACCTTTTTCATATACAAGACCTTTTTAGTTGGTATTAGACTTCAATTTTATGGGTAATACACTTTTCCCCCAAGCATGATTGAACTAGGTTTTTGGAGGGGGTGTTAGCCTAGGATTTTCGGACAAATTGATCCTGACTCGACGAGCCCCATTTAAATGAGTATTAGCCTTAGATTTCTAACCTTGTTCATATTCAATCCCTATTAGTTGGTATTAGACATCAAATTTATGGGTAATACACTTTTCCCCCACGCATGATTGAACTTGGTTTTTGGAGGGGGTGTTAGCCTTGGATTTTCGGACAAATTGATCCTGACTCGAGGAGCCCCATTTAAATGAGTATTAGCCTAAGATATCTAACCTTGTTCATATCCAAGCCCTTTTTAGTTGGTATTAGACTTCTATTTTATGGTTAATAGACCTTTCCCCCAACCATGACTGAACTTGGTTTTTGGAGGGGGTGTTAGCCTTGGATTTTCGGACAAATTGATCCTGACTTGACGAGCCCCATTTAAATGAGTATTAGCTTTAGATTTATAACCTTTTTCATATCCAAGACCTTTTAGTTGGTATTAGACTTCAATTTTATGGGTAATAGACTTTTCCTCCAAGCATGATTGAACTTGGTTTTTGGAGGGGTTGTTAGCCTTGGATTTTTGGACAAATTGATCCTGACTCGACGTGCCGCATTTAAATGATTATGATCCTTATATTTCTAACCTTGTTCATATCCAAGCCCTCTTTAGTTGGTATTAGACTTCCATTTTATGGTTAATAGACCTTTCCCCCAACCATGACTGAACTTGGTTTTTGGAGGGGGTGTTAGCCTTGGATTTTCGGACAAATTGATCCTGACTCGACGATCCCCATTTTAATGAGTATTAGCCTTAGATTTCTAACCTTGTTCATATCCAAGCCCTTTAACTTGGTATTAGACTTCAAATTTATGGGTAATACACTTTTCCCCCAAGCATGATTGAACTTGGTTTTTGGAGGGGGTGTTGGCCTTGGATTTTCGTAAAAATTGATCCTGACTCGATGAGCCCCATTTAAATGAGTTTTAGCCTTACATTTCTAACCTTTTTCATATACAAGACCTTTTTAGTTGGTATTAGACTTCAATTTTATGGGTAATACACTTTTCCCCCAAGCATGATTGAACTAGGTTTTTGGAGGGGGTGTTAGCCTAGGATTTTCGGACAAATTGATCCTGACTCGACGAGCCCCATTTAAATGAGTATTAGCCTTAGATTTCTAACCTTGTTCATATTCAATCCCTATTAGTTGGTATTAGACATCAAATTTATGGGTAATACACTTTTCCCCCACGCATGATTGAACTTGGTTTTTGGAGGGGGTGTTAGCCTTGGATTTTCGGACAAATTGATCCTGACTCAAGGAGCCCCATTTAAATGAGTATTAGCCTAAGATATCTAACCTTGTTCATTTCCAAGCCCTTTTTATTTGGTATTAGACTTCCATTTTATGGTTAATAGACCTTTCCCCCAACCATGACTGAACTTGGTTTTTGGAGGGGGTGTTAGCCTTGGATTTTCGGACAAATTGATCCTGACTTGACGAGCCCCATTTAAATGAGTATTAGCCTTACATTTCAAACCTTTTTCATATCCAATACCTTTTAGTTGGTATTAGACTTCAATTTTATGGGTAATAGACTTTTCCTCCAAGCATGATTGAACTTGGTTTTTGGAGGGGTTGTTAGCCTTGGATTTTCGGACAAATTGATCCTGACTCGACGAGCCCCATTTAAATGATTATTAGCCTTATATTTCTAACCTTGTTCATATCCAAGCCCTTTTTAGTTGGTATTAGACTTCCATTTTCTGGTTAATAGACCTATCCCCCAACCGTGACTGAACTTGGTTTTTGGAGGGGGTGTTAGCCTTGGATTTTCGGACAAATTGATCCTGACTCGACGATCCCCATTTAAATGAGTATTAGCCTTAGATTTCTAACCTTGTTCATATCCAAGCCCTTTAACTTGGTATTAGACTTCAAATTTATGGGTAATACACTTTTCCTCCAAGCATGATTGAACTTGGTTTTTGGAGGGGTTGTTAGCCTTGGATTTTCGGACAAATTGATCCTGACTCGACGAGCCCCATTTAAATGATTATTAGCCTTATATTTCTAACCTTGTTCATATCCAAGCCCTTTTTAGTTGGTATTAGACTTCCATTTTATGGTTAGTAGACCTTTCCCCCAACCATGACTGAACTTGGTTTTTGGAGGGGGTGTTAGCCTTGGATTTTCGGACAAATTCATACTGACTCTACGAGCACCATTTACATGAGTATTAGCCTTAGATATCTAACCTTGTTCATATCCAAGCCCTTTTAGTTGGTATTACACTTCAAATTTATGGGTAATAGACTTTTCCCCAACCATGACTGAACTTGGTTTTTGGAGGGGATGTTAGCCTTCGATTTTCGGATAAATTGATCCTGACTCGACGAGCCCCATTTAATGAGTATTAGCCTTAGATTTCTAACCTTGTTCATATGCAAGCGCCTTTTAGTTGGTAGTAGACTTCAATTTTATGGGTAATACACTTTTCAGTGTCTAGACTTGCTTCGTTTTTAAACGAAAGCATTGCGGCAGATTCTTTTTATGGATCCATGTTTTATCTCGTACTGGATCCTACATGAAAGTTGTAGGACTATACGTAATGATGACTGTGGAATTTTGAATCATGTAATTTGAAAACCAGAAGCTCAAGATATTCGCGTTTCAGTGTCTAGAATTGCTTCGTTTTTAACCGAAAGCATTGCGGCAGATTCTTTTTATGGATCCAGGTTTTATCTCGTGTTGGATCCTACATGAAAGTTGTAGGACTATACATAATGATGACTGTGGAATTTTGAATCATGTAATTTGAAAACCAGAAGCTCAAGATATTCGCGTTTCAGTGTCTACACTTGCTTCGTTTTTGACCGAAAGCATTGCGGCAGATTCTTTTTATGGATCCAGGTTTTATCACGTGCTGGATCCTACATGAAAGTTGTAGGACTATACGTAATGATGACTTTGGAATTTTGAATCATGTAATTTCGAAACCAGAAGCTCAAGATATTCGCATTTCAGTGTCTAGACTTGCTTCGTTTTTGACCGAACACATTGCGGCAGATTCTTTTTATGGATCCAGGTTTTATCTTGTGCTGGATCCTACATGAAAGTTGTAGGACTATACATAATGATGACTGTGGAATTTTGAATCATGTAATTTGAAAACCAGAAGCTCAAGATATTCGGGTTTCAGTGTCTAGACTTGCTTCGTTTTTGACCGAACACATTGCGGCAGATTCTTTTTATGGATCCAGGTTTTATCACGTGCTGGATCCTACATGAAAGTTGTAGGACTATACATAATGATGACTGTGGAATTTTGAATCATGTAATTTGAAAACCAGAAGCTCAAGATATTCGCGTTTCAGTGTCTAGACTTGCTTCGTTTTTTACCAAACCCATTGCGGCAGATTCTTTTTATGGATCCAGGTTTTATCTCGTGCTGGATCCTACATGAAATTTGTAGCACTATACGTAGTGATGAATTTGGAATTTTGAATCATGTAATATGAAAACCAGAAGCTCAAGATATTCGCGTTTCAGTGTGTAGACTTGCTTCGTTTTTGACCGAACACATTGCGACAGATTCTTTTTATGGATCCAGGTTTTATCTTGTGTTGGATCCTACATGAAAGTAGTAGGACTATACGTAGTGATGAATGTGGAATTTTGAATCATGTAATTTCAAAACCAGAAGCTCAAGATATTCGCGTTTCAGTTTCTAGACT